>CM061462.1:20992500-22242500 GCA_030770085.1 Oryza coarctata
CGTACCCGTCCAAGGACCAGTTCGTGGCGTACATGGAGGCGTACGCCGCGGCGGCGGGCGTCGCGCCGCGCTTCGGCGCCACCGTCGAGGAGGCCGCGTTCGACGCGGCCGTCGGCGCATGGAGGGTGCGTCTCGCCGGCGGGGAGGTGCTCATGGCGCGATGGCTCGTTGTCGCGACAGGGGAGAACGCCGAGCCGCGGTTGCCGGACTTTCCCGTCATGCAGAAGTTCGCCCGGAGTGTCATGCATACTTCCGAGTACAAGTCCGGCGAGCAGTTCGCCGGGAAGAAGGTGTTGGTCGTGGGATGCGGGAATTCCGGCATGGAAGTGAGCTTGGATTTATGCCGGCATGGCGCCAAGCCCTCCATGGTGGTGCGCAACACGGTAAGAAACAGTGTTAAACTGAGCATATGCTTTAGAAACCTATCTATCATGCTCTGTTTTTTCCCCTGTTTTTTGTCTGTATTTGATTTTCTTTTCTTCGTGTCACATTTATTGTTATTGGACATTTTCATTGTGCATGGCGGTATTGGATCATATTCAGGCAGAGGAATTAGACCTGTTAACATCTTCCATTACACACAACTATATCTGTCGGGTGTCTTGTCCTATCAACAGCCGTTTCTTTCTTCCATTTTGCCTCCCCCTGCCCTCCTATAATTACGCGTGTCATTTTCATTACATTATTATGATGGGTTACACAACTCTAAGCGCCTGGGTGATTTTTCGTCCAGGTGCATGTCCTACCAAGGGAGATGTTCGGTCTCTCCACGTTCGGCATCGCCATGGCGCTGCTCCGATGGCTACCGGTTCAGCTCGTCGACCGGTTCCTTCTCACGGCGGCTCACCTCATCCTTGGTGACACGGGGCAGCTCGGCCTAAGGCGGCCCAAGACAGGGCCCATCGAGCTCAAGAACCTCACTGGCAGGACCCCCGTACTGGACGTTGGGACGCTAGACCACATCAAATCCGGTAAAATTAAGGTTAGTGCCTACCATTCAACTAGCTTAGCTCCTTTCGAGTTGTTACAAGTACCAGTAGTAGAAACTGAGACCAGTCAAACTGTCAAGCTGTGTGAGCTGCTGGGCTACTTCCTAATGTGGCACATCAGCTATTCACACATGCAGCATGCACATTTCTCTTCTGCAAAATGGTTTTCGTATGGTAGAGATTCATTTATTTTATCTCTGCGGGCTTTCTCCTGTGCTTTGAATGCATGGTAGCTTTTGTTGATGAGGCGCTGATGGGAATCATGCATCACTAGGTAGTGGGAGCAGTGAAGGAGATGACGAGGCAAGGGGTCAGGTTCGCGCATGGCAAGGAGGAGCAGTTCGACGCAATAATACTTGCCACAGGCTACAGGAGCAACGTGCCGTCTTGGCTCAAGGCAAAGCAGTGACTCACTCTTCTTCGGTTTTTAGCTTGCACTGCACTACACTAATAATATGTCGAGATGATACGAATTATATTGCCAAGCCCAAGGATGTTATATGCCTATGGAAGCTTATATATATATGTATGTGCGTATGCTTGTGTTGTAGGATGGCGGTGACTTGTTCACGAGGGAGGGCATTTCCAAGGTCCCCTTCCCGAACAGCTGGAGAGGGCGGAATGGTCTGTACACCGTCGGATTCACTCAGCGTGGGATTCTCGGCACGTCATCGGACGCCCTCAACGTCGCCAAAGACATACATTGCCGATGGAGACAAAGAGACCGACCTGCTATTGATGTGCCTGAAATAAGCAACTCTTCCTTTTGATTAGACTGGAAATGTACAGTGTTTTTGAGTAGGAATAATGTATTATGTGCATATAACACCATGCTCTATCTTCCTTTTCAACAAAGACTTTGATGATCTTGCTCTGCCTTATAACGTAGGTTACTTGCTTTATGAGCATCTTGGGCAAATTATTATTATGACAAGAATTAACAAAATGTTGTTAACGCCGAATCTACTTTTGTGCATATGGTCGGCGGGTGAAAAGCATCACATATTTGGGATGATCTGATCACAAACCCCATGTATACAAACGCGGTTCTGATACAGCCCATTTGGCTGGTTAAACAATCTTGCTCGCCGAGGAGTCCATACATAGGTCGGCGTTGGTCAGCAAGCCCACAATACACAGCCAGATGGGGTTCAAGTTCAACCGCATTAACCAACCAAAAGAACCGACTGCTGAATGGCGACTAACACAAATTGTGAGCGTTGTCTTCATTATGCAAGTTTGTACTCCTTGTACGCAAAATATTAAGTTAGGTAGGAAAAACAAAACAAGCAGTTGTCGTGACCGCGCACGTCGCTATAACTAATCTCATAATCTCAGTCAAGTATAGCCTGCCTCACTTATGTGGCAACGTATATTGTGGAGCCTCAACTCTGGAACAATATAGATAAGAAAAAACATATACCAATGGCACATTGGCGATGGTGCTAACTAAGAAAACGTGAGGGCAAACCACAATCGTATTTAGCTTTATTTTAAATATGTAAGTAAGATTGTGCAAATTAATTACCTTTTGCATTCAAGCAATGTGAATTTGCACCAAGATCTTAAAGTTCGATGGACTAGTACTCTAGCAAGGTTTTTCCCAGATGAAATGTTCAGCTTTTTTAGTTTTTATCTGCATTCGACAAAGAATGAATGCATCATTTGTAATGGTAACAATATCAGTAATAAAATCTAAATCATCATAAACATACATCGTCGATCGTCTATCCATTTTTCTACGGAGAATTATTTTGACTTTTGACATAATGATGAACTATGCAGAGAAATGGTCCAACAGATGGCACATACCGGTACGGCCTGGCAGTGGAACAAAAGGTCCGGTTAATGGAACAAAATCGTTTGCATGGATTGCCGAGCTTCCCCGACCTTGCAGCGCACGAGTGGAAGCACTCCCGGGAGGCATCCTCAGGACGTGCTGGCTTCATCTCAACCGCCAACTCCGGCTCCCCGACGTGCGTGTCGGCAGCCATGGCTTCATGCAGCCGCTGAGGCAGGGACACGTCTTCTCGCGACATGGCGACGTTCAGGTTGACCACCGACAGTCTGTCCACGCAGAAGGTCGGCACCTCGCCCCCTCCGACTACGACGCGGTTGTAGGACAGCTCTACTTCGCCGGCCTACATGCAGAATCGCCGTACGTCCCTGCGGTTGTCAGCGCGGACGGTGAGGTTGAAGGCCGGCGAGGAGATCGTCGGGGCGCGCAGCTGGTCGAGCCCCTCGATGCCGGTGACCTGAACGGTGAACCGGGGATCCACGACGACGTTCCATAAGTACAGGAACCCGCAAAAAAGGCAAATGGAGAAGAGCAGCCACCGTAGCGTCGCATCGCCTCCTTCAGCGTCAGAGCATGGTGTTTTTTCCGCTGACACGTCCATGAAACTCTCGTATCCGGTTATGGTTTGAGCGCTAGCGCTGGGCAGAGGCTGGCGGAACTAACGTGGGGCAAGGCTTCCAGATCTATAAGAGAAGCTAAGGTTAAAACAAAAGGAAAAGGTGTGGGTAGAGAGGAACGAGAGGGTGCTCACCCGAGAGGATGCAGCGGAAGCAGCACCAGCGGCCCGGCGATGCTGCTCGTTGGATGGAGATCGAGGCTGCTAGGTGCAGGCGGCGGACGTACTCGCGAGGGATCGAAACGGGAGTCGAAGGCTCGAGGCCGAGAGGAAAGGGAGATCGATTAGGCTATATGGGGCGTTTTATACGACTAGGTTATTTGGGCTTTTTATATAGACCGATTGCTACTGGTACGTGGCATGTTTCATTAAAATGGGTCATACCCGGCGGATCAACAGAAACTTGATTGTTAAACAGAAGAACCGATGCGACGGACCACGCAAATTACACGTCTAGAATCGATATAATTTTTTTACGTATAATAGCATATATACTTTTACATTTTCTTATTCTGAAAAGTATATTAAAATGTCAACATAATTTATATTAAAATGATAACATAATTTTAAATTTTGGTATCACACTGACCAATGTCTAAAACAAACAGTTAATAAAACAATAAATCATATATATATGTGTAATTTATGCCATATATATTTATCTTCTTCTGTCCTGTCTATCTTTAGACTATTTGCATATCTTTTTATTATCTCCGATTATATTTATTACATCGTACATTTGTTAAAGTTTATAACATATTTCAAATAAGAAATATCTATCATCCACTAACACTTTCTAAATATTGGTTTTCTTACATTTTATTTTATTGTTGTTTATCATAGTAAGGACTCAAGAAATTTAGTTGTCACGTTAGTTTGAGGAATCAATCTCATCTTGTAGTTATATTACTTTTAATGTAGATTGGGGTTTAAGCTATTTTATTTTTCTTTCTTTGATTAACACGTGAATTCTTAAAATTTTCAATTAACATGAGAATTTATAGGTATTTTATTAATACGAGGCTCCTCAAAGAGACTCAAGCAAAGGTATAGACTCCTCTCAATATTATTTATTTTTAATACATATTTAAAATATTTATTTCCTCAATAATATTTATTTTAAACCAACTTTACAATATTTTTAAATTGTATTTATACTTTCTCTTAATATTATTTATTTTTATTTAAATTTAAAATATTTTTAAATTGCACTCCTACATAAAAGTATAATTTTATTTTTATTCCAAATTTTGGACATTTTTAAATTTTATTTCTACATAGACTCCCTTAATGTTATTTATTTTTTAATTTAAGATGTTTCTAATTTTTATTTCTACGTGACATATTCTCTCAATATTAATTAAATTTTATTTTTAAGCCAAATTTAAGATTTTTCTAAACTAATTTCTACAAGGACTTTTCTATCAATTTTCTTTATTTTTTATTCTGAAGTTCATATATTTTATATTCTAGTTCTATAATTTTTTTCTAAATTGTACTCTACATGAACTCTTTTTATATAATTTTTATTTTAAATAAAATAATAATTTTTTGTGTGGACTATTTTCTTAATATAATTTATTTTAAATAAAAATTTAAAATATATTGTATGAACACTTTTCTCCATAATATTTATTTTTTAATCTATATTTTAGAAATTTCGAAATTGTATTTCTATATCAACTCTTTTTCTTAATACTATTTAATTTTAATATGAATTTTAGGTATTTTTAAATTATATTTATATATGGACTCTTCTATTAATATTAATTATTTTTAAATTTTAATCAGAATTTCAGTTTTTTCCTAAATTGTATTTCTATATGTACTTGTTCTTTTAATATTATTTATTTTTAATTCAAATTTTAGAGGTTTCTAAATTGTATTTCTATATAAGCTCTTCTGGTAAACATCAACAATAAGTGGACACGATACAATATGCATGGATTAGAGACTTTGCAGATCTACTGTGAAATATGTATGTGGTTTGCAGATGCAACAGCCATCATGCACAAGCAAAATTAGGCATATCATGCAAATCGACAAAATAATTTCATAGATTTGCAAATGAGACGACCACCCATGAACTTATATATTTGTGGATAATATATCTTGTGCACACTCTGTGCACATTAATTAACAAATATCACCGATTTTTTTTAAAACATTGTACATGTATTACATATATGTGTAAAGTCTTTAACTGTTATATTTTAAACATAAAAAAGATAAATTTCTAACATATTTATACTCTTAAATTTATTAGAATTTTTTTGTTACGGTGAAAATATAACAAATTTAAATGTAAGACTTTACATAGGTATAATACTATTATAAGTAAATATACTGGAAACTTGTGTGCATAGAATAAATTCACCAACATCTTAGACCTTCAATTGGTTCGGTTAGATGGTGGTGTAGCTGACTCCTGATCAATGTTGTTTCATGAGAACATGTGAAGAAACAACTAAATTTTTTTAAAAAGGGTTCAAATCAAATCATGCTTGATCGGGTTGAGAAAATAGCAATATATAGCAGCTGCATAGAATTGATGGATGGAATAGTATCGGAGCTGGAAATCTCAGACGACACATGCGTTCGGTCGACGTTGATGGCGCTGTGCCTGCCCTTGCGGCCAATCCTCGCGTGCACGGCGAACAAGGTCGAAGTAGACACCGTCTCGTCGCGTCCGGTGTCCTAGAGTACGGCTGCGGAGATCGACAGGTGCACAAATTAGCGTGAGCCCTAGAGAATGGCGGCTGAGATCAGATCAGTACGTGCACAAATAAGGCCCAATTTCCGAACGTACGATTGGTGGGCTTTAAAAGTCCATGTGTAGGATATTAATCTATGGTGATATGATTGTATAGCTAATCAACAGTTAACTCTTTTGCGAGAGCTCATAGAAAGTATATAGTTATAAATAGATAGATAAATGGTTTAATAGTTTTATTTATTCAAATATTATAGTCAACTTCCATATAAAACAAATGAGGGGAGAGGTGGTGGAGGGGGGCTGGTAGTGCTGCCGTATGTAGGTAAATAATGGTTACTTAAGTGAAAAACGACGGTCATAGTTTTACTTTTTCTGGGATTTTTTTAAAATTTAGGAGTGATGACAGGAGAGTACAAGATGAACCACCAAAAAAAAAAGAGGGGAGAGAAATGGGTGAAATTTAGCTATGTATTTTCTTTTACTTATATATGTTGATGTAATCTATGTTGTTAAATTTTTTTTCTTAATTTTTAATGAGTATTTTTTACATAAGATTGTGCTCCACGTGATATATTTTAGGCCGGCTTTTTTTGGGTACGTACGTACGTACGTATGCAAGCACGGGAGGAGAGGGGAGGGAAGTTAGGTGTTTTTTTTTCCAGTACGTACGTATCTAAGCCTGGAAGGGAAGGATTAGTCTGTATTGATTTTTATAAATCTAATCTGTTGGTTGGGGGTGATATTGTATTGTTATCTAATAGTCTATGTTTAAGTGAAAATTGGTATTAATTTTTATAAATCTAACCTGTTGATTGGGAGGTGATATTGTTTTCTGATGTAATGTTTTATAATTATGGTCCACCTGTTTAAGTAAAAATTAATAACTAATTAGAAGTGTTTGTAGAATGTTTATAGGAGAGACAACATTATAAAACCAGCCTCATTGTAGCTGGCGAGAGAACATCAAGGAATAGAAACGAACTTGGCTATTGCCATGGCTCTCCTCAATTCCACCGTCCCCTAATTTCTGTTGCTCTAGTCCCAATCTCATGATTCTTCCTTACCTAGATTGCTCTTGCCGATCCCTGCTTCTGCTCTCTTGATTTGTATCCTTAGGTACTTGTATTTTTGAGTGGATTATCTATAGGTGGCACTTTATGTGAGAATTGGTGTGGTTGTGTTGGACGTAACAATCTGATACGATTTCTGGCATTAGACATGTGTGGGAGGCTACTGGTTACGGGAGGAGTGGTCTGCAGCTTGTGGAGACCTGTTCGATAAAATGCCGAGTAGGTTGGGGGTGATGTAGGCGATGCTCTTGGGGTCCATATGAGCCATGTCCTTTACCCCTGTTGGTTGGTGAGGTAATATTGTTTTCTAATCTAATGGTTTATAATTATGAGTTCACCCGTTTAAGGAAAAATATATAGCTAGATGTTTTGTCCATATGATAGTTAGTAGCATTTACTAATGGACTTTCAGTATATAATATAGATAGGGTTTAAATCATAACAAATGAGCAAGTTCCCCATAAATTAAAAAAACATAAGTATGAAAGCGTACATTTTTCGTTAAATCTTTCACAAGAAAATTTCACTATACTTCACATACATGGATAAGCGACAAAACATGGTATGAAACAATTTATCACTACCTAAAAGAAAATTGTATTGGTACTAGTATGCTGAATGTAACGTGCAAGGAAAGTACAACAGCAGTGTAGATGTCAAACAAGTAGATCACACCCAAAAAACAAAATTCAACTAGATGTGTTTCATCAATACGTGATGTTCCCTTCGCTGCATCCTCTAGAAGCCATATCTTACTACACCTAACGACGAGATCCCCAGGAGCAAAATTTTAGGCTTTCCTAATAAAACTTTGGCCATATGATATAACATGATACCGATATCAATGAATCTAAAAATAAGTCATCCCTCTGAGCTCTTTCATACAGGAAGGGCTTTCCATCCTCGTGAGAAACGATGGTACCAACTATATTGATTATTTTAAGAATAAGCAATGTCCATTTGAAGCCCTGGATATACACGCCAACGAATTCTATGTACTACTCCCATCTGAAACTTAGCATGCAACCCTGGATGAGTTCAAATAAAAAAAATTCAAGCCCTATAACTTTCGTATTGACTTAATTTGGTTTGAAAATTTTAAAAATCCATTATCTAAATAGATTGGAGAACTTGTAAAGAATATTTGAACATGTGAATGATCTTAATTGAATTTTTTAGCTACAAAGTTTTAAATCTTATCGAGATATTAAAGTTTGATATAAAATTTGTCTCAATCCAACTTTATAAGAAAAAGTTATATATATATATATATAATCAAGGTACGTTGCAATAGGATATCAAAATTATATATAAAAGTATTATTTATGGCTATTTCCCGCCGTAACGACTTATATATTGGGCCAGGCACAAAGAAAATTGACCTATCGCTATTATTGAACCACATTGAGCCTACAACTTTATAAAATCATAGAGTTTAGCTCACTCCAACAAATAAAACTCACGTCCTCCAATCTGGTCATATACCAGCTCATCTTATCCATAAATTTCCCCAACATTGTTAATCTATTATAATTATAGGAAGTATAATTATAATAGATTGAACATGGTATAGCTGTGTGGTTGTCTTGTGAGTCGTCCCGGCTGCCTATATATACTGATGATATATTGACCAGGGAATAGAATTAATCATGTTCCAATCCGCTATTTTTTCACAACCAAAGGTACCGCTGTTGCTGCCGTCGCCGATCTCCTCCTCCGCCACTACTGTGCTATGAGAGATTGTCGAAGTCCGATGTCTCAATACCGCTGTTTTCGAACAGCGCCCGTCGCCGATCCGATCTTCACCACTGGTGACGGCTGCACATCATCGAGAGTATTGCCGGTCTCATCGCCCGCGCTACTGATCTGATCGCCCACCCCGTAGCTGTCTCGTCACCGGGTGTGGTCGCTGAATCCGATCTTGCCGTCGCTTTCACACCAGCACTCGTCGCCGATGCAATCGCCACCACCGGTGCTGACTGCATATCACCGGGAGTATCGCTGGTCTCATCGCTCGCGCTGCCGATCCGATCGGATCCCTGATCTTATCGGATCTACTATTATCGGGAGTGTCGCCGGTCTCATCCCCCACCGATCTCGCCGGTCTCATCGCCCGCACTACCGATCCGATCGGATCCCCGATCTGATCAGATCTACTATCACCGGGAGTGTCACCGGTCTCATCACCCACCGATCAGTCTGATCTGATTCCCGATCTGATCGGCTTGTCGCCGGTCTCATCGCCCACCGATCGGTCCGATCGGATCGACCCGATCACTTGTCGATCGGTCCGGTCGGATCCTGTCTACTGTCGATCTGATTGTCCTCTGATCCAATCGGCTCTACTGACGTTTTCCGAGCGCCCTACTGATCGGTCCGATCGGATCCTACCTAGTGCCGATCCGATCGTCCTCCGATCTGATTGGCTCTACTGCCGATCTGATCCCTCCGATCTGCCGATCCCTCCGATCTGATCGGCTTCCTATTGCCGGTCCGATCGCCCTCTGATCTGATCGGCTCCACTGCCAATCCGATCCCTCCGATCAGCTCGGCTTCCGATCTGCTGATCCCTCTGATCGGCTGCCCATCTGATCTGATCGGCTCCCGATCTGTTTTCCATCGACTATCGATCCTCTCATGGCCGGAGAAGGCAATAGCATCGCTGCTTCCGATGACCGCTGTCTCACGGCCGATGCTACTCGTGCTGACAAAGTGTGTCAAGCTGAGGAGGCCCGCCTTCGCAACGACACCCTGGATACGTACGAGAGTGCTCATGCGGCTCTCTGGGCGCAAGCCACCGCCGTCTTCAACGTCAAGGCGCTTATCCCCATCGTCCTCAACAAGGCCACGAACTCCTACACCAAGTGGCACGGCATGTTCCTTACCATCCTCAGCAAATATGCCCTCACACGCCACATTCTCGAGGATGAAGCGTTCCCCACACAACCGGCGTGGCTTTAGGCGGATTGCTGCATCCTCACTTGGGTGTATGGCACCGTCTCCAGCGACCTGCAGCAGTCGCTGATGATAAGGCAGGGTCGTGCCCACAACACGTGGTGCTATCTCGAGGAGGAATTCCTCGGCCAGAAGGAGTCCTGTGTCCTTCTCCTCGAGACATAGTTCCGCACCTTTTGTCAGGAGTCCCTGAGCATCACCGACTACTGCCGCCACCTTGAATCCATAGCTGCCTCCCTCGCTGAATTTGGCGACCCCATCGGCGATAGGCAGATAGTGCTCACGCTTCTCCGCGGCCTCAGTGGCAAGTTCCGCCACATGGTGTCCATCCTCAAGATGCACCAGCCGTTCCCAACATTTACTAAAGCGCGCACTCACCTCCTGTTAGAAGAGATGGAGATCGACGCTCGTCCTCCGTCCCCACCGGCCGCTCTCGTCGCTACGACGCCGCATCCAGCGGCTCCGGGTGCCACCGCTGCTCCTCGTTCAAGAGCGCCTCCTCCTTCGCGCCCCGCTGCCTAAACCAGAGGCCATCGTAACGGCCACCGCCGTGGCCACGGGAGATGCGGCGGCTCTGCTGGTACCAGCTCTCTAGCGCCTTCTGCTGGAGCGTCTCCAGGTGGACAGGGTGGCGTACCTCCCGGTACGGCTGTGTACCCGTCGTTCGTCCACCCTTGGGCTGGAACCGTGCGCATGTTGCCGTGCGACCCGTCTGGCTGACCTCCATCGCCCCAGCCTGCGTTCCACGTAGCCCCGCACTATGGCGGTTTCGGTGCTCTTCCCAGCACTTATGGAGGCGCATATGGTGCCCCATCATTCCCGTATGACACGTATCACGGGGGAGCTATGATGCTAGGCTTCCAGGCGCCCTCACCAGCGTACCAGGTGGCACCTTGGCCACCCACTCCTGGAGGAGCTTGGCACCAGGACTACTTGGCGCACTCTTTCAACACTATGACACTTAACCAACCGGCCTCTGAGTGGTATGCTGATACGGGTGCCGGCTCCCACATGGTCTCGGATGCTGGTATACTCTCCACCATTTCTCCACCCTCTTCATCTACTCCTTCATCTATCATTATGGGCAATGGCACTTTACTTCCGGTCACAGCCACTAGAACACACCGTTTTTCATTACCGCACCATAATTTTGCTCTTAATAATGTTCTCGTACCACCCAACATTATTAAAAATTTAATTTTCATTCGTCGGTTTACCATCGACAATAGTTGTTCCATTGAGTTTGATCCTTTTGGTCTTTCTGTGAAGGATCTGTAAACCAGGAACGTGATCGCCAGGTGTAATAGTTCCGGTGACCTCTACCCATTTTTTGCATCGTCTACCAGCACGTCCGCGTTCCTCGCCACCCCTACCTCCCTTTGGCATCGTCGTCTCAGTTATCTTGGGCATGACGTCCTGTCCAAACTTGTTACATCCAATGTCATTTCCTGCAATAAAGATGATATCGATCATTTATGTCATGCGTGCCAACTTGGTCGCTATGTACGTCTCCCTTTCGGTTCATCTACTTCTCGTGCTACTCACAGTTTTTATTTAATTTATTGTGATCTATGTACCTCTTCAATTGTTAGTGTGTCAGGATACAAATATTATCTTATTATTCTTGATGACTACTCTCTAGACTTTTCCTCTTCGTCTCAAATCCAAGACATTTTCTATTATTTCCACCTTTATTGCGTATGTTCGCACATAGTTTGGCACCACCATCAAGAATATCCAGTGCGATAATGGCCGTGAATTCAATAATTCCTAGGCCCGCACTTTTTTTCTCTCCCACGGTGTTGCTCTCCACATGTCGTGCCGATACACTTCCTAACAAAATAGTAAAACAGAGCGTTCCATTCGTTCCATCAATAACACTCTGTGTTCCCTTTTGTTTCAGGCGAGTCTCCCTCCGGCTTACTAGGTTAAGGCCCTTCACACCGCCACCTATCTTGTGAACCGCCTGCCCACCACAACACTCGCCTCCTCCACACCATACTCCGCTCTCTTCTCTGTCCCGCTCTCCTATGATCATCTCAAAGTTTTTGGTTGCGCCTGTTATCCCAATCTGTCATCTACAGTGCCCCACAAACTTGCCCCTTGTTCTTCTCTATGCGTGTTCCTCGACTACTCTTTGGAGCACAAAGGCTATCGATGCCTTGAGTTTCAGTCGAACCACATTCTCATTTCTCGACATGTCATTTTCGATGAATCTTTTTTCCCTTTCTCCAACATGTCTACGACACCCATGGCATCTTCCGCCTTGGACTTTCTTATCGATGCTCATGATCTCACCGCTTTAGTTCCTAGAGCTTCTTTTTTACGTGTAGGTACGACAACCTCCTTAGCGGCACACCCCGTGCCCGTGGCCCCACTTACGCCATCGAGCCCTGGTGTAGGGCCGTGGTTGCCCGAGTCTACGTTGTCCGGTGCCGCTGCCCCTGTGCACCCCGCACAGGTCGCTACCAGCGGCGCCACACCGACTACAAGTATTGCCGGTCCTGCTGCCCCTGCTGCTCACGCACAGGCTGTTGCCAATGGTACCGGCCGCACAGCTGCCACTCGGCCGATTGTCATCCCTCCGGTGACCAATACGCACTCTATGCGCACGCATGGTAAAGCTGGCATCGCGCAGCTCGTGGATCGCCTCAACCTCCATGCTGTGCCTATGTCGCCTCTTACTCGCTTTATTCGTGATGCCCTGTCAGATCCCAATTGGCGATTTACTATGCAGGCTGAGTATGACGCTTTGATTGTCAACGACACCTGGAGTCTTGTGCCTCGCCCTCCTGGCATCAATGTTGTGACTGGCAAGTAGATTTATTGTCACAAATTGCTCGCCGATGGGTCTCTTGATCGTTACACGGCTCGCTGGGTCCTACGAGATTTTACACAACGGCTCGGTGTTGATTGTGATGAGACTTTCAGTCCAGTTGTCAAGTCTACGACAGTTCAAGTTGTTCTCTCTTTGGCATTATCTCAGAATTGGCCTATTCATCAACTGGATGTGAATAATATATTTCTCCATGGCACTCTCATTGAGGCAGTGTACTGCGTGCAACCCTTTTGATTTGTGGATTCTTCTTGCTCAGATTTTGTCTGTTGGCTCAACAATTCCCTATATGGTTTGAAGCAGGCTCCTCGTGCTTGGCATCACATGTTCGCCTCTCACCTCATGTCACTTGGATTTGTTAAAACAAAGTGAGATACTTTGCTCTTCATATATCACCGCGGCCCAGACATGGCCTACTTACTATTATATGTGGATGACATTGTCCTCACTGCCTCCTCTGCGGGATTACTCAAACATATCATTGAGGCTCTCCGGCGTGAGTTTGCTATGACGGATATGGATCAGCTGCATCATTTTTTGGGCATTTCTGTGACACGCTCCACAGATGGTCTGTTCCTTTCCTAGCGATAGTACAGTCAAGATATTTTGGAGCGTGTCGGGATAAGTGCGTACAAGCTGTGCAGCACAACTGTTAATCTCTACTCCAAATTATCTACTGATGGACTACCTATCGCTAATGCTACATAGTACCACAGTTTAGCTAGTGCCCTATAGTATTTGACCTTCATTCGACCCGACATTACCTTTGCAGTTCAGCAAATCTGCCTCTATATGCATGATCCTCAAGATACGCGCCTCATTGCTCTCAAGCGAATCCTACGCTACTTGCAAGGCACCCTATCTCTTGGGCTGACCATGCGCTGATCTTCGTCTGTAGATCTTGTTATTTACACAGATGTCGATTGGGCTAGTTGTCCTAACACTCGCCGGTCGACCTCTGGCTATTCCGTATTTCTCTAGGATAATTTGGTGTCCTGATCTTCCAAGCGTCAGCATACGGTTTCCAGATCAAGTGCTGAAGCTGAATATCGTGCGGTAGCAAATGGTGTTGCTAAAGTTACCTGGCTATGACAGCTGCTTCTTGAGCTTCATCACCCCCCTCGACGTGCCACCTTGGTCTATTGTGACAATATCGGTGCTGTATATTTCTCTAGCAACCCGGTGCAGCATCAGCGGACGAAGCATGTTGAGATTGATCCCCATTTTGTTCGAGAGAAAGTCGCTCTTGGTCACGTTCGGGTCCTACATGTTCGTTCCTACGATATCGTAGTACGCCGATGTCTTTACTAATAGCCTTCCTACCTCAATATTTTAGGAGTTTTGATCCAGCCTGAATATTAGCGATGCTCCCGATTAGACTACGGGAGAGTATTAGTCTATTGTAATTATAGGAAATATAATTATAATAGGTTGATCTGGTTGCTTTATGAGCTACCTCGATCGTCTATATATACTGATATATTAATAGAGAATAGAATCAATCATTCTTATATTTTCAAACACATCTCTCCTACCCTCCTCTCTTAGCCGTTGTTTGGCACTAACACTTCTCCCGCATGTTGGCCATCACATCCGATCATTAGATGAGTACATCCTAAAATGGTAGGAAGTGCCCCAGAAATACTACTTAGCAGCTAATATGGTTTGGTAGCTTCATTACAATTCAAATGTTTTGGATTCTTTTAAAAGATCGAATGTTAGATGAAAATAAAATCCTAGTAGTATTACATGATTGCCCTATGGTACAATGGCATTGCATTACTACTTGCGGGCAAGATTTGGCTTGCAGAACTATGGCGTGGTTTGATTTACAGCCTATATTTTGGTTGGAGAGAGAAAGAGAACAGCGATATTTTTTTCACAGAGAGAGGGTTATGGCTTTTCATGTAAAATACTACCTACTGTTTTATTTTTAATTCCATAACAAAGTGCAGGTATGAAAGGGTGACGCCCACTGCTACCTGATCCAACGCTGTTCTTCATTGATCTGGTACCGGTTGCTATGGATCCAATGCCAACGACCTCTGGTTCGTCTACAACCCTGATCCAACTTCATCGACCTCGATCACGACCTTGATGTGGCTCCTGTCGTCCCACGGTAAGCTCGACCGTCAACGGGTCTCCCGAAAGGGCCTCTTCCGATCAAGGCGCTGGTCTATGTAGCCTCATATTTCTCTAGAAATTTCCGCTCGCATGGATGCACACAGGGGAGTCACGGAGCAGCGGGGAATGAAAGCAAAGCTGGAATTTTTTTTGAGGCGAGGAAGGAATAGAAGAGAAAGATAACCACTAGTCTGGGTTATATATATATAGACCGATCCTCTTTTTATATATTTATGATCTTAGTTACTGTACATATTTCTATATGGTATTAGAGTGATTCTAGATATCTTCAGCGCGCTAGCTCTCTTTCACCAGCGAGCCGACCTTTTTCCTTCTCGTCGTCGATGTTTTCTCTTCATCGCCGACCCTCTTTCCGGTACTCTCCTCGCTCTCTCGTCTCCGTTTCTTTCTTCTCCCCATCTTTCCCGCAGTCACTTTCTTTTCTTCGTTCCACCTCCATGCCACAAGGTGACGGTCTCCATCCGCCTTCTCGTCTCGCCTTGCATCCATCTCCGCCCTTCTTCTTGCTTCGTGCATCCTTTCTTCTTTGATACCGGCGCACCTCTACGCTCGTCGTCTCCATCGGCTGAATTCGTCCGTCCTCCCATCAGCTGGACTTGTCCATCCCTCCATCGGCTGGAACCCTCCCTTGGTTCCTGCCTTTTCTAACATGCTCAACGGCTCTCGGACGCAAACCTTCTTCGCTCATGTCCAAGCCAATCTGACGTGTCCACGTGTCCACGGACACGAATCCCTGCCTCCCGAACGCGAACATCTTCTCTTCGCGTCCGACCCCTCTCCGCCTTTTTCGCGTCCGCTCCACTCCTTGGCATCAACGAGTCCACGGACGTGAATCTTCCCTTTATGGATGTGAATCCTCGCACGTCCGTGACCCAACTACTCTCTGACCCATCTACTCTGCTACCACATTTTTCTCACCTACTCTACTGCCTACTCCACATCGGCTGGCTGGCCCACTCTCTATCGGCTTCTCATCTCTCTGATCGGCCGATCCGTCCTCCCATCGATTTCTCCTTCCTATCGGCTTCTTCTTCCCATCGGCTATTTGTCCCTATTCTTCTCTCGTCATGGCCACCGGGTCTGCCCTTAGCTCCGGCACTCTCCTAGTCACCGAGTCTGCTTCGGCTCTCGGTGCCCCAGACCACACTTTGGGTACCACCTCACCGATCTTCTCCCCTCTCTACGCTGCTGTGAATATAAAATCTCACGTTACTATCTCTCTTGACCTTAACGCCAACTATTCCAAGTAGGTTTTCTTCTTCAAATCCCTCTGTGGAAAGTTCAGCCTACGGTCACATATCGATAGCTCCGCTCCACCTCGCCCCGATGACCCCCAGTGGGACATCGCCGAGTGTTGTGTGCGCAGCTGGCTACTCGGGTCGGTCGATGAATCTGTCATCGACCTCACCATGGACGATACCGACCTTATCGCCCGGGATCTCTGGGTGGCCATCGAGCGGATCTTCCTCACGAACAAGCAGCCCCACGCCATCTTCCTCCTCAACGAGTTCCATTTCATGGTACAAGGAGACTACTTTGTCTCCTCGTATTGCCAACGCTTCAAGGTCAAGGCTGCTGCTCTCCGGGATGTCGGCCATCCTATAGCCGACTCTCAACTTGTTCTCGCCCTTCCGCGAGGCCTCAACCCCCGTTTCTCAAACACCGCCGATGACATCACTAATGCCACACCCCTTCCATCATTTGCCCAGGCCCATGACATGTTAGTTGTTAAAGAACTCCGTCTGACCAATGACGAGAAGATAGTGACCCACACCGCTCTCCTTGTCGCAGCCGATAATGGCTACCGAGCATCCTATATTTCCGCTCCCTCCCGCGCCTCTGGCGGCCATGGCTCCAGCCATGACAACACAGCCCGCACCGGGAAAGGCAAGGGCAAAGGCAAAGACAGGAACTGGTAGGGTCCGATGCAATCACGATCTGCCTCAGTCCCTGCCCAACCTGCCGGTCCCACGAGTCCGTGACTCTACTACAACCCCTGGGCACCCTAGCCCTAGCCACACAGCCCCATCGGATGGCAACCAGGGGTTCTCGGCACCCATTCTGCCGGAAATGGTCTACTACCAGCAGCCCCCAGACTTCGTTGACCCTTCTTGTCCCGACAATGTGTGCCTTCTTCAACGTTCCCTCTACGGCCTCAAACAAGTCCCTCGTGTCTGGTACTAGCGCTTTACTACCTATCTTCGGTACATCGGCTTCGTGGCCTCTGCGTCCGATAGCTCCCTGTTCTCTCTTTATATCGGCTTCGCTACTACATATCTCCTTCTATGTCGACGACATTGTCCTTACAGCGTCTTTGACATCTCTCCTCGACCAAATCATAGCCCGACTCCACTCTGAGTTCGCCATCACCGATCTTGGTCCTCTCCACCACTTTCTTGGAATCTCCGTCACTCGTTCCTCTCACGGGCTCTTTCTTTCCCAGCGCCAGTACGCCATCGACCTTCTCCAGCGTGTGGGCATGGTCGATTGTCACCCCACGGCCACCCCGGTCGACACTCAAGCCAAACTCTCCGTTGCCAATGGCGCACTCGTTGCCGATCCCTCTTAGTATCGGAGTCTTGTCGGGGCTTTCCAATACCTCACCCTCACACGGCCCAACCTCACGTATGTCATTCAGCAAGTGTGCCTCTTCATGCACGCTCCGCGCGAACCTCACCTCGCGCTGTTCAAACGCATCCTACGCTACGTGAAGGGCACACTCTCCAGCGGGCTACATATCAGCTCTAGCCCAATCGACTCCCTCACCGCGTACTCCGACGCGGACTGGGCAAGCTGCCTTGACTCTTGCCGGTCTATGTCTGGTTACTACATCTTTCTCAATGACATTCTAGTCTCCTGGTCCTCAAAACGCCAGACTACAGTGTCCAGTCTAGTGTCGAAGCCGAGTATCGCGCCGTCGTCCACGCCATGCTTTACCAGCTTCTCCAAGAGCTCCATGCATCCCTCTCCTCTGCGACCGTCGACTATTGCGATAATGTCAGTGCTGTCTACATGACCGTCAACCCGGTTCATAATCGACGCACCAAGCACATCGAGATCGATATCCATTTTGTCCGTGATAAGGTCGCATTAGGACAGGTTCGGGTGCTCCATGTACCATCGGCGCACCAGTTCACCGATATAATGACCAAAGGCCTGTCCACGTATTTGTTCATCAGTTTTCGGTCTAGTCTTTGCGTCCGTTTCCCTTCCGCTGCGACTACGGGGGATGTTAGACCATTGACCTGGGTTGTATATATATAGACCCAACCCCCTTATACACTTGGGGTCTTAGTTACTGTACACATTTTTACAATACCGTATCGTATTCGACATCGACATGTCGAACCGCCTGTACACGAGGATGGCTTGGTCTAGCCGTCTAGATAAGTTTTTTTTATATAAAAAAAAGCCGTCTCGATAAGTTAAAAAAGCCGTCTAGATAATTGGTTTGCTCGTGGCCTAATGCAACTGTTAACATGGTCAAACATGCATGCACCGGCTGCATATGGAGATCGTCGACAGGAAGTTAAGATATAGCATATTCCGTCGTTATAGCGATGGGTTCCATTGGCTACGTTGTAACATGACAATGGATGGTGCGCAATCTGTGCCATATCAACCTGATGTTGTAAAAATGGTGATAATTAACTCGTGGATTGAAAACATTTCTTTTTCTTGCGCGCTACCTGCTTTGGTCCGTAGTGTGCGAGATATGTTGCGTAAATTTGTGTTCATGGAAATAATTTTTATGACAACGAGGGTTTTACATGTTTTCTGAAGAGATTGTAAATGTTTTAGACACCATGAAGCAGCAAAAGTATTGCATTGAAGGTTTCGCAATTTACATAACGAGTAAAAATCGCACCGCATGGCAAGTGAATTGTGAAACAACTGCATAAGCCTACAGGGCCTTATAGTAAACCACAAGCCCACACGGCTTGCAACGTCATAATCCATACCCTTTCTCGCTCCGCTCCCACATGGCCACATCTGGCACGATGGCGCTGGCGCCTCACTCTCCTTGACTAGCTTCTTTTTCTTTCCATTGCAAACCTAAGAGCAATCCAAAAGCAAACAGAGTGCAACTTCAGCCTCCAGGATTTGTATTCTGATCAGCCAAAAATTCAGTCCGATGGAATGCTAGATATGTTCACAAATGATGAAATCAAGAAGGCAATGATGCAGATGGGTCCAGATAGTTTTTTTTTTTCGAACGCGCAGAAGTTAATATATTAGAGGAAACATAGAGTACAACGTGACCGCCGCGGCACGTCACGGGGGGTTTTGCCTGGAAGAGAAAAAAGCAAGTACCTGATCAGATGGTATAGGCCCCGTTTCTATCAAGCAGCATGGCAGACTGTATCTGATAAGATACAATTCCTATTCCATCAGTTTCACCAGAATTCAGTCCTACTAGAAAAAACATTGCTTAGATTGTTCTCATTCACAAACCGGGCAAACATTTCAAGCCAGAAAACTACAGTCCGATATCTTTGCAGAACTACTCATTGACGATCCTGACAAAAGTCATCACAAATAGACTGCAGCCGCAGATTGCAAAAGTAATCGAATGTGATCAGACATGCTTTGTAAGAGGAAGAAATATTTCTGAAACATTCATAAATGCTACAGAATTGGTGAAGTGCTGCTTCAAAACAAAATCTGCAATAGCTGTCCTGAAACTTGGCTTTGCAAAAGCGTTTGATTCAGTCCAATGGGACGGCCTCGTTAAAATCCTTCGTTGCAGAGGGTTCGATGAAAAATGGATAAAGTGAATACAACATAGATTGCAAGCAGCCAAAAAAGCAGTCCTGTCGAATGGGATTCCAGGAAGATGGATCAGCTGTAAGCAGGGACTTAGGCAAGGAGACCCGTTGTCACCCTGTATTTTCATCTTGGTGGCTGACGTGCTGCAGTGGATGCTACAAAAGAGCAATGTGGGCATGTGGCACATTCTGTCAATCTCTTCCACCAGCTACACTACAATATGCAGACGATACCTTGATTATTTGCAGAGCTTCGCCACAGGACATATACTCAATCAGGGCTATACTATAGGATTTCTCCTTGCCAACTGGTCTAACAATCAACTACTCAAAGAGCACCATGGTGTGTACGCATGTTGAGGAGGACAGGGCAAATTGAGCTAGCCTACGAGCAAAACATGTAATCATCCTGAGTTTCCGCTCGATTTCCTTTTCTGTTAAGTTTGGTTTTGGATTGTGTTTCCCCGAGCACGTCCTTGTATCACGGCCGCGACATATCTTAATCTGGCGGTACGCATGGCGGAGGCGTGAGATCAACTCAGCTTTCTTTTTCTCTTTTCCGCTTTCTTGTTTTAGCGTCTTTTTGTTGTTAAATAGTTGCTGATCTATACAAACAAACTGAGATAGTTGCTCAGCAGCAAAATTGAGTCTGAATCCAAGTGTTCGCTCTGAATCCGAGTGTTCTCTGAGTTCTTGACTGAGTTCGCCGGAGTCGGGAGCAAAGAGTTCCAGCTGACATTTGGTATTAGAGCCTTGGCGAGAAGGGATGGCTGTGGAGGGCAACGAGGTTGCCACGTCTTGCCCTCGCTAGTGCGGTGCACAAGGCGCCGTGAGGTCATGATCCACCGTGCTGTCGAGAAGACATTCATCGCCGGGACTTAATTTTGCATGCTGACGTACACCAAATATTAAATATTAGGAGTGGGCGATGTTGATACAAGTAAATTTCAATGCGGTTGGGTGGTGCTACACTATTGAGCTAGAAGAATGCGAGGAGATCGTGTACCGTTATGACCGGCTGGCGCTCGCTGCGATCCTACACTTCATGCCGCTCGAAATGCTGGCCGGTCTCCGTAAAAAGAGGACAGTGGCTGTAGTATGGACAGCAATAAAACAGATCCACGTTGGGATTCAGTAGGTGCACGAGGCCAACGCACAGTAGCAAATTCAGCGCCCTGGTGTGGAAGGAGACGGAGAACATAGAAGATTTCGTGAACCACATCACCATGCTCACTTCTGATCTGCGTCTCCTTGTTGATAACACACAAGCGACTAATCATCCCATTGCCTTCTCACCATGGCTCAATGGTGGTGTTGGTGAGAAGTCAATGGTAGATGTTACCTTACATCGACATCGGGTCTTACGACGATGTCAACGTAGGTTGGTGAGGCTTCGGTGTTGGTGGCAATTTCCTGTGATGACACCAGCACAAGGCGACAATTGACGGCCGGTATGCCTCCAAGACTGACATATGGATTGAGATAGTAACAGTGATAACCCGACATGGTATCAGCGTAGAGGAATAGAAAGACAAATGCCAGAGGGTAAGAAAGACGACCGGTTTGGACTAGTTGAACCAGGTCCACTCCAATTTAGGTATTCTGATTTTAGTTGTACGATTTTCTTTAGTTTTTATTAAAAGCAATAGGTTAGAAATTATTCTAGGTCAAAAGCAGAAAACGATTTCCACTGCAAACAAGGCATGCATAACATCATGAAAAACAACAAAACCTAATACATCTATAAGAACACGTAGATGCGTGCCTTGACACGTATCCGAATAGACGCATATCCGAATGTATCTAAAGAGTAGTAAATTAGTTGTAAAAAAACTAATCTTACTAATTACACTCATATTCTGGTAGGGTGGGCCATGTACACGTAACCATCTTTGTTGGTACGTGTGCGTGTTTACCATGCTTGTGGTTGTATCGCTTGAAGTGCTCCGGCATGCATATGCACACAGCAAGCATATATAGCTTGTCGCGTTTGGTCAGCTGCTCCGTTGCCGATGAGCCGCGGCGAGGGAGGACGCGCACGGCTCCACGCGGCCGACGGCTGTGTCGTCCTGCAAAACAAATCAGCACAAAACAACAGATCATATCTGATTAGCAGCGGCAAAATTCTCATTGGTTTACTAATTACACGCTAATCCATAGCATGCACATGGGTGGTTCTGATCTGCCTGCGTGTGTTAGCTTGCGCGGACGCCGCACGAGAGAGCAGACGTGCTCGTGCAGCTGCCGATTGGATCGAGCACAGCGTCTGGATCGCGTACGCGACTCGTTCGTGGTCGCGCGCTTCCTCGGGCACGACTGCAACGACGACCCGATTGTGGCCAGAGAAGCACGCCGACAGCTGTAGTCCAAACAAACAAAGAATTAGAAATCAATCTAACGACAGATTGATACAACAAAGAGCTGCTGATAACGTATTGTAAACTGACGTACTTATTAACGGATCATCAGATTCATTTTACCCATGAACTGACATACCTATTAGAAGATTAATAGATTCATTCCTATCCTTTCACAGATATAGAAAACCAATAAACGCAGATATATAGTGGTGCTCTCTCTTCGTTATAAATATCTTCTCAAGTTGCAGGCTATAATCAATGCCTTACACTATCTCTGTATATAGAGGTCTTAAAAAAACAAGGTTTATCTCTACGTAAGTTTGGATTGATTCACAAGAAACTTTCTCCTATTGATTCGTTTCACAACGGTTGTCTTTCGGTCTTCCTGCCATCCCAAGCCGTAGTAACTCACAACCGACAAGCCGTTCGTTCGGTCGCTTCCAATAATCGCGGCTGCTAGCTCCGTGAACCAACCGCTGTTCAGTCCTCTGCTGCTCATGGCATGCGTTACCTCTACTTCCACGGCAACCCAAGCCAGGCTCGGCCTATCCGCCACTACCTTCTCGTCTACCTCGACGCCTGCACCTCGCGGGCCCACCTATCGGAGGTCCACGGTCGCCTCGTCCGGGCCCACCTCGCCTCCGACAGCTTCGTCGCCGGCTGGCTCATTGCCTTCCTCGCGTCCCACGCGGCGAGGCATTGCACGCCCTATGCGCTCAAGGTGTTCGACCGAACGTCCCAACCGAGCGCGTTCGTGTGGAACTGCATGATTAGAGGGTACAGCAGCTGCGACGCCCCCGGGGATGCCTTGGCGCTGTTCAGGGAAATGTGCTTGAGGGGTGTCTCTCCTGATAATTACACTATGGCAGCGGTCGTGTTAGCGAGTGCTGCCTTTGCCGGCTTGAAGTGGCGGGCAAATAGGGACACAATTCATGCGGTGGTCCAGAGGATTGGGTTTACATCGGATGTGTTTCTTATGTCAGGTCTTGTTAATTTTTATGGTGCCTTTAGAAATGTTGAGGAAGCAAGCAAGGTTTTGGAGGAAATGTATGAGAGGGATGTGGTGTCCTGGACGTCAATGATATATCAGCTTGTGCACAGTGTGGCCAGTGGGACGAGGTGCTAAGGTTGCTTTCTGAGATGCAAGCAGAAGGAATTAATCCTAATAAGGTCACGATTATAAGCCTGCTTTCTGCTTGGGGCCAAACACAGGATGTTGATAAAGGCCGGTGGGTGCACAATCAGGTTGGTAAATATGGCATCGAGGCTGATGTTGATATCAGGAATGCTCTCATAAGCATTTACACGAAATGTGGATGCTTATCTGATGCTTTAGAAGCATTTGAAGACATGCCTGCAAGATATACTAAATCATGGAACACGTTGATCGATGGTTTTGTGCAAAATCATGAGCACAAAGAAGCGTTAAGAATATTTTAAGAGATGCTGTTGCATGGCGTAACTCCGGATGGTATAACACTTGTAAGTGTCTTAACAGCATGTGCTCAACTTGGTGAGTTGCGGAAAGGCAGGCATGTTCACAGTTATATCAAATATAATGGGATCTGTTGTGACAATATCCTTACAAATTCTTTGATCAACATGTATGCCAAATGTGGTGATATGGCTGCAGCTGAAAAGGTTTTTCAAACTATGACAAAAAAGGATGTTGTTTCCTGGACAGTTATGGTTTGTGGTTATGTAAAGGGCCATCAATTTACAATGGCCTTCAACCTATTTGAAGAAATGAAGATTGCAGAAGTTGTGGCACATGAAATGACACTGGTTAGTCTACTTTCTGCTTGTTCACAGCTGGGAGCACTTAATAAAGGAAGGGAGATACACTCTTATATACAAGAGAAGAATGTAGCCAAAGACTTGGGCCTAGAAAGTGTCCTGGTGGATATGTATGCAAAATGTGACTGCATTGACACCGCTGCTGAAATATTTAGAAAAATGCAGTCTAAGCAAAACCTCTCGTGAAATGCCATGATTGGAGGTCTTGCAAGCAGTGGATATGGAAAAGAAGTAGTGAAGCTCTTTGACCAAATGCTGGAGTTACAGGATCCAAAACCGGATGGTATTACTCTTAAGGCAGTTCTTAGTTCCTGTGCACATGTAGGAATGGCTGATGAAGGTCTCCGTTACTTCTACTTGATGTCAAGCCTTGGTATCGTCCCTGATGTTGAGCACTATGGTTGCATAGTAGACCTCCTGGGTAGAGCTGGTATGTTAGATGAAGCATTTCACTTTATCAAGAAGATGCCAATAGAACCCAATCTTGTAATTTGGGGATCATTTCTTGCTGCTTGTAGAGTTCATCACAGAATGTATCTAGGAAAGGTAATTGTACAGCCTATTGTCAATGTAGCTCCTAATGATGAGGGAGCGCATGTGCTCGTTTCAAACTTACATCCTGAAGAAAGCCAATGGGATGATGTCGAACATGTTAGGACTAATGGGAACCAGGGGCATAGAGAAGGCACCTGGACACAGTTCTGTCCATGTATAAACCTTCAGACTTTGTAAACTTCACTTGAATATAGAAAGTTCACTTGAATCTAGCATTGAGTAAAAAATATAGGAAGTTCGCAGGAGCAATGTAAGTATGTAACTATTCAGTTACAGTTTTCTTTTTAAAAAAGTATTTAGTTTCAGTTTTACAAGATATCAGGCATGGCATGACCAAACTTCACTATCTACAAAACATTATTTCTGGCTCAATACCGAATGCCTAAGGCAGGATCTATAAGTTCTCATCTAAATTTCTGCTGTTGTGCATAGTCTATAGCATGGCCTAGAGAATGTTTGGTTGCATTACTGAACTGTGCTTTACTAACATTTTAATTGCACAGTGAAGGCTTCTGAAATTGTGCTAACTGGTACTCATCAGTCTTTATAATTCACTTCATATCGTTTTTGCGAACTCATCTATTGTCTTTTCCTAGCTACTATTTCTAACTGAATGGCTAACTGGTAGATTCCTTGCAGGGCCACGGCTGTAGCCAATAAGACAGTAATGCCTACATGTGGGTATTTTGCGTGACTGTTGATCTCCGTACTGGATCCTTGGCCGGCCAGCCTCAGGTGAAAAAGAGAGGCACAAATGTACATTTAAGTAGCTGTAGTTACTAAAGTGTACCGGGAGAGAGACAACAACAAAGCCAGTATTTAATTTCTGCATCCATATAATTACATTTTCTCTACTATTGCACACTGGTGATAGTTCAGCTTATATCTGTTGAGTGAAAAGCTGTTGAAGGCAAATTTCAGCAAACGTTCAGAATATTGGACAATAGTAACTGCACTAGCCCACTAACCCAGTTTTTACATAGAGTGCTTTTCAGCATTTGAAGAATGATTGAACGAAGCAGTTCAAACATAGAGAACTTTTTAATTATTTGAAGAATGACTGAACGAAGTAGTTTAATGTGAACTCTCAGTTTCTAGATGAAGTTTGAATGCAATCATATGAAGAAAAAAAATACTTTATAGAAAATATGGTCCATTTAAGTAGCTATAATTACGGAAGTGTACCCGTAGAGAAACAACGGCAGAGCCAAGATTTACTTTCTTCATCCATTTCCTCTAATCCTGCCCACTGGTCATAGTTCTACTTTTACCTGTTGAGTGAAAAGTGCCGCTCGGCAAATTTCAGGAAATGTTAACAATATTTGGATAATACCCTTTCCATTTCAGTATAAAGCGTTTTAGGTTTGTCCTAAATCAAACCTCTTAAAATTTAATTAAATTTACAGAAAATATAGCATCATTCCCTATAATAAAATAAATATAATATTAAAATATATTCAATATTGAATTTATATGACAAAACCAAAATGTCTTAAGTATGGAACGGAAGGGCGTGGTACTGGGCACTAGCTCACAAACCCAGTTCTGACGATTTTCTTATATGGAGTTTGAATGGTGATAGTTCCACTTTTATCTGTTTAGTGAAAAGCTCTGCCTGATGCGAAATTTAGCAAATGTTCAGAATATTGGACAATAGTATTGGGCACTAGCTCACAACCCAATTGACATTCTTTTTAGATGGAGTTTGAATGCAGCCATACGATTTAGATGGATTTTAAATGCAGCCATATGAAAAATAAGAAAATAGATGGAATTTAAATGTGGTCATAGCGAAAAAAGAAAAAAACGGCCAGTGCAGGTTTCGAACCTGCGACCTCGGCGTTAGCACGACGCTCTCTTCCATTTCTTATAGATATATTATAATAAATTTATAGCACAGTAGCAACCTTGCACATTATGGCCTAAAAATTTGCCTTCGCCCTTGTTTCTTGGAGCCTGACGCCTGCCGCTTGGGCTCATTCCAGTAGTGATACTGTGATACTGGACTAGTCGCCTGAATGACGCAGTACACCGGCGGTCACCCTGATTTGGCTCGATACCTACGAACTTACGATGGCTCACTCACTTTGTCTCGGTTCAAATAAATGTATGGTTGGATTTTATGTCAGCATAAGGTTTCTTCTAATTGTAAAATATTATAACCGTATGATTGGTTTTCGTACCACCCGGTACCTATATATATAGGCATGTACATGATATAGAATATAATCCATCATTTCAATTATTTCACATGGTATTAGAGAGGTTATAATATGCTAAAATTTCGCTACACCACATTGTCCATGACACCCGCGCGTAACACTTCTGACACCTTCGCGCCCTGCCGACTCCGTCACCACCCGTCGCCCCCCATGGTTACCGTGTGCGTCACCGACTCAGTGCCGAGCACGTCGCTAACTCTAACTTCGTCGTTGAACATATCGCTGACTCCATCGACGGGTGCATTGCCGATCGAACCGCCGCCCGCATCGCCGACTCTATCGCTGAGTATAACGCCGACTGAATCTGTCGACACCGATGGTGGATGCAACCGAAGACTGCCGCATGGAGAAAACTGCGGCCAACATCGTGGAGTCCAACGCCAACCGTCGTATCGCTGATGCCGAGTCCATCCACGGTGTCGCCGCTTTGGACGAGTACGAAGCCGCCCACAAATCTCTCTGGGCACAGGCCACCGCCGTCATCAACGTTCATACCCTCATCTCTGTCGTGCTGGATTAGACCGCCAATAACTACAGCAAGTGTTGTGGCCTGTTCCTTATCGTTCTCGGTAAATATGGTCTTACTCGCCACCGATGGTGGATGTAGCCAAAGACTGCCACACGGAGAAAACTATGGCCAACATCACGGAGTCTGACGCCGACAGCCGCGCGACTGATGCCGAGGCCATCCACCGTGCTGCTGCTTTGGACGAGTACGAAGCCACCCATAAATCTCTCTGGGCATAGGCCACAGCCGTCATCAATGTTCGTACCCTCATCTCTGTCATGCTGGATTAGACCGCCAATAACTACAGCAAGTGTCGTGGCCTGTTCCTTATCGTTCTCAGTAAATATGGTCTTACTCGCCACGTCCTTAAGGACTATTCCTTTCCCTCGCGCCCGGCATGGGTGCAGACGGACTACACCGTCTTGACGTGGATATACAACACTATCTCCAACGACCTGCAACAATCACTAATGCTACGATAGTTCTTTGCTCGCGATGCCTGGTGCTTTCTCGCGGATGAGTTTCTCGACTAGAAAGAGTTTCGTGTGCTCCTTCTAGAGATACAATTTCGCAACCTCCGCCAAGGCTTCCTAAGCATCACCGACTACTTTCGTCGCCTTGAATCGATGGCCACCTCTATCACCGAGTTTAACGACCTGATCGACGGCCGACAGATGATTCTCACGCCTTTCCGTGGCCTGAATGACCAGTTCCGCCATATGGTGTCTATCCTTAAGATGCATCTCCCGTTCCAGACCTTTTCGGAGGCTCGGACGCATCTCCTGCTGGAGGAGGTAGAGGTCGAGGCCCAACCACCATCACTGCCCTCTGTTCTTGTTGCCGCAGCATCCCAACCTGTGGCACACGGGACTGTAGCATCTCCATGGCTAGGGACACTTCCACCTCCCTTGGGACAACCTTCTGGTGTCTCGTCTGCGCACAACCCTGGCACTGATCGATAGTGCAACGGCCGCCGGCGTGGCTGTGGTGGTTACAGTGTTTCCCCTGCACCCACTGGTGGTGTGCCACTAGATCTACACCCATTCTTCGCACATCCATGGGTGGGTATTGTCCATATGTGGCCATATGACCAATCTGGCCACCCTCCGACGGCTACTACGGCTTTCACCGTCGTGCCCTATTATAGTGGCAACCTCAACAGTGTCCCCGGAGACGGCGTCTATGGTGGCACATATGGCCCTCCCCAGTATGGCTCATACTACGAGGGAACCTTGCTTTCATCATCTAAGCTACCAACCTCGACCTACCAGGGACCTTCGCTAGCCTTTTAGGGACTCTCGTCGGCCTTCCAGGCCTGCCCTGGTCCACACCACCCATGCCCTAGAACTCTATCCATGGTTGTTCATAGAATCAGGACTTCCTGATGCACTCGTTCAATACTATGACGCTCAACCCATCGGTACCCTTCTCTGAATGGTATACCGATTTAGGCGCCAGTTCTTATATGACAGCGGATGCTGGTAAACTCTCCACCATTTCCCTACCGTCCTCATTTACTCTATCTATCATTGTGGGTAATGGAGCGTCACTTCCTGTGGGCCAGCGACAGTTCGAGTGGTTCTGTCTTTAGCTCTATCTCACAACTAGCCTATTCATCAATCGGATATTAAGAATGCTTTCTTATATGGTACTCTAACAGAGACAGTCTACTATGTACACTTCTATGATTTTGTTGACTCGTTACGACCAGGTTTTGTCCGTCGACTCAATAAGTATCTCTATGGATTGAACTAGGCTCCCTGTGCTTGGCACAACAAGTCCACCACTCACATCTTGTCCCTCGGTATTGTTGAGGCCAAGTTAGATACTTTATTATTTACATATCATAGGGGATACGACACTGCCTATCTGCTGCTATATATGGATGATATTGTTCTCACTGTCTCGTCATCTAGGCTTCTGCAACACATTATTGCCGCTCTCCAACGTGAGTTTGCTATGAAAAGGTTAGCTTCATCATTTTTTCGTCATATCCATCACGTATTGAGATGATACCTTATTTCTCTCTCAGAAGTAGTATACTCTGGACATTTTAGAGCGTGTTGGGATGAGTGCTTGTAAGCTTTGCAGCACCCATGTCGACCTATACTCCAAATTGTCTGTAGATGGTCCTCCAGTTACCGACTCCACACAGTACCGCAATTTGGCTAGTGCATTACAGTACCTAATATTCACTCGTCCAAACATTGTCTATACCATCCAGCAGATTTGCCTCTATATACATAATCATTGTGAGCCACATCTTATTGCTCTCAAGCGGATACTATGCTACTTACAGGGTACTCTTTCTCTCGGCTTAACTCTATGCTGCTCTCCACCTGTTGAGTTTGTTGTTTACATCCATGCCAACTGGACTGGCTGTCCCGACACTTGCCGATCGACCTCTGGTTATGTAGTGTTTCTTGGGGATAATTCGATGTCCTGGTCCTCTAAACGTCGACATACAGTCTTTCGATCGAGTGCAGAGACTAAATATCGAGCTGTGGCTAATGGTGTTGCTGAAGTTACTTGGCTACGTCAACTACTCATGGAGCTTCACCACTTATCTTACCGTGACACATTAGTCTACTATGATAGCATTAGTGTTATTTATCTCTTCAACAATCTAGTCTAACATTAGCACACGAAACATATTGAGATTAATCTCCATTTTGTTCAGAAGGGTCGCCCTCGATCACATTCGGGTACTTCATATTCCCATGACATCTCAGTGCACCGACGTCTTTACCGAGAGCCTTTCTAGCTCTATATTTTAGGAGTTTCGATCCAGACTGAATGTTCACCAAGCTCCCAATTAGAGCACAAAGAAAATGTTAAACTAATATAATTATAGTAGTTTTCTTTATATACAGTAGATTCTGCTAATTATGTAGAACCTAATATACATACCTATACATGATGTAAAATATAATCATTTCAATAATCTCACCTTAATGTCTAAGATACAAAAATTTTCTCGGATTTCGCTAGCAACTTTTTAAACTACATTAATTTTTTTAAAAAATATCAAATAAATCGATTTTTTAAATTTTTAATAATTAAAACTCAATTAACGTACGCTAATAGGCTGTCACGTACGTCTTACTTCCCGATCTCTTCTCACCATCTCGAGCCTGTTTCCACCGCAACAGCTACTCTCGAAAAGCAATCGTTTTGTTCGCATTACCAATGAGTCTACCTCCTCTCCTACCCACAGGCTCCCTCCCTCCTCCCTCTCGGGCACGTGAACTCGTACGCGGCGGTGGACTGGTCCTTTGACTCCTACCGACGCTAACCAGCTTGCCTCCTTGCTGCAGGACTACAGCAGAGTTGGTAGGCCGCTACCAGCAAGTTGCGATGTTGTTGTCGACTCGTGGTGATGCAGACGTGCACGTCCGTTTGCCTTCCTTTTATCCTGCTGTGTGTATGGCTCGACTGGATTTGCCTATACAGCACTTGAATTACCCAGTTGCGCTGACAGATTTTACGACTCTCTCTCCACACGGTTGTGACTAGTGCGTCCAATGGTAGTGTGGAGATACATACACCGACGAATATACGATTCCTTTTCACGTAACCTCACGCCACAGCCCCGTTGTGTGTATCCGCGAACGTTAGCAAAGGCGCAGGTCTCTGGAAGCTTTTGCGGAACTGCAGCAGCACTGAGAAACAGTTCCCATTAAAGCCCGAGGCTGACATTGTGTTTTAATTGGCGACTATGTATATATTTATTAATAAATTTTCTCTTATAAATTTATTATATGTAAATATATACTGTAACTTTATATATAATATAACTTGTATCTAAAAAACCTTCGTAATATGCCACTTCCGTGAAGCAGAGTTTGCATGATCAAATCCCTTCACCCTTTCATACGTTGTGATTTTTTCCTCTCATTTGTACAAATCTCGAAGTAAATCTCATAATTTAAAATTATGTGAAATTTATACTATAAGTTTACTATAATTATATTTAACAATTTTTCCTTCAAAAATTTGTCGATGAATATATAGCAAAATTGTTTCAATTGCAAGCAGGCCCAATCCTAGTCCAGGCCGAGCATGAAATTGTAAACCTGATACCATTGCCAGGCCAGACTTAAATGTGCATTTAGGCCCAAAACAAACCAGTCTTTCCGCCGGCTGAAATTGCGCAGGTCTAGTTACTAGAGAAGGACGTCATTAGATGGAGGATGGTGGCAGTTTTAACAGAGTTTTGACGGCGCCTTCTTTCATGTCTCTTTGTACATACTCCTACTATTAACAAAGATATGCCAAGTGTAATAATTAATCAGTTGGAATATCCGAATTTCATCTGAAAAATATATGCCAAGTATACTCCCATATCGGGGGGAGAGAGAGATGGACAGGAAATTGATGGTAAGTTCAAAAGTTCCATGCCATTGAGATTTTTCATATTTGCGATTCACGATCGATCCCCCTAATCAAACCAACCTTCCCGCGATTTACATCCCCACTGCTTTTACCATTGCTGCTGCCGCTATTTTTGCTGTCACTGCCGCTGCTACCGTTAATGTTGCTGTTACTGCTGTTGTCGCCGCCGCCGTCACCGGCCGCTTCCCAGGCGGATGCCGAGAACAGTGGCCGCCCGTGCCAGCCAAGGGTGAGGCACCCGTCGGCCTCCTCGACGCCGTGTCCCTCGCCAGAGAACAGCCCGACCAGCATCCTCGCCTGCCGCAGCGCGTTCGAACCGAGCGGCACGGTGCTCAGCCCGGCGCGCGCGAGCCTGTCCCGCCACCGAGACAGCGGCTCGTGCCGCTCCCTCCGGGCGGCGCCCTCGCCGCACACGATGTCGCAGATCTCCCTCTGGAGGTACGCCTCCGCCATCGCGTTGCCCGCGCCGGCGCCGGCGCTGGCGCTCGCCGCGTACAGCGAGTCGAACACCGCGGAGTAGTAGAACAGCGCCTCGGTGAACCTGTCGAGGAAGCCCGTCTTGTTGTGGTCGGCCTCTTGCTCGATGACCGTGAAGATCTTGGGCCGGACGGAGGCGACACAGTCAAGAACGGCGTCGATGGGCCCCTGATCAGCCGGGTCTCCGAGGAGGCGGTGGAGCTGCAGCACGGAGTTGAACGCGACGGCCTCCCCGGGTGCGATCTGGAGCATCCACGGGCGGACCTCGTCGAGGCTGTTCGCAGCGACCCCGCGGAAGGAGAAGCGGACGCGGACGGAGCGCGCGAGGTCGGCGAGCCTTAGGCCGACATCGCGGAGCTCGTCGCGGCCGGTAGGGGAGGGCGGGCCAATGCCGGTGATCCGGAGGAACGGAGGCCCGCCTGGTTGGAGCGCGAGGGCCTGGATCAAGGCGGGCCACTGCAGGCCCTGCATGAGGCTGAAGTCGATGACATGGACGTGGTCGCATCCATGGAACGCCTCGAGGATGGCCTGGTTGGCCGTAAAGTGCGCGAACTTGAGGTAAGGGCACGCCTCGTAGAAGTGATGGTAGAGGAAGGCGTGCTCGGCGTCGGTGGTAGGCGAAGGGAACAATCTCCGGGAGAGCGCCGTGGTGAAGTGAACGGCGACGCGGCCGATGCCGGTGGCGGCCGAGACGGCCGAGAGCGCGGCGTGAGCGTCGGCCAGGTGCGCGGAGGCGAGCGCGTGGTCACCAGTCTCGATGGCGCCCGCGCAGCTCATCAGAAGATAAACCAAGCGGATGCCGACGACCTCTTCCTCCTCCCGCCGCATGGCCAACACGGCAGCGGCATCAGGCGCGCATGGCGGGAGGGCCGCGGCGAACTCTGGCAGAGTAGCGGCGTCCACGTCCGCCCCCGCAGGCGCGTCGTAGTACGCCACGCCGTCGTCGGGCTCCACCTTCACCGGGGGCGGCAGAAACCCGGCGTCGAGGCCGGATGACGCGGCCGGATCCATGGGCATACTAGCTCAAGAGTAGTCTAGTCTCCTCGCTTCGCGCTCGGCGAGCGGTGCGCGTCTCCAGTGTGGAATTATAGCGGTGGATGCAGTCGCAGAGTATAGAGTGGAGCGTCAGCTAGGACTAGGAGTCGGTCGGAGAGGGGGAGAGGTTGAGGCGAATGACGTTCGCGGCGGGCGCACACGTGGAGATGCGGGAGGGGACACGTCGGCCTCGGGAAGGAAGGATTCCGGAGGCCCGAGGAACCGCCGTGGAGTGGGGATGCTGCCCCCGCCTTCTGTCAATTATTGTTTTCTGATTTTGTCCGTGGGGGGCTCTCGGTGTTTGGAATTCTGTAGCAAGCTACAGAAAACTTCGTGACGGAGAGAGAGCGAGGGAGACATGGATTACAGGCCATTCGAGCACCAACTTTGTCTGACGTGAAATGTTGACGACTATTTTGAAACAAAAGAAAAATAGAGGAATTTTAAAGGTTTTTACTATAGGAAAAATTCCTACAGACCTTTAGAACAATCCAATCTCTATAATTTCTTTAAAATTTATATGGAATAGAATGTTTTATGAGAATTTTGAAGGATTATTAGCATGAGCTTTAATTTTTTGGAATTTTTCATCTCTCTTTTCTGGTGCTCCATCCCAAGGGTATCATGTGTAGTTTTTTCTATATCTTTTATTTCATAGAATTTAAGGTGCGATGATATTTTAATTGACAGATTTTATTGTAGGATATTATGATTTTGTGGTTTTAGGTTCACAAAAGTTAAGTTTTAGAGATAATTACTCTCAAAACATATATGATGCTGCATTCGTTAGAATATTAATTTTTAGGTAAATAGGATAGAGACACAATATAAAATATTAAAAATACCGTTAGCTTCGCATCTCATATCCTCCCTCTTGTGTTCCCTTTCTCCGTGTGCACACGTCAGGAGTAGAAGCTGCGTGGCCGAATTATCTCAGCCCATGCCGCGGGTTCGACCTGCCACCACGATTGGATCACTCGGCCGTGGCAGCGCGGAATACGTTCACGACCGCGCACTCGGCGTACGGCACGTCGACGGTGGTCGGCCGCGGCCGGAGTTCTCGGCATCGCCGACGAAGATCCACCGTTCCCGTCGTAGATCAAGGCTCCCGCCGTGCTCCACAGTCGCCTAGTCCGAATCAGGCGGCCAAATGCACTGGTCGGACGAAATCACCGCACGTTCGCGGGTATTGAGAAGTGGTAACCCTATTCACTAATCCACCTCGCACTGCCTTTCGTATCCCCTCACCAGGGCCCTCGTCTTGCGTGCGCATCCGTTGGTCTCACCCCTCGCTCAGTTCACCGCGACGCGTGAGCGAATCACTGCCTTATCTGAGTACTCAAACGGAGCAGAAACAGCGGGGTGCTGGTGCTCACTCCGCTATGGTGCAAGAAGTGAGGGGGAAGAAGATAAGACATACAGGGGGTAGGGGTATTTCAGAATATTATACCGTTTCTCTCTTCTATTTCAACTAAAATAAATATTTTTATGATACGGTGTTCAAAAATAAATATTCATGTTTTGATAGTATTTTTTTTCAAAAACTTATTTTTTTGTCTAGGAGCTAAACTATAAAGTCAAATTTGTTTTATATTTTTATGTTTTAAAAATCATGCATTATAAAGTAGCCATGAATCACTAAAGTAGTAGTTTCTTGCTATCGTGAGAATTTTTTTTAAATGAAATACTAATTTTTACGTGCAATGGAGCTGATTCATGGCGCGGTAGCAATCCAAGAGAATATAGTTTCTATGTGTTGTCAATCTACTAGACGATACTCTAGGTAATTGTCTGAGTTTCACACAAACTAGAGAAATGGTGCTAAAAACTTGTATGTGGAGGCGCTGGAATGTGCCTCATGAGAATCATAAACTGGATATTAGGATAGCTAACAGTGTAAGGAGAAGTTATTTATTTTGTTGCCATCTAAAGCACAATAACGCTTAGATATTTCCTATTTTTCACAGGATGTTATTAATACACAGCTATATCTGACTGTTAGGAGTATATATTTTTGTTCTAGTGAGGAGGCTTTGGCTTGGACTTGTCAGTGCACCGATTAAATTGTACAGAATATGTACCTTTTCATAGGAACGCAACTGATTGAACAATTTCAATTGTAGGTGTTGTCCTTTTCATGCTACATAATCGAGATCTCAAACAACTTGATCATAGTTCTATTCAGACTACTAACTAAAAAAAGAAATCACACGCCTTACTTTTGTAAGAAAATTGGCCCGGCAAAAAAATTTAATATATATATATAGTACACTATAATTTATCTTTCCTGGCCTATTACCAACATATTTTTCGTCCAGTTAAACATTTGCACTGTCCCGTATGACATAATATACTTTCTTCGAAATAACTTCATCACATTATAATTGTACCATATTTTCTTTTTTACATATGTCCCATAATATATATATAACGGAGATCAAAGTTGTCACAAAATACTCCTATTTTTGGCTAGATGAGTGCACATATCTTTCTGCGTACATAAATAAATCATTTCAGAAAACGTAAGTAGGACTGCAACACTACGAACCTCAAATGGAAGTTTGAAGACTACACAAGGCAGTTGCTGGAGTCCCCACACCTGTGTTGACAGTGAGATGTAAGCAAAGAGTAATGGTTTCACCTCTTAAGCACAGACAAAAATTGCTGGGTGCCCCACGGTTGCTACCCCGGAGAAATTTCCTTGGTGCTGTAACAGTCGAAGCCGTGCCATGTGTTATCACACATTGACACATCGGTGACATAGGGAGGTCCCCCCGCGGATAACTTCTGTAGCACTGGTAATCAGTGGGGGTAATTGCATCGCGCCCACGAGAAATGCACCGATTTATCCCCTGCATGGCTTGGTGGGCCGGCGTATAGAAGCGAAGGAGAATTGGTATAGGCGTGACGTTTTGTGGATTCCGCTGCTCTTTGGCGAAAAGTCGTTTTCAGTTGTGTCCCCAAAACAGGCGATCGTACATCGGCGGGACACCACCGTCGCTCGCACGCCGCTCTGTAGCCAGCCGGCAGCCGCCCGGCGCTCGTTACAAGAAAAGTTTACTCGGATCCTCGGATCCATGCATGCATCAACTTTCAGCAAGACATGCGACCTTGTTGCTGAAACGACGACGGGCTTTCTGCAAATTTTGACATGGAAACTAACTCTCAGCTGCTGAAGTTGATTTTACAGTAGAGTTTGCTCTTAACCATGGCAATTTTCAGGGTCTCGTGCAGCGTGTGTACTGGCACATTCGCAGCATGCACATATGTGCAACTGTGTACCGAAGTGACGTGCGTGCGAGTCGTCAACCTCTGTTGCATGCCTGCTGCCATGGTCCTGCAGAGGGCACGCAATTAAAACGGAAATCGGGCTGGACCCATCGACCTGGGCGATGGTCCTGATGCGTCATGCGTTGCACGGTACCACCGCGTTCGTAACATTAATTTGCTGCGGGGGGGAGACGCGCGCCCGTACTTACCTTGTGCATCCTAGTAGACCGATTCGATCAGTTAGCCAATCCCACCATCCCATGAGCGCTTACGCATCAGCGGCGCCGAAAGCGCCCCTTCACCTAATTAAGCTCTTGCAGATTTGCCATCCGCCATATCGCACCCAGAGGCACATGACATCGACCAGTGTACTCACCAACCAGTGCCGTTTCTCCGCACGAATGAGCCTTGTAGGCGAAATTCGGGCTGCAGCAGGTTGCCCAGATTTACAGTAATGCAGTAGTACGTTGCCACTTGCAGGATTTTTTAAGACAATGACTAAGCAATGAAATGGACTATGAACACTGCGCCTTTTCTTTCCTCTGTTTTTTTATTGCAACATCAAGCGTAGGGTGATGTGCCGAGAAGTATTTGGTATTTCTTCCCATCTTCTCCCTGCGATTTTTTTTTCTAAAAGTACTATAGAGAATTGGGACTCGGATAGCCAGTCCGAAGATGCTCCCGTCTGCGTCAATAGTAAAAACATGGTCCCGGAATTTCGCGCTACACGGACAGATCAATGGTCCTAGGCTCGTTCAGTTGCGGCTTGCTTTCTTTAAACCGGTTGAATTCACCCAGATGCTTCTCATTTTCAATCATTGCACAAGCCAACTGACTTTGTAAAACTCTTGGTTTGTAAAATTTGCGGAGCAAATCCTTACATGTACTGATGATATATCCTTAATTCTGTGCTTAGTACTTGTAACTTGACAAAAATAACCATCCATCACTTCTTATGAAGGTGAATTGTGTTCCAAAAAACAGTTAAAAAGGAAGAAGAAGAAAATAAAAAACTATTGTCGTTTATCTTTACTACTTTTAAAAAGCAAAGCCATCCTACTTCCATATGACACTAAGCATGCAACTTCTATCTCCCTCAAAAAATCTAGAAAAAAAATCAATTGGTGAAATGAAAAAACTTCGATACTTTATGGTCGATTAGATCCACACTTCCATCCAACCCTAATTGTTTGGTCCATACTCCCATATAACACATCCTCAACTAAATAGGCTCATCCTAAAGCATGGTATATTACTTAGTACTAACAAACGCTACAATGATTAAAACCGTACAACTTTGTGTGTTAGTCATAGAAAATCACAGTACTTTTGGTATGGTTGGAACTGGAAATATATATGATGAGTGTGACAAAACTAGAGTTTTTTTATAATAACAAAACTATAGTTGGATATGCATGGTTTTCTAGACCAAGTACACATAAGTAGCGTGCAAAAAAAATCAAAATTACATAAATCCATGTACAAAAAATCATTCTGGTGAAGATCTAGCCAAATGTGAAGCAAACGGATCTAGTACAGCATAAACAAGGCGTAGGATATATATAACCACACTATTAGTGATGGACGTTAGTACCGACCGGTATGATCCATTCCCCGGCGACCCTGAGTGACCACCTGGGCTCACCGGTGAAAGCAAAATACATTTTAACATTATTTTAGGAATTCAAAATAATGTTTTCATATGAAACAGTTAATATTATTAGACTTGCCTAGGACTAAACTTTTTTCTGAATTCAAATCTACCATGGGATGCTAGTAACCACTAGTTTGAAACATATGCATACTCTTAGAATGTGCAAAAATTTTCTAGTTCTTGCTATCAATTCTAAAATACAGTAGTAATTTTTAGTATTTAAAATTTATTTTAAAATATAGTAATTTTTTCATCTACTATATCATCTTAACCAAAATATCATAACCATCTCTTATTTAATTTCTCCACCTACTTTCTTATCTTAACTAACACAACCCCTACACGTTTAATTTCACCCCTTTTAGTTTTAGAAGTACTCTCTAGAACTAGCTGATTCACATGAAAACTGAACGTTTTAAATGATGCTTTCTAGTAGTTACTGATTCATTGAAATACAGTAGGTGCAACACGCGGGTGTTAATTAGCCTACCGTCCTAAACTGGACAGCAGCATTGAGCCGTGTGTTGTGCATGTTTTAATTTCTGCTGGCACACAGTATAGCAACACAGCATGCAGAAAGCACCACGCAATGAGTGCAAAACAAGGACGTTAAAAAAGTGTACTAGCCGAAGCAGCTTGATTTGTTGACAGCGAAAATTCTATCATATATGAGTACATTCATTAGGTGTCAAGTAGCATCGCGGTGTACAAACCGAGCTGTGAGTTGCCACCTAATCTTTAGAACAACTTTTTGTATATCAGACTAAGCTAGTCTTATCGCGAGAAATCTACGTAACTCAATCAGGCGCATAGGTCGTTGTCTAAGTATATCAATAATGTAATTTATCCCCACTATCACTAATTAAACAGAAAATCGTGGGCTTTAATTATGAAGTTGAAGAAGCAGCCGGCCAGCAGCCGTTCAAGAGATCAGTATTGACGGAGTGAGCTAGACAGCTCGCAAGGATTAGATTAGCTGAAGAGTAGGCATCGATTGTACATACGTATCTCTGCTTGTCTGACCGAACGTGTACTTGCCATTGTTCCCTGACACTTTTCAGCTTTCAGGTAGAGATGTCGATGCGGATTCTCTGGCCAAGATTATTTGTTAATGATGCATGGGTTGTTGACCACCCTGAAGACCTGTGCAAAATATAGTTTTTGGTGTCTGATGCACATATAATACTGATCATGCAATTCATATTCTGTGGCGTGATGCATTTGTTTCGTAGCTAGTCGTACCGTGCAATGAGTTGTAGTATGTGGAACCTGTCGGCCCGCACGTAAAAAGCGCAACGTTTCAGGAATCATACGAAGCCTTTTTCCCTTTCTTTTATTTATCAGTTAAACACTTGGAGTCCACGTTTGGTGAACCCAGTAAACCACATGTATGCGTGATATCCATCTCAAAAGTAAGATTTGCTTGAGTTCCCTGTTCAAGTTCAATTTGCCCTGTGATGTTGTCTGCAGGTAGGTTTCTGGCATGCGGTACTAAAATATGTATTTATCACAGATACTTAGGTCGCTCCAGATCGCTAACAGCTAAACTATATCTTTCAGCCATGTCAGGGACCGGAATGCTCGCGCTCGTTCAGCCTTGCAGATGCCTCGTGTTCCCCGAGTTACCAGTACGTACTCCATACATTATTTGACCAACGAATGATGAAACAATTCAGATCGATCAATTTTTGCCATCCGCAAGAAAAAAAAAAGAACGTGCACTACTCCACTCAGGAGGTTATAAAACTGGTCTTAAAATTAATAACGGTAAAGAAACACTATAGAATAACGATATTACTAATTAAATTCAACCGTAGGCTATATCTATCTCATTCCAATCTAGCATAATTACAGAATATTAAAATTAGAATGACTCTCGACTAACAATGTCGCCGGCCAGCTATTCCCTCTTGTCATTATAATGTTACAATATATTTGTCTATCTATTTAAGAAAAATCTTGTAACTCTACTATTATCCTAATAAATATTAAAATTCTAACATTTGATACAATATCTAATAAACTCCATTTTAACAAATATGTCAACACCAATATAAATTATTCCTTGCATGAATCTCCATGTACCTTAATACTTTTGCCGCTCATGCCAAACTGCCTTAACACTGGCTCACCATCTACTATTTCTATAACATCTTCCTCAACTCTACCTGCCTATAACAATGCTCCACATTCTCTTATATAATTATAGTCATCTTGTCACGTGAAATTGAACTTCTCCTTCTCCTTAGCTGGCACATCCTAAGTCCCTAAGACTATATTCACCTTTTATCTTCCATCTCAAATTTGACTTAATATAATCTATAAGATAACAGATGTCATCATCAAATAGGCAAATCAAGACCGTTAAAAAAATCCTTTCTTCCTTTCTTGTCATCTTATGAATCAAGCTAACAAATCAATATTCACGTTTTCTACACACTGAGTCCATAATATTTTGCAAAAATTCACAATCGTCTTTAATCACCCGAAGAAATTATCACCATAGTGCTCGCTTATTCCCTTCAGTAATGCAGATTTTTATATATTCTCAACACGTTAACTTGCAAATCACTACCAAACAACCCTGTTGAAGTCACTAACGAATTTAACTGGCTGTTACCCCGGTTCTTTTCCCACCAATTCCCGTGCTGCCTCCGCAGAGTCACACCTTGACTTAACACGTAACTGCCGTCTTGCTACATGAACCAATCCTCCAATACTATGGCCCACAAGACTGACAAGCATGCATGTCCTTCATGCATGAAGAGCCACCTACATTGTGCATCCATAGACATGCATAGCCATCCAACACCTCCGCGTGTGCAGTCTTAGCCAATTCTCAATGCATCAATACTGTTGTGTTAGAAATAAATCTCCATGTGATCAATTAGCAAGGGACGCACCCGTTCACGAAGGGACGTCTCCTTCCAGAACGGACTTGATTCATGCCACTTCATGGGTTATATATATGTAATCATCCCATTTATAAGAAGACAAGTGAATAGAATACTCATTAATCTCCATTATGAGTTCCTGTTTTCTAACACGTTATCATGCACGCTCTCTGAGCAACAAAATCACAATAGAAGGGAGAAAGAGGAGAAACAATTGAAGGGCAAAGAAAAAATGATCTTCTACGGAAGATTAGCAATGGAGCATTTTTCAATTCGATGCACTTTGCAGATCATCACCGTGCTCCAAGGCTTTCGTCCGTTCAGTTTCTTTGAGACACACCGATGCATCTTCTTCGGCCTCGCGCGAGTGATGTGCCACGCCACCATGGCCGTTGTCTTCACACTCGTTGCCCGATCCGTGACGCGCTGCAATGCCGCCGCGCCGGCACAACACATGTGGTTGGGGACGCCACTGTAGCAGCAGCGGTGGACGCCGTGGACGCTATCCACGCACGCGACGCCACACCAGTGGCAGCACCGCAATGCCACTGGCCCATGTCTCCCTCATCACGACGGGCAATGAATCGACATTGTGTGCACGCTCTGCTGCACATGTCCTCCATCCCGGCAGGACCGGGCCACCATGTTGCCTGGAGCCGCCTCACTGACGGTGCCACCTCCATCTCCAACTTGGAGGCTGACGCTGCCCAGCCCCATGCCAACACGAACCATACCTGACTGGCAAGCTGCGATGTTTGCTCATTTTGTGGTCGGCAGGTCCATGCCTCCATGGTGGCTAACAGACGCCGTGGCTACTACTGTCCGAAGCTAGTGGACTCATCCACCTCCATCGACAATGCCGACAGCGCCCTTGTGGATGGTGGAAACTTCTCTATGGAGGAGTCCTCGTTTTGGCTTGAGGCGGCGGTATGGCAACGTGGAGGTGGTAAAAGATCAGAGGCGATGGTGACAACTGCATTGACTTCCTCTCTGACTCCTCCCCCGAGGAGTCCTCTCTGTTGCCTTCGAGTGGAGGCGACAATGGTGACAAGACGCTGCGTCGGTGGTGACAAACAGTAGATCAAAGGCGACAGTAATAGTAGGGAGGCGGTTGGGTCTAACCCTAACCCTAATCGCCCCCTCCTTGTGGACTTTTTTGTTCACCAGTCGACTAGCCCCCCTTCCCCCCACACAAGATCGGCTAGGCTGGCCCATCAGCGCCCCTTTTCCACGTGCATAAACAGGGTAGACCTAGGTTTTAGCTATTTTGCAAAATAGACCATAGATTTAGATTTGCAAAATAAACACTAGATATACCAATTGATCGGCCATGCAGCTTCACTAGCCTATCACGCGCATGCACGTTAACTCAACAAGCCAACTAGAAGAAGCAAAACTAGTCTGACCAGCAATCCGTCTTCCATCCGATCAAAGAAAAAAAATCTCCTTTTCCTTCTTGATCCACTGGCCAGACTTTGCCTACTTGGATTTTAACGGCCCCACTAGACTGCCATAGGAAAAACCGTGCAACCCTTTTGTGTTCAACATCGCCTCAGACTGCCAAGATTTGATGGCGATCAAGTCATGGCAGGTTTACATATAAACAATCATGATCAAGGAAGCAAGTTATGGACCAGTTCTCAGCTTGAAGAACCAGGCCCAAGTCATATTTACAATTAATTTACGAAACAGCAGCTCTCTGGACAGATTCGTACTGGGCCAGTATTTTGGGCATAACTCTCTCATAAAGGCTCGGATTTGGGTGATTTAAATTTCTATGATCAGATAATGAAATGGACTATCTTTTTTATGTTTTGAGTTTCTCCAGATTCCAGAGTCTTCTTGGTCAAAACCTCGTGTCAAGTGAGCGTGGTTACTGAGGAGCCAGCCAGCATTTAGTTTCTTGGAACTTGCCTTTTGAGTCTTTCTATGTTTTAATTATATTTGGGAATTAGCAGTAGTAGTTAATGTTGTTTTTATTGTGTTTTGATATTTGCAAAAATAGTTAAGGAGTTATTAATTAGTAGGAAGTTTCTAGAGTTGAGTTGTATGGCTATATAAAGCCTAATTTCTGAATGTAAACTCACTTGTTGAATTATTATGAAAAAGTTTATCTTGAGTTGAGTTTATCTCCTCTTTTATCCTGCTGTGAGTTGAGAGTATCCTCCAGTTGTGATTTTATAGTTGAACGTGTGCGTGTCCTTGGACGATTCATAGCTCGAACGCTATCAGTTGGTATCAGAGCAGCAGGCGAAGGATGGTGCGACGTAGTGCTCGTGTCAATCCTCCTGAAGGCAACCAGCAAGCCGATCGAGATATTGAGTTGAACGAGTTGAGGCAGCATGTGCAACAACTCCAAGAGCGTCTAGCGCGCGTGGAGGCCGCTGGGAACAACCGCGATGATTCCTATCGTGGCTCAGATGGCGAAACTTATGGTGACGATGATGCCGAGTTCAACCCCTTCCACGACAACCACACCTTGGTGTCCAGTGATGAAGAGGCTCTCCATCAAAATCACACCCGAAGGAACCAGCAATTTCGACGGGCTTTTGATCTAAAAGCGGATATTCCTGTGTACGAAGGGCGCATACAACCCGATGAGTTCATAGATTGGCTCAATACGGTTGAACGTGTCTTTGAATACCAAGATGTCCCTGAGGAAGAGAAGGTGAAGATTGTTGCCATCAAATTAAAGAAGCATGCATCTATTTGGCGGGAGCAATTGAAGATGAAGCGAGCCCGTGAGGGTAAGCAAAAAATCAGAACATGGGAAAAGATGGTGAAAGAGTTACAAAAGAAGTTTCTGCCGGAAAGGTACTTGCAAGAGGCCTTTTTTCAACTTCATGGCTTTGTTCAAGGTGATAAAACTGTGGCAGATTACACTGAAGAACTTGATCACCTCATGTTGAAATGTGGCGTTGTTGAGCCCGAAGAACAAACCATTGCACGATATCTTCGTGGCCTTTGCAAGGAGATTCATGATGTGGTAACTTTACAGCCCTTTATCTCTTATCATGATGTGTTTAAACTTGCCACAAAAGTTGAGAAGCAACTCAAGGAGAAAGAAGTCAGAAAAACAGCGAGCTTTGGTGGTAGCCGAGTTCTCAATCGAGGCCATCCAACAAGTCATGGGAGCAGTACGCAATCAGCCAAACCAACATCAAGTGCAGTGGCCAAATTTTCAGCAAAAACCGCAACCGCAGGACCCTCTAAACCAGCCCCTAAAGTTGTTCAATGCTATCGGTGCAAAGGGTACGGTCACATCATGTCCGAGTGCCCAAACCAGCGGGTATTTACCATTATTGAAGAACCCCTAGAAGAGGAGCAAACAGATTTTGATTCTCCACCCGTGTTTGATGAGGCAGCAGATGAGGAGGATGTCATTTATGGAGATACGGGTGAGATGTTGGTGATTAGGCGTGTGCTGAATTCCAGTCCCGTTCAAGATGATGTGTGGCTCCGTAACAATATCTTCCATACACGATGCACCTCTCATGGGAAGGTATGCGATGTTATCATTGATAGCGGGAGTTGTGAGAATGTTGTTTCTGAAATTATGGTACAAAAGTTGCCGCTTAAAACTGAAAAGCACCCAAAACCGTACAAACTCTCTTGGTTGGAAAAGGGTAAATGTGTGCAAGTTGACCAATGTTGTTTGGTTAATTTTTCTATTGGTGAGAAGTACCGAGATGAGGTATGGTGTGATGTAGTTCCTATGGATGCTTGTCATTTACTTTTGGGGAGACCTTGACAGTTTGATAGAAAGGTACACCATGATGGTTTTAAAAACATTTATTCTTTTGAGCTGAATGGTGCTAAGATTACTTTGGGTCCTTCTAGAATGGAAATGAAATCTAAACCAGCCCTCAAGGATAGCAATTTCATTCTCTCAAAATCTGAATTTACTGAAATTTTTGAAGAATCCCAAATAGCCTTTGCATTGGTGGTGAAAGAAGTTAAGGGTGACAGAAGTCCTCTAATACCCGGACCAGTGGTACCTTTACTTGAACAATTTTAGAACCTTGTTCCAGATGAAATTCCAGCAGGTTTACCTCCAATGAGGAGTGTGCAACACTGCATAGATTTTGTTCCTGGTGCAATTTTGCCAAACAAAGCAGCATACCGAATGAACCCAACAGAAAATGCCGAGTTGCAGCGGCAAGTAGATGAGTTGATGAGAAAGGGTTTGGTGCGTGAAAGCATGAGTCCTTGTGCAGTTCCAGCCTTGCTTGTGCCAAAGAAAGATGGTTCTTTTCGCATGTGTGTGGATAGTAGAGCGGTCAACAAGATTACTATCAAGTATCGCTTCCCTATTCCTCGTCTAGATGACATGCTAGATCAGCTCCATGGTGCTAGTGTGTTTTCAAAGATTGATCTTAGAAGTGGGTACCATCAGATTCGTATGAGGCCTGGTGATGAATGGAAGACAGCATTTAAGACCCGTGATGGATTGTTTGAGTGGTTGGTGATGCCATTCGGACTCTCTAATGCTCCTAGTACTTTTATGAGACTAATGAATTTGGTGTTTAAGTCTTTTATTGGCAGATTTGTGGTGGTCTATTTTGATGACATACTCGTGTATAGCTCGGGTAAAGAAGAGCATTTGGAGCACCTTCACCAAGTCTTTGAAGTGCTAGCTGAACAGAAACTCTACATCAACCTCAAGAAGTGCGAGTTCCTAACCAGCAACTTGGTGTTTTTAGGCTATGTGGTTTCAGCTGAAGGTATTCATGTTGATCCTTCTAAGGTGGATGCAATTGTTTCATGGCCAACACCATCCAACATTCGTGATGTGAGAAGTTTTCATGGACTGGCCTCATTCTGTCGCCGGTTCATTCGAGATTTCAGCACTCTTGTCTCTCCAATCACCGAGTGCTTGAAAGGAGGAGTATTCAAATGGACGAAGGAAGCTGAAAAGAACTTTCAGCTCATCAAGGAGAAGATGACAGCAGCCCCAATTCTTGCTTTGCCCAACTTTGAGAATATTTTTGAGCTTGAATGTGATGCATCTGGTGTAGGCATTGGTGCGGTTCTCAATCAAGAGGGTCGACCTATTGCCTTCTTTAGTGAAAAGCTTTCAGATTCACGTAAGAACTACACTACATATGACAAAGAGTTCTATGCAATTGTACGAGCTCTTGGGCATTGGAGACACTACCTCATTTCCAAGGAGTTCATTCTCTACTCCGACCATGAGGCGCTGAAGTTCATAAATGGGCAGCACAAGCTCAAACCGAGACATGCAAGGTGGGTGGAATTTTTACAAGGCTACACATTCCACATCAAGCATAAAAGTGGTGCTTCAAATCAGGTGGCAGATGCTTTAAGTAGGAGGCATTCTTTGCTGTCCACAATGAAGGTAAATGTTCTTGGGTTTGAAGTGATCAAGGAGTTGTATTCTGATGATGAGTTCTTTGGCACGATAAAAGCTGAATGTGCAAAAGGTCCATATAAAGAATTTATGGTGAATGATGGATATATTTTCTATGGCAACCGTTTGTGCGTACCGAATTGTTCTTTGAGGTGGCAGATCATTAAAGAGGTTCATGATGGTGGGTTAAGTGGTCATTTTGGACGAGATAAAACTAGTGCATTACTCCAAGACCGTTTCTATTGGTCTAAAATGATGAAGGATGTGAACCATTACATTTTGAGATGTAGAACTTGCCATCTAGCAAAAACAAAGTCTCAAAATTCTGGACTTTACACTCCCCTTCCTGTTCCTAATGCACCGTGGGAAGATGTGAGCATGGACTTTGTGATGGGACTGCCCCGAACTCAACGCAGCAAAGATTCAATCATGGTGGTGGTTGATCGGTTCTCTAAAATGGCACACTTTGTTCCTTGTGCAAAAACGATGGATGCCACTAACATAGCTGATCTTTATTTCAAGGAGATAGTGAAGTTGCATGGCATTCCAAATACCATAACATCTGATAGAGACCCGAAGTTTGTTGAGCATTTTTAGAGAACACTTTGGCGTAAGATGGGTACAAAGCTGCAGTTTAGTTCAGCCTATCATCCTCAAACCGATGGCCAAACTGAAATTGTGAATCGGAGTTTGGGCAATCTGTTGAGAAGCTTGGTGGGTGATAACATACGTCAATGGGACCTTGTTCTACCTCAAGCTGAATACGCTTACAACAGGTCCAGCAGCAAGACGACAGGTAAAAGCCCTTTTGAAGTGGTGTATGGATACAATCCGAAGACTCCTCTTGATCTTGTGTCATTGCCAATCAGCCATATCTATAGTGGAGATGCAGATGAGCGTGCTAAAGCAATCAAGGGCTTGCATGAACAAGTCAGCAAGAGGATTCAGAAGCAAAATCAGAAGTATGAAAGACAAGCTAACAAGCACCGAAGGGCTGTGATTTTCAAAGAAGGTGATCTTGTGTGGGTGCATTTGAGCAAGGAGAGATTTCCACCTGGGCGCAATGCAAAGCTCAAGCACCGTGGTGATGGACCGTTTAAAATCTTGCAGCGCATAGGTGACAATGCTTACAAGGTGGAGCTTCCCGGAGATTATGGTGTTTCATCCACATTCAATGTGAAGGATCTTTCTCCATACCATGGCGAAAATGAGCCGAACTCGTGGGCGAGTTCTTTTCAACCGGGGGAGAATGATGGCGATCAAGTCATGGCAGGTTTACATATAAACAATCATGATCAAGGAAGCAAGTTATGGACCAGTTCTCAGCTTGAAGAACCAGGCCCAAGTCATATTTACAATTAATTTACGAAACAGCAGCTCTCTGGACAGATTCGTAATAGGCCAGTATTTTGGGCATAACTCTCTCATAAAGGCTCGGATTTGGGTGATTTAAATTTCTGTGATCAGATAATGAAATGGACTATCTTTTTTATGTTTTGAGTTTCTCCAAATTCTAGAGTCTTCTTGGTCAAAACCTCGTGTCAAGTGAGCGTGGTTACTGAGGAGCCAGCCAGCATTTAGTTTCTTGGAACTTGCCTTTTGAGTCTTTCTATGTTTTAATTATATTTGGGAATTAGCAGTAGTAGTTAATGTTGTTTTTATTGTGTTTTGATATTTGTAAAAATAGTTAAGGAGTTATTAATTAGTAGGAAGTTTCTAGAGTTGAGTTGTATGGCTATATAAAGCCTAATTTCTGAATGTAAACTCACTTGTTGAATTATTATGAAAAAGTTTATCTTGAGTTGAGTTTATCTCCTCTTTTATCCTGCTGTGAGTTGAGAGTATCCTCCAGTTGTGATTTTATAGTTGAACGTGTGCGTGTCCTTGGATGATTCATAGCTCGAACGCTATCAAGATTTGCACTAGCTACTCTGCCCATGGGCCCACATGGAACCATCTCCACATTGTGCTCGGCCGAGCCCATTGAATCATGTCGTGCCTAAAGGATTTTGAGAATTGGATATGTCACATAGAGGGGTGAGTAGACGTTTTCTAAAGTTTTAAAAAACTTGTGACTGAGTCAGACATAATCGAACAGTCCGGTGTTGAGTTAGACAGTCTGGTACCGAGTTGGACAATCTAACTACTGTAGGATAGTTCAGTTAGCACAAATACTAAGAAAAACAAAATATGCTCGGATCGTCTAGCTACTATAGGACAATCTGGCAAACATAGCAAACATAACTTGAGCAATATAACAAGATATAAATTGGATGGGTTACTCTAACACACTTTCTATAAGAGCAAGCTAGAGATAGATCAATATAGAAAGTGATAGGTGTAAGATAAAAGAGAGGAAAGAAAACACCAATTTATTTACTGAAGTTTGGATTTAAGTAATTTTATGTCTCTGTTGAGGAGCTTCGTAGAGCCAGATCCTGATTAACCCTTTTCTTCTCTGAGCAACATTCGATGTAGCTTTGATCTTCAAACAACCACCAAGGCTTAGTTTTATCTCCAAGTGACCACTGAGATCCCAATCTTAGACAACAAGCTATAACCTTTGACAAAACTAGCTCTACCAAGTACGGATTAAGATAAAACTTGATTTTCACTCTTATTATCTATTTCCTTCTAGAGATAAGATAGAACCTTCATAAGGGTTCCCGGGCACTCTGAGATTATAGTTATTATCTTCCACACACTCTCTACCCAATTCACTAATAGCTCACAAGTTTTAGAATAGAGAGAGAGAGAATTGAAAGGGAGTTTTACCTTCTAAACTAGAACATAAGAACACTAAAGGTTAAACTCTAACACAATTGATCTTTAATTTGCTCTCAATATTTTTAGATACCTGCTTGGCTTGCTCATGGTGAAAGGGATCCAAAAGTCTTAAAACAATTCCATAACACCACCCATTTATATCTCCAACTCTTTAACTTTCCAGTTTTTACCGTTACACAAGTCTACCATATATTGTAAAGGGTCGAACAATCTAGTACCGGATCAAACTGCTGGGTTCTTTATACTTTTTTAATGGTCACTTAATCACTAGCCGTTGCACCATAAATGAGCAGATAATCTGGTGACTCCTAGATTGTTTGGTAACACTCGGACTGTCCAGTCTATAGTTTCACCAAATATCTGTCAAGTCATTGTCTGGTTGCTCCATAACATATTGGACAGTCTAGTACTAGGCTGGATTGTCTGGCACCCTCTTGTCCCATAATCTAGAACCACTTTGCCACTAAGATTCTTCGCACATCTTCACTCTGATTGTCTGGTAGCTTTCGAAATATCTAGGACTTGCCAAACTAGGATTGTCCAATACCGCACCGGATTTTCCAGTTCATGGTAGCTTCGAGGCTTCTACCTCTCAAATTTTGCCTGAATTTCTTCCACTTTTACTCTTTTCCTTTTAGGGTTGTCTTTGCTTACTTTAGAACCTAATGTTTTCTTATTAACTTAATAAGTACATTAGTCCCTTAATTATTTATTATCAATTAGCAAAAACCCACTAGGTGGCTAGATGCACTTCCAATCTCCCACTTTTTAGTGATCGATGATAACTTAATTAAAGCTCATAAAAAATTAAATAATATTTGGTTTTGAATGCAAAGGGTTAGTTTGATCTCCCTCTAAATATGTGCATATAAATATGTGAAGTACGACTCATGTGCACATATTTTGAGAATGTGAGAGCTCATCTATCTATTTGTATTCGTGGGGTGCAAAGTATGTCAAGGTACCAATTGAAGCAAATACAATAATACTAATTGAATTTTGAGACACAAATTGAAGAAAATTTGAAAATTTTGAGCCAAACATAATTCCTCCTCTCTTGAAATGCTCAATTAATCTTTTATTTTAATCCTTTTCTCCCCCTTTGACATCAAACTACCAAAAAGAGTAAAAAGAGGGATAGATGAGCAAGGAATATTATTGAAGATATCAAAAAGCCAATTTCAAAACCAAGTTTCAAGAAAACATAATTTCTCTCCTCCCTTGAAATATGCTTTCTTTTCCTTTTGGGTTCATTGGGATTTGGACATAAACAAAATTTTCATGCTATTTTAGCAAAATATTTTTGCAAAGAATATTGTTTTAGCCTTAGAGGGAATGTTTGAATTCTAAAAGTTGTGCTAAGACCGAGATTCATTTAGAATCAGATCTCTAGACATTAGAATTCAAATATATATATATATATATATATATATATATATATATATTCATGACTTTTGCTAGATTATTGATTAACTAAGCATTTCATCATGTAATGCTCCGAGAATACAAGATATTTAGCTCATTTCTTAACTCACAAAATCGATGCTCATCTAAAGGCTTGATGAATATATTGGATAGTTATTTATTGACGTTCACATGGCTTAGAGATATATTACATTTGGCTTAATGATCTCTCAAGAAAAGGTAACAAATGTCAATGTGTTTGGTTGAGTGTTAGACAAGATTGTTAACTATTTTGATATCACTCTCATTGTCATATAGGAGTGGAATTTTGTGAGATCATAGCCAAAGTCTCTCAAGGTTTTCTTCATCCATAATAGGTAGCACAATAACTTCTCACCGCAACATACTCGGCTTTCACGATGGATTGGACTATGAAATTTTGCTTCTTAGAGGAACAAGAAACAAGGGATCGCTAAGGAATTAGCGAGTGTCGATGGTACATTTACTATCCACTTTGCAACTAGCATAATTTGAGCCAGAATAACCAATTAAATCAAATGTTGAGCCTTTCACCACATCTCTAGGTTTGGAGTATCAACTAGATATCTTAGGATTTTCTTTATGGCTATCAGGTGGCATTCCTTAGGAGCTACTAAAAAACGAGCATAAATATAAACACTAAACATGATATCTGATCAAGATGCACAAAGATAGAACAAGGAATTAATAATTAAACAATAAATCTTTTGATCAATCGGTTTACCTTCCTCGTCGAGATCAAGATGCTCATCAGTTGGCATTAGAATCTTGATAGGCTTGGCATGCTCCAAGTCAAACTTTTTTAACATGTCCTTCAAGTACTTGGTTTGGCATATGAAAGACCCTTCTTTGAGATACTTAATTTGAAATCTAAGAAAAAAATTTGAGCCTGCCCTTCATTGACATCTCGAATCTCTTTCTCACCCTTGTACTAAAATCTTTGCAAAAATTCTCATTAGTTGAACCAAAAATTATGTCATCAACATAAATTTGGCACATAAAGATATACTTATCAACATTCTTAATAAAGAGAGTAGAATCGATTTTGCTTATATCAAAGCCATTCTTAAGAAGAAAATCTCTATCTCATTGATACCACGCCTTAGGGACCTGCTTGAGCCCATAAAGTGCCTTGTGAAGCTTGTAGATGTGGCAAGGTGTTTTGGATCTTTAAAGCTAGGAGATTGCTTCACATACACCTCTTTCAAGATTGGTCCATTCAAGATGCATTCTTGACGTCTATTTGGAATAGTTTAAAATCATGGTGAGTAGTCGAGGATAATAAAATACGAATTGACGTAGGCCTAACTACGGGAGCAAAGATTTCACCAAAATCCAAATCTTTCACTTGCTTGATGCCTTCAGTCACTAAGCGTGCTTTGTTCCTTGTCACCACCTCATGTTCATCTTGCTTATGGAAAAAGACTCATTTTGTTTTGATCACGTTTTACTTGAGTCTTCCCACCAAAGTATTTCTTATGAAGTTATTGAGACATTCTTGTATGTCCATCACCCAATCTAGATCTATGAGTGCTTCTTCTACCCTTAATGGTTCGATGGAAGAAATAAACAAAGAATGTTTATAAAAATTAGCAACTCGAGATCTAATGGTTACTTCTCTTCTAATATCATGAAGGATATTGTTGATGGGATGATCATGTTGAATGCTTTGATGAACCCTTAGATGAGGCAGTTGATCTTGATGTTGTGGTTGTTTTGCTTCAACTTCATCATCATTTATCAAGATGTTGGAGACATTTTCTTGCACTTGAGCTTGGAGGTTCAACTTGAATTAAAGAACATGGTTATTGTTCTTTATTTGAAGCTTGGTCTACTTGAATCTCTTATGGTTTGATCTCCCCAATTGCCATTTTCTCAATTGCATTGGTTGGATCATTTTTTTGCCACATCAAGCTTAAAGTGCCCCACTTAGGAGCCATTAGTCTCATCAAATGTTGTAACTCTTGTAGTTTTAACAATCCTAGAGGTTTTGTCAAAAATACAGTAGGCATGTTTGTTTGTCTCATAACCAAGTAAGAAACTCTCATCGACTGTCTGAGCAAACTTAGAAGACCATGGTCTCTTGCTAAGAACATAACACTTGCTACTAAAAACATAAAAGTAGGAGACATTGGGCTTTTTACCGATTAGTAGCTCATATGAGGTTTTCTTCAGTATCTTGTGGAGATGGAGATGGTTGATAGCCTAGCATGAGGTGTTCACGGTCTCCATCCAAAAGATGCCCGATGTCCTGCATTCATTGAGCATTGTACTTGCCACCTCGATGAGTGTATGGTTCTTTTACTCGACGATGCCATTAGAAGCTTTGATAGATTCCTCATCACAATGTGAGCTAGTCGACGATGCTATAGCAAGCCCACATTAGACTTAGCTATCAAGCATGTTTTCAAATTTACCCTATCTAGAGTGAAGTCCACTAGATAGATGTCACCCTTCAACTTGCCTTTGAAAGCCATAGAATTATCGTCATACCTAAAGACCGTCGCATCCTTGTCGTTAAAAATATAATTGTATCCTATTTTGCATAGTTGGGATACAAAATATTGTAACTTAATGACTAAACAAGAAGAACATTTGAGATAAAATGATTATTGAAAATAAAAATTTTACCAAGACCAATTACTTTTCCCTTACCATGATTTTCACAATGTTGACATAATCTCCTCCATCCTCATCAAGACTTGTAAACATACCCCTCTCTTCCATCATATATGGTTAGTACATATGGTATCAAACACTCAACTTGCTCCACCAGAGGAATGTGCTTACAAAACAAGTTTGAGCTTGGTATTTAGGTACCCAAACATGTCAATGTTTGGGTCTTGCATGTTAGTAACCAAAGACTTAGGTACTCATAAATAATGCTCATGTTTTTCAATGCGAGTTTCCACAAAGCGAGCTAACAATTTACTATGGTTGTTTCTCTTCAGCACATATTAAGCATAGAAAATGGATTGAGACATGTTTCCTTGAGTGCTCTTTTTTGTGGCGCTTTTGGAATATCATTGACACCCTTGACAAACCTCAAGCACCCCTTGCCATTCTGCTTGGGATTCTTGCTCTCATTAACCTGAAACCCAAGCCTAAACTTCAACTTATTGTCCTCGGTGACAATGATCTTGTAGAGTATATCTTTTAATTGATATGTCTTCATGCACTCATACATGACCAAGGTACCAAGCATCACATTCTCTTTCTTAAAAACCTCCAAAGCTTACACATTAGTGGAATAAGTGTTCACATCAAGGTTATAGCACATAACATGGACATTGCTTGTGGAGGCATTGGAAGATACGCTAGCATCATTTGAGGAAGAGGTTTGGTGACCGAACAACATTGAATTGCACTTCTAGGTCTTTGTAAGTATTATCCAAACTCGTAAATTTCTTTAGAATAGACTCACTAGAACTCTTTAGGTAAGCAATTGATTTGTTGATCAAATCGAGTTTTTCGATCAACTCATCAACATGTTCCTTCTCCTTAGCTAAAAACCTCTTGAGAGTTTGGTTTCTCTCCTTTTTGAGGATGAGCAAGTCATCTTGTCTCTCAAGAGTTTTTTTTTTTGCTTTCAATATCTTCATAAGCATAGTCAATTGACTAAAGGTCAGCCTACTAGCCCTTTGAGCATATCATCATATTCATCATCATCACTATCATTATCGTCATGAATTTCGATGGATTTGGGAGATGGAGTTATCTTGCACTTTCTCATCATAAAACAATTAGGAGCATAGTAGTCATCGTCATCACTTAAGTTGTCAAAGAGCTTGCTTCAGGTAGATGATTTGATGGTGATGGTTGCTACTCTCTTTTCATCACCGGAGTTAGCCTCATCATTTGAGTACCACTCCTCTTCCAAGTAAGCTTGCCTAGAGCTTTTCTTCTTGTCAAACTTGTTCTTGTTCTCCTTCCCCCTGTTCTTGCTCAGACATCGATAATGAATTACCTATACTCCACGTACTTGTAGCATGCCTTTGATGATTGCCTTTTTCTTGACGTGTCATTGCCTCTCTTATTCTAGTGAAGTTGTTTTCCTTCAATAAGTGCTTAAACCTCTTGATGATGAGAGTGAGGTCTTCATCTTCACTCTTCTTATCACTACGTGCTTGTTTCTTTGCCTTGAAAACCACCTCCTTGTTATTGGTGATGGTTGTGTTCTTGGCAATCTCCATAATTTCTTTGGCTTCTTTTTCTAGGAGCTCGTGGGCAATAATTCTTCCGTGCATGTCACTTGGGGTGAGCTTATAACCCTTCCTCTCTTGGATGAGAGCCACTAAGGTAGGATTTCTTGGTGCAAAAGCTCAAAGAAGCCTTTGCATGACAAAGTGGTCTGTCATCTCCACACTCCCAAGTCATTGTATTTTATTAACGATGGCCATCATGCAGTCATACATCTCTTATGGTGTCTCATTGTCTTTAATCATGAATCTCCCAAGCTTTCCTTTCAAGAGCTGAACTCTTAATTCCCTCACTCCCAGAGTGCCTTCATGAGCCACACAAAGTGTATCATATGTCTCTTTGGCTTCCTTGAGTTGATCCAACTTGTTGAACTCCTTCAGACTAAGTGAGCTGAGGATGACGCTTGCGGCTTGAACATTGTGATGAGTGAGTTGCTTTTGTTCTAGTGTAAACTCAGTTTTATCCTCTAGAATGTTCATACATGTGCAAACCACCTTCTAAATACTTTAGTGTAAAGAGATTAGATGTCACTTTATCTTATGTTTCCAAGCAGCATAATGTGTCCCATCAAATTGGGGGGCACACCTAGTAGGCACAGAGATGTAGTAGTTAGAAGAATTAAGCTTGTTGTAATCGAACTTGATACAGACTCTATTCTTCGAAGCACCATTTTTGGTTGTGGAAGCATCAACATCACACTACTTGGTCCCTTCGTGTCAATTTGCTCTTGTGACATTTTCATCTTTTTGAGCAATTAAGTATATCTAAACATTAGGCTCCGATACCAATTGAAAGGGACGTGAGGATCGAATATATCACCTAGAAGGGGTGAATAGAAGTTTCTTCAAATTTCAAAAACTTGAAATAGAATCAAACCTAACTGGACAATCTAGTGCTGGGTCAGACAGTCCGACTATGAAGGAATTGGACAGTTCGACTGTTGTAAGATAGTCCAATCAGTGCAAACACTAAGAAAAAACATAAAGTTTTTGGATTGTCTGACTATCGTAAGACAATTTGGCTAACATAGGAAACTTAACTTATGTCGCGTCTCAAAATTTACCTTAAATTCAATTCACTCTTTTAATGCATTTCTAGAAATATTAAAAGCCTAAAAGTGACTCAAATAATTAAAAATCTAAAATTAAAACCTCAAATGAGCTTGCGGGTATTATTAATAAATTTTGCATGTCTTAAAATATTTAATCAATTTTTATTAAAATTTTAAGAACACTTTAAGTAATTATAATACAATAATAACCATTAATAGAATTTCTAAACTCATAAAAAAAATAAAATCCCTCTCCTCCATTGGCTGAATCCAGCCCACTCTCCCTCTTCCCCTCCTTCCTAGTGCTATTCCACTTTCCTTTTCACGTTCACAAGCCTCACCACGCTCCTCTCTACCTCTCGAGCCCCATACTTGAGCTCTGTGCTGCCTAACATGCTATCGCGCCACTCACCCGACCTCACTGCCACGCTTCAACCACCTATCTGGCCATCACCCCTCGGTTCCTTATCACCGCACAATCGGGGTGAGTTCGCGCAATCCTACTGCCCTCTTCCCGCCATGCCACAACGCCACGACACATGCTGGCGGTGTGCTCGTGTGCTGCCAGTGTGGTTGCCGCATTCGCGCATGCTTGCCCGCATGGCTGCCGCATTTGCACGTGTGAGCTAGCATAGTAACCACATGGACGTCGTGTGCGCTAGCGTGGTGTGTGTGGTGCAAGCGTTGTCACTGCGTTCGCGCATGCATGCCCACGTGGCTGCCGAGATTGCATGTGCATGCCAGCCATATGGCTGTCGGTGTGTGCCAGCCGTGCACCTCCATGTGGGGCCTGCCTATCGGTTGCCCTAAGGGGCTAACTGATAAGGCCCATAGGTTAGCAATCATGGCTCATAAATCATGCGTGTGCACTTGGTTCATAGTAGATCATGAGGCTAACGTACAGGGTCTACATCCCATGACCTAGTTTGTGCGCCCGCTGGCGCCGACGCTAGTGCTTGAACAATAATCCTATTTTTTTTAAGAAAAATAATTAACAAATTTGAAAATCTTCATTCAAACAACATTTAAACTTCATATGGCCATATCTTGGCCATACTAACTTCAAATTAACTCGTTCATGTCTCTAATTTTTCTTAAAAATAAATATAATCAATTTATATGCTTGTTTAATACTTCTTATGTGGCTTTATCTTAATTTTAGCCTTTTTGTAGATGTTGCAGATCTGAAAGAGTCACAGTACGTGGAGGTCGATCTTGAAGATCTTAGCAACGAGCAGGGCAAGTCATGAAAGGACTTTAAGTCGCACAGAGGGGAGTGAATGTATAAAGTTTTAATTTGAAAATAAACTAGTAGCAAAAATTAGACTTCCCATCAGAGTCTTTGGTCCTAATGTCTAGATTATTCAGACTAGCCTTTCTATCAAACAAAGAGATTAGTCTAGAGTCTCTATTTATATAGTCCACAAATTTTAGACCTCCTTTAAAATGTTTAAGGGATACTTAAAAGATTAGATAGAAAGCATGAAAACAAAATCATAAACAATATAATTGGTAACAGGATGCTAGGATCCAAGCAATTTTTTACTGAAGTTTGGATTAACCGATCCTACGTCTTCGTTGAGGAGCTCCAAATAACTGTATCTCTTTTGATCCTTTGCCTCATCAAGTTTAACCCTAGAAACTAGTTTAGCCTTCATGCTCTCACCAAAGCATTGCACTTAGTACAAGGCAACCACCAAGTTTTCTGCTAGGACACCATGCTCCCATTTTCTATGGAGGTTACTCTTCCAAACAAACCTCTAAGGAAGAATTCGAGAATTCACTAATAGACCTCTTTTCTTGTGGAGGTGAGGAAGACCTTCACAAACGTCCCGAATGATTCACACGTTGAATCCTTATGGACAACGCCTAGTCGTCTAGGATGTGATTTTCTAAGAGTACCAAGCTTGAGTCTTCACTAGTGTTGATCCACAAGTGCTCACTTAAATACTAAGATCCAACCTCTCATAAATCACCTAAAAACCACACTTAAAGGATGGATTAAACTCAAGTTCTAAGGAGTGGAGTGGGGAACCTCTAGAAAGCTCTTGGGAGTGGTGTAGAAATTAATAAGCAGCCTACTCCTCAAAATAGGGTTATTGCGGTTAAATACCCATCCCTCTCAAAACTAGCCATTACTCACAAAATTTAAATTTTAAAGTATCCGGACATAATATCTAGAGACTCTGAACAAGCCTTTTAGCCTAGATAGAGAGCTTAGTCTAAAAACTTCGGCTAAACAGTCCAAAGACTTTAGATATCAATTAGCTTCGAGAAATAGAGGAGATTCAGAGTATGCAGTCTAAACTTCTGGAGACTCCGAATAGACCTCTCTTCCTGACAAAGAGCTTAGTCTAGAGATTCTTGCATAAATGTTCAAAGACACCAAGCTGATGTCTCTGTTTGAAGGAGAAACTTATTCATAAGTTTTCACAAAGTTGGGAGAGAAAAAACCAAAACCCCAAGATGTATGTGGTGCAAGTGTTTGCTCATCTAGACTTAGATGCTTTATTGAGCACTTTTTTTTCAAACCAGTTAAACTTGAGCATATCTTAATAGTTCGACTTGTCGTAAGAACTCAAGAAATAATAAAATTACATTTTTATTGTTTCAATTTCTCTTTTCTTTTCTAGCCTTCATGGACTTTCTTGTTTTAACCAAAACAATTTCTCACTAGATGACTTACTACGAGATTCTCAATCATAGCATATTAGCTCCCTAATTTCTTGTCATCTATCACTCAAACCTACTAGGGGTCTAGATGCATTTTCAAGTCATACCATTTTGAACATATTGATAACATATTGTTACAAAAATCTATTTTTGTTTAAATTATTGCATTATGCTTTATTAAAATTTTATTATTGTGTATATTATACCTTGACAAACCTAGGTAACAAAAACCACTAATAATGACTCTATATGTGGTACTTATCGGTAACTTTAGAATCATACTTATCCATGCTTACATTAGAAAATTCATAGATGTTTTATAATAGTTTCTTTGGGAATTATCTATAACTTTGGTAACTTTATGATTAAAGCTTTTATAGCTATGAACTATGGTTCCCCATTTAAAAATCCTAAAACCTGATTTTGGCAGGACACAAGGTGCACAGTTTGGATAGGAGCGCCTCAGTCACCATAAGGATAGGTTTTCAGGCCTCAGTTCAAAAACATAATCCACACAACCAACTATCTAATGGGTAAGACTTAGCTTAAAACCTAGTCTAGTTCTAGTCAAAGCGACACGGATGAGGCAAAAGAAGTGTGGGTGCACGGACGTCTTGGCATAGCCCTAGTAATGTGGGGAATGCTTGGGGGCATAGGCCATATCTTCTGTCCCAGTTGGTACTTGTCTAGGAAGTCTATGTCAATTCTTTTGATTAGGTTTAGGCTAGACAAATGGTTATATCATGACTTTTGCACATGTACCATGGTGGTATGTGGCACGTGGTAGTGAGAAGAAGTCGTGTCTAGTGGGTGAAGTGTACACCTCTGTTAACACCAAAATTTGGTAAGCCTATGGATAGATTGGAAAAACGATCGATCTAGTAAAGAAGAGTCTAATTGCTACAGGAAGAAGCCGATCGAACGAAGCGAGTAAGGATTCAGTCCAATTATAAAAGACTATCCAAATGAGGCTGAGTTTGAGGAGAAGCCATGTAGCTCATGGCAGGGTAATTTATCTATGTAAATCATATCTTATATTGATAGGAAGGTTTAGTTAGTTTAGTTAACTTCCTTAGAGATATTTTTCTTTTATATTTTTTAGGAAATAATGTCCGATGGTTGTTGTAACTGCGTCGAACTCTGTAATTGTAGGGTATAAATATAGACCCCTGAAAGCCTATAAGATATCAATCGATCAGATCAATCCAATAAACCTTCGGCGCATCGCCACCCTAACTCATCTAGATTTTTACCGACGGATTCTAGCTCTCAACGTGGGGCTGCATCGGTTCAGTTCGATCTCCAGCAAATGGGTAAGTCCCACTACTATCCTAGTACGCTATGCTCTATCTAAGACTACATCAGTTAGGTTTGACCTCTTAGTCAGATTGAGCATACCACATCACGTCCACGCGAGGCTCGCCGATGCATCGGTCTCCCTCCTCCATCCACGGTCTCGTGCTACATCAGTTAGATTCGACCTATGAGATCGGCGGCTGCAGTTCGAGCCGATGCCCTGGCAGATCTTCATGTGGTGTATCATCAGAGTGAGTAGCCGACGAGTTATCCTCACCATAGGCCTCGCATCTGTCTCGCGTATCGTCTAATGATCGATTCGCTAGAGATCGATCTGGACACGTCGGACGTGGCCTGGTACTGTCTCAGTTTGGTCCAATTTACCAGGGCTCGCGTCTGACGTGGCTAGCGTCGAGATCTAGTGGGTTTGTAACCCATCAGCTCAAACAGCCGATGGGTTTAGGTGTAGGCTTACGTCGGATGTTCAGCCAGTAGGTAGCCGATGACATCGCATCTTTCCTTCCTCGTCGTCACGTTTGGTCTAGGCCTCCTTCGTCTCCTCATCGTTAGCCTTGGCCTCGTACTGTCTTGTTTCAGTCCGATCTATCAAGGCTGGTCCTAGCAGCGCCATTACCGCGGTTGTTGGCCCTCGTGGCTTCGTGGGGTTGAGCCTCGCTCCGCACTTCAGATGCCACGAAGCATCATCGGCTCTTTGGTCGATAGGTCCTCTAATCTCTTCCACGCGTCTATCTCTCAAGCCTCCATCGGCTGTTTAGCCAATACTCGAGCGCTACCTTCCCTACCGCCACCCAGCTGATAGGGTGAGTCGGACAAGCCCACCGGCCAATCGGATCGTGGGTGTCATCCTCTCTCCTTATTAATTGTAAGGTCAAATTGACTAGCACGCCCTTAGACCTTGAAGCATAAGGACCTGCACTGGAGCTAAGTAGATCTTCCAGGCCTTCGTGTGACCAAGCCGTCGTCTTTCTCCGATCGGACCTCTGCTCGGCTCGATCGGACTATCCCCCGTGAGGTTTGGCGGTGAGCAACCTCTAATCAGGGTAAAACTATTCAAATAGCCATGCCCTAGGTTATGGGCAAGCCTAGCAATGTCCCCAAGTTAGATTTTTTTTCTATATTGTTTTACAACTCTTGGGGTAGGGTGAAAGTCAACTGCATGTTGGTGTGTGTCTTGGTTTTTCTTGTCGATGTGACTTGTCTTTAAAACTTAGGCGGAATCACGTCAGTATGTGATTTGGTAAACAACTTGGCTTACTAGTAGTATCACTCTTTATTAAAAATAGCCTTGATTAACTAATGATTTAATACTATTATTTCATGCATATGAAACCTATAATTATTATCTGTTTGTACTCTCTTGCATTATTCATGTATTGTTCCTTGGTATGGCTTGATAAGTACGATGGTGGTACTCGGCCTTGCTTTCTTTCCTCCAACCCAAATGAAGAGTACCAAGATGCTGAAGGCTTTGAAGTTTAGCTCATGCCTAGCATGAAGTGCTTGTGGAGCCCCGTTAGTCCTCGATGGTTTTTATTTGTTTATTTTTCAGTTGTTGGGCCTTTAGTAGCCCATGTAATAAACTTGTTATCACCTCTGCTATTGTACTCTAATATTTATTATTTGACTTGGTGATGTGTACCTTGCCTCCTGTGACAAAGATTTATGCACATGTGGATGGGAAATATGTGAGTATTTTTCGGATGCTAAAACTTGAGCAATATATCAAGATGTAAACTAGAAGGGCTACTCAAGCATATTTACTACAAAAGCAAGTTAGTGATAGATAGGGCTAAACAAGCAAGTAAATACTACTACAAACACAACATAGAAAGTGGTAGGTGTACGATTAAACTGAGAAAAGTAGACACCAATTTGTTTACCAAAGTTCAAATTCAAGTAATCCTATGTCTCCATTGAGAAGCTCCAAAGAGTTGGGTCTCAATTAACCCTTTTCTTCTCCAAGCAACCTTTGATGCCGCTTTGGTCTCTAAACAACCACCAAGATCTAGCTTAGTCTCCAAGCAACCACCAAGATCCTAACCTTGGATGACAAGCTAAAACCTTGGGTAAAGATTGCACTACCAAGCACCCATCAAGATAAACCTTGGCTTACACTCTTATCACCTCTTTCCTTCTAGAAACAAGGTAGAACCATCATAAGGGTTTCCGGGCATACCATACCTCTTAATAGCTCCGAGATTACAATTCTTCACTTTCACACACTCTCAACTCAACCGACTAATAGCTCACAAGCTTTAGGACACACATGGAGAGAGAGTTGGGAGGGAGTTTAACCTTTTAAACAAGAACACAAGAACACTCAACGCAAAACTGTAGCACAAATGATATTCAATTAGCTCACAATGCTCTTGGACACTTGCTTAGCTTGATCAAGATGAAAGCGAGTTTAAAAGTCTTAAATTGAGTCCATAGCACCACCAATTTATAGCCCCAACTTCTTCCCTAGATGTTTCTTATCATTGCACAAAACTTCTAGATTTTGTATATGATTAGATAGTCTGGCACCGGGCTGGACTATCTGGCCATTTATGCTTTTCCAATGGTCATTAAACCACTAGCCATTGCACCATAAAGGAGTGGATAATCCGGTAGCCACCGAACTATCTGATAGTGTTGCTTCCTGGATAGTCCAACAATGCTTGGACTATCCAGTCCATTACTTCTTCGAACGTCCACCAAACCATTGTTTGGCCACACCATAACGTGTCGAATAGTTCAATACCGGATTGGATTGTCCGACACCCAATTGTCCCACTGTCTAAAACTACTTGTCCACTGATCTTCTTTGCGTGTCTTTACCCGGACTGTCCAACAGCTCTCGAATTATCCGGTCCTTCCCGAACCTAGATTGTCTGGTACCACACTAGATTGTTCAATCCATAGCAGCTTCAAGATAATTTGATATTTACCTCTTAAACTTTGCTTGATTTTTTTCTACTTCAACTCTTTTTCTTTGAGGGTTGTATTTGCTCACTTTAAAACCTAATGACTACTTATTGACTTAATAATTGTATTAGTGCCTAATCATTTGTCATCAATTTGCCAAAAGTAGTTGCTCATCCCACAAGCAGCTGCACTGTTGTACATCCCACAATCGTTTGTCATTAATTAGCCAAAGTGCCTTAATCTATGTCTAGATGCACTTACAACGCCATAGCCCCACGTGTCGCCAACCTGCGCCGCCCATCTCATAAGCAGCTACACTATTGTACATCATAGTAGAGCCTCCATTGCCTCCAATATGAAGCAACTAAAACTGCCACCTCCTCTTGCCAGAGACGGCCTAGGTCGAGCCCTATTGGCACCTATGTGCGATCATACCAAGGCCATGCTCTTGACGCCTAGAGTTCATCATCACTGTTGTTGCTCCACCTTGAGCTCGCAACCCACTCTGACTTCTGATTGACCCTCCTTGATCAATTTAGCCATGAGGTAAAGTCGACAAATCACCACACCATCTTCCTAGCTACCAAATGATCTGAGAACCATGTCTGGCCATCTCCCTATTGAATACAACTAACCCAAAGCCTCAGGCCACCCTGCTCAAAGTGTTCAACTCCACCGATCAAGAATGCTTATCGAAAAGCAAACTCCTCTAGTGGAGAATCGATGGACCCCCTTTTATGAGTTCAACCCATGGAGTGAGTATGCTAGATAGGAGTTGATGTGGTAGTAAATAAGGCAAAAGTGATAATACAGGTTCATGCCACCGAAAACACAATACACTACTCCTATGGTGTTCTTGATTAGATCTTGGTTTAGAGTCTAGGTTATAGATCTTGCACTTCTGTTGAGTTTTTCGATTGGGAACCCCCCCTCTCAAAGGCCTTGACTCTCCTCTTATAGTTAGTGGGGGAATGCCATAATGGTTAGATGCTGGAAACTTGACCCCAACACGCAGGGGTTAGATATGAGAAGTCTTATTACTTGCTAACGAGTGGGCTCAGATGTCAGGCCCTAGTGGCCCCCCTCAAGTCTAGCTTGAAACGAAGCCTTTCTGCCATGACCGCAGAAAGCTTGAGGTCAAAGCTTGAAGTCCTGTTACTGATAGTGGGACTCGCTTATCGGCCTCAAGTGGTGAGACATGCGAAAATGTGGTCCTAACTAAGTGGCATGGCAATTAACCGCGCTACCTAACAGCCCACTCCTTCCTGTAGGGGTGATGATGGAGCGTGTGAGAGTCATGCAGGAGTCATCCCGTCATCTAGTCGCATGCTAGGTAGATACATGTCTTATCTCATTTAAGGAAAATCTCACATGTGGATGAGCACAACATCCAGCCACGTCCAATTGTAATAAATGTTTCGTTGGTGTCCTTGAGCCGCTTGAGGATACCAAGCTTGGGTGTGAGGCCTATCCCAAGCTCAGCCCTAAGCGAGGGTGAGCTTAAGCCTTTATTCTGTTCCCCTCTAAGCACACAACAGGCATTGCTTAGAGCCAATTGACTCTTGTGCGGGCCGTTCGACTTTATGATGTGTCACCCTAGTCCCCACTTTACTGACAATGCCGATCAACTTAAGCTTCAATCAACCCTAAGCATCACATCTAACCATCTCCTTATTAAAAGTAGCTCACCAGAAAGTTTAGCCACTCGCCTAAAGCATCTGACACCATGGACTGTATCACTAGTCACTTTCACCGTAATCAACTTGAGCACAATGTTTGGTCGCCTCCTTGTCAATTGTAGGACATCAAACGATTCAAACTACCACTCAAAGTGTTCTAATCCACCGATCAAATTTCATTGATCCCCATCGTGTTACACCTCTATGTCCTTTCCTAGATATCCTATGCAGTCGTCGTGGTGTGGGTCTCATCCATCACACCTCTACCTTGGATCTTTTGCAAGCTCTGATACCACTTGTTATAAAACCAGCACCGATAGCACATCAATAACTAAATGCGAAAGAAGCACCATAGAAGATCCAAACTTGATGACCACACTATGGCACAATATTTGGTAACGGAGTTCAACTATAGTCTACATCTCCGCAACACTAATTATAGATGCTCCACCCTGTTCCATCACAATTACAGCGAATCAGAGTTATAACGACCCTCGACCGGTAACACCGCCGACCAGAATGTTCCTCTTGTCTATACTAAGTTATCATGTAGTTACAACAAGTGTGCCTCTCTTTTTAAGGAAGCCTAGGACAAAGTTTGAGTCTACTCTAGTCCTAATACCTATTACAACTCTAAGTCCTAAATTGTAATCGATTGTGTACATATATTCGATACAAACTCTAACAAGCAATGGGCTGGATTGGGCATGAGAAAAAAGGAATATGTCTGACCCAAGAACTAACATCTTTCATTAAGCTCATGCCCGATGGCCTTGGCGGGCAAAAAATCAGTGGCCATACTCGACAAGCATGACCAATCTAGTAGATAACTAGTGGGCTTTTTTTCATAACATGATTAATATCTCCATATATAATTAAACAAAGAGCAACACAATTAGATTGGTGTAATTAGCTCATACATACATGGATAGATAATAAGAGTCTAAGAATATACAAGAATCAGAAGACCGACCTACTCTACCAAACGCCGTCACGGGAATGACAAAGATTAGTGAGGAGGGAAATAATTGAGGGCAAAGCCCACTAGGATTCCATTTTATATGAGTTGTATATATACATGTGATTAAATGGGCCAAAATCAACTAGAAGATCAGGTTTCAATTACCCGCAGCGTAAAAAAATACCCATGCCCATCCATACATCCATACAATTTTAGGACCAGGTTGAGTGTGCCCACAAGCAAAAAAAATTGAACCCGTGCCCATCAAACGTGGTACCTACGGGTAGGATTGCCATCCCTAACTCCAATATGATATACCATTTCCTCTGTTCCATATTATAAGATGGTTTAGTTTTGTAATAAATCAAATTACACTAACATAAAAAATCAAATTAGTTTCATTAAAATCCACTATGATTATTTTAGATAATGGAAGATGATAAATACATCTTCGGCCTCTAGACATACTCCATAAAATATGTTTTTTTAAATAACCTGTACCAAACAGTACGAAGTTTCATATTGATATAGTAAGAAAAAAATTACAACATTACAACCCTGGAAGATTGTAACCAGGAAAAAAACAAAACAAACACATCACCACCACCCGCTAACAACTCCTCACACAACCCTGGAGAAGTTATAGCACTTATTTGGTCATCGCTTAGCATGACTAACGCCGCTAGACTAGTAGGGGCATCGCAATGCCCCACCGAACACCGATTCCACATAGAAGATCATCAACGAGCTCCCAGCCATCCTCACATAGAGGGGTTGAGGAGGGAGAGGGCGAGAGAGAAGAAGATCCACTCAACTCGTGCCAACCTGATGATGATAACCAAGAAACCACTGAAGACCAAGCTAGGAGGAGGTGGCAAAGAAGAGGAACGAAAACCTCCAAGATAATGCCTCTAGAGAGGTCGCCTGTCCAATTGGACTAAGTTTTCACCCAGAGAGTCCTATCAGGAAGGAGAGAGATAGCTCGGCAATGCCCAAAGAGGGAGATCACGGCGCTTGAAGACGTCATTGTTGTTGGCTCAAAAAACCCTAAGCCAGGCTTTTGCTTACAACACCCTCTCCCCCACATATCGTAGCCACCATAGAGCTCTGTTGCCCAAACAACCTCAGCTAACCTGTATAGCCTTGCTGCACCAATGCCTCATTGCCAGTTAGCCTAGACCCACCATCTCCACCTCCCTCGACCCACCAAGCTACCAACGCTCGCAAAGCCACATAGCTAGAGTGCCTCTTTCCTAGCAACCACCACCATCGTCTCACTAATAGAGCTCCCCGCAACCAGAAGAAGTCAGACATAGTAGGAAAAGAGCTCCATGGAGAGAAAATAGGGGTGTGACTAGGTAGCAATGAAGCCATCGGCATCAACATAGCCACTGCAATTGTCCTCCATCCGCGTTCGCCACCGGTGCAACTGGCCACCATTAGCTGTCGTTCCTATCATCATCCACACCAAATGCCAGCTTGCACCACGTGCCATAGCTCTCCTACTGCAGTAGCTGTTTTGACCTCACCCATTACCATCTGCCTCACTAGCCTTTCCCACTGCCCTAGGCACATTAGCCTCTTCTACCGCCCTCAGCCATGCCAGCCTCTCTTGTCGCCCTTGGCCACACCAATCTCGCCTACCGCCCCTAGCCATGCCGGTTGCTCGCTGTCATCGCCCCCGTCAACCCCAATCGCGCTAGCCTCCCATGTCTGCTTGACCCTAGCTAGGCCCAACGTGGAGATGCCAGATCTAGCCCCGTGAGAGATCTAACCATGGTGGCATTGGATCCATAGCTTCCTTTGCTAGGTGCATCGTCGCTACCTTCGACGCACTGACTCGTCGCATGCCATGCCATCTTATCTACACTAGAGACAGTGCGTGCCTCGATTTAGTCTAGCCTCCACCTTCCCAGATTGCCACATGGTTGTCCGGCAGCGTGTTTCACTGATGGCGAGGTGGAGGGCAGGGGAGAGGGGTCACGTTATAGCTAGGGTTTCGCCCTCAAGCCGTCCATGCGAGGATAACGCGAGGGCGCTCTATAAAATATATCAAGTGTCTTTATTTAGTATCGTTGATGTTAATATATCTTTCTACAAACTTAATTTTGAGAAAAAAACTAAAATATCTAACAATATAAAACATAAAAAGGGGAGTGCCTTATTTCCTTTTCAACTATGCTAGGGACATCGAGTCTCCAACGCAAATATTTGTTGGTAGTTGTATATAAAAAGAATATTAAGATGTAACGGATATTTTTATGATTTTTATATATCAAATTATGTTTTATTAGAATTAAGATCTTGAATTTTAACGGCAAGAATAATTCGAAATGCACATATCGTCTAACAATATAGGAGGAAGTAACAACCGAGTTGACTGCACCTCTTGACGTTCACTGAATCGAACAATTCCACAAGAGCATCGGGTACATCTCTCTGCAAATTAGCACTGTCTATGACAATAACTTGTGCGTGCATGGATCTCCCCAGAAAAAGCCCCTACCCGCGGTATCAGGTCCAGCAGGGTGGTAATCAGCGGCTGGGTTTCACATTCGTGGTTTCGTTTCATTCATCTGCCTGAAAGAATGCCAGGAAAGTGAGAGTAGCATGTGGGCTGATGTGGCGGAAGGCAGATGCAACAGGAGGACGCACATGTGGTCTATCACCTCATAGATGAAACTATTGGTACGTACTACTCCAGACCTGAGTACACAGGTGTGCCGCGGGCCGCGCGTGGTGGCACCCCAGTCCGGCACGACCGCACAGCGCGAGCGCGGCAAAGAGCCGGCGGATGAATGGCATGAGCATCTCACCGCGCCGAGCACCAACGCGAGAGTACGTGAGGGGCGTGAGACGACCCGTGTGCAGGAAATCGATCGCCCACGCAGCTGCGCCGCCCCCGGCGATAAACAGGCCTAGTGGTGCTCGCGGCCGCGCGGAGGGGGCGGTGGCTGCCGAGGCGGGCTGCGGATAACGCGCGCAAGGCTGCGCCTGCACCTGTGACTCGCAGAGGCCGAGGTCAAGGAGGTGGGCCTGGGCTAGGTAGCGGGTGACGCACAAGAAACATGGGCTTAGAAAAAGCGATACCGACCTGTGTGAGTACGTGGGGGCATACTGCTGCACGTCTGTACCTCCGTCGATTGATTGCGGCACCCGCTGTGCCGCGCGCAGTTCATTACGAGGTGCCGCTGTGCTCTGTTCACGCAAAGTGTCACGAGACGAATCGCCGAATCACTGGTTTGTTCAAATATTTGAAATAGCACCGGATGGAGTTGCGGACATGGTCGGGCTACGGCTGGGACATCAGATTAGACGGTCTCGCTCAAGTTCAGACGCATAGTTAGCAATGCAAATCGAAACTCCTTATAATATGAGGGATGAAGAGATTAGTGCTAGTATTATATAAGCTGCTGTGAAGTAAGGAGGTTGTTGAAAGTCTACTAATTTCTTGATAAAACAGAATAAATTCAGATAGATCGTTCGGAATTCATTCCATCTGTTTTTTAACATTAAAAATGCGTCCCTATCCAAATTGATGAAACAAAAAAAATGCTATACAAATGCATTCATTTTTTTGATTATATGGAAAGCATATGCATATACCACACGCACAACATTATTGGCGAAATAATTCATCAAAATCAAGGGAATCAAATAGGTGTGGTAGCAGGGCGGTTCCAATGTAATTCATGAGTATTCAGTTGAATACCATAAATTTTAGACACAAACTCAATATATATTGCTTATAATACATATGTATCACCGTTATCTAGCTAAATTTGTAATATTTATACCCTAACATTAACAACAAACACATCCTGCTCCCTAGCCCCTCTATTTCTTTAGCAATTCATGCTAATTTGATTTCATGTTCACATGTTGGCTTTGGCAATTAATGAGCAGTTACGTAGTTATCTCTGCAAGTTGTATATGCATATATATCTTATGTTCATAGCAATAGAACTTGATTGTAGCTTTACCAACCCAGTTGTTTTACTCTATATTATGATGTTTAATTGATGTCAATTATCCTGTAGGATGAAGTTATATTCAATTGACAGTAATTTCTTCATGGTTTGTGAGTTTTTTCCTTCATTAGCAAGAAATCAAAATATCTTTGCTATATAAAGCTGCCAACCTGTGCTATACAATCCCCAAAAATTTTGAATTATTCGGTACTCTTCACTCATACTTAAATCAATAGGTTCAATAGAAAAATCATCCCTTGCCAATTTTTATTTTAAAAATAGTTTGATGCCGATTATAACAAATCATAAAATTTTCTATATATTTTTCATATATGCACATAAGTCATAATAAAAATGGTGCATAAAAATAGTGCATCGTACTGTCAACATATGGATATCGTTATATCTGGAAAAGCTTCTTTAGAATTTCAAGCACACATCCTACAAATCCTAAATCTGCCACTGTATGTAGTAAAATCGTGTATGCATGAACCCCGCATCCATCAATGTTGAAATCATGCTGGCCACAATTACATAAACATGGGTACATTTTGGCCTTCTTTCCTCTAAATTTGTGTGTTAGAGGATGTATTCACATATGTGTGGATGTAATGGTGCATGCATTCCATCTTCTATATAATGAAAAAAAACTAATCCTGCGAAACCTCAAGCAGAGGCATACTGAGTACTCCAGTTGCTGCATTTATGGTAATATTTAGGTTTGGTAATGTACCTGTCAGGGCCAAGGCGAGTTTCCCACATGCGGGTTGATGGGCGCGAGTGGTATGCCTTGAAATTATTCAATACATAGGAGATAAGGTAAGATAGATAAGAAAGGGCAACAGCCCTAAAATGCTGTCATCAGCAGTTGTACGCCACCAACTATTTAGCTTCCTCGTACCTACACACTACCAATAGATTTTTACTTTCTTACATATCCTCGCGAGTCACATCTGTACTCATCATCACCGGCCTCTTGAGGCCGTGAGCCTACGATCTTCTCTCCACCATCCTAACACAGTAGTGATGTTGACAAACACTCCTCTAACATGGTAACTGCCTTTATCTACTCTCTATCCCAATGTGTTAGCGGCTAATGCCCCTCCAACACAGCAACACGGCAACCGGCCTCACAAGTCATGGTTGGGGACACCTTTTCTACCTAAGCTAGAGCTTAAGGCCAAGGTTAGGGAAGGAACTAGAGAAAGGGGTCGTTCTTGGCCAACCCAACCCTAACCCATCTTATATCAACTCTATTAATGTTCATAATATTCATGCTGCCATGCGCAACTACTTCCTCAACTAGTTGCTAGAAGATTGTTTTACTCGCAAAACTAGACCGAATCCTCATAAGAAAGATCTAGGCCGAATCCTAAAAAAAGACCTAAGCTGAATCTAATCTTGTTCCAAGCCAACTAATAGTAGTTATAAAAGACATGGGCATCTAGGTCTGTCGTGAGGTGTTAGGCCATGCTGCTCACATCCTCACACCGTCGCACCAATATTGACCTAGTGACGAGACCCACAAAATCATATGAGCCAACCCATAGTTCTCATAGGCTAACTTGGATTGTGCCAAGAAAATCAGAACAACATTATGGAGCCACCCACCCACACGACATGCCTCCTCTACATGGTCATTGTGGCAGGCCTACTCTAGCTTGTCATCCAAGCATGTCTTAGGCTCATGAACTTTGGCTTGCCTCAGCTCGAAAGCTAAACAAGTCAAGCCCAATCTTTCTTCCTAGCTTGTTGCTAAAACGAGCTGAGCCCATGCTGGCTCGTAAACTGCTCATTTGGCTCATGAGCTAGACCTGTGCTTATGTGGATTATTTTATTATCTAGAGAAATTTTTATTTGTTAATTTATAGTTTATTGTGTGGATTACGATGAATTGAATGTGCTAACTTGTTTTAATTTTATATCTCGATGTTTTGTTTTTTTCTTAAGGATTACAAATTATATATATTATACATGAAGAGATGTTTTAACAGGAAGGCTCGCGAGCCGCCCTGCTCGTTTCCACCCCTATGTCCGGATGCGCGCACCCGCGCCGCGGCGCGTGCGAGGGCACCGTGTGCATGTGCACCGGCTTCTCCGGCCGCGGGCCGCCGCTGGTAGAGTGGTAGTTCCACTCCCCCAATCATGAGCGGAGAGCAGGGCGGAGCACGTACGGTAGTTCTGCGTCTGCCGGCTAGCGAAGCAGGATCACCTCTGCCGCTCAGCCGCTCTATGACGGCGTTACGGCGAAGACGAGACGAAGCGACAAAAATGTAAGATACCGTAGGTCTGGAGCGGAGAGACAAAACGTGGAATATTGAAGCGGAGAGATTAGTTTTCAATGGAAAAATAGATTATCTGAACCCATATCGACTACTCATATAAGCTGACTCGGCAAAGATTTCGTTCGTTTTGACTTGGCAAAGACGTGCTCTCCTCTCACGGATAAAACCGCACGGGCCCCTAACCAAGCCCTAACCCCTGGCAAGAAAACAAAAGGTGTCCATCCTATGTGGCTAGCAAAAAGGACAGGCCGACCAAAGGAAAATAATATACAAAGGCGATCCCTAACACTAACTTTGGTGGATGAAATTAGGCCCCGCTTTTGGCACCACATCTGTTGGCAGCAGGGAGGGGTTAGAGCGGAACAGTACGGCAACAAGATTCCACTTGAGCACTCGACAGTCCCCGGACGGACGACTCCTTCACTTTCAAACGATTTGCTACTAATAGTACAGCACTAGTCCACACACTATACAGTATGCCACTAGCTTAACTCGCTGTTTGTGGCTCTCGTCCGGTAACGGACGGGATGATGCGTGCATGCGACGCTTACTTTGCTAATGATTTTCAGGCAGTTCATAGATCAGCTTTGCATTCCACTTGGTTAAGGCAAGAGGGTTTAATCTGCAGGCTAGGTCTTCTATTTGCTCAAGGGTAGGAGAAGGCTCTAATTTCATATTACAGGTTTTTACAAGTGGGGGCTTCCTTAGTTTCTTTGACATCATAATGTTCCAAGGCCTTTTCACAAAAATATAGCATATAGTGAGACAAAAATTATATTTTTTATACAGAGGAGTCGAATCTATATATATATAAGTTTAGTGGTCTAACACCCCCGCAGTCATAGCGGGAGGGGCACGAACGTAGAAACTAGAGCGAAAACTGGTGAACAAAGGCGTGGGTAGGTCTTTAGTCATGATGTCGACGAACTGATGTATCGATGGTACATGAAGCATCTGAACGAGTCTAAGAACAACCTTGTCACAGACAAAGTGAATATCAATCTCAATGTACTTCATGCGACGATGGTGAACCGGGTTGGCGGTCATGTAGACGGTACTAACATTATCGCAGTAGACAACTATCGCGGAGGCGATGGGTATATGTAGCTTCTGTAGAAGCTGACGAATCCAGCAGTACTCGGCGATGGCATGAGTAACGGCGCGATACTCGGCTTCAGCGCTCGACCGAGACACTATAGTTTGGCGCTTGAAGTACCAAAAGACTAGAGTGTCATCGAGAAAGACGCAGTAGCAGGATGTAGAGCGTCGGGAGTCGGGACAACCCACCCAGTCCGTGTCAGAGTACGCGGTAAGAGAGTTGATGGGGCTGGAGCTAAGGTGTAGGCCGGTGGACAATGTGCTCTTCACGTAGCGAAGAATACGCTTGAGCAGCACGTGAGATTCACATGGAGCATGCATGAAGAGACACTTGCTGAACGGCATAAGTGAGATCAGACCGTGTGAGTATTAGGTATTGTAGAGCACCAATAAGACTCCAATACTAGGAGGGGTCAGCGATGAGAGAGCCATCGGTGGCTGAGAGCTTGGCATAAGTGTCAACCGAAGTGGTGGTGGAGTGACATTCAGCCATGCCCGCACGCTGGAGAAGATCCATGATATACTAGCGCTGGGAGAGGAATAATCCGTGGGAAGAGCGCGTGACAGAGATGCCAAGGAAGTGGTGTAGAGGACCTAGATCGGTCATGGCAAACTCCAAGTGGAGTCGAGCCATAATGTGCTGTAGGGTGGTTGTCGAGGACGCCATAAGGCTGATGTTGTCGACATTGAGAAGGAGGTAGGCGATGGCATCCTCGGTGTGAAGTACGAAAAGGGATATATCGGATATGGAGGCCACAAAATCAAGTTGCCAAAGATAGGCATCAAAGCGCTGATACCAAGCCCGAGGAGCCTGTTTGAGGCCATAGAGAGAGCGCTGAAGGAGACAAACGTCGTTAGGACGAGATGGGTCGACTAAGTCCAGAGGCTGCTAGCAGGAGACCGTCTTCGTCAGATGATCATAAAGAAAAGCATTCTTCACGTCAAGCTGATGAATCGGCCAAGAACGCGAGGCAGCGAGGGTAAGCACAACCCAAATGGTGGCGGGCTTGACGATAGGACTGAAAATCTCATCGTAGTCTATGCCGGGACTTTGAGAGAAACCTCGGACTACCCAGCACGCCTTGTAACGAGCAAGCGAGCCATCGGAGTAAAACTTGTATTTAAAAATCCACTTGTCGGTCACAACGTTGGCACCAGGAGGACGAGGTACAAGGCGCCAGGTCTCGTTGTCCATGAGGGCCTTGTACCCATCGGCCATAGCTGCACGCCACTGAAGATCGGCCAAGGCAGAACGGTGAGTCGCCAGGATGGGCGAGATGACACAATGGACTATGGAGAACTCATAGCGCTGAGGGGGACAGAGGGACCTGGTTTGAGATCGTGTGATCATATGAGAGGAGGTGGAGACAGCGGAGGCCGCACGGTTCGATGGCATTATTGGTTGTAGGGTAGGGTCGGAAGGAGTAAGGGTGATAGCGGGGTGGGATCGGTGGCTATAGGTCTGGAGAAGGGGCTGGATGAGGTCAACCTGAGCCGATGGAGGGTGGGGGGCCGATGGAGGTTGGTGGGCTGATGGAGGTTGATGAGCCAATGAAGGTGGTGGAGCCGATGGAGGGTGGCGAGCCGATGGAGGTCCGATCGGTATGATAGCTAAACGAAGAGGAGTGGGGTAGTCGTTCAGGGGATCCTCAGGAACGACCGATGTGGGCTGCAAAGGTGTGGTTGGTTGTAAATATCGGGATGGTACAATGTGGGTGAGAAGGAAGTTGAGGTCACCAAACGAAGGTCCAGGGTGGAGTAACCCGAATGGAAAGCAGGACTCATCAAAAATGACATGTCAAGAAATAATGATCCGACGGGTGGAGAGATCAAGACAGCGGTATCCCTTGTAAGAAGAGGGATAGCCAAGGAAGATACAAGCAGTGGAGCATGGTGCGAGTTTATGAGGGGTGATGGCTGTCAAATTAGGGTAGCAAAGACACATAAGTGAGAGTAGTCAGGTGTCTTGTGATACAAAAGAGTGTAGGAAATGTTGTGACGAATGGAAGAGCAAGGACGCCGATTCAGCAAATAGGTCACAGTGGTAAGTGCTTCAGCCCAATAGAGTGCAGGTAGATGTGTGTGAAGAAGCATGGTGCAACTAATGTTGTTTAGGGTACGAAGTAGGCTTTCGGCCTTGCCGTTTTGGGGAGAGGTGTAAGGATAGGAGAGGTGAAGGTGGATGCCATGGGAGGTGAGAAAGACTTGGATGGTACGGTTTATAAACTCCGTACCATTGTCAGCCTATATGGCTTGGATAGAGAGGTTGAATTGAGTTGAAACATAATTGGTGAAATTGATGAGATGGGAGGTAACCTCAGACCTGCTTGTGAGAGGAAAAGTCCAACAGTAGTGTGTATAATCATCAAGTAGAGCAAGATAGTACTGATAGCTCAAAACACTTTTAACTAGAGAAGTCCACACATCACAGTGAATCAATTTAAAAGGTCTAGAGGTACAAGAGATAGAGGGGAAGAAAGGCAGCCGCACGTGTTTGCCAAGTTGACAGGAGTGGCAGATAGTGGGGCTATGGTGGTTGCACTGGATGGAGGTGCTGCAACGAAGAGTGGCGACAGCGTTAGGGCTGAGATGACCGAGGCGAAGATGCCACAAGTTGGTGGAGATGACAAGCCTGGTGTGAGGAGTGGATGGCGTAGCAGGGATGGTATAGAGGTCACCACCACTATTGCATCGAAGCATCTCGCGCTGGGTCGGGATATCCTTCACAGAGAAACCAAAAGCGTCAAATTCAATGAAGCAATTGTTATCTCTAGTGAATTGACGAACAGAAAGCAGATTGTGGACGAGGGAAGGAATAATTAAGGCATTGTGGAGTGGAAAGTTGGATGTGGGTGTAGGTAGGATGGAGTCACCACGACATGTGATAGGAAGAGATTGCCTATTGTCGACGGTGACGAAGGGTGAGGAGAAAGGCGAGAGAGTAATATATCGTCCGATGAAGCCATGTGGGATAACGCACCAGAGTCTAACACCCAGAGGTGCTGGGGTTGGAGCATCATCTGGTTGAGGATGGCGATGAGGCCAGCCTAGTTCCACAAGAGAGCCGACTAGGTGGTTGGTGAGGGTGTGATTGGCTGAGCCGGTTGTATGGGGGCGAACGCCAGGTGGGCCTAGGGGTGTGCACCGAGGACCCCGGGCTGCCAGCTGATGGGGCTGCATAGCTGGGGTTGTAGCAGAGCCACGGACTCATGGGACTAGCTAACGGTGTAGGAACAGGAGCAGGGCGCGGTTGCATCGGACCGCTCCAGCCCTTGCCCTTTCCTTTGCCTTTGTCATTGCCACCGGTGCGAGCTTTGTTGTCATGGCCGAAGCCATAACTGCCAGGGCTGCAAGAGGAGGTAGTAGCGTACGGTGGGCGGCAGCCAATAGGGTTGTTGCAACCATGATCGGCTGCAACGATAAGAGCATTGTGAGCCACAGTCTTCTCATCATTGGCTAGGTGAAGTTCCTTGAGAACCAACATGTCGTGAGCCCAAGTGAACGTGGGAAGAGGGGTGGAGTTGGCGATGTCATCGACGATGTTGAAGAAGCGAGGGTTGAGTCCTCACAAGAAGGCAAGGACGAGTTGTGAGTCGGCCACAGGGTGGCCAACATCATGGAGGGTGGTGGCCTTGACCTTGAGGCGTTGGCAGTACGAGGAGACAGAAGAGTCCCCTTGTAGCATGGAATGAAACTCGTTGAGAAGAAAGATGGTGCGCGACTGCTTATTTGCTTGGAAGAGCTGCTCGATGGCCACCTAGAGATCGCGGGTGGTGAGATCGGTGTCGTCCATGGCAAGGTCCAGAACGGAGTCATCGACCAAACCGAGTAGCTAGCTGCGCACGCAGCACTCGACGATGTCCCATTGGGGGTCATCGGGGCGAGCTGGAGCTGAGCCATCAATATGGGAGCAAAGACCAAACTTACCACATAAAGATTTGAAGAAAAAGACCCACTTGGAATAATTGGCGTTGAGGTCAAGAGAAATCGAAACATGGGATTTCACGTTGACGGCGGCATAGAGTGGGGAGAACATTGGGGTGCTCGAGGCATTGTCGAGAGCGCCGATCGCCGATGGCCGACAACTAGAAAAGTGCCGAAACCAAGAGCCGATTCAGTGGTCATGGTCAGACGCAGGAGAGGGCGAAAGAGTAGTAGGCGTGATAAGCCGATGGGAAGGTGTGAGTGTTGAACTGATGGGGGCGGGTGCGGGGCCGATGTGGATCGATGCGAGGCCGATGAGAGTAGGTAGGTCACGAGCGCGAGAGGGTTCACGTCCGGGAAGTGGGGTTTCGCGTCCGTGGACACGTGGACACAACTGAGTGGGGCGGACCTGAAAAACGGGATAAGTCGCGGGCGCGAAGAAAAGAAAGTTCTCGTCTGGGAAACAGAAATTCGTGTCCATGGACATGTGGACGCGTCGGAGTGGCGCGGACGCGAGGGGAGAAATTTCGTGTCCGGGGGACAGGTGAGCGTGTCGGAAGAGCAAGAACCCGAAGAGTGTTTCAGCCGATGGAGGGCGGACGGGTCCAGCCAATGGAGGACGCGAGGGCAGAGGTGTGCCAACGTAAGAAGAAGGGAAGGTGTGTCGATGCAAGAGAAAGCGAAGGTGGGTCTGGACGAGACGAGAAGGCGGATAAAGGTTGTCTCCTTGTTACGTGGTGGAAATGGCGAGTAAGCGGTGGAGGAGGAGAAGACCGTCTACAGATGAGACGATGAGGATAAGAACCGAGGTAAAGAAGCAAAGGAAGAATACCAGAGGAGAAGGTCTGCGATGGAGATGAGGCGTCGGCTCACCGGCGAGAAGGTTGCTAGCACGCTGGGATGTCTGAAACTGCTCTGATACTATACAGAAGTAGTATATAGTAAGACTAAGATCTCATTTTCTATAAAAAAATCGGATCTAAAATGCTCTCCATCGAATAATCCCAAACTTTATGTTGCCCCGCGCATGCTTTGCTTTGTCATCAAAATTTTCTGAAATTTATCAACTTCCCGTCTCAATCGTCAGAGTATACTATTACTACAACAACTCCAGGACAAGAACTCTGTCTAGTTCCATTGGTCTTCTGCTTTTTGTTCCTTTTTCTTTCGGTAAACAAATGATTTTATCTCCAAAGATCAGGTAGTTCGTAAGACCGTTTGGTGTCCAAAGATCTGGCTCTTTTCTTGGAGTCGGAGGCCATGGTTTCTGAGGGTGATTTTGCTCCTAATCCGGAAATTAGTTGTCTCCGATAGACGTAAATGTCCTGCAGTTTTAAATTGGAATGGAGATAGCTAACCCTGCAGTTTCTCATCTGAAATCGGGTGATTGTTTACAACAACCTTGACCGTGAGTTATTTATTAGTAATTATTATCTGCTGCCTAGGTAGCCCAAGAGCGACCTGTGAATCTATGATTAGTTGTTTGATGGCTAAGCTCCGCCAATGTTAGAGTTTTCGTAGAGGGGAGGGCGGCCGTCTATTAACTAATCAATAGGGTCTTTTTATCACTAACCTTAGTACAGTACCTCCAAATTAAAAAGGTTAGGGAAGAAACTCGTTTTGGATCTGAAAATATACTAATTAGATCCCGAGATAACAAAATTCAAGCAAAGCAAATAAAATTCAGGTCTGAATGCGTACTTAAAGAAGGTTGCACCGGCCTATTCCGCATGAGAACAATATATCACACAAGGGATGCGTGAGTTCTTGCCATTCACGAAAGAAATTCTTTGGACCCATAAAACAATCATCTTTCAACATCTTCACATAATCTTTGGCCATAATCTTTCGTCCGCTTGTTTTGATTTAACCGTTTATGAATTATTACTCGTTTGCCTCAAAACCGTCCACCCAGGTCGGCATAATCTGTTGATGTCTCATTCTCATCATTTGTTGGTGGAGCAGAAGAAGAAATGAATAATATATAGCAGCTGCATGCAAACCTCAAATATTCAGTCTGACATGAACCTACAACTCATTAAATTATTTAAGCTAACTATATTCGCTTTGTTCTTCTTTGGTTTCTTGGTTTATGTTGGTTTGGGGAGGCAGTTAAGTGTCGTTGTCATCTGCTTAAGGGACTAGCGCACCATTATTAAGGATGAGAAATGATGCGCCCGGACTTCCAATTGACTCTGCAACACCGTGAAGCAACACAAATTAATACTCTTTTGAATTATTGAGCTATATAATTCCAAATAATTGAGTACCCAAGCAAGCGATTGTCGGTCAATTGATCGACCTCTGGATAAGTGTCTAGAAGGAAAAAGGAAAACTAATTATTATTCCGATAAGAAACTAATAGCTGCTGCTAGCTTCCTTCCTTGCACAAAAGAGACTCTTCACTCTGCAATCCACAATGCCTTAATCAACACATTGAAAAATAAAGAAGAAACGGAATCTTACTTCTAGTTTCTCTATCAAGGTGATATGCAGAGCTATTGTTGCAAGGCTCATCTTGGCATCCTCGATACAAAATAAAAAATTGAAGGGCCACAGACGAACTACGCTAGTGACCTAGCGTGTCACGGGCTCACGGCTCAGTTCACACATTTTCCTGTGAAAGAGCAGAGCAAAGATTGGTGATACTGATAACTCATTCTTCAAGTGGCAATTCTGCTATTCTCTGTATAGAACATTCTGGTGTGCCTTTGTGCTTTTCCCCTGCTATTTTCTTTTCTTGTTCATATGCAAATGCATAACATGTGCATGATTCTGACTTGTCCTCCAGATACAATTAATATTGTTACAAGTTTTAAGAGGGAAAAAAAGGGTCCTTCCTAATGCAGCTAATTATGTTGGTCCCAATTGCTCAAGAACGAATAATAAACTCAATAATAAGCTTGATGACGTCTATGTATGAAATATTGTTTCGCCCTTATAGAATGTTGATTGTTGGGATGGAGCCCTGAAAATTCTGTTGGTTTCCCGCCCTGTTTTGTTGAGATAAGCCAGCTAGATTATTATATTTACTTGAAGAAGAAGACTAAATATTCCTTGAAGAGAAGTCGTGAGCATCCAAATTATGGGAGCAGATGCATGCAACTTATTCGTTTTATCAAATTACTAATTTCAGAAATTGGTGCTATCATGGACGGTACTAATAAAATGTTAGCAATACAAAAGGTTTACCAGAGACAAAATGTCAGTGTCCCTAGAGAGAAATACTAGTTAGAAATAATATCCTTTTATATGTTTTGGAGTTTGCATTTTGTTGATGCTAAGCATACATACTGATATTGCCAAAACTTATTCCAGTAGTAGGTACCCTAGGTCCCTTGGATCATACAAATATAAATACTGACAACACTTTCAGTTCATGACACGTTTGTCTATATTCTTCTCCACTCTTTCCGAACACATGCATATTGACACAAATATCAATCTATTATGTTAAATATTTTAAAGTTGATATCTACAAGATGAAGAAAAGAAATTTTGAATTTATTTTTAGTAGATTTTCTCCCTCTAGACCTCTACATGACAAATTTAGAATTAATTTTTTACAAGGTAGATATGCATATATCATATAAGACTATTTTTTAGTGATCATCCACCACCCACTAAAGAGAAAACACAAACTATATGAAAGCATGCCCTACGAACACATTCTTTACAAAATTAGTGGAAAAATTCTTAAAACCGCATCAAATGCAAATTTAGTTTAGCAGGTCAACAACCAAAAACCGTCTCCTGGTTTAAAAGTCACCCACAAAACCCCCTCACGAAACTTTTCCCCCAAACAACCCCATCCCCAAGAAACTAAACCTCATCTCACCCCACCCATGTCCGACCACCACCTCACCGGCGACCACCATACCTCTCCGGCGAGTGCGGCCACCACCGCTCTAGGTCCATTGCTCCTCCTCCCATCGGAGCTCCTCCACGACATCCTCATCCGCCTCGCCCTCCCGGAGTTCCTCCGCGTCCGCTCCGTCGCGCGCCCGCTCTCCCACGTCATCTCCTCCCCGGACGTCCGCCGCCTCCTGTCCCGGCCCCACGGCCACGTGGCTCCGTCCCCGCGACGCTGCTCTCCAGGGATTCCACGGCCCCTCGGCCGCTGGTTCAGCATCCCCGTCTCCGCCATCCTCGCGCCCGCGGTGCCACCCGGCGAGGACCTCTACTTCCTGGCAGCGTCCGGCAGCTCGTTCCTCTTCGCCGCCAACGGCCGCAGCGAGCTCGTCGTGGTCGACCTCTCGGGCCAAGCCACCCGCCGCCTCCCGCCGTCCCCGCTCGGGCCGCGCGGCACCTCCTCCTGGCGCCGCTTCGGCCTCAAGCGCGGCACCCCCAGGTCGAGCCAGTTTAGGAACCCGTCTTGCAAATAGTAATTAATCAATTACTGTTACGTATTACTACTCGTACTAGTACATTGCTAAAGAACAGTCAACTTGATTGTTAATTGGTTAATTGTTTTTACCTCCAAGGTTTCTGTTCGCTGAGCTGGTGAACAGCACGCCATTCCTCTTCGAGTACCATGCCGAGACGGACACGTGGCTGTCATCGGAGGCGGTCCAGGCTGTGGGCGTCCACGGCGGCCGGGCCGGAGGGGACGTTCCTGTGCGCGGCGCACGCCGGGCCGGACTTCGTGATGGTGTACTCCGGGCCGGGCATGGAGCGGCCGGTCTTCTTCCGGCCGCGGTTCCCGCACAACCCGAACGGCGGCGACCGGCTCCACGTGTACGGCGACGGTGATCGACGAGCCGAGCCGGACGCGGGTGAAGGTGGTGGCCGGCGTGGACCTGTACGGGTTCGGCTTGGTCGTCGGCGGCGACTGGCAGCTGGTCCCCACCGTGCCGGGCGAGCTGGTGGAGGGGTTCAGGAAGCCGTACGCCGTGATGACCGGGCTGCTGTCGGATCGGGAGGCCGTAGTCCGGCTGGTCCTCATCCCCAACTGCCGTACGACCGCGCGCGCGGCGAATGGCGGTGGGTGCCGGTGCCGGACTGGAGCACCAAGGGGTTCAACATGACCGGCATCGCCGTCTCCTCCACCTTCTCCCGCCTCTGGCCGCCGGCCGCCCCCACATCCTTCACCACCACCTCCCAGTGAACCGAACCCACCGGCGTTCTCACTAGCGCGCGCGTGTGCCGTGCCCGTCCTGCAAACGGCGAGGGCGTGGGGAACGGTGGTGAATTGGATTGTTAGGCCCAATGTGGCAATGGGTCCCGCCCGTGTAAGTGGTGGGCCTCTTCTCCGTGCCCGTGGGGCCGTCTCATAATGCGACATAATCTTGCACAAAGGCTTCTCCGATGGCGACAAGTCATCGAGCGTGAGTGTGTTTCAGATAAGGAGTGGTGTGTGTGCACGCGCTCTTCTCTCTTTTAGTAGCACTGTTCATTGTTCATAAGCCGTGTGAGTGTTGGAGTACTAGTCTTGTGCGTCTTCATCTTCTCATAACCTCAAGTAAAAAGAGTAGGGCTGGCACTTTGTTCTCGATTAGTTTGCAGCCGTAAAAAATTACCTTATCTTAAACAGAACTTACAGATGAAGTACAACGCATTGTTCCCTCTCAACACGTAATTCTTATGTCAGAGAATGGTGGTTTCTGGACAGTTCGATGCTTGTTTTGTTGACGTGTCCCGCTTAATTGCTTTGGTCAAGTCTATGATGCTGCTGCGGTTGGAGAGTATTGAGAAGGACTAATGGGAGAAAAATGGGTCACATGCTTCTGTACTGGCAAACGAGAAAAGTGTAGGTAGAACAGTTCAGGATAACGAGAAAAGTGTACTGGCAAACGAGAAAAGTGTAGAAGAGTTTTAGACCTGAATTTTGGTGATCTGTCCACGTCGAGTTACTGCATTTTTTTTAGCTTTTGCCCTAAAGAAGAATGGCTCCCAAGTTTCTAAGATACACTTATCTAGGCTTCATCCTCACGGATTTAAGTCACAAACAGATGGACCAAACACTCGTAAAACACGAGGCTCGGCAGAGCAAAACTACAACGGAGTGAACGAGCAAGCGGGCTCACAAAAAAGCATGAATCGTACTAAAGTCAGCAGACAACGATGAGAATCTCAATCTAACCAGTACGGAGTACCTCTAGGAATTTGGCGGCAAAATCAACCAATCCGTCCGGCAAGTTTTGCAGACTTGCAGCCGAGCAACCGATGGATGGATCGAATAAGCGTTTTCGTTGCTCCTGTATATGAGTATCATGCATCTGTTGAGCCGGCAAAAAAAAGACGAACTCACATGCATCGGGTATTTTGGCTTCTCGGCTCTCGGCTGGCCTGTCATTAGTCATCACTGTACTTCGGACTGCAGGATTCTTCTCATGTCATAGTCAAATACGAAAGAATGGATGGATGATAAGTTTGATGTGATCTGGTAATCCGTCCTAAATCACTTGGTGTGGATTAGCAACAAGATTGGAGAATTACCACAAAATATTGTAAACCCTGGAATCAATATAAGTCATATTTGCTAGCATAGTGATCTTATTCCCAGCATAGTGATATTATTCCCTTTGAGCTCTCAAACATTGCTTGTTTCATCCTGTCAAGATACTTTTATCCTATTATGAGATGATTTCAGTTGATTAGAGCAATGGGATAACCAAGAGCTTAACAATTGACATGGCTCAGCTCAATAAGCACGCAAACCCATGCACATGGAGATCTGGATATCTTTGCAAGACATGAGAATCCTATTAATTCTCACTGCCACAACGATTGAATTTGCACTAGTCAAAATTTGCATACAAACAAAATAAATAGGCACCTTGATGCTGCGCACTGTTACAAACTTGAGAAACCATGAACTGTTTCACCACCATTATTTCTACCCACTGCAATCATTCTCCTATCTATCGATTGACTATGTCAAAGAAAGATGAATTTAATTACTTGGAGATGACGTTGATGGTGAACTCTCGGTGGCAGTAGCTTCGCTCTCTATAGTACCGTTTGTGTGCTCCACGAATACATCAGCCTGCTTCTCAGGAGCCTTAAGCAGGGAAGGACCTACCTTCTCTTTTGCAGACTTATCCTTTTTGAGATCTTCCTTAGCCAAGCTTGAGAATTGCTTGTCTAACGAACTTGCCGCACCTAGCCATGCTAGAACAATCACCAGTAGTATGCCACCAAGGTAGGGAGTGGAGTTTGCTAAAGAGCCAAATGTAAGGATCATGAACTGCTGAATAAGAGCGCCACCAGACTTGCCCAATGGGTTGCAGACAACATCAATGGCTGCCTTTCCCTTCACCTGAAAACAGAGGAAGCAGAGTTGGCTTCTGCAGCATAATTGATGGTGCAAACTTGACCCTAGCGCTTTGTACAAAGCCCACAAGATCAAACTTTATGGATATAGAACGGACATTCAGTTCAAATTTCTCATGCCAATGGATTGCACTTGTTGGAGTAATTAAAGCAAATATAATGCTATGAATGGAAGCAGGCAAAAACAGGCAATGATATCTTACAACAACTACAGGATCAAGAGAGAAGCTTTAAATTACTTAACAGATACTAGTTCATCAAGAATTAGTCAAGGATTCTAAATGACGCACAAGGGATACACATATATGAAGCAATAAACTGCTTAAATGAATATCAGTGAATCATATAAATAAATATGCAATCTGATAGAGAAGCAAACCTTCATATCTTCATCCAAAGGAATATAGGCCATTTCTTTGCATGGATCAAATAAACTGTACTTTGCACTCTTGCTAAATATGTTCTGAAGTGCACCCACATAAACGGCTGCAAGAAGCGGGGTCATGCCCATTGTGGCAAGCATAGGAGTGAGTGGCTGCCCAAATAGAATCAGAGAGAAGAAACCGACGCCAGTCAGCAACAAAACCGTGGGGGTGATCATTGCAGCCACTCCCCAGCCAAATTTGCGAAGTATAATCCGGCCTAACAGCATCATTGTGAAAGTAGCAATTCCAGTAGCGGTTGAGAAATCACCCATGAAAGATGAATACTCGTTTGGACTAGGGAACTGCCAAGATGAAGAAATACTTAATTAAAAACTCTGTATGACAAAGTAAATCTGAAGATGAAACAAAAAAAATGCTGAGAAAGTTACCTGTGCCTTGAGCTTCGATTTCCATGTGACCTCCACAAGGTTGATACTGATGCCATATGCAACCACTAAAGTAGCAAGATCCCTCACATATCTTGAAGAGAGTAGAACTTTAAGACTCTCTTTCATTCCAAGCTTAGGTTTGTCCTGTTGAAAAAACCGCTAGCAGATTATTTGTAGTAGTAGTAGTAGTCATAGTAGTAGTAGTAAAAACAGAAGCACATTTAACTATTCTGCTGACCTTTTTCTTCTTACGGTCAGACTTTGGAAGAGAAGGATCATTCAAAACAAACTTGTTCACTCCCCAATAGATGGAAGTAATGACAAGTCCAAGAAGCACCACTAAGCTCATCATTCCTTTCAAAGATACCTCCCATCCATCAATACCTGGACCCAATGTCTTGCGCAAATTTGAGAAATACTTCACAGTACGCCCAGAAAAGATGAGGGCAATATTAGCCCCAAGACCAAATAGAGGGTAGAATTCTTTTGCTTCCTCAACTGTAGTAATCTGCAAAAGGACGGATGAAATCATTTGTAGCCTGAAGGGTCACCATTTGATGAGAAGCTCAGAAAATATTAAACAGGCATTTACGACCAAACGTCAGACAACACTAGAGAGCCCCATCCAGCTGGCCGTTCTCCAATTGACAGTTATACACCCCTTGGTCAAGATTCGTGGACAACTAAAAACAACCACTGTGAACTCTGCATAACTGAGGACGTTGATAACCTATCATTCAGATGCAACTCTGAAATTAATTAGCTGAGGACACACATATTATTCAGATGCACCCACATTACTCCTTCAGACTTGACCAACAACCCAGCTCACAGCAAAGCCACTCTGGCAAATGGCCCAGAAAAAATTACATTATATTTGTGCAAGTGTTTATTCCTCATCACCTATGCAAAAATATCAGTCAGAGAGTTGACATAATCGATTCCACCATATTCTTTCATAAGAGAGAAGTTCAAACATTTATCCTTGTGAAATGATGCCATTCTATCACCTAGACTGTCTCGAATTATTATCAGCTGACTACTTATGTGTTGAGTATCTTTAGCTCCTGATAAAACCAGGTTAGCATTTTTGTTTTCTCTTATTCTTTTATACCTTGCCCTAAGTATTTCTTCCCCTTCTTGAACTTCCAGTAAGGATCCTCGCTATTGTTTCCCACAAAAGAAATTTATGTATAAAACTATCCAATATAAGCATTCAGGCATTCCTTTTTGGGAAGAAAAGTAACCATAATATGGCCACATGTTATGTTTGGCTTGATAGAAGCAAAATTGGCTTGGGTTTCATCTGCAACTTTGGCCCTCAAAACAAACAGACTCACATCAATCAATATTACTTATTTCAAAAGCAGTTAAAAAGTGTGAAGCATACAGCCAACTAGCCAAGTGGTTGTAAAAGAATACATATCACGACAGTATGCAACTTAACCAACTAAATATAATTCAGATTAACAAAAGCTAGCAAAGTACCAATCATGAAGTTGAAGGTATTCATACCAGAAAGAAACAAGCACCTAGACTTAGCCAACAGATTCAGCAATACAATGCCGCAATACTACTAATCAACCAACGTTTCTGTAACTACCCATTATCCCAAGAGCACATACTAATTTCTAACGGAGTGACAAAGAACAAACTCTGCTCCTTCATGTTTTGCTCTCCATAGCCAAACATCCGGTTAAACATTAGCTAATGAGATGGCCATAATCAATTTTTGACTGAAAATAGACGAAGAAATTGATATTTACACATGCCTAGATTGACCAGAAAATTCCAAACCCATGACTCACCTGGTTAGCGAAACCCCAGAAGAGGACCGAGATGACGACGCTGCCCCACAGTTCGGCCATGACATAGAACAAGCAGAAGCTCCAAATTCTCAGTATCGCGACGGGGCCAAGAAAGCTCGGGCCAAGCGCCGCAAGGAGCTTGTCGGCCAGAGCAGTAGGATGGATCACATTCCTGAGAGGATAGAGCACGAAGGCAAAGGCACCGAAGAAGGCGATGAAGGGGAAGATGACGGTGTAGAAGAGAGCCTCCCTGGAGAGCACATTGGAAAGCTTGGTGTAGAGGAGCATGAAGCCGATGGCCATGGGCAGGTTGACCCATGTCTTAAGGAAGGGGATGATCTCGGCGCTGCTCCCCTTGGCGGTCACCACCAGCACGTCCTTGGTGTCCCGCAGGATCGTGTAGTTGAAGAGGATGCAGAAGAACATCAACCCGAGCGGCACGATCTTCTTCAGCGTCTTCACCTCCACGCCGAGGAACTTCTTCCCCTCCGGCTGCGCCGGCGGCAACGGCACCGCCGCCGCGGCAGGCTGCGCGCCGCAAGAGACCCCACCAATAGCGCCGCTCCTCCGTCTCAAGAACCCACATCCTCCCAATCCCACGACGGCGTCCCGCGAGGAAAGGCCGCCTCTCGAAGCGAGCAGTGGGGACTGGAGCGCGGGCCTCGATACGGAGGCCGGGGAGAGGGAGACATGTGCGGATCGCGCGCGGGGGAGGGGGAGGCGGAGCCCGGCACGGAGAGGGAGGCCACCGGGCTTGGCGTGGAGGAGCGCGAGCGACTCCATGGGTGGCGTGGCGTGGCGGCGCGCCGCTCGGCTCCGGCGCCGCTGCTCTCCGGACTCCGAGAGACGCGCTTTGGGGACGTGGGAGGCGGAAGGAGGGAGGGAAGGAAGGAAGGTAGGTCGGGCACTTCGGGAGTAACAAAAGATCGCGCACTGACCAAGCCCCGACGGGATCGGGCGTTGGTTCGTGAGGTGGGGGCGATCCTGACCGTTGGTTTGGGCATTGGGGTTGGTGGGTGCGCGGAACCAGACAGCCGCCCTACGCAATCAGCTGCGCCGTGGCTCGCCGGGTGTTTTGTTGTAAATTCATTTTTGTTTCTGTGCGCAAGAGGAGTTTTTGTTTACAAACTTGCATGTTAAATCTCCTCTTTTTTTTTCTCTGTTGAAACTTGAAAACATGTAGTGATAACATATCTTGTCTCGATCAGAAAGCTGCGATTTATCAAATGAAGACCCTTCTGTGTTTGGTAGGTTTGAGAAGGACATTAGCTTATTTTGGATATGTGTTTTATTTATTAAAGTTTAGGAGGATGTACAATCATTTGTAGAGTTATTGTGTTTCAAATATAGACAATAGGATAATCATTTCATTTTATATTGAATCATAAAAGAATAGAAAAAAATGTAGTTGTTTAGAGGAGCTTTTTTTCAATAGCAACAACTATATATATATTAGTTTGATCACTAAATTATATTACACATACATATCTAAGAAATATCGTATAAGTGAAATAATATTATGAAAGGACTATAAACTTACTCAGCATTTCATTGCACATCATTCATTAAAGTTATCTACTTGTCTGATCGATCAACTAGCCCAAAACTAATATAAGGAAATTTAATTTCGTTATGCATGATGAGAGTGACATGCATGGTCTGTTGGTCCATATGAATCAACAATTTATGAATCATTTGTTGAATCCAGATCATATGAAACTACACTAGTAACCATAGTTTTGTACAAATTAAATCCAGCCTTCGGTACCAGCTTACTCCCTTACATGCATGAGCAGACGAGCTACTATTCAGTATACGAAGTAGGAGTACAGTAGTAGAACAAATTAAGGTTCAAGCTAGCCATGGGGTTTCGGTTTCCTCGTCTCACGAGATCTTGTTTTGGACCTTTGAGGCGTACGTCGTTTTCAGAAACGTTCTAATTCGCTTCATGGATTTGACTACATGGGCTCGTGTTTTTAAAATTAAATAGCTAGCCTAGTACGACTGCGTTGCTCCCTGTCTGATTCACCTGTTTCTTAATTCCACTCGACATTGCCCACAAGATCCTTCTCCAGACCTTCCTGCCAACTACTACTCTACTTTTATGCAACGTGTTAAATTCTGTTCATGGCTACAAAAGCTGTTTTGATCATTTCTCATCACATCAATTTTTGTTAGCTTTCATCAGTCATTTAAAAGTGCATATATAATAACAAAAAACATATTAATTCTCCAGTACTCAGGATTTTTTTGCAAAGGTTTATGGAAAAAATAGATTTTATTTTCTGCATTTTTATATAAGGCTTACCTAGGTTTAGTTTTTTTTACTAGTTATGCATGGATCCTTTTGTTTTGCAGGTGTTAAATCCCCCATGTGCGCTTACTTCTTAAAGTAAGAATAGTTAATTGTTTGAGTATTTGTTCTTGGGTAGCAAAATAACAAACAACGGTGTACACTGTGGACCATGGAAGGTAAACAAATTGTGTATCAAGGTTGACAAAAATCCAATTGTGTCAATAATAGACACTTAAATTAAGGGAAATATATATTATTACAAACAAAGTAATTAACCTAAAAATAGTCGTCCCAAATTTTAGAAAATATGGAAATACATGCATCATGTCATTTATATGATCTTGATATTTATCTCATACAATTGAACCTTTTCACTATGTTTTGTTTTGAGAACCATAAAATTAAAAATCGTGCCAAAATAATATATCCCTTTTTATTTTGAAAAAGGTAGATAAAATATTTTGATTCCTATATAACTAGAATATTTCTTATTATTTCTTCGTGACAGCCAGGCACCTGAGAAGCAAAAGATGTGGTCTAATGACAAAGGCCGACAATAACAAACTTGGTACGGAGCCGTATGATACGGAATTTCAACCAACCACCAAATGTAAATTTGTAGCTCTGAAGTTTCTTGTAAGTATAAGTTCTTTTCTCCTAGTTTGGTCTAAATGTGCTCGATCAAAACGAGACAAGTTACGACAGTATAATTAATTATATTTTTATTAAAAAATCTATTAAAAAAGTTGTTTTAAGAAATCAAATAAATATTTTTTTAAGTTTAAAATAATTAATATGTAATTAATTATATACTAATGACTTATCACATTTCGCATAAGTAACTCTATTTAAGTCTAAACTTCTCTAAAGAAATAGCCCTACGTATATATTTTATGATTACTAACCCCTAAATCTTGCTGAGTAGTCTGTGAGAGATACAATCACTGCTACAAAGAAGACAATCATAGGAGACCAAAATTAGTTTTTGCAGGCAGCCAGCCACGCCGTCTACAACTAAAGAACATTTTCCTGCCTAAAAAATCCATTCTTCACATGCGACTAGCTTACAATGGCCACTGGTGAAAAAGAAACTTCTCTAATGGTGAAATTAAGTTGACCACCTACGATAAGTATTTTCGGAGAAAAAAATTACACCCAAAATCCCCAAATCCATGCTCCCATTTGCAAAATCTCACCCAAAATCCCCAAATCAACACTCCTCAAATCCACATTTTAAAAAACCAAATCCCCCGGTCCCAATCGCAAAATATGTCATTGTCCACCATCTATCGTCATCGTCATAGAAGCCGTCGTTGCCAAGGTCCGAATCCACTACTCCTAGACCCATAGCCGAGGCACAGGCACATGCCTCCTTCACCACCAACGACTGTCTCTTTCACGATAGCTAAGGCCTAGGCGTGTGCTTCCTCAACTGCCATTGTCACTCCCCTTTATTATAGGCAAGACCCCCATATCCCAATCTCGGTAGTGATAGATCCAACATACTTGAGTCTAGCAATGGCAGATCTGCCTCTCCCAACCTCGCCCAAGCTCAATCATAGCCATCGTCACCGTCGAGGTTGCCAGTTGTAACCGTCGTCGCCACCTTGTTTGCTGCCACTAACTTGCTCTCCTTTGTCCATATCTGATATAGGGATGGAGGGGAATGAAGTTGAGGAGAGAGCAGTCCTCCTTCCCGCCGTCGTTGTTGAGAGAGTGAGGGAGGGAGGAGGTTAGGATCTAGGTGTCCTCGCTCTCACTATGCTGATATTTTATAGAGCTTTCATATTTTTATTGGCAAGTCTCTTTACGCCTCACCAGTGAAAATTTTTATAGGCGGTAAAAATAAAGGTATTTTTAAGATGATCAGCTAATAAAAATTAATTTTTATAAACGGGCTAGATTTATAGATCCACCTAAAAAACAAAAAAATCATTTTTTAGTAGTGATTATGGTCATCACATTGTTCCACTTCTATGTGCATCAACTATGCATCACCACTACAAAAGGCATGGCGATCGACCTTACCATTTAGTTTGTCTATATTAAGCATTTTCCATGCATGCAAGGCTGGACTTGTACTTCAATTATCCAAAAATATTAAGCAAAATTTGATTTATATGACCCCTAGATTCACGTTTTGATGCAAGCCCTCACAATCTCTGTTACAGTTTTGTTGATTTGATTCCATCTGCTAGAATCAGAAAAGGGGATGCAGTTCTTCTGATTACCTGATACAATTGCACCATCTCTTACAATTAAATCTTTCACTCATATCATTGCATTTAACTGATGCAAATCTGAACGATTGCATCAAAATGTGTTCAACATGCATGCAAAAACAGTGTGGCATGCCAATTAATGTGAAAATAGTGGCATGAAAACTATAGCGCATGATATATATATAACTATAATTTGAAAGTGTTCACACTATCACAGAATCTTATACTGACATCAAGCTGGCCAAAAAGAACTAATAAAAAACCAGTAGGCAAAGTTTAGACAGTATCATTAGAAAACCAATTAGTTTAGATATGCGTGTGGTATATATAGCTGCTGTGTTAGATATTCTTTTTTTAAAAAGAATACTTTGTGCGTATCATCCAAGCACGTCTTTCAAGAAAATACAATGATGACAGCCCGAAGAGTAGCTATTCTGTCTAAACAGAAGGGAAATTGCACCAAAATCGAAAGCACAGCTAGCAGCATGCATACAGTGATCCAGCTCCTGGGTCTCCATGGTGCATCATGCAAACAGAAAAGTAGTAGAGTGCTTAGATTCAGTTTAATTTATTGCAACGGAGATCAACAACCACAGTACATGCTCCTAGCTAGCTACTTGACTACTACTTCGGTATTATGTGCATATATAACTTACATAGCTAAAGCATATATATCAGCCTTCAGCGCAGTTTATGTCGCGGCACGATGAGCTCTAGCTTCCCGGTACAAAAACCACACAATTGTACTGCCTCATAGCTAAGATTACGGTCACTCGGGGAGATACATATATATTAGTAGAAACTAGCCATAAACGACACTTAAGTGCGTACCAACTTGCGCGACGGAATTAGCGTATATATGCATCGGCAGCTCTATTTAAGATACAGCAGGGCGTCGTAGCTGCTAATCTTCAGGTACGATGCACACTACTATACTAGCTAGCTCTTCGCCACTGTATACTTTCACCCAACGACGACTCAGGCGGCAGGGGCGCAGTCATAGTCGTCGTCGTCGTCGTCACCGTCTGTCTCCGCCATGCTACCGCGCACACTGCAGCACGGTGCGCCGGCGTAAACGGCAAAGGAGGCAATGCCGCCGTCTTGGACGAGGGTGCTGGCCTCCGACACCGGCGCCATGGAAAGCTGGAGTACGCAGGCGATTTGCAAGCAAAGTTCGAGCAGCTAGAGCTCACTACAGACCCAGCTGTGGCTGATGGGCAAGCTCTGGAGGCTACCGCTCTAGTGCTAGCTAGCTGTGTGGTGGTATTTGGTGTGAGATATAGCCGCGTGCTGCGCGGATCTTTATAGCGCGCGGCCGGCGGGGCGGCACTGTAGCGGCACGCGGCGGCAGGCGCCGGGAGCGTGCGTCGGCCATGCCGGTGCGTGCACGACGTCCTGCGGCACGCGTCCTGGGCCGGCACACTCAGCCGCGGGGGCTTGGCGCCCCACGGCCGCGAGCCTCTGACAGGTGAGCGCCGCGGGGGGGACCCGCGCATCCTACGTGCCTGCCGGCTGCGGCCGCGGGGTGAGGTGCCCGGCCTCCGTGGCTCGCGCGACGTGGAGGTGGAGAGAATGACACAGGGAACGAGAGGACCACAGCTCGCGATGGGGGCGAGAGGGGGGGGGGGGGGGACAAAAGCAGCTAGCGCGCCGCTCATCATCGCTACGGGAGGTCCTTTTCGTGGGCATCTTGGGGTGATATTTCGATCCGATAGCTGCAGACAGATTCGGCTGGGTCCTGTAGTGTGTCATTCGCTCGGCAAAGTGGGATGCGGCGATTTGCCGATTTTATACTCCGCGCCGCGCAGACGCTGCATGCTCGATCGATCGCTATGAACTATAAACAAAGACGATTAGTATTGTCAGGTAGGTAAATGTCGCGATAATAGTGCCGCACGCGCGTACTGCTGACTATTGTTAAGTAATGTCGTGATCAGTACTGCATCTTTGACTTCTGAGTCTTAAGAATTTTGTCAAACAATATGCTACTAATAATAGACATGGAAAGTTACCCCTTTGAATTAGTTATCTTAGATTATATATGTTTATATATGTAGCATATCTTTTGAATGTATGGAATGTCCGCATCCGTTGGATGTACTTATCTATGATGGCTTCAAATACTTATCTATGACGAGTTTGATCCTCATCATAGATAAGTGATTAGTGATAACTCTATATCATCTACGACGGATTAAGACCCATCAGAACTAAGATTACCTATGACACGCTATAAGCAAAATCTGTGACAGGTGAAGTAGTATTGTAAATTAATTTTACTTATGATCCTTCAGAGATAAAATAGCTCTGATAATTATTTTAACAACATGTCACAAATGAGATATCACAAACGTATGATTTCACTTATGACCTATTAGTGATAGTCTATCTCTAACGGTCCTATTTTATAATCCGTCAGAGGTAACTCAATTACATATATACTGTGATGGATTTTGCTTAAAACCCGATAGTGACTTGGTTATTAAAAAAATTAAATTTATTTTTTTGACTAGCCTTAGAAATTGCTAGCCATATCCTCTAAAAAATATAGCACATATATTACTAGACCTTGAGTAATATTGTCATAATTAAACATCTAAAATCCTACCAAATTGATATATCGACATTAACATATCAATAAGCTCACATAATCAATATGATATATTTATCAACATGCATATATATTAATTCCGGGAATCATATATAGCTACAATTTTCATTTCAATCCACAAACTTATCTATAGCCATGTACGTGTCGCTCATATATTTTCAAAGAAGAACCATGACTACCTATGAAGTTAAAAACTAAAAAAAGAATTAAATAATATATTATGGATTTTCATAAGTATTTTTTTTAATATAACTCATGGATTCTTTTTTGATAAATAGTATATCATGTGATCATTTAACAACAATGATACACATACACAATCATAGACAAATACATAAATACCGATATGAAATATATGAAACAATTATCAAATAGGTAACATTGATTATTGTACAAGACGCATTCACTTTAATTTTACTTGAGTCGAAACATCCCTTTTGGGTGAATGATTTTTTAGAGGATGAAAGCGGCTATTTGTCCTATAATATGCGTTGGATCGATCTGATAGATGTTCCACCTATTTGTTTGTATAGCGATGCTATAGTTAGTTCATGACAATAATGTCCACATGAAGAATACACAATATTGTCGCTCAATGACCCTACCACTATTCCCGAATGGGCCAATCACACTTCGTGGTCTTGTTGATCTTCTAAAAGCATCCACCTTATTGATTGTCAGTTTATGTTTCGTAATTGGTCCTGAGTTTTAGGGTTCAACCTGAGGTTGTTGTGCAGGTTTCGACTGAGGTTTCGATTTCTTGGACGTTCTCAAATATTTTCGCTTCTTATATCTCAACTTATGCCTTAAAATCATTGACTATATTAGTTCAATAAATACAAAATCACACTAGTTAATTAACTAAGAAATCACCAATAATAGAAGGTAATTAATTAAAAAAAACTAAAATCACAAGCGGTAGCATAGCTAAGAAATTCACTAAAAATCATATTAGTTAATAAACTAAGAAATCACAGAGATAGTATAAAAAGGTTACAATGCACTCTATGTGAAAAAAAGTAAAACTAAATCACACATAGTTTAACCATGACGGTGCTCGAGGACAGTGGCGACAGTGGCACAGTGGCAGGCTTGGGGAACTCAGGAATACCGTGGCAATGCTCGGGGTCGATGGCGATGACAATGTAGTGGTAGGACCCACGGGCTCCTAGATGATGGAAATGCTTAGGGTCAGCGGTGATAGTGGCGCAGTAGCAATCTTGGGAAGCTTAGGGATGATGAGAGAGCACGATGGTGGCGGCGGCGACAACGTGGGTGGGGATCGAGCTCTAGGACGAGGGCGTAAATGGTTTAGATGTGCATGTGAATGAGTTTGCTTGAATTTAGATACTTCTAAAAAAAGTCTTTTGGATTATCTATGACGGGTTGTGCAATAAAATCCTTCACAGGTAACTTACCTATGATGGGTTGTGTAATAAAACTCATCAACATGTGACATGCCGTGCAATATAACCTATAATAGTTAACTCACATATGATGGGCCGTGCAATAAAACCTATCACAAATAACTTACCTGTGACGGGTTGTGCACTAAAATACGTTATAGCTAACTTAACTGTGATGGGCTATATAATAAAACCCGTCATAGATAAGTTACATGTGACTGGCCTTTTACTAAAACTGTCACAAGTAAATTTGATAAGAAGTCCATCAAAATTATTTCTTATTTGTAGGTATGAATGTTACTAACTTTGACTAGACGTTGACCACACTGTATTTATAATTTTGGTAATCTTATTGGAATTTAAATTTATTTTAAATCACATGAAAAGCCATATATTTTAAATAACTTTAAAATGACTCTTCGAACCTAACTTGTACATTACATACACACATTATTATGTAATAATTCCTTTATCATGATTCACACGTGCGTACATAGTCCCGTCATCTCATTGAATGTTTTCAAAACAAGCTTCTTAGCCAACAACATAGATGCAGTTTTTATAATCATCCTCATTGATAATGTTATTAACCCCAACAATTCTTCATTTTTCTTCACAAACAACATGAAGTCTCTTATTTACCGGATCAGCAACATAAAACACTTGAACAACTTATTTTGCGAGAACAAACGGTTCATCCCTATATCCGTTGGACTGTAGGTCTACCAGCGTGAAACCGTCTTTGTCAACCTTGACATATTTTAGATCGACCCATATATACCAAAACAATGCCACTTTTAATTTCACATAACTTAACTCCCATATCTCCTCTTTGTGGCCATAGTACTAATCATGACAGTCAAGTTAGTCATTAACTGCCTCTATATATATTACACTATTCTGTACTATGTTTTCTTCGTTCTGTTTCGTTATGTACAAAGTATATCCATTGATATCATATAATTGCTACATTTCAACATCCCATCTAGGACCATTTGCCAGCCACTTAAGGGTTTCACTTGTAACGTTGCTCGAGTTATTCACATGATACTTGAACTATTCGTTAAAACCCGCATTGTGCTTTATTTGGACCCAACTAGCTAATCGGTTAATATTATCTTGTCGAATCTTTGCTTCATGTTCCTCTAAGTACGACACAACCTAGGTCATATGTTAAAGAACGATGATATGGGCTTTATCATATTAGGTGTGATCTAGTATAATAGGTTTTTTTCTTAAAGTGCTAACTCCTTCAAGCCTGCCTTCATATCTCGACGCTGAAACTTCAATTGGTCCAGTCTCTGACATGTAGTCTACATAGAATTCTATGACTTCCTCGGGCAGCAAGTCCTTTAAAAAATCAAGCAGATCTATGAAACTCTTGTCTAATCAACCGTTACTTCCCTTAAAATTTATTAAATCAAGACAATAGATAGCTTCGTGTGATTTGACTTACATCTAGAATATATAGGTGCCTCTAAATCCATCAACAAAGCTAAGAACTTCTCATAATCCTTCTCGTTATATTCTCGCTCCTTAATATCACGAAGCATCTGAGAAAGATGATGGTCGATATCAATAATATCACCATCAAACGAAGAAGAGACATACATGTCATCTCGATCTTCTTGTTCCTCCTAGTGTTCATCATCTACTTCTTCAACATGAATATTCAGCGCTTCTTGCTCTCCATGTTTGCTCCAACAATTATAACACTTCATAAAACATCTACGTATAAGATAAGATTGTAATTACATTCTATCTATAAACATCTTCTTGTTTCTGCAATCTATGGATAAACCACATATTCCTTACTCCTTCTTCTCTTATCATCTTTCGCGGCATTTAGGAATTTAACTACTCCATTTTTAAACTCTTGGCTCAAGTGGTTAGTATTGTAAATCCAACTATGATCCATCTATATATATAATAAAATTAGTTTGGAAGAACAAACTATAATACTACTAAGCCCAAATTTAGCTTATTTTTTATTTAGCCTCTCAATATTAAGACAAATTCACCCCATTACCCTCCCACCTAAAATATAAGTAGTGTACAAGGTGGGTTAGCCAACAAATATATCTCTAGAGGTATATATCAAAGATAGCCAACATATGTTGGTTGCTGATACACTAATCGTCAGATATGTGGTCAAGACAACTATGGCAAACTATAGAGGTGGACACACGTCATTAGGTAAGCCACACCTCTAATGAGCTGTACTAAGAAACCGTTACAGGTAGTAGACCCTCACTTGTAATGGGTTTAAACTATATAATCATCACAGGTGAGGGCTTACCTGTGACCGTTTGTCTACTGAACCCATCAAAGATAAGTTGAACTCATCTCTGTCGATTTTATATGGCGGCCCATCATAGATATGACCTCACCTCCATCTGCCATCTTCGTCCTCTTCTCCATGGGTGGCGACAGAGGAGGAGAGGGAGGTAGAGATGAAGGAGCGGTAGTAGTTGACCGTGACAATAGGGTTGGTGCCGACACCGATGACTTGGACTCAAGCGACAACTAAGGCATCGTCATCCTTGCTTGATCTAGGCACAAACGCCGGCTTTGAGGAGCGATCTTGAGAAGGTGATGGGTCATAGTCAGAGGCACTCAAGCGAGCGAAGATGAGGTTGTGTGTGCAATAGATCTTGAGCGAGCAGCAACAACACAACTTTGCACGGCCCATGGCACGTGAGCTCACACGACCAACAGTGGAAGGGGAGCTCATGTGAGTGGCAGGGGTGCTAAATGATGAGAGGTGGGTAGAGCCAGTTGGTCACTCTTCGAGCGGGCAACACCAAGGGCGAGGTCCAGTAAGCAACACAAAGTGAAATCAAAGAGCACATCCTCCTTCGGTGTAGGTTGTCCTGATCCGTTGGTCCTTGCAAACAACGACTTGGGCCGACTCGTGGTCACAGAGAGGGAAGAATCGACCACAGGACAAGAGAAATGGACAAGTGGGGTCCGAGGAGAGGAGAGTGAAGGGGGAGAGCTGGTGTTTAATGTAAAATTTTGCACTTCTATCATAATTGAAAAGATGTCAGGACTAAAATAAAAAGTGTTGTGGGCTGGTATGGAAAAATTAAAGCCATCCTTAAGCAACTTTTTACTGTTAGAAAAGCCCATTTAAGCCATGTACTCAGTTTATGTGGTATTATGCTCAATTGTGAATGCCCTGAGAGGTATTGTGCTCGTCACAATCATGACGTATTTTCTGTACTATGTTACGCAAAGTCCGTACCTATACGAGGTGCACAAGTTTCTCGCTGGAATTAAGCTAACAAGTGGTGCTACATCGGGCGTACAGCGGTACCCCGGTCCGTAGTTACGCATGGCTGGTTGCGCCGTCGTGCAATTGGAAAGGTATTCGCGCTTTGACTCGTGAAATTGGGAAAGGTATTCGTGCTTTGATGGAACAACTTAATTGGTGCGATGGGCGGAGGTGAAAGTCAAAAGGTTTTTCTCACTTTTTTAGCATATCATTTACCAGTCAAAATGCAGCTGTGGTTGGTGCTCACCCATGGAAGGGCAGGATACTGGCGAATATTGCTTTTGCTCTATGTGAGAGGTTGATGCCGATGTGTCCGATAAACTTACGCTCAGCGGTGAAACTAAAGTCGGTGGCGATTGACGGCGATGTGCAGTCCGCCATAAAAACTTAAAAGTTAAAAAAAACTGTAGCTCACTGAAAATGATGAAAGAATCAAGAGTTTTTCCATGGAAAACGCAGAGGGCACGAGAATACGAGATTCGTATGGGCCGGACCTCGTGTATTATGAGGAAGTATGGGCCTAAAATCACCCGGCCGGCTATGGCGTTCACGCAGGACAAAGACAAACTTCTCGGGCTTATTCCGCGCAACCCGTTGGGCCCAACTATCACTGGGCCGGCCACCCCGTGCGCTCTGCCCAGCGCCCGCTCGCTCGTGCCGGCCGGCCGCTGCCTCACTGCACAGTGCTCGTGCACGCCTGATTGGTGTGTTGTGTTAGGCTCCCATTATGCTCGCAGGTGCGCACCCCACCCGATCGAGATGGGCGCGGAACAACTGAGCTGAAGGGCAGCGTAGCTGAGTTGGGGAACATCATATGGCCATGTGCGGACGTGCCCACGGTGTTTTTTTTGTGCGTGTGTTTGTGTACCACGTTCTGCCGGCGAAAACATCCATCCGCCATCCGGGATGTGTCGGCGTCCCAACACTGCTCGGTCGGGGTCAACCAGGGCAGGAGGCCATGATCGGGGGGGCGTACGCGACACGGCCCAACGGTCCAGCTGACTCACCGGCCACGCCCAGGCATTCCCGGTCCAGCCCACGCCGCTCCCATGTGCCGTCGTCTGACTCGGCCAGGCGCCCAGTCCGGAAGCTGCGCCCGAGCTCCACAACCAAGGACGCCGTCCGCGACGGCGAGGTCTTGTACTCTCGCGGCACTCACAGTTTTGTGGGGAGAAGATTCCCGAGAATGTCCTCTTATGTGTTGTATTCATCTAAATAATTATTTTAAAAAATAAAAATAGGTAAGATAGCTAATATGTGATATGCCATTTTATAATTATATAAAAAAATAAATTAATTATACATATGTTTCTATTTATATTTTTTTATAATTTATAGAAGTCGCAGTTTTGTGCCACTGCTACGTAACACTAGCATACAGTCCGCAAGTCCGCAGTCCGCACGGCGTGACGCTCTTCCTGTCAACGCGATCAGCGGCGAGACGGTGAACTAGCAGTGGTGCGCAGCCGCCCACGGGTTCGGAGAAGGGTTTGAGAGGAGAAAAAAGACAAGTAGAACGTCATTATTAAAAATTGGACCTCGAAACTTCTGGCTATATTGGGCTCAGGCCCAGGACGGTTTATTCAATTTAAATGGGCCTCAACGCACTCGGAATCGGATTTCGTTAGACCGATATCTATTACAGTAGTCAGACATTCATCTTTTCATAAACCGGAATATCTGAAGAAAGGATAGTTGAGCTGAACTAATACGCTGTATGTCTACGCGTAATAAAACAACAGCATAATATCTAGCCTGTTCTTTTTAGCTGTTCAAAAAATCCACTCAAACCACAACTGGACTAATTTCCCGACACACGGCACACAATTTCAGAGCTAGCGGGAAGCAACAAGTGACAACCTGTTCTTGCTCAGCATTGGGCCCTTTTGCCCTTACCTGAAGAATTTCGAGCTGGACATGCTGCCCCAGCCTGATTCCTCTGCCTGCCCCACTGATGAGACAAGAACAAGCGGGGGTGTCTACGGACAAACTTGGTGAAATCTTGGCTTTCATCTCTCTTCTTTACGGACAAAATGTTATCAAGGACAGCATACTTGGATACATAGGCCGTTGGGAACTTAAAAGAATACCATGATTCATATTCTCTTCTCTCATCATTTGCGATTGAGTTGCAGTTGCAGGAGCGGAGAAGATTCCAATTGATCCGGTTTCTTTGTTCGTATGCAATCCAAGGGGCCAAGACCCAAGAGTGGATTCATGTACCGGTGATGCCAAGAAAAAAGAAGAAACAAACAAACAAACGGCACTATGTTTCTTTGGAACTGCCAGTGTTGGATCCATCTATCCTGAATTCCTCACTGATGTTGAGATCTGAACGCCGTTGGCTTCATCTGCAGATGATCAAATTAGCGACCAGTTTAAATGCTTTTGGGGGGAAGACCGTTCGGGATGTTATGAATGTTTGAACGCAACCTGCCATGTTGGAAGGTTTGCCTGATCATTAGCTATGTTGATCAATAAAAAAATTGTAATGCTAATGCTAATGATGCGTCGACAATTGGGATTTTCGGATGCTGTTGACTCATACCAAATGACGTCTCACAAGATCCACACGAGCTTCCAGCCTTCCATTCGCGAGAAGCCTATCATGAAATCATTTTGTCCTGTCAGACTAATGCCAACTTGTCTAGGTCCAAAGCATGCATCCACTTGAGAAAAACCCTGATTTGTAGGCGCAACGAGTATTCACCTCCCCACATTTGTAGCATCTGGCCATCATGGCTTTGGAACTAAACAAACCGGGCTCTTTCCTGGGAAATCTCACGCGGCCACGGTACATGCGGTTGCATGCGGCCAAAATTCGGCATAAAGCTCGTTCTGTTCCTGTGCAAGTAGCCAAGTACTCCTCCCAACACTATACACTATACAGGACCATGTGGAAGGTAGCTCCACACACCATAGTAAAATCCAACCTAGCTACCAACCACACAGTTCGGTTAAGTTCATGCTCCTGGAGCTTTGCATTGGACACGACAAAAGAATTTGAAGGGTATTTGTAGCAGACGAGAGCCAGTGATTTGATTTTTAAGCAACTAATGTACAATATCTAATCTAGAGTAGATGATCATCATGATTTAGGGCTTCTTGTAAAGGTGACATCTGGATATTCATGTGTACACAGCACCGTTCGCACATGTAACCTGTGATTAAAGAAGATGTGGTACCCAGGGTTGAAATTATAAGACAGAATTTTCAATATGTCTGGCCGTGCTGCTGTCAGTTAATTGAAGTTTCGTGTCAACTTCATCAGGAAAGTAGATGGACGGTCTATGCGAAATCCGTTTGATTTTTCACTGTTGCCATGATCTAGCATTGTTGCAGATGTTACACATCAACAGGTAGCCGATTTTCAAATGGAAAATCGATGTGGCAGGCATTTCGGCTACATGTGTAGACAAACCTTGTTGCCCGTCGTTGCTGACTTTACTTCGAAAATGATACGTTTCTGTTATTTCTGAATTTTCGTTTTCATTGATTCCAGCTTTATCTTGTTTTGTTGGATTTCTTTTCTTTGTACAGGATATATATTTGATAGGCTGTAATTGGCGGAGTCCAAAAAAAAGCTTCTATTATCTAAGAAAAATATTTAATAGGTAGTGGCTTTGCTTTACTCCTCGAATGAGTTAGCAGGATCACATTTTTCTTCTGAAAAAAAAAGAAAAGGTGACAATTTTGTTTAATCATATGGAAGACGCGCACGCTAGGCTACTACGCACATGAAAAACAAATTTTAGTGGCACTGATTTTCCAATTTATGCATCGATTGTGTTGTATATTGTTTTGCAAATTGCAAATGACTACACGAGTAAATTGAGGTGCGGTACTGTCCATCAGTAGTACTTGCTCCATCAAATTTATTCGTTCTTAAATCCATATTCATGGATCATGGTAAACCACAAGGATACATATAGCTGACATTTCTTTATAAATTTGATGCTGGATGACACAGATTCTATCGATCAGTATGAAAGTGTTTTAATGGACTAATATGCATCATGGGTTCTCAAATATAAACAGGATCAAGCCAATGTTCACGTTGGTCCCCATCATGAATTGCATCTTGGTCCCAAGCAATTACTAATTTGTAGAAGATGATTATTGCCAAGTTTATGACCACAACTTGTTTGCACCATGGTCGTTTTTTATGGCACATTTGTCTTTTGCTGTGAAGTGTACCAAACTACCAATTGGTGCCATGTTTAGTGGACTCAACGCTCCATAAAAGTGATATAGTCCTGCCCTAGTCATGGATCCACGGTTCCACCGATGCATCATCGTTTTTTAGACACAATTTGCATTGCTAGACCATGATCCAACTTCATCTGTGAAAACCTTTAAAAAAAGAACCAACAGAATCAACTAAAAAGATCATTCACTTTTGACAAAATCTACTCTAATTAATTAATTAATTAATTTCACTGTCCTTGTAAAGACGAGAGATCGTATAACTCGACGCGATAGGTTATGGGTACATGGGGTCCCCTTCCACCAACCAGTTTTAGTGGGCATGACAGGGCGATGATCCAGACACAATCTTTTCTTAGCTGTCCCTCAGTCCCTGTATCCAATATGACACATGCTGTTTGACCAGAGTGTGCTTGTTTGGCAAGCACTTAACCTAAGTTTAGGTTCCAAATACTTAATTAAAGCTTGACCTAAGAAGAACCCCTCAACTGAATTAATACAAGAATTAATGGTATGTATTAATTGAGTTTCATGGAAAAAGAGTACTTTTTTTTATAACGAACTGGTACTTTTTTTAAAAAAAAACGATCTTAAAAATTTCTTTATGTCGTTCTTGTTTTGCATGCTATAAAGAAGCCTTAGTCTTATTGGCAATAGCCAAGATGTATTATTGGGACTGTCACTAGTGTGGACGTAGATCTATCCAAAGTATTAGTGTTTTATTTTAGTTCAACTAAATAAATTAAATATGATTTCGAGGGGTTTACAACTAAAATTAAAGTATGCCGATTATTACCCGTGGGTCAGTTCGGCCTCTTCTTGATGTACTTCTTGTAAACAACTGCAAGCCTTTTGTTTTCTTGAAAAGAAGTTTTTTTTCCATTGTCCTTTTGCTATTTTAGGAGAAATGTTATATGGACAAATTATTTTTACTATATTTCATCTCTCCTATATTTTTCCTACAACATGAAAGATGTACATTGTATAAACACCATCATGCACATACATGCTAATCATGTATTTGCCATTAGTGACTATGGTTGCATGATAAAAGGTGGTTGAGTGCCACGGTTGTTTGTTTCTCATCAATAACCCTCCTATATGAGGTTGGTTCGGTAATAGAGTAAGCACTGTTGTCCTAGGTTATCATCACGATATCACCTACGTTAAATACATTTAGACGGTGAGCCCATATATCCTAATACAATCTTAGAAAATAGAATAATATATAATATCCGAACTGTTGCACATGAAGATGCATAAAGCCATAATCATTTATCATAAGTTTTCTCGGCAGAATAAAAGACAGAAAGACAATGGGTTGATGCAACAAATGAAATACAAAATTCCCTTGTACAGCATTGAAGCACCCCCAACAAATTGAGGCCACAGAATCGAGCAAAGCTCCTCACCGTTCAATTGCTGTTGGTTGCATCATGCCGGTTGGCCTGCCCTGCATTACGATGGTCCTTGGTCCGGCGTTACGATGGCTACATTGCCCCGCGATTAAGAGGGCACCAGGCGTGGTGTCGCGCGCGCGCCGGGCCGCGCCGCGACCGACTCGATCGATCGCCCGCGTACGTGCACGACTGCACGGCACAGGCGGCGGCCCTGCCCCCCGTCACTGTACATTTGCACCGGTACGATCGAGCTACTCACCGTGCTAGCAGCATGCCATGTCCCGGCCGGCTCGTAGATCAGCAGGGTTCCGTGCCCTCATTGACCCTGAATCATGGGCTCTCTGATGGCTTAAGCCGTACTGCTGCTACTACTTGGCATCACGGTATTGGGCATGCTTAAAGGTAATGACGATGATGGCCACGCCAATCGCCATTGGGTCCAGTTTTTTCTGAATTTTTTTTGGGGGGTGGGGGATGCGCGATTGACCGACCGGTCTTTGTATCTCCAGGTGCGAGCAACGGTCCTACTGCTGGTGCGCTCAGTAGTACGTGGAATCTAAGATATGGAGCACATTACAAATCTGCGTGGTTTGAGGGTTCTGCGTCGCCCACACATGAATCTCGACCGCGAAGGCGTGGAGAGCACATGCCAGTACGCCACCGATCCACGCACTTGCTTTTTGGCCCGTATTAATTCTACCCTTTGAGGCAAGGGCTATAATTAAACTTTTACGAGCCCAAGGGAACCAAAACCGTGCTTCATCATCTGGTGTGCAATACGGCAAGTCCGCAATGTGCCATGGAAATGCACTAGCAATAGGAGGACGTGTAACTGTTTTTTGAGGCAAAGTAGTGGCTGCAATGCTCCAGTAAAATCGGTACAGCGAACCGAGAAGAGTAGGGGTAAAAAAAAAAATGGCGCCGGTCTCCTTTTGGGTGAGGATCCCTATGCGCAAATTGACAGAGGACCTGACACTGTCAGTGAGGGCACCTGTCATTCTCTCTCTTCGCCGGAAGCTTTTTTTTTTCACTTTCTGTCCACGCGCGCTGGGCTCGTGAATCGTGAGCCGTTCTCTCTCCAATGTCATGGCACGTCTAGAGTGACAGGCGAGTGAAATCGCCGCCTGGGTCCTGGCCTGTCCTTCAAAGTTCCCGTGTGCAACGGCTTGTACAGCCGGGCATCGTTAGATTTCTCCACGGGTGACTTGACTTGTGCGGAGAGGCCTGCAACCGTGGGCCCACACGTCTGCTGCAGCAAGCCTCGGGGCTGCCGCGCTGTCCCCGTCCTTTTGGCCGTTACCGTTACCTCGAACGCGCCCCGAGGAGGAGCGCCTTTCGGCCGCGTCCCCACCTCAACCTTTCCAGGGGCACGCGGTTCAAGCCTTGCTCTTCGTCAATGACTCGTGGGCCTAACAATTACGAGGCCCCACAGTGTCAGTTCGATGCTGATCTACGGGCTGGTCATGCGTACGAAAAGGCGAGCATTTCCTTCGGCCTCCGGTCCAACCGCGATTCACCCACCGCCCGGCTCATACTGTAGGTCGCACGGTCGATTCACCTTGGCCTGTTCTTTTCTTGTACTACTCCCTAGTGAGGACAAATGCGACATGCGCTGATGCGCCTCTCCTAATAGACAATGCTCCTAATTTACTCTGTATTTTTTTTTGTACTGGTACCATACAGTTATACAGACACGTAGAACCATTGGCAAAGTAACCTGAGAACCTAATGACCAGTTAGAAAAAAAAACAGACAGGAAGGTTACATGAAGAAAATGGAGATTTTAATCTGAAAATGTTTCTCGTTGAACCAGCTACTACTGGACATGGCACTGGATCCATGATTTGGGGAGATACTGCTGCGACTGAAAGGTGCTACATTTGTTTTGAGGGAGAATGGTACAGTTGATGCTGAACAATCACCGCTGCGTACTTCTTTTTAGGTGGAAATTAGCAAGAACAAACTCGGCTTAAGAAATGAAAACCCTTGCACCTTGCTTTGGAATCCACTTTCAAAGCTATACTACTTCGATTGGATGAGATAATCATGAATGAAAATTGTGATACTTAATTATCGAGAGTTAATTTATATTTTCCAAGGAGCATTACCATCGATGATCTAAAACACCAAGGTGCCAAGCTATCCTGATTCTCGTACAAAGCGTTCATTGCTTTAATGTTGATGCTTCATAGCAATAATGCAATCTCACTTAAAATACTGTCGTGAAATAACAAAACCATTATTCAAATTAAGAAATCTTTTCTCTATCCAAATTATATGCCTGGCCAACCAATCTCTGTTGAACTCCCAGGCATAATCTGTCGCCCGGAAGAATTATTGTTAATCATGAGGGGCAGTCTCTAGATTAGCTGTCCTGGAACAGTGGTTATGCATCTAATCAGAAACATTATAGAGATCAGCGGTGTCAGTAGCTTCACACTGACACCACGGATCAGGACTAAACAGACCTGTTCAACGCAGCAAAATGCACATTAGAAAGCATCGAGACGAGACGAGACGAGAACTCGGTCACCTGTCTCTCCAACAAAAAGCGAGGAAATAAAAAAAGAAAAGAAAAAGGCAAAAAAGCCCTCTTGGCTCCAACATTATGAACAGAATACGGAGATACACTAACCATACGTGATACGCCACGGGAGCGGGGAGGTGGGCCCAACGCGTGAATCACTCCACGCTGGATGCGGGGCCCGCTCTGGGGGTAGGCGCATGTGCTGGGCAACGCTAGAGCCCTGCCCGCGCCGTATCTCCAGTGGAGCGGGGAGGACAGGTGGATACTGGATCGTCGAGACGCGAGCAGCGGACGGCCACGATCGCGTGCTCTGCTCTCGCCGCGCAGGGTGGGGGGGGGGGGGCGCGGGTCGGCTCGGCTGCATGGCCCCGTCCCGTGCTGCCGCGCGAGGCGGCGACCGTGCGGGCCGGCGGGGCACTATACTGTGCTGCCGTGTTGCGGTTGCCGGCCGGGGTCCGTGTAGTGGTGGCAGCCCGGGATGACCATAGGCATTGTAGGAAATAGGACCGCCTCCTTTTACCGCTGCAAGGCGGGAAATCCTCTCTCTTCTGATGAGTTCCGGGAAACGTCTGGCCAGTCTGCGAGGGAGTTTACTAGCTCTGGAATCTCGTCGAAGTTTCACCCAAGAGGATATTGTAGTGGGCACGTGGGAAAATCTCGATAGACAACGGTGGAGATGCCGCTAGAATTAGATTTGGAACTTCGGAATTACTAAAACAGAGGGAATGCTGTGCATCAATACGAGAGGAAATCATTTACTACCCGTGTATTCGTGTCAATAATGGTATCTGTGGGCTTCACTTTGATATAGTATTCCTTGCACAAAATGGAGTATACAAATTAAGGGGAACCAGGCAAGGTATGCTTTCTAGACTTGTTTGTATTTTACCAAGGAAGTATACTAGCACTAGTATTATGTACAACTCTGAACTTACAAGCAGGGCTTTTCTGCCTACAGAGCTAGGGTGTATTTTTCTTGTTAAATCTACACACATGACACACCTACAAACAACATTCTGTTGTAACTGAAAACCCCTATCTGTCCAAATGCAAAAGCCTTCTGCTGTGAATGACAGCAGGATGGACAGAAAAAAAGAAAACCAAAAAACAACACAAGGAGGAAACCAGAACGTGCAGACAACACAAGCAACTGGCTCCTCCTCTCCTACCGTTCAGTCAGCAGAGTTAACAATTTGATGGCCAAGTTAACAATGTAATTAGCTGCGACCCAGTTGTAAGTACTGGAGGACTACTACTAGCAGACACAAGCCCAACTAAAGTATCCACAATTCACAAGCCGTCAAGTACTGTGCCGTCACCCCCATAAGTAGTGTGCCATGCCTTCTCTCTTCTTCCTCTCCTCTCCGCTTCACCTCCGTTTCTTCACTGCGCATATCCCACTCTCATCGTCTCTCCCCATCCACACAGACCAACCAAAACCGTCGTCTCGCCGGGCGACCCCCTCGTCGCATGCGCGCTGGGTCGTAGACTCGGCCGCCGGCGATCGCCAGAGTTGGGGAGCGCGGCGGCGGCGGCGGCTCCGCGCTCGCTGGAGTGAGGGGGAGAGATGGCGGCGGGCGGGAAGGGGTGGGTGGAGAGGGCCCGGCGCGGGGTGAAGACGGCGTGGTTCATGGTGGCCATGGTGGCGTCGCTGCTGATGGCGTCGGCGCCGGCGCTGGTGGCCGCCGGCGACGTGGCCGTGGCGCTCTGGCTCCAGGTGCGGCTCGGGTGCCTCGGCTGCCACGGCCTGCGCGGCCACCTCGAGCGTTACGGCTTCCGGAGCTCACTCGTGGACATACCGCTTGTCTCCATCGCTCGATCCGTCGTCATTACCTGTAAGCAGCGACTAATCCCCTCATTGCTGTTCTAATGCCCTCGCAGGTGTCGAGTGTCAACTCGAGGATATTGGGGAATCTGTTCGTATAAGTGGGATTTCTTTTCATCTTCTATTTTTTGCTCTTGTTATGTACATTTTTTTAATATTCTAATTTCATTGTATTTTGGGATATGGGATTTCCTTTAAGATTCTTTATCCTTTTCCTTTTTATGGGGATTTGTCCATCTGAAAGCTACAGTCGTGCTTCCTCTGTGCTTGTCTTCATTCGAAGACGAAAGGATGAAAGCTTTCGTGAAAAAACCTGTCTATTTTCTAAAGCGATTAATCTGATAGTGTATCTGTTGCCTATTTTTACTTTCCGTATTTGAATTCAGTTAAATTCCGTCATTTGATTTGCTGAAATAGCAATAGATTGGATAGGCTAATTTGGGGGCAGCTCGAAGTGCGCGCCAACAAATTTCCGCACTCGGATTTGGTGAAAAAAAACTACCACCAGATGCGACTAACAGATCCGATTTGCTCGTGCAGGTGTATACATCATGTCTGGTGCTTCTGGTCTCTCCCATGGCCCGTACCTTGGAACAGCAACATGCTGTTCCTTGGCTTCTCTGCTCATCTTGTTGATTAAGGCCAGCGTTTACAGTCCGGCACAGGAGATTGCGCCTGAGCTCTCGCCGTCATTGGCGGATCACAAGCTCAGTCTCAAGAAGCTATCGGGAATGCCGGTGCTTTTCCTGTCTTCCTTGGTCTTTGCTCTTGGCCATGTTGTTGTCGCTTACAGAACAAGCTGCAGGGCTCGGCGGAAGCTACTTATCCATGGCATTGACCCTGCATCGGTACGACTTACATGCGTTTGCCTTCTAAATCTCACCAAGTGATCAATTATAGAAACTAGGCCATGTATGCTAGTTTTTTCTTGCATCCGTTATGCTTGTCTTTTGCAATATTTGATATTTCCATGGGTTGTTGTACTGCTTTTCAGATTCTGGCATACAAGAATGCATATCCTGGATGCTACAAGGCTCCTCGATCTCCCACGCCATACAGTGGAAAACTTTATTCAAGGAGTGACAGTGAGACAAAGAGAAAATCTGTTGCTCACGACCATAGGGATATTCCAATCAGTTTTCTTGCAGACGGTGATAGCTTGTTCATTGCTTGCCAGGGGATCACTGTACATTACAAACTTTCTGGTCCATCAAGTTGCTTATCTTTAGCTACAGACACTTTTCAAGAAATCGATCATGAAGTTATTTCAGCAAGCATTTCTCCTAGAAGACAGAGACATGAGAGCCCATCATCAGCCTCCACTAATACCCGTCGTTTTTTGAATAGGAGCTTCAGCCATCAATACCATCAAACATCGCTATATGCACCATTGTTGGTCGAGCCAGTGACCTCTCAAACTTTGTCGGATGACATCCCTATTCTGACTGTTGATGATGGCAGTGCTGATGTATGTTTGAAACCCATGGGACTTGATCTCGAGGCTGGAGAACAGGGGAAATTCGCTGTTGTTTTGGTGCATGGGTTTGGAGGTGGGGTGTTCTCATGGAGACACGTTACTAATTTGCTTTCTCGTCAAGTGGGCTGCACTGTACTGGCCTTCGATCGCCCTGGATGGGGGTTAACATCTCGACCTCGCAAAAAAGATTGGGAAGACAAGAATCTACCAAATCCATATGAGCTTGGGTCACAGGTGATTCTTCTTACCATACTAGATTATGCCCTCCCCAATAGCAGCAAGTGCAGCAAGCACTTGCCCTAATGTTCTTTACACTAGCTACTAGATATGTTGCAATATCTCGTATTCATTCCAAGGAATTTGTTATAAGCATGACTGACTGAATGTAAATATGCCACTGCATGTGTTTTTACCTAGAACTATACTTATCTTTGGAATGATGTCTTGTCCGTACCATATTTCTATGTGACAACTGCTTTCCCATTACAAATAGTTAAGTACAATTGTCTGAAGGATTATCTTTTTTTTTGCTACCTAGATACATCCTATCTTACAAATATTCTACACTACTAACATCATCTGAGGGAATGCTCTTCTATCTCAACAAGTATTAATCAATTAATTAATATTAGTATATCCGACATCTATTTGTAAGATATATGGGACTTGGTGTCAGTTGTGCAGTTGCAACTGGATATACAAGATGAACACCAGTGTAGATTCACCGAGGCCGGTATATATTCAGCTAAGTCGGCTTATGAGGCTCTCTTCAATGGGGCTGTCTCTTTTGAGCTGTGGTAACTTATTTGAAATCATGGGCACCCAAGAAATGCCAGTTCTTCCTTTGGTTGGCAACACATAATAGATGCTGGACAACAAGGGGGCTGCCTCATCCAAATTGCATCTTCTCCCGACAAGTTTGGTTCTCCCTCTTTTGGCATTTTGGCTTGCCAGACCTCTCGCCAAGGTTAGAGGATGGTGATTTTTGTGATTGGTAGCTGAAGATCAATTGCTTAATCCCAAGGATCTGGAAGCGTGGGCTGAATTCGTTGGTCATGTTAGGCGCATGGATGTTATGGAAACACATAAATGATTCTTGATGAAGGATACCTATGGTGTTTGGCTGGGGCAAGAAATTTGGCTTAGCTTGGGGGGTATGACACCTGAAGGAAGTTTTGGGTTGTGTATTGTTGAGTTTTGTAGTCTGAACCGATGTAATATCGGGTGGGGTGTGTCTTGTATATATTTTTGTCTCCTTAATGCAATGATACGCAGTCCTCCTGCGTATTCGAGAGAAAATATTAGTATATCCAGTTATGACTGCAAAACATTTTCCTGCAGCATTAACTCTATTTCCTTGCTGTACTTGGAACACTCAGAACTTGTTTAAGAACAATACTTTATATGCTCTTCTGCAGGTTGATCTTCTTATTTCTTTTTGCTCGGACATGGGCTTACGCTCTGTGGTTTTAGTTGGTCATGATGATGGGGGCTTGCTTGCCCTAAAAGCTGCAGAAAAATTGCGAGCATCTGCAGATTCAAGAAAGGTAACTGCCTTGTGACCTTCTGTTCATTTTTGTTTTATGAACTTTGGTAGCTTATCAGATTGTTGGGCTGAATGAAAGTTTATCATTCTTGTATAATCATTTTAAATGCCTCCTTGTTTGTTCTCAGGTTGAAGTGAAGGGAGTTGTGCTTATAGGTGTGAGCTTATCAAGAGAAGTCATTCCTGCATTTGCCCGTATACTCCTGCATACCCCTCTAAGGAAAAAGCACATGGTACGCCCACTTCTACGAACTGAAATCACTCAGGTGATCAATCGACGGGCATGGTTTGATGCCACCAAGTTAACAACAGATGTTCTGAACCTCTACAAGGTAAACACTTTTAATAATGTTCATTCCCTTTACTGTACTGTCAATTTATTAGCATTCAATCTAGCTCTGGAAGAGCTCGGACACTCAAAGCATGTAGGGAGCGTCATATCAATTGCAAATAATCTATTTATCATCCCATCACATATTGTCTTAATGTAAGGAAAAGTGGAACTTTTCTTGCATGTTGCTAGTTATCTATTGTCTTCGAGTTCCTTGATGCTAAAGTAAATGTTTTAACATGTATCCTTTCGTTTATTATCTGAACATGAACTACGAACTACGAACTGACTTGAAATGGACTTTTGCATTTAGGCTCCACTATTTGTTGAAGGTTGGGATGAAGCACTTCATGAAGTAGGGCGTCTTTCTTTTTCGACTGTCCTATCATCAAAAAGAGCAGCAGATTTATTAAGATCGGTGGAAGACCTCCCTGTTCTGGTTGTAGCAGGTTCTGAGGATGCTCTTGTTTCTCCAAAGTCCACACAAGTAATGGCTGCAAGACTAGTAAATTCTGTAAGTAATCTGCCACTTCAGTTTCTCTGCCTCAGTATAGTGAATCTGCTTCTGAAGAGGAGTCTTGCATGATAGTCTATATTACTTCCCCGTTATGGTTACTCCATAAATTGTGCCAATGAGTTCCTGTTACTTTGCAGAGGCTGGTAACAATATCAAATTGTGGGCATTTGCCACATGAGGAGTGCCCTAAGGCATTGCTTTCAGCTCTTTCTCTATTCATATCAGGACTAGTGTCATCAGATGATTCATTGCACAGATTGTAGCATACTTTTTCGTTTTGCTTTTTGCCCTGTCCTGTCCTCTACACTGAGTAGATCTCTCTAGTTGGTGTGATTTTGTGTGAGCCAATGTAGTGCAGTAGTGGAGCCTGACCCAAAATCTCAAGGGTTCCTAGAGCTCCTCTAATTCATTTTGTCAGATGTAATGATGCCTCCGAATGATTTCAATTAAGCAAGTTGAATCTGTACAGCACAGGCTTGCTGTGTTCTAGTTCATGTCTACTCCAGCTCCAGCTGCTAACTAGAAAGGACAGGTACTGACTATACTTTCAGCGGAGCAAATTTTGGATGAAATCTGAACAGCTGTTGTGATTTGGTGTTTTAATTTACTACTAGTAGTTCATTTACCGGAAATGACATGCCCCTGCCCTTTGTGTATCTCTTGAGACTCTGACAGCATTTGGCTGCAGAGAATGCGTTTTCAGGAAAAGAATGCGGTTGGTACCGTAGATATATATCTATGCCAGTTGGCAGCAGGATCTGTTTTCTATCTTCTTTTGGAAGAACATTTTCTGGAATTTTGTTATTTTTGGGTCTATAACTTGTGTTATATGTCATTTCCCCCATGCTACATTACCATGTGAAGTTGTCAACATTTCATGCATGAGCATGATGAACGCAGGTGCAAAACGTCACAAGTGATTTAAGTTGAGCCGCGTAAACAATGATGTTCCACGGACAGGCCAACTCAATTTTTTTTAATTTAGAATTGTTTTAATTCAGCCAAAATTTCTTCAAATAAAAAAGTTTGATTTTTATTTTTTTTGGAAATTTTCATTCATTTGGCCTCCTGAAATGTTTTTGATTCTCGCAATTTGGTAAGACTTTTCAATTTAGCTTTTTTTTAAAAAAAGAGCCAAAAAATGTTAAAATTTTAATTTATTTAACCCGATATTTTTTTAAAAAAATTCCATTCTATCGTTCCCCAAAATTGTTTCCTATTTCAGCAATCTGGGAAGAAAATAAACCGGTTATGCAACTTGGTACGGGGGTAAAAGCATCATTTCCAAAAAAATATTTCTCTAAGGGTGAAGATGTTAAAACTACCTCCGCCCCCAAATTTGAACTAAAAAGGTTAAAGCATTGGCTACATTGAGTTTTAGCAAATTATCAAAAAATTGAAATGCCTAACAAAGTACATAACTGTTACTTTAGTTCCAACCGAAGGTTGATTCCATGAGTTAAAATCACCCAAATCAATATGTGAAGTTGAGGATAATAATGAAGCGCTGGTACTTTCTTTGGACTTTTCCTTCAAAAAGTTTTGAAGTGTAAAACTTCACATGCCAGCAGATCAACTTGCCATCTAAAACAAAACAGACTAACATCAAAACACGCTATAACAATTCCAGATGATGACGCTTATATACTTACGAACACTGGACGTAACCCAAATTCACCATCTCTTCACGGTGGAACAACTATACCAATGATTTCCAGTTATTCCTTGCCAACCGTTGGACTGTGGTTGAATTCTTCCTCCCCTTTGGAAATCAACAGTAAACAACGAAGAAAGAAAAAAAAAACACAACTCCTTTACTACCTCTTGCATTTCATCTTCTCTGCATCCCAGTCATCACTGACGAGGACGAGATGATCGCCGTCTCTGATGAGTTCCACCTCGTCAACCTCGGCACCCTCGACGGTGAGAACCTTGGTAGGCGCGAAGTCGAACTTCTTCGCGCCGAGCTCAAGAAGCATGTGCAGCGTCTGAGGCAGGAGCACGAGCTTCCCAGCAGTGTTCCCTTTCTCGGGGCAGCTGATCGTCACCCTGATGATGGCGTTGCGGCCGCCACTCGTATATGGGGAGCCCGTCGCCGCGAGGCCCCTCGAGAGCGGGTGGTCGGTCTCCCGCTGCGCCTGCGACGACGAGATGACGCCGAAGAGGGAGTTCTGGAAGGTGACCCGCTTCCTCCGGAGCTTCTCGGGGAGAACCCGGCTGGGCAGATCAGCGTCTTCGTGGGCCATGTTCTTCATCACGGGCTCGCTGTTGAACCTTCCGATCAACGAAGGCGCCGCCACCCTGGTGGTGGTGGAGGTTGGGATGTGATGATGGCTCGGCGCCTTGCGCGACCTGAACAGGAGCTGGATGTCGTCGTGGCCTTGCTGATCGGCTAGGGCTCTCGGGGTCCAGCCGTTGCCGTCCTGCTTGTCGATGTCAGCTCCGTGTTCCAGCAAGAGCTCGACCATCTGAACGTCCCCGTCGCAGACAGCGCGGTGCAGGGCAGTGATTCCATCTCTGCGAGCCCTGTTCACGTCGCCTCCATAGTGGATGATGTCGTTGAGCAGCTCGGCGTTGCTCTCCTCAACAGCAATGCAAGCGTACAAGCCCGTGTCCCCCGAAGACAGATCGGCGCCGCCTTCGACTAATAGCTGCACGACGGCAGAGTGCTTTTCACACAGTGCCTCCCATAGAGGAACTTTTTCTTCTGAGTCTGGAAAACGGGAAAAACATTAAGGAATTTCAGAGGGAGATGTTATGAAATCTGCATAAGAATCATCGCTCATGGTGGCTAGTATCCTACATGGAGCAAGTTCTATTATGTAAATCAACAAATTTTAGGTGGTAGATTGGTAGAAAAATTCAACAGGAATTTTGCAAGCTATTAGCCTAGTTAGATTTACATGTGAGGCCATGCCATATTGCAGAGTTTGATATAAAATGATCCAGCTGTTCATTTCATTTATCCCTTACAGTTGTATATATAATGTAGCATATATTAGGAGTAAAAACTGTCGAAGTTCCAGTTTTGGGCATACCTCTGGCATTTGGATCGGCTCCATATTCTAATAGAAGCCTGACACATTGCTCGTTTCCTTTGGAAGCAGCTATATGCTGTCAATCATGAACATTGAAAGCGGTAACTTTCTTGGTCTGATTCATTACACAGATATATTGTTGACTATACTGACCAGTGCTGTATGCCCATCATTGTCTGATTCATTTGGGTCCAACCCACGCTTAAGAAGTTGATGCAGCAAAAAATCATCTCCTCTAGTTACTGCAAAACAGAGTGTTATTGGCAAATCCAGATGTCCCCGAGCTAGCATGCTCTCTACCTCCTTAACAACACCTGTCATTACACTGTTCTCCTTCTGCTCTTTAAGGAACTGCATCAGAAAAAAAAAGTGGATCTCAGTAGTGCTAAAAATATTGCACGACATAAAGGCATGATAAATGTCAATGAAACAAAAACTAAATAAACAACCCTTAACCAGATCACAACAGACAACAATAAACAACAGTGAACATGAAGTTTAATTGGATATTGTGAGGTGCATCAAGTCAGATAGTCAGAACAGTCGACATGAATAAAACAATTTCAACGTTTAAGATGATCTAGTGTCTGGCTATATGAGGGAATACTTGTTTAATTTTACATATTGTTAAGCAAGATGATGCATGTTCCATAGGAATTCGATTTAGGAGTTACTACAGAGTTAGTTTCAGTGATCAGGTTAACACTCTGAATATGAAAAATCTTACAAAGGATGCAAATATGCAATAAATGTTACAGAGAAGACAGCAAAAAATAAATGGCAGACCTGAATAAGGTTGTTCATTATGATAGTTCCATCCCCAACATTGGATTGAACAATGCTGAGAAAAGGTGTACGATTCAAACGCAGCAACTGGCACAAGGATCTTGTTCGAACTGTGAATAACTGAGGTCTATAGCAAAGAACTCCAATTTCTCCAACAACTTCTCCTGACTTAGCCACTTGTACCACCTGCAGAATTCCAAGGTATCATTTTAAGGATCAATTGATGCACAAGTTCACTTCAAATTACGTATCAAAGCAACATAAGTCTTGCCTGGTCTGCACCATTTTGCTGCTCTACTAACTCCTGCAAAAGTGACTCGAATATCAGAATGATCATTTATATATCTGACAAGAACTGATATCAGTACTGCTAGCTCAATTACCTTTTCTATTGCACTCTCTGATGCATAACTATATCAACTTGGAAATAAGAAAGTGGTTATTAAAGAGTATTCTTACCACGCTACCAGAAACTAAGATGTAGAAGTCAGTGGGTGCTTCATTCTGCAAAATCACATCCTCCCTAGGTGGAAAGTATTCAGCTTTCATCTCGGAAACCTTAACAACGAAATCAAGCAAAAGAACCAGATAAGCATATTCTGTAACAATATGCAACCACACAAACACAACTACAGAAAGAATTATAGCCTTACCAGTTGAAAAATCAGATCATTCGAGACTCCATGAAACAGGTAAACATTTTGAACCAGATGGAAAAACAGATATTGAGATATGCTAGATTTAATAGCCTTAGGCAGTGAATCAAGGATCTCTTGTTGTTGAAGACCTTCTGAATTTGTCCTGTATTTTAAGCTAATATGTGAAATCATCTGATCTTGCAGCCGAGGTGGTAGCCGATTTCTTACTCCAAAGCTTGTTGCTGCTTGGATTGTATCCCTCTTTTAGTTCAAAAAATAACAAAAACTACATGTTAGAAGCGAACTTTAAGATAGAAATTAGATGTAAGTATCAACCAAAGGTCGAACAAAAAAACTCACATAGTTTCGAGTACGACTGGTGCCATGGACAACCAAATTGGTCATGTTACCGATCAAATAAGCAGTCAATCCAAGGTTAAAGAGCATGTAGAAAATGTTGAAGATCATCTCCCTTGTGTTCTCTGCATGTAGATCCCCATAGCCCACGGTGGTAAGAGTGGTGATTGACCAATAGACTGATGTTACGTAGCGAATCCATAAGCTCCGTTGATGGAAATCTGCCATGTAATTGCCGATCCACGTAGAAGTTGGGACGGGATACCTATCAGCAAGAAGATAGTAGAAGCATGCTGCACAGTGCACAGCGAAAAGTGTGACCTACAATATCAAGGATAAGAAAATAAGATGTTGTTCAAAAAAAAAGTTGAAACTTCACAGGTAAATAACATAAATACAGTCACTTACGCAAACGAGCTTTGCACATCGAACCCAGAAGTAATTGAAGTGCCTATCCTTCTCCAACCTAGAAAAAGTGAAATGGGTTAAGTTTAATACACAAATTGAAATGATGAAAATGGCACAGTGGCAGTAGCCTAATTAATAAGTTTTCACATAGTTCAGTCAGGTTCAGATTGAAATGTTGGATCAACAGAATGAACAGCATAGAGTCTTCTATATGTGCACGATCAACAACATACCTAGAAAAGAGAGAACTGACTCTGCGGAGACGCCACAGACGAAGCATGTTGAAAAATCCATATGACCCGAGCTTTGCAGGTAGTATCTTGAGAGCAAATTCTGATGGGATGGTGGAGGCCACGTCAAGAACAAGCCATGTGGTACTATATCGCCAAGCAATCTTCTTTGGATCATCTTCAAGCATATAGCTCATTTTATCCAAATAAGCTACAAAGAAGGTCAGAATGATGTCAACTGCGAAGATCGCATTCACGACATTGTCAGCTGTAGCTAGAGCCCCCATAGGCTTCCGAATGAAGCCAAATTCGAATGGTGAGACCCACGCAGAGTAGACTACAAGAACTATGAGGAAAGTCTCCCAGACTCTGCATAGTATTAAGAATTACATGTTAGAATTACTCATTCTTCTGATGTCACTATTGCAAAGTTTCTATTTGCTTTTAATACTAGCAAAAACACCCTGCTTACAAAGGAAAACCAATATATTCTTGTAGGAAGAAGTTCATATACCCCTAAACTTTGCATGAAAGTTATATTATATTGTGAAATCCATATACTAGCATTATATGTATAACATCACAATATAATATAACTTGAGGCCAGAGGAATGATGAAATACAAATATGTCATTTTAGTCATTATAAGCATTCAAATACACAGAACCACTGCAGGGGTTATTTAAATGTTGTTGCAAAGTTTAAGGAGTTAGATATTCGGTTTTAAAGTTTAGGGTGCTGACTACTTAGACTTTCGTTCAAAGTTCCGAGGTTTCTTATTCCTGTATATGTAATATCTGTTTGTTCAACGGTACTGCATACCTGCCTTAACTCGGTGCCAAGTGGCAACTACAAGTGCCACAGAAACTACAGTACTACCTAGTGTATACTGTATACAAGATTATCTCCGAAAGAGTTATCCGAAGAAAACTGGAGATTTATGTAATGTGATTTTATGATACTAGCAAATAATAAATGGACAACAGAACTCTCACTAGACAAAAACTAATTGAATGAAGCACAGAATAACTTCAAATTGCGGAAGGCCGACAAGAAAAAAGGTAATCTGAACAATTAGAAAAAACACTAAGTCCATAACTAAAATACAAGGTAATCCTCGTCCGTCCAACTGCAAATAATTGCAGTAAACAAATCAGAAAAAGTTTTCCACGCTAGTTCCGTGAGCGAGCTCTTTTGACAACGAAGCATTGCGTAAAGAAGCGAAAAACGAGAGTACTAGAAATTCAGGAACGCCAGCATCAAAATCATGCTTTTATTGTCTCTACTCGAGGAAAAAAAATCGAATAACTAAAAAATGCACTCACAAGCCATCGAATTAGCCATATTAAAGCTGAGATAACGAGTACTATAAAAAGCAAGAAACAGACAAATCAATTATTTAGTAGAGGTCAAACCAGGAAAACAGCTAAAACAAAAAACTTTATTCCTCACCCCCACGAAAACATATTATAGGCAATTGCGGCAGCAAAACAGCTATTAAAACAGAGGAGGAAAAAAAACTGAATTTCATAAGCAACCCATAACCAGTAGTTGGAATTAATAAGAGGCAGAACGAATCAATTCAGTGCCAACAATGAATACAAAACAAGCATCTCTGCGCTGACCATCACCAAAATTAAAGCTGTAATGCCAGCATACCAGCAACGGACTGTAAACGAAAGACTGCGAAAAAAAATCGAAACAAAGCAGCCGGCAGCGGCGAGAGATGTGACGGCAATAGGGGAGAGAGACAACGAAGAGGAGAAGCGAAGGAGGAGGCGATGGGGTGAACGAACCTGTATCGGCGGTCGTAGGGGGAGATGATGAAGCGGCGGAGCTTGATGCGGCGGTTGCTCCGCGCGCCGAGCGACGGGAGGATGGCGCTGGAGATGCTGTAGTGGCTGCCGTCCCGCGACAGCTCCCTCTCGAGCGCCGGGTCCCCGCCATGGCCCCACCACGGCCCGCACGCGGGCATCCTGCGGGCGTCCAGCGACAGCTCGCTAGCCTCGAGCGCGTAACCGGTGCCGACACGGCGGTTGCGGGCCCACGGGCCGCACGCCGGCATCCGAGCGGCGCCCCACCCCGCCATTGCGCTCCCCCTCGGCGCGCGTGTCTCCCTCTGGGGTTTAATGGAGCGGTGGACACCCACAAATCTGGCGCGGCCTGGAAGCAATGGCTGGTGAGAATCTCCCCCCTTGAATTTTCCTCCTTAACTGTTGCTATTCATGGAGGACTGGAGAAGTTTCGGTTTCTGGTAAGAGGAGAGCCGACGGCGGCGGCTGCGACGAAGACGTGCTGCGGAAGAGGAGAGGAGAGGAGAGGAGAGTTTCGATCGACTTTGGTCGGGATCACGCGCGCCTCGGGTGCTTTTATGATGGGAGGGAGTCACGAGTTTCGTCTGACATAACGTATGACATGATTACTAATATATGTTACCATCTAAATTCGATAAGTCATCTAAAAGTCGATCGATTATACGTGAAAAGAGCAAATAGAATAAATGAGAATGGATTTGGTACAAAGATGCATTATCGAAATAAAACTGGGTCCGAAGTCAGTCAAAGTCATAGTAATTATATCTCTGTAAAACAGTTTCATTAGTTTCTTATTCTATTCTATTTATAAACTAATGTACAGAGATTATCTGTAACCATATCGGATAACCGGATAACCCCACAATATTATAAATATAGAACTCCTGTAAGTTTATAAAATATCCACACATATCAATTCAATCTTATCCAATCTTCGACGAAAGAGTAAGTCCCACTATTATCTTAATGTATCCGCTCTATCTACCACTATATCGATTAAGTTTGATCACTTAATCCATTTAGATATATCACATCACGTTCGTGTGGGTTATATTGGCTTGTCGAGCTCCTTCTGTCGTCATTGATTTCATGCTGCATTGGTTAAGTTTGACTTACTAAACCGTTGATAATAGATTGAGTCTTAAATCGATAGGTTTTTATGCAATGTTTCATCGGAGTAAACAACTGATGAGTTATCCATATACTAAGCCACATACCTAGTGTATCGGCTTCTCCGTTGATATACATATATCTTATTTAGCGATTAATCTACTAGCGATAGATTTGATTTTGCCAGATCTAACATTGAGACCTAGCGGGTTTCATTATATGGTTGCATCGAACCTCTAGCTGATAGCAGCCGATGAGTTCACCCGGTCTCTTCGTTGTTACGTCCGATTTAGCTTCTACCGTTGCAATGTCGTTAACCTCAGCCTTATACTGTCTTGGTTCGGTTCAATCTATTAAAATTGGTTCTAATGGTACCATTATCAGTAGTCGCTGGGTCTCGTTTCTTTAGAAGACCGGACCTCGCTCTCTAGCGTTTATAGCGTATTCTATTCGGAACGTTATCGGCACTAAGCCGATGAGTCTTTTATTTTATTCTTTGCTATTCGCCTACATCGTTATCGATTTTCTAACTGATGTATGAGTGCTACAATTTCTATCGGCTACCAACCGATAGCAGGGGTGCATCATACTCATAAATAATGGCTATCCTAACCCTATCATCACATCCAACCAATAGCAGAAGTCAGTATCGGTCTATCAGCCGATTGGCTTGATGATCTAACTTTATCTGTCTTTCTTATCAACTTAAGGTTAAATTGAGTGGCACGTTCGTAACTCTATCAACCCAATAATGAAGACACCAACGAGCCGAAGGACCTATATTAGAGCTAAGTAGATCTTTTAGGTCTCGATGTGTACGCATGCTATTGCATCAAACCTTCATTGGCTAACGCTCGCGCTCTTCTCGACACGCACCTTCTCGACACGTACCTTCGCCTGGTCCAATCTTCCCTGTGCGCGCGAACATATTCTTTGGTACTCTCGATGAGATAATTGGAAGTGCACTAAGATGAGTCAAAGAAACTATACTAGAGCTAAGTAGATTTTTTTTAGCCTTTACCGTGTTCGAGCGTAATCGTATCGGAGCTTCATCAGTAAATACGAAGGACCGATTCAATTTGAACATATTCTTTGGCACGTTCAGTGGGACAATTAGGAGTACACTCTAACGAACTGAAGGACTTACATTGAAGCTAAATAGATCTCCTAGGCCTTGGTATGTTTAAACACAACCTCTATCGGATCTCCATCAACGGACATAAATGACCGATTTAGCTCAAACATATTCTTTGGTATGTTCGATAGAACAATCGGAATCGGAAGTGTATTTCAACAAACCGAATGACCTGCACTGGAATTAAGCAAATCTTTCGAGTGCTAGTTTAGACACGATCGTATCCGACGTCAACACGGAGTATCAATTTAGCTTGAATAATATGTTAATAGCCTCAGTAATAATAAGATTTATATGTCACTCACTAGTACCTTAGAGAGGATCTGTTCCACGAGAGAGACCTGGGGGTCAGGGGCCTGGGGCAGACCGGTGGGTAGCAGCGGCAAGCAGTATAAAGGCAAATCTGGTAATCACCTAAATAGGAGGTACCCACCTGTCTTTACGAGGTGTGCCTCATAAAGATTTATTTGAGGTTTAAGATAAAATTTGATCTAACTTTAAAAAACTTCTTTGGAACGTAAGATTTTTAAAACATAGAAATATATTGTCACATACTACTATAGTATTTCAAATTAGAGAAACGCTAGAGGTAATGCATTTGGATGGTTTATAAAACATAGAAATTATATATGAACTCATATGTGGAAGAGAAATAGTAGAGAGAAAACGAGAGAATGTATATTGGACATAGCAAAGGAAAATAAAACATGAGGTGTCAGCTTGTGCTAAATTTCCTATGGAATGGGGTATAGGAATTGCAATTCATAAGAAATTTTCACTCCTATTCATTTTCCTTTTGTCCATAGAGTGTTATAGGAGTTCTTTCCTAAAGAACAATCCTCCAAAAATACTTTTGATTTTCCTTCAATCCAACGGGGCCCTAAAATTTTAGCCATGAATAATTTTTTAACCGCTTACTTTTAAAACAACTAAAATAATATGCCAAAATTTTTCTTAAAAAGTTTATTGTAATATTATAAACCTATTAGGTCTCATAAACTTATTTTAATGTAAAATTGATGGTTAAAATTCTACTTCACTCTATCTCAAAATATAAGCAATTATAAAGTTTTTCATATGGATTAGGAAGAGAGGTAAAATTAAATAAAAGATTATTATGATTAATTAAGATGAGAAAGTAGATAAAAAATAAACAAGAGATGATTACTATTAGTTGAGATGAGAAAGTACGTAGCGAAGTAGCTATATTTTTAGAATGTAAAAAGTAAAACAAAGTAGATAGTCTTTTAAGCAAGTTTAAATGCAATATGAATATCAATCTAGGGGTTATCTTAGGTGGTTTCTAAAAAAAACTTTTATTGTTAGGTCTAAATCCACCCCGGATATGAAAGGGAAATTGTGGATAATATAAAATAAGTGATTTTTCCATTTTTATTTTAACATGCTCAGTCTTTTGGCATGCATCTTTTTAGCCACTGAGCATGTCATTGGTTCAGTTCCATGTGGTGTAACCTTCACCTAGTTTAATTATTTGACTGTTTACTTATATTTATAATTAATTCACTTTTGTTTATAGAGTGAGTAGGTATGTCATAATATATGAGCTAGTATATATGTTTCTGCGAAAGAACACTCTCATTGCGATATGTCTTTCTCCATATTAAAGTTAGAATTTCCACCAAGCACCTGCTGTTGGTGCCACCTAAAGTGGTGTGAATATGCCTATAAAGTGTATTAGTATTTTTTTGACTGGGTAAATTACATTATTTCTGATGGTAATGTTTGTCACCACATTCACTTCGTAAGATCTATCGCTAGCGACTTCTAAAATGCACTAGCACATAAAATTAATCATTTTTCATAGACTAATTAATACAACACGTGTATATATATGTGTGTGTGAAGGAGGGAGGGGCTATAGTAGGCAAAGTCGTGGTTTTCCATGTGAAAATAAATTGTTTCGTGTGTTTCAACACCTAGAGCCAATTCTTCTCACAGTATCACTACCCACATGTGTAATTATTTTTATTTTATTATCTGATGGTTTATTTATATATACACATGTTGATTGGGAAGGAAGCTCACTCGGTGGTAATATATGACTAAAATACGTGAGCTACTTTCTAGAATGAAGTTAAGAAGAAATTCCTTCTAAACCGTTGCAAATTTGTCCAATCCCTTGTTACAGTGAGACATCAGCGGCTTAGAAGAGATTGGGTGAATTTTCAGTGACAGAGAACCTGAAGGAATGAAAATGATAAGCTAAGAACTAACCGTTTAAGAAAAGGTAGAACTAGTCTCTTTTCTCCTTTTATGCCATTTGTTTTCCTATTAACAAGTTCATCAAACATCTTCACTTATCAATGTTAAAATCAAGAAGCCTGAATTACGCGCACAATCGGGTAAGCTTTTATTAATGGAAATTTTGTGACATTTACTGATCTATGTTATTGGCTTCCATCTAATCGAGTCTGAATTAAGGGGGCATACTTGTAGCTATGTGTGTGTGCATATGTTAATCAAAAATAATTTTATAATATTACACTTTTTTCTTTTGTGCGTACTTGTTGTTTAAATACGGAGTAAAATCTATGAACAAGATACGAATGCCGAAGAAACATCTTAGTCCTGAAGCACTCTGATGCATGTAACCAAACAACAATATAGTGCGAGCACACGATATATATTTGGATTCACCATCGGATCACATATCGATATCCTCGGAAGTCGGAACACGGGAATTAATGGAGACTCCGTGCACATACGCATGCCAGCAGATTTCTAATCTAAAGAGCCCTGGCAACCCGGCGAAATGAGTAGTCCAGCTAGCTAGCCACCAAACTTCTGCAACCATCGTCGGCAGAGAAAAACCACGTCCCAGATCAATGGTTTCCCAGATGATGATGCATCAAGCAGCACATTTCATCGGCCTAGCGAGTTTGGTTGCAGCTACGCTGGCCCCAAATATCCCCATAACTAGTTGACGACATGAGCGACGGCCACGACGATGATCTGGCACGCGTAGTGGTGGTGTCGGTTTTTTTTTTTCAGATGTACGAGCTACAAAGCACTTGAATCTGCCGGCTGGTCCGGGCCCCAGTGGAAGCTCCATGGACACTGTCTCTGAACTCCTGAAGCCCCAGACAAAGGTCCAATAATGCATCTCAATCGATCAGCCTCTCTCAACTCTCTGCAGTAATTTTGTTGCTCAGCTATGCATGCAGTAGAAACCACAAGTGCAGAACTCTCTGCGTCAATTAGGTGACTAATCACAAATTCACAATGCACAGGCCGACAGTACAGCATATACACACGCATTTACGCGCATTATTGTTAGCTAATTGACGCAGCGGGAGACTTTGAGGGGCGGGGGAGGGGGGGGGGGGGGGGCAATAATGCACCTGAGCAATAACAAATCTCTTGGGTCGTCGACGGTCACGTCGTCGCCACATGATTTGTTTGCGTGGGAAAGTAAGTTCGAGTGGTTATTACTACTTTCCACTAGGGAGATTCTGGCGGTGTGGCAGGTACGTCGTACGTGGCGTTGCTCTTCGTCTTACACTTGTCCACGGTTGGCTAGGCTATAGGATTTGCGACTTTTGTTGGGCAACCAGGACCTGATCGACACATGTGCGAACTGATTGGACCAGCGAGCGGCGAAGGGTTGCTTGGTAGTTAGTAAGTAGCTGCTACTGACTATTCGGGAAGCATCAAGAGGTCGACTCCAATTTTTAGTGTTCCAGTACCGTGGTAGAGTACAAAAGTACAATTCATTATCATATACTCAACTTCTACTTCGATTGTAGGTTATTTTAGCCGTCACACAACTGTTCTTTGAATATGAGTTACACTAGGACTTTAACAACTTCTTTTTTTTTCTTATTTTTAGTTCTTTTATGTTTGTACAGAATATTTTTGGTGTTCCAGTGTGGTAGAGTACCAATAACTAAGTGGTTTTCTTTTCTAATATAGGAGTATAAATTAAGGGCATGACTTCTGATAACTTTTTAGTTTTTATGGACAAATCATAATTGGAATCAAAGCGATATAGTTTTGTAAGTAAAAGTATGCTACTTTTATCTTACACCTTCGGTTGTCCAAAATCTTCCTAAAAGTTTTGGTGTCATGAAAACCACCTCCGGTTGTCCAAAATCTTCCTAAAAGTTTTGGTGTCATGAAAACCATTTGTAAATTAAAATTTTGAGAATTTGTCACTCCTTAATGAGATTGTACGATTTGACACTTCATTTATCTATGACACGTCGATTCTGATCTTATATGTCACGGACACACATAAGTGACAAATCTTATATTTAACTAAAGGTGGAGTGGCAAATTTTCAAATACCCTTTTGTAAATTTGTCACCGAAAGGATTTTTCATAATACTAAATTTTAGGTATTACATAAATCTATAAAAAGAGTAGGTCATATAAGATATGAAAACTTAGTAACATCAAGTAAGAAAAAAAGAACAAAGACAGTAACTTTTGTTTTGTGGCTTATTAATATATAAATATAGTTTAATCATGAAAGCACATCTAAACCCTAATGAGTTTTGATGGATAAATGACAAGATAAATTAGGGGGCTAATGTACGAATTAAAAGAAAAATGCAGTAATTAGTCTTCAAAGTATTCAAAGTGATGAAGGACACTCCTCATAATCTAGCAAGCATCAAAGTTCTTGTATAAAATTTATTTTTACTTGTTAATTTATAGAAATGCGGTACTATCAAAAGAGACACGTGTCAAAGGCTCTAGTTGGTGCACAAGTGATCAATTCTTTGCTTTGGTTTCTTAGTGAGAGATGCTTTGCACTTCACTCACTTAGTTTTGGGGAGCTTAGTTGGTTACTAGACATTTCTATCCTAGACAATGGACATTTTGATCCACCTTTGTTGTCCGCTAGACAAATTGGATCGGATACTTTGATAGTTTTTTTTCTGGCTGGTAAAACAAGTGGACTATATACTCTAGTTTCTGAGACCGGATTCTCTAGTATTTAAATATGTGAATAATGATGTGCGAGTATTTAACTCCACCACTCCCTTTTGGTTAGTGGTTGCCAAGACCTATGCTCTTAGAGCTTCTATTATTTCTCCACCTTCTTTTCTTGGTTTTTGAGCCATTCTTCTTGGGAGGGGGGTTGGATGTAGAAAACTTAAAAGCTAGTATTGGTTTGAGCACTTGTGGATCGATGACCTACCTTCCACATCGTGCTCGTTACTCTTAAAGTTTCTCGTCCTACTATGGCTAGGTGTCACCCATAAGGATCCAATCTTTATGGATAGCTCAAGAAGGATTGTGAAGGTTTAAACTCACATTTGTAATGAACGAGATATCGGAGTAGAAAATTGAGCTGGTTGCTAGGAAATTGCTTGGTAGAGTGAGTTTCATTGGAAGTGGAAACTTATTGTCCAAAATTGGGTTCTTTGTGGTCATATACAAACAAGAAACACTGATGTGGTTACTTGAAGGCTAAAACTTCTTTCTGGTTAATCGAAAGAGATTAAAGTTTCTCAATAAATAAATAGTATGATCATGAGATACGACCTTTTTAAAAATCATGCCTTCTTGTTTCTGTTGTGACTTCGATGTGTTTTCCCTCTCTCTATGTTTTGTGCTTGGTTCCTCTCTATGGTTCCTCAACTCCGCTGCTAGACTTGCTCTTCCCTGCTTTCTCCTCGTAGGCAACAAATAGGGACTAGAGTATCTAGGTGATAACTCTGTCTATGCAACACTAATTGATCAAAGTATTTGGTAATTATGACCGGACACTCTTATGGTAATATTTGATTTGGTGTGTTAGTAATGGTTAGGAGCGCACATTCACCAACTCCTAGCATGTGGCATCAAGGTCTTTCAACTCCATCTAATAATATTTAGCAATTTTGACCACTAATATCTTTTAAATTATTTAACATAATGAACTGGCTTTATATCCTTTAAATAATATTCGAATTGGACCAGCAACCGCGAAGGGCTTTGCTTGGTAGTTAGTGAGTAGCTGCTACCGATCTAGTCTTGGGGAAGAATCAGGAGGTCTACTCCTATTTTGGGTGTTCCAGCGCGGTAGAGTATAAATATCCAATTCATTATCATATATACTCAACTCCTACTTAAAAATCAGGGCAAACCAGATTTTCTTTACATGTCCAAGTAAAACTAGTGTAATTTACATAATTTATCTTTTATCTTTTATCTTTTGAAATTTTGAACTGTAATTTTAATGGGTAGTAGTATTTAGGTTCACGAGAAGGGCTGCAGCCCTAACTGCGCTACTCCTGTCTCTGCAAAATCGCTAATTGGCGCAGCCGCGCAGCGCAGCTGCACCCTATTGTGTGCTAGGGCTTATGGGCCTATAAGGCACAACCATGTATCGACTCTTCTTTTTTTTTCCTATTAATTGATATGGAATAGATTGAAAGTTAACTAAAATTTTGTATTTGAAATTTTTTGATAGATTTTGAATTATTTTTGCATTTATCTATTGATTTCAAATTTGAATGAAATTTTGTAATAGAAACTTTTTCAAGACATTTATTTGGCATCTAAAAAATATATTGAAACTTTCAACCCAAAATTTAAAACTTTCAACTCAAAATAAAAAAAAACTAAAAAATCAAAACATTTCAACTCATATTTAAAAACTTTCAACTCAAGTTTGGAAACTTCCAACTCAAATTTAAAAATTTTAACTCAAAATTTAAAACTTTAAACTCAAAATTTTAAAAACTCTACCCAAAATTTTGAAAATTTCAACTCTAAATTTTAAGCTTTCAACTCAAATTTTAAAAAAATCTACCCAAATTTTGAAAACTTTCAACTCTAAATTTTAAAATTTCAACTTTTATTTCAAAACATTCAACTCAACATTTGTTTATTATTTTATTTAATAAATTAGTTTAATGCTAACCGTAAGCAATAGCGGTAAGCGTGCGCGAGAGGCGGTGAGCCACGTGCCGCGTGCCGATGTGTGGGCTGGGTGGTGTGCGCGAGTTATTTTCCTGGAGCAGCTGCGCCAACTAGACACCACCCTCGGCGTCTCAGCCCCTACTTCAAATGTATGTTTCTGTAGTCATCACAAATTCTTTTTTAAATATGAGTTATTCTAGGACTTTGATGCATTCTTCTTACATTTTTAGTTCTTTTATGTTTGAAATTACCAATAACTAAGGCACGCATGACTTCAGACAACTTTTTAATCTTTGTGCATAAGTCATATTTGGAATCAAAGTGAGCTATTTTGCAAGCCATTAATTTGAAAGTTGTTGAGTACTTTTGCACATTGATCCTTGCTAGGATATATACTAGCATACCAAACTTTGCAAAGTAGAAGTTTATGGGTTTTATCTTATACATCCTCTACAAATCTTCCTAAAAGTTTGGCAAGATGAAAGCTACTTCTATAAATTTTAGGTATTACATAAATTTATAAAAAGTGAAGGTCAAATATGCATCTTAGGGATGCGAAATGTCAAGTAAAAAAGAAAGAAGACAAATTTTTTTAAAAATATTTATTTAATTTTTTAAGAAACTTCTATATATAGAAAGTTTCTATAAAACATATATAATTTAGTAGATTGGGAAATATACTCACAGCTAAACGTATGCAAAAAAAATGGGCCAACAAAGAGTAACTTTTTGTCTATTTAGAAAGAAAGATCTATATCATATATTAAGGTTCATTTTTCAAGTACCATAAATATCACTTCTTTACTTACTAGTTTTGTTTATATAGCATCACGCCAAAATAGGAATAAATTTATGGTACCAAGTTTCTCCTAAAATGAGCCATGTCCTTTACCTTTAGCATCAGTTGTCTCTTCTCCAAGACACGTCTACCTTTTTATCTCTTAACTAACTCTACTCTTCTCATCTCATTCTATCATTTTAGTCCCTCATATTCTATCTTAATCATATTCTAACTTTTGGCTTTCCTACTTCTGTGACAGCGCTGCTCACTTGCATGAAATGTTGTAGTCATGCACACTGTTGTATGCACATTAATTATTTTAGGCACCAAACTTGTCTGTCACTTATATCGGCCTTGATGCCCCCCTATCTATCTTTATCTCATTAGAATACAAGCATTTGTAGAGTTTTACAAGGTAATTTAAAAAATATATGAATTAAATAGATAGAGAAATGAAACAATACATGGTTGCAATTAGTTGAGATAATAAAGTAGATGAAAAAGTTGTTATATTATATGAGAAATTTTAAATGTTATAAATTGTTATATTTTAAAACAGAGAAAACATTTTTCCTTTTATGTATGCTAATTGGACATAATATTATTGTGATCAAGACCTCTATATATCCACCTTATGTAATGGGGTTGCTAGGTTTCAAGAGGAAAAAGAGACGTGGATTTCATTCCAGAATGTAAGGACATTTAGAGTTTATTTTGAGAAATTAAAATTGAAATGAGAAATAGTTGTGATTGGTTAAGATGAAAAGCTGGTGGGACAATTAAATGAGTATGAGCTTTTATTAGTTAAGATAAGAAGTAGAAGTAGGCATGATGTTTTTATATTATTAGATAAATTTTAAATTCTAAATATCCTTATATTAATCAATTGAATAAGCGAAGTACGTCTAAAATAAATGCATTACTAAGTATAAGAAAAATATAGTAATGGACAGAAAAAGGTTAAAGTGTGTCTAGCTAATGGAAAGATGGTGCACATGTAAGAAATATTAAAGAAATAAAACTTATATTAAGTAAAAGGGTAAAAATTAATTCATTATAGGATAAATTTTAATCTCTAGAAAATAACTTTGAAAGGAAGGATATATAATCCTCACCAGTAAATTTACAAGTTGCTACTAGCCAGTAACTGTTTTCTCTAACATGTTTAATAACGCCACTCCATATTAAGAAAGGATTGTCCTAACCAGAAACGGTATAACGCATTATATGAGACATTATATTACTATGTTATCAGAATAAAACTTTTAGTGTATGGAGTATCCACGTATAATACTTTTATCTTAATTATTCCCCATTTTGGATAACCCATTGAAAACAACACTAAAAATTAATTTGAACCGTATATAAAAATAGTTTTTTTAGTCAGCATTAGTCCAAGCTAATGTAGAGGATTGGCTTCTCATTTTTCTCTGCCTTATCTTTGCTTCTCGATTCCATAGCTGTGTGATTTTCCGTCATGAATGTCTGAATGCGAAAGCATGCGTACACATCATATTTAAAGCCTACATATCATTGACACTGACACATGTTCTAGTTTTATGTTTCTCTCTCATGCTCTATCAGTAGTGCAGCAAAGTTAACGATGTAGTACTAGTGTACTATGATAAGCGTTTGATTAATCCACCGATAAGTTAATTAATTGGAAGATTTTTTTTCCTACTGCAATCAGCTTGTCATTCTTTACTGTACTATTAGAAAATCTAAGAATCCGACTAGTGTATGGACCACGGACCCACGGTGAAAACCACCATCATTGAGAACTTCCCTATGGCTTCACCCTTCAGCCTTCATGTGTACCTTTCTTCTCAACAGGAATAAGAATCTCTTTCGGAACAAGTTGCTACCCTCTCCACTATTTTATTGATTAAAAACTGCACGTGGAACTACGTACTACCCTTTATATGCGATCTAAAGTTGTAAAAAATCAGAAACAAAATTTGCCCCACAAACTTGCACAGCTAAACTAGATCTATAATATAATGTAAAAATAAAATATCAAATCAACCGTGTTTACACATTCATACATTTTAAAAATTATATCTAATTTATGATCCTACTGTATTCCTTTAATTAAATGAACCACCGATGACTCATGATGGCTATATTGTAGTGCTAAATAAATCACAACACATGGCACTGACATCTAATGATTAATCTCATAATAATTTTTCATACAATTTCAATATGCAACACTAATTTTAATCTACATATATAAAAATGAAAACAACAAATTTAGCTGTGTTTTTAAGTAGATCTGATTAAATTTTAATTTGTGTGAGATTAATATTCTGAAAGTTTTTAAAAATAATTCAAAAATATTTGGTTGGTATTTGAGGACTGAGAACCATAGATGTGAAAAAAATGCACCAAAAATATTTTGAAGCAATGATCATGCTATAATACAACCACTTAATCTATCATGAGAATTGTGATTGTATATGTAGGTTTTTTCTTTGCCAAATGATTTTTTTACAGCAATTGAACAATCCAGTGACATACACACTAAACTACTCATATTATATTTTCTTATAATTCATAGAAATCCCAATATGTCGAGCAGAATTGATGATACACCCTAGTGACACGACTGTAAATACACTCTAATCGCTCTCATTTTCAAATGATAATATTGTAGCTATACTAATTTGAGTAGTATCGATTAACATCACAAATAAGTTATGTCTACTCTATATTACAAATCAACTCAAAGTGGACAACTGAGCTTGCTATACTATCATAAGTATAGCATCGGCCTATAAATGGCTGAGTTAAGGTAGCCCTAGTGGGAGAAGACCTCTAAAAATAGGGCTCAACTGATCTACTTACTGATGCAATACTGCAAGTGTGTCAATTGTGAACTACGCGTTAAAATTATTCTCCATGCTGGTCTTAAGGGTATGGATACATCGGCGCCTATGTTTCAACAAAATTGAGAGAAAGTTTTGGTGAATATGGTTGGCTTCTCCCATAAGAGGAGCATTTATGTCTAATTTTAACGGTGTTATATTATTAACTAGTAGAAACGGTATTACTAATATATAGATTTAAACATAACTGAGACATGCACACTTAGGTAAATGATTTTTTAATTAATGATGTAGTAAGCTTATTTTATTTTGGTTGTACAGATGTAATTCCATCTATTAAAAATGGGCCCAGTTTTCAAGTCAATAGTAATAATAAGTAGTGATGAAAGATGAGTTTACATCGAACTAGATAAAGTGATTTTTGTTTAGATCTGAGAGTATGTTCTATTTCACATCATAGATTTTTCCTTTTTTATGATTATAGATAATCTATAGTTTTTTAGATCGAATATGGTAATATATGTTTTTTTTACATTCTTTTATAATGTCTGCGTATATGTGGACTTCCTTTCTAATTTAATATAAAAGTCAGCAATATTATATATCAAGAAGTTAACTTTGTTATATATAAGAAGGTGAGTTTGTCATGAGGTTGAAAATTGATATCTCTTCGTTTTTCATACGTACGCTTACTAAACTATAGAAAAGTCATTTAAAAATCATATTAATTAATTTTTAAAATTTTAATTAATAATTAATTAATCATGCTTTTCATTTTAAGTGCCGGGGAGAAGTTGCATACACCCCGGCCGAACGCACCGGTCCATTTCTATTCTTACGTCACCTTTTTCCATTATTGCCATTGCAAATGGGATTACAGTAGTGCATTTTATCACTTACACGTCATTGTCTAATCCTGTGCTCACTTGTGCCAACACCTCAGTAGATGTAGGCCAAGGAAAAACAGTACTCCTATGCTAGTAGGGGTATGATGACATTGACCTAGATTTTCCAGCGACCTTTTGCGATATGATTGAACTAAAATTAATTGGTTAATAAGTAGATTCCAATCCAAAAAAGGATATGTAGAGCATAAAAAAAATTGAAACACCTCAAATGAGTGCTACTCATGTTTAGATTAATCCTAATTTGTCGTTGACTATAGTTAGCTGACCATGCAAGCGTGTCCTTCCCGTGGTGGCTGATGAGGGCTGAGGAAGCATGGCGGCATTTTTTACCTATATCCTTTTCACTTTTTTGTGCAGGTCGCCTTCACTAACGGAAATGTCAACTTAAGAACATGGCAGTCAAGCTTACACAGCTAGCCGGGTTTTTTTTAATTCAGTCACCCGAATGGCCATTGGTGTGATTGTCAGCCACAAGTACGTACACCTAAGTGTACAATCGTACTGCAAGATGATTAACTGGAGTAATTAATGTACACAGTCAACTTGTTAGATGTTGCAAATTAGTCTTGTACGTTAATATACGTCGTTGATTTCAGAGGCATTTCGTTAGCCACATAATTTCTTTAATCAGAATGGGTACATGCATACGTAAGCAGGGTATGGTCAACAACCTGGGGTGGGGGGTTCATGAGATAGGCTGGCTCATGTCCCCCTCTCTGGCCGTTAGAACTCTCCACCGCCCGAAGGATTTAGTGGCACATTTCGAACTTTTTACGGTGTTTATAATTCTTCTGTAACATTCTATTGTGATGCTGAATTAAATTTAATTTTCTACATTAATCTACATATATACCACCATCACTTATTGTGTGCACGTAAAGTGTGGTGCGGTTTTCCATACAAACGCATTACTGTCTACTTTCCGCTGGCAACGTACGACCTGCGTTGCGTATTTCATATTTTTTTTCACTCCAGTCGGTCCTCTTTTGTTCGTCTGTGATTTGGTTTTATAAAGTGTTAAAATAATTATCACTCTAAGTTTTAATCTAATTAAAAATAATATACCATAATTTTATAATTATAAATATATTAATGTAGTAATATCAAAAAAAATAAATATAAGATCTAACGATAAATAGAATTCGTAATATGTTTGTTCAGAACCACTCGTTTCGTTAGAGCTCAAACCCGTTGAATTATTCTTGTCACTATTTATCACGTTGTTGTTTATCGTGATAACAGTAGCTCATTGTGCGATTTATTCTTGCTAACTTTAGAAGAACTACTATTGACGAAACCTCACAGCTTTGTGTCAGAAGACTACTCTCTTCGATCGCTGAGGAATATGTATTCAAAGGAAGAAGACGATATAGTAGAAGCAATGAGCAATCATGTTGAGTGATTTTTAAAAAACCTTATTTGCCCTCTTCTAGCTTATGATCTCAAAGGATGACTGTTCTAGAGACTCGCTCTCATAGCCACTTGAGCACACAGACGAATTAGATAAGGAAGACTAGAAATGATATGGTGCTAAAAAAACAGACCCAAGAGCAGATTGATCTTATAAAAAGTAGGACGATGGGGTTAGTATATATAGCCTGAGATCGCCTAGAGGAAAATATATCCAAAGAAAGAAGATAATGTAGTGAAAGCAATGAGTCATGTCGAGGGCTTCTAAAACTTATTTGTTCTCTCCTAGGATAGGATCCTGAAGGATGACGGTTTTGAAAACCTACTCTCCTAGGGCACTGGTGTATGTCAACGAGCGGAATGAGGAATACTAAAAGCGATACGGTATTAAAAAAATCTAATCCCAAGAACAAATTAATCTTATCAAGAGAGAATTATAGCTTGAAGGTGCACGACAAGCGAGCGTATACATGTGTTCTTTCTTTATAAGTTAACCTATCTCTTTGTCTAAATGATTTACTCTCATATTTACTATACATACATTTAAGATTTTAGAAAATTTTTATTTAATTAATTTGATCATAGACACTAAATTACATCATAAAACATTACATATGTGTTTGGACGCCTGTTTCAAGTTAATTTCGTCCAGTAATCGAGACACCATCTCCATTTGCGATAATTTTAGTGGATTCTTTCCAACCATCCAGTGTCATCATAGAGCTAACTAGCGTTCTGCGTTTGTCACCGCTCCCCGATTCAACCGGGTCCGTATCAAAAGGCAACCACGAAGGCCGAAGCAACATCATGTTAGCATCTGGGTGGGTAGTTGTGCTGCGGCCCACACGCACCGCTGCGTTGGGTTGCGTTCGTTGCGTGCGTGCCCCCTAGCTTTCACCCTGCCCCGCATTTGTCAACCTTCTTTCGACGATCGATACTTCGATAGACCCACCACCCAGGCTAGTACATGCGCGTCTCGTACTTACTCTATACTTATCCGTCTCGTTGCCTCCGCGGTGTATGGGCGTACACTCGCAGGGATTATCTTATGAGTCAGCCACGTCGTAGACGACCAACTGATTGATCAGAGACTGGGCGATCCGATCCTGACGGGAGGAAGATTTTTGCGAGAGGAGTCGCGTTTCGGCGCGGGGACCGGAGAGAGTTAGGCGTGGACGTGCAACAGTATCCCCGCGCGAGCGCGCGTTCGCGTCTCGATCGAGAGAGCAGTTGATTGTCACAAGGGATTGTCTCTGCTCGCGCGCTGCGCTCGTGGTCTTCGCTGATTCGGTCCGCGCCCTCCGCGCGCGGTCGTTTTCCGGCGAGCGACCTGCGGCGACGCGGTGGCCACGCGGGGGCTAAAATAGCTAGCGAGCACGGGGAGACTTTTTTGGCAAGCCCTGCCGGCTATGCTGCTGGCGGGGCCGTGTCACTGTTGCTCAATCATTATATTGCTGCCCCCGTTTCGCCCGGACCGATGCGATGCCGCACGGGTTTGCGTGTCGACTCTGGCGGTGCAATCGGGGGCCATCCATGTTGGCGCTGCCGATGTCAGAAGGTTTGTGGAGTCATAGGAGTACGAGACATGAACACATGCATGGTTTTAACTAGGCTCCACACATCATATGAACACCATGCTGTGGCAATATTGTCCTGTGCAACTTATGCCATCGCTCCAATTGTTCCGCCCACAACTTCAGTGAGTTGGGCACAAATGATTGGCACCCCTTAAGCTATGAACCAAGCTGACCTGATTAAGTTCTGTTGTACAGGTTCCACGAAGGGATGCCCACGTATCTGTTATCCCAAAAAAATATGTTATCGTCAAGTTGGCCGAGCGGTTACAGGGAATATGACACCGTTTCTATTCCATAGAGCTAGCAAGCCCACTCCCTACATTATTAGCCGATGATTGGATAGTCCATCAGATCAAAGCACCCGCTGCCTGCCATCCCGTGCATATACCAGCCTCGAGACACGCACTGAGGCAGTGTCACGCGTGCGCGGTCGGGCGGACGGCGAAGGATTCGCCGGAAAAACCTCACGTTTAGCCAGAGCCCGCTTCGGCCAGGCCACCAAGTCTACCGCGAAGCGTGGCCCGCGCACGCCGCAAGCAACACAAGCAGTGGCAACCGCAGGCCAGGGCGTGTGGGCTAGGCCAGCAGCCGAGGTTTGTTTGAACTCCTGAATTTTATTATTTATATGTCTTTATTAAAATATTTATAAAAATATAATTTTTTCAAAAATTTACAAGCTCAACGTCCACTAGAAATAGATGTATACTTCCGTTGATTTCTATTAATGGCGGCTAGTGAGGGTTAGGAAATTTACAAACGCTCTATCTAAGATGTTTTTCCTGTAACAGGAATCGTCTACAAAATGCCTCACATAATGTGCGAGATGTGTGAGGAGGAGGGTGGCCTAACGTTTTTGCAAGCGACGAAGTCTTACTGGCTTGTGGATTCATATGAAAGTAAAAAATTTATATCATTTGTAATATTTATTCTCAATGATGAAACGAAATAATATTTGTAGTAGTATGTGTAGTATTGTTCTAAATTTGTAAATATTTTCATTTCTAGATCGGCGATTTGATAGTTTTATTGCTAAATCCGTAGATAATTTCATTCATAATATTGGAAGACATATCGGTATCAAAATATTAAATACACGATGTATAACGATTAATTTATTAATAAGTTCAACTCTATTTTTCTATAAACAGATATGTCAAATAAAATAATATTTTAATTATTTTATAGTCGAGAAAATATTAGGTATACTCAGATTTATCAGAGCTCGGCTTAACCCTTAATAGTATTAAAAGGTCAGCTGAGAGAAGTTTTTTAGCAGTATACAACTTATTAATAAGGCTTCTAAATCAATCCCTATGTCAACACAATAACCGTAAATATCGTAATGAGTCGGGCAACTGAAGGTTTTTTTATGAGAATTAATGTTGGTAGATTCCACTACCACTTGAAGATGATACGTGAAGAATGTATTGCAACGAGATTGGTTATCTAGTATTTTGCCAACAGTGTACGAGAAAGATAAAACTATTTCAATAGCTATGCAAGACGAAGAGGAACCAAGTATAATGAAATGTAATACTAAAAGAGCTGAGGAAAATGAGCCAGAGCACAAAAAAAACAAGAAGAAGAAGTAGGACGAGCAAAGGAGAAGGAGAATACAGGGAGCCAAGAGAATCGATAGAAGTGGGATAGAGAAACAACACCATCCTTAAGGTAATATATATGAAAGATTCTTATAACGAGCATGTAGAGGATAATAAATCATCAGACAAGGAGGATAGTATTGTAAATCCACCATAATGGTATAATGAAGACTTCTCTAGACTTGTTATCTCTAAGAGCCATCACATGCTATAAGAATATAAGGAGAACGAGGTCATTCAGAGGACTAAATATACATATAAAGAATAATTAATGAAGTTAGTTAAGCACTAGGCAGAATCACTTTAGCGAGAGTTCTAGGTTGCGAAGTCAAGCAGATTGGTGTATGAAGGGAAGCGCGTAAACTCAAGTATAGGTGTGTAATGACCGCTATTTTTTGCAAAAATTTTAATTTCAAAATTTTGTTTAGCGCTACTATTAAATCCCATTTTCACCTTCAAAATCTTAAATCTCTGAAATCCCGAGGTTAATTTTTTTATTCCAAAAAATTTCAACTATATCGGGAAATAATTTTGTTTGAAAATTTTATTTTTTTTCAAACCTTGACCACCCGATAAATATATCCCTTCTTATTTTATTATCTCCACAAATCTCCCAAGGTATCTATATTGAAATTAATTACATGTGAACAAAAAAGGCAAAAGCCAGGGTTCTCTCATAGCCTTTCCTCTTCCATCTCTTCAAACAACAATAACATGTTTTACCCTATTGTCTTTTTTGGTCAAATTGAACTGATCACTCGTGTGCAGCTCCCATCCATTATTTTATTTTATCTCAGGCCACCATAGTGCAACACTGAACACGTTCATTTTTTACTTGAGAGCCAACATATGCACCTCTTTTCCTCTACTCAAGAACTAACCAAATAGCAGACAACCATTCATGCATGCCTCAACTATCATCACCCACCATTACCCGTGAATGCATCCATCATCAATTCCACCCACGTGAAACCCATAATCAAGCTAGGAGACAAGAACCTAATCGAGCAAGGCAAGCATGCCGCATGTCCAATCACATGCTTGACGCTTCTCCAATCTCATACCACAAGCAACAAGAGACCGGTCAAGTAGATATGACGGTAAAGCAATGCCATGTCCCATAGTGATGATTGTAGAAGACTAATCGAGTGTTTCGCATGATTCGTGATGCTGCGATGATGCTCATTATCACCCAATTGTCATGAAGCAATAAAAACTGCTACAAAACCCAACCACTCGCCATTGATGGTTTCCATTCTTCTCTAAACCACTTCAATTTCTCTAAGCCACTGATTTTCCTCTGGAATGCCTTCTTCACTTTGCTGAGCCTAGCCAACCACCTGAAACCACTGTGTGGCTAGAACAGAGCCACCGTCACCATTGTTACCTCGATTTCTCACCGTGACTAAAGGTAGCGGCCACCCTTCCTTTCTTTCCCTTTCTATCCTCCTTGTACTTCATTGGAGACCACCCACTAAGTCACCACCGCACTCCCCAAACCTCCAGAGCGCCACTGCTCACCGTGCAGGTCACCCAGTTGGGCTACGCAAGCAACAGCCGAGCCTACCTCCTAGCCCTGCCACGTGCACCTATGCCTCTAGCCATACCACCACCACAATTGCCGCTGTGTTTGGCTCTAGCCACTAGCCTAGTGGCACATTGTTTCTCAAGCCACCGTTGCTCCTAGTTGAGCCAAGTGCCGCATGTGTCTGCCTTTAGGCGCTCATCGTCGCTCTCACCGCGTCATGCCTCGTGCGCTCGATGCGAGGAGGAAGAAAATCCTCCTCTACAAAATGTCACTATTATACTCTATATTTTTTTGTTACTTTTAATGATATTTTATATATTATTTGTATTTCTCTTATGTAGAGGTCTCGACCGAAGGAGTGTTCATGCTGAATTTTGTCATACTAGGACTTGTAGCATACTAGGGTAAGTCATTTTTTGACCATCCTATATTTATAAATTACTTTATTTATAAAAACACATTACTTAGGTTACACTTTAATCATACTTGGTCTTGGTTTGTGCGAAACCAAAGAACCTACCCAATAGTCATACTTTTATTATGTAGGATTTTATTGATCCCATCCTAGTTAACTCCAACTAATATTCACCGGTATCATCAACCCTTATATGCGATTACCGAGTTAGTTGCTTAGTTTGCTTACGATTGTGATGCCGTATGGAAACTTAGTACTTTTAAATATTTACTTAAAAATCCGATGTGATGTTGGATTGTTTGTAAAATAAAAATATTTTTTATTACTTAGATGGTGCGGAGTCAATGCCTTCATGGCTTGGCTATATTACCATTAAGGACCGATTTCTTTAAAAAATTCATCCAAACATATTACAGTGCGACCACATGGGTGTTATAAGATGATCATAGCTAAGTAATTAGTTATTATATAAAAATCTTGTAAGTTAATAGTTGTAGAACGCTAAGGATGAGAAGATAGGATTGTGGATCATTAATGCTAGAGATGTGTGTTATTCTAGCCTATTTTTAGTCGATTGGTTAGGTGTAGTACACATGCTTGGTCTATACTGAGTAGATAAGGGTAAGAGACTTTACTGATACTTGGTTTATGAGATTTGGTCAAACTATGTGTCATAGGGTATTCATGGGCTAGCTTTGAAAAAAATCTTGTAGTGAATCCTCCTTTGCCAACCGTGTGTTGATCGGTACATGTTGAGTATAGAGAGAAGTTTATAATGTGTGGGTAAAGAGTGCAACCTCTACAGAGTTTAGCTGAACTGTTTAAACAATCGTGCCTACAGTTTTGAGCGAATGTGAGATGTCTCATAGTTTGTTTTTACAAAAAGTTTGTAAACACAGTTGTTAGGATGAAAACTGTTTTCAAAGTTCGCTTGTGTGGCAGACAACCAACCCTTATAGTTTGGAATAGGTCTGTATGACCTATGGAGGTCCATAGGCACCATAGTGTTGTAGTGCCGAGAAGTCAAAATTTGTATTGTGAAAGCTTGTTAACTATAAGAAATAGTTAGAGATAATATTTAATTATAAATTAATTACTAAGAAAGCAAAAAGAAGCTAATAAAGGAAAAGATGATGAAATATTGAATATTGATATCACTTGTAATAATAATGATAAGTTGTTGCAAAGCAACTTGTGAAATAGATTGAGGTGTGAGTTTCTTTCTGACAATTTAAATTCAAGTTCACTAGTATTTTGTAAAATAACTCCTTTAAATAACACTACTTTTACTCCCTTGTTAAGCCAAAACATATAATCTTATTCTCTAACTTGCTGAGTACATAAAGTAATCATCCTTGTTTATATATAGAGAGAGTTTGGAGAAGACAACACAGATACATCCGCTAAGTAGTTTCTTCTAGAGTAGGCCGAGTATGAAGACTTCTAGAATTTTGAGCCTAGTTCCCAAATCGTTTATGTGGAATAAATTAGTTAACTAGGTGTTGTGTCTAATGCTTAGTCACTTAAGTTGACTTCAGCTATTAGTTTATGCTTAGTTGTCATTGTTGCTTTTACTTCTTGTGCTATGCTACCTATCTGGGGTCTATACATGATGATAATTTATGGGCTACTCTCATTGATGTAATAAAACCTAATTATTTTTTAGTCCACTACTGTTGTGTGTATGCCAACTTATGTATCATAGGATTATGTAGTGTTCATAGCTAATTAAGTTGATCTCTGGTCTACGTTAGCTCATGCTTTATAGCTAGCAAAGTTTAGGATGCCATAAGGTGTTTATGGAGAGTGCATGCATTCAAAGATAAATAGAAGGATTACTAAAAGTTATCGATCATCATCGAGCATAATTGTCACTAAAAAGGGTCACGAAATACCATAGAAATATAACATATGCATTTGTTGTAAAAGAGATATACTTCGATGTTGTGCACAACCTAGGTACAAAATAAAGTTAATTATTAGATACATTGAGAATAAATTTAAGTACATAATTATCTATGCGAATGCATAGAGGATAAAACAGAAGATTGTGAAGATGAGATTTGGCACATTTAAAACTTCATATGATAATTTGACTTATCTTCTAGCTTAAATTCTTCTGAGAAATCCAAAGAGCTAATACGTTCTCAAATCATTAATATCACTTGACCTTTAACATTCTTTCTTCGCATGAAGTACGTGAATTCACATATTTGTGTATTATTCCATACTCTGCATCAATAACACATTCCTGATTAGAAACTATAGAAGGCAGATATCAATTAGAGTTGATGAAAGCAATCATGTGTTACCCGTGGCTTTTGCTTTTGTTGAGAGTGAGAACACTAAAGTCTAGTATTGATTTATGAAGCGGGCGAAGGATGTAGTTGTATGTATGAGGCCAGTTGTATATCTTATATGACTGTCACGCTAGGCTTCTATAGGATATTAAGTATTTGAGGGATCGTAATGTGGAGAAAAGGTATGCTTAAGAATAACCAGATGTTCGTAGTAGATGGTGCATACGTCACATGTGTGCTAATTTTTATAAGCAGTTTAAGAACAAACATCTTATGACTCTTTTTCAATAGACTCTATGCTTAAAATCAACAGCAAAATTTAATGAGCTTTAAAGAAGATTGGACGAGCTGATAACAAAACAAATTGATAAGCAATTAAGAAGACCAATACTTATAAGTGACAAGGCTTAAGAAGCTCTATGATCACATTCCACTAATGATTATACTGTGAGAAGGAGGTCGACATCACATATTAGAAAATTTTTGTACTAGATTGAGAATGAGTCAAAGGAGAAATATGTCTTATTGAATTAAGATAGTGGTGTTAGGTTTGGCATAGTGACCACCAATTCGGTTGCAAAAATGATATGCTCCCACCTCTCTTGCATGGCCTGCGCGAAATTTTGCAGTTGGCCCCTACTGTGAGAAAAAACACTCAAATAGAGAGTGGCAGGGAGATTGTTTGTAAAAACGGTACACCCCTACCTCCCTTACACGTCCTATGTGGAGTTTTGCAGTTGACATCACCTGCGAAAAAAAATGCTCTTAGAATTACAGTAAGGGGACTGTGTTTAGTCCTACCAACTCATTGTGAATGGAGTCAACGAACATTTGTCACGTCAAATTTTACATCATTTGAGAAAATATTTTTAAAATAATTTTTTTAGAGGATTTTGGGTATATATCTATAATTTTTAATATATATATATATATTAATAAAAATATATAAATAAAAAATTATGTTCTCCTCCCCTCCAGAGTCCGCAAGACCTCGAGATGTGGACTTCTCCAATGGCCAGCCCACGAGATGCTACGCATGGTGGGGAGTGCGGACAAGGATGATCTGGGAGAACTGAACAGCCCAACAGGCGATCGAACGGGAAGCAAAGCCACGCTTGCGGCAGGAAGGACCCGTGGTCAGTTATCCGGGAGCACCAGTCATTCTCTCAATTTACCGGCGAAATCTAAGAGTCGGCAACTATAGGCAGCCCAAGTACGAACCCCTCTCTCCACCAGGAAAAACGCAGAGAACGGGGTAGAGACAGTAAATTGGCTGCTCATCAGCGGTGGCGCGACAGCGCGAGATGGTGTATCGAATTTGCAATCTTGTAGAGGGCGGCGGTGCTGTGCTCCGGGTGGAATTGGGAATTCGGGATGGAGGAGCAGTTCATCCTCCGCGTGCCCCCCTCCGTGGCGGAGCGGATCGAGCGCCTCATGAACGAAGCCGCCGCCGCCTCCTCCTCCAATCCCGACGACGCCTCCCTTGATCTCTCCTTCTCAGGTGATTCTCTCTCTCCCAGCGAAATTTAGCTTCGGAGACTTAACATATAACAGCTGCGTCAAAAACTCTGGTTCTGGCGGGAATTCGCTAGCGAGGTAACGTGCCCCTACGCTGCTCGGCGAAATGCGCGTACCGTTTCTGTTGTGCGAGTGCAAGTGGAAAACCTCTGCTCTGTGCCTCTGGAAGTCCGGGTGCGCCAGGGAGCTCTTCCGATGGGTTGTTCCGCCGGTAGAGCTGATTGGACATATGCTGGTGTGGCTGTTCCCTCTTCCCTGTAGTTTTGAGCTGGGAATAAGGTGTGCTGCATGCCAGCGATGACAAACTGATGACCTGAAATGTTGAGGTAGTTCAAGGATGTGCCATGCAGTATATGTCACTTAGGTCATGGTACGTGCTCTAGATTTTGTAGTACTACATTAAAGCGTGTCGGTAGATTTTTTATTGGCACTGTATTATCAACACAGCAAGAATTAGCTTTCCTGTTCACATAGATTAATAGATAACTTAAAGGGCAATGCTTTGCAAGCTTGTAGTTTTTGATGTGGGTTACCAGTTGCGGGAATCTGATCTCTTTAGTCTTTACCTGCAATAATCTGAGAATGATGACATATTGAGCAATCCATTTAGCATCTGATGGAAATATGAGCAGCAGATGTCATATTTAAACAACACATTATTAAGGGAATGCAGATTATAGCACACTTTACATTTTTGGAAATCTTGTTTCCTTATATCATTCTCTTAATATTTCCTTTTTCCACAAATGTATTATAGCTATGGTTGCATTCTAAGATGTCGTTGTCGTCATCATTATCGTCAAGTCTTTCAGTTGTAACTAAATTAGAGTAAGTTAGAAATAAAACACATAGAAACTACATATCAAGATTTAGGTATGAAAATAGTTATTTTCTATATACTCCTATTTAAGACAAAAACTTAGTAATATTCTAACGTCTCGTTTTATTGCCTTCTCTCATATTAATTTTGGTTTTTTTATCTCTTATCATATTATTATCACACCTTATAATTTTCCTATGCACGGGTGTCTTAGATATATCTAAACCATCTTAATCGGTATTGAACAAGCTTTTCTTTAATTTTTGTTACTCCTATTTTATCATGTATATCATTATTTTAAACCTGATCCATTCTTGTATGTATACAAATCCAACGAATATACATATCTCTATAATAATTAATTGTTAAATATTTTATTTTTTAATCAATGTTTTGCACCATACAATATCGTAGAGTTAATCGTTATTCTATAAAAATTGTTTTTTATGTTTTAAGGTATATTCTTATTATAGAGAATATTTGATACTTTTTGCTATTTATTTACCTGCTTTAATTCTATGGCTAATATTTTTATCAATATCTCTATTTCTCTTTATCATCGATTTCAAATAGTGAAAGATATCCTTTTTAAATACTTACTTAAAGCTAATATTTTTCGTCTCATATATAGTAGTGTTAAAATCACATCTTATATATTCAGTTTTAGTTATGTTAAGTCTAAAATTTTTTGAGTTAGTTTTAGTTCTGCTGAGCCTGAAGGATGCATTCTAAGATGTCCAATTGCTTAATCACTATTGGCAATATAAAAAATTACTAATGTTCAGTAATTGTACTTTGAAGAACTTGTATCAATTATACTTTGAAGAACTTGTATCTTCTCATGGTGTCATACAATGTTCTTACTTGATAGGTTCTACTCTTTAGATGCTAGAAATGTGGTTTGTGCTAATATTTTCTAAAGCATTCTATTTGTGCGTATCTAGTTTATTTACTCACTTCTAGTTTTGGTTCAAGAAAATGGTATATTTCTGTTTGATGGATACAATTTATATTGTAATACTCTAGTACTGTTATCAGGATCTGAAATTTTTAGTTAATCTTTGTTAACTTGTGGATTGATGGCATTTTTCATGCTACAGAGGATGGAAGAAGTGGAACATTTATGATTGGAAATGAAAGCTTTCTGGCATCTCTCTTGGATCTCCCAACTGTTGTGGAGTCATACAAGACATACGATGATTCAGTGCTAATTAAAACAGCTGATATTGGTCAGGTTGAAGGATAAAATTTGTGTGAGATCTGTTTTATCAATTGTAGGCTTTTAAGAATCTTATATTGAGATTGTAACAGATGATTATGGTAAGAGGAGAAGATGATCCTGCTCCAGAAGGAGTTGAATACAAGCATGGTCTTACTCCTCCAATGAGGGATGCACGTAGGTGGTGTTTCCGGAGAGAGCCTGACTTAAATGTATTCGATGCCTTTGCTTTAGCTCCTGATGAAAGCACTTCGTCAATCATAACTGTTATTGTTCCATTCACTCATGTTTACAGGCAGAACTTGTTCACCGAGTAGAGAAGGATCTCATGAATATTATGCATGGAGTATCTGTCAGCATCCTTTTGGTTGTTATGGTTTTCTAAAATTATAGCATATGTTACCTTAATTACAATTGATTAAAACTTAATTGTTTTTTATTTATATAATCTTTGGTTGACAGGTTTTTTGTCTTTTAATTTGTCATTGGCTCATGAACATCCATTGCCTGAAGTTACTGTTGTTTAATCAGAAGTTGATATGACTATATCTATTGAGTTCCTTATCTTGATGACAATGGTAATATCATGAACCTTTTGAGCATAGAGTTGTAGTGTTTGCATATGGATGGTGCCGAGCCTAAGCCTAAACTTCAACTTCTCGTATGTGTTGGAAGGTAAACACCATTTTCTTGGTAGGCTGTTATATAGAAATAACCATACCTGCTACTAGATATCTAACTGCATCTGGTTCACTAATTGACTGGTTCTTGTTGAGCCATTCCATGCCATTTTTACGAATGTTTTTTTTATTTTTTGCTATTTGTGTTCCTGTCGGTGTATGTACAAAATTCCTTGACTCAGTTGATAGACCAGAATGCTAGTGTAATTGGAGCGGCAGAAGGTGGAAAGAAATCTGCACCGGCTCCAGCAATCTAGCCTAATGTTCAACGACTGGCTTCAAACGGTGAAGAAGCTGTGGCAGAGAGTGAGTGACTCTGATGAGTCTGTTGACCCGTGAATTCAAGTTGACTAGAGCAAATAATCCTTCTCCAATTGCCCGAGCAAACCCAATTGACTTAGCAGTTCAGAATTCCATATCAGAGAACGAATATCCGTACCAACTAAAGGGGCGTGTTGTCACTGTTAAGGTTTTGTAATATTTGTGTAAAATTTAATGCGATACACGAGCTTTAAGATGAAACGACATCGATGTTCGTGGATGAAAGAATAGGCCAGTCAGGCATTTTTTTACTCTTTTACCCGTGGATGGTGAGGCCACAGCACAATAGTGATGTGGATTCTGTATCAGATTGTTCTAAGTTTTTGGAACGAGTTAATTCGTCCGAAGTATTTAAGGCCTTTGAATTGCAGGAAAGGAAAAACATTAAAAATATGAAAAACACAGGAATTAAAATAGCTTTTTTTAATCCTATAGAAATTAAAATACAGAAAATAGAAAGAGAATGCATTTAATTACATCATAGAAAAAAATCAACCATAAGAAAGTTGTTTCTAGGAAATCTAATCTCTTATTTATTTTGTATGAAATTGATCATAGGAATACAATCCCTTATGAAATTGACCAGATGAATACAATACTATGAAATTTTTTTGATAGTGACACTTGAACCTTACTGTGAGAACCTGCGCAATCCACCGGGAGGAGACAGGAGCTGGCCTCAACTCCATGCGATCCTGACCCAAAGCTGAACGCTCCACTGGGAATCTTGCAATCCTGAATCATGTTGTTGTTCTTGTACAGTTATCCCCTTCCAAGTCTTGATAAATCCAGAGAAAAAAAAATCTTGCAATCAGGTACTACTACACTACAAGTTTTAGGTCCATCATCCGCCTCTAACGTAACGGTGTAAATTTGAGCTTAAAAAGATCAATTATTTAGGAGTAAAGTATATGGACGGTTGCTAAATTTATTGGGCTATATCATCTAAACCTTTAAACTCCTATTTTTGTCTCTAAACTTGTTCCGGTGCAATAAAGATACAAATGAGTTTCATGGCAAATCACGATAATCCTGTATGAACTTTCGTTTACCTGTAACTAGTTACAGTAAGGAAAAAAATTACAGTAGGATTCACACATCAATAGTAATTATACCATAAAATTAAGAAAAAATTTGGGTTCAGTCGCATGGAGAAAAATAAAAATAAAAAACACATTTATACTCTCTTTCTCTTCCCCTCTCTTCCCCTAATCTAGATAGGACAATGGAGCCGAGACCAAGCTCGATGCCGACGGCCTCCGCACCACACACAAGCACTCCTGCCACGCCACTCGCCTTGACTCGGACTTTCTTCAAACCTTGCTCCATCTCACTATCATATCCATCCTCATCGTTGAGCTCCTTCATCCACTTCTCCTTCTCTAGCAGTAGCACACCTTATCCACAGTGTACCAGAGAATAGAGGTCAACGATATAAATAGTGACAGAGGTACTGGTGTAGAGGTGGTACTGGGGCATCATCGGATGTCCTCAGTGCCATCCCCCATCGTAGAGGATAGATCTAGGGTGCCACATTCGATCTCTCCGTTGTCTACTGATTGAGCTCCCGATCAATGACGGCTGGAGTGGGGAGCATCAACGGTGTCAGCTAGAGGCAAGTTAGCCACCATTGGGTGGTCTCCGAAGAGGGGAGAGGAATCAGTGGCTAGAATAGAGGAGATAGGCTTGAGCTTGAGCCTACCCTCAAGTCTGGAGGAGGATCTAGGCTTCGAGATAGGGATGACGATGATGAGGTGGTCCAGTGTGATGCCCCAAACCTTGCTAGTCTAAACACATAGACCAACATGGACCATGTGGCCCTTGTACCTATGAAACATGTATTAGTCCTACGAATACCAAAGCTGATACATATAGAAAGATTATAACAAAAACCTTTATTACAAATATGGATAGATTCTTACAAATGTTGCCATTATGGATGGCCCCCAGATGAGCAACACAACACCACTAAGTGACGAGGAGAATTAACAAAGTTGTTTCAATTTTAGATTTTTATTTGTCGTGTCTCGCATGACTCTATCATGTTTTACATGATAAATCATCATCAAGTTTAGAATCACTTGGTACCACCTCACTCAGTTGCCTTAATCTACTATATCTATACCTATTCAAGAAGATGCGATCGTACTTAGTTTTTTTCCTGCGTACCTTCTTGACTCGGTCTTTAATTGACCATGGTTGGCACTAGCCATTGCCAAATACCACCTAAATTCTATCCAACCACCCTAATCTAAATCATTTTTTCATTAATTTTGTGTTTTTGTAAAACAGTTATCACATGGCATGTGAAGTGGTATTATATGTCTTTACCCACTTCTTTTCTTGATAATCACTGCTACTTTGATGATTATTTTTCATACATCCTCATCATCAAATACGAGGAGATCTTATATTAAGCATGGCTAAACATTGTCAATAGTTAACTAGGGACTTAAATATAATTACGACAATCAAGATACATGATAACAATATCAAGGAAGACTTAAAAGACAATGTAAGTACACATTTTTGATATAGCATGTAATTTTATTTGTAAACAAAATATTTTACAATTGGGATCAACATGATTAAGGAGAAGGGTATAGTGGCTTGCCTTGCTAAGGATAGAATACCATTAGTTGTTGCTCTCAATCTTGATCGGTGGTTCAGCTCCTTAAGAGCATCTTCATGTTTCTTATTTCAAAGATGATACAATCTATGTGCATGATAGATACCAAAATTAGTAACAATCAAGATAAGTAAATAAACATGATTTTAACCTAAGGGTTGAAATTAAGTTGGGTTGCCAATGCTACTATCTTGCAACTAAAAAGATTAGTGCTAAGGGTTTCTAGTGGTCAACATACTTGGGAGGTTAGGGTGGATTAGTGACCCAAGCATCTAAAAAGATGTTGACCATAGACTCGATTGTATGCAAGGTTAGTTTGTACATCTATTGTTGACTTAGGCTAGTTTAGCTCTTAGTCAGAGGAGGCAGTAGTGAAGTGTGGCAAGGCTCTTGATCATTAGAAGGCCTATGTGTCTAAAATAGGATTGTGTATGCTAGTTGTGGAACTTGGTTTACAAGAATTAACAAATATTTCAGTTATTGGTCATAGACATATTGTTTGTAATTTATTGATTTTCTATTATTTTATTTTAGCATGTCTTTATATGGGTTAATCTCACTATACACTTATATTTCCTAACGTGGAAACACTAGTTGGTATAGATAGGTCTAGGTTTTTATTCCTTGGTTTAGGTTAGGTCAAATTTGTCTTGAAGTAATGTGGATGGATCACATTAGGTTTATTTTATATCTAGCCTCTAGTCATTCACAAACTTATATGAGCATAATGTATTATATTTTTAGTTTAGGTTGTGTGCAAGAATTTAATTGGTTGGTCATTTAGATATCATGTATATTTTACCTATCAATTTTATAGGATTTCAACCCACTGTTGTTTTATATTGGGTCCATGACCCATTTATTATCAATTAACTTTTGTATATATGTGTAGGTTTTGTTAAACAACCATCCTGAGCCAAACTTTTATTCAGTTAACAAATTTGATTTTAGCTCTTCTGTGGAGATAAACTTTTTAGATGTTAATCCAAAAGTTACTTATAGATTAATTTTATTTTGGTGAAATAATGTGGGCATTTAGTTTATAAAACATATTTCATGTTTCTGGTTGGTGTGATTGTCTTTTGAAGCGCTTTTATATTTATTGGTTGTGTAGGCATGCATTTTAAATCATATGCACTATTTTTCTAACTTGAGTATGATTAATTTTTTATGTTGGATTTAATTAATCACTTTGGTTTGTCTTAATAGTTTGGTGTAATATTTTATTTCTACAACAGATTGTAGATCTTAAATTTACAAAATTTTAAAGACAAGTTTCACTCAAATTAAGTTTTATTTAAATTAGTTATGAATTTTCTTATCAACGGGACGACAGGTGAGATAGTCGGCACACAAACGAAAGGAGGCGGTGGCGCAGTTCTACAATGGAAGAAGACATGGTCCATCTGCAAGATCACAAGAAACATGCAAAAATTGGACACAACTCCGTTTAATTTTGATCAAATATCTTATTGTGAGCCCTCAGGAAGTAAAAAGAAGCGGCCATTTTGCATTCTTACCTGTCCCAGAACCTGCAGGGAGGCGGTTCCAGTATTTGAGGTAATGGCTTAGTGTGGCATAGCTTGTGATTGTACGGACCGAGCTGTGGCTACAAGTAGGTGCAACCAGTTCAGAGGAAGCGGGGGGATGATGGGACTCGACGGATAGCGACCAAAATGATGGCGACGGTGGTTGGCTTCTAAATGAGTGGCCTTAATCTAGCCGAGCTCGACTCAAGCGGTGCTGGCTCCTAGCCGGGTATGAGGATATTTTAGAAAAGAATTCAAGAAATATTTTTATTTTTATTAAGAGAAACGTTTTTATAATTCTAGAAAACTATAATTATTTAGGGGTTGGACTCTATTAGCCATAAATTTATTTTGTTATTCGGATTAAATACTTTAATCCCTACGTTGTTTTTATTTTCTATTTAACCTCCACTTTGCATGCATTTGTTATATATATTTAGTGCATTTTTATGTGGTTAGGATTGAAAATTAAATAGGTATTTAATTTCTTATTACTCAAGATGTTCTTAATTATTTTCAAAAACAACCTCATTGCTCACTCGGTTATTATTGTAATTATTTACTGTGATAACTTAATATTTTTATCTTATTGATTAATAGTTCAGTTGATGCAATTTGTAATTATACTTACATTGATGCTATTTATAGAAGGTTGATAAATTAATCCTTTATTCATGGGCTCGTTTGATTGATTTACAAACAAAACACTTAAAGACAGCATGATATAAAAAGTTTTAAAAGTTTAAAATTTTTCTTATTTTTTGTTTGGATTTTTCAGGATGTTCCATCGACCATGCAGCTGCAGCTCTGCCTGCGCGCGGAGCGAGATCGGGAAGGTCCTTGCGCGCGCCTCAATTTTAGCTGTCTTGTTCATCGTGGTCTCGCAGAGTTGCGGTAAAGATAGCTGTTGAATCAGTGACCCGCACTGTGTGCCTATACATTTGCACCTCCTCAAGCTGGAACTTGAAAGGAGAAGGCCATTTCCGGGATATTCCTAGTTGTGGTTACTGTAGTGGTCGTCACTGTGGAAGCAGCCTCTCGAACTGATCACGGCCTCGCCATTTTGATGGGCACACTCCTGGCTGTCCTCGTGTACTGCATCTGGAAGACCATCTAGACATCAAGCCAGCGAACAGACTGCTCGACGACGACCTCAGGGCGCACGTGTCGGACTTCGGCATCTCCAGGTCCATCGGGAGGGACCTGACCAGCGTCGACACCCGCGGGACAGGCACCGTCGGGTACGTGCCGCCGGAGATGCTGATCAGCGCGCTGTCGGCCAAGTGCCCGAGTCCGACGTGTACAGCTACGGCATGACGCTCTTCGAGCTCGTCGGCGGGCGACGGAACTTCGAGCTCCCCAAGGACCCCAACGACGAATTTGACGGGTGTGTCTTGCCTTGGATCATGGAGAAAAGGATCGAGGAAGGAGGGCTCATGGAGGTGGTGGACACCTCCATGGTGCTCGGAGCGGCCGACGTCGACGATGAGGTGAGGCTGGTGGCGAAGGTGGCGCTATGCTGCGCCCACCGTAGCCGAGACAAGAGGCCCAGCATGCCAGCGGTCGTGGACATGCTCGAATGGCGCGCCGCCGTCCAACTGCCGCCGGAGAGTCCGCCTGCTCTTCATCAATTTCTCGGAGCCACCTCATGTCTTGCGAGCCGGTGATGTCTAATAATTTTGTTCAAGGACACTGAAATGTCTGCATAATTGTCTGGGTATAACCCTTTTTTCAGAAAATGAGAACATTGTTGTATGCGCGCACCATTACCTCACTGCAAAATGATGCAAAACTCTGAATTGGAGAACCTTTTCGTTCTTTGTTATGCACAATAAGCACAGGAACCATATCGACTTGGTGAACAGCTGAACTTAACATTCTTTTCTTTCTTCATGTCCACCAAACATTTCAGTATCAGAAAAGCCTGATGCCGATCATATAATAACTAACAACATACTTCCACCAATACACCCTCTAGTTACAACAAACAAGGTATGACCATCTGACGAAATGTCAAGTCAGCATATCTAGGATGAAGTCCTGTTCAAGGCTTGAAGCCAACAGCATTCTGGAACTAAGATACATCAGCAGTTCACAGAGCAGCAACCTCCACCAAAAAGAGGCACTTGAGGTAAAATCTTGCAGGACCTTCTGAAATTTCATTATCGACCACTCACGGCTCCTACAGTTCAGAAAAAGAAAACATAAAGATTCAATGATATAACAGAAAATCAAAGGGAGAATAGACTCATCTATGATGATGTTAAAAAATGTGCAATACACATCGAGGTGTCATGGCAGCTATCTGTATAACGTGTGACGTCAGGATTTACAAATATTCATCTACATCTCTATTATAAGACTATAAACACGTCTTCTTAGTGGATACATGTTACTGTCAACTGTTAAACATCTGAGCTGGAAGTATTAACATGAGTGTTAAGAGCAGCTGGGCTTCATTATCTACATGTGTGTGAATACATACATGGTGAAATGTGGCTGTCTTGTCTTTTTGTGCATAGACCAAATCTATGGTATCAAGTAAAAACTTTACAGTAAGAAATGCTGACATTGTTTACCCTTGTCCATATATAATAGAAGTTGATTGCAACTGTTGTACAGAGCTAACAGAAAGATAAATGTGCAACATAGTTTCACAAAAATAGGAAAAGAACTAACCCTTAATTTAGTGGATTTTTATACATCTGATAAGTCATAACAACATAAACACTGTTTAGTTAATTGGCAAATGGTGTCCTATTAAATACTCCTAACATTGATAGAGAAAAAATGATTACTTCAGTGTAATAGTTCAAATGATAGGTGTCAGAGTCTGTTTTCATAAAAAAAAGCCAGAATCCCCACACCAAAATAAAATAAAATCATAAATGAGGAAGGCCATGCCCCATGCATAACAGCAAGCTCACAAGCCATTCAGTTTCGAGTCATATGGACACGACCATCACTGGATGTTCTCTGTCGAATCAATACAGGACCATCATGAACCTAACTATGTCGAGCAGAACAAAGCCAAACATTGAAAGGCGAGGAAGGGGGAGTGATACAACTAGATCCAAAAATAATTTGATGATTTACTGAATACTCAGATTAACATATTATATTGTGTTCCTCTTATGATGATTAAGCACTTTTCGAGCTTGCTCCAAATAAATATGTACAGGTGGAATGCCACACTACATAAAGGGATCAGGATTAACGGCTTAGGGCCCATAAAGAAAATTATCTGATTGGTTCAATTAGTTGATCTGCGTGTTCAATTTGTGATTTTTCTTTTTTGAGCTAGAGGGGGGAAACCCCTCCCCTTTCCATTAGAAGAAATACACAGCAAAGTTTCTACCACACCACACCACAGTCAATAATGCACAACACCTAACGCCATCCCATCAGGGGCATCAGTGTTGCCAGAAGGTTTAATCACCATTCACCAGAATAAAAACCTCAAAAGTGTCTACCAGCAACAGAGTAACACAGTCACTAGCACAATTAGCAGTGCACATAAGCCATTTTTTCAAACATCATCCTGTTTCTGAGCATTGCCAGGTGCAAAAAATAACCAAGCAGGAAAATGTTTCCATCAACTTATCCCATAATTCCAGGAGCCCAAAGGTGAATAGATAGTTTTTTTTTAAAAAAAACCGAGTCAGCAATAGCTTGTGCTATATTAAGTAGAGGCATCAGTATTTACAGGAGTGAAAGTAAGTACTTGCAAGCAGGAAAGAAAAGTAAGGAAAAAGAACAGAACTGCACCAAGCATAAAAAGGTGAATAGATAGTTCATCCACTGGAATTTGCATTGTGCTCCTGATCACCAACGCACCCTACAAATAACATTTCAATCCAAAACGCCCCAATTTCCACCTTCACTATCCCTAGCGCCTCCTTCGTGCAAATCCGACACACCGAAATTACGTCGCGGGCACAACCTACATCCCACCCACACTTGGCAATACCCATCATTGCTAGTAACATTCGAAAAGGCTGACTTTTTGCAAAGAAAATGCTAAACTTTTGCTGCGCTATAAACACGATGAGTACAGATTCCAGGGGTTCTCTGAAATGCTAAAGAGCAGAATTAAGAGCAACAAGCACAATGCCAAGTGTTACCTGCTTCACCTTAACCACGCCAGCGAGGGCGGCTCCGTGCTCCACGACCATCCGGTCGAGCTCGTCCAGCGTCGCGGCGTCTGCCTTGTCCAGGTCCACCTCCATCATCCCGTTCACTTCCCGCAGGCACCCGTCCTGCTTCTTCATGATCTTGGCCACCATCACCTGTGCACCTACTGGCAGCCGCGGAAGCAAACCACTGAGCCTCCGCTTGCGCTCGGCGTCTGGCTGGCGCGGTGGCGCCGCAAGAACGGAGGGCCACTCGGACTCGAAGATTTCGGAGAGCTCGGCGGCGCTCTCATACACGGGGTCGCCTGGGCTGTTGTAGGACAAGGCGTTCTTGAAGGTGAGCCGGACGTCGGCGGCGAATGCCCACGGGTCCGCGTACCGGCGGCGTTCGAGGCGGCGGCCGACGGTGCCGAGGTCCATGGGGTCGGGGATGTACAAGTAGTAGTCGACAAGGCGGAGGGCGCGCGAGTCCACCGGCTCGGCGAAAACCCACCCGTCCTCGTGCTCCAGGAGCTTGTCCAAGAGCTTTCCGCAGCGCACGAACGCGTCGCCAAGATCGGCGGAAACTCCAACGTCTCCAGGAGACGCTGCCGCCACCGCCGGCGGCTGCAGTTCCGGCAGATGGTGCTTGCGCTCCGTGGGGAAGCCGGGGGGTGCCGGCGGTGGCAAGGACGACCGGCGGCGCTTTGGGCGAGGCATAACCGCATAGGGCTGGAGGGGGCTGCAGAACGACTAGTGTGGGGTTTGGGGCTTTTGCGATTCAATCGTGGATCAGTTTCACGCGGCCGACGATGCCAGGGCCCAGGTGTGAAAGTGTGAAACCAAACCGGTAGCCTGGTAGGAGTATCAAATTCTAAAATTCTACCTCCTCTAATTTCATTAGCTGTCAGTTGTCACTTTGCCCACCTTTTAACGTTTCAAAGTAGTTAACACTACATGTTTATGTAATTTCTATTTTATTTTTTTAGCCGAAGATGATATTTAGGTCTCATTTGTTTTGACTTAGGCTTATTAGTTTAAACTTTTAAGCTGTCCTTTTAATGGTTTATAAATCAGTGCCTCTTAAGTTGAAGTGTGGAATTAGTGTTGGCTCCTTGGGCAGCAGCTATAGTGACATTGGGTTCTTGGGCTGCAGCTTGACCTTTGCCTAACATTTGATCTACGGTCTACTCAACTTCCTGATCTTTAGCTGCTTGGGTTATATTGTTAGCGTCTTGGGTTTATCTTCATAACCTAGGTGAGCAAGGGATGTAGTTAAATTACAAAGCTTATTAAAACCTAACTAGATGCCTAACTCCAAAGGAGTCAACAAACATTCTTATATCACATAAAAGGAAGGGGTATGTGGCTAACTTTTGTATTTTTTTAGGAGCGCAAAGATTATAAAATTTCTACAGTAAGCGAGCACAAAGAAGTAGAATATTTTTACAAACAATTTTGGTGATTGTAAACAGTCATCCTTATTAGATAAGGGTTTTTCTAAGGTCAAACCTATGCTCTGAAAATACCTTGTGATGCTCCGATCCTCACCAACATAGATAGTGGGTTGACTCATATTGGGATGTTTCATTGTACCTATGATACTAGTACTTAGTCTTAGAATACATAAGCTAGTACATATAGAATAACAATTAATTAAATTACATAACTTTATTACATTACAGTTCTTACACAAGTTGATATTATGGTCAAACCCCAAATACACAACATCAGAGCGAAAACTAGCTGCAAAAAGCAACTAAGCGTTAGATTAAGCGACTTAGCAACTAATTTATTCTACATGTATGGCTTAGGAATCAAATTTCATCATAGTCTGCTTACTCCTAGAGATATTCCTTGATAGTTGGGTCTTTATCTTCTCCTTCAAATCTTAATATATTTATATAGATAGCAAGCGTGAATATTTTCATTCTCCACAAGTCACGGGAAAAGATGTTTATGTATGGCTTAACAAAGGAGAGGAGGGTTTATTTGCGAAAACAACCGCTACATAAAGATTTTATTTGCAAAACACTAGTTTATCGAAGTTTTAGTTATTGGAAAGAGTTTCACGTCTCAATTCATTCTACAAGTTGCCTTGCAACAAACGATTAATGATTCATATTTTCTTCACTTTTTCTCTATTAGTTTCTTAGTGGCTTCAATCTATTATTAATTTTTTTCTAGTTACAACTACTTCTTAGTTCTTCTTCGGCTTCAACTATTTCCAGTCTTAACCATTTATTCTAGTCTTTTCCACCTCCCGACCTTAACTAGAAAGGTTCCTCTCAAATTATTAAACAAAGACTTATCCAATCATGATGCTCAACACCTTGAGTCTCATTTCTAGCCATATAGTCTAACATTGGTAACATTTCTCATTCCCACAAATCAAGTTCACAAAGCAAAGCAAATAATACTACACTATAATAATCATGTTACATTGGCTCTTGACCATGGACATGAGTATTCGAACAGTTTAGTTGAACTTTATAGAGGTTATGCGTTTTACCCACACAACGTGAGCTAACTTCAATTACCCAACACGTGATGATCAAACACGGTTGGCAAAGGTAAGTTCACGACAAAGTCATTTCCAAAGATAACTGAGGGTTGTTTAATGGCTCTAGAAGGGTCCACGAAGAACCAATGCTCACGATAGGTTGCCACCGCCATTTAAACTAGAACTCACGAGTGGCCACTTGGATGAGTCCACTCCTATTGGCACTAAACTTCTTTAAGTTAACAATTACTTAGCTAGAGATACCCTATAGTACCAATATGGTTGTACTGTAGGATACTCGGATGGAATTCCAAAAACAAATCTTAATGACAATAAGTAGCCAAGTCACATTGGCATTGTCTTCATATTATTAGATTTCACAAAAAAGCTTTATTTCATAAATATACTAATACACAGAGTATTGGGTTTTTAAACAGTTGATTTAGAAGTCCATGTTTCCCATACGACAGTGCAATCGTAGCAGGCTTAAGCCATTCTACCTTGATAGTGATAACTAGAAGATAACAACACTAGCGCATTGTATGTGGGGTTATTAAGGTAGGGGAATCAATATCTTATGAAAAAGTAAGTGCAACTACTAGGTAGATTCATCGTTTGCACCTGCTTCGTGACTGAATATTTTAAAGTGTAACCTAATCATGCTTATTTACAAACAACATATTTGGACATATAGGAAGCAATATGGTTAAAGGTAGCTTACCTTGTTCCTAAAGTGATTCTTCTCTCTTGGATGCGACATCTAATCCTCCTTGGACTCAAAACTACACGTACATAGGAGCAAATCAACACAAAGGCAAATAAAATGAACATAACATAGCATAAATAATAGATCCATTAGATAATCTCATTTTTAGAAAAAATTTAGAAGTTGACGGACTCAAATAGAGTTAATGGTTTGTGATATATGAATTTCTAAAGTTTGAATGATTTTTTTAAAAGTGGAGAAATTATTTATTATAAATTGAGGAGTATATGAGGGAATATTCCCATTAGGGTTCTTTGGCTCGGCCCATAGCATAGGGTAGGCTTGTGGGCTTACTGAGGTGGACCATTGGCTAGCGGACCGTGAATTATTGGGGTGGATGGTAATGAGTTATTGGGCTAGTAGGTCCCGTACGTCAATGACTTATAAGTTCAAAGGTGTTTAAATTAGAGGTAAACTAATATGAGCCCACATGTAATAGAGTGGAGCGATTAAGAAGGTGATTACTTCGGGTGTGTGATTAGCTAGGTAGGACCGATGTGGGGCCCACCTAACAGTCTCTCTTCTCTTCTTCTTCTTCTTCTTCTAATTCCTTCTTCATTCCTCTTAGGCAAGGGCGGTGGTGGCGAGGAAAGGCTGTAGTGGCAGAGCTTGATGGCAAGGAATACAAGGAGTGGCGACCAGTGGTGGAGAAAGGGAGTCTTGGCCGAATCAACTTAATGCAACATCAATCTCCTTCGAGATAGAGGTAGCGGTGATGGAGCTAGTGTAGTAGGGAAGGTGGCATACTTGGGGCATGACTAGAGAGGGTAGAGGCAGAGTTGGTGACGAGCAGGTTGGCTAGGAGACAACATGATGGAGGAGATCGACAGGTGTAGGCGATGATGGCGAGACGAAGTGGAATGGGAGAAGAGGTGGGGAGGCTTTTATAACAGCGGCTTGAAGGAGCGAAAACAACGACAGATCGGGTAGACTAGTGGGGGCGCTAGGGGCGACGAAAATTTGACTTCCTATTGGTTGGTGGGGAGTAGCAGCGCACCTTGGACTAGCGGGCATGGGGGCGTGGTGGTGTGTGATGAATGCTATGGTGCAAGTAAGGTAGGCGGTCCTTTTGCCAGGATAGGGCATGGCATGTACGAGGGTAGGTGAATGCGAAAAGGAAGATGGGCAAGGACAACGTGGAAGTCATTGAGACTGGTGTGATTCATCGCAACATAGCTCGGCGAGATTTATGGTGGTGTGGCAGGACATGGACGAGGCAAGTGGAGGTAGGTATAAAAGGTGACGGTTTGGGCGTTGACATATTGGCGAGGCATGCTTTAGCTGGCTTGATGAGCTTGGCGCGCATGCATCGAAAAGCTAGTGCATCAGCGGTGGTAGGTAGGTGCCACAATGGTGGTGCGACAAGAAGTGGCGAGGCTCAACATTGTGTTGAGCGGGTAGTGTGCATGCACGATGAAGGAGACAACGTGTGAGGTCAGGCTATGGGCTACTAGGTTGAGCCTATTGGGCCGCATAGGCTACAAGGGCTACGGGGGAGGAAAGAGGCTAGGGTTAGGGGAGTGTAGGCCGTAGGCTTGAAAGGCCATACAGTGGCCTCGCGGTACTAGGCTGTGCATAGCTTAGGTGGTAGCTAGCTTGGTAGGTTAGGTGGCCTAGCTTGGGCCATGGCAGAGGAAACGGAAGGAAAAAAAGGAGACGGCTTGGGTAAGGGGAGTTAGCGATCCAAAAGAATAGTAAACATTTATAATTCTTAAAGATTTTTAGAATCAGGAATTGAAGGAAAATTAATATAGTTTAAATTTTGAGTTTGAAATGGTTTCTAATTTTGGAGAGAATTTATGGATGAAAGGACTGATTCAAATTATAAAATAAATTTTTATAATCGAAATAGGTTTTAAACAGGATAAAAAAACCAAGGTATTACATTTTTGATACCTTTACCAAATTCTGGTAAAATTTTAAGAGAGGAGGCTTCTAGAATTAGCATAAGTTTATAATATTTAAAGTGTGTTTTGTTTATTATCAAGTGGTAATGCTAAATTTTAACCAGGTTGAAATTGACAATAAACTAAACATGCCCTACACCTCAATTATTGAAAGGTATATAGGGTGAAAACCTCTTAAATTATTATAGCCATTCACAACAATGGCCACCGGGTCACCACAATCGGCCAAAGTAACTTTTTTCTCAAAGAAAATGCTAAAATTTTGCTGCTGATCAACGCGATCAGTACAGGTTACACGAGCTTACTGAAGTGTTAAAGCGCGGAACGACAGCAACAAGCATACAGCCAAGGGTTAGCTGGCTACTTCACGTTACCCACGCCGGCAAGAGGAGCCCTGTGCTCCGCGACCAGCCGCTCGAGCTCGTCCAGCGTCACGGCATCCGCCTTCTACAGGTCCAGCTCCACCATCCCGTCCTCCTCCCGCAAGCACCCGTCCCGCTTCTTCATGATCTTAAACTGTAGAAATATATACAGTGATTAATACTCTGAGTGTATATAAGAAGCGGTCAGGTATATATATATATATAACCTAGGCTAGTGGTCTAACACCCTTCACAGTCGCAGCGAGAAGGGAATGGATGCAGAGACTGAACTAAAAACTGGTGAACAAAGACGTGGGTAGGCCTTTGATCATTATATCGATGAACTGGTGCGCCGATGATACATGGAGCACCCGAACCTATCCTAATATGACTTTATCATAGACAAAATGGATATCGATCTCGATGTGTTTGGTGCGTCAATGATGGACCAAGTTAGCGGTCATGTAGACGACACTGACATTGTCGCAGTAGACGACGATTACAGAGGAGAGGGGTGCACGGAGATCCTAGAGAAGCTAGCGAAGCTAGCATCACTCAGCGATGGCGTGGGCGACGACGCGGTACTTGGCTTCGGTGCTAGACCAGGACACTGTAGTCTGGCGTTTTAAAGACCAGGAGACTAGAGTGTCACCGAGGAAGACGCAGTAGCCAGATGTAGAGCATCGAGAGTCAGGGCAGCTTGCCCAGTCCGCGTCAGAGTACGCGGTGTGGGAGTCGATGGGGCTGGAGCTGAGATGCAGCCTGCTAGAAAGCGTGCTCTTCACGTAGCGTAGGATGCGCTTGAACAGCGTGAGGTGAGGTTCATGCGGAGCGTGCATGAAGAGACACACTTGCTGAACAGCGTACGTGAGGTCGGGCCGTGTGAGGGTGAGGTATTGGAGGGCCCGGCAAGACTCCAATAGTGAGAGGGATCGGCAACGAGTGCGCCATCGGCAGCGGAGAGTTTGGCTCGAGTGTCGACCGGGGTGGCTGTGGGGTGACAATTGGCCATACCCGCACGCTAGAGAAGGTCGATGGTGTACTGGTGCTAGAAAAGGAAGAGCCAATGAAAGGAACGAGTGATGGAGATGATAAGAAAGTGGTAGAGAGGACCAAGATCGAACATAACGAACTCAGAGTGGAGTCGGGCCATGATCTAGTCGAGGAGAGATGTCGAAGACGCTGTAAGGACAATGTCGTCGACATATAGAAGGAGAGATAGGCAGTAGCGGAGCCGATATGAAGAGTGAACAGGGAGCTATCGGATGAAGAGGCCACGAAGCCGATGTGCCGGAGATAGGCAGCAAAGCGCTGGTACCAGGCACGAGGGGCTTGTTTAAGGCCGTAGAGGGAATGTTGAAGAATGCAGATGTCGTCAGGACGAGAAGGGTCGACGAAGCCTAGAGGCTGCTGGCAGTAGACCGTTTCCGTTAGATGACCATGAAGAAAGGTGTTCTTCACATCAAGCTGATGGATCGGCCAGGAGTGCGAGGCAACCAAAGTGAGGACAACCTGGATGGTGGCGGGTTTGACGATGGGACTAAATGTCTCGTCGTAATCGACACCGGGTCATTGAGAGAAACCCCGAACTACCCAACGAGCCTTATGAGGGCAAGAGAGCCATCAGCGTGGAATTTGTGTTTAAAAATCCACTTACCAGTCACAATATTGGTGCCGGGAGGATGGGGTATGAGGCGCCAGGTCTCGTTGTCCATTAGGGCCTTGTACTCGTCGGCTATGGCGCACGCCACTTAGGGTCGGCTAGGGCGGAGCGAGATGTCACCGGGATGGGTGAGATAGAGCTGTGGACGGCGGAGAGCCTGTAGCGCTTGGTGGGGCAGAGAAAACCGGTCTGAGTGAGTGACCATATGAGAGGTGGAGGGAACTGGAGCCGATAGGAGTGTGGGAGAGATAGGAAGAACTGGTCGGGTGGGGGTGTCATCGCCTCCGGATTGATGGTTGTAGGTGAGAGGAAAGGAGGGAACTAGATCGGCCTGAGCCGATGGAGTCGGATGGGCCAATTGGTCTGGTCGGTCTGATGGAGATGGAGCAGCCGATGGGCTGGGGGGAGCCGATAGAGGCTAAGGAGTCGATGGAAATGGGGTGTCCGATGAAAAAGGGACGGGATCGACTGAAACTGATGAGAGAGGTGGAGCCGATAGGGGTCCGATGGGTGGGACATCGGACCGAATAGTAGTAGGATAGGTAAAAGGTAAGTCCTCAGCAGCGGTCAATGAGGGGGTCGATGGAGGGGACAGTGGAGGAGACCGGGTCGGCATGGTGTTGGTGAGGAGGAGTCGAGATCGCTAGAGGAGGATATCGGATGAAGCAGACCAAAGGGAAAGCATGTCTCGTCAAAAATAACATGACAAGAGATGATGACCCGTCGAGTGGAAAGGCCGAGACATCGGTATCTTTTGTGAGAGGAGGGATAGCCGAGGAGAATGCATGCGATGGAGCGGGGAGTGAGTTTATGGGAAGTAGTGGCGGTGAGGTTTGGGTAGTAGAGGCACCCGAAGACGCGAAGGTGGGAGTAGTCGAGTGCCGTGCGGTAAAGAAGGGCATATGGAACGTTGTTTTGAACGGAGGAGCATAGGCGCCGATTGAGGAGATAAATCGCAGTAACCAGAGCTTCTGGCCAGTAAGTGGTAGGTAATTGGCGTGAAGTAGCATAGTACGACTGATGTTGTTGAGGGTGTGAAGGAGGCGCTCGGCTTTACTATTTTGAGGAGAGGTGTAGGGGCATGAGAGCCGTAGATGGATGCCCTGCGAGCTGAGGAAGGTTGTAACGGTATGGTTAACGAATTCCATACCATTATCGGCTTGTAGAGCCTTGTTGGGGGAGGTTGAACTGAGTAGAAACGTAGGTGACGAACTTAGTGAGGTGAGAGGCGACCTCTGATTTGCTGATGAGCAGAAAGGTCCAGCAATAGTGTGTGTAATCGTCAAGTATGGTAAGGTAATACTGATTACCGGAGACACTTTTAACTGAAGATGTCTATACATCATAATGTATAAGTTCAAACGGGCGTGAGGTATAAGAGAGACCTAGAAAAAGGCAGACGCACATGTTTGCCAAGTTGACACGAGTGGCAAACTGTGGAGCTGCTATGGGTACATCATATGGAGGCGCTGCGACGGAGGGTGGCGATAGCGTCGGGGCCAGGGTGGCCGAGGCGAAGATGCCAAAAGTTGGTGGAGAGGACAACGCTGGCATGTGGAGTGGATGGCGCAGCGAGAATGGTGTAGAGGTCTTCGCCACTATTGCAGAGAAGGATCTATCGCCGGGTTGGGATATCCTTCATAGAGAAATCAGACGCGTCAAATTCGATGCAGTAGTTGTTGTCGTTTGTGAATTAGCGAACAAATATAAGATTGTGAATAACAAAAGGTACGATAAGAACAATACGAAGGGAAAGGTTAGTAGTGGATATAGATAAAGAGGAGTCACCTCGGCATTGGACAGGAAGAGAGTGACCATTGCCAATGGTGATAAAGGGGGAGGAAGAGGGGTGATAAAAATGAAGTATACCGGGCGATAACACCATGTGTGAGGACACCCCAGAGTCCAGCACCCAAGGGTGCTGTGGTTGGAGCGTCATCTGGTTGAGAGTGGCGACGAGGCCAGCCTAGTTTCAGGAGGGAGCCGACTGGGTGGGTGGTGTTGGTAGTATCGGCTGAGACGGTAGAATGGGAGCTGATGCCAGGTGAGCCTGAGGATGGGTGCCGAGAACCCCTGGTTGTCAGCCAATGGGGCTGCGTGGTTGGGGCTAGGGTGCCCAGGGGTTGTAGCAGAGCTACAAACTCGTGGGACCAGCAGGGTGGGCAGGGACTGAGGCAAGTCACAATTTGCATCGAACCCTGCCAGTTCCTACCTTTGCCTTTGCCCTTGCCTTTCCCGGTGTGGGCTGTGTTGCCATGGTTGGAGCCATGGCCACCAGAGCCGCGGGAGGAAGCGGCAGCGCAGGATGCTCGACAGCCATTATCGGCTACGGCAAGGAGAGCGGTGTGGGTCACTATCTTCACGTCGTTGGCTAGAGGGAGTTCTTTAAGAACTAACATGTCATGGGCTCAGACAGACGTGGAAGGGGTGTGGCGTTGGCGATGTCATCGGTGGTGTTTGAGAAGTGGGGATTGAGACCTCGCAGAAAAGTGAGGACGAGTTGAGAGTTGGCCACAGGGTGGCCGACATCTCGGAGAGCAGCAACCTTGACTTTAAGGCGGTGATAGTACGAGGAGACAGAGGAGTCTCTTTGTACCATGGAATGGAACTCGTTGAGGAGGAAGATAGCGTGGAGCTGCTTGTTTGCGAGGAAGATCCGCTCGATGGCCACCCAGAGATCCCGAGCAGTGAGGTCGGTATCGTTCACTAGGGGTCATCGGGGCGAGGTGGAGCGGATTCATCGATATGAGACCGTAGGCCGAACTTTCCACAGAGTGATTTGAAGAAGAAAACCCACTTGAAATAGTTGGCGTTAAGGTCAAGAGAGATAGGAACGTGAGACTTTACGTTCACAGCAGCGTAGGGAGGGGAGAAGATCGGCGAGGTGGTGCCCCAAGTGTGGTCTGGGACATCGAGAGCCGGAGCAAACTCGACGACTGGGAGAGTGCCGGAGCTAAGGGCAGACTCGGTGACCATGATAAGAGGAGAACAAGGACAAATAGCCAATGGGAGGAAGAAGCCGATGGAAGGGAGAAGCCGATAGGAGGATGGATCGGTCGATCAGAGAGATGAGAAGCCGATAGAGAGTGGGCCGGCCAGCCGATAGGGAGTGGTTGGCCGATGTGGAGTATGCAGCAGAGTAGGTGAGGAAAAGGTGGTGGCAGAGTAAGTGGGTCACGGACGTGCGAGGATTCACGTCCGTGGACTCGTGGAGGCCAAGGGGTGGAACGGACGCGAAGAGAATATGTTCACGTCCGGGAGGCAGGGATTCGTGTCCATGGACACGTTAGATTGGCTCGGATGTGAGGGGAGAATGTTCACGTCCAAGAACCGTTGAGCATGTTGGAAAAGGCGAGAATCGAGGGAGTGTTCCAGCCGATGAAGGGATGGACAAGTTCAGCCGATAGGAGAGCGGACGAGTTTAGCTGATGGAGACGACGAGTGTGAAGGTGCGCCGGCATCCGAGAAGAAAGGATGCACGAAGCAAGAAGAAGGGCGGAGACGAGTACGAGGCAAGGCGAGGAGGCGGATGAAGACCGTCACCTTGTCGCATGGAGAGGGAACGGAGAAAAAAGAAGGTTATTGCGGGAGTGACGGGGAGAAGAAAAAAAGGGAGACGAGAGAGCGAGGAGAGTACTGAGAAGAGCGTCGGCGACGGAAAGAAGACATCGATAACGAGGAGGAAAAAGGTCGGCTCATCGGAGGAAGAAAGCTAGCGCGTCGAGGATATCTAGACTCGCTTTGATACCGTAAGAAGGATCGGATATATATATATATATATATAAAAGCCTAACACCGCCGTCATCACCTACGCACCCACCGGCAGCCGCGGGAGCGCGTCGGTGAGCCTCCGCTTGCGCTCGGCGTCCGGCGGGGGCGGCGGCACCGTGAGAACGGAGGGCCATCCGGACTCGAAGATGTAGGAGAGCTCCGCCGCTCTCTCGTACACGGGGTCGCCTGGGTTGTTGTAGGACATGGCGTTGCGGAAGGTGAGCCGGACGTCGGCGGCGAACGCCCTTGGGTCCGCGTACCGGCGCTCGAGGCGGCGGCGGACGGTGCCGAGGTCCATGGGGTCGGAGATGCACGTGTAGTAGTCGTCGAGGCGGAGGCCGCGCGCGTCCACCGGCTCGGCAAAAACCCAGCCGTCCTCGTGCCCCAGAAGCTTGTCCAACAGCTCGCCGCAGCGCACGAACGCATCGCCAAGTTCGGCCGTGCCCCAGACATCTCCAGGAGCTGCGGCTGCCGCTGTCGGTTGCGGTGGCTGTTGAGGCTGCTTACGCCTCTTGGAGGAGCCCGCGGCCGGTGCCGGCGCTGCCAAGGTCGACGATTCACCTCTTGGGGCGAGGCACGGGGCCGGAGGATGTAGAGACCGGAGAGGTTTTTGGGACTTCAATCTTGGGTTCAGTGAAACGAGAGTAACGTGAAACCATAAAAAAGCCAATACGAAATGCAAAGCTACGTATTTATATAAATTAGTGTTATCTCATAAGTTATAATACATATCAAATAATTATATAATAATATAAGATATAAATAAATATGTAGGATATAGTTATCAATATTATATCACATATCATTTACCATCACGTATATTCAAACTTAAAGATATATATATTATTTCTAAAATATTAAATTTCATCCAACACATATTTTTATATATTTATATCCTATAAAAAATAATCAGTTTTACTTTATTTGTCAAATTCAATCTTTTTATAATATAATATTGATCAAATCCACTTTTTTAATTGAGTAAAAATGTATGATTAGCTTAATATAACGTTCAATACACCCAATTTCCCAACAGCTCTATAAGAAAACCGGCTATTTGTAACCTGCTCTAACAGCTTAACTTTCCTGTCAAATAAACGGAATGATTACCAATAGCTAGGTTCTAGCAACAACGTTTTCCTCAATCCTCCCTATCATATTGTTATGCACGCAAGTAGTAGCATATGCAACAGTTGCACATTTTTCGCTGGCTTCAACAGGATGTGAAAATGGCAAGCATTGCTGTGTACACAGGGCTGTCGTGTACTCATGGCAATGGGTAACAATCAAAGATTTTTTTTAAAAAATGTTTTTTCCCATGATTTTTTAGAAATACACGTTTTAAAAAAATCAAATATATATCCGTGTCACCACACCACCTGGAGGCACTTCATTTTTTAAATGGCATATTCCTGAAAATTCATGGAACAACGTATATTTTGAAAAAAAAATCAACAATCGACTCGAATTTTTTGTTTGGCAACTATCTGTTGGCCCCGGGTGGGCCCAATGGCCAAAACCTGAAAACCCTCGCTTCTCCCCGTCCGTCCTACCGGAACTCCCCCAGCCATGGCGGGCGACAAGACTATCGCGCCCCCTCCGCCAGACGCGGCCGCCTTCTCCCCCGACGGCGAGCTCTTCACGGCCGTTTCCGATCGGCGAGTCCAGGTCCTCGCTCGGAACCCGTCACCTGAATCCCCCTTTCTTACGCGCTGTTTCCCTCGCCCTTCGGTCGTTGTTGATTGGGGGAAATACTTCTGCTCTTGGAGTGTTACACGGTCGCTACGCTACGATGTAGTAGTGTGCTTTTAGTTTTCGAGATGTCTCGTGGCTCGCGAGGGATTGCTGTATGGTTGGGGGATTAGGTTCAAATGCTTGCTCTCTCACGGGCTCACGGCAATTGACTACGGGAATTTGGTGAAGTTAGTTTTGTTTCTTCGGTTCTTCCTGGTGAAGTGCTGCTTGGTTATAGGCAATAGTTTCATGATGTACCACTATTTGAATACGTTGGCCGTCTACCTCAAGCCTATATAATTTTGCTTATCAGCTGTTTGTAGGGAGATTCCTCGAAGTTAAAATCTGAGATCTGTGAGTTGTAGAAAGCCTATCTATTTTAGAAAGGGGACTTCGGGGTGGTGAAAGTCTACTACTACTAACAAAAAGAGGGTGAAAAGTTGAGTTTTACATGATGCTGATTCCTCATTCATACTTAGGATCCAGGGAATTCGGCTGGATATGCATTTAGCATTAAAATCTTTCCTTCAATCAAAGCGTTAATCCAAATACTGTGATTGTAGCTTTGATGTATGCTAAGTTGCTAACATATCCAAATTTTCTGCTTGGGCTTTTTAATTGAGAAGGTATGGCATGCAAGAGGAGGAGAAATAATAGAAGGATGAGATGATCCAATTTCAGCCCCAGATGATTCATACAGTTGCATTGCATGTTGCTCTGTTCAGAAAAAGGTAATTTTTTTGGGATTGATATTAGGCGCTGTCTCATTTCTGTCTTACAATTTGCTGTTTTTGATTGGGTATTTTTTTCCAGCACAAAAAGGATAGAAACCTTATTCTTGTTGCTGTTGGTACTACAAATGCCAAGTTTTAGCTCTCAATTCTACTGGCGTCATATGGAAGAGTTCTCCCCATACTGGGTAGGTGCAATCTTATTATGATTTATGAGCTTGACGTTCTTGACCTTTTACTTGACTCATGGGGGTTCTTCTACAATGTTCTGAACTTTGTTTATGACTTTTTATTCAAACTAGAATGTTTGGCGTCCTCCTGTGCCATGTTAAAACACCTGGTACCTTGTCAATTAGTGCATTTTGAAACTAGGATTTCTGCCATTTCTCCCTTTGATATAAACATTCATAACATTTAACACTTTGTTCCTCTACTTAATTGCGCTGTAGGCTTATCATGTCTACTATGCTCTATCTTAGTCATTGCTTAAAACAATCTTTGAACTTACTATTTTTTTATCCGAATGGCTAGTTCTGCATGGATATGCTGCTCTCTGCCGTGAAAAATCTTCTTTTGGTGTATTTTTTGTAGCTCAAGCCTCATTTTCTTTCTTTCCTTTTGTGCTTGAAGCTCAAGCTTCAATTTATAACCCAAGTGGAAGAGTTATAATTTTTCCTGTTTAACTAAATAACTAGATATTCATGTTGGAATGCACTTAAGCAGGCAACATGAGCTTAATTGGATTATTACAAGCATCCCATATCCTGTAAGCCAAATTTTGACAAGCCATTCTGATGATTTATGTCATGAGCCAACTTGTCTCTCTGAAGAAAAGTGTTATTGTCTGTGTTGCAGAACAACACCAAGTTAGGTCAAGATGTCTTTGGTATAACATTATTGTGAAAATTCCGTGCCTGCCTTAACATGCTTTCCTTTTTCTACTATCAAGGTTGTTTCTCTTCATTTTGCAAGACATGGGCGTGTTCTTTATACTGCTGTAATGGATGGAATTATATGTGTAATGAATTCTCGCACTGGGGAATCCAAAGACATGTTTAAAGCTTCGAAGAAACCAATTAATTCTTTTACACTTTCTCATGGTGAGTCAACTTTAATTTCATCTGTTCAGATTCATGCTTAAAAATACCTCTATTAAAATCCAGTGTTCCAGATGTTTATTATGTTAATAGAGGATTTTTCCAAAAATGGATGGCTTATTCTTGAAGTAACATGAAGTGGTAAATTCATTTCTAATTATTTGTTGATCTTAACTTGTAGTAGTGTACTAGCTGATAGAGCATGGCAACACATATGCAATTGCCAGGTAAAATCAAAATTTCCTGTACCAATTATTTTATATGGGATATCAAGAACAAATGGAGCTGGAAAAATGCTAGTTTTTTAAATCTCTTTTGCATCATTTGATTATTAATTGCTAATTGGGTAGTTCAAATGAATTTAGTTTACATGACCCAGGGTTTCAGCAAAGTGAGTTGAATGTGAACTCTTTCTTTGATATGACATCTTATGTTATTATTACCGATCTCTTTTGCATCTTTTGGCGTTGTATTTTGCAGATGAGAAGTTTATGGGTTTATCAAGTAAGATCACAAGATTATTTAGTGTGGGCGAGAAAAAGGAGATCTTGAGGATTCCTTCTGATGTTGTATGCCATTCTTTTTTTATTATCTCAAACTCGCTCCTCTGTCTTCCTGTTAATACGCCCCATGAGATGGATTTGTAATATGTCATATACTTATAGAGGCTTTCAACTCTTATTGATGCCATTGCCAAATGCTGGGCCCTATCCAGCTGATAGCTGTATCAGATGATGGACGTTTTTTGGTTTCTCATGTTGACAATAATAAGGAAGTCCAAGTGCGGTCATGTGATCAGGATAGTTGTAACATCATTTCTACAGCCTCCCTTACAATCCAAAATCAGCCAAACATAGTAGAGTGTACAAGGAGCACATCATACGGAGATGGGGGGATTGTTCTCGCAGTATCGAAGAAAGGTGTTGCTCAAGTCTGGCATTTACAGACCCTCTCCCAAGATGTACTGCCCACAAAAATCTCGGTCAAAAATTCACTCGATAAAAAGGGCCGTATCCCAATTATTTCAGCTAAATTATGTGACACCAATGAAGACAAAACAGTAAAGGTTCATGTTGTGTTTGGATCACTAAACGTTTTACAGTCCAAGGTTGTAGAATTGGATGATACTTGCAAGGACATTAACTTGGTTGCAGAGTATGATGAACTAGCTAAACAAGATACGGTGTCTCCGCAGGAAAGGAATTTGGAGCAAGAAGCTAAAGGTTTGTTGCTATATCTTTCTGTTGTTCTTATAATCATTGTCCGTGCAGTAATAGTTAAGTGTGTTAGAATTATCCTGGTAGTACTGCAAGGCAGTTTGATAAATAACCCTGTTTGCATAATGGAAAAGGCTGTATGCCATCATTCTTGAGCTGCTTTCTACTGTTGCCCGTTCCTATATATCTGCAATAAGTTTTATTATTTCAAAAATGTTTTCAATTGTTAAACAGAACATTGAGCTTTAGTTAGTCAAAACACAGTTAGTTTTAGAACTGATCTATTCGATTCACATTGTTCTCTTTCACAAATTTTCCAGTTCGCTGCTTACCTTGTTTTAGGTTTCTCTACAATGACAAGCACTGTTGTTTCTTCCTGTTCAGATGAATTCCAATCCAGGCAGCAGCTTGTCTGCTCTTTAACTAATGGACAATGATTTGGATTAATCAACTAGCCAAGAGATTGATGTAGTGTAAATTTTATTTATGACTAGTGCCTAGTGGTGCACTTCGCCAAGCACTACTGGCATGTTATGTAGCTTGGCATGACTAGTACATATGGATTACTGTGATATACTATTAACACTAGCTTATAACTTGGGACAGTGCTTTCCTTTAAAAAGTGAAGAACACCCTTGTTTTAAAGAGAAATGAGAGTTTTATTTCAACCACCCACTACTTCAGTGCTAACTTCATCTTGTGCGCCTTTCAAACTGATAAGAATTTATTGGAATTACTCTCCATAATTACCCACATCTATATGATATGACAATCAAGTTGCAAATTATACACTTTGTCTAGATGCCTGCCATTGATTATTTCTTTGCCACCAGCAAATAGCAAGGATGCAGAACCTGTTCAAGGAAAAACAAAGAAAAGGACATCATCCGTTTTGGATTCCACTAATGGTGAGACATTGCTTTCTACATTACCTCCAAAACCTTACATTAACATTTTTTTTACCTTTTCTACCTCTAAATGTTGAAAGGACAGAGTTAAGGGTGTCCTCTATTTTCTAGCTTTTTTATTATCACATCACAATTTTTTTTATTTGGGATGTTTAGACACAATCAAGGAAGTGAATCCAGAGTACAATATTGATGAGTCGACCATGGAGGAAAAACTCGCAAGTCTGAATTTGCTAAACAAGTCTGAAATTACTGAAGAGCAACCACCCTCTTTAGCGCTGCCAAGTGCAGATTTGGTCCATATTTTGCTGAAGCAAGCTTTGCATGCTGATGATCATACCGAATTGCTAAAATGCATGTACAATAAATATGAAAAGGTATGGCTCCATTTTCTTTTCTGTGCACTGTGTGGATGAGACTTTTGTTGCTCCTTATCTTCACTCAATTGTTTTTCATATTTTAAAAGCAGTCTCACTTAGAATCTTATTCCAATTTCAATGTTTTCGTATAATTCATCATTTTTATTCAGCTTAGACAAGGTAGTTGATGTTACAATCTTTTAATTTTGGGTGTTTGTTTTACTGGGTTACGATGGTTCTGTACATGATTAGGAAAACATGTAGAACTTCATATGATTACTTTTGTCTATGTCAAACACTGAGTAGTTTGATCTTATCAACAGCCAAGCCACTTCTGTGCAAATATAAGCCTGATCAAACTTAGGCTGTGCTTACTTGGACTCTTGTTTCTTATTATTGCCATGCTTAATGATATTTTTCATAACAAGTACAATTGAAAAGAAAAAAAGTTAAATTTCTCTGGAACCCAGACACATCTATTGGTAGCCCAGAATGAAAGAAAACACACAGTAGTCTGAACCTCTTAATCCAGTCTTGTTGGACTGCCTTGTAATCAAACTTGGTCAGCCTAATTTACTAAACTAAAAACTGGCCTCCATTTCTCCATGAGACCAGAACCAATCTAATATTCATTCCTAGCAGCAATCTTCCAATGCATTAATATGAATTATACTTATTGCAGTTTCATGGAATATTTCCTCGTCTGATAATTGCATCGTTGGTTGGGTTACATCCAGATCATTGTAAAGTCAATATCACTCCTAACACCGGTGGATGTTGTTAAGCTTCTCAAGTTCTTTGTATTGCTAATACAATCCAGGTAGGTTCTGTTACAGTGTAAATCTCAAATATGTCCATTACAATTTGGCGGAAAGGTTGCACATGATATGTTTTCCCTTTCCACAGGGATGCAAAACTGGTTTGTATGCTCCCGTGGCTTCAGGCTTTACTTTGTCAGCACATGAGCAGCATGGTGTCTCAGGAATCTTCTCTACTGTTGATAAACTCACTCTACCAGGTTAGTATCATATTCTGCTGCAGTTGCAGTAACGGTAAGTGACATCATCCATATTGGATTTTGGTTTTTCTGATTAATATTGTTAGATTACTAGTTTGCATCATCCCTGAACAATGCTGCATTTAGATGTCTTATGTCAGGAAATTTTTGAAGTTTTGACTTCCTTGATTATCAGTTTTTTAGTGCACAGGCACAGTCAGGAATGGGAATTGTGAGTCGTGTTGAGTTTTGAATACTGATGTTACTATCTGCCATTTTTGCAGCTTATTGATTCAAGAACATCAACCTTCAAGTTATCACTTCAACTATCAACTACCCTAGACTATCTTTTCAGCGAGGTAAGTTTCATTCCTCCAAATAGCGTGGTCTTCTTAATCATTGCAATAATTCAAAACTTTTCCAGGTTTCTGATGGTGAAACTGATGAGGAGGCGGCTGCCCCACCTATAATATATGAGGACAAGGACACGGATGATGAAGAATCTGAAGTTGATGCAATGGAAACTGACGGGGTGAGCCAAGAGCTGGGCGACGTCACTAATGACGGACTGATTTACTTGCTCTCTTCTTTGATTTAGTTCATGATCCTGACAATGTAGGGGCTCGCAAAGTTGGACAATTCTAATTGCTGCTGCTGTCTGGAATTAGCCGTTGCTCAGCGCATGATAGAAGCTCCGAGCCCCTCCCCGTATGATACTATGATTGCCTTAGTGTTAGGATCAAATCTTAATGTAAAAGTCAAGCCAGCTTGTATCGACATCATCATATATAAGGTTTACCTCGTCAAATTTTGTATCTGGCGAGTGCATATTACTGCAAGCTATTTGAGTCCTGTTTTTTTTTTTTTTTTGTGAGTGACATTTCAGTTGAGAAAGATGGTGAGTGCAATTCATGGAAGAAATCACAGGCTTGTTTAATAATTGTTGGTTGTTAGAAGAGTATCTAACAATACGGCCGAGTATGTCGGAATTTTTTTTGTTGATTTGCTGATAATTTATACATGAGCTGCAAATGTTTGCCTGTAGCGCCTTAGGTATCTTCTGAACGCTTTGTGTAACAGTATGAGCCAAGTCTTTAATTTTGAAATGGTATAAGCGTAACTTAATTTCAGTTAATTTCAATCGTCACAAACTCGTCTCAATCTTAGACCAGTTTTCAGTGCGATTAGAGCAATTTTTAAATCATGGCACAGAATTATTAACCAAACCGGTGCACAGAAAAACAGATTAACCGAATCAGGCGCACAGAAAAAAAACAGAAATGAAATCAAAGAGAGGAAAATCATTTTGACAGAAGCAAGAAAACCGCAGAGAAGTTAAGGCCTCCTGACTCTCTTCAAGTCGCAAGTTGCAACATCGTAACCATTTCGCTAACAACTTTTTGTATTAGTAGTAGATCCCAACCCCATCCACATCCCCTTTGCTGGACTACAAATTCACACCGCTTTGCATTTTCCTCTCTCTCCCTTCGGCCTTCGCCTGAATCCACCTAGTCAGATCTCGAGCGCCGCAGCCCGCAGAGGCCAGCAACAATGAGGCCATCGCTGATGAGATCCGCCTCCCAGCTCCTGCGCCGCCGCCGCAGCTACTCCTCCGCCTCCGGCCAGCCCGAGCGGAAGGTCGCCATCCTCGGGGCGGCCGGCGGCATCGGGCAGCCGCTCTCGCTACTCATGAAGCTGAACCCGCTCGTTTCCTCCCTCTCCCTCTACGATATCGCCGGCACCCCCGGCGTCGCCGCCGATGTCTCCCACATCAACGCCCCGGCCCAGGTACCGCCCCCGCGCTCGTCGCCCGCGCCGCTCTCTTGGTTCCGCCGGATCTGTCTTGACGCTGCCGGCGCGCTTGGGTTTGGGGTTTGGGTTTCTCGCAGGTGAAGGGGTTCATGGGGGACGACCAGCTCGGGGAGGCGTTGGAGGGATCGGACATTGTGATCATCCCGGCCGGCGTGCCGAGGAAGCCCGGCATGACCAGGGACGACCTCTTCAACATCAACGCCAGCATCGTTAAGAACCTCTGCACCGCCATCGCCAAGTACTGCCCGAATGTAAGATCTCTCCCTCACTCGGAGCACTCTAGATCGGTAGCTTTTGTGATCGCTTGTGGGTATTGCTCGCTGCAATCAGGTCTACTAACGAAAGCGTAAACATGTTTTGTTTGGAGATGTGTAAAAAGCTGTACTAGATTACTGATAAGGCGTCAAACTTTGCTCCAGCAGGCTTATCTCAGCAGTCAGCACTCATTGTAGATCTCTTGTTGAATAATCTGGTTCCCTAGCTTTTTTTTTTCTTATGCTGATAATTTGGTGCAGCAATTATTTTTATCCCCACGGGTCATTTATTAACCTGGACAAATCAGAAGAATATCATTGTTTACCCTGACTTGTTGCTTGTTGTTATCTGCTTATCTTTGATAAGTTCTATCAATTTTTTTCAATCTTCATATTTCTGAAACTCATGCATGTTCATCGGTCTTACATGCTTAATTACCACCACTTACATTAAATTCGTTCATGTATCTTAGGCTCTTGTCAACATGATCAGCAACCCAGTGAATTCAACGGTCCCAATTGCTGCTGAGGTTTTCAAGAAGGCTGGGACTTACGATGAGAAGAGGTTGTTTGGTGTGACCACACTTGATGTTGTTCGTGCTAAGACTTTCTATGCTGGAAAGGCCAATGTACCAGTTACTGGTAATAACCTGAGAGTTACTTGAGTACTGAGAATTGATAGAGTAGGGTTTTGGTGATTTTTTCTCTCTGATCTTCTGTTGGATTTGTTTTTCTTTTTTGGCAGATGTGAATGTCCCAGTTGTTGGTGGTCATGCGGGTATCACCATCCTGCCACTGTTCTCACAGGTATGGGTTTGGACTTTTGATTAACATAACTCGGAATGTCATATCAGTAGGATCCATATATTCACATAACATAAAAATCAGATTATCAGATTGGTATGTCTATATATATATATTGTTATGGCACTATAATCATATCATGCTTGCTAACCTAAGAACTATTGTTCATGTGTTCTGATTCTTGTAGTAAACTGCACATGTTTATTATGATAAAAGTTAAAAACTTTGTTATATTTTCTTGCTTAAGGTTGACATCACTTGTGTGTATAGGAGTCTTTTATCTTTATAGAATCATTGCTAACGTAGTCTAATATAAAGTGTACATTCGTTTTTTGGATTATAAATAAGAACACAAACACTTCCATATATAAGATATAACTTTGTTATTTTGGCTGTTCAAAAATGTGAAGCAGTTGATGCTTTTATAAGCTCATAACTTAACAATCCAACTGAAGGAACTCTCTATTTGGATAGGCAACTCCTGCAACTAATGCGTTGTCTGATGAAGACATCAAGGCTCTTACCAAGAGAACACAGGATGGTGGGACTGAAGTTGTTGAAGCAAAGGCTGGAAAGGGCTCTGCAACCTTATCCATGGCGTAAGTTAAAATAAACATAAGAGCTGTGTAGAGCGAGGAATTGGTGCTTTTATGGCTAATGGTGGTGTTTTTATCCTTATTCATTTGATCCTTTTGGGGAGCAGGTATGCTGGTGCTGTTTTCGCAAATGCTTGCTTAAAGGGTCTGAATGGAGTTCTGGACGTTGTTGAATGCTCTTTTGTGCAATCAACTGTAACAGAGCTGCCATTCTTTGCCTCCAAGGTACATTTGCTTTTCTCAACTTTCTTTGTCTGTTGCCGTTGTGATCTATCATATCATTTGGTGAAGTAAATCTAGTGTATTTTCCATTCCATCTCATCTTAATGACAGCTTTTTTATTCTATTCCTCCTTTTTTATGCTCGTCTGTAGTTTTATATGCATATTGTTTTATTTTGCGTCCTCCTTTTGCTGTCCAAAAATGTTAGAAGATGGACAGGATCTAACCATGGATCTTTCTAATTGCATAGAACGATATATATTAAGATACTAAATCCTATATAAGATTGGCTCTTGTCTCTGGTTAGTTCCTGTATCCTGAATGATTGTATGGTTAGATACTCTCATTTTTTACTTTGCAATGAATGGCTATACCTCATTTATGGAATTGCTACCTTATATATGTTCAGAATGTGTTCATTTTATTGTCTCATCTATTTACATGAACTGTGGAAGTGTGCATTTTGGTGCTCTGATTCTATGAACCTGATACCATCCATGTAATTTTGGATTTTGTGCATGGTATCCATGTACTGCTGCAAAAGAAATTACGCTTCATCTGGTTTCCTATATTATAGGCTGGTTACTGTAATGCTGTTGCATGGTTATCAATAAACATTTTTTTGTACAAAAAGGTTATAAAAATGCCCTTAAATATGCCATGCTAAATCTCATAGCAAATCTTGCATGCACATTGCAGTAAGATTTCCTGTGGTTTGCTACTTTGCTTTATGCTGTGCTCTTGGTAACATGATTTACATATTACGTAGTGGGTGCTTAGCCTAATGTGAATGTGATTCTATCATCTGGTCATTTCAAAACAGGTTTTTGCTTTAGAAATCTTCAATTAGAGTAAACTTTATGGTCTTGCTGCTGAAATATTTATGTTCCTTCACTGATATTACAGGTGAAGCTTGGGAAGAATGGAGTTGAGGAAGTTCTTGGGTTGGGCCAGCTGTCAGACTTTGAGAAGGAAGGACTGGAGAATCTTAAGGGCGAGCTCAAGGCTTCAATTGAGAAGGGTATCAAATTTGCAAATGAGAATTAGTTAGGCCATTTTGCAGACTAGCAACTCATACCTGTAGATGAGGCTTCTCTTGATTTGATTTATGCTTTTCTACCCCTTTGTGTTGGGGTACCGAGGATTTGAGCTTTTACAATAAGAATCCAGCGGCCTAATGCCAAACAGAACAAAACTTGTACGAGAGGAACTACTTTGTGTCAAGTTTTGAGTTACTTTGAACAAACATTGGTTTATGCACCTTATGCCTGTGCATTTTTTCAAGGACTGCTCCGGGAAATTCTGCAAATCTGTGAGTGTGTGAAGCGTTTAACCTTCCAAGTGCCTACGAGGCTACGATCCGGCAAAAGTGCTGCTTCTTGATTCATAAACTGGCCTAAGGTTCTGCTTTAGCCGGTTTTAAAATTATAATTTCTGGAAATACAGACTGTTCATTTGAATTTGACAGAACTGGTCACCAGTCACCACTAATCAGTCATCAAATGTGGTGATTATATGCGATTCCTGGACCCTAGTTCCCACTTGAAATAATTTGTTAATCTACTCAAATTGAAAATATTAATTTTAGATCGGAGATTTCCAGCGATGGAACACTCCGTGAGCAACCGATGGTGAGCAGCACCCCGTCGGTGAACAATTCAATGTGGCTTGCAAGTGGCAGCCACCGTCACCTGGGTAATGCATAGATATTTTCTGAAAGGGACACTTTAAAGGCTTTAATGCTGATTAGGCAACTATCAAATTTACCCTGAAAATTATTCTATTCATTGGGAAGTTCTTTTTTTCCCCTTTTGACCGCATCTGATTCGCTCCTCTATAAAAGAAAAAGATTAACGTTCCAATTTCCTTCTCTTTTTCCCCCATTCACCTCTCTTAGGCCATTATTTGGATTGAGTTCTTGCACTATGACTTGTGAAGATTGGATCACAATATTCAAATAGTCATAGTACATACACGAATCTCAGTGCGGTGCTATTTCTCTTCCACCACATATGGTGTGATGGAGAAGAATCTTAGGTGCTACTGGTAGCACCGTTCTACTGATGCATCAAAGGGCACTCAAATATGTAAAAGAAAATAAAAAAAATCAATACGTGCAAAATGATAATGTATACCAAAAAAAATCACCAAAAAATTGTTTTACACATGGAGTTGAGTATCAAAACAGTGCATTCTGTAAATACGAATATGTATTTATTTTGTGTACTGTTTGGTCCTTATATTATTCCCTTTTTTATCAATGTATACATAATTTTGTGTTGATATTTGTGTATTGGTACATATCCATTTTTTTTGTCGGGCGGCAACGGACTGCCGACCAAATTTATTAAGATAAAAAGCAAATTAGTACAGACTACAGAGATCAACACCATGGTTGTTGCTAACTTTGACTTGTGCCTCAATACCGCACATACTTACGTGGCCTCTCTACCTCGAAGAAATATTATTTACATTGCATGGCAAGGTTCCTGCTTGTCCTGCTGTGTTAGTCCTTAGTACATATTGTTGAGTCGTACACCTAAACATTTCTCATAATTTCTTGTGTACATTTGAGTTCACGCTTTGACGTTGGTAGTACGATAGCACCGCACTGCGTGGTAACGCTAGAGATTCATGAAAAGCCCATATTTATTATGTATGAGATTGTAAGACGAGTTCGGGTCGGATGTGTGGCCAAAATTGCACATAAGACGAAATAAACTACTAGCATATAATTAATTGTATATTAATTATTATAAACTTAATATATATATATTTAAGATAATTCTATATAGTTTGAAAAATATGTTAACAAAAAATAAAAAAATATCAAATCCAAACTTACTTTTGAACAGGGTCTAAAAAACCATATTCATGCAATCTGCTTTCTTTTTGGGTGAGTATGACTGCTATTGTTCAAGTGGCATAGCCCATAAATAATATCCACTCAAAAAAATGCACGAGAATGTTGTTTTATGAAATGAAAAATATTAGAACACTTCAAAAGTTTGGAAGTGTTGGATAAATAGCACAGCCACAAGCAATATATATCAATCAAGTCAATTCATTGCAACATCAACTTTACAACATTTTTGTACTTTTCTTACACGTACGAGAAACTATTACTCTTCTCAAGAAATTGCCTTTCTTGTATAATTATGCTTTTCCTTCTCTTATCCCGAGTTTTGTCACCCAACTATGGCTGCTTATCTCATTACTCCCGGCTTAGCACCGTTTTATTAAAACTTATATCTCATTTTGAATTTTAGAAATTAGTTTTTAAATTGTTTTTCTTCTGAGAAAGAATTGCCTGGCCTTATTTTCACTATCACTAAGGAGGCTAATAAACCAACCTAAAATTAATTATTTGAAACACTTATATATATACGCACACATTTATCTCTATAAAAAAACACACATTAATTTTATAAAACTAGACATCTCGATATTAATAAGATTATTAAAAAATAATTAATCGTAAATACAAACCAATATATAAAACTTAAACCGAGGGGATGGCTGAAGATAGTTATGCTTAATTTTTTAGGAAAATCAAAAAGTTTTGTGTTGTATGTATTAATAGAGAAGACAGTAGGCCATTTCATTATTCTTAAAAGTTATAAGCATGTTTCAGATTTTTTTTGTTTTTTTTAAAAGCAGGATCAAGCAGAGACATATGATTGCCGTCTCTTGGCCGTTCTCCGTGCTGAGCTTCGTATGTGCGCGCCCATGGTAGAAACGAGATGACGAAAACATATTTTCACTCATGCACTGATGCACGGTTCAACATACGGAAGTGCCTCACCATTCGGAATACGTAATTCTCGTACGTCCTTGTTGTATTTTACCGGTTTCACAAGTCACGTAGAGTGCCGTATATAATATTCAAAACCTTTGCCTTAACAAAAAGATCAAATCTTTGTGTGCAAAAAAGAATGGATTCGACGTGTACTTCAAAGTGGGCCTCTGAGCATCTGACCGTTCTCGAGGGTAGAAGTACACTTGTCACACGTGAGAGCGACTACTGGCCCCACTGACCTGTGGGCCTCTGTCACCACGAGCCTACCTGTCAGTGACTATCGCAACGTTTATAAAAGCCTAAGCAATGCAATTAACCCGCGGCGACTTCGCCATTTCTCCGTTCATCTCGAGCAAAGTGGAATGGCTTCCTTCCCCTCCGGGAGGGGAGGAGGACTACTCTCGCCGGCGGCGGTGGCGGTACTTGTTGCTGTGGCGGTGCTTCTGTCGGAGGCACAGGCGGGGGAGCAGCCGTGCTACCCGCGGCTGTTCAGCTTTGGGGACTCGCTGACGGACACGGGCAACTTCCCCTTCATCTTCGGCAACGACTCTCGCGAGCCCGCGCTCCGCCCCCCTTACGGCGAGACCTTCTTCCACCGTGCCACCGGACGATTCTCCGATGGCCGCCTCGTCGTCGACTTCATCGGTACTCTGCTCGCGGCAATTTAGCCCCCTCCTGCATCGATTGATCGACCGATCGAATGGCCGGACTAACCTGAGATTTGAAATTCATGCGGCTTGGTACGACGCCGCCGCGCCGCAGCGGACGCGCTCGGGCTTCCGTTCGTGCGGCCGTACTGGAGCGGTCGGACAGCGGGGGACTTCGCCTGCGGGGCCAACTTTGCGGTGGGCGGCGCTACGGCGCTCAACCCGGACTTCTTCCGGGCGAGAGGGGTGCCCATGGCTGACATCGTGCACCTCGACATGGAGATGAAGTGGTTCCGCGATCTGCTAAAACTGCTCTGCCCCGGCGACCTGGCCGGTATGTTGATATAGCCCTTCCTCTTTCCACTCACCTTTGACAATGACGTTTTCAACTAGGGAGATGAAATCGTAGCAGACTCGCAGTAGACTAGTAGTTTGGTGCTTTGGTGGGGGCTAATATCTAGAAGATGCGTGTCTAGAGATAAATATAATATCTGAATGTGACGCATGGAGAAGCAAATGCCAAACGGGCCACAAACTGATGAGAATATAAGCAGGCAGACTGACAGGTACTTTTTGGCTTAAACTTGTAGCTTTCAGAAGACGTGGAGGGCTCCTTTGGATCAAAGGATTTTTAACGAATTTTGTAGGAAATGAGCCCTATGGGAAATTTTCCTACATGGTCATTTGGAACAAAGGAATGAGCTCCCATAAATCCGATGAAATTCCTTAGGAATAGCCAAAATCATAGAAATTTTGGAGGATTCCTGACATGAGATCCAACCTCATGGAAATCTTCCTATGACTCTCTCTCTCTTCTCGTTCCCTGTGTTTTTCCTGCACTCCATTCAAATGACGATTTCTATAGTTTTCTTGTATTTTGTCATCCATAGGATTTAAAGTGTGATGACATTCTAATCCTGCGATTTTCCTATTCTTCTGTTTTGAGAATCCTGTGTTCCAAAGAAGCCCGGAAGGTGTGAGTTGGCTAAAAACTTGAAGAGAAAAAAAAGTTTTCTCTAGCATTTTCCTTATGGTGTGTAAACCATCCTAGTATGGTCTATGCCATTTTAGAAGTGGTGCAATGGTATATAATATAACAATATATATACTCCCCCAATTCCTTTTTCTTTAAATGAACACCCAATTCCTTTTTACTTTTGCTTTAGGACATTGACATGGTTTCCAAAGCATATATTCATAAAAAGTACTAAGAATATAACTGCGTCAAAGTATTTTCCATGACACACTAATAACTATATGCAAAAAAAAGTGCTTCCGAAGAGAAGAACTGCACCAATGAATCTAGGAAAATCAATTCATCATTGACCAGAAATAGTGGAGTTTATTTATGGCTTGAAGACTGATAGCTTTTGTTGATTGCTGCTAGGCAGATGGTCCATTTCAAAATTCATAACCATCATTGTCAAACACCATAACTGATACTGTATTTTCTATAAAAAGGAATTATTTTCGTAAAAGGAAATTTTGTAAAAGGTGTCTTCAAACTTTCTGCAGTTTTTTTTAAAATTCTCATACCACAAATCCATAACGCATTGTATTCCAAAGAATACATCTTCATTGGTTGAAATTACAAATTATTAAAAATATTTTATAAATGGACACCATGTCACTGCTACATATCAACATGATGTGATTTCAATGTGATAAATTGTTGCACCCCTTGAATTGATGGCATATAACAAAAATCATAAATCAATTAATATTCCAAGGGGAAGATCATGCTGCTACAAATCTGGTTTTTAGTGTGGTTGGAAATGACAAGTAGTAAACTTTCTGTGACCCTTTAAATGTTTAACTACGATATAAAGAAGCAATTGTGATGCACTTAAATGCCATTTTCAGCTATAATATCATATTTACGTACTGATTCTAAACACTAGTTATTGCACAGGTTGCATGGGCATGATGAATCAATCTCTTTTCTTGGTCGGAGAAATTGGGGGCAATGATTACAACCTACCTCTTCTCACTGGGGTGTCCATTACAAAGATTCGCAGCTTCACTCCGAGTGTCATTGCCAAAATTTCTTCTACAATCACTGTGAGTAGCATGCCTATGTTACATCATTTTTATATACCTTGTGCTCTTGTATCAAGAAGCAGTACAAAATTACATGGCTTGTAATGCAATAGAGTTGAGTTTGCAGGAATTGATTGGGCTTGGGGCAAAGACGCTGGTTGTTCCTGGTAACCTCCCAATTGGATGTGTTCCAAACTACCTCATGATATTCAAGAGCGGTAAGAAGGAAGATTATGAGCCAGAGACAGGTTGCCTCAGGTGGATGAACGAGTTCTCGCAATACCACAACAAACTTCTTATAGAAGAATTGGAAAAGTTACGCAAGCTTCATCCTGATGTGGTCATTACCTATGCTGATTACTATGGAGCTGCTAAGGAGATTTTCCTTTCCCCTGAACAATTTGGTGAGTTCTGTTAATTCATTACTGTTTCCACTATGATTTCTTTTCTAAAGCTGAACACTATTAATTTTAGTTTTTAGGATACAAGAAAAATACTCTATATGCATTCTCTTAAATTCATTTTCCTTAGGGCTTCTCAAGTGAAGCAAATCATTCTGTATGCTTGTATCATAGTCACAACAGCTAAATAGGATTTATTCCCTTGGTATATTTGTCAGGTCCACTGGTTTATTTTCATCATGCCACGTAATGCACCCCCACGCTACTTTCTATATTAATAATGAATCGCTTGATGACAATTTTCTTTCAAATGCACTTTATTTGTCCTTGCTTCAACTATTTGTAGTAGACAGCAAAGTGTCTAGAGGAGAGGAGCTGACTTAATTTCGTCCAGTAACACCATTTTAGCTCCCTCCAGACCTCTGTTCAGATATCTGCATTGTTACCATGATATAGATACATTATGTGTATTACAAATTAACATGACATCACTTGTACTGAGTTTAAGATTGAACTAACTACTCGGTTTCACTAGAAAACTGTCTAGAAAGTAGAAACCTTAATAGGCTACAAGAGGAAAGCACATATTATCAAGAAAAAGAACTTTCTTTTTTCAGATAACTCGTTTAACATTTCCCTAACTGCGGTTCAGGAATTGAGGATCCTTTGGCAGCTTGCTGTGGTGGAGGTGGACCTTACGGTGTATCTGGAACTGCAAGATGTGGATATGGTGAATACAAGGTGTGCGATGACCCAGAAAAGTATGGGTCATGGGATGGCTTCCATCCGTCAGAAGCTGCGTACAAGGCCATTGCCATTGGCCTGCTACGGGGTTCATACACACAACCTTCAATTGCTACCACCACTAATTCGTGCCCCCAAATTACTAAGCTCAGTTCTTCTGTTGAATACAAGGTCCTCTATGATATGTAATTCTGTAAGTATGTTTTGTTATTATATAGACAATACATGTGATTAAAATATGTAACGATTGTGGTATTTTTGCTTCCTTACAGAACTGCCGAACTGTTCTACACATCACGGCTGTTGCCCAAGTGATTGGTTGGCTTTTGTTTTTCCTTCCTTCTTTTTAGTCACGTCACACGAGGTTTTTCTTCCTTTGTTCTTTTGCTTCTTCCTATTTTTTTTTAAGATTTCATATTTCTTATAGGTATGTGCAGTATTGTTATAATTTCTTAGCTTCAATTGTTCTGTTCTGTTCTGTGTACGGTATTGTTATAACTACATTCTTTGGTCACCTTGACTGCATGGCTGATGCGGCCGTGATGTCGCATTTCCTGTTGCCCTTCTCGTAGAGATTGTATAAAAATCAAGCAATCCGCTCTCTCCCATTTTGGGTGTGTTTCATCACTCTTCTTTTGTATCCACAATCCTCCCACGTGCCGTATACCATAAATAAGAACCTCTCAAACATGCATGAAATATTGTTTAAAGAAATGATAATTGTTAGACTGTTTAGACATGTCCCGATCCCTGTACATTAAACGAGATCTCAGTTTCACTGTCTGTACACTTTACTTCTATATGTTCTATATGGTATCAGAGCGAGGTTTAGACATTTTCGCACGTTGGCATCTTTGTTGTCGATGAGCTGACGTTTCTTCTTTGTCGTAGGCGTCTCCTTCGAGACCTCCCCATCCACCACACGTTTTTCTTCCACTTCTTTCTCTGGTGTTCTTTTTCTTGCCGACCTTTGAGTTTCTTTGCCTAAGTTTTTTTATTTCCATCATCTTTTCCGCAGGCGGTCTACTCCTCGCCGTGAGCTCACTTTTCTCATGGTTTCTTCTACCGTGGGCTTACCCTTGCTCGCCACCTTCATCGCGTGACGAGAAGACGGGCTTTATCTGCCTCCTAGTCCCATCCACCTTCCCTTGTGTTCTCACATCTTTCTTCTCTCCGTAGTTGCGTCGACGCTTCTTCGCGCCCACTTTCTCCTTTGGGTTTGTGCCATTTTGGCACGTTCACCTATCCGCGGACGCAAAATTTACCTCCCGACATGAACTTTCTCTCCCGTGCCCGTGGCCTTTCTCACTTTCGGGTCCGCACCACTCCGATACGTCCAAGTGTCCACAGACATGAAACTTTGTCTCCCGAACACGAACTTTTCTTCCTTCGTGCTCGCGGCTTCTCTTGATTTCGGGTCTGCGCATATCAGCCGCGTACACGTGTTCACAGACGCGAAACCCTACCTCCCAAACGCGAACATTTCCCTTTCACGCCCGCGGTCTCTCCCTCACTTTCGAGTCCGCCAACCAGACGTGCACACGTGTCCGTGGATGCGAAACTCTGCTTCCTGAACACAAACGTTTTCTTCTCATGCCTGTGACTTCCCTCGTTGCGTCCACCGGCTCCACACATGCGTCCATCGGCTTCGCCCTGCACTCATCGGCCTCGTGCCCGCCTGCCCTCATTGGCCTCACGCCCGTCTCCATCAGCTTGCCTATCAATCCGACACGTATGCATGTCCACGGACGCAACACCTTACCTCCCGGACGCGCACCTTTCTTCTTGCGCCCACAACTCCCCGCATCACTTCCATCGGCTTCTCACCCATTCCCATCGGCTTCTCACCCATTCCCATCGGCTTCTCCCTATTCCTATTGGCTTCTTTCCTATCGGCTTCTCACGCGCTCCAGCACATCCGCATGTGATTGCCTCATGTCACGTCCAACCTCACCCTGACTACCGAGTCGGCCCTTAGCTCCGACACTCTCCTTGTTGCCGGCTCTGATTCTCTTTCGACCATCGGCGTTCTCGACACTGCCTCGACTACTGAGATGTTCTTCCTACCCTGCGCCGTTGTCAACATGAAATCTCACATTTCGATTTCACTCGACCTAAATGCTAACTATTCTAAATAGGTCTTCTTCTTCAAATCCTTATGTGGCAAGTTTGGTCTTCGCTCCCACATCGATGGCTCCGTCCCCCTCGCCCTGATGACCCCTTGTGGGACATCACCGAGTGCTGCGTCCGTAGTTGGCTGCTCGGCTCTGTCGATGACTTTGTCCTCGACCTCGCTATGAAAGACACCGACCCTACCGCCCACGACCTATGGGTGGCTATTAAGCGGTATCCTTCTAAGCTAACAAGCAACCTCGTGCCATCTTCTTCCTAAACGAATTCCATTATATGGTACAAGAGGACTCCTCTGTCTCCTCGTACTGCCAACACCTGAAGGTCAAGGCCGCCACCCTCCATGATGTCGGCCACCTTGTGGCCGACTCACAACTCATCCTTGTCCTCTTGCGTGGACTCAATCCTCGCTTCTCAAACACCGCCGATGACATCGCCAATTCCGCCACTCTTCCCGCGTTCGCTCGGGCTCACGACATGCTGGTTCTCAAGGAACTTTGCCTAGCTAATGGTGAGAAGACTATCACCCACACCGCTCTCATTGCTGCAGCCGGTCCTGGCGCAACACCCCCAGCGGTTGCCACTCTACGTGCGTTGCTGCCTCCTCTCGTGGCCCCGGTGGCTCTTCCGGCAGCCATGGCTTCGGCCATGGCAACAGGGCCCGAGCTAGCGGTAGTGGCAAAAGCATAGGGAAGGGCAAGAGTAAGAGCTGGAGCGAACCTATGTAGCCATACCCCGCTACTGCCCCTACCCCGCCAGTCGGCCCTATGGGTCCGTGGCTCTGCTACAACCCCTGGGCGCCTCAACCCCAACTGCGCAACCACATTGGCTGGTAGCCCGAGGTCCTCGGTGCTCACCCCCAGGCACACCTGGCGTCTGCCCCAGTGCAGCCGTTCTTGCCTCCCGCACCCTCGCAAGCCTCCTAGCCAGCTCCTCTATGGAACCAGGCTAGCCTCATCGCCACTCTCAATTAGATGACGCTCCGACCCTAGCACCCCTGGGTGCTGAACTCTGGTGTGTCATCACACATGGCCTCATCAGACAGTATACTTCTTTTTCGCCATCCTTCCTCCTTCCCTTTCGTCACCGTCGGCAATGGGCAATCTCTCCCAATCACATGCCGCAGTGACTCTATCCTGCCTACATCCACATCTAACTTTCTACTCCATAATGTTTTAATTGTTCCCTCTCTTGTACACAATCTCCTCTCTATCCGTCAATTCACTAGAGATAACAATTGCTCTATTGAATTTGACACATCTGGTTTCTCTGTGAAGGATATCTCGATCTGGTGTGAGATGCTTCGCTGTAATAATGGTGATGACCTCTACACCAATCCTGCTATGCCATCTACTCCTCACACCAGTCTCGCCATCTCCACCAACCTTTGGCATCTCCGCCTCGGCCACCTTAGTCCCGATGCCGTCGCCACTCTTCGTCATAGCGCCTCCATCTAGTGTACTAGCAACATCTCCACTGTATGCCACTCCTGTCAACTTGACAAACATGTGTAGCTTCTATTTTCCTCCTCTACCTCTTGTACCTCTCGACCTTTTGAACTTATTCACTATGGTATGTTTCTCTAGTTACTAGTGTTTCAAGTTACCAATATTATCACACATTATTGCTAGACTTTCCCTCTCTCTCGTAGGTCCAAGGTCACTGCCCATTTAATCAATTTTTCTAATTACACTTCGACTCGATTTAACCTCACCATCAAAGCCATATAGGCTAACAATGAGACGGAGTTTGTCAGCCGTACCATTCAAACCTTACTTATCTCTCGTGGCATCCACCTTCGCCTCTCCTGTCCTTACACTTCCTCCCAAAACGGCAAGATCGAACGCCTCCTTCGTACACTCGACAACATCAGTAGCACCATGCTTCTCTACGCCCATCTACCTATATTATACTGGGCTGAAGCACTCACCACAGCGACTTATCTACTGAATCGGGGCCCTTGCTCCTCCATCCGCAACAACATTCCCTACACTCTCCTGTATCACAAGACTCTTAACTACTCCCATCTACGTGTTTTCGGGTGTCTTTGTTACCCCAATTTGATAATCACTACTCCTCACAAATATGTCCCACGCTCCATCGCCTGCATCTTCCTTGGCTATCCCTCCTCCCATAAGGGATACCGCTGCCTTGATGTCTCCACTCGCCGCATCATCATTTCCCTGCTTCCCTTTTGGGTTAATCAACCTTGGACCTTCGTCTGGTGACCTCGATTTTCTCATCACCAACACTGTACCCACTTGCCCCTCACTGACCACCACACCTTCGCAGCCCACTCCGGTGATTCCCGAGGATCCACTAAACGACTCCACCATCCTTCTATGTGGCCCTGCTGTGCAGACCGTACCTCCATCGGCTTCCCTTCCTTCTTCCACCACCACTGTACCAGTGGTCGCCCCGGCTGACCCAATCTAGCCCTTTCTCTAGACCTACAGTCGTCGGGCTCCCTATGCTATCACCTCCGCTCTTGCACACTCCGCCACACGACCAATGCCGCCATCGGATCACGCGGTCGCCCCCGTTCCGACCGTCTCCCACATGATCACCCGTTCTCAAACTGGGTCCCTTCGTCTACCTCAGTGCTATAGGTTCTCCTTAGTCCACTGTGCCGTCTCGCCCATCCCGACGAATCACCATTCCGCTCTGGCCCTTAGTGGCGCGCAGCCATGGCTAACGAGTACAAGGCACTCATGGACAACGAGACCTGGCGCCTCGTGCCTCGTCCTCTCGGCACCAACATTGTGACTGCCAAGTGGATCTTAAAACACAAATTTCACTCCGATGGATCCCTTGCTCGTCATAAGACACATTGGGTAGTTCGAGGCTTCTCCCAACGCCCTGGCATCGACTACGATGAGACTTTCAGTCCTGTCATCAAACCCGCCACTATTCAGGTCGTTCTTACACTCGCTGCCTTGTGTTTCTGGCCGATCCACCAGCTTAACATAAAGAACGTCTTTCTTCATGGTCATCTAGCGGAGACCATCTACTGCCAGCAGCCCCCAGGCTTCATCGACCTAACTCGTCTCGACGACGTCTGTCTCCTCCAGCGTTCTCTATGGCCTCAAACAGACGCCTTGAACTTGGTACCAGCGTTTTGCCGTCTATCTTCGACATTTCGGTTTCATTGCATCCATCTCTAACACATCTCTTTTCGTACTTCACACCGAGGATGCCATCGCCTACCTACTCCTATATATCGATAACATCATCGTTACAATATCCTTGTCCGTTATCCTACAACATATCATGCTATATTAAATAATAAAGAGTACAACCGCAACCAATATGTATCAATCAAATCAATTAGTCGCAACATCATTACCTACTCTCCTAGCACCTAACAGAAACTATTATTCCTACAAAAAAATTATCATTGTCGTTTAACTACACTTCTCTTCCCGTTTCTATCTCCTCGAGTCTTCATCACCCCAGTCATTTGTGATTTGTGATTTGTTCGATAAGCTGTTTCAGCATGGCAGAAACGGAAACGACGGGGAAAACGTATTTTCACTTATGCATGGTTCAGTATACGGAAGTGCCTCACCGTACGGAATACCTATTCTCGTATGTCCTGGCATCCATTACATGTCAGGAAGAGTAAACATCAATAATATCAATTTTAAATAAATTAACCTAATAAAACGTAAAAATAAAAAAATGTTTTTTTATTGATTTAATATCGGTTTTTATTGATTTAATATATGATATGCGAGCTATGTGTCCGCTTCGATATTAAATTTATTTTTCATAGGGAGGGTCCACCGCAGTGGTTTGAGGCCCTCGCGTATCGTCCGGTCGTTGCACTAAGAAATGATCAAATCTTTGGTCCAAAATAATGATATACAGTAATTACAAGTGTACCTAGAAGTGTGTCTCCGAGCCACAGACAAATTGACCATTCACCAAGCATTCAGTGGAGGATGGAGAACACCTCTCACCGTCTGACGTGTAACAGCGACCAGAGGCCCCACTGACCTGTGGGAATTCGTCACTCGAGCCCACCTAGCATTGATGAGCCACGTCTATGGGAGTATCTGCCTTTGTAAAGACCACGCTAGGCCAACGCGAAAGAACACCGCGCTCCAATCCCAGTGGCGCTTCGCCTTCGTTCGGGCCAGACCACCTCGAGCAGAAGAAAACAAGAGCGTAGGAAGAATGGCCTCCTCCACTTCCGGAAGAGGATGCGGACTCCCCTCGCCGCCGGCGATGGCGACGGTAGTGCTGGCGGTGGCGGTGCTGCTGTCGGTGGCGGCAGAGGCGCTCGCGGCGCCGTGCTACCCGCGCTTGTTCAGTTTCGGGGACTCGCTGGCGGACACGGGCAGCGTCGCTTTCCTCACCGGCAACGACTCCAGGAAGGCCTCGCTGTGTCCACCCTACGGCGAGACCTTCTTCCACCACGCCACCGGCCGGTACTCCAACGGCCGCCTCATCATCGACTTCATCGGTACGCTGTTCGCGACAATCCAGGCCTCCTCTTCATCGACTGATCTCTCGATCAATTGACCGTACTAATCTGACTGTGGGTACGCCGCGCCGCAGCTGAAGCGATGGGGCTGCCGTTCGTGCGGCCGTACTGGAGCGGGCAGACCGCGGGGGACTTCGCCTGCGGAGCTAACTTCGCAGTGGTCGGCGCCATGGCGCTCAGACCGGACTTCTTCTGGGAGAGAGGGGTGCCCGTGGACAACGACACTGTGCACCTCGACATGGAGATGAGATGGTTCCGTGATCTGCTCAACCTGGTCTGCCCCGGCGACCTGGACGGTATGTTGAATTAACACCTTTCTCCTTCCACCTAACTTTGACAAATCATGTTTTGAACGAGCAAGTTAAAATCGTGGCAGCATTTTTTTAAGCACAAATCGTAGCAGATGCTATTAGTAGATGGTGTTTTATTGTCTGAAGACACCACAATCATTAAAAATATTTTGATTATATGACAATGCACATTACGGCGCTGCAAAATATTTGGTCAACATGATATTTCCACGTGACAAATTTGTTTTACCCTTGAATTGGTTGCATACAACAAAATAAAAAATAAAAAATATTACAGGTCAATGATTAGGCTGGTAGTAGGATAAAAAATAGTTTAACTGCAGCAATTTATTTTTATATGTATAGGACAAGATAGCACAAAGTTTTATACTGATATGATATGATAAAAAAAAATTATAAAACCATAGCCATAAGAGACTATAATAAGAAAAAAAGTAAAACCACAAGCCACACCACACGGCTACAACAAAACAAACCCACCGAGAAAACAAATAGGAGGGCAGCATCTCAACTGCACTCAACCCCATTCACATCTTTCGGTTGAAGAGGGAGAGGGTGAGGGAGAAAATGGATCTGTTCTCCCTCACATAGAGCACGACTGCAAGAGGACAAACTATTTGTAGAAGAGATTGATAGGAAACGGACCTTCAAAATGACATCTCCAAGAAGGTTGTGATGCTAGGGACGCTACCGCTGCCCATCGTAGTAAACAAGGATGCAATTTTCACCTGAATGATTCCAATAGTGGAAGGAAGGAGTCACGACAATGCTCCCAACATGATTACAACACCTGAAGGTGTCGCCGCTGTTAGCCTGGAAGTAGGCCGGGCTTTTACCTAAAAACATCATTCCCTCACAAGTTGTTGCGTCCTTGTTAGCGCGTGGCCATCGGACCAACGCCCCACCACCAGTCGACCATTGAGAGGACCCATGGCTACCATGCCATTGAACTCAAGCTAGTCATTGACATGCTAGCCATCATCTCCCCATATGCCACCAGGGAATAGCAAGCCTGTGAGCCCCACCATCGCCATGTCACGCCATTGTCCCCTACCATGTCGATGCCTCTGCGTCGCCACCGCCTCGCAGCATAGCGTCTCACATTGTCATGACCTTGCAGGATAGCACCCACCTACCGAAGTGCCATATCTAGTATCGGCAATGCAAGCCAACACCTCACGTCGTTGCCTCAGCCATCTTGTCACACTCTAATCTAGCACCATCTATAGTAACACTAGAAAGGGTGGGCCGTAGGAGATCAGCATGAATCGACTCCTGCAAAACCACGATATTGGTACCAGTCTCAGGACATAAAACTAGTACTTGTGGTTAATTGAGATGCATCATTGCAACTAAATATAATATAGAGTTAGATTATATCTTGAGGAGGTCATATATTTGAAATGACTCTAAGAGTTTAACATGTAAGCAAGGAAGCAATAGTGGAATTTAGCGCAGCTAGACCCAACTCACAAGCAATGGTTTGGAATTAGGAAAGAAACCAAACCTTCAACTTCACTTTGCTTTTCTTAGGGAAAAGGGGGAAAATCAACAATGATTGAGTACATACGTACTCAGCAAGTCAAGAAAAATATGGATATACAGGCTACAAAGAAGGGTGAGTTTGTATGTGTTGTTTTGAAATTTTTTTTCAAAACTCTATGTATAGGTTATTTACCATGTGGTCGGGAAGAGGCTTTCACCTCGATCCTGTGTGTAAATTACTTTTCAATAACTTATGCGGATATAACAAATTTTAGTTAATTAAAACTATTATACTGGTTACCTTACCATGACACTAGCGCATAGCCTTCTACTCTTAGGCAATTTTCAACTCCTTAGTTCTTTTCACTATTAGATATTAGAGTATCGGCTCATTTCATAATCTCCACTATACAATGCTTCCACTCGGAAATATTAACTGTGATGCCAGTGGATATCCTAATCCATATAGGATCGTTTTAGACCATGTAATGGTCATCCATTAGTCATCATGACCGATTTAGGTAACAATTTTTAATCACAAACTCTTTTCACAAATCACTAGAAAATAAATTTATGCTAGAAGAATTATCTCACTTCGCCCATGATCGTGTGCATGGCTGTTTGAACAGTTTGATAACATCTGCAGAAGGTACATACTTTACCCACATGACATGAGCTCACTCCCATACTAGCCAAGCGAAGAAGTTTACAACAAGGCCTTTACAAAGCTTTTCCAAGATAACTGATCGTCAATTAAATGGGTCCCAAATCAAGTATCGGGCAAGTCCCAGACTTCTCATACTTAGGATCCCACATGTGCATCTGAGATGCCACTTCGGTGACTCTACATCTAATGACTTTTACACACATTCATGGTCTACTAATTACTTGGTTATGGGTGTCCTATTCCACCAATGTGATCACACTGTAAGATGCTAGGATAAAATTCTTCAGGGATCAGTCTTATATGTGAATACAAAGCATTACCACCAAGGTGTCCACTTTGCATCGTGGGTTTTTGCAAACTGCTTTTATTTTTAAAACACACCAACACCACATGTCAGGTTTCCATAGGTTTTATAAACCCATTTTCTCTTTTCAACAAACAAGTGTGATTTTCTAGGACTGTTGGGATCTATGCTTGAGGACATGGGTGCCAAGGTACCATGGGGGTAGAGCAACAAGGGGTAGATGTATCAACATCCTATAAGTATAATGTAACTACTAGGTAGAACTATTGGTTTGAGATGTAAACAAAGGCCGATCAAATTTATTGTGTACACTAAAAACACAATTTTACAAATAAAATATATTATATTTTATAAACTGGTAGCAATACGATCAAAATGTGACTTGCCTTTGTCTTTGGTCTTCAAAATTTTACATTTGAAATAACTTCCATCGTCGTTGACTACATACAAAAAGAGAGAACCACACAAAACCCTAAAATAAAAATACTATTATTAATAACTAATAGTGTAATTGGATATATCTTAATTTTAGACAAATTTGGAGACTTGAACATTGTCAATTTAAGTTATATATAAGGAGATATAATTATTAGAACATTAAATAATTTTGTAGAATTTAGAAAAGAATTTCTTCAAGTTGGCCCTTGCTGAGAGAGGGGGAGGTATATTGGACTTTTTGAGGAGTGAATGAGGCCTATGGATTGGTGTGTTGGGTCGGTCCATAGACTTTAGCCCACAAGGAGGGCTGGTGAGGGGTACATATTAGACTTGGATAGGAGGGCACGAAGGTGTTAGGCTTGGTTAGTTGGGCTAAGGAGGGAGGATGGGGCAGATGCCTTTTAGCCCTCCTAGGCTAGCCCACGAGTTGATGGCAAGGCCATTGGTAGTCATGCATTGTTGGCATGAGTTGGCCCGTCAAGGCTGACATGGCTATCACGTGGTGGGTACGTGGCATTGACCCGAGGAAAGGAAATCGGAGGGATGATTGGATGGTGGACATCATGCGATGAGCTTCGATGAGCGGCGGCTAGAGAGGGAAGGTGAAAAGCGGTAGTAGAGAACATAGGAGGCAAGAAAGCTTTTGAGCGACTCAGATGTGGAAGAGGGTCACGAAGGAGAGCTAGTAGCGCGAGGCCAAGAGCGGCAACAAGGTTGCTTGGTGGGCGGTGGCATTTGGTTGTTGGTGATGACCAATCTAGTGGTGGGTTAGGGTTAGGATGGCGACAGTTGGACGTGGTGTGTTGGGCGAAGGATGAAGAAGAGAGGAATAGGAGAAAGATGGGGAAGAACTCAATGGAGGGGAAAGTACGTCGCCGGTGGCTCACGAGTTGAGCTCGACTCTATGCCGATGTAGCAGAACCAAGTGGGTTGGCATGGGTTGGTAAGGCAAGAAGGAGAGAAGGGCTGGATTTATGGGCGAATAGGTGCGCAAGATGATAGGCTATAATGGTTGTGGCACGGTGCCTAGGGCGGCACGATGCAATCAGACACTGCTGTAGTAGCTGAATGAGGTGACAGTGTTAGGATGGCAAGGATTATGATTAGTAGCGCAGGTTGTTGGCCGGTAGGGAGAGGGAGAGAAGGATAAGAGAGGGATGAAGGGACAGGACGATGAGGGCAACAAAAAAGCTGGTGAGGCCCGTGCGGGAAGATATCATGGTAGCTAGCAAGATGGGATGGGATGGCACAAGCTCGTGGCTTATCGCGGATCTATGAGGCTCTTGGGGAGATAGCGGTGCATGCGAAGTGGTGGATGTAGCATGACAACAGACGGGGTTGGCACAGTAACGGTGGTAAAGCATAGAGTGGCTCGTCTAGCCATGGCAACGAGGGTGGTGGCATCATAATGCTGCTTAGGTGCAACTAGCTGGGGATGTCAATGGGCAGAGGAGGCGTACACACATGGTGTGACAGTTAGTAGTGCCTTATGCTCAAATTGCCAAGCAGATGGCTAGCAAGAAGAGATGAGGTGTTAGGGTTGACAAGTGCATGTGATCCTGTTGAATGGCCACTTGTGGTGCAGCCATCTAGTGGTTCCATGCTATTGTTGTGTGGCGCTAGGCATGCCTGTGTCCTTGTGAGGGAGCGAAAGGCGATGTGGGGTTTGTGTGACCGAACCGTGGAGGTGGACCTTAGTGTTGGGCTATGCAGAAAAAGATGAACTGAGACATGGGTGATAAAAGAGAGTGAAAAAAGAGAAGACCATGCAGGCTCGAGAAGGGAAAAAGGAAGATGATGACCTAGATGAATAGTAACATTTAAGAATTTTTATGGAGAGTTTGATTGGAAAATTTGATGAATTTGAATTTAAATATGAGAGTTGAGCTTAAGGAAGATTAGAGAACTTTTGGAGAGGGGAAGTTGAATGACTTTTAGATTGAAAGGAAGAATTTTTAGGAAGAAATTTGGAGAAGTTTCAAATTGCAATATTCAAATTCCAGGATTTGAAGTTTGAATAGAAATTTTGGGATGAGATCTTTGGACTTTTGAAGGAAGGTTTTTAGATCTTTTGGTACTTAATCATTCTCAAAAGATACGAGATTTTTAAAACTAGTGTTTTTATTAAAATAGTTTTTTACGTCCGACTTCTCGCACTGTCGCCGCCTCACGCCATCGCTGCTACTGGACGCCGCCCGCACATCGGAAGCTCTTGCCTTGCCATGCCGGACCTTACCACACGCGTCTCCCGCTGTCATCCTTGCAGGGAAGGGAACCGGATCTAGGCACGAGGATGCCAGATCTGACCACTCAAACAACCACTTCCGTGCCCTTTTCCTTGCTTTTAGTGCCCTCCGCCGCCACTGCAACTCTCGTTGCCATTCCTCGCCGAATTTGGCCACAGCAACAGCTGCCTTTGCTGCTACTCCAACCCATGCCACCGCTCCTCGCCGGATTCGACTGAGGCTTGGATTTGGTTGGTGCCATCTCCGTCTCTTGGATCGCCTCAGCGCCCCCAGTCGCTATGGTGTCCTCCTGATAGAGGAAAGAGCTCTGCCGCCGCCATCCTCACAGCCGCTTGGCTTTGCCGGCAAGCCACTCGTGTGGTGGCAAGGCGGGGGGAGTATGAGGAAAGGGGCGCTATTGTGTTTCTTTGGTCACCGTCTATGTTACCATGGGGTGGGAGTGACGCTGATGGGAGCGCCCTTGAAACAACAATATTGATAGTTAAAGGCCCTTTTCAGCAATTATTAGCCATACATATTAATTATAAACGTTGTTTATTGCACAGGTTGCAAGGACATGATGGAGAAATCCCTTTTCATGGTCGGAGAAATCGGGGCCAATGATTACAACTTTCCTTTTTGGAGTGGGGTGTCCATTGAGAAGATCCGTAGCTTCACTCCCAGTGTCGTTGCCAAAATTTCTTCCACAGTCACCGTGAGTAATATGCCTATTTTGCATTGTTCTTATATACCTTGAGCTCCTGTTTCACGAAGCAATACAATATTACATATCTTGTAATGCAACACTTGAGTTCACAGGAATTGATTAGACTTGGGGCCAAGATACTGGTTGTTCCTGGCAACCTCCCAATTGGATGTGTTCCACGATACCTCATGGCATTCGAGAGTGATAAGAAGGAAGATTATGAACCAGAGACAGGTTGCCTCAGGTGGATGAATGAGTTCTCACAATACCATAACAAACTTCTTATAGATGAATTGGAATTCTTACGCAAGCTTCATACTGATGTGGCCATCATCTATGCCGATTACTATGGAGCTGCCATGGAAATTTTCCTTTCCCCTGAACGATTTGGTGAGTTCAGTTAGTTCATTACCGTTCGTAAGCTTTATACTATCAATTCTAGTTCGTAGGTTACTACAAGAAAAATACTTTCTATTGTCCTCTTAAATTCGACTTCCATGGCAAAGGAAATCTTTCTGTATATATGCTTGCATCACAATCACAACATTTAAATAGGATTTATCTCCCTCCATATATTTACCAGATTGGCTATTTTATTTTCATCATGTCATGCAATGCCCTCCTGCACTACTTTCTACATTGATAAAGAACATTTTTTCTTGTTAGTCGCTTGTTTAACACTTCCCAAACTGCGGTTCAGGAATTGAGGATCCTTTGGTCGCTTGCTGTCGTGGAGGAACTTATGGTGTCTTTGCATCTGTAAGGTGTGGATATGGTGAATACAAAGTGTGTGATGACCCAGCAAAGTATGCATCATGGGATGGCATCCATCCATCAGAAGTTGCATGCAAGGCCATTGCAATTGGCCTGCTACAAGGATCATATACTCAACCTCCAATTGCTAGCATCACCAATTCGTGTCCACAGATCACTGACCTCAGTTCTTCTATTGAATACAAGGTCATCTAAGACTTGTAATCCTATAACTATATGTTGTTGTTATTATAGACAATATGTGTGATTAAAAGATGTAAGGATTGTGGTATTTGTTAAACATAGAAATATATAATCTATATTTAGTAAGAGATTATCTATATTTGAAGCTATGTCTCCCGATTATCGTTGGTCACGTTTATAACCTTCAATATACGCGTAACCTTTCATGTATACGATCTTCTATATATATGATTGGTTATGGTCCATAGATGTCATTCAACGCCAATTACATTAACATGGTATTAGAACCGATATTTTTTCTCTAAATCAATATCAACATCATCTTCTACCTTCTCCTTTACCGCCTCTGCCTCCACTTCTAGCCTCTCCTCTACTACTACCTTTGTCCATATACCAATTCATCATGCCGTCATCATCCGACTCAATAAAACAAACTATACATTATGATGTGCCTAGCTTCTCCCGTACCTATAAAGTGTAAAGCTTATAGGCTTCATTGATGGATTCACGACCGCGCCTTCCTAGAAGATTCCTTCATCGACAGCTGGTGGTGCCGAGCTCGTGCCTAACCTAGAATATTGCCTGTGGTATGATAAATATCAACAACTACTATGTGGTCTTCTCTCGTCGATGATTGAAGACATCCTTTAGAACGTGGTGTCTGCCGCCACATCCAAAGAAGCCTGAGATACTCTTCGGCGCATGTTCTCCTTCACCACGCGTGCGCGCGCTGTCTAAGTGCGTGTCGACCTTGCTACAACCAAGAAGCGCGGCCTCTTTGCTACCGATTACTTTCGTAAGATCAAGAGTTTGGCCTCCGAGCTGGCTGTGGCTGATACTCCTCTTCATAATGACGAGATCATTGCCTATCTCTTAGTGGGTCTTCTCCTAGATTACGATCCGTTCGTCACATCTATGATGATAAAGAGTGAGCCTCTCACGCTCGACGATGTCTATTCACATCTGCTAGCATTTGAGGCACGCCAACTGCAATACAGGTGGAGACTTGCCTCAACATCGGCGCGTCGGCCAACTTCGCCGGCCGAGGTGGGCAGCAGCGGGACCGTGGCCATGGCGGTCCTCCGTCCCAGGGACGTGGACGCGGCGCCCCTGCCTGTCAGATCTATGGTCGTACAGGTCACACTGCCATCAAATATTGGCATCATATGGATGAGTCTTACCAGGAGGAACAACCCTATGCTGTGGTGGCTACTACTTCATCCTATAAGATCGACATCAACTGGTACACTGACACAGAGACTACCAATCACATAACCAGTGATCTGGATCACCTAGCCTTGTGTGAACAAGACCATGGTAGAGAAACGGTTCAAGTTGGCAATAGGACATGTTTGCAAATTATGCATATTGGTTCTTGTTCTCTTAATACTGCTACACGTCCTCTTGACTTACATAATGTTTTTCATGTACCTGATATCTCTAAACACCTACTTTTAGTTTATAAACTATCATGTGATAATAATGTATTTTTTGAATTTCATCCCTATAATTTTATTATAAAGGACTAAGCAATGAAACAAGTGCTCCTGGAAGGAAAGTGTGAGTCCGACCTCTATCCCATAAAGCTGTCTGATGTTGAATTCTTCAAACAAGCACTTGTCAGTGTCAAGGCATCCCTAGATCAGTGGCATGCTCGTCTTGGCCACCCCTCTACCCTAGTCGTGCGGTCTATTTTGAGTTTGAATGATCTCCCATATATCAAGGAGTTGAGTTCCTCAGTTTGTCATGCATGTCAATTATGCAAGAGTCATCAACTCCTCTATACTCATGCCATTCATCATTCTACATCGCCTCATGAACTTATTTTTTCAGATGTGTGGAGCCATGCCCTAAGTTTGTTGGTGGATACAAATACTACAAAAGCTTTATCGATGATTTTAGTAAATTTACGTGGATATATTTGATGTATGACCGCACTGAAGCTCAACGCATTTTCTTGCAATTTCAAGCACATATAGAATGTCATCTTGATACTAAAATTAAATGTGTCCAATCTGATTGGGTGGGGAATACCAAAAACTTCATACTCAATTTTTTTGATCCCTTGGCATAGTCCATCGTGTTTCCTGTCCAGATACTCACCAACAAAATAGATCGGCTAAATGCAAGTATCGTCATATAGTTAAAACTAGTCTTGCTCTACTAGCTCATGCCTCTATACCGATTAAATTTTGGGACGAGGCCTTCCTCATAACCACTTATCTAATCAATAGATTGCCCACTCGAGTCCTTGATAATATGTGCCCTCTAGAATACCTCCTCAAAATTCCACTAAATTATTCTATGCTCCGTATATTTGGTTACGCATGTTGGCCCAATTTGTGACCCTATAACCAGCACAAACTTTCCTTTCGATCCAAAGTCTACATGTTTTTGAGATACAATGGTCTTCACAAGGGATACAAATGTCTCGATATGGATTCCGGATGCGTGTATGTGTCCCGTGACATTATATTTGTTGAAACAATTTTTTCTTTCTCCACTTATCCTTCATCCAACGTTGCATCTAATCAGGACAGTGCCAGTTTTAATTTGAACAATTACGATATGCAGATGTTTCCTGCTAACCCTGTGAATGTAGCCCCTTAGCATGCACTAGATCCCGGGATGCCTAAAACCTCATTAGGATTGGCGCCGACATTCCTTGCTCCCGCTTCTTCACCCGAGGCAGGTGCTCCGCATGTAGTGCTTAACACTGACCTGCCTGCATCGGAGTCTTCGCCTGTCTCTCTCATGTTGCCTATAGCAAGCATAGAGGTTGCGGCTGGGCTGTCATCTCTCAGCCTATCATCAACAGCATCGTGGCAAACTTTGTCACTGAGCATTCGGCCTAACGCCGTGCACCACTTAGAGGTTGCTGCACTGGATCCTTCTACCCACAAGTATGTGACACACTTAAGCCACAACATTAAGAAGCCTAAGGTTCATATCGACGGCACGGTTACTTATTCTGCCATACGGACTTCAGATGCAGAGTCTACATCGCATGTTACTGCTATGGCACACCCCCTTTGGAGGTCAGCAATGAATGATAAATTTTAAGCCCTTGTTAAGAACAAGACTTGGCATCTGGTTCCTTCACGTGTCGGCTTTAATGTCATTGATTGTAAGTGAATTTTCAAACTAAAGCACAAAGCTGATGGCTCTGTTGATCACTATAAAATACGATTGGTCGCCAAGGGCTTCAAGCAGCAGTATGGAGTTGATTATGATGATACATTCAGCCCGGTAGTGAAACCTACCACTATTCGAGTCTTATTGTCTCTTGCAGTCTCTCGTGGTTGGTTTCTTCGACAGATTGATATTTAAAATGCATTCTTACATGTTCATCTTCAAGAGGACATCTATATGAAACAACCACCTGGTTTGTTGACTCAGCTCATCCTACTTATCTTTGCAAGTTGGACAAGTCATTATATGGCCTCAAACAGGCCCCACGTGTCTGGTTTTCTCATCTTAGTAACGGACTATTACAATTGGGGTTTCAGGCTTCTAAGTCTGATGTTTCTCTTTTTATGTTTAACAGAGGTGACATTCAGATGTATATTCTCATCTATGTGGATGATATTATTATTATGAGCTTTAGTCATCAGCTACGGATCGTCTACTCATTCAACTTGAAGCTGAGTTTGCCGTGAAAGATCTTGGCACTCTTGGATATTTTCTTGGCATTGAAGTACATTATACTTCTACTGGCCTCATCTTGACACAATACAAATACATCCAAGACTTGCTGCAGCGCATAAATATGGCCTCCTCTAATAGTGTTCCGACACCTATGCTTCTCAACAACAAGTTACTCTTAAAGAGTGGCGACCCTCTCTCAGCTGAAGATACTACACGCTATAGTAGTGTTGTTGGGACTCTCTAATATTTGTTTTTCACTCGCCCCAATATCTTCTTCTCTGTCAATCGGGTATCCCAATTTCTGTTAGCACCAACGACGGCTCATTGGGTGACAATAAAATGCATACTACATTATCTTCATTCCACGTCTGATATGGGGCTATGCATCACTAAATCTGGGTCTTCATTACTAAGTGTGTTCTCTGATGCCAATTGGGCCGGGAACCCAGATGATCGGTGCAGTATAGGTGGCTATGTCATTTTCTTTGGTGGCAATCATGTTTCTTGGAGCTCTCGCAAACAACCAACTATTTCTCACTCGAGTATAGAGGCTGAATACAAGGCCGTCGCCAATGCTATTGCTGAAATAATATGGATACAAGTGTTGCTAAGGGAACTTGGGATCTCTCAGCTTCGGCCACCGTCCCTATGATGTGACAACATTGGTGCCACTTATCTCTTTGCCAATCCCATATTTTATCGTCGCACGAATCATGTCGAGGTTGATTACCATTTTGTTGATGAACGTGTTGCCTCTTGCCAACTCGGCATTCGCTTCATCTCATCCAAGCACCAGGTGGCCGACATCTTGACTAAGCTGCTCCTAGTTACTCACTACTGCAATTTATGACGTAATCTGAACCTGGTCTACATCCGTCCAGATTGAGGGGGTGTTAAACATAGAAGTATGTAATCTATAGTTAGTAAGAGATAATCTATATTTGTGTCGCTGCCAAAAAATCCCGCGACCGGGGAGGGACAGCGGCTCGGTCACGCGAAGGCCTGGGAGGTCTGCTTATATCCAGTGCAGGTCCTTAAGCATTGAAGTTCGCAGTTGTGCCAGTCAATTTGACCCTGCAATTGATAAGGAAGTGAGATGAGCGGGTCCGATACAGGCGCTCGCTATCGGCTGGCTGCCGATAGGATCGGGATGCTCTTCGATCGGCTGGGGAGCCAATGTGGACAGGTGTCGATGAGGGGTCGACTGCAGAGTCGATGGAGGAACCAGGGTGTGCTCAGAGGATGGCGAAACACACGAGATCCCTCCGGACAGCCAAACAGTGATTCATCGGCTGGAAAAACCGATGAGTGCGCATGCGCTCTAGGCAAGGATTAGCACAAGAAGGCACGGGCTGCAAAGCCAATGCCGCTCCAGATATGACAGCACAAGACCCGTCACCCACCGTGGCTACGCCATCAACACCGAACCTCAAAAATCGGACCTAACCGAGACAGTACGAGGCCGGGGCTAGCGGCGATGATACGGAGGACGCCGGATCGGCTATGCCGTAGCAAGGATAAGAATGAATCCATCGGCTAGCTGAGCCGATGAGGGGACAGCTCTCTGAAGGCGGGTGCGTATCAATTGGGGGACCGATACGTTTGGCGTTACGCGTCGTGGGACGCCTCTAAAGGCTGATACGTATCGGTCGAGGGGCTAATGCGCTGGGCATGAAGCTCAGAGTATGGATAACTCACCGGCTAGCACTCCGATGATACGCCATGCAGAAGACTATAGGCCTGAAGCTCGATCTACCATCGGCAGCCCCGTAGGTCGGACCTAACCGATGTAGTACGAAACTGACGACGGAAGAGGGAGCTTAACGGGTCGATAGGTCCAGAACAGACGTGATGCGATACATCCGATCGGCCTAAGAGGTCGGACCTAACCGATGCAGTCTCAGACAAAACAGGACACATCGAGATGGTGGCGGGACTTACCCCTTCGCCGGAGATCGGACTTAACTGATGCAGCCCCGCGTCGAGAGCCAGAACCCGCCGGTAAAACCTAGATGAACTAGGGTGGCGATGCACCGAATTTGTATATGATCCAGAGATATCTTACATGTTTTCAGGAGATCTATATTTATACCCTGGATTTACAGACAGAGTCCGACGCGTCTACGACCATCGGACATTATTTCCTAGTAAGAATAAAGAAAAATATTTCTAAAGAAGTTAACTAACCAGCTAAATCTCCCTAATTGAGTAAGGTTACAATTTACAAAAATAAACATCCTGCCGTGGAGTCCACGGTTCTTTCACAAACCCGATTTCATCTGAATAATCTTCTAATTTAATACCGAGTCTTCCTTTGCCGTAACCTGATCGGCTTCTCCACTATAGCTATCGGACCTTCTTTTATAGAGATCATCTATTATCAATTACTTTAACAATATTGTTGTCTTATTATAGAACTGCAGTTTTGTTCTACACATCACAGCTGTTACCAGGTCTTTTTCATTTTTCTTCTCTCTTTTTTTTGTCACGAGGTTTTATTCATTGTTCTTTTGCTTCTTCCTAAATTTTTTAGATTTCTTTTTTTTTCTTATAAGTATGCGACATAATGTTCTAACTTCTTAGCTTCCATTGTTCTATTGTGTGTAGCACAAGTCTGCCGAGTTCAGACGGGCTGTTTGTCTGAAATTTTGTTAGCAAGTAAGAGACAATTCATTTACTATTAATTATTATAAATTAAAAATATTTATTTATTTATTTATTTATTTATTTATATATAATTTTTTGAAAAAAATTATAAAAAAATTAAAAAAGATATCGTTTAGTCGTTTAGAAACATATCAATAAAAAACAAAGCAGTTACCTCTTCCGCTTGGAGATATGTACATTAATTTGTTCACCTTGTCTGCATGGCTGATGCTACTGTGATGTCACCTCTTCTTTTTGCCTTTCACGGAAATGTTTCATGCGTACTTCTGGGTTCTGGTCCGTGCATTCTCTAGTTATTGCCGTAGGTACAATAATAATTTATTTTTAAGGTACATCCAAACATACATAAATTTTTAATAAAATATATCTTTGATATTTTTTTATAAAGTATATATATAATGCTAGTTTGAATAAGTAACATATATTACTTTTTAATTAAAATAAAACTACATGAGAAATTAAACTTAAGGGGTTATAAGAAATATATAACATAATTATGTTTTTAAGATGATGTAGTGTTAGTTGATAAAGTCAAGATAAGAGTAAATATGAAAAATTATAATGGTAGACTCTTTAAGTTCAAAGATTATAGAGTTATTAGAAATAAGACAAAATATGACTCTGATAACATCGCACACAAGGAGTGATACGTTTAGAAGGCTAAGTAGTATCTAAGAACAATGGTACCTTTCGATATCTGCAATTAATGCTACAGATAAATATAAATATTGATGTAGACGTTAGCTATAGAATCTAAGTGGACTGGTTGAAATAACGCTAAGTATCTAGCATTCTATATGATAAAAGAGTATTGTAAAAACTAAAAGATAAATTTTACAATATAGCATACTATATAGGATAGAATATTTAACAGTAAAAAACGTCATATTCAACAGTTGAATGCTACAGGAATACGTATGCTATACTAAATTTATAGTTATACAAAATTAGATCGAGTTCGAAACGAGAAAATACATAATCGACTAGCACCAATTTAAAAAAAGCTTATCCGTTGAGATGGTTTGAGAGATTGTAAGAGACACTAGTGTATATTATAGAATACTAATAAGAATGTGAAGAGAGATAAACAAAGTCTAAAATTAATATAGAATTAATATAGAGAGAATAAAAAATAACTTAAAAAGTGAAATATAATTAAAGAAATAAAAATATTTAAAAAATAGTTTTTGATATGCCTGAATCGTAATTAGATACTGGATTTCTTACTGGATTTCTTACTGGATTTCAATTCTAAACTATTTTAACTTATTTGACTAAAAGGCTGTGTTGTATGAGTAGTATTACTGAGAACGCACATAACAACACTCAAAACATCACAACTCACACCATACGCTAGAGCTAAACGTGCACGTATGTGTACCCAAGCCATACCGAATTAAAATCGGCTTTATTGCCGTAGGTTACACTAATCTGTATTTCTAAGTTTACATTGAGAAAGCACAGAACACATGCTAACATCACAACTTACACCACACACTAGAGCTAAACGCGCACGCATGTGTACCCAAGCCATACCGAATTTTAATCAATAGGATTAAAATCCTAGGGGCTTATAGCTGAGACACTCGGTTTTGATCAAATGGATCGAACCCGGGCGGGCAGCCTGCACGGCTGCGCTAACCACCCGAGCAACGCTCGGTTTTCAACTTGTACTTTGCGCAAAGCCAACGCAGAACACAAACTCAAATTCACTTGGTTATTCCTAACAAGATGATAAATGCTGACAACTCTTCTATTTAATTGGGGATGGCCCCATGTTTCATTATGTTAGTAGTAGTGTTAGTGAGAAGGCGGAAGACATATTGACATGTGGAGGCCCGCCCATAATTTGCAAAGAATGTTAATGAAAGGTGCCCAAATTGCTCGTCGATTTTTACACCTCAAATAGGAATGTAAGTGGAGCTGGCAAATGGGTTTTTTCTGCCTACTTATCACCATTCTATTTCATCTTTTTTTCAAAATTTATACAAGCAAATAGAAAATGAACTACTAAGCAGATTTTTATACTGATAGTAGGATTATTCACTTGCATATATATTCTTAACGGCCTAAACCTACACATGTGGGGACCAATAAGATAACTATATTCATCAATCTAATAACTCGACGTCAGGTGTATAAGAACGTGACATTTAAGGATAAAGTTTCTGACGAGAGATGCTACAACTATTTTGGATCAAGAGATACTACCCGATCAAAATATGTTTGCCTTTAAATTGGAACTCACCGTCTTAATCTTCAATAACTCGATCTACTAGGATTCACATCGCAACCATGGAAAACAATAGTTAAAGTTATCGATCTCGAAGCCTCAAATGTAGAACCTGGCTAATAACTCTTGAACTAATATCCATCAATTGGTTGATAACAAGGTTATGCACTGATAGAAACATTAATCTTCACTAAGATAACGGGTTTGTCATCCTAATCTATTAACTATTTGATCAATTTACATATTGTTCATGTATGGTGTTTTTGCTTCTTGTTTTTTTAGGAGCTAAGAGAACATTGAAGTACCATGACCTCCTACAATTCCTAAGAACAAGACGATAATTAAGTCGGATAGCCTTCGGCAGAGGCACCTTGTCGGTTTGCGCCCTACAGGGCTAGCATCAACTACATGCACGCAAGCCCAAGAAAACCATTTGGAATTAACGAGCCAATCACCAATGCCTTGTGTGCATTCATACCAGGTTGGTAGGACAATCAATTTAGATGCATGCATATGTGTTATGATATATAAGGAATGCACTTAGAGGTATGATGGTTACCATCCCCATTGAGTATGTAATAAAGTATTTTGTAGATTGTTTTTTAAAAATTAATATACTAAATCCATAGATACATCCAGCATATATACTAATTATGCAATATTTTATTCAATTTCATACATTCTTTAGATAAAAATTTACTATATATACCTAGAGCATTTTTTTACACACTAACTATTTTGTAAGCTCATGTCATGTTAGACCGAATGTGGTTTCATATCTAGTGGCTTGTAGTTTTTAATGCATACATAAATTTTACTTGACTATGGTAAATATGGTAACAAATATAGGATCTGAAAATGCTCAATATATCTTGACATGACTAAAAGGTCTATATAGATTTCTAAGTACATTCTTAATATTTTCTGTTATATTTTTTTAGAAATTGCTTTTTAGGAACAATAGCAAAGTATGTCACAATATGTCGGTATCACTCGGGATATTTGTGAAAAATATTACCATGGCAGGATGATTTCTGAAGAAAATAACTATCATTATACGACATATTTTGTTGAGATTTTGTCCATGTTGTCTATCCTAAGTACTTAGGATATCAACAATGGAGACGATCTGCTCATAAACGGAGGACCCAAGGCTCAGCTGATGCCATCTATAATTATGATTAAGTCAAATATCTCAAAAAGTGATAACACGTCATGTCATTGCCATAATATCAAACAATACCTTGTAAAAATAATTGGTCTAATCATTCGGCATAGTTGCTAAGACAGTGTTAATGCTAACTATCTCAACTAGTCGGAACAAAGATGAATGAGGTGATTAATTACCAAGTAGAGGCCTGAGGCGTTGCCTATGACATATAAGATGATGATACTGGCATAGACCTCGAACAACGATAATACATAGCGTGTTGTTGCCCGAATACAAAGTCTTATGTGGAAAACAAGCGATATAATCAAAAAGACATTTCTAACAAGAAGTTTAAAGAAAATCACAACCTTTCGGTATGCTCATGAATTGGAAAAATAAATATGAATCCATGTTGGTCATATGAAATGCGCATTTGATTATCCACTTGAGTACCAATATATATAGTCGAGATCCAACTACATTGGTAGTCTTCACAAGACTAGGTCAGGCGAAAAGGACCTTCTACTTAGCCAGTGGTCGAAGATCACTACGTCGCTAATCTTCACAAGACCACGTCAAGCTAAAAGGTTCTCCTACCTAGACAGTGATAAAAAATCTGACTACATCACCGGTCTTTGTGAGACTTGGTTAGACAAAAAAGATCTCTAACCTAGATACTGGTCAAAAATCCGAATACACCATTGTTCTTTGTGAGACCAAGTTATGCGAAAAGGACCTCCCACCTAAACAATGATCAAAGATCTGACTACGCCGTTGGTCTTCGTGAGACTAGGTTTGGTGGAAAAGACCTCCTACCTAGTACACTATTGGTTTTCACGAGACTAAGTCAGACGAAAAATGTTCTTCAACCTAAACAGTGGTTGAAGATGCGACTATGCCAGTGGCATTTGTAAGACCAAGTCAAGCAAAAAGATTCTCTCACCTAGGCACTACATCATTGGTTTTTATAAAACTAATCTGGTCATAGTAGTCTTACCCCTATTACATGTTGTCAGGATTTGACTACGCTATTGGTCTTGATAAGAGCAAGGGAGTGGTATATTGGTCATATCACCTATATATATTATTGACCATATTAACTTTTTTTTCTTCATCATAAAAAGCAGCTCAGCTAAAGCAACAGCTAATATCACCGAGATTGTGGTTAAAGATATCAAATCATCAAATAGATTGGTACACTTTACATCATTTTCCAAATCGGATTATTGCCCATCATCTGCCTATCAGGATAGATATATGTCTTATTAACCTGACCGTCATGGACGTGCACACATTGTGCTAGTAGAAATAAATAAGCCTACAACATTAAATGTGGTAGTAAAAATAGTTTGACATGTTTAGCCCCTAGGCTCTTGTCACCGAAACCATGAGAGGAGCATACGAGTTTAACTTGCTTATATGGGATCATCTTCCCATGGAGACCAGCCCAGGCGAGAGACCCAGGCTGACCAGCTTAGAGTGAATGGCCTGGACAGGTCAACCCGAGCTGAGTGGCTCAGGCTAATTAGCTCGGGTACCCGAGTTGTGCATGAGCCCGAAGCTCCATACCGAGAACCCAAGGGGATTCGTGGATGCCACCATGACATTTTTAGGTCTGTGGGGTAGAACCCTTAATCCCTACTTTAAATATCATGGCATGCCCTTCCATGATACTTTCTGCATTGATAAATCACAATCCTTTTTCTAGTTGTTAGCTTGAATAAGAATTCCCTGATCGTGTTACAGGAATTGTGGATCCTTTGGTAGCTTGCTGCAGTGGAGGATCTCATGGTGTATCTGCAACTGCAAGATGTGGATATGGTTAATACACATTGTGTGATGACCCGCAAAAGTATGGGCCATGGGATGCCTTCCATCCGTCACAAGCTGCATACAAGGCCATTGCAATTGGCCTGCTATGGGGTTCATGGACACAACCTCCAATTGCTACCACCACCAATTTGTGCCCGCAAATTACTATGCTCAGTTCATTTGTTGAAAACAAGGTCCTCTATAATTTGTAATTGTGTGACTATATTTTGTTATTTTTATAGAATATATGTGTGGATAAAAGATGCATGTGGAATCGTCGAAATAAGTTGGTATTGCGTTGAAATCAAGTTAAACTTAGGCCTCCGAGTCTTGTAATAGATTAGTTCTATGACTTCCATCTCAAGTGTGCGACCTCCCACCTCCATGAATCAAAGCATGCCATTTTCTCTATTTCCCTAAGTTGTGTTTTGCTTACTTAAATTTTTGCCACGTACCATTCATTTTGTCTTTACTTTTAATGGCTTAGTCGAAGACTATTGATCCATATATCTCGATAGTTTGTTTGTTTTATTAATTAACTGGGTTGATATAATCTAAATATATTCGACCATGTACCATTCTCAATCCCAACTATTTTTAATTACCCATTTATAATATTTAGATTGCATTTATGTTCTTACAGTATTCTTTTGTTTTCATTGCAAGAACTTGTCAATCTACAAAGCTTGTGGTATAGCTCAATGTATTCCGCTCCATCGACGAGTAATGCTAAAATAAGGAAAGTATAATTACAATAATTAATGGTAGCTCATATTCCAATTGTTGGTTCTTCACAATTTCTGGTGCATAAGCATCAGTTTTCATGTTTTTTTAGACATTGTCTAAACTAATAGAACTAAGGATGCATGTAGCTGTTGGTTCTTGAGTATTTTGATGAAATTAAATATGTACATGTCATTAGCGTCACGTATACATATTTGAGACATGTTATAAAATGAAGAACAAAGGTTACGATTTTTCTTTGAAAGAACACAAATATAATTCTTATGATTTGTGAACAGTCTGTATATATAATGCAGCAATGGTAAATAATCTTCCCATTTACGCCGGTGTATACTGGGCTATTATGATTATTCGGAAACAGCATTGAATCAGTTTTTAACAATCCATATTTAACGTAATCTGTTACTCCTATCTTTGGAAGGCTTGAAATATGAAATACTGCCGCTACCCTACCAGGAGATTTAGTGCCATAATCTAGTTCCGACGCCACCTGACCGATCTTGGAAAGCACTGACACATTTTGATACGCGTTCGATCACACGGAGGTTTATAAAAGTGGGTCTGCATATGCAAGCAATGCAAAAAAGATCGCAACAAGTCGATCTCTCTTGAGCCAATATATCATCTCTTGTACATTCATGGCGATGGAGAGCTTGATCAGGCGCCGTGCTGTTTCCCCGTCGTCGTCGGCGCCGTTCGTCCTCCTCTGCGCCGTCGTGCTGCTCAACGCTCACGTGGCGCTATGCGGCTGCTACAAGCACATCTTTAGCTTTGGTGACTCCATCATCGACACCGGCAACTTCGTGTACATCACAGGCAACGGCCCGTCCCAGTTCAAGGAGCTCCCCTATGGCATGACCTACTTCAACCGCCCCACCGGCCGCATCTCCGACGGCCGCGTCCTCGTCGACCTCTACGGTGAGTTGCATCTGCACCCTATGTAGTATGCATATACACGTGCCATTTCTCGATTTCTCGTGCGATGTTCTGTATCTGCTCATGTGTGTTTCAGTGCAAGCCTTCAACCTGTCGTTTCTACCACCGAGCATGCCGGAGGAGGTGTCAGCGCAGTTTGAAAACGGCGCCAACTTCACCGTGCTGGCGTCGACGGCGTTGGGACCGGACTACTTCAAGACCAAGTACAACTTCAGCCTGCCTGTGCCGTACTGCCTCGACAGCCAGCTCGCCTCGTTCAAGAAAGTGCTCGATCAGATAGCTCCGGGAGTCGATAAACAATCAAGCACGCAAATATATTTTGCATACATCAAACGCGTTGTTTGATCGATTAACGCCCGTGCATGGCTGCGTGTTCATGTCGGATATAATCTCTCTGTCTTTGTTTCAGTTGCCACCAAGAGCCTGCTAGCCGAGTCGCTGATCGTGATGGGAGAGATCGGCGGCAACGACTACAGCTTCTGGTTCACCACGCGTCAGCCCCGCGACACGGCGCAGCATTACATCCCCGACGTCGTCGGCCGCATCGGCGCCGCCGTGCAGCAGGTGATCAATCTCGGGGCGAAGACGGTGCTGGTCCCGGGGAACTTCCCGTTCGGGTGCGCGCCGGAGTATCTTCAAGGCTTCCAAAGAAGCAACCCCGCCGACTACGACGCCACCGGTTGCATCGCGTGGTTCAACGACTTCTCCAGGCAGCACAACCAGGTCGGTCGGCTCAGGTCGCACAACCCCGGCGTGACGCTCATCTACGCCGACTACAACGGCGCCGCCATGGAGTACTTCAAGAACCCCAAGAACTACGGTGAGCAGACCACAAATCCTATTGTCCGATGCACCATTGCTTTGTTTGGCTGATGTTTGATCTGTTCTTGGTTTTGGAAAAGGTACCCCTGATCCTCTGCTCGAGTGCTGCGGTGGCGACGGCCCGTACCACGCCGGCATGACGTGCAACAAGACGGCCAAAATTTGGGGGTCCCCGGCCAACTTCGCCAACTGGGACGGCGTCCACATGACGGAGAAGGCCTACAGCATCATCGCCGACGGGGTGTTGAGCAAGCGTTACGCCGACGCTCCGTTGCTCTGCTAGAGGATTTAGTTGGAATTCGTGTTGCTTTAATTCTGAGATTGAGATTCTCTGGAGTTCTTACGCATATTTGTATCAACCGATGAACTAATGATGCAGATAACAATAATCTGATTACGCAACGCACGCATTCGTTCCTCCGGATCTTGATGACATCTATAACGTTTGGATCGATAGATGCGAGGGAGAGCAAGACCAACGAGAAAGGTAGACGAGGCCATGGGCTCACGGAGTCATGGGTTTGTGAGCGACGAAATGCTAGGGGTTCCTTACATCGTAGGCTGGGCCCGTGTAGGGATGCCTACTGTTGGTTTCAGGTTCGGACCGCAGACCACACATATTTATTAGAGGATAGAATTAGTCAAATTTCCCACGCAATTGCACGGGACTAACTAAAATAGATTATTGGTAGAGAGAGCTAGTCGAATTTCCTGCACAATTGCATGGGGAATATTGAAATAGAATTGTATTTGCTAAATAACTCTTCTCATTTTCCAGATTAACGGGGTATTTTTTTAGGTCATAGGGTATTTTTTAGGTCTTAGAATGTTGAGAAGTAGGGTAAACAATAATTTCAAAGGAACCAACTCTATGATGGAAAAATGTCTTCTTCTTCTATCAGACTCTTTTGGGGTTGGTTGATATAGTTTTATGCGAAATACAATTACATTTGTAAAAATGTAAGAAAGAGCTGTATATTAAATCGAATAGTACTTTTAAAAGCTAGTTTCACCCAATATTACGCGGAAAAATCCGTTAGTTATGAATTTGTTATATATCAACTTCGAACAAGAAATAACTAATTTATAACTCATTGTCCAACCTCGAGATCTGGTTTAGGTAACATAAGTAATCCATTATGAGAAAAATTATCTTGAATCAACACTGATACGATGCATTGATGCTACAGCTACAATGCGCTGTCACTATGGATATACACGTATCTTTAGAAAAATCACAAAAAGGAGGATTTTCTAAAGGTTAAATGGTTTCTTCCGTACAACAATGGGGACGGAGGATTTTCTTGTCTGGACTGCCGTGGGAAAAGGAGGGCGTTGCTGCTGCACGGCGATGGCGACGGGCACCGGAGAACCAACCCGTCGAGCGAGAGTGGGTCGGCGGTGGCACGGCTGATTGGGCTGCCGCTGGGAGAGGAGGGGCTGCTGCCGCACGCAGATGCCGACGGCCACGAACGGATGGGACGGAGACGGTGGAGGACGAAGCCACCAAGCAGAAGAGCACCGGTGGTTCGCAGCTAAGCCGAGGGAGGCGCAAGAACACACTGGGCAAGGGAGGCAGCGGTGCCGGCGGCGCCAGCGCCGGATGGATCGATGTGTTAGATATGAAAATAGCTGGGGGATGAGCTATTCGGTAGGGAAAAAATAGGGTCTCTAGAGAGCAGCCGAGGCTTACTGGGAAGACACGCTTCAATGGCAGAGATGCTTGCAGCCACAATTGAACGGTGTCGACAACATATAAGGACTGTAGTTTCTACAGTAACAAACCAGCACGTGGCAGAGCAACCGACCTGATGTAGAGGAACCTTAGTTTTATTGATACTATATCTACACGGCTATACATCATCTGCATTTGACCACAGGGAAGGAACTGTCCAAAGTGCTTTAAGAAGCACTTTAATAGTGTTCGGATGTATTGCGTATGTTGTGATATGATACCATAATTGGACTACATCGCCATTTATAACAGGGGATTCAAATAAGACATTTGAAATGCAGACGACAAATTGAAGCCAACAATATTCTGCCCATTGTCCTCGATCCCTCTGTCGATCTTCAGCCTAGAAGCAGAGCAGCAGCAGCCGTTGTCAGATGGGAAGTTTCAGTCCCCAGCACCATTTCATTTCCATGTACCTCGCCCTCGTCTCCGCCGTCCTACTGCTGAACTCAACCCTGGGGTTGTGTGGCTGCTACAAGCGCATCGTTAGCTTCGGCGACTCCATCGACAGCGGAAACTTCGTCCACATCTCCGGCGACCATCCGTGTCCGTTCAAGAAGCCACCGTTTGGCATGACCTACGTCAAGCACCCCAGCGGCCGCATCTCTGATGTCCGTGTTGTCACTGATTTCTACGGTAAGTTCAACTCCCTGGCTGTTCCAAAATTTATTTTCTTATGTATGGTCAAATTGAATTTTCTTTTGTTTACAGTCTGGGGAGGGTCCAAGGCCTGACGACTCACCGGTAGATCATACCATGAGGATAGCTAATATTTCCATTGTCCGTTCGTCGACGCGTTTGTCCGGGCTTCAAAAAAATTCTAGATCCGTCACAGTTTTCAATAGTACCCTCTATCATTTTGATTTTTTTATTATCGAACGTACATATATAATTTGTATATATTCAATAAAAGATCGTTTGATGGAAAAAAAAATTAAAAGCGTGTCTTTATGTTTAGTAACTGAAGAGAATATACAGGAGAGCACCATTAATTGGAGTAGTACACCTATGACTCGGTATACAATACCCAGTGCATAGCACCGGTTGTGTAGTAAATTTTTTAAGATAATGATGACTGGGTGTAGTATATGTTTTCTTTTTTTACATGTTGACTAGGCCAAATGGTCTGCTCAACACGGCTCGGCATGCGCACCACAAAATCACGTCCGAATGTTATTGGGTCGAGCACGACACATCGTGTTGTTGGACCGTACCGGTTAGGCCCGTGGGCTTGATTGTTCACCTAGGCACATCACGTCATGTCTAAAATCAGGCTGTGTCGATCCAAACTAGTCTAAGCACAATTAACGTGTCGTGTCAATCCGTGGTCTGAAACCATTAATATTCAAACAGAGAGCAAAATAACAAACTAAATTATCAAAATAGCAAATATATTGAGCTAGTAGTGGTGGATACCTCATTAAAAACCTTTCTAGATAAAACTCACACATCGTGAGAAAATCTTAGAAAGGAAAAAAAGTACAACTTAACTCATAATAAATTTAATAGTTTAAAGGTCCAATGTCTTATAAATCGAATGGTTAAACTCTCACTCTCTCTCAAAGTCCCTCGCTATCACTATTACCTAATTCTAACGGTAATAGCATCATCATCATCAACATCAAGTTACAGATTTTTGAATGATTTCAAACTCATTGCTCGCAACTAAGTGTTGTGCTCTTGCTTCTTCGAGCTCTTAGAGTCTTTGATGTATGTTAATGCCTCCACCATTTTAGGGGATAAGTGACGACGCCGCTCCTCAATAATCCTAGGAGAAATAAGACTCTAAAGAAATAGTTAAAACAGGAACTGACATAACATTCTTAGCCAAAATAGATAGAATTAAAAAGGTTAATTTGTGCTCATGCCACCAATGAAGGATGTCAAACTCATCCTCGTAGGAAGTGATATCGTCGATGTTAAGATAAGTTGATAGCTCAGAGGCTAAGAATGAAAATGATGAAGATGAAGTGTTAGTGTTGAGAGAACCAACTATATCAGATGCATTACCACCAAATATTTTGCCCAAAGATTATTTTTTCTTACCTATAGGTCGTAATGGTTGTGAGAACCTATTCAACCTAGATACACCAAACTTATTTTCATACTTATTAAAAAGTTTATATAATTTAGCCTTAATCTCAGAAAAATATTCAGTGTAATCAGTAACAATACATTAAGCAAGTAGTTGAAGCACATTTTACAAACCTATCATTTTAGCTCGAGGGTTAAGAATAAATACATATAAATATAACAGAGGTATATACTGCCAATACTTAAGGTGTTTAAGCTTTATTGGAATAACAACATGCCTAAGATTTTCATCATTTTCATAGTTACATAAATGGCTAGCAATTTCTAAAAATATGATGCATCATTAATAAACACCAAATAGAGCAATTGTAGAATCATAGAACAATTCAAAAAAATCTAAAATCTTTTATGCAACATACTAGTGAGTATTAGTCAAAAGTGGTTGACCTTCATGCAAACCAGAGTGAGATGCAATAAATACAGAGAAAGTATTCTTATATGGTATTAGATGCTTAAGCATGAGATATATTGAGTTCCATCTAACATTCATATCCAAACCAAATTTTCTAGGACACACTCGTAGCAATACAGAAGTTTTCAAACAATGCAATATGTTGATTGGAGGAATTTTAGAAAGAAATTATAGTTCTAAAAGCCTCTATGTAAGGCTTAAGCCTCTTCAAACCAGAATTAACAATAAGATTAATTATATGGCAAGCACAATGCTGATGCACAACACTAATGCTACGAGGTCTAAGAGGATTAATATGAATAGGTTCAGGATCAAAACCCAAATAACCAGCAAATATAGGGGACAATATATTCATGGCAGATGTATTAGAAGAAGCATTGTCTAAACTGACAGAAAAAATCTTATGTTCTAAGCCATATTCATCAACTATGGCAGCAATATGTTCGGCAATGCTTGCATAGAATGAGAGAATGTAATAAGACTAAGACCTATTTACCTCTTTTATATTTTCCAATCAGCATTAATAAAATGGGCAACAACAATTATATAATTCTCTTTAGCATTAATAGACCAAATATTAGAGGTTAAAACAACACAAGAAATAGCAGGCAACACACAATTTTTAAGGTTATTGTGGTGTTTATTGAACAACTTAATTATATCTCTAGTCATAGTTTACTTAGATACTTTAGCAAAATGAGGATTATGAGCACGCTAGATGTACTCCTCAAATATGTCGGTCTCGCCTATTACTAAAGGAAGATCAAGCCTAGTAATTAAGCAACATAACTCAAAACGAGCAACATTAGGTTTATAGTTCCAATTATGAACAGTACCATCGGAGTTGAATGCAAACCTAGACTGAACTTTGACAGCTCGGTCTACCTTCTGCCTACATAATTTTTGATGCCTAAGCAAATACCCAGTATCAGCAGAAGACCTAGCAGACAATTTATACTTACAAAACTTGCAGATGACATCAGATCGAACATTTTTACCATTCAAAGTCTCAAATACCTCATCAAAGTCGTTCCAAAGACTAGATCGGCTATGCTTACAGCTTGAAGACGATCATGCATCAGTGTTGTTGGAGACGACCGGTGTCCCCGAACCCCATCACCATCAGCACTGTTGTCTACCGCATCCAGATTAACGAGAGCAACACTGCTACCCAAAAAGGTAGCAGCATCCTCTTCCAAGTCGTCATCATCCTCTAGGGGTTCCGCGATGAGGTCGTCATTGCCAGTAATAGGATCGACAACATTGTCATCCAGCATGGTGACCTCATCAGCTTCTCACCTTACCTGCAGCTCTTTTCCTCGACGGTGTGCACCGTACTCTCACAACGCACAAGGCATCAACCAACGACCTGCAATGTCACAAACAGACACAAACAAACCAAAATATTAGAGACTTAGGGTTAGGGTTTTCATTCATACCTGCGCAACTAGAGCCCGAAGCCAAAGAAGAAGGGAGACCCCTCAGGATAGCGAGCGATCGAGAATGGCTAGACGGGGACAGCGCAGAGGTGACACCGACTGTAACAGTACACTGCGACGAGAGGCCGACTTGACAGCGTGCCGTGCCGCAACGTGGAGCGTGCATGTAGCACGACTAAACAATGCACTACGCCGTGGCACGGAGGCGATAGCGCAAAGACGACAGGCGATAGCGCAGAGCTGCAGAGCCCGCGACGCGCACGACTAGTGATAGGCGAGAGACGGAGAGTCGGCGATGAGAGTCGAGAGTCAGAGCGACGGACTCGATGAGTGGCGAGGGTCGAGAGTCGGAGATGAGAGCCGAGAGTCAGAGCGACGGACTCGACGAGTGGCGAGAGTCGAGAGTCAGAGACGGAGAGACGGAGAGAGTCAGAGACAAGAGGTGAGAGTTGAAGAGACGGATAAGTCTAGACTATGAGTGGCGAGAGACGAGAAACAGAAAGATACAGATATTCACGACAGTGTGAGTACGATACAGCTCACAGCGCTGAGTGCGAGAGGCGAAATGCACACACGACTAGCGACAACGCAGGAGGTGATAGCGACAGCGCGAAGTGGGAGGCAACAGCGTAGAGACGACAGCGACAGCACGGAGGCAACAATGCAGAGCCTAAGGCGATAGTATGGAGGCGATAGGACAGAGTGTGCGGTGCACATGACTCATGACAGCGTGTCAGGCGATAGTGACAGTGCGAAGGCAGAGGCGATAGCGACAGTGCAAAGGTGTCAGCGCAGGGTGTGGAGGTAACAGTGCGGAGACGATAGTGCGAGCGCGTAGACGAGGAGCGCGCGGCGTGCACGACGACACGACTCATGATAGGTGTTAGGCGGCAACGACAGCACGGAGGCGACAGGCCAAGGCCGAGGCAATAGAAAAAATCGTGAACCAAGCCAACTCTATGTCTAACTTTATATATCGTGCTGGGCCATGCCTAGTAAATAGCCCAAGCACGACACTATTTAATGGGCAAGGCCGGCATGAATACAAAACCAAGTGTGCCATGCTGTACTTGGGTCAGGCCTAAAAATTGGTCTCAGGCTACATGTTTTCTAGACATCACTAATGTTCACTTGGTGCTTCCATTTATGCCACCAAGTTTGCCTGAGAAGGACAGGGGCAGTTCCTTGCACTGCACCAACTTCGCCATATCAGCCTTTATGATGTTGCCACCAAATTACTTTAGAAGATGGAACCTAAACGTGCCAATGACCCCTCTCTCGCCACACAGATGGAGTGGTTCAAGGAAACGTTGTAGTAGATCGCTCCCAGGGACAGAAGCAGTGAGTACTCGGCTACATATCATTATAAATTTGTCCATTTTAAAAAATATTATTATGATTCTTATATTTAAAAATATACCATTATAATTTGTCTAGAGTTTAGGATGAACCACCATTTACCCCTTCAATATATTATCAGAATCTTTTTACTAAACTACCATCTTCTTCTTTCTTCTTCGCTTTCTTCCCTCTTGTCTCCACCCTTGCACCAATGTACCCCGACCATGACTATCCCCACCCTTGCGCCTTCCCCTCTCTACCCTTGTGCCGATGAACCCTAGTCATGACCCCTCCACCCTTGCGCTGCCCTCCTCCTATTTTCTCTCTGCTCGATGACGCGAGGACCACCGGTGTCTATTAGTTCAAGGAGAAAGTAGCCATGGGAATGTGCGAGCACATGCGCAACCCATTGGATTCATACTCTACGGAGGCTATGCTCCTGTAGCAATGGCGTTAGCTATGGCGATGCCTGTGAGTATGCACGATGTGAACCAATTGATGGATGAGTGGGAGCAGGAGCTTATGAGTGTGGAACCTGCATGAGTGTCAGCGAGAGGCTGACTTGCTGGTTGTGGCACGGAAGAGCGAGGCCAGTGCGACGACAATGGTAGGCAACTCGTGAGTTTTGGCTTGGACGAGGAGGCAGCACCCATCAAGCATGGATCTACACACATGTGTAACCATACCGCAAACACAACATCGTCATTTGTCACTTCCTCTAGCGACAAGCTAGAGGGTGTCGACATCCACATCTCTTCTCCCATGACATAGAAAGACGCTAAGAAGATGGTGGCAGCTTCCACATCTTCGCTCCTCTTCCATCTCGAGGTCCTCTCCACGGCGATGGGGATGGTCCCCTTAACAGATCTAGTACATTGGGGAAGAAGGAATAAAAGGACAATTTGGTCCAAAAATTCTGATAAAATACATCAAAGGAGTAAGTGGTGGTATATCTTGAACACCAGCTAAATTATAATGGTTTGTTTTTTAATACATAAATTATAATGGTATTTTTCAAAATGGTCAAAATTATAATAGCATGTATTCAATTTAAAAAAAACATATGCTATCATAGTGTGCACGCTTTACAGTGCACAGCTGATCAATTGTGTCCATTTCCACTCCTGATTTTTATTTTCAGCTGCTAGGAGAGCACTGCTGGGTGAGCTCTTACCTTGATGGGTGAGATCGGCGGCAACGACTACAACTTTTGCTTCTTTAGATCATAAACCTCGCGAGGTAGCCTACCAGTTCATCCCGGATGTCGTCGCCAGCATCAGCTCCATTGTCCAGGTTGGCACAAACCATCATATCCTGATCAAACCTTGCATACATTTCAGTCACCTAGCATCATAGGTATAGATAGAATATCAGAACACTAGAAATGCATCGCATTCGCATATATAAGCAAACTCATGAACTCGCATACACGCAGGAGCTCATCGGGCTGGGCGCGAAGACGATCACGATCTCGGGGAACTTACCGACCGGGTGCGTGGCGGCGTACCTGAGCGCCTACCTGAGCAGCAACCCTGCGGACTATGACGAGCTCAACTGCCTCCGGTGGTTCGACGCCTTCTCCGCCGCGCACAACCAGGCGCTCCTCAACGAGGTCAGCCGGTTCAAGGCGTAGCACCCGGGCGTCAAGCTCATCTACGCCGTCTACTGCGGCGCCGCCCTGCAATTCTTCCGTGATCCACGCAGATTCGGTGAGCGACCGCCCACCGCCCACCGGCTCCGATCGCATCGCATTGTTAAAAACCGCAAGATGCGTTCGCCACGGTACCGACGAATATCGATCTGTTTGCGATTGGCATGACACAGGTATCGATGATCCTCTGCTCGCGTCCTGCGGCGGCAATGGCCCGTACCACGCCGGCCCGACTTGTGACAGGACGGCGGCTGTCTGGGGTGATCCTGGCAGTTTCGCCAACTGGGACGGTGTCCATATGACGGAGAAGACGTACCGTGTCATCGCCGATGGGGTGCTCAACGGGCCGTTCGCGGACCCTCCGTTGCTGCATAGTTGCTAGAATTGAGTCATGGCGTTCCAGAATCCAGACTTTCCAGACTTCTAGCTGAGATTTCTGGAGATCTTTTGCTGTGGTATGGTTTTATTGATGAATTATTTCAATTATTTAGCTGATTTCGTGGAGAGATAAGTTGACTGATGTCATGCTCAATGCTATCATTTCTTGATTTCGTCGTTCATGAAGCACTTGTACACACAAAATGACAAAAAAAAAGGTGATCTAAGCCTGATACAGAAAATTGATGAAACCCTTCATGATGGGCTTACTGCTTCAAAAAGGCCCATTATGGGCCTACACAATTAAGCCCAGTAAAACCAAGCAGGGCCGAGATCCATAGTACACGCTAAACCGAAAGAGAAATCTTCGAAGCCGTGCAACCCTGCAGCCCGCGGCCACGATGCCCCTGCGGTTGCCGCCGGCCCGCGCGCGCTCGTTGGCTGACCTCCTCGTCGCGCTCTCCGCCGCACGCGCGCTCCCCAAGGGACAGCAGCTCCACGGGCATCTCCTCAAGGCGGGCCAGCACCCCGCCACCGACTCCTCCCACGCTCTCATCGCCCACCACCTCCTCACCTTCTACGCCCGCTGCGCGCTCCCCGGCAACTCCCTCCGCGCCTTCGTCGACCTCCCCGCTCCGCCTTCCCCGGCTGCGTGGTCCTCCCTCATATCCTTCTTCGCGCAGAACGGCCTCCCCGCCGCCGCATTCGACGCCTTCCGCCGCATGCTCGCGGCAGGCGTCCCCGCAACCGAGCGCAACATTCCCTCCGCCGCCAAGGCGGTCGCAGCCGCGGAAGACTCCTCACGCCCACCTCTTGCCCCGCACGCGCTCCATGGGCTTTCCGCCAAGACTGCGTTCGCTGGCGACGTGTTTGTCGGGTCGTCGGTGCTTGACACGTATGCTAAGTGCGTACACCTTGCCGACGCCCGCCGGCTGTTCGATGAAATGCCGGAGCGGAATGTCGTCTCCTGGTCTGCTCTCATATGTGGGTGTGCTGATGCTGGGATGCATTCTGCAGCGATGGAGATCCTCCGCTTAGCACTTGAGGAGGCAGTGCTGGTCATCGACTTCACAGTTTCGTGCATTGTTAGCGTGTGTGCTGCAGCAACACTCTTTGAGCTTGGTGCTCAGGTGCACGCGCGGTCTTATAAAGACATCACTAAATTCATCACCATTTGTGGGCAGCTCACTTGTTTCCCTATACTCAAAATGTGGCCTTGTAGAGTGCATACCAGGTGTTTGGTGAAGCACCTGAGAGAAACCTTCGTATTTGGAATGCAGGGCTCAATGCATCTGCTCAGCATGGTCATACTTCTGCAGCATTTCAAATGTTTATGAGGATGCAAAATGCTGGATTCCGGCCCTAACTGTTAGACCATTGGACCACTAGGCTATATATATATATATATACCCGACCTCTCTTTATACACTCGGGGTCTTAGTCTTATAGTTCATATTTCTACATGATATTAGAGTAAGTCTGGATATTTTCAACGCGCTAGCTTTCTTTCACCGGTGAGCCGATCTTTTTCTCCCCGTCGTCGATGTTTCACTTCGTCGCCGACCTTCTTTTTGGTACTCTTTTCTTGCTCTCTCGTCTTCGTTCCTTTCTTCTCCCCGTCTTTTCCGCAGACACTTTCTTTTCTCTGTTCCACCTCCACGCTGGCGCACCTCTACGCTCGTCGTCTCCATCGGCTGAACTCGTCCGTCCACACATCGGCTGGACTTGTCCAACCTCCATCGGCTGAAACCCTCCCTCGGTTTCCGCTTTTCCGACACGCTCAACGCCTCTCGGACGCGAACCTTCTTCCCTCACGTCCGAGCCAATCTGACGTGTCCACGGACACGAATCCCTGCCTCCCAGACACGAACATCTTCTCTTCGCGTCCGGCCCCTCTCCGCTTTTTTCACGTCCGCTCAACTCCTTAGCCTCCGCGAGTCCACGGAAGTGAATCTTCCCTTCACGGACATGAATCTTCGCACGTCCGTGACCCAACCACACTCTGACCTACCTACTCTACCACCACCTTTTCCTCACCTACTCTGTTGCCTACTCCACATCGGCCTACAACTCCTCATCGGCTGGCTAGCCCACTCTCTATCGGCTTCTCATCTCTCTGATCGGCCAATCCTTCCTCTCATCGACTTCCTCCCATCGGCCTCTTATTCCCATCGGCTACTTGTCCATGTTCTTCTCTCGTCATGGCCACCGAGTCCGCCCTCAGCTTCGGCATTCTCCCAGTCACCAAATCTATTCTGGCTCTCGGTGACCCAGACCACACCTCGGGCACCATCTCGCCAATCTTCTCAACCCCCCTACGCTGCTGTGAACGTGAAATCTCACGTTTCTATCTCTCTTGACCTTAACGCCAAATCCCTCTATGGAAAGTTCGGCCTACGGTCACCTGGCAACCATCGGATGGCAACCAGGGGTTCTCGGCGCCCGTCCTCAGGCTCACCTAGCATCGGCTCCCATCCTGTCGCCTCAGCCGATGCTACCGACACCACCCACCCAGTTGGTTCCCTCCTAGAACAAGGCTGGTCTCGTCGTCGCTCTCAACCAGATGACGCTCCAACCACAGCACCCTTGGGTGCTGGACTCTGGGGCGTCCTCCCACATGGCGTCATCGGCCGATATACTCCGTTCTTGTCATCCATCTTCCTCCCCCTTTATCACCATCGACAATGGTCACTCTCTTCCTGTCCAATGCCGTGGTGACTCCTCTCTGTCTATACCCACCACTAACCTCCCCCTTCGCAATGTTCTTATCGCACTTCCCTTATTCACAATCTTGTATCTGTTCGCCAATTCACACGAGATAACAATTGCTCAATTAAATTTGACGCTTCTGATTTTTCTATGAAGGATATCCTAACCCTGCGACAGATCCTTCGCTGCAATAGTGGTGGAGACCTCTACACCATTCCCACTACGTCGTCCACTCCACACGCCAGCATCACCCTCTCTACCAACCTCTGGCATCTTCGCCTCGGCCATCCCGGCCCCGACGCTGTCACCACCCTCCGTCGCAGTGCCTCCATCTGATGTACCCACAACAGCTCCACATTTTGCTACTAGTGTCAACTTATCAAACATGTGTGTCTATCGTTTTCTTGTTCTCTCTCTTGTACCTCGCGACCGTTTGAGCTTATACATTGTGATGTATGGACTTCTTCGGTTAAAAGTGTCTTCGGTAATCAGTATTACCATGCCATACTTGACGATTACACACACTATTGCTGGACGTTTCCGCTCATCAGCAAATCCGAGGTCGCCTCTGACCTCACTAACTTCATCACCTACATTTCTACCCAGTTCAACCTCCCCATCAAGGCTCTACAAGCCGATAACAGTATGGAGTTCGTTAACCGTATTGTTACAACCTTCCTCACCTCGCAGGGCATCCATCTACGGCTCTCCTACCCCTACACCTCTCTCCAGAACGGCAAGGCCGAGCGCCTCCTTCGCACCTTCAACAACATAAGTCGTACTATGCTACTTCATGCCCACTTACCTATAACTTATTGGACAAAAGCAATGACCACTGCGACTTACCTCCTCAATCGGCGCCCGTATTCCTCCGTTCAACACAACGTTCCATACACCCTTCTTTACCGCACAGCGCCCGACTACTCCCACCTTCACGTCTTCGGGTGCCTCTGCTACGCAAACCTCACCACCACTGCTCCCCGCTCTACTGCCTGCATTCTCCTCGGCTATCCCTCATCTCACAAGGGATACCGATGTCTCGACCTTTTCACCCGATGGGTCATCATCTCTCGTCATGTCATCTTTGACAAGACATGTTTTCCCTTTGGTCTGCTTAATCCGAGATCCTCCTCTAGCGATCTTGACTTCCTCCTCACCAACACCGTACTGTCCCGGTCTCCTCCACCGTTCTCCCTATCGACCCCCTCATCGGCCGCTGCTGAGGACTTACCTTTCAGCTATCCCACTACGATTCGGTCTGATGTCCCTCCCATCGGACCCCCATCGGCCCCACCACTCTCATCGGCTTCGACCGATCCTGTTCCCTTTCCATCGGACACCTTACTTCCATCGGCTCCTCAGCCTCCGTTGGCTCCCCCTCCCTATTGGCTGCTCCATCTCCATCGAACCGACTGAACCGATCAGCTCAGGACGATTTAGTTTCCTCCTTTCCTCTCACATACAGCCGTCGATTCAGAGCCGATGATGCCCCCACCCAACCAGTTCTCCCCACCTTTACCACACTCCCATCGGCTCCCATTCTCTCCACCTCTCATATGGTCACTCGCTCACAGACCGGGTCTCTCTGCCCCACCAAGCGCTACGGGCTCTCTGCCATCCACAGCTCTATCTCGCCCATCTCGGCGACTTCTCGCTCCGCCCTGGCCGACCCTCAGTGGCACGCGGCCATGGCCGACGAGTACAAGGCCCTCCTGGACAACGAGACATGGCGCCTCGTCTCCCGTCCTCCCGGTGCCAACATTGTGACCAGTAAGTGGATTTTTAAACACAAGTTCCACACCGATGGCTTCCTTGCCCATCATAATGCACGTTGGGTAGTTTAGGGTTTCTCCCAACACCCCAGTGTCGATTACGACGAGACTTTCAGTCCCATCGTCAAACCCGTCACTATCCGGGTCGTCCTCACTTTGGCTGCCTCACATTCCTGACCGATCCATCAACTTGACGTGAAAAACGTATTTCTTCATGGTCATCTAACGGAAACGGTCTACTGCCAGTAGCCTCTAGGCTTCGTCGATACCTCTCGTCCCGATGATGTCTGCCTTCTTCAACGTTCTCTCTACGGCCTCAAAGAAGCCCCTCGCACCTGGTACCAGCACTTTGCTGTTTATCTTCGGCACATCGGCTTCATGGCCTCTACGTCCGATAGCTCCCTTTTTACTCTTCATATCGGGAACGCTACCCCCTATCTCCTTCTATATGCCGACGACATTGTACTTACAGCGTCTTCGACATCTCTACTAGACCAGATCATGGCCCGACATTACTCCGAGTTCGCCATAACCGATCTTGATCCTCTCCACCACTTCCTTGGCATCTCCGTCACCCATTCCTCTCACGGGCTCTTTCTTTCCCAACTCCAGTACGCCATCGATCTTCTCCAGCGTGCAAGCATGGCCAGTTGTCACCCCACGGCCATCCCGGTCGACACTCGAGCCAAACTTTCTGCTGCCGATGGCGTACTCGTTGCCGATCCCTCTCAGTATCGGAGTCTTGCCGGGGCTCTCCAATACCTCACCCTCACACGACCCAACCTCACGTACGCCGTCCAGCAAGTGTGTCTCTTCATGCACGCTCCGCGCGTACCTCACCTCACGCTGCTCAAGCGCATCCTACGCTACGTGAAAGGCACGCTTTTCAGCGAGCTGCACCTCAGCTCCAACCCCATCGACTCCCTCACCGCGTACTCCGACGCGGACTGGGCAGGCTGTCCCGACTCTCGACGCTCTACGTCCGGATACTGCGTCTTCCTCGGCGACACTCTAGTCTCCTGGTCCTCAAAACACTAGACTACAGTGTCATGGTCCAGCGCCGAAGTCGAGTATCGCGCCGTCGCCCATACTATCACCGAGTGTTGCTTGCTTCGCCAGCTTCTCCAGGAGCTCCGTGCATCCTCTCCTCTGCAACCGTCGTCTAATGCGATAATGTCAGTGCTATCTACATGACTGCTAACCCGGTTCATCATCGATGCACCAAGCACATCGAGATCGATATCTATTTTGTCCGTGACAAGGTCGCATTAGGACATGTTCGGGTGCTCCATGTACCATCAGCGCACCAGTTCGCCGATATGATGACCAAAGGTCTGCCCATGTCTTTATTCACCAGTTTTCGGTTCAGTGTCTGCGTCTGTTCCCCTCCCGCTGTGACTGCGGAGGGTGTTAGATCACTAAACTATTAGGCTGTATATATATAGACCCGATCCTCCTTGTATACACTCGGAGTCTTAGTCTCACTGTATATATTTCTATACCAACTACATTACGTTCTTGTCTTTGCTCACTGCCTGTAACCATGCTGGTCTTGTTGATGAGGAAAAGAGGTATTTTTCCTCACGAAAGAGTATAGCATTGAGCCGCAGGCTGAGCATTATGCTGCAATGGTTGACCTACTTGGCCGTGTAGGCGTATAAGTGAAGCACTAAACCTTATTGAGTCAATGCCCATGGAGCCACCTGAGTCTGTCTGGGGTGCACTCCTTATAGCATGTCGCATATTTAAGGATGCTGACACTGCAGCAATTGCTGCAAATAGGCTGTTTGAGACAGGGTCACGAAGCTCTGGTGCATATATGCTATTGTCAAGCACGTATGCAGCTGCAGGAATGCATGTGGATGCAGCACTTGCGAGGAAAGCAATGCGTGATGCAGGTGTACATAAAGAGACTGGACTACGCTGGCTGGAAGCTTCAGGGGAGGTGCATACCTTTGTGTCAAATTGCAGGAGACATGCAAGAAGCAACGAAATTTACAATGTGCTGGAGAAAGTTGGTGAGAAGATGGAGGCAGCTGGTTATGTTGCAGATACAAGTGCAGTGGTTAAGGATGTGGACAAGGATGAGAAGCAGGCAACAGTGAGGTATCATAGCAAAAGGCTAACAATAGGTTTGGGGCTTCTGATTGTTCCAGAAGGTGTACCAATACGAGTTATGAAGAACCTACGAGTTTGTGATGATTGCCACAATGCAATTAAGTATCTCAGTAAGTGTACAAGAAGGATTGTAGTTCTCAGGGATATCCGTCGGTTTCACCGGTTTGAGGATGGGGCATGGTCTTGTAGGGATTTCTGGTGATATATCTTCTGATCTATCTCATTATCATTCACCACGTTCTTCTGGTCAGGCATTTGGACTATATTTCTTCAAGAAATAGATCTTTACAGGTTCAGTGGCTGGTGTGAAACACGAATCTATTGACATGCTGTTTTGGCACAGATAAAAACTGTGCAATTCAATTTTGAGCAAATCTGCGAATTGGCAGTTTTACAAAAAAAATAAGTATTTTGGATAATGCTGTATTCCACGGATGCATGGTGCTGCGTCTGGGTTACAGTAGGTGTGCATTAGATCCGCTGAAAGGTAGAATGTTGTGCAAAATTGTCAGATAAGAAGTTGATGGTATTGGTTGCCTGTCCAGAAGCTGGAGAAAAATATTATTATGAAAACAATCGATATTTCTTGATTTACATTATCATATCCTGACATGAGGGTTCGATTATACTTGTGCTTGTATCAGGATGATTCAATTATGTTTGGGAGGTAAGAATGGGTTTCACAAATTTGTGAATTGTGATGCATATTATAGATCAAGATTTGGAGGAACCAGGTGTATTTTTTTTCTTGGACTAGTGCAACCATCTGCAGTTATCATATATATTCTCATTTTGATCCATTGCTAGCCCTAACTGAACCATTTTCCAGTTTGCAAAATATACATCTGGCTTGATGACATGCCATAACCTTCAAGCTGAAACAGCTGGACTCAGCCATGGTTCTATATATAAGACAGGACATCGGTCAGGATATGTTAGGCTCAGTTTAATAATCTGAATAACAGTCACAGCACGATAGTTGAGATTGTTCTGCTGCTTTGTTGTGCGTAGAAGAATGATTAATGTATCAGCAGAAGCTACATACAAATTTTCCATACACCAGTTTGAGAGTCGACATAATAAATCAGCATGGTACAGTTGAGTTCGTTACATTATAATCAAATAAACTTTTCCATTACAATGTTTGTCATTCTAAGTTGCCAAATTATTCATTTGTCTCTATAGTATTATCAGTTATTATTTTATTGTTTCTTTGGCACTAAATCATGTACTTTGAGAAAGATATACTTCTATATCTTAAATAGAACAGCAAAACCCAGTTCACATCAATGAAAAATTATTGTGGCCCTGTTTAGATATTAGCTAAACAATGCAATGTGAACTGAAAGGCATTAGCTTTATCTTTCAGGCACTGGTACATCTGTTGAAATTCATTAGGCCAAGACTTAAAGGTAGCTGCTAAACGTATTAAAAATACTTTGGAAGTTATAGGTAGAGATCTGAGCTGTATTTGTGGCTTTACCTTGTTGCACGTAGAATCTTGACCAGCTAGGCAGCTAGACACATCATAAGAAAGGTGCAATGGAGTGGCTGCTAAGCTCATATTGGTTTTCCTTGCCTAATTCTTGTGATGGGTGTTGCAAAATACTCCTTTACGTATGCGCCTTTCCTGGATGTTGCTGCCAATAACAGTGAAAATGGTGGTTACATACATCCTAACTCTGTAGATGGCTCTTCACGAACAGAACTTTTGGCTGTATGGTCATGGTCTATAATATATAATTATTCTATTAAGGATATAGTTAAGGATCTAAGAATTTGAGGTTAGAAAAGATTTAAAAATAATAAAAGGGGGTAAGGCGATGGGCTCTAATAGCATTCCAATCAATATACAGATATGTCTCGGAGATATAACTATAGTATGGCTTTAACAATATTTTTCTATCGAACACGATGTCTGAGTAGTGTAGGAGAAGTATATTAATATCATTATATAAGAATAAAAAATATATTTAAAATTATCCTAATTACTAAAAAAATTAAGTTGATAAACTACACTATGAAACTATATAAGAGAGTTATCGAGCACCGTTTGAGATAAACGACGTGAATCTCTATGAACTAATTTGGTTTTATGTCCGAAAGGTCAACCATAAAAATAATTTTTTTAATTAGACAAGTTATAGAGCGATTTAAAAAACAAAAGAAGAGCTTACATATATTTTTTATTGACTTAAAGAAGACTTATGATAAAATAAAAAATATTATGTGATAGACTTTAAATAAACATAAAGTACTAACAAAGTATGTCTCTCTTATCAAAGATATACACATGTATGACTAGTGTTCAAATAAATAATAATAATACATGTTTCTTCTCAATTAAAATATAACTATATCAGATATTAACCTTGAGCTCGTATCTCTTTACGTTGATAATAGATAAGGTTACAAGAGACATATAAGAGAATATCTCTTGATGTATGCTCTTTGCAAATGATATAGCGTTAGTTAATGAGAGTCGAGCATGAGTAAATAGAAAACTAGCGTTGTGGCGTCAGACTATTGAGTCCAAAGATTTTAGAGTAAGCAGAACTAAGATTAAGTATTTTAGGTATGACTTTGTCATTATCGCACACAAAGAGAGATATGTGAGTTTAGAAGGCAAGTAGTGTCTAAGAAGGACACCTTTCGATATTTAAGATCAATGCTACAGGTAGATAGGAATATTGGTACGAATGTTAACTATAGAATCAAAGTAAAGACGTCAACATATTCTATGATAAGCGGTTACCGTAGAAGCTAAGTGTCAAGTTTTATAGAACGATGATTAGACCTGTTATGTTGTATAGGATAGAATGTTAACCTATAAAAAGACGACATGCTTAATAGTTGAGTGTTGTAGAAATGTTATATTGGATTTAAGATCAAGAATGAATCGAATCCAGAACGAGAATATAAGTAATCGGCTAAGAGTAGCAATGATTAAAAAAACTTATTTAACATCGGTTGTGGTGATTTGGCCATATCAAAAGAAGACTCTAGAGTCACTAATACATTATAAAATCATAAGTCAAGATAATAATAAAAAAAGAGATAGAGAAATACCGAAATTAACATAAAGAGCGACAATAAGAAAGAATTTGAAATAATATAATATATCTAAATATCTAATCAGTTATTGATGTATCTGAAGTGTGATTTGAAACTATTATTGGATTTTAACCCTAATTTATCTTAATTTAATTGAGACTAAAAGACTGTGTTATTATTATTATTGTTATTAAGATTATACGTTTACATAGTAATCGTTGGAACTAAAGGTTTTAGTATTAAATGCTTTGGTTAGTAAACATGGTGCTAATGGATGCTTCTATTTGGAGAATGCTTCAAATACCAAACGGTCGGTGTAGAAAATTCTGCCACTTATCGGAGTAAAATCTTCTACAGAAGATGCTGTTCATTTCTGGTTGCAATTGGTGAACCCCACCCCCTCTCTTCAGAGACACAAAGATTTGGTGTGCTGGGTACTGCCAGGTGGCATGTCTATATGAATATGATGGAGTTCTCCTTTAGGCCTTATTTGATCCGTGCAAGTTTCTTCATGCTTTGAAATCCAGGATGGATGGTTGCCAAGTTGGGTGGTTGATTGGTAGGGAAGAGAATGACAGGGAGCTCCTCTTCTACATGCGTATGGAACTGCAGATTTGATGGAGAAGATAGCAGCCTAGAATCATACACACACACATATATATATATACCCAGTGGAATATGAAGTTGCAAGCTCTTGTGGCTTGTAAGAAACCAAGCATCACAGACCAAGCATATATGGCGAAGATGAGTTCCCTAAGAGGGCTTGGAAGTATTGCCAGAAGATGGAGAGAACTCAATGGTGTGAGTTACTGGAAGGGGTTACTTGATCCTCTTGACGTTGATCTCCGGAATAACATCATCAACTATGGTGAGCTTTCTCAGGCAGCCTACACGGGGTTAAACAGAGAGAGAAGATCAAGGTACGCCGGGTCTTGCCTCTTCAGTCGCAAGGACTTCCTCAGCAGGGTGGATGTATCAAACCCAAATTTGTATGTCATTACAAAGTTCATATATGCAATGTGTACTATCAGTTTGCCTGATGCATTGATGATAAAGTCATGGTCAAAGGCTGCATGGAGCAAGCAGTCAAATTGGATGGGGTTTGTTGCGGTGGCCACAGATGAAGGTAAGGAAGTTCTTGGGAGGCGAGATGTGGTGGTGGCATGGCGTGGAACAATACGAATGGTAGAATGGATGGATGACCTTGATATTTCCTTGGTGTCTGCTTCAGAAATAGTACGGCCAGGCAGTGCTGATGACCCTTGTGTGCATGGGGGGTGGCTGTCTGTTTATACAAGTGCCGATCCAGAATCTCAGTACAATAAACAGAGTGCAAGACATCAGGTAATTCATGTCATTCTTGATTTAGTATATCAACGAAAAAGCCAAAATTGATTGTCTTATCTTCCAAAGCAAAACACTATCAATCATTTTCCAAGTTATACCTTAGTAAATTAGTATCTAAAGTAGAGTATAGTATATCAATATTTATGCTTGAAGGATAGGAGCTGTTTCATTTGAAGTAAAGCAAAGCAAAGGAAAGGATTTATACCAGAGTACTGCATATGCTATGGATCAGGGTATTGCTTATGCTTGACTGAAATAGCATAGCACACGTGCAATGTTGTACCATCCTTGTGCTTTTTATTTATGAGCGCTGCTGTTGCACATCAGTGCAACATAAAACTAATGAAAAGCAATAAAACTGACTTAAGAAGCAACAGATAATACAATCTGCCCCGTTTACCTATTATCCATTGTAGAGAACCTATGTAAGCAAGTCTTCAAGTCCCTTTTTTCCGCCAGTTGGCCATCATGTATCTCAGTTCCACCTTACTGCACTAAGGAAGCATCATGACGGTTTCAAGTGGGAGATGATTCCGATATGATTCTCCCAAAGCTTAACCCACTTAAAGACAACCATCGCACAACACAACTAGACCATTGCAAGGAAAGGAAGATTGGATTACTAGGTCTATGATATTAATGAGTGAGTAGATGTCGAATAGCATTGTCTGTGCATGGAAAGCAATTTTGATTGATCAAACTAACATATTTGTAGCAGGTCTTGGACGAGATCAAACGGCTACAGGATGTGTACGAGCATGAGGAGACTAGCATCACCATAACAGGCCACAGCCTTGGGGCTGCGCTTGCCACCATCAATGCCACAGACATTGTCTCCAACGGTTACAACAAGAGCTGTCCAGTGTCTGCCTTTGTCTTCGGTAGCCCAAGAGTGGGCAACTCCGACTTTCAGAAAGCATTCGACAGTGCTCCAGATTTGAGATTGCTATGCATTCGAAACTCTCCTGATGTGGTTCCAAACTGGCCAAAACTAGGATACAGCGATGCTGGCACAGAGCTGATGATCGATACAGGGGAGTCACCATACCTGAAGGCCCCTGGGAACCCCTTAACGTGGCATGACATGGAGTGCTACATGCATGGTGTTGCTGGGACGCAGGGGAGCAACGGAGGGTTCAAGCTAGAGATTGATCGAGACATTGCTTTGGTTAACAAACATGAAGACGCACTGAAGAATGAGTATGCAATTCCATCATCTTGGTGGGTGGTGCAGAACAAAGGTATGGTGAAAGGCACGGATGGTCGGTGGCATTTGGCCGATCATGAGGATGATGACTGTTGATGCACCCAGGCATCTCCTCTTGATGCGTGATTCAACCGACAGAGCTTAAAACTAAAACTCTGAAAACAGTGGATAGTTTCACGTGTTCGTTATTGCTCGAGAGTGAAGAAATGCGTATGTTTGGAATCAATTTTTTTCAACATTTTTCAGTTCATGGAGTTTTACTTAATACTATCTGTAATAAATTATCAAAATTTCCCGCTGAAAAATGAATTATCAGAATTGTTAAGTTCTGGCGTTTCTGACAACCAAGGCAAGGGAAGGCAGTCTTGACTCTTGGTATAGCATTGTAAAAGATGTACAAGTTGGAAAATAGCACCTGAGGTTGAATAGAGCCAGATGCACTGAGTAATTTGCTTAAATAAGTGTTGACCCTATAACTATGCTTGATAATCTTCTTAAACTTGTCACAGGGGAGAGTACTTTATGTTTTCACCCACCAAACCACTAGAGTTGCATCCACTATCACATCATGTTTTAAAATTAGTTCAAATCGTTGTAGAAATACCTCTCTCCTGCAGTTCTTCAATCTAATGAATCTTAAGAGGCTAATACACATTCCATATGCAACTTATATTTAAATGGTTCTTTTTCATATTTGCGTAGGAAAAGGCATATCCATCTCTTAAAATAGAAGTATGCCAAAAATTAATCACAAATTAAGAACCACCAAACCCACCGAGATGATGAATATTTTTTCCTTGATGACCCAATAAAAGTGTCCAGTCCAGTTGGCACCTTCCCAATCCCAATATGTATAGTGAGACTAAAATCTCAACTCTATATAAGGGTCGAGTCTATATATACAGAGAGAGTGGTCCAGTGGTTTAACACCCTCCACAGTCGTAGCGGGAGGGGAACGGACGCAGAGACTAGACCGAAAACTGGTGAATAAAGTCGTGGGGAGGCCTTCGGTCATAATATCGGTGAACTGCTGCGCTGATGCTACATGGAGCACCTAAACCTGTCCTAGTGCGACCTTATCACGGATAAAATAGATGTTAATCTCTATGTACTTAGTGCGTCGATGATGAACCAGGTTGACGGTCATGTAGACAGCACTGACGTTGTCGCAGTAGACGAACGGTCATAGAGGAGAGGGGTGCAAGGAGCTCCTGGAGAAGCTGGTGAAGCCAGCAACAATCAGCGACGGCGTGGGCGACGGCATGGTACTCGGCTTCGGTGCTGGATCGTGACACTGTAGTCTGGCGTTTCGAGGACCAAGAGACTAGAGTGTCATCGAGGAAGACGTAGTAGCCGGACATGGAGCGTCGAGAGCCGGGGTAGCCTGTCCAGTCCGCGTCAGAGTACGCGGTGAGCGAGTCGATGGGGCTAGAGTTGAGGTGCAGCCCGCTGGAGAGTGTGCCCTTCACGTAACACAGGATGCGCTTGAGCAGCGCAAGGTGAGGTTCGCACAGAGCATGCATGAAGAGGCACACTTGTTGGATGGCATAGGTGAGGTCAGACCGTGTGAGGGTGAGGTATTGGAGGGCACCGGCAAGACTCCGATACTGAGAGGGATCAGTGACGAGTGAGCCATCGGCAGCAGAGAGTTTGGCTCGAGTGTCGACTAGGGTGACCGTGAGGTGACAATTGGCTATGCCCGCACGCTGGAGAAGATCGATGGCATACTGGCGTTGGGAAAGGAATAGCCCGTGAGAAGAACGGGTGACGAAGATGCCAAGGAAGTGGTGGAGTGGACCAAGATCGGTCATGGTGAACTCGGAGTGGAGTCGGCCATAATCTGGTGTAGGAGGGACGTCGAAGACGCTGTAAGAACAATGTCATCGACGTATAGAAGGAGATAGGCGGTAGCATTTCCGATGTGAAGAGTAAAGATAGAGCTATGGGACGCAGAGGCCACAAAGCTGATGTGCCGAAGGTAGGCAGCAAAACGCTAGTACCAGGCTCGAGGGGCTTGTTTGAGGCCATAGAGAGAGCGTTAAAGGAGGTAGACATCGTTGGGACGAGAGAGGTTGACGAAGCCTGGAGGCTACTGACAGTAGACCGTTTCCATCAGATGACTGTGAAGAAAACTGATGGATCAGCCAGGAGTGCGAGGCAGCCAAGGTGAGAACAACCCGGATGGTGATGGGTTTGACGACGGGACTGAAAGTCTCATCGTAATCGACACCGAGGCATTGGGAGAAACCCCGAACTACCCAGCGTGCCTTATGATGGACAAGGGAGCCATCGGCATGGCACTTGTGCTTAAAGATTTACTTGTCGGTCACAATGTTGGCACCGGGAGGACGGGGGATGAGGTGGCAGGTCTCGTTGTCCATGAGGGCCTTGTACTCGTTGGCCATGACCGCGCGTCACTGAGGGTCGGCCACGGCAGAACGAGAAGCCACCTAGATGGGCGAGATAAAATAGTGGACGGCGGAGAGCCCGTAGCGCTTGGTGGGGTGGAGAGACCCGATCTGTGAGCGGATAACCATGTGAAAGGTGGAGGGGACGGGAGCCGATGGGAGTGTGGTAGGTGTGGGGAGAACTGGTTGGAGAGGGGCGTCATGGGCTCAGGATCGTCGGCTGTATGTGAGAGGAAGTCGAGACCGCTAGATGAGGATCTCAGAGTAAGCAGGCTGAAGGGAAAGAATGTCTCGTCAAAGATGACATGACAAGAGATAATGACCCGACGGGTGGAAAGGTTGAGACATCGGTATCCCTTGTGAGATAAGGGATAGCTGAGGAGAATGCAGGCGGTGGAGTGGGGAGCGAGTTTGTGGGGAGCAGTGGCGGTGAGGTTTGGGTAGTAGAGGCACCCGAAGACGTGAAGGTGGAAGTAGTCGGGCGTCATGCGGTAAAGAAGGGTGTATGGAATATTGTGGCGAACGGAGGAGCACGGATGCCGATTGAGGAGATAAGGCATAGTGGTAAGTGCTTCTGCCTAATAAGTTATAGGTAAGTGGGCATAAAGTAGCATAGTGCGACTTATGTTGTTGAGGGTGTAAAGGAGGCGTTCGGTTTTGCCGTTCTGGGAAAAGGTGTAGGGGCAGGAGAGACGTAGATGGATGCCCTGCGAGGTGAGAAAGGTTTGAACAGTATGGTTAACGAACTCCGTACCAATATCGGCTTGTAGAGCCTTGATGGAGAGGTTGAACTGGGTAGAAACGTAGGTGGTGAAGTTAGTTAAGTGGGAGACGACATCGGATTTGCTGATGAGCAGAAAAGTCCAGTAATAGTATGTGTAATCGTCAAGTATTGCAAAATAATACTGATTACCGGAGACACTTTTAATCGGAGAAATCCATACATCACAATGTATAAGCTCAAACGGTCGTGAGGTACAAGAGAGAGAACTAGAAAAAGGCAAACGCACATGTTTGCCAAGTTGACACAAGTGTCAAACTATGGAGCTGCTGTGGGTACATTGGATGGAGGCGCTACGACGGAGGTTGACGACAGCGTCGGGGCCGAGGTGGCTGAGGCGAAGATGCCAGAGGTTGGTGGAGAGGGTGACACTGGTGTGTGGAGTGGACGTCGCAGTGGGAATGTTGTAGAGGTCGCCGTCACTATTGCAGCGAAGGATCTATCGCCTGGTTGGGATATCCTTCACAGAGAAACCAGAAGCGTTAAATTCAATTGAGCAATTGTTATCTCGTGTGAATTGGCGAACAGATACGAGATTGTGAATAAGGGAGGGTACAATAAGGACATTGCGAAGGGAGAGGTTAGTGGTGGGTGTAGACAGAGAGGAGTCACCACGGCATTAGACAGGAAGAGAGTGACCATTGCCGATGGTAACAAAGGGGGAGGAGAAGGGATGACAAGAACGGAGTATACCAGCCGATGACGCCATGTGGGAGGGCGCCCCAGAGTCCAACACCCAAGGGTGCTGTGGTTGGAGTGTCATCTGGTTGAGGGCGGCGACGAGGCCAGCCTGATTCTAGGAGGGAACCAACTAGGTGGGTGGTGTCGGTAGCATCGGCTGAGGCGGCAGGATGGGAGCAATGCCAGGTGGGCCTGAGGATGGGCGTCAAGGACCCCTAGTTGCCATCCGATGGGGCTGCGTCGCTGAGACTGGAGTGCCCAGGGGTTGTAGCAGAGCCACGGACTTGTTGGACCGGTAGGCTGGCCAAGGACTGAAGCAGGTCGCAATTACATCGGACCGTGCCAGTTCTTGCCCTTGCCTTTGCCGGTGCGGGCTACGTTGCCATGGTTAGAGCCATGGCCGCCAGAGCCACAGGAGGGAGCGGTAGTGTAGGATGCTCGGCAGCCATTATCGGCTGCAGCGAGGAGAGCAGTGTGGGCCACGGTCTTCTCGTCATTGGCACAAAGATTCACGTACAAAGATTCACATCCGTGAAGAGAAGATGCACGTCCATGGACTCGTGGAGGCCAAGGAGTGGAGCGGACGCGAAAAATACGGAGAGGGACCGGACGCTAAGAGAAGGGGTTCATATCCAAGAGGCAGAGATTCGTGTCCATGAACACGTGGACACGTTAGAGTGACTCTGACGTGAGGGGGAAAGGTTCGCGTCCGAGAGCCGTTGAGCATATCAGAAAAGCGGGAACCGAGAGAGGGTTCCAGCCGATGGAGGCTGGACAGGTACAGCCGATAGGGGGGCGAACGAGTTTAGCTGATGGAGACGACGAGTGCAGAGGTGCGCCGGCGTCAGAGGAGAAAGGATGCATGAAGCAAGAAGAGGAGCGAAGACAGGTGTGAGGCGAGACGAGGAGGCAGATGGAGACCGTCGCCTTGTCGCGTGAACGAGCAAGGGATGGGAGAGGGTGGTGAAAAAGAGAAAGGAAAAAGCATCTGCGGAGAAGATGGGAAGAAGAAAGGAGCCGAGACGAGAGAGCGAGAAGGGAGTACCGAGAAGAAGATTGGTAACGGGAAGAAACATCGACGATGGGGAAAAAAGATCAGCTCGCCAGTGGAAAAATACTAGCGCGCCAAAAATATATAGACTCGTTCTAATACTATGTAAAAATATATACAGTGAGACTAAGACCTAACTCTATACAGGAAGGATCAGAGAGTGATCCTGTGTTCTAACACCTCATTCTATCTTTGACCATCTTTCTCCATATCTAATCTCATCCTGGCATTCGAGATTAATGAATCACCGGCGATCTATACCTCTCCTGGCTAGAAGCTGCCACCTGTGCGATCACTTTGACGGGCCACCACCAAGTCGCCTCAAATTGTAGGCGACGTGAAGGAAGGTTCCAAATCAAAGGTGAAAACATTTCTTGTTTCTTCCCTGTGTTGGGTAATTCGGTTTAGGTATAATTATCTGCCCTTTTTTGTTATTGCCGTCAAATGTAGATTTGAGAGTTGCAATACTACTATGTTTTAACAGCATCATATATCCCAAACCAGAGCGTTTTAATAATTTTTAGTTATCAATAAAAAAGGCCGAGGAAAATGAATCTCATGAGACAAGAAAATTTGCCGCAAGTAACCTACGAGAAATAATGTCATGCTCCTTTGAAAATGTAAGCGTTGTCTTCCATAATGCTCCTAGTTTTAGCCTTATCTGAACAATAATCCATCATGAAAACATGTAAAATCGATTCCAGCTGCTATTGTAATCACATTTATAGTCTGCCAACTCAGGCCAATGCATGCATAAGCCTAAAAAAAATAGTTGTACACTGGCATTTTTTCTCTAGGTCCGACGGAGAAATTTCATATATCTTTTAGTGCGACTGGCACAATTATCTAGCATCTTGGGGAATGAAAAAAAACCTATTAGCTCCCTTCTAAAATATAATTATTTTTGTGTGTTTTTCAAAATTTATGTACGAGGTCAACCTAACATTGTCGGAACAAAGAACCTAACAGGTTGACAGCATACTGCCAAGAGCGGAGCGTTCAGATCGATAGTACGTGCTTACTTGCCACCCTGGCGGTGTTCTCCTGCGACATGGCGAGCCGGTGGAGGGAGCTGCACGGCAGCGGTCACTGGGACGGCCTGCTCGACCCGCTCGACGTCGACCTCCGCCGCTGCCTCATCACCTACAGCGAGATGATCATGGCCACGTACGAGGCGTTCATCGGCGAACGCCGGCAGGTGAAGGTACCGCCACGCCGACCTGTTCAGGCTCGTGGACGTGTCCCACCCGGGCTGGTACGCGGTCACCAGGTACGTCTACGCCACGGCCAACGCCGACGTGCACGGCAAGGTGCTGCTCCGGCCGCTGTGCCGAGAGGGCCGCGCCAGGGAGTGCAACTGGATGGGGTACGTCGCCATGGCCACGGACGAGGGCGCCGCCGCCCTCGGGAGGCGCGACATCGTCGTGGCGTGGCGCGGCATGCAGTGCGCGCTGGAGTGGATAGCCGTCCTCAAGCTCGCGCCCGCCTCGGCGAACGGGATCCTCGGGCCGGACGGCGCAGACAGGACCGACCCGTCGGTGCACCGTGGTTACCTGTCGCTGTACACCTCGGCGGACCAATGCTCGGACCTGAGCAAGCAGAGTGCCAGGATGCAGGTGTGTGAGCCCCTGCTTCCTCCTTGACACTTGTGGTGGTTTTATATTTTGCATGTAGTTGACTAATAGAGTTAATCGTTGACAGTTGACAGTCTTCCCTTTGTATAATCTGATTAGTACACGACCACCTTTCCCTACTTAGCACGGCGACATGAATCGATTTCTCGTTTTCACTCTACATGAAGACAATAAGTATATGATGGTACAAATATCATCCAACTAAACTGATTTAATACTAATTGACACCGAAAAGGAAAATTGGCATTTGGAGCATGGAACTCGAGTGAGACCTTATGTTAGAATTGCGTTTGTAGTTTGCTCACGTGGCTGTTAGCCTGAGACGAGAGCGTAGCCTCTAGTTGCCAGCTTTAGTTTTACCTGTCTTTTTTTTCACTCTGAATTTAAGTCAGTGAAGCATTTATCCATTTGTTCTTAATTTCTTTTACTTGGAATCATGACATTTAGATAATGAGATTGGCTAGTTTTTAGGTGACTGAAATTGCTAGGAATTTTAGAGCACTGGAATTGAGGAGGAAGGGAGAAACTCATTAGCGATGACAAATTCCTGACACTGGCGACAACAATAGTGAGATCCTCCTCTCGGGCAACAACACGACGATGACAGTGAGGTTAGAGTTTAGAGTTTTTGGGTGGAGGTCAAGGTGGGAGGGGACCTAGGGAAGAAAGAGAGGAGTTCCCTAACGTTTAAAAGGATGGCTTTGGGTGATAGCCGAACTAGCGGTGATGGACAACAGCAATGGGTGAGCGTCGAGGTGGTGTGGACGTTGTTGGAGCCATAGGAATGGAGGCTGGTAGTGGATGAGGTTGGCAGCAGGGGTGAGGGAGGCCGTGGGGTTAGGACTTAAGAGACAGTGGTCAGTGACGATAAATCTAGCAGCGTAATTTATTGAAGATGGGGAAGAGGAAAGTATAGAGGAATAGTGCCATCATCGAATTAGGGAAGGGCCTTACACTCTGACGAAGGAAGAAGGATGGTGCCAGCGAGTGTTTGATGGAGCACTGCGTACGTGTGGGAGTGGGAATGGAAAAAGGAGAGGAGTGAATAAGATATACTGTTTATGATTGAATTTTAAGACAATCCTTCCTGTTCAAAAAATTGATTGAATTTTTTTCAGTCACGTGAGGATTAGACAGGCCCTTGAATAATACCCTGCATATTCATATACATGCTGAGGCAAACAATTTTTTTAGTTCAGTGTTCCAAACAGATGTGTATCGATAGCGATGATAGTTCGAATCCAATTTAAGCTCCTCATTTTCTCTCAGTGCCCCGATAGATTTTTTTTTTTGGTACTAAACGCGTGGCAGTTATAATAGAATTGGAGTAGACATGTTCCTTACATTATCAGATGATTAATATGATAATTTATATGTATCAGGAGTGAATGTCTTTTTTTTACCTTTATAGTCTAAAGAAAGTCACAATTAGTCCGGTTATGTCATACTCCCATGGTAAAAAAATGACATTTTTATAAGACCCGGTTAAAATTCTAAAACTTACTATTAATTAATTTTGAAATATTTATTTGAAAATATAAAAATTATATGCAAAGATTTGTATTTAAAGTACTTTCGTAATCCCATAAACTTGTTAGAATTTTATAATCATATTCTAATAAAAATTAAATTATGGTCATACCTCGTGAAGAAACAAAATCAAATGTCAAATATTTTGACCGGATGGAGTACATTCACTAATCACTTAAATTAAGCACTGCCGCCTAAAATTTCTGTGGTTTGACTCTTATGTCGGGGTCGGCAGTTGTATTGTTCGAGATGCTCCGGGCCTGGGGACTGGGATAGCCAATTGAATCGAAGTAGATATAAACACATCGAAGGGCATGCTCGATGATGGAATCGTACTCGTATAAGGATTTAGTTTCTTCCGTAATCTGTCTTTTTTTCCCGATAGACAGAGCCTGTCACAATTAATTGAAAGTGTATATTCAACTCTTTCTCTATTTCTATTTTTTTATTAATCTATAACATTATAATAATCTGATCGTAGCCAAACGATTAATATTTTTTCTTTTATTATTATAGTAATTTTTAATTTTTTAAAGCGATCATGATATTTTAATTTATATTCTACAAGTAAGAATTAACGCCCTCGTTTGAAGCTAGCAGAGTTCTTTTGAGCTCCAGAATGTTTTCATTCATGTTTGGGTAATTGGGTGGATTGCCGTTAAACATCATTATTCCAAATTAAGAGAAGAGAGAGATTGCAGCACTGAGAAAGAGCGAATACAGTGACATGTAAGGAGGGTAGAGGTATAGCATGGCGCAGATATTGAAAAAGAAATTGGTGAAGGGGCTGAGACTGAAGTTGAAAGGCTGCAACATGGCAGACTGGTAGTAGATCAGCGATAGGTGTCGATACTCGAGAGATGCTGCAGCGAGATCAGGTTAGAGTTGTTGGAAGAAAAGAACGTTCATTTATATGTGATGGTTTTGTGAATAGCTGAGAGTTTCTTTTGACATGGACCATAAATTTGTCGATTTAAGTTATTGTCATTGTTTCATTGCTAAATTATAAATTAGAATAAAAAACCACTGAGTTACCTTCTGCACTTAAGGGTCCATATTTCAATTTCTAGTCTTTTGATCTCTCAGCAGTCTGTTCTTTTCGCCAAAAATCTCTCTTTTCAATTTATCAAAATTTGTTCAAATTCAGTCAAAATTTTAATTCTTTCCATCAAAATTTGTTCAAATTCAGTTAAAATTTTAATTCTTTCCATACAAAAGTTAGGAGAACGTATTTTAAACTCTCGAAGGTTGTCTCTTCGTTTTTATCTAAATAGTTGTAAACAAATTTAAAAAAGGGTAAGATAAATTAATATATCATATATCACTCATAAATATATAATTTCAAATAAAAAATATGATCGTTAATATACATATATTAGAGTTTAATTTATCTTTTTTTATAACTTATAAAATCATATTTAAACTTTAAAAAGTGATATATCACATATTAATTTATTTTATTAATTTTTTTAAAAAAATTATAACGTAAAAGAATGAAAGGAATGAGTTTAGAATCACTCCCAAAATTTCAGTTATATTGAACGTGTTTTTTTATTTCTGCAATATTGAACCTTGCAGGTATTGACAGAGAGAGAGAGGCTGGTGGACAAGTACAAGGACAAGGACGAGGAGACCAGCATCACCTTCGTCGGCCACAGCCTGGGCGCCACCCTGGCCACCCTCAACGCCGCCGACATCGCCGCCAACTCGTACAACAAGTCCAGCCTCAGCCCGGCTGGCGAGGGCCACGCCCCGGTCACCGCCGTGGTGTTCGGCAGCCCGCGCACCGGCGACCGCGACTTCCGCGACGTCTTCCACCGGCTCCCGGGGCTCCGAATGCTCCGCGTCCGCAACCGGCCGGACCGCTTCCGGCGCTACCAGCCGGTGGGCTAGGCCGACGTCGGCGTGGAGCTGCTGATCGACACGCGCCAGTCGCCGTTCCTCAAGCACCACGGCGGCGAGTCGCAGTCGCACGACCTCGAGTGGCACCTGCACGGCGTCGCCGGGTGGCAGGGCGGCCACCGCGGTTCGAGCTGGTGGTCGACCGGGACGTGGCGCTGGTGAACAAGTTCGATGACTGCCTGGCGAACGAGTACCCCGTGCCCGTGCGATGGAAGGCACACCACAACAAGTGCATGGTGAAGGGTCACGACGGGAGGTGGGTCTTTCAAGACCACAAGCCAGATTACGACGACGACAACGACGATTGATCGTAGGTTTCAATACAATCGCCATGGGTCGTGACAACTTTTGTCTTCTCTATCTTGATTTCTGATTATAGTGGTTTAGGCGGTTTTTGTTAGTTTTTGTCATAGATTAATCTTGAATAGTAATATATAAACTACGAATTTAATCTTACGGTTCTTTGTGGCTCCAATTCATAAGGCGTGCTTTCAAAGGCATCGTACTCCTAGGACCTTACATCGTGTTTACGCCATGTGCTATGTTCACAGAGGTCAAAAGATCCAAATGTGCAGAGTCTAGTGTAGACACAAAGGGTCATGTTCGAGAAACTCAAGATTAAGTAACTGGTGGGAAGTCAGCTGATAGGAATGTAAAAAAATTTCCGAGCTTCTAGTTTATTTTCTAGATTTTATAACTACATACTCGAGTTTTTAAAAAAGAGTTTAAAAAAACTATAGTTGTTAGAATCTATGTGATAATATGTACGGTTTGGCGAAAAAACTGTAGCTGGCAGAAGCTTACCAAACAGGACCAAAAGCTTGGTATGGTTATTGTCGTTTTGTGGGTCCATAAAATAGTTAAAAGTTTATTTCTTTACTGATTTTCTATTTCTCTATATCCACAAATGGAAAAAGAAATATCTTACTTCCTCCGATCAAAAATAAGTAATTGTATTATTTTAAACTTTTCAAAGTGAATAAAACATAATTTTGACCACTTACTCCACTCAGACATAAATATTTTATGTGCAGCATAAGATTTAGCCAAAACTTCCATCTTTGAAAACTCCGGTCTTGTTGACCATGTGGATTCCATCGAATGTGTTAACCCTTTTAAAGAGAGGTGAAGTCATGAGTAGCCTTGTGGAGCACTAGCTTCCTCTTCTTTGTGAGATTTTGGCATGTTTCAAGGTGTTTTCGTGTGATAGGGAATTTTAAATCGATTGTTTATGAAGTTCGTGTTCAAAGTTCAAATTTTCCAAGTAAATGTTGAACTTAGCGAATTCGAAGTTTCTCTATGGAGTTTTTCACTAATCAGTTAGGTAGTGAACACATATTTGTCAACAAATGTTCATAAGTTTATAATTTGTTGAAAACAATCTGAGTGACTTCTGAATGCGAAATCTAGGACTTGGTTCCGGTTGCTCAACTCTAGGTAACTGTGCAACTCGAACCGTAGCATTAGTCCTATGGAAACCTTACTAATTCAGCTGTTGATCAGATTCAACGGTGCAAACAGAAAAGAAAGCGAACTATGGCTAAGCTCCAGGAGATCGCTGTTCTCAAGCCAAGAGAATCTAATATACGTTTCACTGAAAACGACTCCGCACATGCCGTTCCACCCAGGGAGAAGAGCAAAATGACAAGCCAATTTCGTTAGCACCCGACAAGAGAGAGAATCCAAATGCAATGAACCCCGAAAGGACAAGAAATCTGTATCATGCTATCTGGCTGCTCAACATTGTCCTTCTCAGTCGCATGTACGTACAACACAAGGGTCTATTCATGCAAGAGAAACGGCATTGAACTGTTGTGACTTTAGGTTAAGCTCATGGCAACATCGTGTTGGTCAGGCGGTTAAAAGGAGGTGTCTGGTACTGCATGCGCGGCGTAGAGAAAGTTCAGAAGAAAGCGGAAGGTGTTTACTGAGTTAGTTAAGCGTTTGCCTGTATTTATGTTGGCATGCCATGGCTAGGTGCTGTCTACTTCCGTGTTGATTGTGTCCTTGGCATCTTGCAATCCATCCCCTGTCGCTACAAAACCTCAATAATGGCGTGTGGAGCTCTCCGCGACAAGAAATACCGGTTGCTGCTGCCCTGCACTTCCATGTTCTTTTCATTTCCCTCCCTGCCTCTGGCGCTCTGCTCCTTCAGTTCAGAGCAGCACACCAGCTGCTAGCCAAATCCACTGGAACAGTGTGCTGCTGCTCGTTGGTGGTGACTGACTACCTGGTGACTCCCATGTCGCTCATGGGAGGCGGTCTCGGTTTCTCCCCGGCGCTTGCGGTGCTGTACTGTGCTGCTCTCGTGGTGGCCGGCGGCCTCGGGAGCCGGCCGGTGCTCGGCTGCTACTCGCGCATCTTCAGCTTCGGCGACTCGCTCACGGACACTGGCAACTACGTCCGCCTGACGGCCGGCAGGAACCCCACCAGCCCATACGGCGCGCCGCCGTACGGGAGGACCTTCTTCGGCCGCCCCACCGGCCGGGCCAGCGACGGCCGCCTCGTTATCGACTTCATCGGTGAGCGGACTGAGCTGCCCTCCATCTGGTTTCAGCATTTCCTGTTCCGACGTGTCTGTCCGTGTTCCCGTCATCTCTGCGTTACTTTTGCATTCTGCAGCGTACATCCCTTTGTTTTCCTGCCAGTTACTGTGCATTGTGCAACCTGCATGAATGCTTTTTTTTCGCCTCAAACACGTTCTCCGGTGGGCCTAACTCTTGTTCAGTTGTCCATCAATAACATCCAAACTTATTATTGTCCTGGAAGATGGGTAACATACGAGGCGAGTGCTGTGAACATTAGAAACGCCGACAATAGCTCATATACTCCCTCCTGTCAAAAACAAAAAAGAACGTATCATTCTAGACATGTTTTAAGTAGAAACTTTAAAAATCAATATCCTTTTATATAGGTAGATTACATGTATGAAAAGTATACAAGTAGCTTTGACTCTAAAGGTACTTTCTTCATGTTATAGTAGTTTTTATTGGCTAAGTTTTGCTCTAAATATTAGCAGTCAAAGTTGAAAGTTGTATGTTAAGTATCATGCTGATATAAAAATGGTATGTTTGGTGACTAGTGGGGAAATATCTTTGTTGCAACAATCATAATTTACTAACATTTATGCTTAGCTTTTCGTTTACTAGCTCAAGCTCTAAGTCAGAGATAATTTCACTGGAATTTATGCTAGTGTACGTCAACTTTGTTCTGGCCCAAGCAGCTGTAGTATTAGTGACAGTATGTACTACAGTTTTGCACTTTAATTAGGTCTAGCGGCTACCATGGTCCACCAAAAGTTCAAAACTGTGCGTGCATGTTTAGCAGAGTACATGCTGATTAATTTGTGTACAATTAATTTAGAAGTAGCCCCTTCACCAAAAAAGTGACAGTAGGTAACCAAGTACCAGGGCTTGATCTCGCCGAATTTTTGTGTCAAGATCAGCCACTGCACGAAGGTGCCAGCTTCGACCCTTCGCATGTTGCAGCTTTCAAGTGGCAAGATGCTCCGTCGCTTGCCAAGACATTCCCCCGATATTCTTTTGTATTACTTCCCATCCTCTGGAACGCAGGAAAATTGCCTATTTCGATCATGTAGTGAAATATTTTAAGCTGTTTCCTGGACCTTATTAACTTTGTGAACGCGTTCTGTGCAAACTTCTCTAGATACGCGAGTACTGGCTTTGTTTGTAAACTAAGTCAGTACTACTGGCCGTCCGTAAAAGAACTACGTATGCACATACGTAGTAGTAGTAGTACTACTCTGGTGGCAGTGCTAACGTTAAGTGCTTGGTGTACGTTGCAGCGCAAGAGTTCGGGCTGACCAACGTGACGGCCATTCAGGTAGGCGCGGGGCCGGCCGACTTCCAGCACGGCGCCAACTTCGCCATCATCTCCTCCACCGCGAACAACGCCTCCTTCTTCGCCCGCAAGGGCCTGGACATCACCCCCTTCTCCCTCGACACCCAGATGTTCTGGTTCCGCAGCCATCTGCAGCAGCAGAACGGTGAGTACGCTATGGCCGGCCTTCTCCATCAGCTACGCGCGCCGTTGGCACGCCAGATGCATATATGTTGTGGTCGATTGATTCGTAGGCGGCGGCGACGGCGGCAACATCCTGAGCGACGCGCTGGTGGTGCTGGGCGAGATCGGCGGGAACGACTACAACTTCGCGTTCAACAAGGGGGTGCCGCGCGAGACGGTGCGCGCGTTCGTGCCGGCGGTGGTGGACAAGCTGGCGGCGGCCGTGGAGGAGCTGATCGGGATGGGGGCGAGGGCGTTCGTGGTGCCGGGGAACCTGCCGTTCGGGTGCGCGCCGCTGTACCTGCAGCGGTTCAGGGGCGCCGACGCCAGCGAGTACGACACGCGGACGGGGTGCCTCGCCTGGTTCAACAGGTTCGCCGAGTACCACAACCGTGTGCTCACCGCGCGCCTCGACGACCTCCGCCGGCTGCACCCGGACGTCACCATCGTGTACGCCGACTGGTACGGCGCCATGACAAGAATCTTCCAGGCCCCAGGAAATCTAGGTGAGTGCGTACGCGTCAGCTCTCTCTCTCCTTCCGTCCTTGCGTTGTGTCTTGTGTGCTGCGACGGCGACGCTGCACCCGTCGGCGTTCCTCCTCTGTTAGTTTGTGTGGTGATGTAAGGAGACGCGTGACAGGCGAGGCGAGTACTGCACAAAGTTTAGCTGTTATGTATGGCCAGAAAAGCAACATCCATCGCTACCATGCAGGGGCCCTCTTAATTCATACTGCACTAAGGTTCACGTACGACTAGAGGAGTAGAGGTCAAGCGAACTTCGAATTCACGGGTATCCGGTTCGGACGCGTAAGGCTCATAGGCAAACGATGCCCACTAAATGCATGTTTGGCCAATGTAAGCCACAGACACTTGGGCTGAAACAATTCGTTTCGGTTCTTATAGGCCTAATTTTTTTTAACTAGGCCATGGCCAGTCTCAGGGAGGCATAATGAATTTCTGGGCTTCACCAGTTTCCAGGCCTGCTAGTGTATATACATTTGAAATCCCGCTCATAATTTTTTTTATTTTTTCTATTTATATAAGTTGAACTTAGTGCTGAAAAAAAACTCATTTAGCTGGCTCGGTTCAATATTATCTCGATTGATTTAGTTTTTCTTTTAAAATAAAAATTATTTAATTTTGAACGAAAATTGTTTTCGCTTGGCTTGGCTTACTCGTTCAGCTCATTAGTCTCAATTGATAGAAAAATATAATAAATAATAGAAAATTAATTTCGAAGAAAGCTTGATAAATAGTTGACCAGTTTTTTTTTCACCACTAGTTGCACTGATGTGGTGGCCCGTATAAATTGCATAGCTAGTGTCGTTATAAAATTTTCTCACGTCATGACAAATATATATTTACACTTTATTGTAAAAGAAAAATACGGAGAGTATGTCCCTCGAGGGACGAATAGAATTTCTCCTTCTCTAGGCAGTACACACGTCGACAGTCTGTTGTTATATGCAGGATTCACAAACGCGCTGGGCTCTTGCTGCGGGAACCAGAGCGTGCCGTGCGGCAAGGCAGGGTGCGCCGTGTGCGAGGACCCATCGACGTACGTCTCGTGGGACGGCACGCACCCAACGGAGGCGGTGTACAAGGTGATCGCCGACGGGGTGCTGCACGGTCCGCACGCCTCCCCTGTCCCTCTCGCCAAGGCCTGCCCGCCCACCTGACCAAACCGTTCGTCCTCCATCCGTCCATCCATTCTTTTGTGCTATGGTTTTGTTACTTGCTCATGGATGCATTATTACGTTGTGCAGGTGAAGTTTACAGAATTCGTGTAGAGAAAGAGTACTAGTACAAAGTTAGCATGGTATGATCAATGAATGGACGAATTGCAAATTGCATGTGTTTGGATAAACAAGTACTGATCACTGATTTAGTGCGAGACGTTGTTGGTACAGCCCGTTGAGGAATTCCGTTCTTCCTTGTGAAGTTGTGGTCACAGTATTTTCGTGAGCGATTTTTCGCTCCTTAATCCATGTATGTACATACCATCAAGATTCCTTCCAAACCTTTTTTTTTTTGTTCTCTTTGTTCCCACGTATTTCTCTCTTTCTCATTGCATCAGGGAGGACACCTTCAGATCATCTAGACATTTTGTAAGGACTTGGACGCTTGATACATGCACATTTAGTTCCTCGCGGTAAGTTCGTCATCGGATCGTCGCTCGGAGCCATAGTGCAAGGGCTCGACCAGCCGACGATGGCGTCGGAGCTGAGGGCGCTGGCGTTGACGGCACTGCTCGTCCCGGCGTGCGCGTGGTACACGCGCTCGGCCTGCCGCTGCCTCCGGCCGGGCCTGCCCCGCCTCGCCGCGCTCTTACCGACGTTCCCAGTCTTCATCTACCTGCCGTGCCTGTTCAACTCCCTCCAGCTCCGCCTCTTTAGCACCTTCTTCCACACCTGGCTCGCCATCAACAAGCTCGTCCTTCTCGCGCTCGGCATCGGCCCGCTACACCCGTCCCTCCCCCTCGTACCGTTCGTACTCTGCGCCGGCCTTCCCATCAAGCTCCGCCTCGGGCAGCAGCCGCACGCCAAGCGTGCTTCGTCGCCGCCGCCACCGCCCGTGGCTGACTTCCTCGTCCCCTGCGCGCGCAGCTTTCTCTTCCTCAGCTGCCTCGCCCTGGCGTACCCGCACACGGGCTGGCTACCGGTGTACGGCGTCCACTTCCTCTACTGCGTCCACATCTTCCTCACGCTCGACCTCGTCCTCTCCTCCGTCGCGCTCGCCTCGGTGACCGTGCTGGGCGCGGGCCTGGAGAGGCCGTTCAGCACGCCGCTGGCTGTCGCGTCGCTGAACGACTTCTGGGGACGGCAGTGGAACCAGATGGCGGTGGACCTCCTCCGCGCGTCGGCGTACGAGCCGGTGCGAGTCCGGTGGGGCCGCGACGCCGGAGTGCTGGTGGCGTTCCTCATGTCGGGCCTGCTCGACGAGCTCCTCTACATGTACCTGACACTGCGGCGGCCCAGGAGGGAGATGCTGCTCTTCTTCATCCTCCACGGCGTGTCCCAGATCGCCGAGCGCTGGGCCACGGCCGCCCAAGGTGGCGGCGTACCTCCTCGTCAGCGCCTTCATGGTCATCATCATATCGGAGCTCTTCTTCGGGCCGTTCATGAAGGCCGGGGCCGACGTGCGTCCGATGGATGTAATTTCCAAAGGAGTCGGTCATTATCGTTTTTACGTGTCAGGCTTTAAATATTTAGCTTGCAAGTATTCCATTACATATATATTAGCCCGGCTAAGAAAACTATCTCATTAGTTATAACCATAGCTTAACACTATCGACATTGCATCATATATATTAAGTGTAACATGCAACTTTATAAACAAAATATTTAAAAAAACTATGGATTCAACATGTTCAAAGATACGGTCTCCTTTAGTTGTTCTTCTTTCTTGAAGTTCACAACCGGATTGTCCTCGGTGTGGGTTCTACATGTACAAAAAGTATAAATCAACACAAAGCCCAATAAACAAAATATATCTAAGCTTTATAATAGTGATATTAGATAGATCTTATTTTAGAAAAATTTTGAGAGTTAAACATGGTCAAACAGTTAGGGAGATATAAAATTTTAAAGTCTAAGTTAAAAAAAAGGTTTATTTAAATTAAAAAAATATTTTTCTTACACACTGGCTAGTGGGGTCTATGAGCCTATGGATCATGTGGACCGAGTCCACTAAGAAAAAGAGGAGGGTTGGTAGATCTCAACATGATGGTGTGGCTCGGTGGGTGGTAACCTATGGTCTGGTAGAGGGGATTAGACCATTTTGTTGCACTCGACCCATGAGGACCGTAGTGGCCGATTGGACCAAGGCCAGAGACCAATGTCCAAAAGAAGGGGTTTAAAAGGATGGTCGACTCAAAATTTAAAAGATTGATTAATTAGATTATTACTCATGTAGGGCCCACATGTCGATGTAAGAGAGGATAAGATTAGGAGTACGATTACTATGCATTAATGATGGGCCTACATGTCAATCCCTTCCCCTTCTTTTGCCCCTTTCTTCTACCTCTAGCTCTCCTTGCTTGCGTGCGAGGCTGAGAGGCAACGTGAAGTGCTTAATGCCAGCTAGCCATAGGAGGTAACAATAGGAGAGGGTAGAATAGATGATGGTGCAAGGAAGGGCTTCGATGGCCAAAGGTGGTGGCGGTACTTGCATAGTAGTGGAATGGCCATGCATGGGGATGGCCATGGTTTGGGATAGGCATGAAGGTGAAGCCCGGATGGAGCTCCGGTTATGTCAAGGCTGAAGGGAGCATCGCGTCGCTATGAGGAACCCATTTTTGGGGTTTTTTTGATGGCGATTGAGCTTGGGTGGGCTTGGCCACAGTGGCTGGAGAGGAGGAAAGGGAGGTGGTGAAGCGGCGGCAAGATGGCAAAATTGGTGGCCGTGATGGAGGTTATGGGAAATCAAAGGGGTAGGGGTTTGTTCTGTAATTTGTGCTTACATGGGATTGAAGAGGTAAAAGTCGGCTGATCGAGGTGGTAGTGCAAGGATGACAAGGGTGTCGAGCTCCTGGATTCTCACTAGGTGCTCGACAAAATGCCTAAGCTCGAAGTATAAGAAAGTAGAGGTAGGCTAAAGCGAAAGAAGTAGGTGCCGGCAACGGCGGCCTTTTTGATGGCAGAATAGGTGGTGGAAAGTGGATAGAGGGGCTTAGTCTCAAGCTTGAGTTGGGATGGGGAAAGATCGAGCAAATTGCATAGTATTTATAGGCTAAGGGGAGCTCGGTGGCGGTGTTGTGGGCCAAGGCTATCAACAACGACAATTGCAAGGTAGCAAGTGTGGATTTGCTGGGCATCGAAGCTTGGCGCCCGATGGGATCCAGCTAGTGGTGGTGGAGGCAAGCAAGTGGCCAACCTCGATGCTTGGTATTTTGGCCAGTGTTGTGGGGCCGCCAAAGAAGCAGGGTTGGGTGATGGGATGTGACATCAAGGCGGGGATCTTTTGTGCGATGGAGGAGACGGAGCAGTGAGGTTGTTCCACGAGATCAGGTGATCTTGATGCTCCCTGTTTGGTTAGCAATCTAATGTGGTAGAAGGGCTAGGAAGCAAGGCTAGGATAAGGCTCGTTAGTGAGGGGGTGAGAGTCAATGGAAGAATAGCAGCGGTTTAGGATAAGATCAAGCTGTTGGCATGCATCGCGTGGGTGCACGAGTAGCGCGGCATAATTGTCATGGCAATGCGGAATGGAGGGCTCAATCAGTCTCAACTTGGCACGAAAGATGGCAGCATGTCACGGCACTAGCTTGATCGGCCTAGACATGGTGCGGCAAGCGTAGCTCAAACTTGGCCTGTTGGTGTGGTGGGAGCGACGTGAGTGAGCAGCATGACATTGCATCGAGCATGATGTGTGTGCTTGCATAGTGTGGTGTAGCTGCGTGCGCGTGCATGACATGGGTCCGCCGCACTGCTAGGCTAGGCACAAAGGAGAAGGAAGGTTGGGCCTGCTAGGTTGGTGGAGGAAAAAAGAGGAAGGAAAGGCCAGCTGGTTAGCTTGGTGGGCTGGGTAGGCTGAGTGAGAAGGGGAAAAGAAGGCTAGACTGTCCTAAGACGTAGTAAGGAGGGTGTAGGCTAGTATGGTTTGACTTAGGAAAGAAAGGTGGAGGGGAGTTGGGTCGAGAAGTAAATAAGGAGGAGTGGCCTAACTGAAACAGTAAAATTTCATTATTTAACAGGAAATTTCAGGATTATAATTTGAAGAAAGTTTGAGATAACTTTTGATTCAAGTCTGAATTTTTGGTGTTTGCTGGATTTTAGGCAAATGATATTGGATGGATAGGAGAATAAAACTTTAGATCTTTAATGGCACAAGAGATCAAAAGCCAAAATTTTAAAATTCAAATTTAAATCAAAAAGTTTTTGAAAGGAGGAAAACTCAGTAACTACATTTAGATAACAATAATCATTGATATTAATTATTGAGTGTGAGTAGTACATATTCCTTTCTTGATTCTGTCCCGTCCCTCCACAAGTCATATCTTTTCTCCATCTCTTTCTTCTAGGGCCGGTCTTCCCCTGCACATTAAGGCGGTGTGGCATCCATACTAACTTGTACCATCCATCCCGCGATCCAGCTCTTCTTTCTTCTTTCTTTCAGTTGCATGTACACAAAGTTGCCCAAATGTGTTACTTTCTGCTGGTCTCTGTACTGCTAGCCACCACTCTCACCGACGTGGCGAGTGCACAAAGATGGAGACAGACGAGCGGCGGCAAGGACAAATGGGACGGCCTCCTCGACCCCCTCGACGCCGACCTCCGGCGCGACCTCATCCGCTACGGTGAGCTGGCGCAGGCGACGTCAGACGCGCTCATCGGGGACAGGGCGTCGCCGTTCGCCGGCGCGTCGCGGTACGCGCCTGACGCGTTCCTTCGCAAGGTGCGGGCGTCCGACCCGGACGCGTACCGCGTCACGAGGTTCATCTACGCGACGTCGAGCGTCCGCCTGCCCGACGCGTTCATGACGAGGCCCGCGCCGGCAGCGGGCGCCGCGTGGAGCGGGGAGTCCAACTGGATGGGGTACGTCGCGGTGGCCGCCGACGGCGTCGCCGCGACGGTCCGGAGGCGGGACATCGTGGTTGCGTGGCGCGGGACGAAGCGGGCGGTGGAGTGGGCCAACGACCTGGACATCACGCTGGTGCCGGCGGACGGCGTCGTCGGTCCGGGGCCCGGGTGGTCGCAGCCGTCGGTGCACAGGGGGTTCCTGTCCGTCTACACGTCCAAGAATTTCTCGTCGCGGTTCAACAAACTGAGCGCGCGAGAGCAGGTATAATTAGTTGCGACTCCCTCCCATTTACGCTATTAATTATTCTAGAGTTGGACTATTTATACGTAGTACTTACTGTACTGTTTTATTTTCCAAAACAAAAAAGAATGCGATACTGTTTTGGCCGTGCTACTTCACTCTTGCTACTGTGGCGCAATCATTCACACCTTTTGCATAAGGATATATAGTTCACGGTTTGAATTTTCGTTTCCTCCAACATAAGGTGTCTTCAGTACAGAAAGAGCTATTAAAAGAAGTCATAGAAAATTCGAGAGAGCAAGCGACAGTTTCACACTTGTTCTGGGGAACTGCCGAATAATTTGGTTCAAGCAAATTCTGGAGGAACCGACCAATAATTTGACATCTCATCTGAACTGCACATGGTGTTGATAGGGATTGTTGTTTTTCTCTAGAGTAGGTTAGCCCTCGGATGTGTTTGTAACATCTAGCCACCATAGGAAAACTACTAGCAAAATTTCGCTATCTTTAACTTCTACAATATGGAATGAACTATCCTGGTCGTTAACATGGGAATCTTCATAAGGTTTTTAAAGTAATGAAAAAATGCAGACAGAAAATGTCCAAATTAAGCATATTGTATGCTAATTCTTTTAAAAGAAGTTGAAGGCCATGGTGAGTACAACACTTTTTACACCTTTTCTTACTCCATAGATGCTGTTGTGATTGAACATACGTAGACAGTAGACTTGTAATATTTGCAAGATTATCTCTATAAAAATTGCATATTTTTCTAAAATGCATAGAAAATTGATGGGACTCATTGTAGTCATTTATACAAATTTAATTTCAGCATATTCTTTGAATTTATTATTTACGATTTTACAGAACATACGAGTAATTGAGGAAAAATAAGGCTCATTCAGAGGTGGAATTTAGAGTCCAATGAGCAAAAGAGACGATATTCCTTAGTTTTTCAGCTACAAGCTTATCACGGGCATGTTTTTCACACTACTATACATTTCGTGTAACATTTTTCTATGTATAAGTTCCTTAAAAAATTAAATAAATCTATTTTTAAATTTATAATAGTTAATAAGTAATCTAATGATCCATCTCATTTTACATGTGACTGTTAAACTCACATGAAAAGTAGTTGCAAACATAACCTTAGAGCATTTTCGAGAGAGGTGACTCGCCATATCTCCGTATAAAGAGACATCTCTAAAAATTTCTCTCCATATCCATTCACATTCCAACTAACACTCAATATGTCAGTGGGACTTACACGTGAGCCTCTCCTCTCATTTTTTTTTCTTCCTCCCCATTCAGCCTTTCTAGGACGACATCATTTAGATCCCCTCTCTGCCACTGCTACCAGGGCTACCTCCTCTAGCGAATTCAATGTTAGGTGGAGCTAGCTGAGGAGGGGACGGTGCTAGGTGGAGCTGGCATTGTGCAAAGGTAGTGGAGGAAGGAGGCTTGCTGAAGATCAAGATGACATGATAGATCTCAACATGATACAATGGTGCTTGGGTCAATACAATGGATCTTGACGTGATGCAGTGGAGCTTGGGACGACACAATGAAGCTTGTGTGTTGGTTTAGAGCTTGGTGCGACATAGCTCGAAAGGCGCTAGCACTAGTTCGGACATAGCGGGGCAGAGGGGGAGGCAGTGGTTCTTGGGCACTAGGGCACTAAGACGGATGGCCAAGTTTGAGATTCAGGTGAGAGAAAGTATGATGTCCAGTTGGGGATGGATTATCAAATTTGGCTAGTATACTAAGAGATTTGGCTAGTGGGATGGGATAACCCTCTAGACAGGATAAGCATTTTTGGCTATGTATTTTTGGGATGGAGAGTGGGATGGTGAGGCTCGTAGACTCAGGGTTTGTTTGGTTTGTAGCCATTAGCCAAACTTTACCGCACTTAAGTTAGCTAGGTTTGACTTTTTAAGGCAAGCATTTGGTTGTAGCCACAACTATGTCACACCCTACTTTTCTTCTCTTATGGCCCACACATCATTGACTCAGTTGCTAACCAATAATTGCCATAGGTGTGGCAAGATTTTTGAGTGCCATAGATCTTTGGTTACCCAAATGTCACACGCAGCCCTGGTAACACCTACTATAGTGCATCAGAGATGATACGCCATAGGAAATCGATGTGAACCAACTCTTGCAGAACCACGATACCGGTAACAGTCCTAAAACACAATACTGGTATCCATAACCTATGGAGATACATCAATACAACTAGATATAATTTAGATGAATTATACCTTTAGGAGGTTACACCTTTAGAACAACTCTAAGTATTTAACCAGCAAGCAGAGAAGCAATAGTAAAGACTTGGCACAGCTCGACCTAATATACAAGCAACGACTTAAAGATTAGAAAAGAAAGCCTAACCTTTAACTTTACCTTGGTCTTTCTAGGGAAGGGGAGGGACAACAGTTGTACTCAGCAAGTCACGTGAAATATGAGCATGCAGGCTACAAACGAGGGCTAGCTTCGTTTCGCAAAATTTTGAAAATATTTTTTTCAAAATACTAAGTGTGGGTTATTTTAACATGTGGTTGGAAAGAGGCTTTCGTCTCGATTCTATCCATGAATTACTTTGCAACAACTCATTAGGACAAAACAAACTTTAGTTGATTAAAAATATCATGTCGGTTATCCTACCATGACAATGACATACCACCTTAAGTCCTTAGTTTTCAACTCATTTCTCATCTATCATTTTCTTTTCACTTTAAAACCATCGAGCTTCAGCCCAACTCAAACCTCATTTCTTTGGCTCCCAGTGCCATTCATAATCTCCAACACACTACTTTCACTTGAGAAGCCTAATCTATTATAACATTCGACATCATGGTCTGTGACCATTTTAGACCACATAATGGTTTTCCATTAGCCTTCTAGGCCGATTTTGGTGACTATTCCTAATCCTATAAACCACTTTCTCAAATCACTAGCAAATAAATATATGCTAGAGAATCAACTCACATTTGCCCATAATTATGGGCAAGATTGTTCAAACATTTTTTATAACATCTACAGATGGTGCACGCTTTAACCACACGACGCGAGATTACTCCTTTACTGGCCAAGCAGGGAGGTTCACGACAAGGTTGTTCAAAGCATTCTTAGACCAAGTACCAGGCAAGTCTCAAACAAGTACTGGATAAGTCCCAAACTTTTCATACTAAAGGTCCCATAGGTGCATTTCATAATGCCACCTCGACAACTCTACTACGTCCATTGGCTTCCACACTTATACTGGGTCCACTAATTACTTGTCTAAGGGTATCCCATTCCACCCATTTGGTCGCACTATGATATGTTCGGATGAAATTCCCTAAGGAATCGATCTCTACATGCAAATATAGAGCATCACCACCAAGGCGACCACTTTGTATCCTAAGTTTTCTTAAAACATTTTTATTTCACAAACTTGTCGATATCACGTGTTGGGTTTTTCAAAGGTTTAGAAACCCATTTTCCTATATCGATAAACGATTGTGATTTTAGTGGGACTGCCGATGCCCATGCTCATAGAGCATGAGTGTCGAAGGTACCATAGGGGTTGAGCGATAAAGGATAGGGACATCAACATCCTATAGATATAATGTAATTACTGGATAGGTCTATAGGTTTGTCATGCAAACCGAGGCCAGTCAAGTTAATATGCACACTAATAATGTAATTTTATAAATAAAATATTTTATAAACTGGAGACAATATGATTAAAGTATGACTTGTCTCTGTCTTCGTCTTAAGAGTCTTCAAATCTTGACACCCAAAATATTTTTTTGTCCTCATTAACTATGAGCAAAACAGAGAAAATTACATAAATTCCTAAAAAGAAAGTACTATTATTAGTAACTAATAGTTGCATTAGTAAGATTTCACTTTTTTAAAAAAATTAGAGACTTAAAAAAAATTAGAGACTTGAACGAGTCGGTTAGAGTTTTGAATAATGAGATATGATGTTTGAAAGATTAAAAGATTTTCTTAAATTGAAAAAGGATTTATTTAAAGTGAAAGTAAATATTCCTAAGAATATTCCTCCTAAGTTGAGGAGGTAGATAAACTTTTTTTTGGGTAGAAGGTAGTTGGGTCGAGACCTCTTAGGTCAAGAGGGAGGGAAAAGGACCAATGGTCTTTGGGCTTAATGGGCCATGACCTAGACCATGAGCGAGGCTAACTCGGGCATGGGGCGGCTTGTAGTTATGGGCCATGGCCTGCCACATTGATGTCGCCACTTAGGCTTGGACCATGGTCGTTGACCCCAAGCAACATCTATGGCCGACAGCGCCCTAAAAAATGGCCATGGCTCTTGACAGGAGGTGACCATCGAAGAAATGAGAGGAGGATGGTGGCCAGGGATTTGAGAGAGCTTGGGAAGGTGCGGTTGAGCATAGGAGCTCTCGAGACTATTTATAGACAGGAGCCGACGCTAGACAACTACCGAGAAAGGCAATGCACGAAGCTCAGTGTGGTGTGGTTTCTCTGCCCGAGGCAGCGGAGGTAGCGTGGCATGGTGGCAACGCAATCAAGGTGTTGGCTGACAGAGGGAGGAGAAGAAGGACGGGACATGGTGGCAGCAATGGGACACGATAGGGAAAGCTCGCTAGCTCACCGATGTTGGGACAGGATGAGACGGTGAAGCTTTAGGATTTAGAGATGAGAGAGCGTTGTATGTCGTATCTAGGGCAACAATGGTGCCATGATGGCTTATGCTGGCAGCGTAGCAGCAGGCGGTGTTGGCGCATGCGTGGTCACGCACGGTGGTAACTAGCATGTCATCACACTCATTTGACAAATCACATCGCATGTGAGGCGGCGAGGATGGACGAAGGGGATGGATTTGTGTGATGTGATTGGGTGGCTATCCATGTCGTAGCTGACTAGTCGGTCCACCCTATCGGCGGCACGCTTAAGCAGCAGTTGCATGTAGTGGCAGCGTGGGAGTGAGCAATGTGTGGGAGGAGAGTGAGCAAGCCGTGGGCCGTGGAGGTTGGGCCGCACAGGGAGAAGGAAGGAGGAGGGAAAGAGGAGGCCAAATGGGCTACGGGGAGGAATTGGTGTTAGGATGGCCCAACACAAAGTTGGCTTTTTAGAATTTCTAGAAAAAGATTTGAAACAAAAAAATAGGGATTTGACTTTGGATTTGAATTTAAACTTGATGTTTGAACTCAACAAATTTGGGAGAATTTTTGGGGAGGTTTCTAGGATTGGTTTGGAGAGGATTTGATAGACTTTGGGATTGGAACCAAGGAAAAGATTATATGAAAGCTTTTGGAGGGTAATTCAAATTGCAAAACTCGAATCCTAATATTTGAATTTGGAGGAGGGAATTTGTTTTGAGATTTTTGGTTACAAGAAGAGTGTTATTTGAGTTGTTTGACACTTATTTCCTTAATAAAAAAATCAAAAAATTTTGCAAGTATGATTTTTATTACAATAGTTTTTAACGGTTATTAAACTTATTTATCAAATATTTAATTTAACACTATAACTAAATAGATAATTCGTAGCAACAATCCACTCAATAATATGTTTCAAAATGAGTCTTGGTGTGTGTTAACAGAAGAAGAGAAGGTTATTTATTTTTCACGCGTATGCTTCCTGAATTATTTTTATAAAAAAAGTCTATAATAAAGTTATTTTAAAAAATTATATTAATATATTTTTATGTTAAAAATAATTAATAATAATGGCTTATCTCGTTTTGTGTTTCTTTTTCTATCTCTTCCTCAGTAACACAGCCAAAATATAGCCATCTATCGTGCTTTTCCAAGTCCAAATCAAGAAAAAAAGAATGGTCCTTTTGTGGAGATTTTTTTTGGGGAAGATAGGCCCAAATTAACCTTCTACTACTATAACGGTACATTTTTCACGGGAGGAATACTATTGGAACGAAAGAGAAGGAATATACTTAGAGCTAGCACGATTGCTTCAAATTCTGATTTTAACAACAAATTCCATGATGTTTTCTGAAGAATCTCATCTGATCTCCAACTTAATTTACACTGGTGCTAGCTGAAATAACAGGACTTCTGCGCGCGTACAAGAATGAGAACTGCAGCATCACCATAACGGGGCACAGCCTGGGAGCCGCGCTCTCCACGCTCAACGCCATCGACATCGTCGCCAATGGCTACAACGTCCGCGGCTCGTCTCGCGTCCCGTCCCCCGTCACGGCCATCGCCCTCGCCAGCCCGCGCGTCGGCGACGAGCAGTTCAAGAAGGCCTTCGACTCGATGCCTAACTTGAGCCTGCTCCGCGTCCGCAATGCGCCGGACATCGTGCCGACCATCCTGCCGTCGGCCTTCTTCAAGGACGTCGGCGCGGAGATGCTCGTGGACACGCACAGGTCGCCGTACCTGAAGAACCCGGCGGGCCCGGCCCTGTGGCACAACCTCGAGTGCTACCTGCACGCCGTCGCGGGCACGCAGGGCGCCGGCGCCAGCGCGGGGTTCAGCCTGGTGGTGGATCGTGACTTGGCGCTGGTGAACAAGGAAGTAGACGCGCTCAGGGATGAGTACCAGGTGCCGGCGGCGTGGTGGGTGGAGAAGAACAAGGGCATGGTGCAGAACGCGAGTGGGCGCTGGGTCTTGCAGGATCATGAAGAGGGCAACCTTGCAAAGTGATGGGCTTGTGGAATTTTGTGGAATCCAATAAACTGATGGTCTTACTTGGATGGAAGTTTTCCAAAAAAATTATGAATAGGAAGGGCCGAAGGGAAATGCAAATATAAATTGTCTCTGTACGGGTTTGTTTGGAAGCCTGAGGAAATAAACCCATGGAAATTTTCCCCTAAGGGGATTTCTGGGGTGACATGCACTCCCCCTCCACTTCCCATCGCGGTCCTTTCCTAGCCGGGAAGTTTACCCTCCTCCTGTTTGGAGGCAAAGGGGAAAATACCCCGGGAAAGCAAGACAAATTTTAAAAAAATCATTGAAAATTACAAAATTTCAGGAAAAAAAGAAAAAAAATCCGAAAAAGGAGAAAATAATAAGGCCTACGGAAAGTCCATAAAATTGCAAAAGGTAAAATAATATTAAAAAATATGAGAAATTCAGAAAGGTGTAGAAAAGTATGAAAATTAGAAATTCTTTATAGGATCATGAAAAATAAAAAATAATATACACCAATATACTAGCATCATGATGATGGTACATTTAATTTAAGAACATGTATATTCAGTAAAGTCAAATTCGTGTTAACATTGACAACATTGAACCAAGTTTATCTCTATCAATACATCCACATACATGGTTCAAATGACAGCGCTTCTTATGTAAATACTGCTACCCTACAATCAGACTGGCCCCAAAACAGCCCAACAAATAATTGTATCCTCATGACCGGTGATTTTTTTGCAGGGTCCATGAAACTTCACTGCTGCTTCCTTTGGTGCAGAAAGCTGCAGAAACATAACAAATTAAACAGACATCAAAACATTACCTATTTTGTATATTCAAATTAAACATGTCTTAGAACATGCGTACATTCCTTTGTTCTTTCTGGAAAAAAAAGTTCTGATGAGTACAGCAATGACCACATCAGAAATTAGCACACCACAGATTAGAGTTCATCTAAACAAAGACATCACCAAAATTGTTATGGCTAGGAAATTCTAGAATCCAAATCAATCTAGAGGAGCGTCCTGCACAAGAAACTGCAAACTAAATGCATCAAGATGAAATGAAGTTCATCTTACAGGGGTTTCTCTGGGCTACAACATTTAAGCCAGCAAGAAGCTGGCAACCTGCCACTATTATACTATTATACAACCAGATCTATACAGTGCACACTACATAGCCCATTAAGTATATATTTATCCATTATTATAGCCTGAGCATCTAAGGAACACACAGTTATTTCCAATGACTAGCAAAAAGTGCCCGTGCGTCACAGCGTGAAAACTAAAATTTCAATAATCATTAGATGATTAGTGTTCAATTTTCGTTATCTAACCCCTTTAAGTAAAATGATGTTTCTAGAAACAATCCACGCATGTACATTTCCTTGAAGCAAGTCAGACCACAGAACAGATCTTCAAAATATTGTGAGTTTGCAAGATTTCCACTGATCCCAAGTAACAAAATTATTTTTTTAAAATGAACAGTTGGCTACTGAAAACAAGTGCACAAATGAGCCATATTACTTGCAAGGTCCTTGACATAATTTGCAGATAGGTTCATCCTGAACAGCCCCGCCTTGAGTGTACTCTCTCTCTCTTTAGTTGTGCTGTTATGCAAAACCATCTTTCTCCATTCAGCATTTTCTAGCAAATAACCACTAACATCACTCATTAGTGTTGCATGCCTCTTGCTGCCCTGAGAAGGGAGCACAACAGACAAAAAACATGATTAAACCAAGAAATGCCAAGACTTATCTGGTTTTTCATTTCGTGATCTTAGTTTGCCACAAAATCAGATTCGATGCATATGTAACGTAGATCAACTCCTCTACCATGAGATGCTCAGGGGCTAGTATATGGCACTGTGGTGGGCCTGGTGCTTTAAAAGCCACATTTTTATTTTTGCATTTTTTGTTATATGCTATGTACCCAATTATTTAACTACGTCTATTTTATAAACAAAATAAAAGAAAAGCTTAGATTCTGAAGCACAGCAACACTAAGCTGACCCTTCGAAGTCTGCTACAATTTTAATTGACTGAAGAATTACTTAGGTCCAAAGCAGTAAATTTTGCATAAAGAATTATATGATTTTTAGATATAGCTACGCTTAATATCATGGAACCAACATTTTGTTTGGAACTAAAGCAGAGAATAAAACATTATTCTAATCGATCACCCAAGACTCAAGGGGAACATAATTTGCTGCTGTGGTTGATGCTATTTATCTTTCAGGTAGCACAACTCATAGCTCAAGGAAATTAGCTGTAATGGCTTTCCCAGTAGTTTCTTCTGATCAATTGGTCTTAACATCAACCATTGTTTCACGAATGCTTTGGATATATTGCAAAATGCAGAATCCCTCTTCAAGAGCCAACAACTTGTTTTGTAGCATTATTAGAACATAAAGGTGACTCTAGTTCTTCTGGCAGGAAATTTTCCAAAGGTGGTCTGGTCTTGAACAATGCCCTGGAACACATATGTAGGGGCAAATGAATCAACTTAGTTCTAGTAGTGTACCTCGGCAAACACAGGGAATGTTCAATCTGTCCAAAAATCGTGATGGTCGATCTGCCTGGAGCCCTAGAAAAAGCTGATATGAGATACACTACTGATTTTTCAATTCACTTTTGCTTATATAGCAGAACGTAGCAAACATATACGCCTTACAGGCAAACATGATCACGGTATTTGCTCCGACACAAATTAATATAGTTTGGATAGAGTAACTTGGCAGACACAGGGAATGCTACAATTATTCCAAAATTCCTTATAGTTGATTTGCTGCTGCTGGTCAGGTCAGAACCAAGCAGATGAACAGAACCTACACATGGTTTGTGTTAGACAGACCGACCCCCTTTATACGTTCGAGGCGATTCATAGTCACTGTACACATTCTATATGGTATCAGAGCAAGTCTAGACATTCCGGCGCGCTAGCTTCTCCCTCCGGCAAGCCGACCCTTTTCTCCTCATCGTCGACGTCTTCTTTCCGTCGCCGACTCTCTTCCCGGTACTCTCATCGCTCTCTCGTCTCCATTTCTTCTTCTCTCTGTCTCTCCCGCGGTCACCTTTTCTCCGCCCCACCTCCGCGCGACCAGGCGACGGTCTCGATCCGCCTCCTCGTCCCGCCTCGCACCCGTCTCCGCTCTTCCTCTTGTTTCGTGCATCTCTCCTTTTCTGACGCCAGCGCACCTCCGCGCTCATCGTCTCTATCGGCTGGACTTGTCCAGCCCTCCATCGGCTAGAAACCTCCCTCGGTTCTCGCCCTTTCCAACACGCTCAACGGCTCTCGGACGCGAACCTTCTCCCCTCACGTCCGAGCCAGTCCAACGTATCCACGGACACGAATCCCTGCCTCCCGAACGCGAACATATTCTCTTCGCGTCCGCCCTACTCCTTGGCCTCCACGAGTCCACGGACGTGAATCTTCTCTTCACGGACGTGAATCCTCGCACGTCCGTGACCCAACCACTCTCTGACCCACCCACTCTGTCCTCACCTACTCCGCTGCCTACTCCCCATCGGCCAACCACTCCTCATCGGCTGGCCACTCCACACCTACTCCACTGCCTACTCCCTATCGGCCAACCACTCCTCATCGGCTGGCCGGCCCACTTCCCATCGGCTTCTCACACCCTTGATCGCCCGATCCGTCCTCTCATCGGCTTTCCCCTCCCATCGGTTTCTTTCTCCCATCAGTTCTTTGCTCCCATTCTCCCGTCATGGCCACCGAGTCCGCTCTCAGCTTCGGCACTCTCCCAGTCACCGGATCTGCTCCGGCCCTCGGTGCCTCAGACCACACCTCGGGCACCACCTCGCCGATCTTCTCCCCTCCCTACGCTGCTGTGAACGTAAAATCTCACGTTCCTATCTCTCTTAACCTTAACGTCAATTATTCTAAGTGGGTTTTCTTCTTCAAATCCCTCTGTGGAAAATTCGGCCTCCGGTCCCATATTGATGGCTCCACTCCACCTCGTCCCGATGATCCTCAGTGGGACATCGCCGAGTGCTGCATGCGCAGCTGGCTGCTCGGCTCGGTCCACAACTCTGTCCTCGACCTCGCCATGGACGATACCGACTCCACCGCCCGGGATCTCTGGGTGGCCATCGAGTGGATCTTCCTGGCCAACAAGCAGCCTCGCACCATCTTCCTCCTCAACGAGTTCCACTCCATGGTACAAGGCGACTCCTCTGTCTCCTCGTACTGTCAGCGCCTCAAAGTCAAGGCTGCTGCTCTTCGGGACGTTGGCCACCCTGTGGCCGACTCTCAACTCGTCCTCGCCCTTCTGCGAGGCCTCAATCCCCGCTTCTCCAACACCGCCGATGTCATCGCCAACGCCACACCTCTTTCATCGTTTGCCCGGACTCATGACATGCTAGTTCTTAAAGAACTCCGTCTGGCCAATGATGAGAAGACAGTGGCCCATATCGCTCTTCTTGCCACAGCCGATAATGGATGCCAAGCTTCTTGCGCTGTCTCTTCCTCCCGCGGTCCTGGTGGCCATGGCTCCGGCCACAGCAACACAGCCTGTACCGGGATAGGCAAGGGCAAAGGCAAAGGCAGGACCTGGCAGGGTCTGACGCCACCATGACCTACCTCAGTCCCTACCCACTCTGCCGGTCCCACGGGTCCGTGGCTCTGCTACAACCCCTGGGCGCCCCAGCCCCAGCCATGCAACCCCATCGGCTGGCAACCCGGAGTTCTCGGCGCCCATCCCCAGGCTCATCTGGCATCGGCTCCAGTTTTACCGCCTCAGCCGATGCTACTAACCCCAACCACCCAGTCGGTTCCCTCCTGGAACCAGGCTGGCCTCATCGCTGCCCTCAACCAGATGACGCTCCAACTACAGCACCCTTGGGTGCTAGACTCTAGGGCGTCTTCACACATGGCGTCATCGGCCGGTATACTTCGCTCCTGTCACCCCTCTTCCTCCCCTTTTGTCACCATCGGCAATGGTCACTCTCTTCCTGTCCAATGTCGCGGTAACTCCTCTCTGTCTACATTCACCACTAACCTCTCCCTATGCAATGTTCTTATCGTCCCTTCTCTTATTCACAATCTTATATCTATTCGCCAATTCACACGAGATAACCACTGCTCCATTGACTTTGACGCGTCTGGTTTCTCTGCTCCAACCCGGCGACAGATCCTTCGCTGCAATAGTGGCGGAGACCTCTACACCATTCCCGCTGTGCCATCCACCCCACAGGCCAGCGTCGCTCTCTCCACCAACCTTTGGCACCTTCGCCTCGGCCACCCCGGCCCGACGTTGTCGCCACCCTCCGTCACCGTGCCTCCATCCGATGTACTCACAGCAGCTCCACAGTTTGCCACTCATGTCAACTTGGCAAACATGTGCGTCTGTCCTTTTCTAGTTCTCTCTCTTGTACCTCGCGTCCATTTGAACTTATACATTGTGATGTATGGATGTCCCTAGTTAAAAGTGTCTCCGGTAATCAGTATTAGGTAATCAGTATTATCTCGCTATACTTGACGATTACACACACTATTGCTGGACCTTCCCGCTCATCCACAAATCCGAGGTCGCCTCTCACCTCACTCACTTCGTTACGTACGTATCCACTCAGTTCAACCTCCCCATCAAGGCTTTACAAGCCGATAACGGTACGGAATTCGTCAACCATACCGTTACAAACCTCCTCACCTCGCAGGGCATCCATCTCCGGCTCTCCTGCCCCTACACCTCTCCTCAGAACGGCAAAGCCGAGCGCCTCCTCCGCACCCTCAACAACATCAGTCGCACCATGCTACTTCACACCCACTTACCCGCCACTTATTGGGTTGAAGCTCTGGCTACTGCGACGTACCTTCTCAATCGGCGCCCATGCTCCTCCGTTCATAACAAAGTTCCCTATGCCCTTCTCTACCACACGGCGCCCGACTACTCCCACCTTCGCATTTTCAGGTGCCTCTACTACCCAAATCTCACCACCACAGCTTCCCACAAATTCGCTCCCCGCTCTACCACCTGTATTCTCCTCGGCTATTCCACCTCACAAGCGATACCGATGCCTCGACCTTTCCACCCGATGGGTCCTCGTCTCTCGTCACGTCATTTTTCACGAGACATGTTTTCCCTTTGGTCTCCTTCATCCGAGATCCTCCTCTAGTGATCTCGACTTCCTCCTCACCAATACCGTGCCGACCAGGTCTCCTCCACTGCCCTTTCCATCGGCCCCCTCATTGGCCGCTGCTGAGAATTTACCCGTCACATATCCCACCACTACTCGGTCCGATGTTCCCACCATCGGACCCACCTCCATCGGCCGATACCGATCTTATTTATCCTTCAGCCGATACCGTTCCCTCTCCATCGGACACCCCACTTCCATTGGCTCCTCACTTTTCATTGGCTCCCCCCACCCTATCGGCTGATCCATCTCTATCGGACCGATCGGAATACTTGGCCCACCCGACCTCATCGGATCAGGCCGATCTAATTCCTCCTTTTTCTCTTGTCTACAGTCGCCGACTCGAAGCCGATGATGCCCCCACCCGACCAGTTCTTCCCATTACTCCCGCACCCCCATCGGCTCCAGTTCCCTCCACCTCTCACATGGTCATCCGCTCCCAGACCGGGTCTCTCTGACCCACTCCGCGCTACGGTCTCTCCGCCGTCCATAGCTCTATCTCGCCCATCCCGACGACTTCTCGCTCAGCCTTGGCCGACCCTCAGTGGCGCGCGGCCATGGCCGACGAGTACAAGGCCCTAATGGACAACGAGACCTGGCGCCTCGTTCCCCGACCTCCCGGCGCCAACATTGTGACCGGTAAGTGGATTTTCAAACACAAATTCTACGCCGATGGCTCCCTTGCCCGTCACAAGGCTCGCTGGGTAGTCTGGGGTTTCTTCCAACGACCCGGTGTCGACTACAACGAGACCTTCAGTCCCGTTGTCAAACCCGCCACCATCCGAGTCGTCCTCACCTTAGCTGCCTCTCGCTCCTGGCCAATCCATCAACTAGACGTGAAGAACGCCTTTCTTCACGGCCACCTGACGGAAACAGTCTACTGCTAGCAGCCCCTAGGATTCGTCGACCCTTCTCGGCCCGACGACGTCTGTCTCCTTCAACGCTCTCTCTACGGCCTTAAACAAGCCCCTCGTGCCTGGTACCAGCGCTTTGCTGCCTATCTTCGGCACATCGGCTACATGACCTCTGCGTCCGATAGTTCCCTGTTCACTTTCCATATTGGCTCTGCCACTGTCTATCTACTTCTCTATGTCGATGACATTGTCCTCACAGCGTCTTCGACATCTCTCCTCGACCAGATCATGGCCCGACTCCACTCTGAGTTCGCTATGACCGATCTTGGTCCTCTCCACCATTTCCTTGGCATATCCGTAACCCGTTCCATCCACGGGATCTTCCTTTCCCAACGCCAGTACGCCATCGACCTCCTCCAGCGTGCGGGCATGACCGACTGTCACCCCACGGCCACCCCAGTCGACACTCGAGCCAAACTCTCCGCCGCCGATCCGTCTCACTATCGGAGTCTTGCCGGGGCTCTCCAATACCTCACACTCACCCGACCCGACCTCACGTACGCTGTCTAGCAAGTGTGCCTCTTCATGCACGCTCCGCGCGAACCTCACCTCGCGCTGCTCAAGTGCATCCTACGCTACGTGAAGGGCACCCTCTCCAGCGGGCTGCATCTCAGCTCCAGCCCCATCGACTCCCTCACCGCGTACTCCGACGCGGACTGGGCAGGCTGTCCCGACTCTCGACGCTTTACGTCCGGCTAATGCGTTTACCTTGGTGACACTCTCGTATCCTGGTCCTCGAAACGCCAGACTACAGTGTCCCGCTCCAGCGCTGAAGCCGAGTACCGCGCCGTCGCCCACGCCGTAGCCAAGTGCTGTTGGCTTCGCCAGCTTCTCCCGGAGTTCCGTGCACCCCTCTCCACCGCGACCGTCGTCTACTGCGACAATGTCAATGCCGTCTACATGACCGCCAACCCGGTCCATCACCGACGCACCAAGCACATCGAGATCGATATCCATTTTGTCCGTGACAAGATTGTATTAGGACAGATTCGAGTGCTCCATGTACTATCGGTACATCAGTTTGCCGATATAATGACCAAAGGCCTGCCCACACCTTTGTTCACCAGTTTTCGGTCTAGTCTCTGCGTCTGTTCCTCTCCCGCTGTGACTGCGGGAAGTGTTAGACAGACCACTGGTCTGGGCTGTATATATATAGACCCGACCCCCTTGTATACGTTTGGAGGGATTCATAGTCACTGTACACATTCTACAGTTCGAGATGAACACGAGGATGGCTAGCTGCTAGTACCTGGAGTGTAGAAGCTCGTGTAGGGCAAAGCAGCGTTGATTTCACTCCTTGTCGTCACCACTTGGCTCGTACAGTTGATTCCAGCTCAATGGTGAAGATGCCAGCATGCGTCCTGATGACAATGACACGAACGCCGCCGGTGAAGCCAATCAAGCTAGTCATCAAGGAAATTGCACCGCGGAAATCAAGCAAAATAATATATCCTCAAGCCCTCGCGTCACCGGCACCAACAGATGCAAACCCTAACAAAAGAGGAGAGGAGGGAAAGAAGTATGGCTACCCAAGGCCGTCTCTAAAGTATAAAGGCCTCAGGCAAATTCGACGCTATGGGATTTTTAGACTAAATATTTTTTTACTTACAAATATATTTTATAAATTATTAAACCTCTAAAGTGACAGACAATTTATATATAGCACTCTTTTGCGATTCAATAAATCAATCTCCTCGTTTTCTTTTTTTATTTTTCTCAGCTCCCAACATTCTAAGATCTAACAAAGAAGTTACAAAGGAAAATAAACAACAAAAAGTAAAAAAAAACCTAACCTGCATAACGAATGGATTAATGGACTAATGTGCCTGAGAGATCTTCAATCAGCGGCAATGCGATAGGAGCATGCAGAGGTCAGAGGTGGTTGGTTGAAGATGGCCGTGACGCAGCCGCCGCCGCTGCCGGTGTCCGGCGGCCTAGGACTAGGAGGGATGCGATCGAGTAGAAGGACCAGGTCAGTGGTCACCTGGAAGGGGGTGTAGAGCGAGAAGATGAAAGCGGCGATGAGGAAGAGCACACTGGCAACTCGACGGCGGCGAGCGGGCGAGCGGCGAAGACGGGGCATCAAGGTGGTGGCGCTTGGTCTCTCGGAATGACGCACGCACGATGGGATCACTGTCAGGAAGTCCAATCGGCAACCGTCGTAGTCGGTGGTCGCACACACCAGGCCCAAGCAAATCGCGTACAGGAGGCAAGTGGGCTGGCCGGCTGGGATGTTGCTATCCTGCTCTACTCCGCTCCATTCCTATTTTGGGATGGGCCCCCATCCATCTCTCGGCCCTAGGCGGTCGCACAGCCCGTCTAGGCCCAGATCCGACCCTGGGCTCACCTCAGAACTTGGAAGAGGGGGCCACATCGGTGGCGTCTTGCGGAAGGGGGTGGCTCAGTGGCGGTGGAAACAGTGGCGCGAGAAAAAGGGAGCCACGGTGGCGTTCGTTCGCTAGAGGGGACGCGGGGCTGTGGGCTGCGGCACGCGAGCGACGCAAGGAAATTATCCCAGGGAAACGGCGCGGATCGGGCCAGGATTTCCCCGTCTTGTCGGCTGCCGAACACGCTGGAATTTTACCCCATAGATTATTTTCAGGAGGGCTTCTCGCCCGGGGAAAGGGCCGGGATACCGGCCTGCCAAACGAAGCCTACGTCTGAAAATTCCGAGTTGAGTTGTAGCTGGAGTTCTATTCCGGAGTTATTTATGAGCCCCGGTTGCTCTGGCGTGCGACTCAATTAGACAAGGTTTTCGTCATCAGTCAATAGGGTTGGGTTAAAAATGTTCTGCTTCATTCATTATTGGCCCCAAAACGGTCTGCGAAGTGTTTACCCACCGACTTACAACCCATCAATGTACACTCATTTTCGTAGATTCGCTCTGCTAACCAAATGTTTGAGCTTTTCTTTTGAATCCGCTGCAACTGTATATTGCACATACGGTATACGATACAGGACGCGACTACGTAACGCTTGGCAGCGATTTAGTCCTAACCAGCGACCCGCGCTTCGTTTGCCAAAAATAAAACCGCGCGCCTTCCCCCACACGCGGCTTTCCGAAAAAGGCACCGCTTGCCCATCTCGCCCTTGCCTTTCCGAAAATGGAACCGTGCCGCGTGCGCGCTCGAGTTTTCTCTTGCTGGCCAGCCTGGAGAACACGGCAACCAGTAGCCTTCGCCCAGGATTTGTGCCACCATTAAGGGATGGGAAAAAAAAACGAAGAGAGGAACAACACACGGAGAAGCCTAGGGTTCCATACCCAAATCCAGCGAAGAAATCACGATTCCCCCAGGAATTTTGAATCTCCTTTTCTGACACTGTATAAAAAAGAGCAAAAATGAGGGAAAAATGAATCCGTACTTGAAACAGGTTTAAAGAAAGTTACCTCTAAACCATGTAAAAGTTACTTCCTAGTATCATTTAGGTTACTTCTAAAAAATGTTGAGCTTACTTCTAATGCCCAGAAACTTGACATCTTATACATGATTAGTTTACATACATTCCTTTTATGATGAAAAGGCAGCTATGGACTCTAACCCAAGATTTGACCTCAATGGCCTACCACAGCTTAATTGTATATGACAAAAAGTAACTATATGAAATAAAAGTAACTATCTAGTAACTATCTAGTTAAAAAAGTAACTAGACATTTTGGACTAAATAGTTACACCGTCCAATTACATGGGTCTCCCAAAAAATATTTGGCTCCACTATATATGTTTATGTAACAGTAACAGAAAAGAGAATCAAATTAATAGCATGGTTTAGTTTTAAAAAAATGACACCAGAAAACACATGCATAAACATGGAACGAAAAAAGACATACAACAAAAATAAAATTTGCAGGTCAAATGAACATCAGGTAAAAGCCGGTGGAGATTAGGCAAACAAATAAGTTACTTCACTACTAGTGAAGTTACTTTTCGTTAGAACAATAGTGACCGGAATTCATACCTAAAGTTACTTCGATATGAAACAAAAGCATGTAGACATTTCTGTTTAAAAGAGTTATCTGTAATTCCAAATGTGCACAAAAACTACAACACTAGAGATGGAATCAGGCCTCGAAACACCTTCGAAATTTGAGGTGTGACATTGGATTTCGAATTTCAACGACCACCAATCGATGAATATTAGTCTATTTTAATTATAAAAAGTGTAATTATAGTAGGTTAACCGTGGTATGGTTGTGTGGTTGTTTTGTGATCTGCCCAGCCATATATATAGAATCAAACATTCCTACACTTTTATGGTATCAGAGCGGTTCCAATCCACTATCTTTCCATAACTAAAAACACCGCTGCTGTTGCTGCCGTCGTCCAACCTCCTCCTCCGCCGTCACTACTGTGCTGCGAGAGACTACTGAGGTCCGACGCCATGCCTCCGCAACGCCGCCGTTCCCAAATCAGTGCCCGTCGCCGATCCGATTGCCGCCACCGTTGCTGACTGCACGTCACCGGGTGTGTCGCCGGTCTCATCGCCTGCTCCATAGCTGCCCTCATCACCGGGTGTGGTCGTCGATCCGATCCTGCCTTTGCTCTCGAACCAGCGCCCGTCGCCAATCCGATCGCCACCACCGTTGCTAACTACATGTTGCCGAGAGTGTCACCGGTCTCATCACCCGCGCTGTCGATCTGATCGATCTAACATGCCTGCTATCGGTCCGATCGCCCGCCGATCCGATCGGATCTACTGTCGATCCGATCCGTCTGTCGACCCAATCGCCCGCCGATCGGTCCGATCGGATCCTGCCTACTATCAATTCGATTGCCCTCCAATCTGATCGGCTCTACTAACGATCTGATCGGCTTCTATCGATCCGATCTGTTTGATCCCTTTGATCTGATCAGCTGTCGATTCCTCCGATCTGATTGGCTGCCGATCCGATTCCGATCGATCGGCTATCGATCCCTCCGATCTGATCGGCTGCTGATCTGATTCCGATCGATCGGCTGCCCATCCGATCTGATCGGCTATCGATCCTTCCGATCTAATCGGCTGCTAATCCGATTTCGATCGATCGGCTGTCGACCTCTCCGATCTGATCGGCTCTCGATCCAATTCCGATCGGCTACCGACCCTTCCGATCCGATCGGCCGATCTACTGTCGATCCGATTCCGATAGGCTACCGATCCCTCCGATCTGATCGGCTGTCGATCGCCAGTCCTGCCCCTCATGGCTGGCGAAGACGATGGCGCCACTGCTTCCGAAGATCGCTGTCTCACGGCCAATGCTGCTCGCGCTGACGAAGCGCGTCGAGCTGAGGAAGCCCGCTTCGCAACGACGCCCTAGATGCGTACGAGAGCGCTCACACGGCTCTTTGGGCGCAAGCCACCGCCTTCGTCAACGTCAAGGCACTCATCCTCATCATACTCGACAAGGCCACCGACTCCTACACCAAGTGGCGCGGCATATTCCTCACCGTCCTTGGCAAATATGCCCTCACCCACCACGTCCTCGAGAATGAAGCGTTCCCCATGCGCCCGGCATGGCTCTAGGCGGACTACTGCATCCTCACATGGGTCTACGGCACCGTCTCTAGCGATCTACGGCAGTCGCTGATGATGCGGCAAGGTCGCGCCCGCAACGCGTTGTGCTACCTTGAGTATGAATTCCTCGGCCAGAAGGAGTCTCGTGCCCTTCTTCTAGAGACGTCGTTCCGCACATTCCGCCAAGAGTCTCTAAGCGTTACCGACTACTGCTGCCGCCTTGAATCCATGGCTGCTTTTCTCGGCGAATTCGGTGACCCCATTGGTGACCGGCAGATGATACTCACGCTTCTTCGCGGCCTCAGTGGCAAGTTTCGCCACATGGTGTCTATCCTCAAGATGCACAGGCCGTTTCCGACATTTACTAAAGCACGCACACACCTTCTGTTAAAGGAGATGGAGATCGACGCTCGTCCTCCGTCCCCACCGACCGTCCTCATCGCTACGATACCACGTCCAGCGACTCCAGGTGCCACCGCTGCTCCCCGTTCGGAAGCGCCTCCTCCTCCGTGCCCCGCTGCACCAACCAGAGGACAACGCAACGGTCGCCGCGGTGGCCATGGTGGATGTGGCGGTTCTGCTAGTGGTAGCTCTACAGCGCCCTTTGCTAGAGCGGCCCTAGGTCGATAGGGTGACGCCCCTCTTGGTACGACCGTGTACCCGTCCTTCGCCCACCCTTAAGCTGGAACCGTGCGCATGTGGCCGTATGACCAGTCCGACCGACCTCTGCCACCACAGCCTGCGTTCCACGCAGCCTCGCACTATGGCAGTTTCGATGCTTTTACTGGCGCCTATGGAGGTGCATACGGTGCCCCACCGCCCTCGTACGGCACGTACTACGAGAGAGCTGCACCACCGGGCTTCCAGGCACCCTCGGCAATGTACCAGGCGGCGCCTTAGGACGCCCACTCATGGAGGGTCTTAGCACCAGGACTCTCTGGCGCACTCCTTCAACACTAAGACGCTGAACCAATCGACCTCTAAGTGGTATGCTGATATGGGTGTCGGTTCACACATGACCTCAGATGCTAGTATACTTTCCACCATTTCACCACCTTCTTCATCTACTCCTTCATCTATCGTTGTGGGAAATGGTGCTTTACTTCCTGTCACAGCCACTGGATCCCATTATTTTTTCTTACCACGCTGTGATCTTGCTCTTAATAATGTTCTAGTATCACCCCACATTATTAAGAATTTAATTTCCATTCGTCGGTCTACCACCGACAATAATTGTTCCATTGAGTTTGATCCATTTGGTCTTTCAAGCGTCAGCATACGGTCTTCAGATCGAGTGCCGAAACTGAATATCGCGTTATGGCGAATGGTGTTGCTGAAGCTATCTGGCTGCGACAGCTGCTCCTTGAGCTTCGCCATCTCCTCGTCATGCTACCTTGATCTATTGCGATAATATCAGTGCTATATATCTCTCCAGCAACCCAGTACAACATCAGCGGACGAAGCATATTGAGATTGATCTCTATTTTGTTCGAGAGAAGGTCGTCCTTGATCACATTCGAATTCTACATGTTCCTACAACATTGTAGTATGCCGATGTCTTAGCAAGGACCTTTCTACCTCACTATTTTAAAAGTTTCGACCCAGCCTGAATGTTAGTGATGCTTCCGATTAGACTATATAAGGGTGTTAGCCTATTGTAATTATAATAGGTTAATCGTAATATGGCTGTGTGGTTACCTTGTGAACCGCTCCGATCATCTATATATACTGATACGTGAATAGAATCAATCGTTTCCATACTTTCAGTTAATGGTGCGGCGACCACATAAAACTACCCTAAACTACAGATCAACCAAACTCATATTTATAACCAAACTCATATTTATAGTTTCGATCTTCATCATCCACATACAAAACTACGCTACCTGAAACTGAAATGTCCATAGTTCGCAAAAATTGGAGTTTCAATAGATCCAAATCCTGCATTACAATCCACTAAGGATAGTGATCATATTTCGCCACGTTAATGGAATACTACTACTGCAAGTGTGGATCACTAACATGCATAGCCACAGGCACATCACAATCCAAATTAAGCCATCGTTTTTTCTTAGAGGCTGGGGTTTGTGGCTCTAAGCTCACCTGCAGGGCGTGCCTATTTTGCTTCAACTTGTGGAATCTACGGACACAGAAGAGGAGCTGCTCCTCCGAGAGCAGGCATCTCTCAGAGCCATCGGCCGAGCTCCTTTGCCATGCTCCCCGACGATGGCGCGTCGGTGCGGCTGCCAAGTTCACCCACAACAACAGCCTCGGGTGGAGCAGCCAGCACTACCCCAGCAGCGCTCGCCTGTCCGGGCTCGCGTGCAAGAGCGCGTGCGCCTGTCTTCCCGTGGCTGGTGAGACGCGCCGGCGCGCGCCGTGGCCGCGCCAGTCACCTCGCCGTTGAGGTTTGCGTCAAGCGATTTGGGGGCGAGAGAGCTTTGGCCGTGTCGCTGTCTGATGCTGTATGGGAATAAAAAAACCAGGACGCTTCTAGGTAAGTGTAATCTTTTGCATCTCACGGTCACTAGTGCATCGGACGGCTCGCGGGCGCGTCACGCGATAAGACCAAATAGTGCTTATGCTAGATTATACGATACAAGATGAACCTGTATAAATTGTGCTAGCTGGTTTTGTTACGAAATTTTATCTTCACGAGCAGATAATTTTCTTTTTTTATGGGTCAATTCGAACCAAAGTAAAGATAGAATTTATTTGCTCGTAAAACAACTATGAGAGGGGAGAACAGATCTAATAATTAGAAAGAGAGCTACAACATTTTGTGTTTAGTATCTACTGTCATAATATTTTTGCGGGCACAAAAAGGTTGTATTCTATTCCTTTCCACGTCTCTATTGTTGTGGAGATAAAGGATCTGCCTATACCCAAATAGGCTTGTTGATTTACAATAGGATTCTATTTTAAAAGGAATTTAAGATTTGGGCCGTTGGGCCTTTAGCTCAGCAACTCCTACTGACCGCCGGGCGTCCATCTGTCCCCTCCCTATACCCTCCATCTGCCCCATCGCAGTTCACACCCTTTGTAGCTTCTCCTGTTGTCCCTCCAACGTAAGAGAAGACAAGATAACAAGACTATATAAATCTTGACATGTATCTTAATAAGTGAATCGGATCTAACAATCCGACTATAATTTCTTTGATTTTCGTACGCCTGCTTTTCTAAAGAATGGACATGGGAAGCTTTTTCCTGGCTAAAGAATGCGACGTTTGAACATCGTACCATCATGTGCACAATAATGTAACAGACACCAACCTGATACAGAAAGTCTGGTGGACACATCAAAATCGGTTGCTGCCGGCTGCCTGATGCCCTGATCTCCTCCGGACCGATCTTGTTCAAGTCTGGCTAGCTTGCGAAAACTTTGTTCCCCCTCCCAGTTACGTTGCGACATTCATCGTTATCTGATGTATGTGTGCCGCCAAGCAAGATATCATTTGCTTCCGGGTTACGTACTTGTTTGTTTTGGGTAATTAAGCTCGTGTAACGTACTAGATTTTTTAGAGAAATTTTTTAAAAAAGTTTTGAAGTTGCAGTTTTCCGTTTCGTTTTGTTTCGGAACCCTCTTGATCCCATTATTCCTTTCTTTTTCTTCTGATCATTGTCATTGACCTAAATACTTCCAAAGTTGACCCAAAAATATCTAAATTCACGGATCATCTATCTAGAAATCATCCCATCAAGTTTCATTTGAAAGTTTCATGTCTATTCCAAAATCCCCTACAAAAATTCCGAATTTCTACTAATCCCATCCAAACCAGCCCATCTTCCATCTCCCTTTCTCTCTCCATCTCTCTCTGTAATTAGGCCATTTCGGCCCATTCCTGCGCGCCAGCCCAGCATGTCAACCAGCTCAGCCCAGCTGCTGTTCCCTTCACTCGCTCCAGACGCGCGCACCTGCGGTAGCCGATGCCGCGCCGCCGCAATCTTTGACCAGCTCGCTGCGACGCCGACCAGGGGCGGCGACCTCCCGTGCTAGCTCGCCCCTCGCGCTGGCACTTCGCATGCCAGCCACGCCGACCGAACTCGTGCGAAGCTCCAGCTCGAGCCGCGTTATCGCCCTAGTATCAATCTTGGCGCGAGGTCAACGGCGCCTCGCCGTCAATCTCCATCGTCAGCCGCGCTGCCAGCACTACCCAGAGGTCGGAAGATATCCTCTCATCTTGTCCCTCCTCTCCGCCACAGCAGCTGGCCGCCATGGCCGCTCCTTTACTCCAGATCCACACCACCGTCGCCAGCTCACTCTGTTCCACTTCCGCTTCGAGCATCGCAGAAAATGAGTTACCTATTTCTGGGAAGCGTTTTGACGCGCTAACACGGCCGCGTTCGCCACCAGAGCTCGCCGGCCGTCCTTCTCTCTCCGACGAGGCTAAGACCTTGTCGCACGCGTTCCGGCCGTCTCCGTCAATTCGCGTACTATTTAACAACTCCCATGGACGATTGACATCGTGGGACACGTCCTGACGCCGTCCTCTCCACATTTCCTCCGTACGGACGCCGGTGCCCGAACCCCTGTCCTCCTCCTATGCCCCTGACGCACGAACCAGGGAAGACGACGACCTGGTATTGTTTCATCTCGGTTAATCCTGACCGACCCTCTTGGACCACCTTAACAGTAACCAAACCACAATAAAACCAGTTCATATCAAATCAACAAGGTTTCCGTTAGTTCAATCTCCGGTTTACCATCTTTTAAACCAAATTTATTCTGATTTTCTCATGCAGTTTATAGTACCTAAACCTTAGAGTACAACCATTCTTTCATATGCCATTGAACACCACCCTAGAGTCAATCTATAGCTTTTTTGAATCAATGCAAGTTCCGAATCAGCTATGGTTTAACCACTTTTAACACCAAATCAGTTTTCACCTCTGCTATACAATCCATTAACCCTAGGTCCATCCGTCCTGTATCGCTATGTTTGTGTATCTATGATGGTTCATAACCATTTGAACATGTTCCTAAGTCATTTTTTTTTTCTATCTTCAGTATTGGATCAATTGTTTGTGCTATTGATATCACTCTATACAGCCATATCACATCAATTACCTTCACAAGGTTCGTTTTGATCAAACCCTAATCTTAATCTTGAACTAAAACCTTCTCTTTTGGTTTTTTTTTCCAGTTTTGTGTCAATAATCAAAATCATTGTCTTAGATGTCATTTATATGACAAACCCCATTCCATGCATTCTAGCCTAATCCTTCTCGAGCTCATCATTTATTATTCTTCAATCCTACCAAAACCCTAATCCATTCCAAGCATGAGTTATGCTATCATTTGTATTCCACGACCTACCAAACCAATTCAACATGTTCCTCCACTTTTGTAGCTTTTTCTTGATTCAAATTAAATCCCTATCCCACCATCGACCATGCCATTGAACTCAATTTTAAACTACACATCCTTTATTTCTTACCCACCAATTCCATCTTTTCTTTTTACTGCACATACAATCACAAATATCCGCATGACCAAAATATTGAGTCAAAGACTATATTCTAAGTTCCCTTGTTCATTTCCTCTCCAAAATCCATCTTTCGAGAAAATCACCCATAATCACTCCATAGCTGTCTAACCCTAGAATCTAACTCTACCTAAACCACAAGTACTTTTCTAATACAATCCTAAAGCTGATCCACCTTAGCTCCACTTATCCTTATTCTTTATTTATTTAATTGTCATTACTGTTAAGTTTGCATGCATATATGGCAGTAGTACTACTTCTTTGCTGGTAGTAGGACATCGCATTGTGTCACTTGTTGGTTTTGTGTGTGCTATACTAGCTTAATTTTGTTGCTATTGTTGTGCGAGCGTTAAAGAAGCTAGGCTTATTGATCTTTACTGTTCCATTTGTAAGTGCTTATGTTAGATCATGATGGTTGATGCCAGCACCACAGAAGCAAAGGATGGCTAGAAGAATATAACATACCAATCATCTTTCGCATATCATAAGGCAAGCTATGAATCTATTCTTTGATCATATTGAGAAACTAAGTAAAGAACCACTTAGTTATTTCCTGCATTTATTATTTATAAATCTATTTTACATATGATTTAATTTTGAATAATCTTATACATTAGTTATTACCATATTATTTAATCTGCTATAATTGCCAATACCTTGAATTGCTATATCTTATCCATTGACAACCTATGCATACATTGCATACTTTAAAACAATATTGCAGTGGGTATTACCACTAATCTTTATACTCACACACTTGGTTGTTCGTCGCTACATGATGGCGTGTTGGGCGATATAAAAATATTATTTTTTATGTAAGTCACTCATTTAGAGTGACATGGACAATAGTTATGGGAGAAGATGGGTGTTGTGGAGTGTGAGGCCATGCATTACTGTACTTGAGATTTGCATGTGTCTGTAATAGTTTGGTTGCTTCTCTGAATATAAGGACAACCCCTTTCTATCATGAAAAGTGATATAATTTATGTCCATCTATAGGAGCGAGTGATTAGACCTAGCATAGTACTTGTCCCACCATACAAATATCTGTAGGGAAATGTTCATGAGGGTGGATATGGGTGCAAGTATCTAAGTGTCATGATTTATTGACTTTGTGAGCAATGTGAGGGGTGGACACGAGTATCTAAGTGTTGGCTAATATTGTGCCATGATGTATAATGGTGGACCTATTAAATAGTGGATCTAAGCCTATCTTTAGCTAGAGAAGTGTGTTATTTGCTAGGACAGGGTAGTTGGGCTATCGGGCAAAAACAAGTATGGTAGGACTATCAAACGCTCAGTCTGGCTATCTATTGACATCATGTGGTTAAAGCTGAGCAGTATCTACAGAGATAAGTGTTTAAATCACTTAAATGTGCCATACTTTTGGTTAAGAAACTATATTATGGGGTAATTTCTATTTCTTATGGTATGAGTAGATTTTACAATTAAAATGTAGACATGATAAATACATAGATGATGGTGATTAATACTGTTACCACTTTTTAAACATGCAATTACATATGGTTACAACTGAAATGTTTATCAACGTATGGAAAAACTACTTATGATATATTTGTTATGAATCCCTCCTTGATGAACCTTGCTCATTATACACCTTGCACATATTCTACTTGAATTATTGTGGACGTGGCTTGCTAGATACATTTGTACTCATCTATTACATATAAAATATGGTTCAGATGATTAATTATTCATCAAGGAAGAAAGAGAGTGAAGATCCTGTGCTTAGGCTTACCTATGGAGTTTGTTGGATATTTTGCTTGATGTTTGATTGGTCCTTTCGAAAAGATTGGCAGATATACCATATTTCAGCTGCTATGTAAGTAATTTCCGTTAAGCTTGTGCTTTTATATCTTGTATGTGTACAACCGAAATCCTGGACAGTTGTAAGCTTATGATATTATTGGGTAACCCAGGTGTATCCCCACGTGTCGTCACCGATACTCTACAAGAAAACGGATGATTGGCCACTCCCTAGTACACACCACCTTATAGGACTGTCAATGCGATGGAACATGCATGTGCCGCAGTATCGCGTGATGTAAGCTGAATACTGGATAGAGGCAGCCAGGCCTACATTACCGAGAGCAGCTCAAGACCTGAAAATGCAGCTGTTCTCGGTGGTGAAATATAGTGAGTGAAAGTTTCCAGAAGAGTTCCTTCTCTGTTCCGTCCTCAGTTACGGGAACACAAGATGTGCAACTGCTCGCCAGTAGCCCAGGCCAACGAGCCAATTTTATCCGACATATTTCGGCTGAGCTTGAGCACGTATTGCAGCGTGGAGCTGGCACGCAGCCAATGCACGTACGTTATGTATGCATGACACGTTGGCAGTTTGGCACCACCGCGTTGACGACAGATCTGAGATGCACATTTATTAGGCCTTTTTGTGGTCTTCTCCTGCACAACGCCCTCGCCCATGGCAATGAAGTCCATTCTTATCCTTTTCACTTGTCCTTTTGTCACAAATCACACCTCCTCAGTCCTCACGACTCACACGCTCTGATAGATGTAACTGCAACACGCCAATCGTTTCGGACCCAAGCTAGAGCAACAACCAAACAACTTTACTACATGTGACTGTGAGCCAGTGACATTCTGCTCTCGTAACGACAGCTCTAAACTGTCTAGTGACAATTATTACCTGTTTCTTAATTAAGTTGAAAAAAAATCCAGGAGGGACCACGTATGGCTCCACAGGTCGGATGACTGCATGCTCTACGTTATCCAGACACCACTACGAACCAAATAACCATGCGTAATGTGCGTTTAGCCTTGGTTAGGGGCGGACCAAAAGCTCGCTCGGCTGTGGTTGGCTTAGTTCAGCTCGTTTCGTTTTCGTAACGAGCTGGCTGGCATGCTAAACGAGCCAAGGGCAGCAGCGGCAAGCACATTAGCCCAACCAACTATAATCCGTTTGTCACCTGCACCACCGCTCCCATTCTTTCCCCGATTCAACTTCCAGCTATCCTCTCGTCTCACGTAGCACCAGCCACCACCCACCACGGTTGTCCCACTCCGTTCGCGCTCGTGCCCGCCGCCCCACACTATCCCTGCTCTCACTGGCCACTTCACTCCATCCCTGGCGTCCAAATCCCGACATGCGGCACGCCGACGCTTGACTCCGTATCCCTCTTATCACGCCGCCCACGCACGCATCCGTTCCCTCGATGGGCCACCTTGTTATGGAGGAGGGGAATGAGTTGCAAGACAAAGCACCTCTGGCCGCCGGCAAGTTTGGAATCGAGGAGCCAACGCATGGAGAAGAGGTCATCATTGGCACATAAGGACTTTGAGCTGATGTTTATTGCCGTGGTTTGTGAGCTTAACAAACCAGCTTGAGCCGTGTAACGAGCAAGCCAAGCTATACTTCTAGCTTGTTAGGGTAACAAGCTTGAGCCAATCCAAACTAGTTATCCTAATAAGCGCCAGACTGAACCGAGCTGGCTCATTATGTCCAGCCCCAGCATTGATGATTGAAATCCATTTTTTTAGAGAGCTATATATTAGAATAGCTGACCAGGCAATCACATGTCAATCATTTTGGTAGAGCTAGCTACTGCTACTGGCTAGCTTGCTCATCCTGCCATTTGTCCTTGTCCTACTACATTCAAAAAGTGCTAGTAGCAAGCTAGCTAGGTCAATGTAATCTGGAATTACCTTGTGGTGCCAGAATTTGTACATATGACAAGACAAATGCGCCGTACGTGCAATACATATATCACAGGAATATAATGGAGGATCGATGCAGTATCAGAGTGGGGGTTCTAGGTAATAGAGGTGCGTCATTAAGAGGCCACTTCTGAATCCACCCTTGCGAGGACGACCACCGGGCATGGCACATCGGCACCACATATCCAATGCATGCCAAAGTCAAATGCAACGTACCGCGGGAGGACGTGTATAGTTACGTTACGGGGCCTGCCTGCCTCTGCCTGCTAGTGCTAGCTCGTAATTAAGCTCCCATTGAACCCGGGGTCACATGGATCGTGTGCACGTATACCGGCCGGCAGCCAACCAAACCCCGCAGTGCAGCTGTGCCTAGCTAGTTACGCTCGACAGGGACCACGTCGATCGCGCGCGGTGGAAGGTCTCTTTCGAGTGGGGCAAGCAACGCGTGCGTGTGCGCGTTTCGCGTTTCAACTGGCGGCCGGGTGCGTGCGTGGTCGTCGAGCGTTTTGAGTCCGCGGCGCGGTGGCTCCGAAATCTGTGGGTTTTTTTTTTTTTTTGCATTGGCTCCGTTTCGTGAATCAAATTTTCACTTCAAAGAAATTTAGCACGCATATCGGGTACGTAGTCTTAATATATAGTAGTAATAAGTACATTGCGAACACATTGCACATCAGAGCTGTCCGCCTATCTGGTACAGGATCAAAAACTAAGGCCTAGATATTCTGGCCGACGTTAATTAATTCGATCGGGCCGGATTTAGCACCAGATGATTCTCATTTACTCGTGCGGCGAGCGCGTTGAAAATTCAGGTACAGCAGAGAGCACGCCCACCTAACAGGAATCCCGTGGTCCCACGTGCAGAGCTCCGTGACCCGTTCAGCGGCCAGTTTACGACGATTTACTAAAGGAGTAGAATACTGCTTGGCTAAATGGGTCACGCTAAAGCGAATCAGCCTAAACAGGATGGTATTGGGTATGGTCCACAAGAGACGTGATCGGATATGCCGTAGGATGAGGACAACGTCTTGGATCGGCACAGCACGGTCTGACTCTATAGCAGGCCAGTACGGCTACGATCCAATCGGCCATCTATTTTTTAAATATTTTTTTCTAATTTTTCCTATATTTTTTCTATTCTATCTTATTTTCTAGCAATTTCCTAATATTTTTTCTATTTTTCTTTTTTTTCCTTTTGTTTTTTTGCTTCATTTTCCCTTTTATCATAATTTTCTTTATTCTTTCTATCATATATTTTAAATTTATAGAATATTCGTACTGACGGGTTGTAATTGGTTGATGGATCTCTATTATGTTTGAGTTATCCTAGCACGCAACACGGTTTCTCAATAGTTATGACTAAGTTGCCAACTACAACATATTAGAGTGTGTTCAAAATCATTTGTCTCACTCTTACTACTCTAAATATAGAGTCATTCGTTTGTGCTCTCCACACGTCTTGTTGCACATGTAAAAAAAAACTAGAAAAAAACCAAGAAAACTATAAAACAAAAAAAAGAGTAACAAACAAAAGCATGATGATAAGGGTCGGAGATCACCAACAGTAAGATACCAATGAAAACCTCTTTGAGATGACCCGATCTTCATAACAGTAGGTTGAAAATCACAAGATAAATTACTGCGAACAGTAGAGGATAACTAGCTTTATACCTGTCAAGGTTGGATGCGACCAAGCGACGAGGAGAGAGGCACCAAAACCGTGAAGATTTCGATTTGATCTCCGAACAACCGCAGAACCACAAACCAGGACTAATCCACACAAAACGGTACAACCGTACTAGAAACCGTAGAGCACGAAGTAGTGGACCCTAGAAGGATCTCTTCACAAGTCTAGAAAGAATAAGGATGTACAAGATACTTAGCAGCTCGGCTGCAAAACCATAAAGGTTATATGTTCATTCAAAATAATCAAAAATTATCTTTTGCAGTAGTACATAAGGGTATGTATACTAGTAACAAGTCTCTAAGATAAGTATGAACTGAAGTCTCCACGTTGGAAAGGTGGAAGGCCAACAGGTGAAGCACTCTCGAGATGGTCTTTAATTCCCGCGCGTCTCGGGGTTTCTACGCAGTCTTCATGAAAATGGCCATAACTCCTAGCTCGGAAGTCCAAATGACGTGCCATCAGTTGCATTGGAAAGAAACACTTTCCAACCATGTATATTATGACCTCCGTCTCTTTTCGAGATGGTACAGTTTTATCTTAGAAGCTGGAGCAGTTGCTGTGTAACATTAGGTCTTGGCGTATAACCCATTCTCCTCGGGAGCAGCTGTCTTAGTGTTCTTGGCATAACCCTCAGCGTCCTCGATGTAACCCGACATTGTCACCTCTTGTGTAAACCTAAGTAACATAAGAGTACACAATTTAGACAGTATATAATTCTTATCAATATCAAGGTGTAACAGAGCGAGAAAAGTATGTATATCTTGTTAGAGTAACTTTGCATGGCTACGTATAACAGGTCCTTCATAGGCTTGTGCTCATATATCCATGGCTTAGCTTGGTGTAACCGATGTTGCACTTGTCTCTTGAAGTGTAATCTTAGTTAGATTTGGTGTAACTTGTGGCGTAATTAATGGTGTAAGTGATACAGCCGGCGTAACCAATGCACTTGGGTTACGGATGGCTGGGATGTCCTCATCACATGGGCCACCTAAAAAAATTAATCTCCATTGTAATGCATGTGTATTTTACGATCTATTACCCCTTCGTTTTTTAATAGATAACATGATTGACTTTTAAAACATATATTTGATCATTTGTCTTAATTAAATATAGTACATAAATATATACAAATATAAAGTGTTTTTAATAACAAAATAAGTTGTTTTAGCCTCCTTCTAAGGGTGCCTCGGAGGGTGTCCCAGTAGGATGGTGTTCTGTTCAATTTATGGGTACAATGGTTACTCAAACTAATCATGCAATGGTGGTTCTTATGACCTCTCAACTAAGTGGTGCACATATTTGGTGAACGTCTATGGTCCCTCTCAGGGCCGTGACAGAGATAGTTTTGTCCGGTGGTTGAATAATCTGGTGATTCTTGATGACAATTGAATGATAATAGGGGAATTTAATTTTTTATCGATCTACTCAGAACAGAAACAGACCTAGAGGGGACATGAATGATATCATCATCTTCAATGACATTATTAACAATCTGGGAATAATAGAGATTCCTCTTAAAGGAAGAGCTTATACTTGGAGTTGTGCAAGATGCTCTCCTTCTAGAACAGATAGACTAGGTTTTTGCAACCCCTTCGTGGACTTTGAAATATCCTAGCACAATTGCTACTGCAATTACAAAAGATATTTCTGATCATGTCCCAATTAAAGTCCAGATTGAAACATGCATCCCTAAATCAAATGTTTTTCGTTTTGAAAATTTGTTGGGTGCATCACCAGGGTTTCTTGGATCAGGTTAAGCTTGTCTGGAATGGGGCCCAGCATATTGATAACAATGCAGTCATAATATCAGCAAAGTTTAAAAGGCTCAGACAAGTAAACTTATGATGACAAAGCACAAGGGCTAGCTGCTACGCTTGCTTGTTCCTTGGGCACTCTGCCCTTCACTCCTCTTACTGATAGAATTGAAAGAAGAAAGACTGCAACTTCTACTTTCTTGTCCTATGGTAATAGATTGACACTCATCAACTCAATTTTATCTTCACTACCAACTTCTTACGTGCGCTCTCTAGTACTGCCTGCCTCAGTTATTGACACAATTGATAGAGCAAGAAGACACTGTCTTTGGAGAGAAAATGATTTGAATTCAAACAAAAAGTCATTAGCAGCCTGGGAGTAAAGTTTGCAAGCTGAAGAAGAAGGGAGGAATGGGTATTATTAATTTAAACCTTCAGAATAAGGCTATACTGATGAAGCACTTACATAAATTTTATAACGAATTATCCACGTGCAACCAGGCTATGTGGCTCTTTTTTGTGGAGATATTATGCAATTCGATATCATTTTCAGAGGAATCGTCAACCAATTTTGGGTACAGGTAATACAGTTCTGTTCTAGAAAGATCTTTGGGAAGGGCAAGTTCGAGCTTAATCATTTCCAAGGTATTTTCTTTTGTGAGACACAAACAATTTCTGTCCAGACAAGTTCAATACCAATATTTTTTGACCTAACAGTGCAAGCCCAAGATGAATTCTTGAGAATGTCTTAGGAGCTGGCCTCTCTCTCTGAACAATACAAGTGACAATTGGACTTATATATGGGGCAATAATAGATACACCTCAACTGTTTAACAGACTCAACTTTTGGGCCCTGTCCCCCCTACCCACGATATGGAAGAGTAAAGCAATGATGAAAATTAAGGTTTTTGCATGTCTTTTGTTAATGGACAGGGTAAACACAAGGGATCTCCTTAACAGAAAACATTGCAAACCTGAAAATGCTACAGTTAACTGTTGTTTGTGCCAGAGTAGAGCCAGAGAGACAAGGGAGCACCTATTTTTTGAATGCTCATTTAGTAGGCAATGCTAGTTGGCAATAGGTTTCAATTGGAATTTAAGTTTGGAGTTCCGTCAGATTTTCAATTGCTGAAAAGAAGATTTGGAAATCCATGTTTCACGGAAATATTTCTGACAGCTGCTTGGAACATTTGGAAGCAACGCAATAACCTGATTTTCAACAATGTTAAGCATGATGTCCTGGAAACATTCTTTGAAGGATGATCTAAGCCCACGTTTAATTAGGCTTAGGGTAGCAGCTATAGGCCTTTTGTTCAACCATGGATCTATAACTTTTAATCCTTTTGTATATAAACCTTATAAAAGTAATATACAATGTCCTATTTACGTGATTTTTTAATAAAACTAATAATCATATGTCTAAAAGTCAACGATATTTATAAAAAAAATCATTATAATTAATACCGGGAGTAGGGTAAATTTTAGTTTGGGCTATTTTTTATTGTCAATGTTTTACTTAGGGCATCCTTTATCTAACCTTTTTATCTTGGATTAGATAATTTTACTTTTATTATATTTGACCGTCCTAACTCTTTTTTCAAGTATATCAATGATCTCAAGTACACCAACTCTTACACGCTGATGAACACACATATCTGTACATAGGCCACTCTTTTGACGTAAGTGCAAGTTGGATGTAGATTAATAAAAGAGTTAGGAGTGGTCTAGAGTACCATAAAGATAAAATCATCTGATTCAAAATGAAAATATTGTATAAAAGGTAGTTTAAACCAAAACTTTGGTAATAAAAGATAACACATAACACAATTCACTCTTAGTAGTATGCATACTAACAATTTTGTCCCATTTTCATGGCCATGTACTTACAACTAATGTAGTTAGTACGGTGTCAGCTTGTATTTTGAACCCAGTGTGAACCTGTGGATAAGATATATTAGTATATATCTATATTTCTGTTATGTACAGAGGTTACAAGAACTACTTTATTGCTCATTAAAAATATGTTATGGCATTTTAATACCACGTCAATAACTAACATTAACTTTGTGGCTCCCGAAATATTTTACTCGAGCTCCGCCATTGCTTACAATACAAACTAATCTAGGTAGATCTGATGCATGTTGCGTTGTTGAGGGTACTACTACGTACACGACCCTAGCTAATATCCCATGTGGGTTGTACGGAAGACAAGACTGTAAGCCGGAGGAGAATTCTTGTAGGGTCTTTGCTTCACCATAGGCGGGATAGACAATAATCAATCCAATTACTGTCTTTTAGCAAATTACACGAGTGCATAGCATCATCATCTTCTTCTTTCTCTTTTAAAGGTGGACCTACCCATTGAGCAACTGGGTTCTCCAGCCTAGCTACAACACACGTTGCCTCACACTCTTAGAACTCCCTCACTCGGCCACCTATATTAGCATAAGTATATAAACAATCTATGGACTGATCATTGTTTTATCATCTAATTTTATGACAACCCCTATTTGACTTCATTGCTTGTAGATTGAAGCACATCCAACCACGCTAGTGACTGTGCTGCCACTAGTGTCGGTCTACATGTGCCGACGTCATGTGATCAGTAATCCCTTAACCACTAATATTAGTCTATGACCTACGATATGATGCTCTAGCCAACAGTTGGCTAAGGGTAAACAACTTTGGAATTTGTACTCTATTCTATATCTTAAATGTTTTTATGTTTTAATTTATTAACTCTACTTTATTTTTACATGATTATAATATCAATATGATATGTATTACATTCAATTGTCTTGTAGCTTTTCTGCCTATCTTTATTTTAGAGTTGTGTCTGTCACTTCTGTTATAGTAACACAGTTACACAGCTAGGTGAATGAAGGACAAGTTACCTACAGAAACATGTTCAATGAGCTGCCAAGCTAAATTGGAAGGGCCAGGGTGCCATTAGATATCTGTGCTTTTAAAAGTTGTAATTCCTTAGCTATCGAACTCCAACGGTATTGTATGTAAACAAAGTGGGCCATAAAGAAACTGTCATCACCAGGAAAAAAAACTTAAACACTACCTAAACTTTTTTCCCACAAAAAATAAAAAACTAAGTTTTTATTAGCTAGCCATATAATACGTATGGAGAATGTTAATTACCTCATGCAGATCATTTTCATTTTCGCATCCTTCCTTTATTCTATATTTTTCTTTAAAAAACCTCTACCTGTAACCTGCGCCAGATTACTAGCTTTCAAAAAAGAAAAGAGTGGAGAGCAACTCAACAAGTCAACAGTTCCTTCGAAAAAAATTCAACAAGTCAACAGTCAGGCTCGCCGGAAATCCATCTTCAAGGACGTTAGCATGATCAAATAAGACACCTAGCTAAAGGTAATCATAATGGAAGGCACATGCGTTTGAACATCATGTCGGATATCATTGTGTGCTAACCACTGATAAATCTAATGATGATCACACCAAACCTATGCTTAGGTACGATGGCATTATTAGTGGCATTTAATCCATGATTTTGTTCTGGCTTTAGCCAAAAGCGGCAATGCTACCTTTTTATAGAAAAAACTAGAACTAACAAAGAATAGAAATGTAGGAAAATAAAATATAGGAATAGAAACGTAGGAAAAGTGAAACACAGGAATAGAAATATAGAAAAATAAAACGAATGAATATACGTGTAAAACAGAAGAATAAAAAAGAAAAAATATATAATATGGGGTGTTTGGAACAAAGGATTTAGTCCAGCTGTAGCAGCTTCAGCATGAGCTTGTGCGTAGGAAAATTTCCAACAAGTTTTGCCAAAGGTTTGATTTCCCGTGCAATTGGAGGAAAAGTGCGGGAAAGGAATCAAAACCTTAGTGCCCTTTGAAACGCAAAATAGAAAAAAAGGTAGAAATTAAAGCAGTGTGTTTTTTCAATCCTACAGTAATTGAAAACACAGGAAACATGAAGATATGTCCTTTGATTATATCACAAGAAAAAAATGAAACAAAAGAAAGTTTCTAAAAGATCTAACCTCTTGCTTATTTTCCTATAAAATTGATCATAGGAATGCAATCCTATGGAAAACTTTCTATCCCTTTCATATGAATAAAAGGAGTATATAGGAAAAAAAATCCAAAAAAAAATTGAGCTCTCCAAAAATCCACCCCTTAGGAATACTATTCACTAAAGCCTCTGTTCCAAATGGTTGAACAGTAAAAATTTTCCTATGGAATTGAATCCCTTGAAATTTCTTTGGAATTCCTCCAATCCATACAGGATCTTACCTTAATTTCAATGGTTAACTATTAAAAAAAAGAAATAATAAAAATGGCTCCATCTTATATTAATCCATCCCAACAAGACAGGGAAGCTTTTGGCGGCATTAGCTTGTTGTTTGAGAGTAAAATTCACTTTCGACCACCATTATTAACCATAGTTTTCCAATAGATTAGTGTAAGCCTAACTTTTCGCTTAACGCCACATATAATTACTGTTGTTGTTGCTCTTTGAACTAGGGTTTACAATTTGGGCCTTAATCCCTGCTTCAGCCGAAGCAGCAAAACAACAGCTGGTGGAGCATCGTATGAGATAAAAGATTGATATGGCAGCAATTGTATATTTGCATCATGCGAGATAAAATATTGTAAACCAAAGAGCAAGTTGTCTAACCCCGGTTCAAAGTGCAAAGGATGGTAAACATATATGATGTTAAGTAAAATTATTGGCTTGTCTGAGGTCTATTGTGAAACTTTGGCTAATAAAGAATTTTTTAGATAATGTTAGCTAATAAAGATAGCTCAAAGGAAATTAACTCTTGTTTTTAGTAGAGAACTACTACATCACTAGTCCCCTAGCTCTCCACTCGAGCAAACAGCGACACAGCTTCATTGTTACAACAAAAGACAGACCATGAGTCCCTAACACCATCTCCATTCCACTTTCAGCAACATCAACTACGAGCTGTCTCCAGACCCAGATCAGCCCTCAATCCTTGTGAATGTGGCATGCCTCTATGGGTCCCTCTAGAGGTCTAGCCGCCCGAAGCCTACAGTTCCAATGCCACTATTAGCTTGCCGGCTGCCGCGCTTCTTGATGCATCGGGTTGCTTTATCTGCGATATATATATAACCCAAAGACCCAAGTGCATCACTAAGCATATTGAAGTGAGTCACCAAAAAGATATCCCAGTTGCAAGGACGAAATTGACAGGGTCGCTGTAACACGTCGGTTTGGTTGCGGCTTTAATCACAACGGTCCAGGGATGCAAGTAGGACGGAAAGAACAGAAAATCACACTGGTCATAGTCCAACCATTTTGCTTAGTACCGTACAAGGGTGCTGCTGGCTGCTCCCATGTCATCACCTAACAGCCTTTATAAGGGGTCTAACAGGCCATGATCTACCATAATCGCAGCATCACTCACTTCATTACCAGGATCTACCATAACTACAACATCACTCACTTCATTACCAGTGCGACTGGTTCAGAGTTTAGTTTTCGAATTCCATTGCGTTGGAGAGCAACAAACTGTATTGTCGACTTAGAATCACACGCAGGTATTGGAGGTGCCGCAAAGCCCCAGTACCACACGTAGACTAACGATTTTGCTGTAGCATCACCCGGCCCCGGCGTCCCCTCTCCCGTGCCGCCTAACATCCAGCGCCACAGCCCTGCTCTTTCTTTCCTTTCCGAGACGATAAATAGTTTTCCAGCGTCCGCTGCACCGCGCGAGCGATAGCACGTTGCGCTCGCTTCGGCGCTTCCCTCCCCTCCACCCGGTAGCCAACCCCAAAGACGCCGCGCACTTCCGCTTAAACCCCGGAACTGGAACACCAACCAGGGGCAGCACGCACGCCCATGCAGAGAGTGGCAACGCCCCCACGCCGCGCGCGCTGACACGGACATATCCGTGCTGCCGTGCCCCAATCCTAACCACCCACTCGGCTCGTCGCCTTCGCCATGGTGGCCAGCCGCGTCAAGGCGGCCATGGGCTTCCAGCGCAGCCCCAAGGCGCCCAAGTCATCGGCTCCGACGGCGGCTCACGTCGGGCGGACGCCGGAGACTCCTGGCCGGGGGTCGTCGTCTGGCTCCCCGGCGCCGGCCGGCTCGGCGTCTAAGGCGGTCTCCTTCGCGCGGTCTTTAGGCGTGCACTTCCCGCGCTCGTCGGCTCAGGTGCAGCCGGCGCGCGCCCCGCCGGAGGTCGCCGAGCTGCTGCGCGCCATCGAACAGCTCCAGGAGAGGGAGTCGCGCCTCCGCGTCGAGCTGCTGGAGCAGAAGATCCTGAAGGAGACCGTTGCCATCGTCCCCTTCTTGGAGGCGGAGCTCGCCGCGAAGAGCAGCGAGCTCGAGAAATGCAAGGAGACCGCCGTGCGACTGGAGTCCGAGAACATGCGGCTGTGCGCCGAGCTCGACGCCGCCGTGCTGGAGGTGACGAGTAGGAAACAGAGGATTGTCCACATGGAGAAGGAAATTTCGGAGCTGAAGAAGCAACAGGAGGCTGCCGCGGCGGACGCTGACGAATTCTCGTCGACGGCATCGGTCTCACACGAGCAACCCGAGAGCCCTAGTTCCGCAGCCAATCCCACGAGTTTAGTTCAACGTGGACGGCCCATTCCACCGCCCCCGCCGCCAATGCCACCGGCGGCATTCAAGTCCAAGTCCTACTATGCCTCGTCGCGCGCGTCGCCTCCTAGTACTTCGGCGTCCTCGCCGTCTTCCTCCACCTCGACTTCACCAACGTACTCCTGCTCGTCGTCAGACACCGTGACCACGCCAAGAAACCGAAAGCCAGAGCTCTCGAAGCTACCGCCGATACCTCCGCCACCGCCAATGCCGGCACTCAGCATTTGCGGCCGCGCAGCCACGCCACCTCCTCCTCCTCCTCCGCCTCCTCCGGCTCGGAGAACGTCGGGGGCAGCTTCGCCGGCTGCTTCGGGACCGCGCGTGACGAGAGTGCCCGAGGTGGTAGAGTTCTACCACTCACTGATGCGGAGGGATTCAAGATCAAGGGACGGGAGCGGCGGAGGCGAAACCGCCAACGGCAGCGGAGTGGCCGCGACGAGGGACATGATCGGCGAAATCGAGAATCGGTCGGCTCACCTCCTCGCGGTGCGTAATTATTCCTTCTGTTCTTCCCAACCGCACATGAAAAGATCGCTTAGTCTTGAAGTAAACATTTTACTGCTAGTAAGGCAAAGCTTAAGTGTTCAACGTTGCTTCGTGAGACCGTCACGTAACAAGGTGGTGGTGGTGGTGGTGGTGTTTCATGTTGGTGGGAGGGGTCACTCTGCAATCATGGAGAGAGAGTACATGTGTACAAGTGATTAGGTCTCACAGCGACGATAGTTATTGGTGAGCCTGCCTACGCCATGCTGCCGTTCTTGCCGGTGCACACACCAGTGCAAACAAAAAAAACAAGAGTGATATTCGATTATTAAAAGTACTAGTGATGGCTCCGTTAGCATGGGCGAAGGCAGGCGATCTATCTGCAGGACGCGAGTTCGATGGCGGTGCTGACAGGAACAGCGGCATGCGCGGAGTCCTCAGTGTACGTGTCAGATTGGCACCGTGGGGCCAGGTGCAAAACGCAATGAATGTGACATTCAAAGCGTGTTACCGGTTTGCCTAGCTAAATCGAGATTAGATCTGCGACTTATCACGGCCTCGAATTAATCCGGGCATTACTGCGACCGTGTACCTGTCTCTTCCCAACTGAATTACTCGTTCTAAGGATGATAATCACATTGAATTGAACGACAAAAGATGAAAAATATTCAGTGAACTGTTTTGCGTTGCACTGCAGATCAAATCGGACGTGGAGAGGCAGGGCGACTTCATCCGGTTCCTCATCAAGGAGGTGGAGGGCGCGGCGTTCGTCGACATCGAGGACGTAGTCACCTTCGTCAAGTGGCTCGACAACGAGCTGTCGCGCCTGGTACGCACTGCGCGCGCGCGTGGAACGATCACGAGAGGACGTCCGCTACGAAGGTGAAACTAACCCGTGCCCCGTGCGTGCAGGTGGACGAGCGCGCGGTGCTGAAGCACTTCGAGTGGCCGGAGAACAAGGCGGACGCGCTCCGCGAGGCGGCGTTCGGCTACTGCGACCTCAAGAAGCTGGAGGAGGAGGCCTCCTCGTTCCGCGACGACGCGCGCCAGCCATGCGCCGCCGCGCTGAAGAAGATGCAGGCGCTGTTCGAGAAGTAAGCCGCATTTCCTGTATGCGTGCAGCTCGATTGGTTGCCCCCTATCTCATAGCTGGCTCAGCTAGCTCACGTGTATGTGGCGGCCGTCGATGCGGCCAAATGGCATTGCAGGCTGGAGCACGGCGTCTACAACCTCGCCCGCGTCCGGGACGGCGCCACGGGCAGGTACAGCCGGTTCCAGATCCCGTGCGAGTGGATGCAGCCGGACACCGGCATCGTGAGCCAGGTAACTACAACTTGCTAGCCCCGGCACGTTGTCGTGCCGCTTAATTTGGCGGTTCACGCCGAGCGACACCTTAATTTTGGGCACACATAGGATTTGGCAGCGTAGCTAGACCAACCCCCCGAGGCTCGCGTGGGCGTGACCGTGACGAGCGTTCGTTCGTTCGTCCGTTTGTTCACATGCGTGCACGAGGCGTACGTACGTAGCCGCGCTCGCGGAGGTACAGCGCAAAAGGAGATTATAGGTGGCTTCGGCCACGACCACGGCTGGGGCCTGGGATCCCGGGGACCGGGCCGACCGAGGCGTGCCGTTTTGGTCGCCTCCTCCGTTGGTGATACGGCGTACGGGCGTGGGCGCGGTGGCGTGCGTGCACGTGAGCCTGCGGGTTGTATCTCGTGAGCTTGCCTTGTTCTCTCCTCGCGCTGCCCTTCTGTACAACAGCTACAGACACAAGGGGCCCATTACGCCTCGACAGCCGCGTCGTCCTGCGCAGCGTAAGTGCGTCTACCGGAACAACACGACCGATCCGGATTTGTCAGCGTTGGCTACTTGGCTCAGGCTGAGTATTGTTTCGTCATTTCTATGGTCCAGTGCACCTTGTGGGTGGCTCTGTGGAATTTGCTGCCTGTGTTTAAGCAGGATATGGAGCCTCACGAGAGATGCTAAGCTACTAGTGTGAAATTTCTTGGATACCTTTTGATCTGAGATCTACAGTCTTGCCATTTCGTTAGATGATAAGTACCGAGAACATCTGACAAGTGGATGGTTGTTCTGTTCTGCAGCAGCTACGTTTGTTTAAGGTTTCTAAAAGAAAAATTGTCACGTTTGGCTTGAATAAGTATCACTACGTACTGAAAGATGGGGCCCCATGGCTGCGCAGGTGTCAGATTTCCCTCATGCATCTGTGAGCATGCGTTGCATTTGGTACCTTTGCAGCTTTGTTGATTATATTCTGGACAATTCTGCACCTGTGCACATCATATTGTTGTAGACTTGTAGAAAGAAGACACAATATGAACTATTATGAAGTTTGTAATTTTCCTATCAATTTGTAAATTGCAAATGAAGTCTTTACATTTACAGTTTACAATTTGATAGGAATTCACTGAGTTGCTTGATCTGTCCTATCGTTTGGCCACTTCCTGTCATAATATTTGAGGCTAACAAATGAAAGGAGTCCTCTCTTGCACTTGACTGCTGATTCTATATCCAGTTAGATCTAGGCATGCTTGCCTGTATTGTTTTCTTAAGAATATTGGATTGCTATAATGAACTCGACAATTCTCTGAATTCTGTCCATTTGATACATGGGCAAGTAATTTGGGCATATCTGTGATTTCTTTTATCGATAAAAATGCATGAACAAACGTGTACATTTGATTATTGTTCATGAATGTAACCTTTGATGTACAGATAAAACTCCAGTCGGTGAAGTTAGCAATGAAGTACTTGAAGCGGGTCTCTTCTGAACTTGAAGCCATAAAGGGTACCCCTGACGAAGAACTAATGCTTCAAGGAGTGCGATTCGCCTTCAGGGTACACCAGGTATATATATTTACTTGCTAAAAAGGTGCACATATATAATTTCTGAAAAGAATTCACGCTTACGTTTTCTTCCAAGGCGCAACTTCAAAAAGAATGGAATTCATACTCCTCTTTTGCTGTAGTTTGCAGGCGGGTTCGACGTGGACACCATGCGGGCATTCCAGGAACTCAAGGAGAAGGCATCTATGTGCCGGATACAACGACAAGAGCAGAACCGTCATCTGAGGAGGCAGCAAAAACTCGTTGCCAGGGCCTGAGCACCATTTTACTATCCCGATGTATCATATCATTTCGTCGTTACCATAGTTCGATTGCTTTCTTTCTTGTTTCTGTCTCTAGATTTATCACACCAGTGAACAATCTATGTTCTCGTTGTCACTGTAGCGTATTTCTTTTTTTTTTCCCTCCACGTTCTCTGTAGGGCCCTATTCCTAACCAGTATCTCGTTAGCTTGGCTGGGTAGTGATTAGCTTTACATAATTTTGCAGCGAAATGTATGCATGTGTGTGGTGGTAGATAAATCTGTTGTCTGGAAATTCTGGTACTACCATATATGAAGGATTACTGCCAACGGTTGAGGTCAACGTTGTGCTTGGTAGAAATAATCATCTTAAGCGGATTGGATTAGAAATAGAATGCTAGTATGTTTCAAATTTTCCGTCGACATCCGAATAGCTATCTGCTTGTTTTTAAGGACTCCGTATCCAGTTGATCCATTATCCCCAACTTCTCCAAGAACAAGGAAAATGTAGTATCCTCTTATTGATCACCCATATATATCAGTTAACCAATGGAATCACCAATCGAAATACTCTCCATAAAATCAACCAACAAATTATGAGAGGACAGAAACAAAAAGGGCCTATAAATAACAATTCAATCGGATTGAGATATCCCCTTCCAATTCTTTCCTCTATGCTAAGAGCGAGGCGTACAGGATCTGGTTCCATGCGTCCGGCACGCCGGCGAGGCACCAGTGGCTGCAGTCGTTGCCCGGGTGGCCGCCGCTGTACGCCGACGGGTGCCCGTCCCTCCTGAGCTGCGACAGCAACGTGATGTCGAGCAGGAACACTGGCTTCGACATGCCTGCGAGCGCGCTCCTCACCGCGCTCTGCGCTGGCACAGGCCCCGCCGGGTACGCCGATCCCGCCACCGGCTTTGTCTGCTGCGCGCAGCTCCTCGACCCCTCCCCCCAGTCGGCTCCGCTGCAGTTTCCGGACGTGTCACGGTGTCAGCGTCACGAGGCAAACTGGGCTCAACATGGGCTGGTATATATGGGATTTGGCCTTTTTAAGGCTACTTACTTGTAGTGGGTTGGAGAGATGCCCTGGAAGTAGACCCTGGTCTTAGATGTGTCCACGTTCGAGTCGACCCACCTGGCCCATGTAGACATCCCCTTGGAGAAGGCCGTGAGCCGGTCCATGTCCTTCATCACCTGGCCTCCATCTTGCATATAGTCCCATCTGGACACAGAAAAGAATCAGATAGTAAAAGTGACGGATCAGATCAGGCCACGATAATTAGTTCTGGTCTTACGGCTGGTCTCTGCCGGTGTGGGTCCACCAGTGCCAGGTGTTGAAGATGAGCATGTCGGCGCCGAGCCACGCGTCGCCGGAGATGGAGTCGAGCTTCAGCACGCGGCCGATGGACTGGTCGACGATGTCCACCAGGTAGGTGCTCCGGTAGTACGCCACCGACACCCCGTAGTCCTGCACGTATGTCACGACACGCGCACGTTAGCTGCCATTCCAGCGCTCGGCAACCAACTTGTTCCGGTCGATCGTTGTATCGATCTCGACACGGGCTTTTCTCCGTCGTGCAATACGGAAACGCCTGTAGATAGCCGCATCGCATCTGGTATATACAGTACGTACTACGTAGCACGCAGAAAGATCCAAATCCGTCGGCGTCCTTACGGTGGACTCGGCCATAAACCGGCAGATGCTACTAACATCTATCCTTGTCTGCATCCGCGTCTGCCTGTGCGTCTCGCGGCCCAGGAGAAGTAATGAAGGGGCAGGTGCGATGTCAACATGCCGCCGCAAGCCGTAGCAATGGATGGACATACGGGGCTAAACGGCGGGCACGCATAGAACCGCGCGCTCCGTGGTGGTTGCCCAATCTTTCAACGGCGTACGGCTCCAGTGCTCGTAGCTTTGGAACATATTGCGCAAAGCAGAGTGATTGCAAATCGGGCCCGTGAAACGGCAGACCATTCGCCGCGGGCAATCATTAGCAGTTGGTGCTCACCAGAGTGGACATGCCATTGGCTGTTGGGTTCATAGTACGTTCTAATCTGTAGTAGCTGCTCACAGCCATGAGGCCATTGGCATGTACGAGCAGAGCCTACTATACTCTGCTGGCTAGAAGAAGTTGGTTGAGTTGTAGAGATCAAACGCAGTGCTTGCTAGTAGTCGACGTCTATTGCAAGGAACCGGCTCCCGATCGATCGGACGGCTTTAAACGAGCTCTCGATCTTCTTGGGAGTTTTAATGCGGTGCATAATTTGTTCGACCAAACCGTATGGTTGACTTAATAATAGAATGTAGAGTTATATGGTTGGTGGCACTAGCTAGCTTTGGGAATACAATGGTAATTGTGAGACGAGCGTGCTATGCACCTATATATATATATTAAGCTGTCCAAAGAGGACACCATGAAAGCAGTACTATCCAACACCAACTGGATAAGATCAGAAGTTAAGCTCGTGTTGAATCTCGCTGTTCATTCCAGGAATAACATGGACAGAAAACCCACAGCAAAAGTTAAAGTTTTGTACAGCACCTCAAATCGAAACTGACACATCCTAAGATCGTGTACAAGACATGGGAATTGCAGATATCCTCGAAAATTGGTTTCAGACAGAAAAAGGTTCCTCGAAAGTAACAATTGCACATTCCAACCTTATATGTACTACAATCCGAACAATTTGATCCATTGAGTAATCCCACACTACTTCAGAATACGTGCAGCGACCTTAAGGTGTCAAGGTACGAGATTTCTGAAACTTGTGCGACGTTTCAGTCAAGAACTCGAGATAACAAGCCTACAAACAGTCACTGCCTAACCATTGATTACTTTGATGGACCAACTAATAGAAGAGTGGCCAACGAACACCAATCTGATTATCTGATCAATCAGAGCACTTCTCATGTGCCGAACTGGCGATGATTGTCTGGACCCGCTGGAATCTTTCTTTTCTTTTTTTTTGGGTGGTTCCTAATAAAGAACACGTACTGCGTTCGGAGAACAGTACGTTTGACTCTTGCCAGTGGATCGAGATCACGGGACGGGGTAAGAAGACTCAAGACCGATGAGGAAAACGTCAAGCGAAAAGCGACCGGGGAAGGAGACGGCGGCGATTCAGGGGTCGGATAAGGACGCGCACGACGGTCTGCGCTGTCTCCCATGGCGTCCGGTTCCCACCGCCCCCAACCCCCCACGGGAGCCAGCAAAACCACCCCACGATACGATTTCCCCCGTTTCTGCCGCCATCGCCAACTCGCGGTCGCGCGCGCGCGCGAGGGCGGGCAGGCAGGCAAGCAGCTAGTGGGAGGAAACGGCACTAGCGTTAGCGTACACTACTGCGCCGCCGCGCGAAGACAACAGACACGCCGCGCGCTCCACCGCGGTTGTGCCCGAAAGCCAGCGGCCGGTTGGCACCAAAAGGGCAAGCCGGACCTCTTTCTGAAAGCGTGTGGCCTGCCCATTATGGGGTCATAATTTAAGTAGTAACCTCGCGGCAGATCCCTTCACAAAAGGCGTTACTACTGCTACACTTAGGGCATATATAACGGTTTTTATGTAAGTAAATTTGATGATATGAGAGAGGGAAGAAAAGAAAAATATTATTGTTACGCATATAGCATTGGTTTAGAGCCGACTCTTAATATTTATTAAAGGCAATTTTGTAACTCGAATAGAGAAAAGAAAAAAGTATAATAAGAAATTATTTTAATAAATTAATGGCTAAGAGTGTCTCAACTATTATAATTATTGTAAGAGAATAGTTTATATTAAGAGATGTGTATTAACCAAGAGCTTATACCAAACTCTAACTATGTACCTACCCTTAGAATGTCTGAGCCGTGCCAGGGATTTAATCTGCATCGCCAAACTAAGAAAAAGGGAACTGTGCTGAGGTGGTAGTACTTTCGTTTTGTGGATGCTAGGGAAGGGACGGCAAGTGACCGATAGTATTGTAAGTGCCATATGGGGGCATGGCGCATGTATGTACCTGGAACGTGACGGTGGAGAGCGGGGTGCTCCTGCTGTAGGTGGTCCTGGAGGACGGCGCGGCCGCGTGCAGCATGCACACCAGCGACTCCCACTGGTTCAGGCTGATGGAGTCCCCCACGAACAGAATCTTCTTCCCCCTCCATCTACTGAGGAAATCCTGCCCGTTGAACCTGCAGGGCCAATGGTCGATACGCCATTAACGCAACCGCTGCAGCTAGCTCGGTCGATCGATTGGCCGCTCTCGCGGCTGCATATGTTACCTCGGGAGCTCGCAGGAGGTGGGACGCCACCGGTATTTGAGGTAGAGCTTGTCGGGGCGGCCGTACTTCTGGCAGTCGAACTCCGGCTCCACGAAGGGGCAGCCCGCCGTGTCGTACATCGGCAGCGAGTCGTCATGCACCCAGCTGCCCTGGAACATGTTGCACGACGCCAGCCCGCTCCGGGCGGAACCTCCGCCGCGGCCGCCGGCCCCGTGCTGCCTCGTGGTGTTGTGCTTCGGGCTGCCGCCGTGCCGCCGGACGCCGAGAGTCTCGACAACGCTCGCCGCGGCGCCGCCGGCGAGCAACGAGAACGCGAGGGCGGCGGAGGCGGCGAGGAGAAGGACGAGGCGGCGGAATAGCAGCCGCTGCTTGGGCGCCATAGTCTGGCGCTGTGGAGTGGAAGGGGGACGAACTGGGGACAGACGAAGGAAGCAGAGCCAGGGACGACCTTTTATAGAGCTCTTCTATCTAGTACAGGGTGTGATAACTGACAGGAGCTTTTTTTTGGATGAGATGACAAGAGCTATTAAACTTTATTATTAGGATTACTTTATTATCTGAGGAAAAAAAGAATATATTAATACACATAATTATACTTCCAAAACTTGCTGCGCATGTACAAAGAATTAAGGGGTCTACCAAATTAGAAACGTTCTATTTCAAATAAAATTGCAAAATTGAAAGGTATAAAAATGACTTGAAATAGATTAGAGACAATGATTCCAATTCTCAAATTTCAAAAACTTTACAATATTAAATGTTTTTCATACATAAGCATCAGTTTAAAACTCTTAAATTGAAACTAGAAGACATTATTGATTTATAGTTTGAACACTTAGGTTTAATCAAATTTGTAATATAAAAAACATGATTTCCAAATTTTCCGTAGAATTCTCACAATATGATGTAGATTAAAACGATGGAAAAACTTCTTATTTGCATTTGTGCATTTTTAACTCGAAGGCATGGTTGCTTAAGTAGTTTTTATAAAAAAAACCAATATTTTATTGCTTTAAAAACTATTATTACCTCCTCCTCCTCCTCTATGGAGTAATAAGAGACCAATATGAAATGGATTGCTTAAACAAACAAACAACACCCAAAAAAATTCCTCTTTTATAAGGAGCTGGATGCAGTTTTATGCCTTTTATCCGGTCAGCTGTTCTGTAGGATATCTTGGCTTAGATTCCTTGCAGGTCACTGCCATGCGGGACCTAGACTGAGAAGAAGAGCTTTTTCTGATCCGGCTTTGATGCAACTACATGGATTAGCGACCCTGTATCTGTGACCTGGCCATGTTTGCTTGTTGCCTTTGTCAAACCATGTTTTAGGTCATATATGATTTGCCATAATAAATACAACTAACCAAAATTTAATATGATTTATATGCAAATTAAATTAACCAAGAATTTAGTTTCTCCATCGAAAAATGTGACTTTTGAATTATTTTTTTACAATTTGTAATTTGCTACTTTGACCATAGTTTTATATCATAACAAGTTCATAACATCTATATGTTTAAGAGATTATGAAAATTCTTTTCAGATAAATCTGTACACATCATTTTTATGTTTAAGACTTAACTCTAGTTATTGATGGTTAAATTTTTAAAATATTAAGTGTTTTAACTAAACCTTGTTTGAAACACGAAATATTTAAAACTGGATGAGTATGTTAACAGGGAATTTTTCGTCGGAGAATACATCCCTATCCACGCTCCCACCAACAGCAACAGGGAACATTTTTCCCATTCCCATCGGGAATTAATCCCATAGGGCCTTAAAAGTGTATTTGCATCTTAAATCATATATGTTATGGAAACATATCATACACACTTTATATCAACTAGAAAAGAAGCCCACGCACATGTGTGAACATATTATTTAATGTTTTATAAAGTTTATTACTCTAAATTTTAGATGTTTGTTAATTGATCTTTAATTCTATGTTAGGCTTATGATATTTTATTAATATACTTTTTGTGAATGTTTTGAAAGTTAGTTCTGATTTTGTTATAAGATCCTTAGAACACATAGATATAAACTAAAATTACTCAAAATTATGGAATCTTCAATTTATGATCAATTAACCAACATGTAACAGTAGAGTTGGTTTATATGTATATGTAATTATTTTGTTAACACAATATGTACTTACTTGTGTTAATACAATGAATTGACACGGGCTATTTTTTTAGCTAGTATAACCCATGCTACTAAAGTCTAGTCGTGCTCACTAGGACACAGTTATGATGCCCAGACTTTTCTCTAATTTATTAGAAAACTTAAAAAGTCTTAGGAAGGAAGCACCACGCACATCTATGAACATCTTATTTAATCTTTTTATAATTTTTTTAAACATTATTTTGTGCTACCTCAAGCCCACCCATTATAGTTGGCGCTACCCTTGAGCTTGTTTATAGTTGAGTTCTCGAGCTTGTCTCGTATCGTCGCCACTGCTAACCTCTCTCAAGCCCACCCAAAATATTTTTCTAGAGCTTGCTTGATTACAGTGCCACCACTGCCCTCATGCTCACTTACGGACACCTCCAAGCTTAAATACAATTATAGCCATGGATCTCACCCATCGCTAGCATCGTGGAGCTCATATGGTTTGTGGTATTGTATGCTTGGTATAGTCGTAAGTACACATGAAATATTTATGTTGAAGGGTCAGACCCAAGTTCATATGAAATAAACCTTTAGCTAGTATAAATATATACCAGCCTTGCTAAATTTTGGTTTCTTGGTACACTATCAAATGCAAATGAAAAAAAAGTCATAGAAGATTACTTTAGCTTATTGGTGTACTTAGCAAAACCTATTTTTTTCCATCTCCGTAGCTGCTAGTCTCATGTTAAACTAACGATATTGGAATTCCTTCGAACTCCATTCAATACAAGTCTTTTTGTCAGGTAAGCGGTCAGACTCTTCTAAGTTCCCGTCTTACCTCTTACACAATAAGGGCATGTAAAGTCGAGGGTTAGATGTTTATTTTCCATAAAAAAATTAGTATAGAGAGAAGTCGACGTCTTGGGAGCACTCAAAAATTTAGTTTTTTTAATTTGTTTTTATTTAAATATTGTATATCTAATTTATAGATGTTTATAAAATAATGTATAATTATGTAACCTATATTGTCATATTATTTCACAATTTTTATAGTAATTTGGATGACATACAAATGATTGGAGTAGGGTCCCTAGATAAAATATTTAATGCACAATAATATTATTCACAATTAGAGTTATTATTATCTTAGATATTGTAGATATCTAATTTAGCTCTGCATATATGTTTATTGAACAGTGTATGATGATTCAATATACAATATTATTGTCAATTTTTTTTAAATCTATCATCGCTATTTGGATACATGCAAAGAGTAGGGATATGTGTCAAAATAACATATTTCTTAAGTAGCAAAAAATGGGTGTAATGTATCTTAAAATATCAGAATAATTTTAAATAAAACAATGGTTCAGGCTGATTACAAATCAGATGTGTTCTTTAAAAATTATAATAATTTAAATATCTAACTGCAAATCTTAAATTTCTATCTTAAAAATAGAAAGGGGCTGGCAATTGGGGTAGGAAGAGGAGACGTGTTTGTGCAGAGGGAGGGGGTGGGGGTTTGGACTTGGTGCTACATTTGTTTTTAAGATAAATCTAATTGCCTAAATAAAATGGGAAGATGACTCTAATGGCAGATGGGTTCATCATTTTTAATGAAAATCAAGGGCTTGATGTTTTTTCTCAGAATTTTTCCTTAATTTAGAGAGTTGACACATGGTGGCTAATATTTTTGTATATATTGCTCGGTTTAGGTTTTGAGTTCTTATTGCTTGTATTATGAGTCATTAATTTGTTCCTTTAATGATTTTATATCTAATTTAACTATGCGCTTTTGTGAACTATTATATGATAATATCATCTGTATCATCAACCTTTTTTTCATAATTCTTCATTTGGATGACAAGGTGACAATAAATGACAAATGACATGTTCTTTTCTAAGTTAAAATATTGTCGTCTTGAATTTTTAATTTAATTGTGTAGAATACAATGATTTAAACTGATTAATATTTATAGATACAATTTAATACTTATGGCCATTTTAAATTTTTGAAAGAATTATAAGCTATCCTAACTAAATTAGTGAGAAAAAAAGGAGAGGATGTGAGGGGACAAGATGTGCGAACCCACAGCAGGGAAGGGGAGTGCATGCAGTGGAGGTTGGATCTATCGGTTTAAATAAAAATTAAAGGTTAGATAGATTTTGTTTAATAGTGTCATATGACGACGTTTTAGGAGCGTGTTCATATGAGTGTCACGTAGAGTCTTAGAAGTGTTTGTTAAATATTTAATAGACTTTTAGTAAATATATAAGCACATATCCACTACTAACATAATATTATCATTCATCTACTAACCGGGTTGAATTTCATGTGTATAAAATTTGCATCTGACTTGGATCATATTCCAATTAAACGGGTCTCTGCAGGAAATGGGGGACAGAGGATCATCCCCGCTCCCGCCAACCCTGATGGGGGAAGTGTTTCCCCATGTTCTATTCCTCGCAAAAACTAATTGTAACCATTATGTTTCCTAATAAAAGAATTCCTCCTGACAAAATGAAAACCGGACCATTGACATCTCTACTATTCGATATACAAGGACGTATCTATAGCTTAAAAGATAGAGCTAGCTCGGTTTGGAGAATGAGCTAAACGATTGTTAGCAAACTCAGTCGCAAGATAAGGTGTGGTAACCTGAGACATCGAAACCACTCACTCACTCAGGCTCAGAGACGATGGCACGGCTGGCCGTCTGGGTCTGGCCATAATACGGTCCACGAAGATACTCTTTACACGTGTGTCTTCCAAATCTTTGGCTAGTTAATGTGCATCTTTTAATCGTCAGATCATTCTGTACATACACTTGTTCCTGAAAGTTTAATTCATGCACGGTGCATCTTCCTCTGCCCTTTCCATGGATCAGATGCGCCCTTGTCATATGAACTCCACTGCTGGGAAAAACACTGGATTACCTTGACTTTCCCAAGGTATAGTATGCTACCTGATGCTCCATTTATTTCGGTCTTTCCAATTCCTTTCCGGAGAACCGAAAAGGAGCAAACTTCTAGCTTCGTCCATTAGGCAAAGCATTGAGCAGAGCATGTGACCTAAGGACTGAGGTAGCCTCTGCAACTGCACGCGGGTATAACATTCTTTTTTACTGTTCTGAAATCTGAAAGTTGTCGATTGCTGGATGCAGGGCACAGATACTCCACGTGTTGGGAGCTCAATTTATGGCGTCAGGCAGTCAGAAAACTTGGATCTTTATTATTAGGGGTACAAAGAAGGACAGGGCAGGATCCTAACTCGAAAGATGGACAACTCGGACACCCCATTTCGAGCCGGCCGTCGTAGCGCTGCTGCTGCACGCCTGCATGTTCTGCATGATTCCAAAGGCTACGAGCTGTCGACGACGCCAAACATTCTGCCACACAAAAATTCCACTTACATTCTGATGACATTCTAGAGAGAAAATGTTCCACTGTAAGTAAATGTACTCAGGCCCAAATGGTACTGTAAGAGGCCATTTGGTGTCTGCTCCAGTAAACTAGCTAGTAGAAGAAATGGTCAGAACTCGGTCAGGAAGTGCACGACAACTCTGAAGTATTTACGACGGAAGTGTTCCAGACCAGTAGCAATCAATGTTCATTTGGGTCAGTTTCGGTGAAAAATGTCCATTTGGGTTATAGAGAGTCCATGCGGGTCTTCATCTTGCATCACGGCACTGCAACACTGGCTAGGTATATCAGAATTTAAGCCTAGCACGGATTAGAGAGTAATGGGTTGAGGCGGTCACAATCGTTAGATGCTATGCATGCACATGGCTGCATTAAGTCGTTGAAACAGAGAGACTAAACGTTGAAACAGAGAGACTAACTAACGCCACCACCCGATTAATGCATTACATTCTGTCCTCAATACCTCTATCATGGCAATTTAATTAGCACCGTCCTGGCATATTTGGTCTTCTAGGCTAACCACACTAAGTTGAGCCGACAATATAGTAGTGTTAAAACTACCTGACAACTTGGATAAATGACAAAGTTGTTACAATCTTAATCTTGAATCGACACCAGCTGTTGGTGTAGGCGACAGTTTAGTTGCATTCACTTCACTCAGAAATATAAACAAACAGAAAATGGCGCACGACTCACTTGTGCTTCAACAATTAAAAAGTGTACATATGCGAAAGTTTGAAAAATGACTGAAAGGCATCATACTACATAGCTTTCTCCGGGTTAGGCGCATAATTAAGCTCGCGTATTGACACAATCCCAAAAATCTGTATGTCTGTTTCTCCCTGCCTTCGATTTGAGCAAAAGTAATTTTTTTCCCCAGCCAGAGCACATCAGCTCCATTCTGTACTGGTATTGCGCTTTGCCAGGCAAATCATTTCCTTCATCTTGTGATCTTGTCGAACCACTGGGCCAACCAGAGAGCAATGGGCGTGCCTCCTAATCGGCCCAATAAATGGGCCAATTTTCTGTGGCGTTTAACGGAATGAGCCAGATATATAATTTCTGTTTTTCCAGTATCTAAACAATAAGGTCCAAACCTGCCACAGTTCGCTGATTTATTTCACTAGGGCTACATGTACAGAAAATTACGTGTACATCTCACAGATTGCATACAATCGGAAGCAAAAACAGCATGACTAAACACACGGACAAGTTAGCTTCACATTTCACATTGATCACAGCATCATTTGTCATGGTTACCAGTATCTTCTTCCTCGTGATCCATCAACTTCCAGTGGCCATCGGCGCCCCTCACTATGTCCTTGTTCCTCTGCATGCTCCACGACGGGGCGACGTGGTAGTCGTCCTTGAGCGCGTCCACGTTCTTGTTCACCAGCGCCACGTCCCGGTCGACCTCCAGCTTGAACCCGCCACGCTTCCCCTGCGCCCCGGCGACGCTGTGCATGTAGCACTCGAGGCTGTGCCACACCGCCTGGTTCCCCGGCGACTTGAGGTACGGTGACCTTCCCGTGTCGACCGGCAGCTCGACTCCGACGTCCACGTACCCCATAGGCGGGTACTTGGGCACGACGTCCGGCGAGTTGCACGCGCGGAGAAGGCGCAGGCCGGGGAGCTCGTCGAAGAGCTTCTTGAAGCCAGAGTCCCCGACGAGAGGGCAGGCGAAGGCGACCTCCGTGACGGGGCAGGCGCGGTGCTGGTCGTCGCCGCTGTGCTGGTTCAGGCCGTTGGAGACGATGTCGGTGGCATTGAGGGTAGCGACGGCGGCTCCGAGGCAGTGGCCGACGACGGTGATGCTAGTGTCCTCGTCTTTGTACTTTTCCATCAGGCTCTTGATCTCATCTGAAATCTGGCCACAAATGCGATTTTTTTATTTTTATAATTTTTATTAAAATACTTATAAATATATTTTTTTTCGAAAATTTACAAATAAATACCTCTAAGGATTTTCTTTAAAAAATGACTTTCGAGAGAGGTTTTTTACGACACGGCAGACGACCATTAGTCACGGCTAATGGCTGCTTTAGAAATTTATGTTCTACCTCCTTATCGATGTTTTAGGAATGTGTTTTTTTTCTCCGAGGGGTATAAAAGCTCATCCCAACCTCTGTTAAATATATAAAATTCATTAAAAATCTAGAAAATAAAGAGAGATGAGGAGAGAGGAGGAGAGTGGCAAAGCCATCCCAATTTGGTCAGCCAATTGTAAGTAAATAACTCCAATGTCGATTGTTTTTATTTTTTATGCTATAGTATGTGTACGGTGGTATTAATTAGAGTATTGGATAGTGAAACAATTAGTTATTCTGTTAGTATATTTGTATCTGTGTAAAATTTATTTTTTTATATCACATGCTATCAGTTTGTTAGGTGTAGGAGATAGTAGATATCGATATATTGTACTAATCTGTTGAGGATGAATATAACCTAATTAGCCTATCTTTTTTCATCGAAAAAAAATGCCAATTAGGGTGATATTTAAGTTATTTAATGATTAAGACAATGTTAGATATGATTCTAATAGTGTTGATTTATTGGAGTTTAGTACAATGGCCAAAGGTATTGATAGACCATCTGAGAGAAGTTTAGAGTCAGTGTATAATTGCTTGATGTGAGGCTTGTGAATCTACTTGAAATCAATGCTATCGATGTTTATGTCATAGTGAGCCATACAATATAATGTTTTTTTAACTTATGTTGATGGATTGCAGTAGAGATGGCATGTGCAGAATTCATTTGAACATGGTTGGCCCATTGGTACTTTTGTGTCGGTGCACCACAAGGAACACCATTGTAATAAAAATTCAATATATTGAGGGTCCAAGCCTTGTGAGGGATTCTGGTGGAACAATGATGGAAAATGAGGAAGAGTACACAGCAGAAGCAAGACAACCAACAGGCTTGGCAGATAAGGAGAAGATAGTGGGTAGTATTATGGAGGAAATGGACAAGAAAGATTCAGATAATGAGCATGTAGAAGATAATAGATCGTTAGATAAGGGTGATGATGTAATGCCCACTGAATGAACAAACGAGGACTTTTCAGGACTTGCTATCTCTGAGGGACATCATATGTGCTAGGAGTATAAGGAGAATAAGGTAATTGAGGGTACTAGGTATTCTTATGTGTAGGATTTAAAGGAGGCGATGACACATTGGACAATGTAAGAGAGAATTCTAGGTCGAAAAGTCAAGCAAATCAATGTACGAAGTGAGGTACATAAAGAATGGGTGTCCATGACGGGTACATGCATATAAGGATAAATAAAAAGACTATTGCGAAGTTAGCATCATGATCAAGCATTAATGCCACTTAGAAAGGGTCAAGAAATATCACCGTAACGAGGCTCTAGTAGCTCTTAATCCTTTTGTTAACGCCAAAATTTGGCAAGCCCCGTAGATAAGATTGGAGAGCCGACTGACTTATAGAAAGAGGCTGATTGATACAGAGAAAGAACCAATTGAACATATAAAGATTGATTCAGTTCAGTCAAAAATGAAAGATTATCCAGATAAAACCGAATCTGAGTAGGAGTCGTAGAAGCCACTACAAGATTAAATATGTCTTATAAGATAGTCAAGTCAATTAATTTTCCTTTTATCTTTAATATAGATTATGTTTTATTATTAGTAAAGTTCATCCCGCATTCATGTAGGATTTGTATAACTCCAAAGTATAAATATAGACTGCTTGAAATCTTGTAAATCATCTCGACAGATCAATATAATCTCTATGCATCGCCACCTTAGTCTATCTAGTTTTTTACTAATGAGTTCTGAATCTCAACGTAGGGCTATATTGGTTAGGTCTGATCTCTAGCGAAGGGATAAGTCATGTCATTATCCTGTTGTATCCACTCTGTCTAAAGCTGCATCGGTTAGTTCCAATCTCTTAGTCCGATCGAATATATCGCATCACTTTCACGTGGGATCTATCGGTTTATTGAGTTTCTTTTATTATCATCAGACTCATACTATATCGGTTAGATCTAACTTACTAGACTTTTGATAGTAGATTGGGACTTAAGTCAGTGGGTATTTTCTTAATGTTTCATCGGAGCAACTAGCCGATGAGTTATCTTTACACTAAACTTCACGCCTAGTGTATCGGTTTTTCAGTCGATATACATATATTGCCCATTAATCCACTAGCGATCGATCTGTTTCTATTAGATTTGGCTCTATACTATCTTGGTTCTGTCCGATCCATCAAGGCTATGTCTAATAGGGATGCCAAGAGATCTAAAAAATTCCGTTCCTCTCATCGGCTTAGCTAGCTGATGAGTTTATTCATATACTTGCATCGGACCTACAGCTGATGGGTTCAACCATTCCCTCCATTGATACGTTCGATCTAGCTTTCGCCATTTCGGTGCCGTTAGCCTCAGTCTTATACCATCTCGGTTCAATCCGATCTATTAAGGCTAACTCTAACGATACCATCATCGGTGGTTAATAGGTCTCGTCTCTTCGAAAGATCGGACCTCGCTCTCTACTACTTATTGTATATTTTATTCAAAGCATCATCAGCTCTATAGCCGATTTATCTTTTATTTTAATCCTCACTATATGCCTATACCGTCATTGGCTTTTTAACTGATGTATGAGTGCTACAGCTCCTATCGATAACCAACCAATAATAGAAGTGCATTGGACTCATAGTCGATGGCTATTTTAACCCTATTGGCACATCCAACCGATAGTAGGAATCCTTATTAGCCTATCGCTCAATTGGTTCAATGATCTAACTCCGTCTTTCTTATCAATTAGTGGTCAAATTAACTGGCACACCCACAACTTCAATAACTTGAAGATGCCAACAAGCCAAAGGACCTACACTGAAGCTAAGTAGATCTCTTTAGCCTTCACGTATTTGGGCGTATCGCATCGGATCTCCATCGGCCAACCTAGTGGACCGATCCATGTGCGTGAACACCTCTACAGAATGATGAACCCACTATGAGAAGGAGGTCGATTTGGTTGATGTGTAATTTTATAGTGGATTGAGAATGAGTCAAAAGAGAAGTGATCCTTATCGTATAACACTGAAGGTTCTTGATTTAGCATAATGATAATAAATTTGACAGATGTTTACAATTGGATTATGTGAGGAGTGGGAGGATTTCCACCATTGGTATAATTGAATTTATCCTTCATGGCATGCACGCCTATTTCAATAATTGATACAAGACAACTTGCCTATCCATGCCAGAGAACAAGCTATTCTTCGACTATGTATTGATTAAGTACATCATTGAAAAATCTAAGAAGATCATGGAGAATTGAGTGTTAGCTCAAGATACATAAGAGCATAGATATAAAGTCTTGTGTGTCGATAGAGCAAGCGTAGAATCTACTGTAAGGGAGTTGTGCATGAATGTGTCCTAATGGAGGATGGCCGTTGTACTTGCACATGTATGAAGCTTTTGTTGCCTCACAAGCCTTGCTCTCACATACTAGACGCCAACGATAATTGTGGCATACCGTCTCATATTTCTGTCTCACTTTATTTCAGAAAAGAAGCAATCTTCAATACCGGTGGAAGAGATATATAGATTTGGTATTTTGGGGTCTGACACATCTATAAGTCTAAATGTTCTTGACATTCTAGATCTAACAAAATTGAGGAAGAAAGTAAGTTGGTGTAATACAAGATGCATCAGAAATAACATAGGTGAGTTCAAAGCAGGGATAAGAATTAAGGATCGTAGCAAGTATGATCAGATCGACCATATTTATAAGAAGTGCCCTAAGAATGTTATAGGTCCAAGCATAGCAGAAGTCAGTCCCTTAAAAGTAGCCACTGATAAAAGTCGACCATTGGGTAAAGGCAACACATCCGGGCAACCACGTCTTAGGTGTTCTCGTGCAGCTATCGGTGGTGTAGTGTAGTGTCATATAATTATATTGTAGTTTGTTGTGTTCAGTGGTGCAGTAATGAATATTTCGATATTATATCTTAATTTATTGAACTTTGTGGTTGTTTGTGTATTGTCGATAAACCATTTATCATGTATTGTTATTGAGTAGTCTTTTCTTTACTTAATTATATTTACTTTATTATTTCATTATTGTTCCTATTTAAGTCATATTTATTGTCATGCTAACCTTCTATTGCATGTAGAAATAGAGTACTAGATGCTCGACCTTCTCAACTATGGCATCGATAGGAACCACTGGTCGTACCTATCATTATTTTAGGGTGGTATTAGCACCTTCCACCCATGCCCTTCATGACAACTCTTGTGCATCAACCCATGGTTCTTTGACAGGTAACCACGTAATTATGTATTACAGAGTAACGTGTCTCTTGTTCTATTGTCCATAATTAGCTAGCAACTATAATTTTCAGGTTGTGTAAGACAAGCCTTCTGCCACTGTGTTGGCTTGTCAAGGCCACAACAAACGACAAGGACCAAGTAAAGCGGTGGGACGCAGATAGGTTCCTTTTGGCTGCTCTTATGGATCCTTAGGGAGACGACACCGACACTATAGGGCATGTCATACCTACCAGGGTTCCTTCTCATTGAGGATGCTATATGTCCCTTCAATGGGGCCCATGGATGAAGGGAGGACATCACATATATATATATATATATATATAACAACTCCATAGCATCGGGTATATATAGCCTCAACCCCTCCAACTAGCCATTTATAACTGCTTCTATGGTGTAGGATAGTTCAATGCTAGGTCAAACTGTCTGACGCCCCTTCATTTTTTCAATGGTCACTAACACTAGCAGTTAGGGTGTAAACTGTCCGGTAGCTCAACACTTCCTAGACAATTCAGTATTATACTAGTTTGTTTAGCACAACCAAACTCATACTATCTGCTACCTTCGAACAAAATCTTGCATGGACAATTCACTCACTCACCGATTGTTCGGTCTTCACTTCTTCATCATCTAATTGGCTTGAACATAGGCTTGCCTATACAATCCGGCTACTCCTGAATTGTTCGACACTTGTAGTTTCCTAGACAATCCGACTGCTCCAAGATTGTTTGATCAAGTGCTTCTCTATAGCAATCTTGATCTTCTTCCTTTTAAGTCTTGCCCCTTTAGTTTCTTTTTTAATAAAGATTGATCATCAACAACTTATGACTTCTCATGGCCTCGACTAGCCCATCAGTGTTACGCCAAGCACTTGCTACTTCACCACTATATTGAATTCTTCGGCATCAAACCCCCGCTTGCCCTTTTCACATATATGGTTCATCACGTAGCCAGGACTTGTCATCCCTTCACCCAATCTTACCATCTTTCATCACTTATACCTTGTATCACAATGAAATCTCGTTATATTCTTTTTTTATCATCTTATCATTATCTTTTTTATCAAACTAATCCCCTACTTATACAATCAAAGCTTATTATTCCATTAATTGTTAGTCATCAAATAGGCAAAACTCACTAGGGACTACATGTTCTTTCAATTTCTAAATTGTATTCCTACTTTAATTCTTTTTTTTCTTTTTCTTCAATTAATGTGAAAAATTTTTAACCTCTAAAGCGAACTTGGTATGTCATTTTCAATACTATCTTAATATAATAGATTGTCATTTTGTATAAATACATGCTCACTAAAAAAACATTGACCACTGATTTTTTACAATATATAGAAATATTAATAACTATATATTTTTATTAAAGTATTTTTTAAAATTTATTCATAGTCTGAATTTTTAAAATTTAATATTATTTTTATTCAAAACGATAATTATTTTTAATATAAAGGGATTAGTTGATCTACTTCTGATATTAAGATCCCTCGCTTGTGCTTGTCCTCTCATTTTAAGATAGGGAGAGGATTGAATGAAGAGAAGAGGGTAAAAAATAATTTTACCATTGTACCTAGCGGAATTACTTTGGGCATAAGCACCGATCCTGTCCCGATGAATCATATGTAGGATGGTCACCGGGGGTAGATGTAGGCATATACCAAGGTTCTATCCTGGTCTGATTTTGTGCTGCATCTTGCTACAAGGTGAAAATTTACATGCCTAAATGGGCTTTTAGTTCCAGGGCCAAAGCCATGACCCAGGTGGCCCAAGGTTTGAGTTCTTTACTAATGGCCACATTACAATTATGGATTAGACTTGGGCGTCACCCCTACTCCTAGACTATTGGATATGTTGCGTTTAACTTATGCATCGGCTTTGGATTCTTGGAGCTTGGATATGTTGTCACCCAACACGACGATGCTTCGTTTGATGCTTGGTCTTGGAGGAGATAAAGCTACTTCGAGTTAGGAATTTCTATGTGCACATTGATAGACTTCGGCTTATAGTTTTCCATTATCTTTTTTAAAATAAAGATGACGGGTTTAGTGACTTTTGTTTTAAAAAAATACTTGACACCAGACAAGAAGCACATTTTTTATGTATGACAGAAATGTGAATACATGGCGTTATCCACAAACATTTAGATCATATGTGCCCAAAAACGCACATATGCCCTCACAAATTTATCCTTGTTTTTCGACTATTAGAGTATATTACAAAGTGTGCTTGTAGATGTATGTAAGGGGGCGATTATATTTATATTGCATGAACACACACCTGCCCTGCAATCTAACAAAAAAAATACCATGCCTGCAAAGCCGGCTCAAAGCCTCAAAAGAGGGTGCACGCCGCGCCGCACAGCGCAACACCAAGCTAGCCAACTCACGTGCGCAGAGTGTGCATTCCTTTCATTCGTGGCCTCGTGGGGTCTGTGCGGATAGCGAGAAGATTTGGCCCAAACCTATAGCGAAAAACCACAGGGCTGTCAAGCCTACAACCATTAGAGCCAGTATAATAACCTGTCGTAGCCAATAAAGTAATGTAGGTGGGTTATAGAAGTCACTGTATTGTATTATATTTGTGCTTATATAGAGAAGTGAGGAGAGAAGAGAAAAAAAATGCTATATATCTATAGATTTATGAGGTGCAGCGATTTATAGATTTACGAGCTAAGATATGTGGTAAGATATTGCTCATATGTAGTCACAGTTTGTAGGATAAAATATAAAAACTAAGCCTGTATTACCAATAACTTTTTGTGAAATTAAAATTTATCTTAGATCGATGAAGTCAATCTTACCGTAGTTAAAATCTTAGACCTGTTACCAGTCAAATCACTCTTCTATTACCGATCTGACTGACACACACCTACTGGTTAGACCACTAATTTGCCATCGGTTCCACTACCTTGCTCCATCCGGTCCAACTGCTACTTAGATGTCGGTTTGATCATCTATAACCAGAGAAAAATAATCTCAATGAAAATCTCAAAAGTTAACAAAAATATTAAATGTATATCAATTTTATTATATCAGAATATACTTACATACAAAACACTCTATTCTTAATTTTCAACTAAACTCGCAACTCAAGTCTAAGCTCTAATTTTTTTCTCTCTCTTTTAAAAATGATACTTTGAGAGACTACCTCTCTATTTATACTCTTAGATGACTACACAAAAGTCACAAATCTTAAAGAGAAAAGCACTCCTAATCCCTTAGGAAGCCCTTAGGTATATAACCTATCGCTTTACAAATTCAAATTCTATCTTTCCAAACTTGGACTTTTTCCGAATTCGACTCTAATTTCTGAACTCACACATTCACTCTAGTATGCCATTTGGTATATTTACTTTCATGTATATTGATATCTAGCTTTTAGTATGCCGCGTGATTTTTCAATTGTCGGGATATCAACTTATTCCAAGTCGACTCCCGATTTATCACTGACAACACTCCTTAGGCTTCAAAACTTATCTACATATGCAAAAACAAAGAAACCATATCTAAGCACAAATTATTTCTAACTTGACTAACATTAACACATAAATAGTATACCATACGTATATGAAACACATAAAAGTCTTATCTATCAAGTATTCACTAAGAAATATAAAAACATTACGAAACAACTCATGTTAACACCAAAATTTGGTAAATCCCATAAATAGAATCAGAGAGCCGATCGGCTTATAGAAAAAGACCGATTGATTTAGGAAAATAGCCAATCAGACAGATGAAGATGGATTTGGTTGAGTCAAAAATATAAGATTATCCAGATGAAATCGAATCTAAGGAGGAATCGTAGAAGCCACAATGTGGTGATTGTGTTTTTATAAAATATATGTTATAAGATAAACAAGTTTAGTTAGTTTTTCTTTTATCTTTAAGATATATTATGTTTTATCATTAAAAAGTTCATTCCGTATTCGTGTGAGATTTGTGTAATCCCAGAGTATAAATATAGACCTCCTAAAACCTTATAAATCATCTTCACAGATCAATATAATCTCAACGCATTGTCACTTTAGTTTATCTAGCTTTTTTTCGGTGGGTTCTATTTCTTGATGCGGGGCTACATAAACTAAGTCCAAACTACGATGGAGGGATAAGTCCTACCATTATCTTGATGTATTCGCTCTGTCTAAGGCTGCATCAGTTAGGTCTGACCTTTTAGTCCGATCGGATATATCACATCACGTTCATGTGGGATCTATCGGTTTATCGAGGTCCTTTTGCCATCATCAGTCTCATACTGTATTAGTTAGGTTCGACCTGCTAGACTATTGATAATAGATTGAGCCTTAAGTCGGTGGTTCTTTACTTGACATTTTATCAGTGCAGCCAGCCGATGAGTTATCTTTACACTGAGCTTCACGCATAATGTATCAGCTTTTTAGCCGATATACATATATCGTCAGTGATAGCGATCTATCTGGTTCTATTAAATCTAGTCTTAAACTGTCTCGGTTAGGTCTTATATATCAAGACTATGTCTAATAGAGTTAGCATTGAAATCTAGCGGGTTTTGTTTCTCTTATCGGCTCAGCTAGCTGATGAGTCTATATATATTCTTGCATTGGCCCCGCAGCTGATAGGTTTACTCGTTCATTCCATTGGTATGTTGGATCTAGCTCTTGTCGTTTTGGTGCCGTTAGTCCCAGTCTTATATTGTCTTGGTTCGATTCGATCTATCAAGGCTAGCTCTAATGGTACTGTCATCGGTGGTCACTAAGTCTCGTCCCTTCAAGAGATCGGGCTTCACTCTCTTCTGTTTATCGTATATTTTATTCATAGCATCATCGGTTCTATACCCTATGTATCTTTATTTTATTCCTCACTATTTGCCTATGCCGTCATTGGTTTTCTAGCCGATATATGAGCAATATCGCTTCTATCGGTAACTAGCTGATACCAAGAATGCATCGGACTCACAGTTGATGATTATCTATCGACACATTCAGCCGATAGCAGGAGTCCATATTGACTTATCGGCCGATTGACTCGATGATCTAACTCTATATATCTTTCTCGTCAATTAGAGGTTAAATTGACTGACATGTCTATAACTCTAACAACTTGAAGACTCTAAAAAGCCGAATGACTTGCACTTGAGCTAAACAGATCTTTTAGGTCTTTACGTGTTCAGGCGCATCGTATCAGACCTCCATCGGCGAACATGCTCGTGTTCGCGCGCCTATCTGCCTGATTCGATTTTCCGTGCAAACATCTCCTCATTAGAGTCTGTTGATCAGACCATTGATCTGGTAGGTTCGATTGTATCTATGCTTATGGTTTGACTGGCCTCCTTGGCCAATCTAACCGCATTCGTATAGAACTATTTCGGACTCACGCACTCACAGTTAAATTGACTTTCAAACCCAGTCTGATCATGTAGACAAAAATATTTTATTCAAAATCAATTTATTCAAATTTTGAATCAATTGCTTATTATAAAGTTTTAAGTTAAGATAATGATTTTACACAAATAGCTATTGTATAAATAGTTACTACATTGTCTGTATAGTTTTTAGTGCTAGCAGTTGTGTATATTATTAAACTCTTATGTCCAGTAACATACTGCTGAAGGAAAAAAAATGCAAGTTCTACTCCTTGGCTTAAATAAAAGCTTCATTGCTATGGGTCCCCAAATCCATTCAATTCTAGAAGCACCTACTGCCATTTCTCCTTCATAATTCCATACTTTATTTGTTTGGGAGGGTAGTTTAGTTACCACCAAGATGAAATTTAGGCCAATAATGCATAGTAACATTGGTGTATGTCTAGTAAAGATCACACAACTCAATAGCTGCTAGCTTATCTTGTAAAAGAAATGATCACTTGGTAGTAAAAAGGCCAAAAAATAAATCACTACTTTCTTTTTTGGGTGATCATAATCTTTGGTTCACATTGCTATTTGTGATACCAATAATTGAGATTGGAAATGTCAAGTTTAGTAGATAATTGGATGAAAGTAATAGCTCAGAGGTAAATCCGACCAAGATAAAGTTTGAAGGTAAATCAGACATTATTTGGTTAACAACACTAAGTATGCTTTACATTCTTTCATCATAATCTGGTTTAAAAAATTAATTTGGCTCAACAAAATGATAATTTGGCTCTTCTAATGACTACTTATATTGAACCAGGAAATGATGTAAGGAACTAAAATACTAGGCGGTAGGGAGGCGGTAGGGACAGAGCGACAAAAAGGGATACGGTATTAGCTTTACAAGAGTTAAAATGAAGAGTACTTGAATTTTTCATGTTGACCCACTCAAAGATGTAGTCTAAGTTTGGTTTTTGCATTGTTATGACTTTGGCCCTAGAATCACACTAAAATGTTGCCAGCTGAGCCAAACGCTTAGGAAACTGAAGGTAGGAAAAGTGCACTCCTCATTTCACCCAGAGGTAACCTAGTTTTATGTTAGTAGCCGTAGCAATACCAATGAGAATATCCTATTGGCACCATTACAGCACACATATAAACCTACGGACGCATCTCCAGTGATCCCCTCACTTTCCACTCCCGCAGTCTCACCCACCCTAGCCTCCTCGCGTCCCAAATGGCGGCGGCCACCTCCACCTCCACCACTGCGCTCGCCCACGCCAAAACCCTAAACCCCGCCTCCAAATCCGCAGCCGCCGGCTCGGTCTCCTTCCCCGCCGCCCAGCCCTCATGCCTCCTCGCCGCCTCCGCCGGCCGCCGCCGTCGCGCCGTGGCCGCCAAGGTCTCGTCGCCGCAGGTGATCGGGACCACCATGCCGTCGCTGGACTTCGAGACCTCCGTCTTCAAGAAGGAGAAGGTGTCTCTAGCTGGGCATGAAGAGGTCTGATTTGTACCTGTCTTCTTCCGTGATCGTCTGGTAGTTAATTTGTGAAGAGTTGCAGTATTGTGATGTTTGTGAGCGGTCTTGTTGCAGTACATTGTGAGGGGCGGGAGGAATCTGTTCCCGTTGCTGCCAGAGGCGTTCAAGGGGATCAAGCAGATCGGCGTAATCGGATGGGGATCTCAGGTTTAATCGATGCGAACTTTCTTTTCCCACTAGATGATGGTTGCGTTTTGCCACCTTTGTTAGTCTAGTGCATATACCTATCTCCCTGTATATTTGATTATTTTTGGCTGGAATTCGTGCGATTGAAGTTCCAAATGGATATGCAGCAGTGACTTGGCGATTACTTTTTTGTGACAGATTAAGTTTTTTTTATCGGATTGTAGGGGACAATCAATGTTTGTATTGATCGAGCACTTTGGTCACTTATTCTTTGGGACTATGTTTGACAGGATGGTATTTCAAGTTTAGCGTGACTATATATGGGATAGAGCTCGCCTTTAGTTACTCCCTCCGTTCCAAAATATAACGATTTCTAGGATTCAAATTTGTACCACATTATAAGGATTCCTGCACAGATTCCCATTATTTTTAATGATCACAAAGCCAATCACATGTTTGGAAAGGGAATCTAAGCAATTCAAAATTCAAAAATTAACAACTAAAGTGACTAATAAGAAATCTTTTGGCCTAACCTTAGTTCTTAGTAAACAACCTAAAAATCATTATATTTTGGAATGGAGGAAGTAGATGTCACCATGTCAGTATGAATGTTCTTTGGTGCTGTACCAGTGAAGTGTTCGATATTGAAATAAGTTAACAGCGTGCATAGAGTTCTTACTCAATAAACACAGTTGCTTGATTAGCATTTTGCTCATTCAAGTGCTAATAATTGACCATCAGTTTTTTCCCATATATTATGACATGTTCTGGACAGAAATTTACATATATTAACATGTTCTGGACAGAAAATTAAATATATTAACAAAGTTAAATTTATGCTATAACAGAGCCTATGTTTTTTTGGCAGGGTCCTGCACAAGCTCAGAACCTGAGGGACTCACTTGCTGAGGCAAAGTCAGACATCGTTGTGAAGGTTAGTTTTTTTTTTTGGTGCTCTGGTGACCCCATATATTCATCAAATGCTGTTAGCCTTACCATGCATAAACTATCAAGTATTTCGTTGTGTCTTCTAACTCAAACACACCAATTTTCTGTAAGATGGCTAGAGGGATAGAATATCTGCCTTTTCGTCTTTTCATTTGAGAATGTGTGCATGGTCATCTTATTCAGCATTTCAGCAGTTAGTACAGCTAGTTACTGGCGCATCTGATTCGAATATCTTTTGTTTCAGATTGGTCTCCGAAAAGGTTCTAAATCTTTTGAAGAAGCACGTGCAGCTGGATTTACTGAAGAGAGTGGGACACTTGGAGATATATGGGAGACTATCTCAAGCAGCGACCTTTTGTTGTTGTTGATATCAGACGCTGCTCAGGTTTACTTCTGTCCTACTTGGTTTAATTTCTGAAGAGTTTTTAGAGTCATACTAATTCTGAAACTATATTGACCATGGCCTGTCATACTAATATTGATCATGGCTTGTCATACTAATATGTGTTGATCTTTCATGTTGACCTCCACATACTGACACATGTTGCTCAGATATATTTCAAAACATGGCACAGTACTAGTTTTCTTGAAATTAAAAGTAACATAAATCCATATATTACAATATTTATTATCATGTCAGCTCGAGTGTTTCTTATGGAATGCCATCTTAGTTGTTTATAGATCATAATTTTGTATGTCTTAAAACAGTTTTTTTAAGCTTGCACATCTGATTGTCTGTTATGCTGTAGGTTTGTGTTACAGTGAACTTTAACTGCTGTCTCATTTCTATGTGGCCTGCACAGTTTTGCTATGAATATTGACATGCATCGTATAATACTTTATACAGGCGGATAACTATGAGGAAATTTTCTCACACATGAAACCCAACAGTATTCTTGGATTGTCACATGGATTTCTCCTTGGGCATTTGCAATCTGTTGGCCTTGATTTCCCTAAAAACATCAGTGTTGTTGCTGTGTGTCCCAAGGGAATGGGCCCATCAGTTAGAAGGCTTTATGTTCAGGGAAAAGAAGTAAACGGTGCTGGTATCAACTCCAGCTTTGCTGTACACCAGGTATTTATATTTGCTACTTACCTTGTTTGATTTCATTTAAGAACAAATGTTCTTTTCCTTTGGTCCTTCCACCAAGTATATATTTGCCAATCACTTTTGTTTGTTCCATTATATAGGATGTTGATGGAAGAGCTACAGATGCCGCTCTTGGGTGGTCAGTTGCTCTAGGTTCTCCTTTCACGTTTGCTACTACTCTAGAGCAGGAGTACCGGAGCGATATTTTTGGCGAGCGAGGTGATTTATTTTCTGGTCTGCCTTAACAATTTTCTGCGTAAGCTTTTGGCTAATAAGTTATTTCCAGGTATTTTGCTTGGGGCTGTTCATGGCATTGTGGAGGCTCTTTTCAGGAGATACACAGAGCATGGGATGGATGAGGACTCAGCATACAAGAACACTGTTGAGTGTATCACTGGAATCATCTCTAAAACTATTTCGAAAAAGGTACTGCCTATACTTTTCCATCATGTGTTTAAGGCTTTTTACTTAATTCACAACAAGGTACACGATTTTTTTTAATCACTTTTGGGCTTTTTTACTTACTGCATAACTTCCAATTTTATCAGGGGATGCTTGAAGTGTACAATTCATTGACAGAAGAAGGAAAGAAGCAATTTATTGAGGCTTACAGTGCAGCATATTATCCATGCATGGATATACTATATGAATGCTATGAAGATGTGTCTTCTGGAAGTGAAATTAGAAGTGTTGTTTTGGCTGGAAGGAGATTTTATGTACGCTCTCTCTTCCATATTCATAAAACATATCATAATCTTATTTTCTTACATGGATATTGAAACAAAATAAAATATTTTGACGCCTGTGTTCTTCTTATAGGAAAAGGAAGGGCTTCCTGCTTTCCCAATGGGCAACATTGATCAAACACGTATGTGGAAGGTAGGTGAAAGGGTGCGTTCAACACGGCCAGCAGGTGATCTTGGCCCATTGCATCCTTTCACTGCTGGAATGTATGTTGCACTTATGATGGCACAGGTTGAATTATTGTATTCTTTATTTCAAATTCAATTCCGTTTATATACATTGGTTGGTAAAATGTTTATTCATCTGTTCTGTTTTGCACTGGTTTTAGATTGAAGTCCTTAGAAAGAAGGGCCACTCTTACTCGGAGATCATCAACGAGAGTTTGATCGAGTCTGTGGATTCCCTGAACCCATTCATGCATGCTCGTGGGGTGGCCTTCATGGTTGATAACTGCTCCACAACAGCCCGGTTGGGATCAAGGAAATGGGCGCCACGCTTCGACTACATCTTGACCCAACAAGCTTTTGTGACTGTTGACAAGAATGCTCCAGTTAATCAAGACCTCATCAGCAATTTCTTCTCCGATCCTGTCCATGGTGCCATCGAAGTCTGTGCTCAGTTGAGGCCCACCGTTGATATTTCGGTGCCTGCTGATGCAGACTTCGTGCGTCCAGAGCTGCGACAATCTTCATAGTGTTTTTGCCCACTCCCGGGGCATCCTCATATACTGTCAGTATTTGACGGTTTGAAAAGCTATGTATCACTATCTGAGAACCTAAAATTTAAACCTTTTGAGTGTAGGATTGTCGTTTGGTTGTCACTGGACCAGTGCTGGTGTTTGGCATGAATAAAATTAGTGGTTTAATATAAATGCCCGTTCCCTTATAGCACTTTCTGTTTGTTGTGTTGAAGACAACAACGCTTCCAAGAGAAAGAACTCTATCTATCTATAACAGACAGCTTTAAAAAAAAGACAATATACTAGAACTCTATCTATCTATAACAGACAGCTTTAAAAAAAAGACAATATACTTGCTGTGAAAGGTAAAAAATTTCGCATTAATCAGAAATAAAAGAAAAATTAGAGTTCAAATAATAATAAAATTTAGAAATGACTAGAACTAAAAATAAAAAATAAGGAATATTAAAAGAAGAGACTATACAACACAACACAAGATTAATTAAAATTTAGAATACAAAATAAAAAATTATGAAATTAGAAAAAGAAAAATAAGAGTTCAAATAGGAATATAATTTATAAATAACTGAAATTTGAAAAAAATATTTTCACATTAATTGGAGAAACAGAAAAAATTAGAGTTTAAGTAAATATAATTTAAACTTAACTAAAATTTAGAATAAAAATAAGTAATATTCAAAGAATGGCATGAGATTAATTAAAATAAAAAATAAAATAAATTCTATTATATTATTAAGAGGAGAGATTACAAAGAGTAGGAAAATTGCGGCAAGCGAGACTTATAAAAACTATAAAAAGAAACCTAACAATTATCAAGTTAGATTTTTAAAATCCCAATTACAATAAAAAAGAGAGGCAATGGGCTGGTCATAAAGTAGTAGGGTGGTAGTGGTTGATGTGATACGGCAGCAAGCATACCATAAAGGAGTAGGTGGCGACGGTTGGCGAGACTTCTAGAAACTTAAATAAAGAACCATATGATGTTCAGATTTGATATAGGATGGGCAGCGAGTGAGCTGCAAAGAGTAGGGTGGCAGTATTTGATAAGACATCTAGAAACTTTTTACAATAAACTCTAAAAACTATAAACTTCAATGAATAGAAGCCGTGGCGAGCGAACAAGTAAAGAGAGGAAAGGAGTAAGGAGAGGTGGTTAGTGCGACTTTAAAAACTATAAGATGGAAAACTAGATGATAATAACTATTTAACATTTTTTAAAAAAATCATATGTTAAAAAATTATATATTTTTGTATGGGTGTTAGCCACACAATTGTTGGATTCACCGCACAATGAACTTTTAAGAATTTTAAAGGTCCTAAGAAACCCTGGCGAGCGGACAAGCAACTATAAATTTGGAAACTGAAAGATAATAATGTACTGTTTTTTAAAAAAATCCTAAGTGAATGACTATTTAACAAGTTTTAATGCAAATCATGTGTAAAAAAATAATTTTGTACAGGTGTTAGCCACTTAATTGCCTTGAAAGGAGACATCACGTTTGTTCTGGAGAGTAGAAATTCCCATGTTAATTGGAGAAAAATAAAAATAAGATTTTAAGTAGTAATACAATTTCAAAATAACTAAAATTTAGAATAAAAATAAGAAATATGGAAAGAAGAGTACATATGAGATTAATTAAAATTTGAATAAAATAAAATAATGGGGAAAAGAAAAAATAGAATCCATAAGGAAATACAATTTATAAATAACTAAAATTTAAAATAAATATTAAGTAATATTGAGAGAAGTGTCTATCTAAAACAACACAAGGTTAACTATAATCTATAATTTAGAATAAAAAAAATATCTATCAATCTATTATATTTTTAAGATGCCTTAAAATTTTAGAGCTTAGAAATTTTCACATTAATAGAAGACAATTAAATCGTGCTAGATGTAGACTTTAATACATCCATGTAGTTATATATCAAATATAAAATTATATAAACTTGTTCTGCTTTGAATATGACAAATCAATTGTTTGGGACTCGGCTTGAGAAAAAAAATGATTGCCCTTCAACAAATTCATGACAGAGTAAGATTATAGCAGTGCCAAGTAAAGAAAGAGAGACAATGAGGTAGGACACATATATCTCTAGAAATTCAACAATGATAGGATTTTGTTTTTGTAAAAAACATAAAGTAATTTTTAGCAAAAATCAACGTATGTGTGTCTAAATATGCTAGAATTGAATAGAGTGTTACCAGTTTTTTCTAATGGTGCAAAATTTATTTCTAAAAGAAAAAAAAGGAGAAGCAACTCACTTTTGCTGTATAGATTGCTCATTCACATAAAAAAGAAGTACATGCACTATCACGTAGGTCTAAATAATTACCATATATATTGACATCTAAAAATACATACAAAATTAATCCTATTTTCAGAAATAGAGAAATTATTGAAATGACAGATATCAATTAACTATATATATATATTACATATAGCATATTATATTTGAAGATGTGCATATGTTAGCATATCCGAGGAAGAGTAAGTAGCCAAGGACATGCCGAGGGGCAACAAAGGAATAGGGCAACGATGACCACCAAGACTTCTAAAAACTTTAAAACAGAAACCTAACTTTGATTTTTAAAATCCTAATAATAATAAAGATTAGCGGCAACGAGGGAGTAGAGCTACAGTGGTTGATGTAACATCTAAGAACTATAAAACAAAACCCTAATAACTATTAGGTTTGATTTTTAAAATTCAAATAGCTATAAAGAGAAATAGTGTTGGGCAGAGCGTTAAGAAGTAGGATGACAATGATTGATGGAATTTTGAATACTAAAAAAGAGCCCAACGAGAATTTATGTTTAAAATCACAATGACATTAAAGAGGAGAGGCAGCATGCAGCCATAAAGGAGTAGGATGCCGACTTTTGATGGAATTTCTAAAAAAATCAAAAATGAACCTAATGAGAAGCCAACAAGGAGAGACAGAGTAAGAACTAGAAAACCGATGATGATAAGGTTTGATACGGCTATATAACAATTTTTTTAAAAAAAATTGTGTGTAACAAATTTTACATAATTTTGACTGGTGCTAGCTACATAATTGTGTGGGATAACTGCTAGTTTTTCTTAATTCTAAAAAAAACTTGTTCATTACTGGTTTCCTTGCATTTTGTACACTTTGATAGGGACAGCTCTTACGGTAAACTAGTTAGACATAATAGGCTCTAAGCAGGTTGTATTCTTGGGTTTATTTTGTTGTCATGGGCCTGTCTATGTGAGACGGCCTATGGGCTGCTACGGGCCTGCGCCGATCTCACCTGGCTTTGACGCCTTTGGGGACCTTCGCCGGCTTCTTAGATTCGCCACTCTTTCCTTGTCTTCGCCGGGCGTCGCGTGGCGTCTCCATCATTCGCTGGTGTTCACTGGTGAAGCTCCACTCGTGCTACTCCACAAGATCGTTGCAATAATTCTGGAGGACACAGAACATCGCACCAGTGCATCGCGGAGTCTTCGGACCAAACGATTCACATGTTAGTGTATAAACAAGTAGAAAACACTGCCTTGCTCATGGACCACGTAACTATCACCACTGGCTCACATCAGCATGCCAGACAACCGAAGCCCAACGATGAATTAGAGGCTACTCATTTGGACTCACATTCTTCTCCAACGGCTCTCTCCACCCATATAATCATGCCCACATTGATGCAAAATCACAAAGCACACAAAAGCTGCAAGGGACTTAGCAGCAAGTAGCTTAGGTGAGCTAGTAGGCCATGGCTGAGCGGGGGAGGGAGCCGTGGTGAAGAAGGGGCACGACGAGGGCATCAAGATGTCCATGGCGCTGCTGGAGGAGTTTGGGCTGCTGCCGCTGGCGGAGGGGATTGAGGTCGGGTTCCTGTGCCACCGGCTGTTGGTTAATCTTCTGGCCACCGAGTCAGAGAAACGTGTATGGGCTAGGCCCATCCCACGCCTACACATGCTTAACAGAAAGGTCATTATGCACGATGATCAGCCGTGTCATTTTAATATATATATATATGCGCTAAAATATTTCTAGAGCGTACAATAACTAAAAAATATAAAAAAAAATTATATTGTTTTTATAACTTAGAGTAAAAAATTTACTAATATTTAGCTATAATTATTCTCTTAATAAAAATTTTAAGACGTGTTTTAATACAGTATGTGTGTATATGGGAAATCCAACCTCACCACTTTGAAATATCAAACATAATATAAAACACAAACAATTTGCCTTAAACAAAAGAGATATTTGATATGAAAGTTTACCAGTCCTCCCCGATATATGCCCATCAAACAACATGAAGACTCAGATCACAAAGCTAAATCTCAAGATTATATCAAATGTTGCTAAGCCCATACTCATACTCAACTAGCTGTAACAAATGGTATAAACAATATAGGGTATATAAATAATTAAATTTTAGATTTGCATAGCCCAACTGGTCAAATATTTAGAGTTTAGCGATCTATCTATTTTCCCACAAACAAGCAGACTAGGGGTATGCCCCTAATTGAACCATCATGAACCCTGCAACACTCAACCTAAGCATGCTCAACACCTTCAAAAGAACTAAAGCAACAACATATAAAAAATAAGCGTATTGGCAAGAACAATCAAGCTTAACATACTATATGCAAAGCTTGTATTAAAAGGTAGCTATTTGTAGTCATATTTTTTGCGTAAAGAAAGTTTTATTTTACAAGCATTTACAACAATATTTAACAAAGCATTTAAAACAAGCATATAATGTAAATTATAGTGTTCATCATTGTAATTCATAATAATACTCTTATTGCTCTCTAATGCAAAAGTCATCACAACCATCATCTTAAGCATAATGGGTACCATAAATCACTATTTTTCACATCCCATTTCCTTAAACACAATTGAAAAACATAAAACTATATTTATGGCACTTCATTATGTCGCTTATCACCACGAGAACGACTAATTGATTAGTTGTCTCTATAGAGTCTATGCAACATTCTAACATAATGTAATGTAATAGAAGCCAACCAGTTACACTTTAGTTGTTTTGATACCTATCAATATCCTCACACTCTGTATATTGAGTGTGGCCTAGAGCTCATAACTTAGTATTTAAATTACTTAATGTCTAACCTTGTATCAGCGACAGCAAGTGTGAACGCACCCTAGAAATAAACTTGAGTTGTTAGGTGGCGTCCTAAGCCATAAACCTAATGCCGCAGCAACAAACACATATGTTCCCCTATAAGACACTATACCATTATATTAGTCAGACTTAGATACCCGAACTACCCCTAGTGGGTAGACATTTAACTCCTCTAAATCATCGCTAAAACTAATTCATACTACTTCGTCCTAAAAAATATAAGGCTAAACATCAAACAACTTAATTAGCTAAAAACATCCCATACTAGGACATGTGATTGCACATTAAATAATAGTTGATGACATAGAGTTCAGTTCTTAATCGACTCAGGCGAATACTCCAACTATCGATATGCAACTACCATCATATGCATGCATACCACTTGCCGTCCAAGATAAACATGTTTTTTTTATCATTTTAGTTCACAAATAAACAGAGAATATACCTTGGCTAAGCATATAAAAGCATAATAAGTATCTATATACCTATTTGAGCACTTGAAAAGTACTCCAAACCATTTAGCCATTTTTATATAAAGCTTTATATCAAATAGCGCACGCAAATTTTCAAACAAAACGTTTGCCCATAAATCTTAGGATTCAATAGGTTCAAAGGAGGGGGCAACTTGCCTTCCTTGCTCTTCTTCAACCTGCATAGCAACTAAATTAGCTCCTTCACCATCGCCATATTCGTTATCTATACAGTTATAACGTGTATACAAGTAAATACCAAAATATGTGAAAAATCCAATATGCACTAATATGTATGAGTTTTGCACAGTAGATAGGTACTGACTTGAGTTCAATTTAGGTAAAATAATTTCTATTTTATCTCTTTTCGTTCAGGAGATATGAATTTTACAAGTTCTATAATAGAAATAAGGTATTTATACACTATTCAAATTTAGATGCACTTTATGTGTTAGTTGTGTCAAATTTTGGTTCACAATAATAAATAACATATTTACCTTAGTCTAAAAAAACTTAGTTTACAAATTTTGGAGTTTAAGTGAATTTTTAATGCATTTTATAATTTGTGGTTCCCTTTGTGTTAATTATTTCCTATATAAAATTTTAGAGGTGTTCTCTGTACATAGTGTGCTAACTTTTAGTTTTTAGTAATGAAAAGCATTATTTTATTAACCCAACAATGTTGGTTTCATAAGTTTTAAAGTTAGCATGAATTTCCTATGAATTTTGGGAGCTATGGGTCCTATTATGGTGATTATTTTCTACACAAATTTTTAGAGGCATTTTGTGTACATAAAGTTCCATATTTTGGCTTTCAAAAATATGGAGCATAATTTTTTGGTTATAATTTTTTTTTCAACCCATTTGGAGCTTGGATGCATTTTCCATGAATTTTATAATTTATGGTATATTTTATGGGGATTATTTAATACACAAAACTTTAGGGATATTTTCTGTATTGAAAGTGCTAGGTTTTAGTTTAAAATATTAAATTGAACAATTTTTTGAATCTACTGAATTTTGGTTCATCTCAAAAGGATCTCAAATGGATTTTCTGTGGATTTTACAATTTAACCTATTTTTCAGTTGAACAAATAATACTTTAACTATTTTCTTTTATATATCCAAATTTTAAATATTGGGGTTCACAGGTCAGTTGCTGGCCAATATGCAAAAAGTCCTCTGGTGTTCTTGAAATAGTACCCGCTGTCCTCGCACGTGTTAACGGAAACTTCATTAACAGTTTTTGTGATTTATTGAATTTATAGGTCAGTACTGGTCCTACATGTCATAGAAAATTGTATTTACATCTCGCACCTTGCAAGATTTAAACGTTCGCTAATCATGGTCTAGCGCGCTAATCTTTTCCGGGCCCACATGTCAGCGAGCTGTCTGCTGGGAGGCAGAGCTCGATGGCAACCGGCGAGCTTCCCGCCGGCGCTGGAGGCAAACAGCGGCGATTCGCGTGAGGTGGACAAAATGGAAAATGTTCAGCTCTCCCGTGAGAACCCATCTGTGGTGATCGTGGGCATATTGGTGACGGGAATCGTCTCCGGCGGCGTGGCGAGCGGCGGAGGGTCTCGGGGTGATGGTGCATGTCGCACTATGGGCCGGATCTACTTGTCTTTGCATGCATGTGGGTTTAAAGGGGTCCTGGGTGCTCACCTAGCTGTGCATTAAGCCCTGCAAGGTTTGGATGGGGTGGTGGCCTCCGAAACGTCCCAGCGGCGGCATGGATCCCGGGCGGATGGCGATGGCTTGATCCACCCAACGAGCTGACATGCATGCATATACACGGTGTTGTTAAGGTCCTATGGAAGCTCACTGGAGTGGCCAGTTTAGAATGTTGAAGCCATCGACTGGAGTTGGGGAAGAGGGTCCCGATCTATGTGCGCTCTCCGACTGGGGTTCTTGGGAGGTATTTTAGAGGATGTCGAGCCAGTCGTGCTCCACGGCGGCCGGAACGCCGAGGTCGTCGTGGCGGCGGTGCTCAGAGCGCGCTCCAGGGCGCCGTGGGTGAAGCCGCGTTCCCGCTCGTACACTGCACGAAAAGGGGCGAGGTTAGCTGAAATGGAGACGGCGTCGGGAGAGGAGTATGGAACAAGGAAGTGGTAGAGATGAAGACGGCGGCTGGGGAGGTCTCCTTCTGCATGGCTGGCGACAAAGAAGTGGAGGAAGAGAGCGAGGGTGGCCTCCTCCCTCAACTTGGACGACAATAGAGTGGATGGTGAGCTCGGGCGATGCTGTGGAGGTAGTGAAGGAGAGGCCGCACTCGGTGGACGCGTGTGCCCACGCGTCACTCGCGTTCTGCCGCGCACGCGTCACTCGCGTTCTGCCGCGCTCTCTCTCGCGCGCGCGCGTTCCTGGGTGAGCTGGAGTGGAGGAGGTCGTCCTGAGGCTGGCAGGAGGGCCTAGGAGTATGTGGGGCCCATAGGGTGAAGAGAGGGGTGGGAAAACATAGATGGAAGGATATTGCGGTCAATTTCAGGATTTTCATTCAATTTCCAATTCTCTCTTTTGAACTCATATTGACCAACCTATAGAGGTTTTCCAGGTGTGGGCATTTTTGTGTGACATGTACACAGAACCTAGTTCCCATTTTAATAAGTAAATATTTTAAATTTGATTTGGATTACCGCCAGAAATTCAAACAAAGAGGTCGTATTGAAAATTGTTTGAATTTATTCAGTGGCTAAATTATTGAATTAAATTCTGGAAAATATTATATTAATTTTTGATAAATAAACTATTTTTAAGTAAATTATTTAATGTATATGTTTGTTTGATGCATGTTTTAAGGGTGGCTTGATTTGTCCGATTTGGATTTAGTTAAATTTTTAGGTTTGACTAGTTTGACCAATTTAATTGGGTAATAAACTAAGTGATATAAGTAAGCAAAAACTACAGAAAGCTATGTGTAGTGTGTAGTAGTTGTGAGAACATTCCCAAGATTTTATTTTGCACCATTTGTTTTTATTATTTTCTATTAGCTTGTTAATGCATATGAAACCTATTATGCAAATGCAAGGGAAAAATCTAAGCACACACCAAAATAAAACAAGGCACACAGCAGCAAGCATCATGCATTGTACTCCATATCATATTAATGACTAGTAAGGTTTATTTTCACTTGCCATAGTGAGTTTAAATTTTTAAAGGTACTTATATTATTGTTTGGAGTAAAAATGGATTTACTTGCAACCTACCAACTTGAACCATTTGTATAAATATTTTTCTTTGAATTCATGAGGAGATGACTTGAGTTTACAAAATTTCTTGTATCTTTTTATTTGTTGGTATTTTGTTGACATACAGTCGATTGGAATTTTTAGACTGAGTTTTGGTTTGAAAATTCAAGTTGTTGACAAGGTTGACCTAGCCATTATTTTTGGGTTGTCAAAACTTAGATATGTGAAACCTATTATAAGGCCTTATTATTTTATTAAGTTTTAGAAATGTTTTGGCTGAAACAAACATAATTAAGAAGAGCTGTACTGAATTTTGTTCAGGGAAGAGAGGTCAGGTAGTCCATTGTTCTTTCAGCCAAAACATTTCTAAAACTTAATAAAATAATAAGTCCTTATAATAGGTTATATATATAGAGAGAGAATTTGTCGTTATGAAACCTTTCGAGTTCTTGTTTGTGTTTAAGGTTTGAAATTTACCTAGGGTTTTGCCAACCACATTTTAATAAATCCTCTTAGAGGATTCGATGAAGATGCTCAGAAACTTTTATTTTAGAAAACAAAAGGTTTTTAATTTACCCTATTTGAGCATATACTAGCTAGCTAGGTACTCCTTCACTTGAGTTTGTAGCCAAGAATTTTTGGAAAAAGTTTCTTACTAAATTTTAGCTTAGAGGAATTTTCAAAGGTGAAATTTTGGGTATGTTAGAGAGAGAGAGGAAGGGAGAGAGAGAAGAGAGTGAGAATAATTGGGGCTTGATGTGCCCAGGTTTCATGGCCATCCACCGTTAGCTGCTTCAAAATTTGTGCTACGAAAAACAGGGTAATGCAAGAAATTAACGGGTTTAACCCTATAAGAGATTCACCTGAGATTGTTTTTGGATAGTTTCATCTCTATCTACAATCCCGCATGATCTGCATGGAGGCGTTTCCATACAAAGTTTAAACGTGATTTGGGCATTCAATTTGTTTATATATGTTGCTCAGCCTGAAAGCCAACTACTTTCCTAATTAGTTTATTTGATTTATTCCATGTTCTGTCCTTGCCGTTTCCATGTTGTACATGAATTGAACGAATGAATATAAGCACCACCTTCCGGATCCCCCCCCCCCCCCCACCCTTTTTTTATGTGCAAGCCGCATGCACTTGAACAGTTGCACTCCGCCCAAGTCGTCCGTGTACCGTCCTGCCGTCGAGGCGTCGACCCATCATCACCGCGAAGGTTGTCTCCGTGCGGCCGTCGTTACATACCAAAAGAAATAGGGTACATACCCAAAAAAATAGGTGTTTAAATGGTGTTTAAATGGAATGGGTATATACCTAAAAGAAACGGTAGAGAATTTTAAAATTTATTTTTTAGAAGCAAAACTATCACACCTCGCCTTGTCATTACCTACAATAACACTACAATAACACAAGAGAAAGTGCATAAGAAAATGGTGTAAATCGATTTCTATGTAGCTATGATGGCGGTATCAGTCACAGAACATAATGTTGTTATCTATAGTTAACTAAGATAAATTATTATAAATATAAATAATATTAATAAATTATACATTTATGATATCGCACCTTCGGAGCAACTTCTGGAGTGTAATTAGTAAACAAAGAAGTAACACTAAAACCTAACACAGCTAGGCCCGATCCACTAGGAATGGCTTGGATTAAAAAAAGAACCCTAACTTTCACCTTCACTTTAATCTTATTAGAAAAAAAGAGAAAACAACAATAGTTGAATACATACATACTTACATACATACTTAGCAGGTCATGAAAAAAGTGAGCACATAGGCTTCAAAGGAGGGATAGGTTTATTCACAAACTTTTGAAAATATTTTTAAAAACACTAAGTGTGGATTGTTTAACATGTAATTGGAAAGAGATTCTTGTCTCAATTATGTTCATGAATTGCTTTAGAACAACTCAAGCGATCAAAATAAATTTTAGTTGATCGAAACTATTGATATAGTCTTATCCCATTCCTCCTCAATTATTTTCTTTTCACCTTCATAATCTTTGGTAATAGCTCATCTCATCAGTTCATCTCTTTGGCTCCTAAAGTCATCCATATCTCTAGCACACTGCTTTTACCTAGAAAGCATAATCTATGATGTTAATCGACATCCTAGTTCACCACAAGATCATTTCAAACCACATAATGGCCCTTCTTTAGCTTTCTAGGCTGATTCTGATAACGGTTCCTCTTCTCACAAATAATTTTCATAGAGATTGGGCAAAAAAATCTTCACTATAGGAATCACTTCATATTTACTCATAACCGTAGACATGGTTGTTTGAACAGTTTGTTAATTTCTAGAGAGGGTTCACATTTTACTCATACAACGCGAGGTTACTCCAGTCACCTAACACAAGGCCATTAAATATCAATCCCAAGATAGCCGACCGTCAATTGAACGAGTCCTAGACCAAGTATCGAACAAGTCTTAGGCTTCTTATACTTGGGGTCTCATAGATGCATCCCAGATGCCACCTTGGCAACTCCACATCTAATGACTTTCACACTCATTCAGGGTCCACTAATTAATTAGCTAAGAGTATCTCATACCACCTATGTAGTCTCATTATGATATGTTCCGATAAAATTTCCAAGGAATCAATCTTTATTTGCGAATACATAGCATCACCATCAAGGTGATCACTTTGCATCGTGGGTTTTTGCAAACCATTTTTATTTCACAAACATGCCGACACCATGTGTCGGGTTTTTCCAAAGTTTAGAAACCCTGTTTTCCTATATTGATAAACATGTGTGATTTGAGTGAAACTATCGGTACTATGCTCAAGGGAACGGGTGTGAAGGTATCATAGAGTGAAGCAACAAGGAATAGGGGTATCAGATATAATGTAGCTACTAGGTAGATTCGTCGTTTCATCGCACAAACCAAGGTTGTTCAAGCTTATCATGTACACTAGGAATACAATTTTGCAAACAAAATATTTTAAAAACTAGGACCAATATTCTTCAAAGCCTTTAAAATTTTGCATCTGAAATAATTTCTGTTGACGTACATTGCATGTAAAATTGAGAAAACCACGTAAAATACTAGAAAGAAAATAATATTATTAATAACTAATAAAGCCATTAGGTAGATCTCAATTTTGTTTAAAAAAATGGTTGGATAGGAAGATGTGGATTTTTGAAATTAAGAACATTTTGTAGATAAGAGATAGATGTTAAAAGGATTTTGGAAAAAAAGAAATGATTTTGGATTAGAGGTTCATACTGGGATTGGTATTGTGCACAAAGGGAGGTAAAATAGCTTTATTTTTCTTGAGAAGGATTAAAGGGCTAGCGGGTTGAGGCTCATTGGGCTAAGGGAGAAGAAGGCCAAGCCTTTGGTCTTTAATGTTGTTGGGAGGAAAAGACCAAGGCCTTATTGGCTTTGCAGGCTACATATGCTAGCACGATTGCGCGGTGTAGTGGATGTGCGAGGCTAGTGCGGGGCACGGGGTGGACTACTGCATCAATATGCATTAGTGTGAATGGGTTTGTTTGACCCTGGCGGCATTGACTTCCAGCGGTGTCCCAACTCACGATGGCGGATCTCGACAAGATGGTGGAACTAGAGCATCGAGTGGTGCATGATGAGTTGAATATACGATGTGGATTAGGACTTAGAGAATGAGAGGTGGTGAACGATGAGCAGTAGTGAAGCTCAGTTCAGTGGTGGCATTTGGTCATCTTCAATGATCATTAGAGTGGTGGCTCAACTCGAGATGACAGTGGTAGGGTGTCGACTTTTAGGAGAGAAAGGAAAGAGGAGCGAAGGAAGAAGGATCAGACGGAAAAGCTTACCAATTAAGGGAAAATTTTGCCAATGGTGGCTAGTGAGCTCAAGCTCGGGTTCGAGCTCGATTTAGTGTGGTAGGGCAAGAAGTGGAGGAAAAGGATGGGCGGGCTACAAATTTATAACTGCGGGGTGGTGCAAGAGGATAAAGAATAGAGACGGTGTGGTACAGTGGCACAGTGAGATTTTCCTAGCCGTTACCAAAGGCAAATGCGATAGGGGCTGGTGGCGAGGTAGCTGGCAGAGTAGCAAGGTTGGCAACCGGCTATTGGCTAAAGGGAAAAAGTACAACAGGAATGATAGGATGGGCAGCGAAAAGCTCATGAGCTCATTGACACCATGACAAGACGGGTCGACAAAGCTTCACGATTTGGCAGCAATGGAGCATGGTGGCACTGACAGTGATGCATGTGAGAGTAGCTAGGGCGGCATGGCAACATAGGGACTAGAGCGAGGCGGACAGGAGCACGCCCATAACAACAAAGCCATTTTCCTCATGTGCTTTTGACCGAATAGCTAGCACGTAGCAGGGAAAGGCTGAAGGTAGAAAATGGCCGTGCGTCAGCAATCCATGTCACAAGCGGCTGGTGTGCTAAGTAGCGGGCAACACGCGGTAGGAGACAAAGCAGCCATAGGCTGCTATAGGCTAGGTCATGCGAGAAAGAATAAAGGAGAAGGAGAGGAGGCGAATGGGTGGGAAGGAAATGAGAGATAGTGGCCTATGTGAACTCTGCATATTTTGATTTTTTTTAGGAAAAGTTTTGGAAAGAAAATTTAGTGATTTTGATTTTAGCTTTGAATTTAAATTTAATATTTAAACTTAGAAATTTAAAGGGATTTTATGGATAAAATAAAATTTGAGAGGATAGAAGTTGATACGCTTTGGAATTGGGAGGATGGGAGAGAATCAAGAGAAATTCAAATTTTACAATTTTAATATCAGGTTTCAAATGGGATTTTTGGATGAGATTTTGATTTTCCAGAAAGAATTTTTGATATCTTGGTTGTTAAGTCATTATCCACACACAACGATTTAAAATTTTTAAGAATTGTTTATTATTTAAAATAGTTTTTAATGACTGAAAAATCGGGACGGACGTTACACAAAAGTTGTACATACCCAGCTCAATGGTAAATCTGGAATGCATGCATGTCGCATACCCAAAATTTTTGGAGCATTTTCCTTCGGATAGGTTGACACGAATTAGGAATATTTACCTTCCTTTCATAAAAAATACTACAAAATAAAGTTTCCTTTCTGACCTTTTTTCATATTAAATGGAATTGATTTGCCATAACTATATCACACAAATTAAGAAACTTTTTGTAACATATGCCATACCCGATCATGTGCATCAATTAAATGTCATTACAATCCATAATTAGGCTGATATATCTGGTAGCTTTTGATTCGGGTGTCTCCCATTCCTGATCGGAAATTAATTGTGGGTAGACCTGTTAACTTCAACACCCACATTAATCGATCTGATCAGCCCAAATCCAAATGGTGTTTAGCATTAGTGTCCATACACCATGGTGCCCCAAATGGTCATATAAGGGGAATCAACCTTAGGTGACGACTCACTTGCAAGTAAAAACTAGACCTATTGATCCTAAGATGTGTTTAAGGAAAGTTAAAAGGACGAATTCTATCAGCAATGCTACAGGTGCCGATCTTAGGATCCACATCATCATCATGGTTATCTGCACGGTGACTTCCATTGTTGCTACCCTAATACCGTAACGCCTATTATATTCACAATGCCAACAGTGACTTTAGGCGGCACATATGGCTTTAATCTCGATCTGTCAGTCATTTTATCAAATTCCGTGTAAGAAATTAGATGATGAATAAGCTTCAACACCCGCTACATGTGGATCGCACAGCAGAAGGTGGAGCACCAGTTCAAGATGATGAGCAAGTAGGTGAGCTACGATCGTGGAGATCGCCGGGTGCGTGAAGGCCAGGTGTATCAAGATGCTCAAGGGCGTCAAAGCCAAGGAGCTGATGCTGTGGCCGCTGGTGAACGAGATCACCGTCGACGACCCGCCCGCGGCAAGATCCACTTCAAGAGCCTCGCCGGCGTCACCAAGACCTTCCCCGTCGAGGCCTTTGACGCGGGCCGCGGGCGAGTAGGCACCGCGCAGCGTTACATCCAGTTATTCACTGCTCTGCTATGCTAACTGCTGCCTGCATGGTTCATAAAAAAAAATTTAGTGCGTTACGCATGATTTTGAGCTTATTGGCAACTGATTTATCATAATATCACAAATTAAACACAGACTGTCCAAATTCTGCACAAACGTGCGTGACCTGTGTGACTGAGATCTTACCCACACCAAAGCATCGGCCACTTCTGTTTCTGTCTTCATAATGGGCCTAAACCAATCACGAATTACACAGCCCGCGAGGTTTCGAAGGAGTTGGCGACCCAATACAAGCACACCAGGACGGTCGGGACGGCGTGACAGTACACTGTACACTAGGACAAGTCTCGTTATCATGAGTCGTGACAGTCCGACTAACATGCTGGCAACGATGGCTACACTGGCCTAATTAAGAAAACCGCGGCGCTCCACCAGGCACCGCTTTTGTGATGCTGCTGGCGCAAGCGGTGATGGCGTGGGTCGTCTTGCTTGCGCGTACGTCCACGTCGTCGGGCGGACTCTGGCATGTCGCGTACCACGTCGTCAAAGTGGGTCGACGTGCGCCGACGCAGCGGAGAGGCGAAGAGTGACTTGGTCGTGGCCGAAAGCGTCGGTGCGCACCAAACACCATGCGTCGGTCACAACCCCTAGCGGACGTACGTGAACTTGAGCAGTGAGCCTACGGCCATCACGACTCTCCTACAGTCGTGTCCCCGACCTGCCCGGGCGGCTGATTGGGAACGCACTCGAACGCGGCCACGCGGGTAGTCGAGGCTCCAGAGGACTGAGTCGTGGTCGTGCCCCTAGATGGACGTTAAGGTCGTACAATTCGGGCCCACTGGGTCCGGGCTGTTTGCCTGCACAACCCGTTAGCTGTAGCATTCCGAGTTTCCTACCAGCTCAACAAATAAAAATCACTCCGATGGCGTGTCTCGCTTAAGAACAGTGGACCTCGATTCCAGTTCCCACCTGCTACGTGCACCACCCACCCTAGAGAAAATCGGATATATGCTATTATAAAAATAAATTTCGCTAGAACGTTATTTAAATCATATAAATAGTATTCGCTACTGGAATGCCTTTCCTTTCCTCTCGTTTAGGTGATTTTTTGCCAGTCTTGCATATGAAGGGACAAAAATTCCCGTAGAGCCTTTCCTGTTGAAGCAAAAAAGAAGAGAAGGGGACCGATCTCACTGGACATATGGCACACCCCCACGCAGGGCACGACGGGCTGCACCACCACTCCCCAAGGCTGCCGCCACCGGTCTCCTAGCCGCCACCGCATTAGCTCGACGGCGCTCAGACGTAAGGCTGATAGCGAGCGCCCTCCCTCCCGCCGCGCCTCAATCTCCATCGGCGTCAAGGACGACTACGCACGCGTCTCCAATCGAGCAGGACGTAGCGAGCAGGAGCCGGTGTGCCGCCATGCCCCGCCGCCTGGGCCACCCTCCCACCTCGGTTATCGGTCCCTTGACGACGAGTACGGCGGAAGCGACGCAGCTTGCGCTTCTCTAGAGGTGACGGTCGTCATCGGGAAGGCCGCTCGCCGGTGGCGGCGCTTAAGGAGGCCGCCGGTGCGAGAACTGGAGGAGGCTGCCGACGCGGGAGCTGGACGAGGCCGGCGGTACGGGCGACGCTGCAGGAGCACGAGTCGTTCTCCTCCTTGTGCTTCAATCCATGGCCAGGGACAATTTGATCCATTCAAGTTGTAAAACTGGGCAAAATTAAGCAAAGGAATTAAAAAGGGACGAAACGGCATTCCAATGAGTAGCTATTGTTTAAGAATGGCATATTAACAAAATTCATTTACAAAATAACATTATAGTGAAACTAGTTTCGATGATGGTATATATCCAAAATTTCTCATCACGCTAGGACTCCTTTCTAGTGCTTCGGTGGAGGCACCATGCCCACGCCATTTTTAGAACCACTTCCTCAAAATAAAGTAAGCCCGTTCCTGCGTCTCCCAGCTCGATCGTCCTCGCAAGAGGCGGCAGAGCAAACCACCATCCATGTCACATTCTAGATCAAACTATTCCACCACGGTTAAATTGAGAGATTCGCTCACATCGGACCTGTACCTGTGGGCGTCACCGTGTCAGTCACTTGCAGTCATAAACCGACACCAGTTTCCTAGCTTGCACAGGCACACCAGCCAACCCCCCCTCCCGCATGCACTCGTCTCCAGCTAGGCCCCACCTGCCGCCGACAAGCGTACGTGTAACGTGTACCGCCTGGCCTTTTTCCGTTGTGCAATGCCACGACGCCCACCACGGCAGTCGTAGTACTCCGGTAATTTGCCCTAGCGTCATCGGTGCGTTTGATTCGCGCAGCTGCGGTGCGCGGTGCGCCTCACGGCTCACACTGGCTAGCCTCGACCGCACAGCCTGACTTCGGTCTGTCCGGCTTGAATCAAAGGGAGCGAGGAATCCGATACCAGGAACCTGCTGTAGAATGTGTAGCTTCGCCTTTGTTCGTTTAAGAGTAAGTTTAATATTCACTATGTCTTAAAATATAATAATTCAGTACTACTGAATTAGCCATCAAAGCTTATATTTTTTTGAAAGTAGAGCTCATTTCTAGTTATAAGTTTATATTAAAAATAACATATTAACATGTACAATATAAAGATAAGATATATATAAGATATAAGATTGTCTCTTTTTTTTTCTTATCTCTTTTTCACACTCATATATTTATATATTTACAGTTCTATCGTGCTCAGTCGTTTGCTTATTTATTCTAATAAAAATAATTTATAAGTAAAAATTAGCGATTTAAAAATAAATGTTATAAAATAAACTATAATAAAAAATAAAAAATCAACTTTTTAAATTTAAATTTTAGCTATAGGGATAAGTGAAACAATGAGTCTATTAATACATCTACTTAGTAGTATCTAAAGAGTTAGCTTTATATATGAGAGACAATAATCTTTAGTTTTTTTCTTTATCTTTCTCCTCCATATATACATATAGCAGCTTTTATCTAGGTTTCTGAAATGAATAAGTAGCAATATCACAGTCGTCTTTCGGAGGCACATTTCCGTTCACTCTTTCCGGCGACGATCCATTAGAAATTCGCGTCAGCAGTAACTAAAGATAGAAGGAAATGAAGGGAAAGGGGAGAAAAAAACTCAAAAAGAATCTATTGAGCAAGATCGAATTAATCCTTGTCAAAACTGCTTTGAAACAACAGCAAGAGCAATCCTGTCTGTGCAGTAGAAGTAGCATTTACCGATGGCGATCGATCACGTTACACGAGGAGCATCTGGAAGAGCATGTCGTTCCAGATGTCGATGGGGCCCGGCAGGCACCAGTGGATGCAGTCGTTGTAGAGCTGCACCTTCTGGTTCGGCAGGTGGCCGTACCGGCTCGGGTGGCCGTCGGGCCGCATAAGCATCGCCGCCGTGGCGTCCATGAGCATCATCCGACGGCCCTTGGCCTCCGCAACCTTCTCCGCGGCGCGGTACTCCTCCATCTGCGCCGTGTAGAAGTGCAGGTCGCGCCCCTCCATCACCGTCTCGTTGCTCCGGAGCGGCTGCGTCCGCTTGCAGTTGCCGCCCTGGTCCCACGTCCCGTTCTCGAAGTGCGACATCGGCGACAGCATCCGCACGATCACCCGCCCGCGGAGGTTCTCCAGCTCGTTGATCGCATTCAGCGCCACGCGCCACGCCCGGCGCTGCGAGTAGTAGAGCGTCAGGTCGGGCACGCCGTACTGCCGGCTGCAGAAGCTGCAGCCCACCAGCCGCCGCTTCTCGTAGAAGAGCGACGGCCGGGAGAACCAGTTGGCGGCGGACACCAGCACGTAGTCGAACCGCGAGATCTCGGACACCCACGACTGGTCGGGCTCGTCGACGTACAGACTCCAGTGCCCCGTGTGCGCCGGGCCGTCGTGGTCGGGTTCCCGCGCCCGCACCAGGAACGGCGACCAGAACATGCTGATGGTGAAGTTGTACGCCCTGTAGTGGTACACCTTGTTCTGAGTCGACGGGTTCGCCGACACGTCCTTGGGATAAGCCACCTACAGTTGCCCCGTCCCAGAGAGGAAAACCATCGATGAGCTTCTCGCCGTCTCAGTCCATTGAGCAAACATGGCAACGTCTAACGTTGTCACCACACACACAGCAAAGAATTGAACTTGGCAGACTGAAAAGCCTGTGAAATGTAGCTAGCCAGAGGAGCACTGGAGCACTCTACCTGGGAGAGGAGGCAGAGCAGGGACTGCATGTGGTTGCGAGCCAGCGAGTCCCCGACGAAGGCGAGCGACTTGTGGCGGTTGAACTGCAGGAACTGCACCGGGTCGAAGCGAGGCAGCTCGCAACCGGAGGGGCGCCACCGCCACTTGAGGAATCCGAGGTCGGGGCGGCCATACTTGAGGCAGTTCTGGTGCTCCTGGATCATGTAGCACGTCTTGTGGTTGTAGTAGGGCGCGTCGGTGTCCGGCACCCACTCGCCGCGGAAGATGTCGCAGTACTTCATCACGCTCACCACCGGCACCGACGACGCCAGCTTCGTCGCGCGCGGCACCGCGACACCCACCAGCCCGAAGTACTGCGCGTTCGTCAGCAGGATGAGGATGGCCAGCGCCGAGAAGTACACCGGCACGGGGCCGAACAGGAACCTGAGCACGCAGTGGAGCTTCATCTTGCCGCCCCCGCCGCTCAGGCCTCCGGCCCTCTCTCTCTCTCTCCCCCCCCCCCCCCCCCCCCTCTTTCTATATCTACCGAACTATACCTTTGTAGTTACAGGTCACAACAATTCAGAAGCTAGAAGAACAATCAGAACCACTTGATGCTTAGCTCTAGATTAGCAAGCTAAGCTAGCTAGCAGCGAGGGGATAGCCGGTGCCGGATGGCTTTCGGCTTTGATGGTTAGCGGCTGGCTTTGGTTTGCGCAGCTGATGGTCTTCACCACGTTGCCCGTGGTGGCTGGGCAGCCATGTCCTCGCAGGACCTATGTTGGGATCAATACTCTCACCGCGTGCCATTTGCCGAGCTATCTAGCTGTAAACCCGCGCGGTCTACGACCGGCGATTGGGTCGCGTCGTGCTTGCACAACCAGGCCGCCCTGCAGCAGATCTCGATCGATTACAATTAATCTTTTTTGTTTTGTGTTATTCTACTATTTCGGTTGTACCGCAGAGGAATCGACCAACCGGAATGGAACATCTGACATAAACAAAACAGAAACAACTGGATTAGGTCTCGATATTCGCTCGATACACGCAATTCAATGAGAATCGGTTTGTCTGTTTTACCGGTGTGCTCGCCAGCAGTGGATTAATCCTTTCTTATATAACCCAGGTGCGGATTAACTGAGAGAAAGAGTAAACTGTTGTTTTAGGAGACTCATGGGGGAGAGATGCTTCTGGTCGGGCTACGGACTAACTTCACCAAATGTAGCAGCGAAACGGCACTTGGCCGGTCACCCCGTAGTCCGAATAGCTCGAAGTAGCCTTCACAGGGATGGCCTGACGCTCTCTCTTGCTCTCTCTCTGCTTAGCTCAACACCATCAAAACCGGAAGGAGTCGTGGTTCAGTTCAGCGCGGGAAATCAGACCAACTGCTGCTGCTAGTGTAGGAGTAGTACTGGAGCGGCGGCACCGTCAGAAACAGAAACACCTTTTCTCGTGCAGCATTTATTCCTCATCATGACCGGGCTCCGGCTACTACAGTACAGGGAGACACGGCGACGTGGCGTCGTTAGCCGAAACAGCTGGTCTTTGGGCCGGTGCAACCGGGACCACATGCCTGGGGCAGCGATTCCGACGACTCCAGTATCCGCTCTCCGGCCAGTGCATCAGCTGGGTGAAACGGGCGAAAGAGGAGGCGACGTAGCGCCACCAACCCTCGCCGGCGACGCGCGCACATGGCCGCACGGCTCGCGTGCGGGGCATTATGGAGGACGATGCGTGCCGTAGGCCTCAGAACCAGCATCATGTTGTCTTTTTCCATCGATCGGGGTTGGGCCTCTCCGCCGATGGGCGATGGCGATGGCGATGATAACGGGACAATGTGGTAGAGATGGGGTTACACCGATGGCCAGTGTCGCACATGGTGATAGGGAGATAAAAAAAAGATGGGGTTGGGAAGGCGCGGGCCGCATGGCGAATTCGGCAAGGGGATCCGTTCCGTTGTTTTGCTTGTACGCGAGATGGGTGTACTGCTGCGGGTTCTGGGCAAGGACACCCACGGAAGCATGCACTTGCCCCGCGCGTTCCGGTCTGGTGGATCAACTTGGCAAATTAACTAGCCGAAAGGCGATCGACTAGGCCAGAAAGAAAGCCGAGGTTAGGAGTTGCAGTATCAGATTCTTCGTGCATGGCGATGTGTTCATGTTTGTGTGTGTTCAAAGTAACTCTCAATTTGCTCACCCTGAAGAGACCATGATTCACGGTATGGTGGCGCCCTGCATGCAACGGCGTAAATTATCGAGTTGGGACCGACATCGTTCACCACATGGAGTGATGGAAGTAACTATGCCTGCACGTGATAGGATGATGACACGATCCAGTCAGTACTCTAGTACATGCTCCTAAAGCTAACCAGGTGCCAAATTAACTAATTTATCTCCAAAGTTTAAAATCCACTCTGTGCTGTCCTCATGGGGCCTTCACAGCTAACAGCTTAAAAAAATGGTTCCAATTAAGGCGGAACCGCGGAAGGCTACCACTTGCACTGTCTTGTGCCAGCATCCATGCCCCAGAACCATCGATCACCTGCATTAATCGATCACAAGTTTTCCTTTTTCTTTTTACTGCTGGTAAGATATAGAAAATCCATGCAATCAGCTGCTGAGATGAATGCCAAAACAAATCGTGTTCTGTAGCCAATCTGTACGTGCAGGTAGCAACCTGTCATCACTAAGGGGTGCAAGTGGGGCGGACCATGCCGCTAACCCGTTGGGTCGGCCCGCGCCACTAGCCCACCAACCCACTTCCGCAAACCCATCTCCTGCGTGCAAGTGGGTTGAAGCGGCTGCCCGCTTCCGTCCAGCGGCGCCGCATTGTGCAAGACGACGAGAACGGGCCAAGGAAGTATGACGACAAGAAGTTGCACGAGAGATGACGGCATGATTAACTCCTGCAGCCCCTTTCCCATTAGCTACCATGTTAAGCAGGATGCTGCTCATTGGAGAGGAAGAACATCGCTATGGCGGTCATGGCAGCCGAGAAACGATCAAACGAGGATGGTTTAATCAACGATTCAGCTGGGGTGTTTGAGGGGTTTTGCTCCTAGGATCATGGGACAAGACATGACGCATATGGTTCACCTTGATGAGCTCCAAGCCTAAGGGAACACAAAGACCTGACCGGAGCACGTTGCCCGAGGTGAAAGAAGATGACAGCAGGTAATTTTGAAATCGTCCATATGCAATACCAATCACAAAAATGGAATGAATGAACAACAAGGAACGCGTTCTCTTGTATGTCGTGGGCAGAATCTATCTGAGAAAGCCATAAACTCCATCGAACACTTGCTAGCACCAGTAAAGACGGCTACAGATGCAGACGCTGGTCGCTGGGTGTTAGGGCTGCCGTGGCCTTCCGCTTCGCCAGTCAAAGCCTCTGGTGAGTTGGTTCGCGGGTGTCACGGACACCCGCCAACTACCCAGAGGACACTTGAGTGGGTTTGCGGGCGGCCGCGACGTCCTTGGCGGCGAACGCGGACGTGGGGTGGGCAGCCGTAACCCGCCCCACCTTCATCCCTAATCATCAGTACTGCAATGTCGTCCCCCCTTGTGTAGCTCACCGACACCCTTGGGGTAGATTTGGATGCCTGGATGGCGCCGGTAAGTTGGTAGTACGAGACAAATTCCAATCGTTTCGAGCTTCCAACAACTTTGGTGAGTGAGACAACAGATGAGATGGTAAACAGGATAATCAACCGGGGTGAAACAATCGAACCACAGGGAGTTGCATCCTGCAGCCACAGGTACTCCAGTCCGTCGTATTCGCCAGCTGATGCAGGTTTTGCTTTGGGCGCCGTGATGGGAAATTGGGAATACTCCTGTCTGGCGAGGCCATCGGATTACACGCCTTGACTGGATGAATGAATAATTGAAGCAGTCGAATGCCAACACAGAACGTATAGCTGGATTATTATAGGACAAGTTTCCGAATGGGATTTAGTAGGGACTTTGGTGTTTTCATGTTCTTCACCTAATCGCTTGCATCAAGGCATGATTTTGGCTAGTTGTCACGGAAGGAGGATGATCCAAAAGGATTTGCTTTGTCATTGATTGATCAAAGGGGTTGGCTAGATGACAATAATTGTAGTCGTTCCATGCGTAGTGAGCCAATAGTGGGTATCAACCTTTATATCCAACCGCACACGATTCATCCCAAATGCAACCGATTGCAAAGACTTGCACCTACATGCAGACCGCAACAGCCATGCAATGGTGCCCATTTTGGTCTCCTGCGTGGCGACGTGGTTGCTGCTGGCTAGTGGTTGGGGTTCAACTGGTTGACCAAAGCCATCGTATGTGATTATAAAAGACCACTCCATCTGAGTATCATGTGACGTTAGTTCTTGTGAAGTTCAAACGGGGTGCAAATTAGCATGACAGCTAATAGTTGACATTGAGGAATGAGGATTCCAAGTGCTGTAATCTATCCAGGTAGATCATGGCTTGGATTCGCACTTGTGACAGGTTCGAAATCTAAACGTGGTACACTTTCCTGAGAGAACTGGACTCAGGATGAGATAACGTTGAGCCACTCAGCCAGCCCAGTTGATACAAAGCCGCAAAATAGATAGCCCACCTAAGGCCCATAATAAAATCTTATGCCAGAACAGTGCCCTGAAGGGACTGGCTGAACTATGGTCTGCGATGTCCTGCAGTGATGTGTGATCAATCGCTCCGACTCAACTCCCCGTGCCAATGCGCCGAAGACAGGCAAAGCATAGCTGAGGCGTCGTGCGTGACGCGTGTTTCCACAATTCCACCCGCAATCGCACGGTCGACGGCACCGGTGCAACCACCGCGGCCACCGCCGACAACCGCCGAGGGAAAACTCACCAAAGCCCACCCTGGCACCAGTCTCGAGACTCCAGAGGTCCAATGGGTTCTTTCCTTTTTCACCGGCAGGAAAGGAACAGGAGCACCGTGGGGGCATACCTGTGAGCCGGCAGAGTCGGTGTGGCCGGGTGAGTGTCGCGGCTTGGATGTGGCGCAGCAACGTCGGCGGCGACGTCGATGCGTAACACCTCGCCGACCCGCCCACCACGCGGACTCGCGGAGCAGCGTCGCCCCCTGCACGCGCGCCCGTGCGACTTTGGAGTTTGGACTACGAAGTTTGGATTCTATGCGGTGCCTGTGTTGGACTTGGATTTGAATACCTACTGACTGCTGTACCTGTTAGCCTGTGATGGTCCACCTGGGCTTCCCTAATGCACAAATGTGCAATCACAGGTGTACAGGCTTCCCATCTAGCCCATTGGAAGTTGGGCCATTGGGCTATTTTTTTCCTAATGCCGAGAAAGATAGAAAAAAGTCTATCTTTCCTCCCTAACTATAGGCCGATTTGATTCACATCTTTCAACTCTCAATCAATTTACCTTCCTAAACAGTTGTTAATCTAGTCAACGTAAAACTTATATGTCATTTTAGTAAAAAATTATAAAATAAATGAGACCCACATATAAACCTCTTTAAAAAAATAAAAAAACAATTGGACCCACACGCCATCCTCCCTCCCTCCCTCCCTCCCTCTTTTCTCTTCATCTCTCTCACCGGCGAACAGAGAGAGCCAGACGGCGGCGAGCGGCAATGCAGAGGAGGCAGGCGGCGCGGCAGCAGAATCCGATACATCATCGCGTGCCTCCACGCCTCCACAATTCTCGTCCTCCGCGAACCCGATCTCCTCTCCGCCGGTGAAACCACCGACACCTCGCTCCTCCCCACCCGGTCACCCCCCCTCCGGCGGCGCGCACCTCTGCCCCCCGCCGCCGCAGTCGTCACGTCCGCCCCTATGCCGTGAATGGGAAATGCATCACATGAACATGGGAAAACAATTGTACTTATAAAACTATACCTTGATTTTGTTTATTCTATAATCTGGAAATTGGCTTGCTTCAAAGCTATTACTTTCACATTCTTTGGCAGTGTACTCTTTGCTTTCAGAGTCTTCATCAGTTCCGTCCTTGCTTTCAATGTGTTCTGAATTTGAACCTTTAACCTCACTGCTCTCTGAATCTTCAACCAAATAGTTCGATTCTTCCTCCAAATCATCCATGCTGCCTGAATCACCTGATGGCATTTTTTATCTGCACAACACAAAGGGTTGTGTGGCTTGTTATAAAACATCAATCGCTTCCTCGTGCATGTGTCAGACAAAAAAAAGCAATATTTATGTGTGGATAAAAAATAGCAGACAGTTATAAAACATATAGAACCAAAAACCTAGCTGAGCATGCATGTAAAATCTTGAAAAAAAAAACTGAACTGTACCCAGTTGTGAACACCAAAAATAATAAACAAAAAGCCGCAGCATAACTAGTATCCAGAAAACACCATAGCTACATGACGAACAGGAACCAAAAAAATAAACAGAAACGTCCATTCTTCCTCTAGTAAGGTCAAGTAAAGCAACACTGCAGCTACATTGTCTACCCAATGAATAAGCCAATCCCCAAAATTGTAATAACACCAGCACATCGGCAGACAAATGATCAGGGTAGTGTTACAGTTGAGCATCACAGAATGATATCAGCCCACAGACCCATTAAAACATGCTCCAAGGACTAGAAAACAATAACGCTTCACTTCCCCAGTGCAAAGCGAACTACGTATTAAGAACGCTTGTCTCAGAGGAATCTGCAATACTACTCGTTTCTATTTGAGAGGAATAACATATCAAATATCGAGAAAACAGCAAAACTGAGAAAATTGAGGATAAAAACATGTGGTTCTACAGAAACTACTAAATGAAAGGATGTGTGCAGTGAACTTACAGGCCGACAAAAAAAATATTGATGTATTCCTTTGTACTTTATGGATAACATTTCGTAAGGAAGGAATAAAGGAAACTAGCTTTCCACTTTTTCTCAACCGCTGTAGGAATTCCTTTCTCACTTTGCCTACAACAAACTTTAGGGCTCTGTGATGTTTCCAACAGAACTATGCTCAACTCAAACAGGAACCCACTAATTATGCATCATGATGATGAGATGGGAACCGGCTCCACTGTGGATCACGAGAACCAAAAAGGGAACCGACCAAACCGTGCACCATGAAACTGATATCTAAATGGAAACGAACCTATTAGTTCTGGACAATCATTGCTTGATGAACCTCTGATCTAATATTGTCATCTGAATGAACTGAACAGATACCCAAACTGATGGTCAATGCAGTGTCGTCTGAATGAACACTGCATTGACTACCTTGAGAGCAGCAGCTAGTCTGGTTGCCACCTCCAATTGTTGGTCCTGGTTGCCGCCGGAGGTGACTCAATGCCCGCAAATCACCGATGCATGAGCTAGTATCCAACTGGAAAGATTCTGAACCTGATACAAAGATGATAGAATCAAACCAAAATCACGCCCAAGAAAAAATCGCTAATAAATTTGAGAAAACCTACCAGCAAATCAAACTCTCAAGCCAAAACAAACAGAAGAGAGGAAGGGCAAAACAAATCGGTGACTTGCAAACCCTTGAGCTAATCAATGAAGATGAAGGGGAGAGGGGAAGGGGAAAACAAATCAATCACTTGCAAATTTCAGAAAACTCACATGCAAATCCATCTCCCGACGAAGAAGGGGAGAGTGGAAGGAGAATCGATGAAATCGCCCTAAAATCATCCCTGGATGGGCTCAAATCAAACTGGCAGAATAAAATCAAATCAGTTGATGAGGACACAAGAATCAACCTAATTCGAACTCCACAAATCAAAATCAGTACCAAACCCTACCGGTTCCAAAAAAAAAATCTCTAGAACAAAACAAATATGCGCCAAATTCATGAATCGATTCAGAAAAAAAAAACTCACTACAATGGGGAAGACACAAGATGGACTGCACAGATCCTTGGAGCTCGAAACAAAATCATGAAGAAATTAAATGGGAAAGGGGAACAGATGAAGACGAAGCGGAGACCCCGATTCCGAATTGCTAGACATATTGAACCTGGGTTGGGATAAAAAAAAAGGGAAAGGGGAGCCGTTCGCTCAGTACACCTTTTCGGCTTCTGTGCTCTGTTATAACCAAACATAATATGGTGAAAGAACAGATCTGCTGATCACCCACCTAACTTTAGGGATAAAGGCATTTCCCCATCCAAAAATCTCCATAGAGAAATAATCTCCATAGAGCAAGTACATAATGATGGAACACTTGATGTGGAACCATACTACAACTAGGAAAGGCAACTCGGGTTAAAATATTTGGAGGGAGTACCTAAGCCCGAAGCATGAATCAGTGTCACTGACAGTACTGAACTCAGCAGAACACATACCATCCTCCTGTTTCTATCTCTCAGTCTGTCAGCACCAGAGAACCTGAAAACATCAAACAGTATGAAGGTCAAACCACAAAGCAATAATTCGAATTCATCCCTTTCATATTTTTAAGATATACATTTTAAGCTGCATTAGTGTGGATGATTGATGAAGTTACTTACCCTGGTTAGGATGAATTTGGTGTTAAACCAAAACCAAAAGGGAAGAGTGGATCAAAGTGTAGATCACTAAAATTCACGGGCAGCTGGTCAACAGAGTTGAAACAGGTGCGTGGGAGCTTCCCGGTGAAGCCATAGTCCCCAAACAGTACATCTGCAACATCCTGACCTATTTTTTTTCATTCTTTGTATCCTTTTTATGGTGTGCAATTTAAGCAAGAAAGAATTGAATTGGACTGCAGATAATTAAAATGAGGAACTACAATATAGCACTGGGTTTATTGGTCCATACAAATTTCATTACACTTTTGTCCTTATCAATGACCAATCACTTCTCCCTTGCCATCTGCACTCCAAACAATCGCATTTCCTACATACTATGACCTTTCACATGTGATCATGCACTGACAGAAACCTAATCAGTAAAGCCTGTCCACCTATCTCTTTCTTGAACCTCTTAATCAAAACAGGTCCATAGTCACCACACAAACAAAAACATGGGATCTCTTGTAGCCTCTGGAGATCCAAGAAGCCATTCAGTGCCATCTTCTCTTGGTCAATTTGGTGTGAGGAATGAACATACCACTCATTTGCAATAAGAATACCAATTATCAATACTTATCAATCCTAGAATTTTCTTCATAAGTAACTAATGGAAATGAAGGTAGCATAACACCCAGGTAATAAGCGAAGGCTAGACTGGTCCATGACACTGAATAATGTCATACCCTTGCAGGAATTCGAATAAACAATAAATACTCCCACTATAACCTGGCTGCAATAGAGGAAATAATCTCTTAGCACAAAACAGCAACCAAAAGCATTTTGCTGCAGTTCTGGTAACTCCGTAACTGCAATACCACATGATACCACCAAATCACCTCCTTATTTTAGTAAGCACAGCCACCAAAAAAAAAAAAGAACAAGTAAATCCTAAAAATGTCCAAACTCCCATAACACAGTTCACATATGGTACTGAAATAATCTACGTAGTAGGGGATTACCTGATAACCAGATCATTTACCAAAACACAAACACAAATGATAATAAGTGATACAATGGCCCATATACATATACCAACCTACATTTATAAATTGGTATGAAACAACAGCTTAGGAACCCCACTGAACCACAGAGAGCTGCAACACCAACAAACTCTACTTGTCAATTTACAATCACAAGCATATAGCAATTAAATCGTCTGGTAAAACACCCATCAGATCGACCAATTAGTTAGCAAGGGCTACAACCTCCAACACGAAAAATTGCCTCATCATATGGTGACAACTAACAAGCAATATAACACCACCTCACATGATAGTTCAAGTTAGTCGAACTTTGTTCCTAAGCATAATCCCAAGGTTGGGCCAACACCACCAAACAGTTCCCACTATACACCAATCTAAGTAAAAACAATACCACAATCTCACCAATACAATGGATTCCCATAAACATATAGGAGTACCATGCTAAGAAAAAGCCATTGCACAAAATGCATGCATGCAACCATCCATACAATGATAAGAGAGAGAACTACCTGGTTGCCTGCTGCCATCTTCTGGCCTACAACTTGTCACCTGTGGTGGCTAGCCAAACAAGAATAAAATGTTCCTTGCACATTATTTGGCAACGTCAACAGAAATTTTCACCTACAGAGTACAAAGAACTAATTATAATGAAGGTAGATGGGAAGGTTAGAACTGAACATCCCATTACTATGTAGCAGTGTATCCTCATACAATAAATAATTTATAGCTAACTCGATGAATGAAGAATTATATAAGTATTTTTTCTAGATGACCATTGACAACTAAATGTGCTCATCTCTCCTAACAAAGTATTAAATAAGAATATTTTTTTCTTGATGACCATTGACAACTAAATGTGCTCATCTCTCCTAACAAAGTATTAAATAAGAATATTTTTTTCTTGATGACCATTGACAACTAAATGTGATAATCTTTCCTAAGAAAGTTCGTTTTCACATGGCAAATCAAACAGGAAAGAATATATGATCCTTAAAAAGAAAAGGAAGCAAATGAAGAAAAAAAGGATGATGGATTGCACATCACAATAGAAATAATCCCTTTCCTAGTGACCTCATAGTAATTAAGCCATTATGTATAAAGATTCCATGCAGCAAGACAATCTGTTTTTCTTGTTTCATTGGAGAGGACACAGGAGCAACAACAATTAAATCATAGGTTAAAAACTCCATTCATTATTATATGACATTTTTAGTGTTAAAACGCCATATATTAATGACCGAAGGGATTAAATGATAGAATCAACTCACATATTCACACTCTTTATATCAAAATATCGGTATTCCTTGTCTGAAGGTAATTTTCTGCAGCTATTTTAATCAGAGGTATATTGACCAACAAATTCATTCATTGTGGATGTCAATTCCTTTCACCTCTAATTTTCCTAATCCAGACATTTGAGATCCTTAATAGCATGGTACTTTCAAACTCTGTCAAAACCTGCTATATGGACCACAATCAAGTTGAATACTAAAATTGGTAGAAATTATTATTCATGTCTTCGAAAATCCTACCAAATCACCCATACAAAGCCATCTCACACTGCAAACGTGGCTAGAAAAGTTGAGACCAGGGCAAATATACCTTCGGTGAGCCAACTAAACATCAAGGGATTCTTGGGAGCATGGCTAGTAGAGCCCCAATGACAAAGAGCAGAGCGTATACTATAAATCTACAAGAGTAAAGACAAAACCATCATGGATCTACAAACTTTATAGAGTGGCTTTCTTGTAAATACTGAACTATTTTTTGTAATAAAAAATTTCTAACTACTGGGTTTGACCAGTAGTGTTTCCCCAAAAAAAACCATCATGGATTCTATTAAGCAGATCATAGGGGAGCAAGCAACTCTCTGCCACCGTTGTCGTCTGTGGGGAGGTAACCCGAGGTGGCCGAAGGTGGCAATGTTGTCCAATGCGGCTGACATCAGCCACTTCAGCCACCTCCGTCCCTGGAGGTACCATCCGCTGCCTTCTGCCATCATCGCCATCGAGTTATTGTAGTGGACTGAGAGTGATCATGCTAGATCAATCGCCTTCCTGTTGAGTTGGATCCCCTCCTTGTCGAATTGGAGCACTGCACCTTCCCAAGCTGGAGGTATAGTATCTGCTGCCAGTGAGCTCTAGTAGTCAGGTAAAACTTAAAATGAAAATTGAGATTTCAAAAATAAGAAAATACGGCATGCTGCTTCTACTATAAGAAAGGTCAACCTTTTTCCTTGCTGATCTACTTGACAACAACCAAAACATCAAGCCTCTCGAAAATCTTACCTTGACATGAGCTCCATGTTAACAGTTCTTCCCTTATGGGATAACATCTAGTTTGGTCTTCAAGCATGGCCTAGAAAACTATCGCATGCTATTAATCGGTGTATACATATCATAGATCATTACTGCAACTCAAACATTCTACCATTTGTCCCTATTGAAGCATATCCTACAAATGCTTGAGAGCACCTATGAAGAGCAGAACTGCAGAAGTACCTGCAAGCTCCTCAAGTTATACATGTCCTGGCTATTGAGACATGCACCAACAACAGAAAACATGACGCTGACCGCAGTGATGCAGCACAACAGTCGCACGCTGGCTAACTGAAATGACAATGAAAAAAATTGTCAATAGAAATTTAGCTAATCCAATTTGCAAAATGCCAAATCGGTCAATCGGTAGCTTACTTTGGGCTTTGTCCGCTCTCAACCAAGTTCTAGCACTTTGTATGGCAAGTGAGAGCACTCTGAATATTTTCTCACTGGGCATTGTCGGATATGAAAAGCAAACATTTCTGAACTCGATATCCCCCCTGAATGTTATCTAGCTTCCTACCTGTGGTGCTGTATGGCATCGATCTCAGGCTCCCTTTTGATTGTTTCCAACATCTTGTATGCTGCAGCCTGCTCTCCTGCGAACGCTTTCCTTGGTATGCCTGACCTAGAGCTCTGGTGAATGCAACGGTAAAATCTCAGCTTCTGGAACTAATAAATAGTTATGCATGTTAGTTTAATTGAAAAAAAACATATACAATCATGGAGAAAATCAGTGGCATATATAGACTATAGTAGATAATTCAGTGATTATTGAAAAATCATACATTGAAATTGTCTGATGAGGTTCTTTTTGAAGGAAAAGGAGATGAGAAGAAGCATCTTTTTTAATAAAATAAGACACTATGAAAATACAATTGGCGTAAATCCAAAAGGTCTGTTGCATTTTTACTTTTGTCAAAGGAGATAATTCAACTTTTGCGACATTGAATTGGTATAATGTTGACACCAAAAGACAAAGTGGATATGCTCTTAGTTTGTTGCTGATAACTGAACAGAACATGAGTGCACAGTTGGTTTAGCAGGTTGCTCACGAAAACAAGTGCTCAGCTAATTAAGTGTCTTTGCCTGGTCTAACATGTCTAAATCAGCATAAAAATCCAAATACTCCATTGTGCAAGAACACTTTATCAGTCACCAACTGAAACTTCTATGATGGGATTCTTTTTTTCAATCCTAAAAACTTTCACACTCTTAATCTTTCTGACAAAGTAACCATTTGTCAATCATGGCACTGAGAACAATGCAACTGAATTGATCAGGAAGGCAGTGAAGAAACTTACAGTGAGCCGGTGACCATGGCGAATATCACATTCATCACCTGTGCTCCGGTGTATCCCTCGGTGGCGAGGCTCTCCCTTACGCCGGAGCTGTACGTGCTCTTCAGTGATCTGCTGTACTTGGCCACCACCTGCTTCTCTCCAGTGAACGACGTAACCTGCATTTGACGGACAGAATATTCAGAGCCATGGCGACATGTACAAAAAGGTTAACTGAAGTGAAGGCTGATGTTTACTGTTTACATGGAGCCGATGATCTGCTCGACGACGACAGACGCCTCGGCGTAGGCGGCCTGGGCGAGCGACTCCATCTTGGCGACGACATTGGACATGACGGCACCGGCGAGGACAAGCGGCGGGATGGTGGCGACCATGACGAGGATGAGGAGCCACCCCTGCGCGGAGGCCACGGCGAAGCTGGAATAACTTGCTGACCTTCTCACCCATGGCGTCCTGGATGAGGATCGTGTCGCCGGACATCCTCAAGACGACCTCGCCGGAGTTTGTGTGCTTGTCGAAGAAGGCGATCTCCTGCTGGAGGATGGTCTTCAAGTACAAATTGCCCTTTTCCCCCACGGCACAGGGGACGGCCGGATTCCTCGGGTGGGCTGCCACCGCGTACCCCAACGCATCGGGGACCAGCAACATGCATCGGGGAGGCATTGCCGTCGTTTCCCCTCCCCGCCACCGCCACCATCTCTCCATCAACGTCCACGCCGGATCTGCAGGTCGAAGCTCCGAGCCACACGTCGTCGTCGTCGCTGAATCGACAAGAGGGAGGCCCCGATCTGCGCCACTGCCCACATCGATTTTTGCGCCGCCCCTTGGAGTGGCTACCGATGTCGCCGAACCAGCGCCGGCCCTCGTCAGCGCTCGCTACCGCTCCGCCGTACCGGAGCCTCCGCTCCGCTCCACTTTGTCACCATCTCCGTCGTCGCTGTCATCATTATAATGCTCCCTCGATATGAGAATCTCCGTCCGATGACTCTGCTAGGTACTTCCTATAGTAGAGTGGTATGCCGTCTTCCTCCGGTTCCCTATGCTGTGGGGCAGCGTTTCTTGGGTGAAATGTCGCCGTAACATCATCGTGTTCCCAAGTTTGGACTAGGCCATCTTTTGGTGACCATGTAGAACTGCCCCCGGTAAACAATCACGTCTTCTTACATGGATCGCGTTGGCAGGGCCACTACTACCGTTGCACACCGGCTGACTGTCTCCTGCGTCTGCTAGCTACGACGAGCCAGCCGGCCGGGGAGACTTTTTCTTCGGCCTTTTTCTTCCTTTTGCTCCGTTCAAAACGTGGGCAAGAGAACAACGAAGGGTCCTGACCTTGACTCCTGAGGAGGTCTACCCATCTTAGTCCACCTTCCTAGTCAGATGAACTGGTAAAATATGTACACTCAGCACTTCAGATATATAGAGGGAGAGGTGATCAACATTATGCAGAAAAACGAGAGCAAGCTCATCAAGCATAACTTTAGTACGTCCTCTCGATTAACCACAGACAGGAAACTCTGTCACACAATGCTTGGTAGTTCTCTGAGACGCGGACAGTAGATGTACAAGGCTACTCACATACTGCCCACGGTCTCTGAATACAAAAACTATACCAGTATGGAAAAAATACTATCGGATGATTACGTCAGCATACGGAAAAAAATAGCACACAGCTAAAAGAATCGAATCCGACAAATTTTATACAGCAGTCACATTGGGCATAGGTGGTGCTGGTGATGGCTCTGTTGAAGATGGCTTATACGCTGTCTCCTGTGCCTCGGTAGAAGGTGCGCCATTTGTAACTTGACCAGGAGTAACTGCAGGTTGGTCGGTGCCATTAGAATCAGCTGCCGTAGCTGGAGCACCAGAAGTAGCATCAGGATTACTTGTTGCGTCCGTTGCAGGCGCTGTTGTAGCTTCCACATTACCAGAGGCTGCCGCTGGTTCTGTAGTAGCTTCGGCGTTGCCAGGGGCTGCCGCCTGTTCGGCATTGTCAGGCGCTGCTGTTTTCTCTGCATTGTCGGCTGCTGCTGTAGTCTCTGATGGTTTTGGTTCTTCGGCATTCTGTGTTTGAGCAGGAGATCCTTGAGCTGTAGGAGCAACCTGAGCTCCAGTGGTGCCTTGAGCCATGGGAGTGCCCTGCACCATTGGGGTGTTTTGAACCATAGGAGTGCCTTGAGCCATGGGAGCACCAATAGCTGCAGTCAGGGCCTGCGTTGCATTAGGCAGGCCAAGTTTCCCACCAGACTTTTTAATTACAATGGGAGGTGCGGATAGAGGAGGCATCCCAGGAGGAAGTATTTCAATGGGTGGCTTTTTCTCCGTTTCTCCCAAAGTGGTAAGCTTTGGATCCTCAAGAGAGGCCAAAAACGCTGCTGCAGCATCAGTTTTTATGGTGGGTGTGTGATCCAGCTCCTTCTGTAGCATTTTGTTCCATGCTATGACTAAGTTCCTTAATGATGGACGACCATGGGCCTGAAAGCAGAAGTTCCTTGTAAGCGTTTGATAATCACATACATTCTAGAAGAGTCAGATAACGAAATGGATTTCTTTAGGGCAACAACAATGGAACAGATTGGATAGAAAAATAATGCTTATGGTTTGGCTAAACTCATGAACTAGGATTGGAAAAATGCATGAAGGAAAAAACTCAATATATAACTTACTTGAGCATGCAAAACAGCCTCAGCCAACATTCCTGTGTCTTGCCATGCTTTTTCCATGAGGGCGTTATCTCCCAGAACTGCAGCTGCAAACGCTGCTTCACGCCCATGGCCAGCTGTGATCAAATTAGTTACCAAACCCTGGCAATGTGCAGCACAGATATTGGTGATTCTTCCTAAGAAATATCTGGCAATTCAATGATCAGCAATACTCACCCTGCTCTTTTTTTTTATAAAAAAAGCAATGCATATCCTCTATATTTCTGAAGGTTCATGGTTCATGTTCATTGGTCTGATCACTAATTTATTTGGCAAGAATGCAAGAGCCATATGACCTAAATAAGTCCAAGCACATATTTGTATCGATTTTTCCCTGATCGCATCATACCAGTCTTGATTAGATTGCTTAAATATACCTTATCAAAATATGATTATGGGACCAGTAAAGACATTAGCATAGTGCATAGAGCTTAACTTGCAAAATGTGTACAAGGAAACAGAAGGTTTTAGCATTTGCGCATGAATGGACAATTTGCCATGCCATATTCCACAAAATGTGCTCAACCTGGAGAAGCTAATGACAGACACTTGTGTGTGGCATAACTCTCTGATCATAGCACTTTTGCAGACAAGATCATGGATGAGAATCCATTTTTTAAATCACAAGCACCATTATACACAAGAACCCAAATTCTTAATAGCAACTTACTGTTGATTAATTTTAGTCAAAGTAACATACCGACAGCTTAGTAAGCTCTCCATGGTTCGCAAGACGGAGTGCCAGGCCTCGTAGCATTTGCCCATGCAGAGCACCCTTTACAGAAGCTGCAGCAGCCAATCTCTTTAGAACTTCACGAGCAATGTCAGCCTGTCCAGTGGCATCTGCAGCATCGATAAGGTCGAAAAATTCCTTGACAAACTTCACTATCCCTTGCACGGCATCTGCCAGACTTTCTTGCTTAGCTTGCTTAGCTACTGCTAAATTAAGAATCTGTGTAACATCGGTAGCAGTAGTTTCTTGTCCCACATCTCGGCTATTGCTCATTGTCAACAAGCATGCAAGTGCTCTTTTCAAGTCATTACTTTGCATTGCGAGATCAAACTCTAACCTGAGAAATATCAGCACAAATGAACTCAGGAAGAAACTCTGCATAGTTTCTATCAATATTATACCCTTAGTTTAATAATCGAATTAAATAGAAGAACATCAATATAACATCTAACAACCAAATAGCACTCAGAAACAATATGGACCTCTTTGATATTCCAGGTAGATGAAGTGCTTCAGTAGCATAGCCCATTCCCAGCATAAACTGAGCCAGGTCATCATGATGCTCCCGGCCAAGTCTAGAGGCCCTGTATATTAGTTTTTGAATATTACACATTTGCATTTCCCACTTCAAAACATCAGCAAGATGCAAATGTTCTAAGAACAAATAGGTACCATTTCACGGCACTAACTGGATCTCCATATGCTGCAAGGCACCGGCATCTGATACCAGGATGGCTTAGAGATAAGGCATGTGCACACATATACCTAAAAAAGGTGATAATAGTGTCAGAGTTATATCCCAATGCACGACTCAAGAATAAGAATATGGTAACTGCATTTTTTTTGGCAAACTTTAGTCCATAAAACCTTCCTTGTGCATGAACTGCTCTTGCTCTCTTAAAAATGAGATAGTTAAGAGGTTTACCTGTCAACAAGCCATAGAACTCCATCTCTGACACCAACCACAACAAGGGGTCCAATAGGTCTTTTCTGCTCAGGAGGGAAGCGGGTTACTGCAACAGATACCCCTCCTCCAGCAACAGCAACTTCAGCATATCTTCTATCATCCAATTCTTTCTGAAACACTGAATCTTCTCCATCTAACTTTGATTGCTTTGGCACTATAAATGGGGGTATAGATGGAGAATACTGAAAGGAGGCTAACCGAACAACCTGGGAAATATACAGAGTAATGTAAAAATAATGATAACTTGTTCTAAATGAGATAAATACCCATGCACAATATTTGATATACTCCCTCTGTTAACATACTTAATAGTGCACAGTTTGACTTGTGCATGATTTCCATATTGATTTATTTTCCATTAATGTCTTATACAATATATTGCCAATAACTACAAAATCAAGTTCAAATGAAATACTTTGAAATATGAACCCAATGGCACCCATAAAAAATGAGATATAAAAATAACATTGCCAGGATGCTTTACATAACAGCCCACTAACCAATAGTGAATGCATTACTAGGTTAACTATGTGTATCCTGAAGAGAGTTCACTGCTCATCTGATTGACATCGCAGTCCACTAACCATTAATGAGAATTCTTGCTTTACTATTTCAACTACATGTATCCTGAAGAGATATCTTAACAGTCAGATGAAAAACACCAGGTTACACCTGATCAATTTTTGAAAAAAGAGACTTTGATTCACAGAAGATTCTACAGACTGTAGCTGAGGGAAGTTATGATTCTTTTCTTTTTGAAGGTGACAATTAAAGGATAGGAATCCAAATAATTGTGGATGTGAAAATAAAAGGGATCATAGTAAGCAAACGCAATCTCTTCCTTAAAAATGGAACAGGGAAATAACAACTATGTTCATCAAACAAACCCAACAAGACTACATCAAACCAATGGCCGCTATATACAAATAAGTGCAAATAGGAAATCCATACAACTAGGAAGAGAAGCTTCAAATACATGAGGATACATTTTGATCATGTAAAGTAATAAATTTCATATTACTGAAACCGACTTCAAATAACATTAGATGAACACAAAAGAAAACAGTCCATAAGTAGAAATGGTACAAAAGAAATCAAGAATGTAGAAAACTGTACCTGCAACATTGGAGGTCTTAACGCTATTTTTTTAGATGTGGTAGTCTTGGGACCTTCAACTGTAATAAGAGCCAAATCTCCATGCTCTGCAGCCACCCGAGTCTGAGCTTCTCTTGCTTTCATTTCTTCTTTCCTCTTTTTTGTTTCAATGTCAATGGCAGCCACACCCGCATCAACAAAGACACACCTAGATATTATAAACAGGCTCAGGAGACAGAAGGACATTCCAAGTGCTATAAAAACTTTATAGCATTGTTTGCTGGACAAAGAGCTATCTAGGTCAGGAAGTATATAATTAAGGCATAACAAAGAGAATCCTATATTAAAATATGAAAAAATGCTCAGAAAATAAACAGTGATGTTTCAGAATAAATCAGACCACAGAAGATGTAGCCCTTGCTCAATATGCTAGCACTTCACATTCTGTACCAGCAAATGTATTTTAAAATTTACTGTATGACAATATAAATTTAGAAAAAAGAAATCTGTTCATCACGAGCTGTGTTTTGGACAGTATAACTTCAATTATACAAGGATTCATAGGCTTCCTGTGGCACCCCCAACTTTATAGCCATATTACACACCAACATTCAGAACATAAGAATAGGGCTATTGACAGACTCCATCCTAAAACTCCAAAACAGACTCATGGGAACACAAGTAATAACGACATGGGACATCACAAAAAAAAACTTAGGGTTGGAATAAATAACTGCACATAAAAGATTGATGGCTTACTCGATGGTGGTGGGCGTAGCCACAAACAACTGCCTATGATGCCAAACGGCACCTGTAGCAAAGGGAATTGAAACATCTCCAAGATACCTAAATTGGGGCCGCAAGGAAGAAATTACAATATACTGCTGATAAGCGAATGCACAATACTCTACGGTTTGGTCCCACATGGTCCACTCAGGCTGTGCAAGTAAGCCGCTAACAGGTTGGTAGGTCTCCCAGCTGCAGAAGCCAAATACAGTTAACCAGTTTGTGTAACAAAGGCACATTATCAGCAAAGATCAATGCACATTTTCTTGCAGTAAGCAAATGTATTAGAAAAATAGGTCATCCTGCGAGTGTAAAACAGGGCCAAAAGATAACAATAAGTGCAAGCCAAACTCAAGACTAACAGATACAAAAATAGCATAACAACACAGAACTGGCAAACCAGCATGATTCTGATTAATAACGAATTCATAACAGCAAAAAAGCTAGATTAGAATTTTTTGTAAAAAAAAAGGTGATCTGAATTCTGAGATTAGGAGATGAAAATTTTAGCTACAGGTCACATAAGTAATAAAGCTTAATATGACTCCAGAAATCACATTGCATCAACCAACACATAAATTCAAAGGATAAAGCATGGATATCTCAAAAGCAACAGGCACACCAATACCTGTATAACTGGAAATTTTGAGGAGGCCCTTCTTTGGAGGAAAATGGATCATCTGAAGCAAATGATGATCCACTTCCTCCAAAACCTGATAAGGGCATAGATTGAACAGTCGATATAGCTGTTGCCATCACAGGACTGATTCTACGAGATGTACGGTATGTGACACCAAGCAAAGCACCACCATGCAAGCCAATTACCTGCATGATCACAACCACAACTATCATTTTCTTGAAGCATTATTGAGTACTGACAACACCTTAATTAGAAAAGACAAGATTCTGCTGCTGATTTTCTGCAGATGGCTGAAAAACTAAGTCTCCTTTTCACTGATCAACCAAGGATATGCTCAAAGGTGAAAGCAACACCTATCCAAGGAAACAACTAAATTGCTATCACATACCACCTTAGGATCGAAACTCTGAAAATCCTGATACACAGCACAGCCATAGTATGAAAGCAAAGAACCAGTGCAGTATCTGAATGATGCCAACATGACAAGGTGTGGCCATGTGAAAGTAGAATTAAATTTCATACAATTTCACTAAGTATTCAGTATTTTTATTGCACTATTCACCAAAACAAACTTGATTGCAATTAAACAAGAAAAATGAATTAATAACCAGAAATAATTCACATGTAGCACTTTAAATTTAAGAAAAAAATGATATTAAATGGACTACAAACTTTTACACCAGAAAGCCAGAAGAGAACATTTTACATGAAACAAATAGGAAATCAAAGATCGGTTGCACCCAAAACAATACATCACCATGTGCAGTGTGCCTGAATATATGTCTGGGAAATGACTTAAATGAGTGAACTTATTAAGATGAAAAATTTTAATAAACTCCAGCATGTCTAAGAAGCTCCTGCCAATGTCCAGCATGTATTGTACTAATACACCATATACGTTATGCTGTGCAGTTTCATATTCCATCAAGAAGCAAACCAAAAGATTATCTAGGAATGTAATTACTGCCTTGCTACAGTCACAAGGTACTGAACTGAACTAAAAGAAAAGGAAAAAAACTGCCTGAAGTAAAAAAGTGATGATTGCCAACCGGTTCACTGCGGCCATCAATGGATCTTTGCAAAACATGTGCTGTTCCATCATCTAATAAGATGCGCACTTGTACTGTGGCTGCAGAAGCAGCACTAGCTGCTGCAGCTGCAGCTTGAGCTGCAACAGCAGCTGCTTCCTTTGCCTTTTTAGAAGAACCACCCTTCACAATAAGTGGCATCCTTGGAGGCAATGCACTCTCTACCAAAGCATATCTGTCACGACAGGTGTCCCAAGCAAAGAGTTTCCCTGTACCTGAATCAACGACTGACCAATCACTTGCTTTGTATACAGCAAATGAAGGGATGTCTGGCCATATAACTGCAACATACCTGTAAACAAATCAATAATATTTTCTTTAGAAAATTCATTAGAAGGCATATTACATCTAGGAAGCAAGTAGCTATGGTATACATGAATAGTGGTACATGTCCAATTCAACCTAGGCGGCCAGTCAGTCAACATGAGATTCGTTCAATGAAACAAACTACGGGCAGAACTACTTGTATCTCTGTATGATAGTCAAGTGCTAGGTGATAATATGGTATAACAGTTACTTACTTTCCAGAGCTGCTAACTGAAAGAATCGAATAGGAATCATGAGGAGCTGGTGTGCTGATATGCTTCTTGGTCTGCTTTACTAACAGCTGTTCCAAAGGACCATTCCTTGACCTTCCCATTTCAGATGTGACACCAGCATTTCCAAGGGAGGGATTTGCTGTGTTTGACAATTGGAAATTCAGCAGCTTAAGTTCTCTTTCAACAATGTAAACGGCAGAGTGTTCCTTGCTTTCTGCTGGTGTTGGTAGAGGAGCAACAGCTGGAAGTGCTCTTGGATCGAACTCGCTTAAAATAATACCAATATTAGTTCCAGTAGCAACAAGATGTGGTTGTAAGGCGTGTGCCACCATGCAGTAAACCTAGAATAGCCGCAAAATTCAACCTGTGATTAGCATGCTTGGAGATAAAATATTACCGGGGCTTTATATTTATGCCCCAAAATAAATTGTCAGAACAGAGAGTAATTGGCCACTGAGAGAAAAGGAAACCAAGCACATTTGATGATAAAGTTATCATTCGCATATATTGTTCCTTCAATTTTCAATGCAGAAGGATGTTGTATACACAATTAAACTAGCCATGAGGGACAAATGTCACAAAACCCCAAAAGAAGATCTTAAACTTGGTCTTGCTATGCACTCTTTTTTAAACCTTTAGGTGCATTGAGCAATACAGCTCGGAAGTTGGAACAGTACATACCAGTTTCTGTAGCATTTCTATTCTACCTAGCAAATGGTATTCCAGATATGCATGTGCCATGCAACACCTGTGGTCAGATTTTAGTATTTTACTCTGAGGGCATAGCACTCAATCCCTTCAAATTGTGAAAGCAACAGAAAAAGTTCGTTGTGTTGCACAAAACACAACCTAGCTCCTAATGAAGAGAAAAATATAGTGCAATTGTCGGTTAAGACACAGTAGCTTCATTGCATATCATTAAAAACATCATCACCCGAATGATCATCTTATTTTTTTCATATGAAAGGAGCTGAACTAGAAGCGTACCCTCAATTTCTTATGCTGCACAAGGACTTGTGGAGGAACAAGTGAGGACAATTCACAGAGTGGTCTTGTTAAAGCAGAATAGGTTGGATGTTCTATGGCCCTGTAACACAAAATGAAAGAGGGATTAGAGAGATTAGTCATTATTGAAAGCACTAAAAAATATCTATAACTTGATATTTCCTTCCAAACACAGGAACATACCATATATGGGAGTCCTTGACACAAGTCAGAATATCAAGGTTTGGTGCACGAGGATGACACCACGATGCAACACTATGGCAAGCAAGTTTAGGTACTGGTTTAATGCGTCTTATTTCCTGCACAGAAGATATGCTACTGCATAAGCTCTTCCTTAAATAACAAAAAATGCAATCTCACGGAAATAGTGAATATACCTTAAATGTAACAGTATCCCATATGGCTAAAGTTTTGTCAGCCCCTATTGTAATGAGTTGTGGAGCACTTCCCATTACCCGTGAAAGTTCAACTGCAACTACACCTCCATCATGAGCCTTGAGGAAGACACGCATAAAACAAATTAGGTTAACCAAGATATGTGCTGAACTGTTAGGCAATGCTATTAAGATAATAGTGAAAGAACAGAAACATAAGAATATGCAAAAAAATGCTACCTTCAAACTAATCTTAGGGACGAGCTCACGAGAGTCATGGATATGATCAGCGCTCCATAATATAAGTAGACCATCACTACCACCAGAAACTAAATGTACCTGAAACCACATGTGCTTGCTGATAAAAGAAATATATACGACTATAAATATCAGATAAGTCCAACATACAATGCAAAAGACAACTCATATGTACATAGCAGAGGAAAAACACCATATGGTTGCAAGACACAAGCAAAGAAAACCAAAAATGGAGAACAGTCAAGCCATAGTTTTACCTCGCCTGCTGCAGACATGAATGTCGTTATGCAAGATATTGCTCCTTTGTGTCCACCTGTATACCTTCGCACAAGCTGCACGGATCCAACTGTAAGATTTAAAATGCAGAAATGGAGGAACAGAGGGAGACAATAGGACATTTTTGACCTTCCACGTCAACATTGAAAGAACTCTTATCACTCCATCAGAAGCTCCAAATGCAACCAGAGGAGCATCACTAGAAGATGACCGGGAGAGGAATTCCATACTGCAGAAGAAACATGCTCTAAGTTGCTGTGAGATTGGCATATGCTCTGTTGGTTACAACTTTACAGGATAAGAGACGCTAGAATTTTTTCTCAATTATAAGAGATTTAAACACTGATCCCGACGAATTACTAACAGAAAAATTTGTGGAAATGGGTTGCATTCAACTCAGAAAAGTGCTTTGGACTGGCTAAATCAGTGCCTTAGCATAAACCAGTGAAACCATAAGCTAATTTATCCAACTGTGGACCTCAATGGAAATAGCACTCATGATTATTTAATGTCAAACTTAAATTATCATTCTTCTTTGGTCAAGCCACAAGAAAGAAAGATATGTGGTAAAGTTGACCATAGTTTAGCGTATAGGCATTAAGCGATGGGGGATAAGCATTTCACAACTAGAATGGTTTTGCTTATTTTTGCTCGGAGCATCCCCTGCAAAATATGCTTGTTAAAGAACCAACATTTGACAAGAAGAGTTAATTTCAGGCACATCTAAAATCTAGCAAAAAATAGCACAAACACAAATAGCCATAAACCTGTAAACATGTGTAATCAGCAAAGTAAAGCATACCATAGAAGTGACTTGTTGTCAAGCTCTTGCTTAGGAACATCACGGCCACGCATAGTCACCAAATCTAAAAATATTACTTTGTTCTCACAACAAATCACAACAAAATGCCTTCCTCTTGTAGATGGTGCAGGTGCACTGAGAGCAGACGATTGTTGATTGACCGCAGTTGGAGACTCAGCAGCAGCAGAGCAATTGCGCCAATGTTGCCAAAAGCGAACATCATCATCATAAAAGCTAACCTGCTTTACACTTGGGGAAGGACAGTGAACCATTTGAGAGTCAGATGATACCATGAAAATGGGGAACCAGAAAAGGGAAAAAAACACTCAAATCAATACCTCCCCCCTCGGATGGCCTCAGTGGGCTTTCCTTTTGAATCTGCAGAGAATTTGGTGAAGATCAGAATAAGCCAGAAGCCCAAAAGTATATCTTATATATAACTATAATGCTTCTGCACATCAAAAACTGAAACATCATGAATAGGAACATTAAGAGGAAGGATGTGAAGCCAGAAAACAGACTATTGTCATAAGGACCATGCTACAGCTAACATCACCAGAGATTCAAATTTATGCAGCATTGATGTATCTAGTGATGCCAAATCTTCAAAATATAAGATGCTTTTACTGATGAATCCCTCTGCTTTGTATGCTTGCCCATCTTCCAAAGGTTAGTATTGATTAACAATATTAGTCGCATGAGAAAATTAAGAATGCAGTTATTGCATTATTTCCACTTTCTACCCCTAATTTAATCATATGAAAGAGGTTCGGTATTTGTTGTACGCCATGTAATAGGGGTATGTATGGCCATTTCTTGTTAACTTTTTTCTGAATTTGGGGCCTCCATCGTCTGGGCATGTTGTGAGTTTGGACAGGTACTATGAAATGTATGGACTACTTTGAGAATGCAAGAGAAGGCAGTAAACAAAAATGATGATAAATTGAAATGATATCAACCCCCGACTTGACAACACAGTAACACTTCTTTTGTAGTTGCTCCTTAAATATGAGTGCATGAGACGAAAGCTGATCACTAAAAGGTCTATTTATTACTATGGGAGATTATGAGATCACATTACTACAGGAAATTAAGCAAAGTAGTATTCTAGCTCTACACAGACGAACACAACGAATTCTCGACAGTCCCAAATCAGGAGAGAAACACACATTTCCTTATTTCAACCATTTAACCGTACATGCATCTGGATTGTACAACACTAGGTAAGGTGCAAATCTAACATTACCACTTTAGTCCTGCACAACAACTATATAGCATGCGAAACTACCGATCACAGCCAGAACTACTGCACCACATACCAGTGTCTCCCTCGGCGAGCTTCTCAAGCTTAACTCCAACCAACCGCCGCTCGTCTACACCGCCCGCCTTCAGCTCGTAGATCACCTAACACCACACAAATCAACAAATTCAAACACCGGTCGAGATCAATTCCATCGCAAACAGAGCTCGCTAAGCTGGCCTTCCGGCACGACGAGATCAAATGGAGCCAAAAGAAAAGGAAACTGAGGCAAGCCCAATCCCCACGGGATCTCTCGCGGAAAGCGGTACCTGACGATGCTCCCAGTCCCAGACGGAGACGCGGTCATTGGCATCGGCGGTGACGAGCCAGGGGTGCGTGGGGTGGAGCTGGATCTTCATCACCTTGTCGCTCGTCGGCCGGAACGCCCTGAGGCGGAGCATCTCGGCGGCGGTGAGGCCGCCCCAGTCGAAGGGTGGGCGACGCGGTCGTAATGAGAGATCTGGAGATCTGGGGGGAGGAGCAGGAGTGCGGTTAGTGATGCGCTGCGAGCTCGCGGGGGTTGGGAGGTCGGGGAGGTCTGAGCTGGGGACGAAGAAGAAACAAAAGACGGAAAGGGGAGATAGAGCATAACAGAAGAGGGTGAGCTGTGGAGATTAGCTTAGTTAGTATTGGGCCGCGATAGAGGCCTCGCTGGATTATTTACGCCCATATAGGAGCTAAGCTTTCGGCCCAAATTAGGTTTAAGATTAAAATGGATTCACTTCAGTTTTGGGCCATGAAACGTTCTGGTAACGTGTAGCAGAAAATTGAAATTCCTCCCATCAGCCTGGCCTAGCTCGGAATTTTGCGAGAACGACTGTAAGAGGCAATCGTTCAAGAATGGTAGAAGATAGAGCCACATGTCCTATTTCTGTTATATATACTGGCCTGAATAATTAGGTGTGAATAATACGCTACAATTAGAGATCATCATCATTACTGTTCGTTAGGACAAAGATTGATATCCACAGAATCATGCGGCCAGATTATTAAGTATATTCGAGATGGTGAGCAGTGACCTAGCTCATTAAGTTCCACATGAACGTAATCGTTTTACTTCTAGCTTGGATCGAGTAGTGTCATGCATGCGCTGATGCACAGGTGCACATGCATCAGCTATAACTACCTCAAAATCTTTGTCTAATCTCGTCCGAGAATCCCGCGCGATCAATGGATCGAGCATGCAGTCCCTCTCCTCGCGTGCTCATTAATGAAGTCATCGAGCAAAATAACGACTCCCCCATGTTCTTTTACTTGGATTGGATAACAAGCATCTTTCACGACAGTAAACGGCCAATGCCAGATAACAGCGACCGGTGTTCGAGCATTGATGGATAAATAGGTAACTGAGACACAAACTCTGGGTCTAATCAGCTAAAGTTTATTTACTCTGGGTCAATTGCGTCCAGTACTGCATTTGGCAGCAAAATTTTGCTCTGCTCAGCCAGGAGAGTTAACCGCCACTCACAACGTTTGCGTCGACACCACATGCATGCTCATAGGCTTGTTCTTTCGAGGACGAAATGTTTGCAAACGCCTTGCATGGCAAGCTAGCCTGCCGGGTTAACGCGCATGCTGACGAGGAGAAGCAGAGAACTTGAGACTCACGGCGAGCACCAGCGCGGTCCAAGTCATTCATGGTCAGGGCCGACTAAGCAGGAGGGGGACGTGAAGCAAGCAGAGGAGAGGACATAGAGGAGCCTAGCTAGCGTAGCTAACCTAACCCACGCGTGAACGGAGCTGAAAATGGAGACGTCCGTGCCATGCATGCAATCGTGTTAGTATCTTCGCCCCTGGCGCATGTAGGTGGGTGGGTGGCCTACCTGACTTGTTGTTTTTGCCAATCCGAATCAGAAGCACGTGTACTGCCGGGCCGGCGAGAGCTAGCGCGCGGCGCGCACAGTGGGTGAGCGTGAGTGAGTGGGCGAGCTAGCGAGTGATCAAGTGAGCCCCTCTGATCCCTGGGCAGCGGCGGCACATGCCCTCCTCCTCAGCGCCGCTTCAGCTCTGCAAGCTCTGGACGAATCGATCGGTCACTACTCACGTACGTCACCTCTCCTAGACGGGAACGTCACGTCAGCCAAGGATGCCATAACAGCATATACGCGAGGCGGAGAGAGATGGGGCGATTAACTAGGCGTCGTGCGAGGCTGCGAGCCGCGTTGGCCGTTGAGAGCTAAGCGCGACATGCATGCGGCAAATGCGAGTCCAGAGCCGGCAGCCGGCCGCCGGCCGCCGGTCGGGGGCGGAAAGGGAAAGGTAACCGCAGGTCCGACGGCGTCGAGCGGGGGTGGGATTCGCTATATTGGGCCGTGGCGTCGCGGGTGGCCCGCGTCAGGTGGTGGTTGCGCGGGTCCGGGGCCCGCCCGCGTTTTTATCCTGAACCCTTGCCGAGCACAGGGCGCGGGTCCGGGGCTTCCAGGGCTCGAGGCTGCTAGACAAAGTTAGAAGCGAGAACGTCATCAAGCCGCAAAATACCATGAGGGGTGTGTATAGAAAATGTGAAATAAATTGGAGACATGCAAAACGTTAACCAGTACCACCACGTCAAATTTAACTCCATATTTGCGGCTTATTTGGTGGAATTTTAGATTCTGAGAAACAACCGGTAAGGATTTGAAGTAGCTGAAAAAAAATAAGTTTCTGACTCATTTTTTGAATTCTGCAACTATAGCTTTTTTAGAATATGGACAAAAAGCTAGAATTTAGAGGGCTTTTCATTCTAGGAGAACACTATAGCTGACAAAAGCTCTCTCTCAAATATGCTCTTAAAGTTCACACCGAGATAAAAAAACAGACTCTTTATACCCTATACTGTTTTCACACTTGTGATCTAAAGAATGTCTGTAATCATGTGGTGCAACGAATGATTCTTTTTCACCATCCAGGCATAGTTGGTCAGGTTCCATACCTGCCACCTATAGGTGTCTGCCATCCGATTCAAGTCATAGACCCTAAACTACCTAGCATGAATGTTTATATTTACAGCTAATTTTTTAAGTGATAGATGATGTGTTGAGACATTTTTAATGACTTCATTCTTAAAATATATCGGTCTAGATTTTTTTTAGTTCTCTTATATATATGAGTGTTTGCATCTGCCTTGTACTGTGTTCAAAAAATAAAATTAATAGTAACATAGTAATGTGTCATCATATTGCATCTCACATTTTTCCACTACATTTTGCACTTTTTAGTTGGTACTAGTGCTAGCACCATTTTATAACGTAGAATTTATGGGTATTTTGCATGAGTTTTAGGGATGTATTTCAAACGGTATATTTGTGTGAAACAGTTGGTTTGATCATGATTATTTGTTATGGTCTCATTTTTTTTCTTTTTAAAGATATATATTTTATTTTGATTTTCGTTAGCATATTTTTTAAATGGTTAAATATTATGTTTTATTTATTTTTAAGTTTATAATAATTAAAATTTTAATTAATTATATGTCAATAATTTTCTGGCTTTATCTACTTTTACTTCATCTTCCTATTGTTAAAAACCATCGCAGCCTTACTACTATATGTACGTAGCACGCGGCCCCTCCTCGATCATGATACAAAGGGCAGAAGGACTAATAACACAGGTAGCCAAAATATGATCGATTGATATGGCTAGAGATCGGGGCTTCTGCGTGTTCTTTCGTGATTAGTGCTACGATGGAGCGGCTAGCCTGCCACTCCTACTAGTTGCTAGCTAGCCATAATGGATGGCAGACCGGCCGTCCTCGCCCGGGCACCCGCGCGCTGTGAGTGATCAATCTGGAGTGCCGAGTACGCCGTCGGCGCGTGCAGCAGTGCAGGGGAACAGGAACGCTAATTTCCATTATATCTGACAAGGATTGCACCGACCGTCTTCATCTTCCAGTTGCAGTGGTCAAAAAAGCCTGCGTGCGAGCATAACTTAAATTAGGCCATGTTGCTTTGAGCATTCTAATGATTTGTCCTATTATCCGAGCCGTAAATAGCCATGGCGGAACAACCTAGCCGATCTAAGCCTCATTAGTCGATAGGTAACGAGGCTTGCTATATTTATCAATCAAACGATTACTTATTGAATGTTAGTTACTATGTTTCGATAGAAATGATTACTTTAAGATTCATACAAGCTCTAGCCATTTTTTTTTCTCTTTCCCTTCCTTTCCCCAATCATTCACGCTGTTGTTCTGCTTACATCTTGACTTTCATCCCTCCGTCACGATGGTGCCACAATGACTATTAGTTGCCCTTCCTACCACCTCTCTCCTCATCAACAAAATCGTATCGATACCATCATATTCTTCCTCAAGTCAGGAGTGGATTCCCCCACTCTAGCTTTCCTCCATTGTCTTCGGCAGTTCACATCATCGGATCCACCACGTCCTAACCACTTTGACAAGATTCTCCCATATCTAGCACTAGCCTAAGGTGTTATCGGCATTGCCCTACTACTCGCCATTGTCTCACCCATCCCTATAAGCTTAGAGACAACACCCTCCCCTTCCTATTGAAAGGACTTTAATGTTGTCTATAGGGGGTAAATAGGTATTCTTGAAAAACTCTTATAACGAAAATTAAATACTAATCATAACTTATGATCTTAACCATTAGAATTACCGATCGGCCTTCTTTGCCGAGACATAGTAGGTTGATTGAAACTTTCAATCCCCTGGTTTGTTCCTACGAAGGGAATGTACCTAGAGCAAATCTTACATATAAACTAAGCTACAAGTATGAAAATAAATGCAGGAACTCAAGATATACCAACAAGTACACGAGATAAATTAACTAGCAACAAGCACAATATAGTAACAAGCATAATATAACAATAAGGTATATAAAATAGAAGGAACAAGATAATTAAGCTATCACAAGCAAACTCATAAAGAGATATGCTTCACAATCACAAAGACGAAAAAGAGAGGGCGAGCAGATAAATGATTGGTTTCCCGAAGTTTGATATAAAGATCCTATGTCTCTATTCAGGTGCTTTAAGTAGTCAGATCTCTTTCAATCCCAAGCCTCACCAAATAAGCTACCAGAAAGATACTTTAGCCTCCAAACAATCACCTAGGTGTATCTCATTTCCAAGTGACCACCGATATCCTAACTTACACAACCAAGTACCAATCTCTAGTGAAGCTTGATTTATCAAAGCAGTCTCCTAGCAACCAGCTCGGTATCCACTTATCGAGTACTCTATATCCTTTCGAAGGTGGAGCCAAGCTCCGACAAACTTCCTATGGCTCACCACAAGCTTGGGAGCTCGTTAGGCAACACCTAGTCATCTAAGAGGCTTATCCTCCAAGAGTAACATACATGATCAAATATTTGTTTATTGTGAACTCAAGTGTTTAAAGAATAGAATGAATCTCACTATTTCTCAACCTTGCAACCTCTCAAACTAATCCTCTTCACTCTTGAAATCTCTATCATAAAGAATCACCACAAAGGTAGGAGATTTAGAAGGGGTTATTTGGCTTTGAATGGTCTTTTTCTTATCCAAACTCAGCAACCAAGGATGGAGGGGTGAAGGGTTTTAAAAACCCGAGTCCATCAAAAACTAGTCATTAGTGACAAAATTGAGGATCGAAACTTCTAGTCTAGAGACAGGAATTTTTGGCTAGCCTCCTCGGCCAAATAGAAAGTTTGGGTCAGAACTTCTTATCCTAGGGACCAAAACTTTCGTTCCTTTATGACAACATTTCATAAAAATGATCATAACTCCTTATTTCAAGGTCTATTTTTAACAAACTTGAGCTTTATGAAAAGCTTATTGAGTGGGCTATCTAACTCAACAAGAAACAAGCTCTAAAATCACTCATATGTTAGGTTAAGGCTTTGGTTTTTCTCAAGGTAGTGCTTTCATAGGCCACTTTGAGCATCGATACATAAATAAACGCATCAAAGTTACATCCATCTTAATAGTATGTCATTCATACACTGAAATACAAATAGAAAAGCTATACCAATACGAACGTCGTCTTGCCATTTTCTTGCTTCACCATGAGGGTTGCTAACGTCAATGCTATTTCACCACTCAGACTATTCACCTATAACTCATTAAACATATTAGTTCCAAATCAATTATACTTTTGCCTTGATCAATCCCTACTTTTGCTTTTGGCTTGATGTTCATCAACGAATCATATCCTCTTAACCTTTGGTGTTTCATCTTACGCTCTTCAAATAATTGATGCAAACTACCCATAGCTTCAAATGACCTTGCATGGTCCATCACGATAAAGTCTTCACTCATCCCTCACCATAGGATTTAGTCTGTCGGCGCCAAGCTCCTATTTATCCTTTATTACCGCATGGTCCATCAAAGCCAAGTCTCACTTGCCCTTCACCATTTTGCCATAGATGGCCACTCTATATCCCTTATCGTCAATTTCTTCACTTGATTCTTATCAAACAATAATGCTCATCTTCTAGTTTCGATCTTTTAACTTAATGCCAAAACTCAATCTAATCACATCAACTCATAGAAACAGTTAGTTTTAATAATTGGTTGTTATTAATCACCAAAACAATCACCACACTATTAGGGTCATAGATCCTTCAATGTTCACTTACAAGGTAACTTTAGGGCATGGATCTTAAACCCACCAAACCCTAATCTAGCACATTGCCACCATCGCTCTTACTGGAGAAGACACTATCTCTGCTAAGAAGGACAACTAGAGTATGAATCTTACCTATGGATCGATAATGAGCAGATTCGGGTGATATTTTTTATTCTTCACTTGCTTGATGAATAGCAAAGGTGTTGATAAAAGCATTGAAATGATCACAGCTTAAAATTCAGCCTTGAGTTTGAAAACCTCACGGTAATCTCTGAGTTGTATGATTCAAGCGATAGGTCCTCAATGGTCCTCGATTGATTATGTTAAAGGAAAAAAAAACACGTTTCAACGATATCTGGTTGGTGCTCTAAAGTCGCTAGTGCTATCAATAAATTTGTACTCCTGTTGTCAAAGTTCAAAATTTTTCTTAACGTACATGTGGCAAGCTCTTTTAATCCCTTGAGGTGGCAAGCTCTTTTAATCCCTTGAGCTCCTTGTTTCTCCGCATGTTATGCATGTTATTTAAATAGTTATGAAAAAAAAATTGAGAAAAAAACTAACAAGTGATATATCACTACATAAACATATAAGTTTAAATTTAACTTCTACAAGTTGAAAAAAACAAATATAACTATGAGCACATGTATATTAATTAGAGTTAAATTTGCTATTTTTGTTACAACTTGTGGAGATAAAATTTGAACTTTTATGGTTATGAAGTGATATATTATATATTAATTTATATTATTAAAATTTATTAATTTTTATAACTATTTGGACCACATACAATAACTAAAGAACATTTCCTAGAATAATTAGAATCCATTTCCCATACGTGTCATTTGCTATGAAGTGCGTGCAAGACTAGACAAGAATATTGCCATGTTTTTTTCTGGCTTTTAGGACGTTTCTAGACTAAATAGATAAAAGGGCCAATGTTTCTCTACCATGCTATATAAATTCTCTGTAGAAAAAAAATGATTTTGAATGATGTTTAGTTTGTGACCAAACCAACACAAGGTTTTGCTCGTTGTTTTGCTTCCCCATATTTCACTCATAATTTGACTTACATTCATACATGAAGACCATTTTTTTCCTATGTAGGTAATGTATGCATGTCCTGTTAATTTCAATACCCTCGAGCGCAATAATGGTGAACAAAATTTGTGGGCACACAATTGAAATTTTACTTAGCACGTGAGGTTGTTTCACCTTGCTTGGATCTCCTACCCTTTTCCTCCGTTGGATTTGTTTCAAAAACGCCTCGAGTACATCTATACACGTACAGATGAGGTGGCGGCACTATGCTAGCTCTACGTAATAAAATTCCACGTAAGATCAAAATTTTCTTTCCGCTTTCTGCAGTTGCTGCGCAACGAGACTGCAGTCCACGACTTCACGAGTCCACATGCCAGCTGCATAATTTGCTTTCCATTTTCTCTAGCTATTGCTACGTGCTGCACTGCATATGACACGCTCCGTGATCCCGTTATTTCGTCCTGCATGCGCTATGCTCGGAATGAGGATAAAAGTCGACGTGCGTCCGTCGGAGACCACGATATCAGCACGCCACACGGTCCTACGGATTAGAGCACACTGTACTGTATATATGCCCATGCGTCCGTTGTGCACGCCTGACAGCTCTCCATTTTTGAAGTGATTGCTGATGTGATGATTAATTTTGTAACTATAAAGTTTGGTCTCGTGGTACTAAACTGAAAGGTTAGGTCTCCTAACAAACGTCCTTTGAAAGTTTGCAGACTTTTAGGTTAAAAACGTGGGGAAGACAAATGAGCTTTCCTTGACCACACCGTACGAACAAAAGTCGTTGCTCGCGCAGGACGAACAAAGGCTACGTGATGGAACGTTTGATGTTTTAAGTCCTTTTTGACCGCGTTGTCGACAAAGGCTCGGTTAAGCCCCGCGACGATTAGTAAAACAATACCTTGGATACATTAGGGAGTCTCTAGCCATTTAATTTCGATCGTCTTCTAGGTAAAGAGGTTAGTACACACACATGTACACGGTAACAGCCATCGTGAACTACATCTGTTGAGGCTCATTTGAAACACAAAAATTTTAAAGAATTTTTACATGAATTCATTTCCTTCCAGATTTCCTTAGAATTTTTTTCATTATTTCGTAATTCCCAGATATGATACCCTTTAACTTTGAGAAAATTTCCTGTATACCGCTAAGAATATATAACCCTAAGAATTTAGCTAATGCCTTAAAAAATAAAAAAAAATCAAAGTAACGAGAATATGACTTGTCATTAGTCACTTCAAAGTTAAAAGAGAAAATTTACTATGTACGTCTAAAATTTCACTCAATCCCTTGTGAATTTTCCTTATATGTCCATGAGTTTTGTCAATTCTCTTATATACCCTGAATTTAGTTTTGATACTTTCCATATCTTTTCTGTTCATTTATCGTCGGTTGACTGTTTAGTGGGTATTAAAAAAATCAATTTTACCCATAGACATGCAAGGAATGTAGAAATTTGAAGAATCTACTATATGAGATATAGTAATTCGTTGTGTGACTATAATATCCATAGATATGTTGTATGAGAAATATTATATGTAGAAAATTTAATATGTATGAATATATATTCAAGAAAAAGTATGTGTACATTTTTAAAATGAAAAAGTCTTGTACAACATTTATTTTAGATAATATATAAAATATATGGAAAATATGTTATACTTGTATCACAAAAATATAGTACACATACAATTTTTAATAATTGAAAAACAAATACCATTTTTTATGCCATATCCAAAAGTAAATTTTGTCATCAATAATATCTAGAACTCATAAATATAATAATCTCATATGACAAAATTTCTAATATACTCCACAAATTTTTACATGCTTCTTCCATATCTAAGAGCAAAATGGATCTTTTTACAGGAATTAAATGGTCAACTAACGGTCAACAACAAAGAGTATGAAAGGGATACAAACCAAAAGTGGGGGTAAACAACAGAGTTTTTAAAACTTAGGGGTATAGAAGGGATTGGGTGAAATTTTATGGTACAAAGGAAATTTCCTCTTTTAACTTTAATGTGACAAGTCATTTTCTCGTTACTTCGCCTCTTCTATTTTCATTTAAAAGGCATTATGACTATTAAATTTTCTCATTACTTTTGCTTATGTGCCTTCTCCTGATGGTTTGGTCGTCATGGCCTAGCGGCTAGGCCATGTGTGAGCGCCTTCATTTCTAGTCATGGGTTTCTATGCCAGCCTGTAGATTAAAGTCATCTTAATTTTAATCCATGGTATTACTTACGCGACAGGTCATCTGCCCTTTAGATGGACACTACAAAATTTGAGATTGTGTGTATTGTTTTGTTTACAACACTATCAACGGGTTATATTCAACAATGGTATGTTAGAGGTACAGGGTATGGTTGGAACTAATATATATCCGAGCTAGGAATAAAGAGATAAGAGGCATGGATTTTTATATTATTTACTTTGAGAAGGGTAATAGACTTAGTCCAGTTTATATCTATAGTTTGAATATGTATCATGCTAACTACAAGAGGAGCAAGCTATCTATCTTAGCCCACGGAGCTAATCTCGACAAAGTAATCTAACGGGTTGTAGTTAGTAGCTAGATATAGAGCTTCCTTCTGGTGTTGTTTTGGTATGGTTTGTGTGTATGGTTTATGACTTGATCCTCTTCCCTCTCAGGGGATTTTATATTTATACGGAATATGACCCCTTGTCTAATCAGAAATTGATATCTCCAAGTAGGACATGGGCAAATAACTCCTTGTTGTTCCTAGGTTGGACTCTGATGTCTTACCTTAACCAAGGCTGAATTCCCATCTTATCTGTAATATTATCCATATCGGAATACACCATTCCATAAGAAATTCTAACCACTTTTCTCAAAATGCGAATAGCCACCACATGATTATAGATTCTAGCATCGAGATTCATCTTAAATCCATTTGACTTTACTGTTATTGCTTCCTTCATCTTCAACCTCCTAGTGCCTAGCAAAAATCCTAATCCCCTTCTTTAGTTAGAGTCCTTTTTTTCTAGATCACCACTGATGGATCTCCATGATTCTACCAAGGGATACACAACTCTTAGAGTCGAGGGGTCTATTCTTGGCCTAAGAACCATAGCTCGTCAAGGAGGAGGTACAAAACCCAACCCTAAAATGGTGACTCTTGAAAGCTTCACGCAATGCAGTTTTCTTCCTCATCCATCTGAGTCTGTATATTTGCTTCCTGAATTTATGGCTTCCATCTTCTCCATCTCAATTCCAATTCAGTCACTTTCCTTAGTATCTTCACCCATGTTTGTGAGACATACTTGGGAGTATGCCCCTTCCTATCCTTGTTTAGATATTTCTATGAACTCCATGTCATGGAGTCGTCGAAAATGCAACTGTGGTCTTCAACTATGCGATGATCTGAAGGATGAGTACATCCTTATAAACACATTCAACTCCAAAAAGTTGTGGAGGGAGAAATGGTTCTATGTTCACATTGACACAACTTCCCAATTCCTCACCATCCAACCGACAAACCCATATGCTTTAAATCCTAGGACTCATCTTCTCCAAAATTTGAGTACCTAGATATCTTTTTTTAGGAAATCAAGGAATTTAGAGAACGTGGTCTGATGGCGTATAAAGTTTTTAGCGATTTTGTCATCAAATCCAACCCTTGCAAGTGTAGGCTTACCCATATACAAATACACATATGAAAAATACCCTACTCGAATATCAAAGTAGGGTATAATCATCTACCTTCAGCAAATATCTATTTAGATTCCTCTTAAGACATTTACTGATTATTAATGATGCCTTTCTTGTAGAGCTCATCGACGAGGTGGTGAAGAAGTGCACAATGACCGTGGTGACCGATGAATTGTCATAGGCCAACAATGTCCCCATGTAGCTATATGATATGTCCCAAATTGATTAGGACAAGGTCATGAATGCAAGTACTTGACCTATTCTCAATGTTGACTATAGTCAATGTAATAGGAGTGTAATGCAAGTGCTTACAGGAGTTTCCTTTGACCGACGTTGTTGGGCCACTCATTGATCATCATGATGCCGCCACGACCAAGGAAGTGGTGGAAAAGGAAACTGAAGAAGGCGTCATCACGAGGACAGAAAACACTTGCTCTCATCCAAGCTCCAGTGGGACAAATGGGGCTAAGAGAAAGTTGATCGGCTTCAAAAGAGGACCCATGAGAGGTGTCTTGACAAACGACTCTCAATCCTCAGTATGCTATTAATTATGCCCCTATCTCCTCTAAAGCATCAATTGGGCATAAAATAGATAGACTAAAATGTTTTAACGTAGACATCAGACTAAAATGTTTTTTTACGTAGACATCATCCCTTACAAAGACTGCTCGAAGTGGTAGGTTGCAACCCATCGATCTCATCACCAAGAAGATAATCAAGTAACAATCTTAACCTCAATACTTTTCCTAGTATAAGTTGTTGATTGGGGTAGTTTGTATCGTAACTTTTTCTTCTTTGTATTCTATATGAAGGATCACTCTGTTAGTCTCCGAGTAGAGCACGGAGAAATATGACAAAGTTAGATCCTGCCCTCTAGTCCAAATAGTCATCCCCACTCCACACCCTGTTCCATCGTAGCCAGTCACCACCGTAACCCTCTAGGGAACATCTTCGACCACATAGCTCATGCTTGCCAGGAGATCATCTCCACGTGTAAGGCGACCAACATTAAGGCTGAAAGACACCTCGCTGAGCTCATTGCCACATAAGAGAAGATAAGCAGTCTTGAAGAGGAGTTGAAGATGGTGAGAACCAAACACAAGGGCCTGCACCTCCTCATAAAAGACAATGAGGAAATCCGTCAATAGGGTGAGAAGGCAGTGGTGAAGGAGAAGATCAAGAGGGGCGCACTCCGAGATGGCATACAGAAGAACTTTGTTGCACTAAATGAACTTACGACAAGGCTTGGCTATGTAGTAATGGTACCTCAATGTCTCGATGAGTTTTTTCCACTAAGTTTTCTTCAACTATGGGAATAATTTTCCTTGTCTTTCTAGCTTGCATTATCACGCACATCATCACATGTGTATAGAGTTGAAAGTCCAAGTGGTGCATGAGTTTGCAGGACTGTACGACTCCTAGCACGGTGTTCGAGTAGGACCTCGTGACCTATAAGTAGGCCCATCGTCACTGTAGAGCACGATAGGAAGTGTCAGATAGTTATTTTTTAGGTACAAATAATGAATTAACACATTATGTACCTGACGATGACACCATACTATCCCCATCATGGAGAAGTCCTCGGGCGACTTCTGTGTGTACATGTCATTGTCGTAGGTGATGCGGTCGACCATTGGTTGGCTGATTGTGAACTGCTCGGTCGCCTAGAATTGTAGAAGTAGTGGACTGCTTTAGGGACTTTTTTATGTTTTTTTCTGAAATATTCCTTCATCACTATGAAAAAAACCATTGTCTATCATAGAGGGTCCAACTGTATTGTATCGATCTCTAAAATATTTGCATGTGTTATATATGATAAACTCAATAATGGCAACAAGTGGTAGCCCTCTTACATCATGCATCACCTAGTTGTAAACCTTAGCCAAATTGATGATCATTACACCAAACTTAGCACCACCATCGTCATATAATAAGGCATGTTTCTCCTTTGGCTCATTCTTAATCTAGTGCAAAATTTTTTAACCTAGGATGCCAACCTCACTGGGGAGCTTCGGGAGCCTCGCCACTTATAAGTATTAGCCTTTTGGACTATTCATATGTCTGTTTCATTGTCAGCTCATCCAAGCTCATTCAAAGCCCATTGATTTTTTCTATTGATTCTAGGCACAGAACCTCTAGAAAAGATCTATAGTGTGTTTGTTCTTAAACTGCATGTAGAAATTGACACACATGTGATGCATGCACCATTTGCTATGAACATCAGGCCACTCTTGTACATACCCCTTCTCCACATTACTATCCCTCAAATACTCAATAGCCCATAGAAAGCTAGCATGACAGTCGTGTATAAGGTATACACCTGGCCTCATGCACACAACTACATCCTTCACCCGCTTCAGAAATTAGTTCTAGCTTTCAGTGTTATTACTCTCAATGAAAGTGAAAGTCATAGATAACACCTAATTGTTCTCATCAACTCCAATTACAGTCAATATTTACCCTCTATGCTTTTCAGTTGGAAATGTTCCAACAATGCAGAGTGTGGGACAACAATATAAAAAATACATGAATGCATACACTTAATGCGAAGAAAGCCCATTGAAACACACTTTGCAGAGGATGGTCGAGTGATGGGAGTGATTTGAGACTGAATTCCTCTAAGGAATGCAATCTAGAAAATGATGAAAATTATTGTATGAAACTTTAAATGTACAAAACCTCATCTCCACAATCTTCTATTTTGCCTTTCATGCCTTTGGATAGGTAATTGTGTCCTTCAATATGTATTCAATGTACCTAAAAATTGACCATGGTTCATATCCCAGGTTGTGTATAACATTGGAGTATATCTCTGTTGTAACAAATATAGATGTCATATTTTCGTGTTTTTTCTTGACACATTATAAGTGACAATTATGCTCGGTGACAATTGATACCTTTCAGCAATCCTTTTATTTACCTTTGAATTCATACATACTCCATGGACATACCATAACTTGAGTTCACACATTTCACTTTCATACACCGACTTTTTGACTTCATGACCCAGAACTCCCTCCAAAGTGGCATTGACCAGTGCTTTTCTACCTTTGTCAATTCCACTTTATATGCATACTTAGCCCTCTAAATAACCTTATTCTCTTTGTACTCTCATGGCACATGGTGTCCCTCATAGATAACAAATCTAGAGAAATTCTCATTGGACCATTATGACAGATTTACATTACCATCCTCCTTGTCCGATAATTCATCATCCTCTACATACTTGTTATCAGAATCTTCGCTATGCATTACCACAACGATGGTCATGTTCTCTCTCTCACATCTGCCAACTTCTAGGCTCCTGTCTCCTCCTCCTCCTTTTTCACGCTCTGACTCATTTCTCTCCACTGTTTCAATATCACCTCCCATAGTACTTGGACCCTCTTTGTCCTACATGGCTATTAAAATAGTGTTGACTTTCTCGTACACCGACACAAGAATGCTAGGTGGCCAATCTCGTTGCATTGCACTCACCACATACCATCTTCAAGTGGCAGTGGAATCCACCAGCATCAATTTTTAGAAAAAACCTTTGGATGTCTGGCTCACTACAACATACACGGTTATTGTGTTGACCTAGGGATTGATTTAGAAGCCTCGCATTAATTAGTTATACACTGTTGGAAAACTACTCTCAGCTGGCCTTTCAGCTCTAACAGATCCACACTATATGGACCATGCCTAACATTTTCTCAACCATGATATAACAAAAATGCCACTTTATTTGAATTAAATATTCATAGAAAAATAGAGTTTAACTAAGTAAGAAATTAATCATCACATCTAGTATCATGCATTCGATATTTCCACACCAATATGCCTTCAAACATTACGAACGAAACTATCTATGGATTTTGAAAGAAAACTAACCAGAACTATTCACGAATCTAGTGCAATACTACATATATTAATTTATTTCATCAATAAGAAAAAAATATTACAAATGATATAAATCTTTTACCTCCGTACGAATCCATAAGCTAGTAATACTTCACCGCTTCCCTATGCCTCTCCTTAACCGTCTCTTCTCTTTTTTGTTTTTTTATTCAATTAGATATTTGGATGGCTGTGAGGGGTTTTATAGTCTACCGCTCAAAAACACCCTAAAAGAGGATGGTAAGGAGGCTACCAGCAAAATTACCTAGCCTCTATCCTTCCACGGTGGGCCTAGCAGTTTTGCACGTGGCACCGTAGGGGTGAAAAAATGTGCCAGCATAGGGCGGCAAGAGGGCTGCAAGCGAAAACAGCAGGCCCCTCCTCCCTCTTGCGCCATACCACGTAATTTTGCAGGTGACCCTATGCCATGGGATAAAAAGCCCTCGACTAGGGTGGCAAGGGGGCCGTATGTAAATTTCCTAAATCCCTACCAGCCCATCATTAATGAGGGCCAACGTGCATTTACTATATTAGATTTAACACCCTTTGGGGCTTTTTTTTAAAAAAAAAACTCTCTTAGAAGGCATTGGGGTATAGATTTGTAAATTTTTTGAAAATATTTTTAAATATTTTAATAAAAAATATATAAATAAAAAATCTAGTCCTGTACGGGGGGCATGGTTCTTGATGGAGGCAGGGCAGGATGGGATGACTGGGGACGCTATGTAAGGCGAGGGAGGCAGGAGGAGGCCGAGCGCTCAAGGGAGAGGGGAGGAGAAGACAGACTGTGCATGGGAATAGGCTGATGGAGGAGGCGGTGTGGGCCAAAGATGGAGCCGGTGGTCCATGGTGCGAGGAGGGAAGAGAGGAAAGAGGAGGTTGAACCGGGCCACGAAGGGTAGAAAAGAAGAGATGGGCCAAAAACAGCCCAAGAGAGGGAAAAGAGTTTCTTTTAATTTTTATTTTATAAAACTTTCTTAATTATTGTTACCTTAAAAATTATTTAGGATGCTCTGAAAATTTAAATAAAAATTAGGGGCACAATTTAGGGCATGGAAACTTTAGGAAAATATGCTTTGAGCTAAATTCAAATTTTTCTTGGATGACTTTTAATATGTGATATTTTCTTTTTGACTTTTAAAGTTTCTTAAAATGTATTAGAAGGTGATTTTTAATTAAGGTGATTTTTTGGAGCATGAGACTTTTTGGTGAAGTGAGGATGACTCCTACTCCGTGCCTTGACTGTTGAGGGCTCCATCAAATACCATAGGCCATATCTCGTTGACTGTGTTATCGGTATTGGTATTCGTAGGAACAATCCACTGTGTGATAAAATCAACTGGTACTTGGCATTTGTTGGCGAAACGAGGAACAAAATTGATGTCAAATTGGTCGAGCTCAATGATCTACTTGGCAATGTGTTTGTCTATATATTTACTACGGACAACTTCTTCGAGAGGGTATGAGGAGACGACTATGACTTTGTAGGCTTGAAAATAATCATGCAACTTTCAGGATGTCATCACAACTACATAGATAAATTTTTGAATTTGAGGATATCTTGTCTTTGCATCATGGAAGACCTCAATCACGTAGTAGACTGACCGTTGTATTTTGTCACGCTCGACAACGAGAATTGTGCTAACTGAGTAGGGTGTAAAGAGTGACAAGGATGGGTGGGTTGGCGAAGTACCATTTCAGCTCGAGAAAGGCGCTCTCAGCTTCTTTGGTCCACTTGAATTTATCTCACTTCTTTAATAAATTGAAAGAAGGTAAATCTTTTTGTCCCATTATTGCCACAAATCTACTATTTGTTGCCATGCATCCTATTAGCTTTTGCACCTCCTTTAACTTTGTCGGTGATTTCATGTCTTCGGTTGCTTTAATTTTCCTGGGATTGGTTTCTATGCCTTGTCCAAAGATGAGGAATCCAAGTAATTTTCCCGATGGAACTTTGAACACGCATTTCTCCATGTTTACCTTTAAAATCATATACGTAGGCTTCAACATCGTGGGAGAGTTGTGTCTAGAAAGACCCTTGAATTTCTCGTTGCTATGTGGTGCCAACATTTATCAATCCAGAGGGCATCTTTACATAACAAAAAACACCTATGGCATTACAAAAAACTATTTTTTCACGTCCTCCTTGGCCATGCTAATATGATGATAACTGGAGTACGCATCAAGAAAAAATAACACTTCACATTCGGTTATTGAATCGATTAGTTGGTCTATCCTAGAGAGGAAAAAGTGGTCTTTTGGACACATCTTTTTGAGAACGGTGAAGTTTACACATATTTTCCATTTCCTGTTAACTTTTCATACCATCATAGGGTTTGTGTGCCACTTAACATGGACATCTTCTCGAATGAATCCTACCTTTAGGGGCTTGTTGATTTCTTCCCAGATAGCCTCTTTGCGACCGGGCGCAAACCATCATAGTTTTCTCTTGATTGTCCATGCATTCAGTTGCACTATCAATTCGTGCTCAATCACTTCTCTAGAGACCCCCGAGCATATCAGACGGTTGCCAAGAGGAAAGTGATGAGCTTGAAATCCTATTTTTCATCAAGCCCAGCTCCGATCTTGATTGTTTTGGCATGGGTTAAGCTTAAGCGGTAGCATCTTGATAGGGTCGTTAGCTTTTGTGGATATCTTAGGCTTCCTTTATTTATGAGAAGGCTCATCAGTAGTGGGTACGGTCAGAGTTTTCTCTATCATGTTGAAGCTTCGCTTGTTGCATTGCACGGTGATTTTGGGTTCTTGGATGTGGTGATGGCACCATTCGGTCTTGGCATCTTGACAAGCTGGTACGTATAGTGGGACATTGCCATGAATTTTTCTAGTGCAGTTTACCCAAGAATGACATTGTATGCTATGTCGAACTCTACGACATCTAATATAATCTTCTTGGTTTAGAAGTTATCAACTGTGCCAAAAGTAATCGGCAATATTATCTTCCCTAGCGATTTTGAAGATAATTCTCAGGTGATCCTATTAAAGGGCTGCTCAGATAGTTTGAGTTTGCTACTTGGGATCCCCATAGCATCGAGGACACTAGTGAAGAGAAGGTTGATAGAGCTTCTGCCATCAATCATGAAGCATGCGAGTTTGACATTCCTAATAGTGGCTTGACCACTATAGGATATCTTCCTAGGGTAGTTATAATTGTTGGGTAGTCGCTATCAGAGAACTCGATCTGGTCTAACCATCATAACTTTATGTTTTGCTCTTGGGAAGTTGAGCAAACTTCTCGTTTGATCTTCTTATATTCTATTTTGGAAGAGTACAAAATCGAGCAGCCAAAGATGTGAGCTACATGGTGGTCGACATCTAGGTAGTCAATACCGTCATTAGAATAAGGACCACTATCCTCTTTTTTGACTAGGCATAATTGTTGTTTCGGAGTGAGGGCAATCTGACGATTCATCCCAATCTAAAAAAGTCGACAACTAGCAAATGAGTGTGAGCCGGTCTTGTCTATTAGGATCCACTTTCTGCCATGAGATTCACCTTGGATCTTGATGCAGCGAGGTTGTTGTTGTTTCTTAGCGAGAACTTCTCCCTCAGGCTTGTGCTTCTTGTTCCTCTTCCTAGACTATGCTGGCTCTTGCTGGTCTCAGGCTCTTTCTTCTTGGTGTGTGGCTTTCATCAATCACCTTTCCCTTACCATATTAGATTGAATTTATTAGTGATCTTGAAAAGCTCTTGGATTGTGTAGTGATCTTCATTACTAAAGCCTCATAGAGTAATTGTATCATCTTGATTTAATTGTCTAATGCCAATAAAGATTCCTTTATATTAAAAACTATCAAGGTAGGCCACACAATTGTGCAGCTAGCACTGAAACAAAATTACATTATGATACAGAATTATCTACATTTTTTCGACTTGAAATATTATCTCTAAGATAGACAAAGCTTATATTGATTCAATGATATGATTGCTAAGAGAATTAATAAATAAAGTGACTAATACAATTTTCCTACTTTGACTATAAAATGACCAAGCATCTCCGACAGGCATCCTATCCTACACCATTAAATTATGATTTTATAAAAAAACATTCATATGTTTTTTTAGTTTCTAGAAGTCCTGTCAGTCGTCACAATCCTTCTACATGTCTACATCTTATCCCTTCTATTCATTTTCGTTGCTGCTGCTCATATCACCCTCTAGTACCAGCTATCACTTTTCTACTCCTTTGTTGCTCCATCACTCAATTGTTTGCCATTACTGTTTTTCATTAGGCACACTACAAAATCAAACCTTATCATCATCGAGATTCTATTTTCATAGTTTTTAGAAACTATCACCGCCAACTTACTCCTTTGCCCCCTAGCTCGCTCACCAATGGCAAGTGAGGCTTCCCTCCTCCTATGCACCCCTTCGCTTTCTTGCTCACCGCTACTCTTATTCAATAGGCATCTTATAAAATCGTGTTAAGGTCTTGTTTTTATAGTTTGTAGAAGTTGCCGCCACCACCTTATTCATTTACCACCCCTCAGCTCGCTCGCCCATGGCAATTATTATCTCACTGCTCCTTTGTCGCCTGTATACTTGTCTGTATACCCTATTGTCTCTTATCTTTATTATTGTCGGCACCTTATAAAATCAAATCTTATTATCATTGGGGTTCCTTTTTATATTTTTTAGAAACCACTACCACCACTTTACTCCTTTGTTGCCACTCAGTTCACTTTCCCATCACAACCATTGCCTCCTCACTCCTTTTTCGCCTATTCACTCATTAGCCTGCATCGTGTCTCTTCTTCGTTGTCGTTGATGCCTAACCAAATCAAAACTTATCATCACCATGACTATGTTAGAAGTCCTACCAGTTGTTGCCGCCATTGCATCCCCTACCTTGCTCATTTTTCACATGTCGAGTATTCGTCACTTGAGTAGCTCACCATTCGGCGGCCTTAGCTAGACTAATTTACGGAAACTTTTTCTAAAGTCCGATGTGCCTTTTTTTAATTGTCAATTCTAGATTGTGTCATTTTGGTAATCAAAATAGAACACATCTATACCTCTTGACAAGATAAAAAATAGAGTTTTAATTCTTCTAGAAATTGGTATTTATTTATTTTATTAATCTACAATCTTATAATTTAGTTCACCATATGGTGAAGGCTTTTCTTTTTTTTACTTTAATTAATGTGGTAATTTCTAGATATCCAAAATGAACATGGGTGCTTTCTTGTAAGGCCATATATCAATTGCATAGCACGTTTTGTTTTCTTAATATATTTTTCATTCCAAATTTTAGTTATTTTTAAATTCTATTCTTACTTTATTCCAAATTCTCATGATTTTTAGTTTATTTGGAATTAGTATTGAAAAGCAATTTTAGAATTTATTTTATTTTTTCTTCTAAATTTTAATTACTCTTACTTTTGAATATTTATAGATTATATTTTGTTATGGACTCTTCTTGGTATGCAATCTTTACTTATTTAATTTTTTTATTGTATTTTTGTTTCAAATTTTAATGACCTTTTTATGTTTATTTGGAGTTCCTATTAAAAATCTAACCGTGGACTTTATTTTATTGTGTTCTAGAGGGCCTCTTCTTTCAATATGCCTTTTTTCTTAATTTTAGTTATTTTCTTAATTGGATTCCTAGTTGAACTTTTTTCTTTTTCCCAATTAATGAGAGAATTTCTAGTCTCTAGAGCGAATGTGATGCCTCTTTTTAAGATTGTGTTAATAATATAATAGATAGATATGGGAAAAAGATGATGAAAATGCCATTTGATCTGGAGCTCCATTTAAGGTTGTCTTAATAATATTGAAAAGGGTGTCTTTTTAAGCCTCTCTGAAAATTACATTTGATGTATGTTGACTAGGCATTCGCCAAGTCATATTTTGGTGGTCTTGATGTGGAGCTCAACCTACTGTTTTATGATCTATCTCTATTGAAAACATGTAAGAAGTCACATCCTTCATCGGTATAGCCATCCAAGCAAGTACAGAAGGCCAGCACAACTAGCAAAGAGAAGGCTAAAGAAAAGTCATTAGCACGAGCTCAGTTTGTGGTAAGTAATCCCCTAATCAATGACAATAAACTAAGAGCGATGGGTCCTGCATGCTAAGCGTTGCACACGTGGTATATAAAGATGACTAATGCCAAGTAGACCAATCCTTCATTAGTGAGCATGACCAACATCCATTTTTGTCATCTCCATCAATGTTTATCATCTGATTCAATGACCTGTAGGACTTATTTAGGCTTGGATAGCTAGACTCATGATTGTTGAAATCCTATTATTTGTAAGTGATTTACACTTTACTACCATTAGTAACATACTTTCATATTTTAAACTATAATGCAATTATTGTAGGCTTTGCTGGTTTCATGCCTAAATAACGGGCAACCTAGTTGGTTTTCTAGATCTAACTATGATCAACAAGACTAATTTAAAATGTGCACCAGATAACGTCGTCAAATACATAGGACGGTGTTTGTATGTCCACAAAGACAAGAATTGTCTTATGTTAGCTCATAATCAAGAGCAAGGGATCTTATTTTTTTAACTAAATTCACTAATTATAGATTATCAAAGGAACAAATGACTAAATTAACTTTTTTGCAGCCCTTAGTGAAGAAGTAGGCATGGACTATAATAGCATAAAACAAAATTTTTTTACTACACACACCAAAACATCATGCGAAGGAGAGATCATAAACTGTTACCATGAGATGCGTAGTGTAGTGAAAGTAGGGTTGGAGAAACTGATCCAACCACGTGCGCGTCGAGGTAGTATGCAAAGTAGTCAATCATCACGATCCTGATATTGATCAACACCGTAATGAGCAGTGCCTCCACCAATATCCACATGTCTAGAGCTGAAACGCCGATTACGGGTGTACTAGCACTTACAAGTAGCTAGGGTTTAACTCATGAGGTGGCAGCTAGGGTTTTGCTTAAAGTGAACAGGCATATCATACCTTGACCTCCTCGACTCTCTATATATAGGCTTTCTCACTTGTATCTAGAACACTGTGACCTAATAGGAGTATACTTGAATTTTTATTTGAATCGAACCCTTATCCGAATCACATTCGAATAAGTATTCCAATCCATTAAACATGTGACCCTGTAGTTTCACGTATATTTGGTCACGGCCCATAAACGCCTACGACCTAGAAACACATTTTCGGTCACTCTATTAATAGTGGTATCCAACAAGTCATATTAATCTCAAAATATAGGTAAATATCATATCGGCTGAACCTATAATATTCTTATATATAAATCCCTTTGCATTACGATATCATCGAGCTTAAGTCGAGACTTGTTTTATCCTTTTCATAGCTCAATCACTATCTCAATCCTGTGATAGATTATAAACTTATCATTGACTCCTTAATCTCTCGATCCTGTGATGGATTACAAACTTATAATTGACTCCTCAATCAACTTAGTATGGTAATGCATTTTCATAATCGATTACATCGAGTAACCTAGAAATATCATAGGCAAATTTTATCTTGATCACTCACATCCCACTACATATTTTATAGTAAATCTAAAGACTACTTTTATAACTATTTTTTTATAGAGTAGTTTTAGTAGTCTTAAAATAAGCTACTACGTTTGTTAAAAATCATAATGATCTTAAGTCTAAGAACTTTACATAAATACTAAAGATTAATTGTTGATACATATAATCTCTGCAGTATCGTATGGTGAGTCTATCCAACATATATTTACATTATTAATTTGATATCTTTATATTATGATCTATAAAATATGATTATCAATCAATACATATGTTGATGTTATAAATATATTTATTACTCTTATGATATATAATTAGAGATTATTTAGAATATCAATATTTGATATGGCTTCTGAATAAGTTACATACTCCATAACCAATAATAATAATATCTATTTAAAAAACAAATCAATATATAATATATGATATATATAATATATATCACTAGCAGTCCTCGTTAACAAATGAAATATGATATACTACTTCAATTCCAACCCGTCCAACATCTTTTATCTCTTCAGTAATAGAAAAAAAAAGAGATCAGGAGCAAACAATAATCTCCATGTTTTTTGGGTAAAACCCCTGTTAGCAAGTCCGTGATGTGGATGGTCGTAGACAATAGCTACGCTTGGCATCAGCACCAGGCAGGCCCGGTCAATCGTGCGTCAGATCATTTCCAAAAGAAATGTGTGCTACTGGCATTGAAACCGTCCAAGTTGAGGGCATATAGAAACTGTATTAATTCCATCATGACTTCATGATGCATTTTCTCTAGCCTAAGAATATTTAGTACATCATCTGAGCTCGTTATCCAAGTTAGCTGCGAAAGATCGCCATGACCAGCTGGACCACCGCAAATCCCACGCGCGTGCGCCGGAAAGCCACACCTTATCCGATCCACAAACAATATTTGCTCCGATTAAATTTTGCTAATCCGTTCCAAGTGGTCTTGTTTGTTTACGTTTTTTTTTTTTTGTTGTTTCCTTGTGACCTCTGATAATTTCCGCCCGAATTGGCCAACCAGCTAGCCAGCCACAGCGACCCGCCGACCCCGAACTCTCGCTTTCTCCAACGCCCCCAACAATGGTGGACTCATCGCCAGCGCACGCACACGCACAAGCACACCGGGCCGGACTCATCTCCAGCACATCCCGACGTGCCGCGACTGCGACCGACCGACGGTGCGAAATCTGAAAAAAAGAAATCGCCCGTGACCGACGACGAGAGATCCGCCCGCAAGGCGACCTCGCCAACCAACCGCTGTTGGTTGGTACGGCGGCGACGACGACGAGGCCGCACATCCCGACGTGCCGCGACTGCGACCGACCGACGGTGCGAAATCTGAAAAAAAGAAATCGCCCGTGACCGACGACGAGAGATCCGCCCGCAAGGCGACCTCGCCAAACAACCGCTGTTGGTTGGTACGGCGGCGACGACGACGAGGCCGCACATCCGCACAAGCGCGCGTCTCACCACTTTGGCCGATTTTTCGTAGGACCGCGCGGCAGATCGAGGAGCGGTGGAGATTTGGCCGGGCCGCGCGCGCGCCCGCAAATCGATCAAACGGAGCGCGCGGGACGTACGTGCGTGCGATGACGGGAGCCGGCCGATGCGACACGTAGGAGTGTGCTGGAGAGACCGCGAGCGGCGGGCGGAACGTGACGGCGACGGTGCGCCCGATCGATCGACCGGCCCGGCTCGGGGGTTGGTGCGCGGACGCGGACGCGAGCTTAATCACGTCCAGATCGGCGATTAATTTGACCGGTACGTACGACGCCTACGTGCTGCCGGGCCAGCCGTAGCTAGCTCGCGAGGTCGCTGTATATGCGTGCGTGCCTTGGCACTCAAGGGGTTGCGCGGCATGGGCCGATATGATCCCCCGGTTGTCGCGAGATCCTTTCTGTTGCTATACGTACGCGCACCAGTCGCGTCATGGCACGGCCGGCGACATGCGGGAGCCAATGGTTGGGCCGCCGCCTGGAGCGGATCAACGTGCGGGATGGCAACGGGGCGAAGGCATGTCGTCGTTTTGGATCACTTCGCGATCGCTTGGTCTGTCCATTGGCGTTCTGCTCACGTAGTAGTGTCGGTCGCTTTGTGTCCCGCTTACCAGAAAGCGGTGCTGTCTCGCACCTCGTAGCATGCCTCTTATGGGTTATTTGGAGCTATCTAGAGTACTTTAGCTTATTAGCCAGGACGTTCTAGCTTTGAGGTGTGCCAACTGTGAACTACCAAGAGTACGCACGTACGCTTGGATAACAAAGGCCGAACACGTCGACCACCCAAAGAGAACCAGCCCGAAACCAAAAGCATGCTTACTTTTCGCACGTAAAGAAAGTTACGTGCGATATGTCCTAGTCTTGCGTGATATTTTTCAGGTGCAGAATCATTTTGAAAAAGAAAGTGATACGATTGGTTAATTAATCGCTGCGGTACTCGACAATCTTAGGTACATGCGCACATGCAGCGTTACTGACCAGCACGTACAATTATAGACATTCATAACCACTTGACCAAGCAGCACGCACGCAAGTTGTAATCCTGGGGATGTGCGTTAAGCAGAGCCGCCTCGAGCCCCGATCCCACCAACGGCCGTGGTGGGGCCCGGCGCGCCACCAGCGGGCCACGTGCTCCCGGGCTGTCGGCAGGATAGGCAACGTGGTGGGCGCGGCCGCGCATGCACCTACCTGAGGGCTACTATTGCACGCACGCCTGCGTTGTGGGTCCCGGGCGCCAGTCATCCACCGCTGCATTACGTGGCGCCTCGTAGGGCCCACCTGCTGGAAAGCGACGACGCCCTGGCTCGCAGGATCTCACGGGCCCCGCGGCCAAATCCCAGATTTGGTGCTGCCCTCCGTGATCCGCCGTCCCTGGCCGCCGCCTCCTTACGGTGGTGGATCGTCACGGGAGATCGGTGCAAATAGGCCATGTTACTGTTACACTCCACTGTAACCTACTTGCCGTACAGTAGTGCGGTGTGCGGCACTGTGTAGCATTAGCATTAGTAGTAGTGCTCTATCTACAATCCTACTTGCTTGGGTGGTCATGTTTCTGCACGAAACTTTGGTACCACTGGTCCTTCCTATATCGTCTTAATATGTGCATGTAATCCATTGTCGCATATAGCATATATACGGTGTTAGCTACCTGCCTACTTCACTCGTCAAATTACTGTTCAGACAACTTCTTAGTGCATCCATGTAACTCAATGTCAGTTTAGAGTGAGAAAACAAAAATGACCGATCAAATGTGTAATATTACAAGGATATTACTAACTTAATGATCATGTCATGCAGTTAGGCTTGACGATGGAGCCTATTGATCTTTTTCTTGAGCCCAAGGGTGCATAAGGACTAACGTATATATGCTCATCCAATTATCTTTAGAATTTCTTTAAAATATTGTCTATATATATATATACACATACATACACACATGCCAAATCCCCTTATATAGGACATGCTACATGCAATGGGCCACAATACCATGTTCTAGATAGGATTACTTCTAACAGGCCGTAGAAGAACCCATCATAGATCAAGCCAAGCGGTTTGATCTGTCATAGGTAAGGGTTTAAACTTTTTGCGGGTTTAGAATTGCATCTATTTGAGCTGAGTGAGCACCTCTAACATGTATATGATTTCATAACCCATTAGAACTAATTTGGCACACCTCTGACAGGTTGTGTGCTTTTAACCAATAGAGGTATGGTCCTTCTATAAATATCTCTAGTAATGCATTACTTTACCATGTCACTATATGCACTATACACAATTTAGGTGGGAGAGTAGATGGGGTAAATCTTCATCATAAATTTGTGTTAAGGGTGAAAAAATGATTTAAAACCTAGCTATTATCCTAATATAATTTATATTAGTGTAGCTAAATTTATTATATGTTTTTTTATTACTCTAGATAATTTATAGTTAGATGTACAACACTAACCACCTAAGCCGGAGTACAGAAATAGAGTTGTTGAATTCTTGAATGCTACGGAGAATGATAAAAAGAGGAGCAATAAATATGTGGGTTGTCTGTGTTGATTGTAAAAACAAGAATATGTTTATAGACATAGTGCAGTTACAGTCTTATCTGATATAGAGAGGTTTCATGAAGAACTATAGTGGCTGAAATAACAACAGTGAGTAAGAACCATCAAATACTCATGATGATGAAGTAGATGATGAGCAAAACGAGGAACAAGATGATGAAGATGACATGTTCGTCCCTTGTCTGCTAGAAGGTGATATCATTTATGTCAATCTTGATCTATACGAGATGCTTTGTGATGTTCAGGGGCCATCGTATAATGAGAGGAATTATGTGCTTTGGTGGATGATTCAGAGACACCTATATATCTTGGATGTAAGCAGAAGCAAACGAAGCTATCTGTTGTCCTCGATCTAACGAAGTTGAAGGCAAGTAATGGTTGATCAAACAAAAGTTTTATGGATCTGCTTAATTTTCTAAAAAATTTATTGCCTGAGGAGAACGAAATGCCAAAGATGACATACGAAGCAAATTGAGTGCTATGTCCGCTAGGGTTAGAGTTTAGAAGAATTCACACATGTCAAAATGACCGCATCTTATTCAACAAAGAATATGCCAACTTAGATGCATGCCAAAAATATAAAACTTCTCAATACAAGCAAAATAAGAGTATTCCTAAGGGGAGGAAGTCCAAGAGGAGCGGTTCCTCAAAAGTTGTTTGATATCGCCCTATTATCTACCACATAAATCGAATGTTCGTCAATACAAAGGACTTTAAGTTGGTTCGTTGGCATGCAATTGATAGAAAGAAGGACATAATGCTAAGGCACCCTGGTTAATTTAGTGTAGTAGAGGAACACCAATAGAGGTTACCTCAAATTTGCTGAAGATTCAAGGAACATAAGGTTTGGTCTAATTACAGACGGTATGAATGCTTTTATTAAATTGAGCAGTCGTTATAGCACTTGGCTATTGCTTCTCATGAACTTCAACCCACCGTTTTGGTTGTACTTTAAAAAAATGCATTATGCTTTTCATGTTAGTTCAAGGATCAAGATAGCCTGGTAATGATATTGATGTGTACTTAAAGCCTTTTATTGATAACTTGGAAACACAATGACATGAGGGGTCTCAGACATGGGATTATTACGGATAAGAGAACTTTAGGATTCATGCATATTGTTCTGCACTATTAATGATTACCCTACATTTGATAAACTTTCTGGCCAGACTGTTAAAGCAAAGAAACCTTGTTTGGAATGTATGGATAAAACACATAGGGTATGGATGAAGAATTCATGCAAGATGGTATATATGGGCCATAGAAGATTTCTTCTGCTGTATCACCAATATAGAAAATGAGGAAAAAAAATAAACAAAAGCAAAGTGAAAAATAGTGAGATATGAATAAAGGCAGTTAATGACCAACATGGCACACATGATCAGTACTATGGTCGCATAGAGGAAATATGGATTCTGAGCTAAGTGAAGTTTAAAGTGGCGTTGTTTTGATATAGGTGGGTCAAACTAAAGGACATTATGGTTGATAAAGAGGGGTTCACACTTGTAAATTTATAGTCCAATGGATACAAGGATGAGACATTTATTATAGCTAAATAGGTTGTCCATGTTTTCTACATAACCGATTCGGCAAATAGGAGGTATCATGTAGTTCGTGAAGGTAAAAGAAGAATTATTGGGGTCAATAATATCATAGACGAGGAAGATTACGACAAGTATATCCATGGTGTAAGCCAAGAAGCTCCTCTTCAAAAAGTGTAATGAGGAGATGGTATCGTGTATGCATGTTCCAGAAATGAAGAATGCATTCGTATGTAATATAAGCATATGAGAAGTACTAATATTTGTTCATCATATGTACATACATTTGCATATAAAGTTTAATTGAGCACTACAAAGTTAACTTCAATTCAATTGAGAATAGCATTCTTATTTTCATTGAAATAAAGAATTTGAAGTTTTTTTAGTTCAATGTATCCCTCGTAAAAATGTATATTATACCCTTATATAAATATGTAATAATTTTTTGACAAAACAATAACTAGAAAGACATCAGTCATAAAAAAATTTACTTATGGGTTAAAACCCTACGTTCTAGCACTCAACTATCTTGTGACAGGCTTAGAATAAAAACCCATTACTGGTAGGTTACATGTGACGGGTTTTATTTTTAGTTCCTAAGTTGCCTATGATGGGTTTATTAAATCAGGCCATCACAGGTAAGTTACATGTTATGGGTTTTCTTTCTAGATCCATCATCAATAAGTTGACTGCTATGACCTAGGTTAAACCCTAAGTCATAGCAATTTCATAGATCCCACGCCACTGCACCAGTTATCGGCCTCCCTGTGCTCCTATGCACGGTCTCCCTAAGTTCCTGCTGTCGGCCCTCCTAAGCTTATGCCACCGGATTATGGCCTCCACAAGCTCCTACAGTCCCTAGCTCCAGTCGCTGACCTCCCTAAGCTCCTACCGCCCTTAGCTCCTGCCACCGGCCTCCCTAAGCTCTTGCGTGCTAGCCCACCTCAAGCTCCTACCGCTAGCCTTCCCAAGCACCACATGCTCTATTGGCATTGCTCCCTCGGTGCCGTGCACACCCGCCACCTTCAACTGAGTAGAAGAAGGTAATTTCTTCTAGTAATTTATTATTTGCATGTCAGATAGTTTTTAGACTTGTATATATGTTATATGCTTATGGTAGTGCTGTTGTTATGCTAGAGACCAATATGCGTACTATAGTGCTAACTGCTATTAAAAATTTTTGTGCCACGGTATTTGGAGCTTGTCATGTATTATATGATTGCTATCCATAATTTGTACTGAGAATTTTAAAACTTGCATTCTTGCCACAACTAATTATGTAACAGTACAAGTTAGTTCATAGTAATTAAGTTCCAAGCCACCATGTCCGGTAACCAAGAAGTAAAAACATCGGCTGGAACTAATGTTCTGACTTCCGATCATAACACTAGATCCCATAATGAGTTGCCTAAGTATAGGCAGATGATCACGGAAGTTGATGATTACGATAGACTAATGGAGCCATAAAGTGTTATCATCTCATTTGGGAACAACTGTGGCATGGTGGCGAGAAGGTACTTTGGCATCCTTCACAAAGTCATTAGACACGTCCCTAAAAGCGACAAGGAAACATTTTTGAAAAGATTGAAAGAAAATTTTGATTATCAGGATAAGGCAAAGCAAAGGTTGAAGACACGCACACTCTCAAAGATGGGTAAAGCCTGGAAGAACTTTAAGTCTAAACTTGTCATAGAGTATGTCATTCCACCGGTCAACCATTCCCCATACGTCGAGTACTCTCAAATAACTAATGCAGTATGGCAGGAGTTCTATGCTCCAAAGTCTTTTGTAGAGTTTATAACAATAAGGGAAGCGCACCACCAGTTGCAAGCTTAGAACGAGCACCCACACCGATTGGAGATGTCGGAGTATATTAGGAAAGAATAGATTTAGGCTAAAGAGGATGCAGCCATAGTTGCAGCTAATATCTCGGTTTTATTTGGTGATATCCTAGAGGCACGGACTAGAAATTGGGGTAAAGCACGGGCGAAGATCAACAAGACAACACCATCTCCTAGCTTAACTGTTCGCATGTGTAGGGAAGATTGGACTAGGCAAAGGTGTAAGCCGAGAGGGTGAGCGAGCGTGAGCCAATGAAGATCCAATGCGATCGCGCGCGGATACACCAAGGCTTAAGAGATCTGCTTAGCTCTAATACAGGTCCTTTGGATTATTGGATTGCACTCCCAATGGTCCTACCGGGCGTGCCAAAAAATATATTCTTGTGCATGCGGGAAAGATCGGACCAGGCGAAGAGGCACGCGCCGAGAGGGAGCACAAGTGTTAGCCATTGGAGGTCCGATGCGATGGCGCGTGCAGACACACCGAGGCCTGGGAGATCTAGTTCGCTCCAATGCAGGTCTTTTGACTTGTTGGGGTGCACTTTCGATAGTCCTACTAGGTGTGCCAAATGATATGTTCGAGCCAAATTGGTCCTCTGTGTTCACCAATGAAGATTTGATGGAGGTCCGATGCGATCGTGTCCAAACAAGCCAAGGCCTAGGAGGTCTGATTCGCTCCAATACAGTTTCTTTGGCTTTTAGTTGTCTCCGTTGGGTTGTTATAGTTGTAGAGACGATAGTCAATTTGACCTCTAATTGACAAGAAAGATAGATAGAGTTAGATCATAGAATCAATCGGTTGATAGGTCGATACGGACTTCTGCTATCGACTGGTTGCCTATAAGATTAGAGTAGTCATCGACTGTGAGTCCAATATACCCCTGCTATCGGCTAATGGCCAATAGCAACTGTAGCGCTCATCCATTGGCTACAAAGCCAATGATGGTATAGGCGAATAGAGAAAATAAGTAAAGGACTCATCGGCTCTACAGTCGACGACGCTCTAAATAGAATACGTGATGAATAGTAAGGAGCAAGACCTAATCTCCTGAAGGGACAAGACCCAGCGACCACTAATGACGGTATTGTTAATGCTAGTCTCAATAGATCAGATCAAACCAAGATAGTATAAGGTTGAGTCTAACAATACCATAATGGTGGGAGCTAGATCGGACGTAATGACGGAGGGACCGGGTGAACCCATCAGCTGTTATTGGCTGCAGATACGATGCAGGCATATAAGTAAACTTATCAACTAGCTGAGCCGATGAGGGGAATGAAACTCGCTACGTCTCGATGCTAGATCTAACAAAATCAGATCAATTGCTAGCGGATATCGCTGGGCAAGAATATGTATATTGGCTAAAAAGCTGATACACTAGGCGTGAGGCTCTATATATTGATAACTTATCAGCTAGCTACTCTGATGAAACATAGTGTAAAGACCTGTCGGCTTACAACTCAATCTATTCCCAGCAATCTACTAGGACGGACCAAACCAATGTAGCATGAGATCGATGCCAACAGAAGAACATGATAAGCTGATAGAACCCATGCGAGTGTGATGTGGTGTATCCAATCAGATTAAGAGATTGGACATAACTGATATAGCATTAGATAGAGTGGACACACTAGGATAGTGATGGGACTTACTCCTTCGCCGGAGATTGGACTTAACCGATCTAGCCCTGTGTCGAGAGTCGGAATCCGTTGGTAAAAAACCTAGATAAACTAGGATGGCGATGTGTCAAGATTGAATTAATCTATGATAGATAATTTATAAACTTTCAGGGGTCTATATTTATACCATAGGGTTACACAAGTCCGATATGGTTACAAATAACCTTCGGATGTTCCTTCCTAATAAGAAAAGAAAATGTTCTCTAAAAAGTTAACAAAACTAATTAAACTTATATATCTTACAAGATATATTCTATAAAGATACAAATACCCTGTCGTGGTTTTCATAGCTCCTCCTCAGATTCGGTCCCATCTAGATAATCTTCTGTTTTTTACTAAACCAAAGCATTCCTCATCCGTCCGATTGGCTTTTTCCTTATATTAATCGGCTTCTTTCCATAAGTCGATCGGCTCTCCGATCCTGTCTACGGGGCTTACCAAATTTTAGTGTTAACACCAACCCAGCAGATGGATTGATCTACCAAAGACTCATGAGTACCACCTTCAATCTCACACAACCTTTTCACTTTGTTTACCTTACATATTTTACCCATTCATTGAAATTTTCTTTGTAGATGGAATTGTCCAAGCAATCTTCGCAAAGCGAGGTTGAGTTGGCCCCACACCGGTGTGAGGATGATGTCCTCACTCAAGCATGGGAAACCCCAAACATTCTAGGCAAACCAGAGGTATAGGTGTGGAAGTATCTTAAAAGTATGAGTTTGCCTAGTATAAGAAGTATCGTCTCTCGAAAGCTAACAAGAAGGCCATCCTTAAGGAGCAGCTAAAGGAAGGGGTGAAGAACGGGCTAGGCAAGGAATTCTAGACCAGAATTTAGCAAGAGGTGGCACGACTAAGACTAAAGATACAAATGGGTCAAGCGGCTACAACTATAGAAACCCACGTGCCCACTCAGGGCTATGTCAATGCTAGCCTACCGTAATGATGGAGTAGCTATGTGTCAATAGGGTTGCCGCACGACATGGTTGCTCCTCCATTGCAGTCGACCATATAAAAGTATGTCTTATATGTAAACAATTAATATTACTAAGCTTCAATTATATTTTAAACTTGTGTATGTTAAAATACTATAATAACCATGCAGAATGCAACCAAGTGCATGTTGATGCTACCAAGGGCATGGTTTATAAACCATCACCAACATAAAAGGTGCAAGGTGTAGACTTAGTCATCGGCTATGCTAAAGTGAATATCGACCAAGTGAAGGACAATTGGACGGGATATCCGTTACCAATACTGCTAAACGATAAGATTTTAACTCTTAGGGCTGCAAAACAAGCATTCATACTGAATACAGATATAGTAGTTAAGATAACTTTCCGTCTATCTCAGACGACCAATCAATCTCCTCCACATCAACACTCTCATCCGACAATCGAGGCTCCTCGTGGCCCCGCTATGACAAAACTAGCCGATGTTATGGAATAGGACTCAAAATTTCTCTTGGCTTCACACTCGATGCCGTGACTTTGATAAAGATCCTTCCCAAGTTCGATATTTGCCTTTCACATAAGAAAACTCAAAATGTTAAGGCTAAGGAAAAGGGGAAGGGAAAAGAGAAGCCATCGTGGACCTTGCAACGTTTAGAGTTAAGTCATTATGTGTTAGACATGTCCTTGGTGGAGGACCCTAATTTAGAAAAAATAGGTACTTATTGCGAGAACTGCATAGATACTACATGGAAGTTAGCAACTCGAAAAGAAAAGTAAAGGGAGTCCTCAACTGTTTCTTTTAGCCCAACATTTGTTGTTGGCTTCAAAGATCTTTTTGATCTGTATAGGGTAAGAGCAGTGGACACTAGCTTATTGAAATGCTTCTCTTTATAAGTGCACATGGCTATATTTTATGTCGTAAGTACTTCTGTTTCGATATTCTTTAGTAATATATGCACTGTTACTGATTATATTGGAAGGAGTCCTAAAGGTCCACTAACAGGATTGGTTTTCTTCATCTATCCATGGTCAATGAGACCAACCTGAATACCCAGTTAGATGAGGCCATTGACTACATCAACTATTTCGTGTGGGTCCATTAAGACAAGAATTATATAATGCTAGTGTATAATCAACAGTAAGGGATTTCAAATTTTAGGTTTATCGTTTTTAGTTTTTTGTACTATAATTTACAAAACTCAAACTTACCACAGCCACATGTTTATTGTACAAGAGGCATTGGATTCTTGTGGTCATAGTATAAAAATGAAATAGTGTTTACTACCTTAACACCAATCTTTATGGTCCATATGATTTCCTGCCTCTTATGTATGCAATAGATGTCGTATGGGCATTGTAGATTAAGAATAGGCAAACACAAAGACAATAATGAATCTCTCCATCATAACATGAACTTCAAATATGCACAGTAGGTTGGGAATCAATGTGGTTTCCACGTGTGCCACAACGTGGCTATCTTGATGAAATAGGTGACCAACTTGAATCCCGAGGTTTATGCCTAAAAGCATATCTCGTTTTGTACTTGCCAATACTATCTATAATCATAAACTAATTGTGGTCTCTGTGCACAAACATGGAACTTCGGACGATCGATCAAGCATAGATTATAAGCACAGTTTATAGGACAGTTTCATCCTCTAAGAAATCATTAGTCAAAAAGAAATATTATGTCTAAAGTAAATATTGACAATGTGTCTATCTCCATAAAATATTTTTTTTGTTAATTGAGAGTTTCAAAATACAAATAATATTATATCTTATATTATAAATTAATAATTATATCTATTTTGATATATATGTTATGGATTGGTGCTAAATCATTTCGTTAATTTACTTTATACTAGGGTTACATACTACAAAGAATTTGCTATCAAATAATTACATAATAGCATGTGAGAAGAGTCCAGTTGATTGGTTGGATTAGTGCATTTACTAATGGACTAAAGGACACAGTTCACCTAGAATTCTATCATTTTTTGATAACTTTCAGTTAAGTTTAGTAAAAGATGGCTTGAGACTTACTAATTTTAAATTAGGCCGTCCACTCCAATAATCAATAATATTGTCTATAATTTTATAACATTATATGCTATATTTTACAGGAGTTCGTTATTGACGCCAAGTATATATTTTTTCTAAATTTTTGGCTCGAAATATCAAATGGCATCGTTCTATGTATGAGTTTATGGTTAATTATATGAATTGTATTATTTATTTGTAGCTGAGATAATTAATTTCTAGTAAAATTTGTTATCTTTATTCAAGAGAGGGTGGCTATCAATTCCTAAATCTAGGAAAAAAAATAAATTTACTTTTTTCGTGTTCACCGTATTAGGTTATAATATAAAACAATCACATACAACCCATATATATGTAATGTGTTATAATAAAAACCTAATAAAATGTTACTCAGGTCATAAAAATAAGTAGATCCGTCATAACTAACAATATTTAATCGATTCTTAGTTTGATGCCCGTTATAGATAATATAATATGAAATCATCCGTGAATTAAATTCGAAATTCTATAATTTACATATCTTAAAAAAGTGGCGTGCTCCGGCGTAGTTCTCACTGGAGCACACGAGATCCTGCAGGGCTGGAATCCAGCGCCGCGGGTAATGAACGTGCAGTGTAGCCATGCATGTGGCGCGCACATAGCCTGAGCATCTCTCGCGCAGGCGCAGCGCCATTCGAGGCTACAATTTTGGGGATTGATCATGGCGTCTGCCATGGCCCTGTTTGTCCTCTTCCTCCTCTAGGACCAATGGCACGACACGTCGTGATTCATGCACGCCTGCTGTTTGGACCGGCGTTGCTTAAATGCCCTGCAGTATTTTCACCTGCTTTCCGACAGGGAAAAAAATGCCACTTGTGGCACTGTACACTTCTACCTTCTGTTCTATACACTTCTACGTCACACAGTAGGTTCAACATTTAGTCCAGTCAGAGAGTAATTTTTCCACAGCTTGTCAAACTTAATCTGATAAGATTATCCATGGCGCGCACTGGAAATTAAATTTCTGGTTCATCAGGGTCAAAGCCATGGTCCCATGCATGCAAAGACATCATTAAAAACTCAATCGCCTTAGTTTTGTGTCAAGGGCCAATCGGTTAACAAAATTTCGTGTCCATCAAACCCTGTTAGATCGTGAGGTGGACTGTTCCTTTTTATCTGTCCCTGCAGGCCGGCACGCACGCTTACTAGCTGCACGGCCATCATGATAGCATTGACTAGATCCTCCATGCAGATCCGAGGCTTAATTAGTACCATCGAATTGATGAACTTAATTTCTTAAATTGGTTATGTATCTCCAAGTCGTCTTCTCATGTGAGTGTTCTATTTGAAAAAATGACTTATTAGCTGCGCGCGGCTCGTATCAATGGATCGGTCTTCTGTCTTGATTTTAGTAGAGCCGCTGATTCGATATCACCACTAATTTAATCAGATAGTGCTCCCGCCTTATTGTTAAAAAAATAAAATTATTGATCCTAGTTGATTGACTAATGACAATAATAACTTTCTATATGCAAGACAGAATGAAACTTAGATTGAACATAGATACACTATCAGAACACCTTATCAGTTCCTGTTTTAAAATCGGTACTTCATATGTACCGCTGCCCCTTAAGCACAACCTCCAATGGCTGTGAAGGACAGCTATAGTGTCAGTTTAGATATGAATAGGTATGGTTGTCTGTTATCTCTACTGTTTTTTACGCTGAATCGGCAACATTATATCTTTTAAAAATTAGAAAAAAATACAATTATATTTGAATTTCCATTCATATAGACAAAAATGCATTCAAGAATACATATGATTTTTCAGTCCATTAACTTACATTCACATAAATATATTCGTACACACTGATTCAATTAAAAAAAGGAAATAAAATTCTCATCCATGACTGATATGAACTAAAAAAATTTATTACCAAGCCTATACATATCATACATCATCATCTTAATCAATCAATCACCAAACTCCCCACAACATAAATAACAATAAAAAAATACTGCCTAATGGCCATGACGGAGCTAGCATAGTAGAAGATCAGCCTTAGCCTTCGATGTCTCTAAGACTATCGCCACTCCAAATCAAGCCATCGTTGTTGCAGCTGAACTAGCCACCACCATGGATCTAGCCATAGTTACTCTAGATTGGGTCGCTACTTGGTGAATCAAACCACCAACACTAATATCATACATGCACGTTATTCTTTGCTTGGCCCATATGTTTTGCCTCTCTATCCAACCGCCCTAGCCAACTCGCTACCGGATCTTATGACCTCGAACTCTAGGCATTGTCACTTCTGTGTTTAGAAGGAAGAGGAGGAAGAGTGCATTGATCCTAGCCTCTTCGCTAGCGAGACACCATCAGGAAGGAATAAGCAAAAGATAGGTGGCATGGGGTTCACAAGAGAGGAAGGATTGAGAGAGGCATCATGACTCTCTCTTGCGCGTGTGCGAGAGAGATACCAAGAGACATGTCTTCTATGTGGGGTTGGGAGATCTCGGTCTTGGTCTACTTCACGGGTTTGGCTAAGCATATCAGTGTTAGTTTCTTACTTGCTGTGGCATTGATAAGATCTTATCACATTAGTCTCAGTTCACATTAGGAACCAGCACTAATGTTTGTCATAATGCTAGTTTTGGCTAACTAGCAATGCTGGTAGGTCACATTTAACATGTTTTGTAGTAGTGATGGCATGCTAACATGTATATGACATATTTCGTCCAAACAGTTAGGGTTGAACATGTCTACGGTTTTTAGTGGTCCAATATTTATCTTTTTTTTAAGACGTGAAAAAAGAGAAAGACACATATCATCATTTGTTAATGATGGGTCTAAATTTAAATTCTGCCTGGCATATCTTCATATTATAGCAAGTTGGTTTTAAATTCTAAAATTTTATTTTAATTTTATGATTAATTTAAGTATGTTTTTTTCATAGCTTTCCTTTGCCCAGTTCTCTTTCCGTGTAGCTAAGAAGACAAGTAAAAATATATTATATATCAATAAATTATTCTTATGAGCTTTAAAAATACAACACGAAAGCCAATCGTGGTCTATAACAACATATCTAAGACTCATTAAGCTTATAGAACAACTGTATAATTAAGAAAAACATCTACTATATTTTTAATAAAAAGCATAAACGCTATAGCAAATACATTTCTCAAGTAGTAGAAAGCATTTGTTAATACCTGCATGTGCAATAGTATGGATAACCCAGGCCAATTTTATTTAAGTTACAGTTCATTTTCACTCTAAACTAGAAAAAAAATCTATTTCCATGACTTTTAAAACCGGATAAATAACATTATATATCATGTTTTCTAGTTTGACGGTGATTTTGGTTTGTAAAAACTCACACGGATGAAACAAAATTCTAGAAATAAGTGTTCACTGAATAGTGAATACTAAAAAAAACAAAGAACATCGTAGCGCACCGGCCACCGGGGATCTTGACAAGGACTGGAGATCGAAAATCTCTTCGTGCGGCGGCGGCGCCGCGCGAGAACTAGATCAATCGAGTTCGGAAGTCGGATCGAAATACCGGCGTTACGTACGTGGCGCCGGCCGAGCATGCGGCCGGCGTGTAGCAACAAGAGCAAGTTTGGACGTGCGCTCGCTCGCTATCTGCTCTTACGACGAATCGACGTTCTCTCCGGAAAGCCACTTAGCCACACGTTGTCGTCGGCAATCTTTATCGTACGTGTGTGAAAGCGCCACGAACGAACGATCTAGCTAGGTTAGCTATGCTAGGATAATTAGGAGACTTCCTACGCACATGAAAGGATCTCATTCTCCGCACGTCAGAACGGAACGGGGAAAAAAGGGCAACACACAGCCTGTAGTCTTCGATCGACAGCGAAATGTGAAATGCCGTGCGTACGTCACGGCGAATTCGACTAGAATGTGCGTTGATCAAATCATTCAATGCCTTTTCAAAAAAAAAAAAAACCATTCAACTCCCATCCTAAACCAGCCACTACCATGCGTGCGACGAAGCTTTTCAATTCTTGCAGACTAAAGTATATATTATTTAGAAAATAACCATGAGAAAGATAGGTGCTATATGCGGTGCACCTTTTCTCATTGGGCTGATCAACGGCCAAACACAGAGTTAACGTAACTGTTCACACCGATTTACGACGAACCAAAGGCTCAAGACCTTATATACCTTTCTATTCAAGATGGCTACACCACTACGAATCATAGTTTAGCCTGTGACGACTTCTTATCTCATATCCTTTTCTTTCAATGAAAGAAAGAATCGTCGACTGACCTCCTTTCGATCAACGACCTCATGCCGAGAGAGCGCTTTAATTACTAGTCCTGAAAAATGCCTTAATTTGCCCTCACTTACAAATATTCGAATCATTTCAGCCCTGTTCTTTCATTATTCATGCAAAGTCGTCGTTGCACACGTAAAACAACAAATCATCAAAGCAGCTTTTGCCTTTCGGGATGGTCCGATTCCAATTATTCCACTGCGACCATTTGACCTAAGGTCATTAAAATCCATGGCAAAACTTGTTAGTATTATGACATCATAGTTTTGTGGCATTGCATAGGACACCACTAAAACATGTACTTTTCATAGGACACTACAAATGCACAAGCACGCAACCATTTAACCATCAAAAGATAGGTGAAGTATTCACTTACAACTCCATTACTATGGGAACAGTAATAAAGAAATAAATTTATATATCGAGATCTAACCTCATGTTACGTTGAGCACATGCTTTAATTTGATTATTTAAGTCTTCTAATATTTTTTAGAAACTCTCCTAATATAATTTTGCACTAATGCTATCTATATTAGAACAAAGGAATTGCTACGAATAATCAACTATTTCTGCAGCAAAAAAAATACTATACAAATTGTACAATTTGTACGGTACGTACGTAGAAAGCAACGCATCTCATTCTCATATATATTGTACGCACACGATTAATATGGGGGAATTCATATGTTTTAAAGTTGCAATATATAAGATAAATAATTAAAAAATGCGCAACACTAGAAATATCTCACCATGTACGCCTAGTACCGTTAAGTTGTCAGCTGTCACTACTCTCTGCTAATGTCGTTGATTTGAATTAACTTCACAAATGACAAGTCGACAGGTTAGACTGATTAATTATTGGATCCATGGCGGGATACACTGTTCTCATTCTTCCTTTCTTGGAGACCAATGTGAAATGGAAAATATGAAAACCAAGGAAAAAGTAGCTCTGAAGCGAAATTTTCGAGCTGTAAAACTGTTCGCAGAAAGAGATCGAAGTACAAAATATTCGAGCGTAAGCTAATTAGAAGGAAAAGAAGAGTGGCCAAACCCCACAGATTATGACTTGTTTTGACAACCACAGCCAGCTTTTAGTCGGCATGTTTCAGTCTAGGCAGCATTGGGTATCTGAAAAAGAGAGAGATTTTTTTTTGTTATGATCGAAATGCTCTCTTACGTAGGCTAGAATCCGGTTCTCTTTAGAAAAAAAACATGGAGTTTTCTTGTCTAGAAGGCCGGTGTACGCTTTAATTTTAGGACAACTGCAAAGCGCAAAAGCAGACAACTTTTAAAGTGGTTTTAACTTTTCTAAAATATTTGGTTATATCATCGTAAGAATATGATTCCCTAAAGAAAAATAATGTTAGATGAGATGACAGATGTATCATACTTCAACAGTGTAAAATTCAAATGGTATTTTTGGCAGTCTCTTATAATCCCCTTGTGTATTAGATTGCAATGTGATAATGCGAGATATTATCCACAAATATAAGAGATCTTGAGATCTCAAGCAGAAAAGGTACAACACATCATCTCAATTGCCTATTTAATCTTTTAACTTGTCACTTTTTTTTACTTTTTTTAGTTTTAAATTTGTTTAAAGTACAACAAACATCACCTCAATTGTAATTTTTTTTGTTACTACCTCAATTTTTGCAAAAAAAAAAAGTAAAATTTCTTATATTTGTGGACAAAAAAGTAGCTATATAAAGCTTACAGGAATAGCACAATTAATACATACATTTTTAAATATACGATAATGTTGATTTTTAAACAGGATGCTTAATCATCTGTCTTATTAAAAGACTTATTTTATTATTAGATGTGTTTTAACTATCAGTAGTTTTTTTTAACTTATCCCAAATATCTAAATAGGATAGATGATCAAACGATATATGTTTAAAAGTTAATAAGAGGAAGTATTGGGTAAGTAATTTTGTGATATGTACTTCCTCAGAACTTAACTCTGGCCAGTGTTAAGTAGATTAGTATGGATGTGAAAAGACAAATACGCTATTCATTAAGATTGTATGTTTCTCCAAGGCTTATATACTCGATTAAACTTTTGGTATGTACAAGATCTAATTAATGACATTTGCACAAAATAATTGGAGATGGGTGGTGGTCTCTAATCAAGAGAGAGAAAACGAGGGTAATAAAGAGTGCTAGTCGGTCCCACGTATAACATAAATATTTTTTAGACAGATGCTTCAGTCTAAAAATAAATCATTGAAAGACAGTGAATATTTCATTATATATGGTTTTCTAGTGCTCAATAAATCGAAACGTTTAAAAATTTATTACAATGACCGATGGCAGAAAGGTTTGACCACACACCCTTTCCGTGGCAAAACGGTGCAAGTTTTTTCCCACACATTCCATGGAAGGACCCATTATCAATTCGCTAGGAAGTTAAGAAATACCGATAGACAACTCACCGCAAATTAATATTGCTGAAATCACAGAAGCATCTCAGGGCGCATAATTCCTTTTCATATGCTTTTCCTATGAACTATTTAGTAATTAAAATCCAAGGCTAGTCCATTGTAACATAAAGATTGCACGTGTTTTCTTACAGGCCATGTAAATAGCAGCGGACTTTTTAAGAGACTATCATGAAGCAACCATTGTTTGGGCGTCAACAATATCCAGTACTAATGTCACTTTCTCACCCTCAACAAAAATCCACGTATGCAGCAAAATACAATCAAGTGATACAGTAACTCGTACACCACCTAGGCTAGCTAACCATTCCAGTCCTAACAACCCACTTCTCCCCCACTCCAAAATATTGGCTCCAACCACCTTACTATTTTGTCGTGATTTCAGTCACAACTTAAAAATAAAATTTTAAATCTAATTTTAAAGTTGATTTAAAAAATTAATATATTTTTATGTTGGTTTTTAAATCGCTATATATATAAGTTTTACTCATAAATTATTTTTATCATTACTTATGTCCAACCGATAGATTTTAAGTCTTCAATTTTGGTGCCTAAGGCCAGCATCCCTATAATTAGCAAATAAATATACATGATGCAACATTTAAAATTTTCAAAATAAATTATGAATGTACCACACGAAGATTGAAAAATCATGCAAAAATTCAATTTTGCATCCATTCTAGATTCTAAGATTAAAAAAAAAATAAGAAAACGGTAACCACGGCACTTCATCATGCAGTGGCACGGCAGTACCAATTGTTTTTAAATCTTGACACATAGTAATAATCGGAAGTTGATCCGATTCTTTTTATTTTTCAGATTTACACACAGTTCCTTCCCTCTACATCCAAGATTTATTTGAGAACTTTTGAAAATGCCACGTTGAATGATAATTTCTTTTCCTCAAAAATAAATGTTCGCCATAATTCGTTTTTAGGACATTGTATCCCCTCAGCACAAATATTTTCTTCCATTTTACATTATGTTTTTCCTTTTCATGCCAGAAGCAGAGCAGGTTAGTGGGCATTTAAGGCCACTAAATCACAATTGTAGTTATATGTTATTATTATTATTTTACTAGAAAAATAAATTGGTACTGCTGTGTTTGGCGTGTTACTGTAGAACTTCTCTATGAAAAACCATACGCGCAAATGGTATTTGCGATGATTTACATATATTTTACAAGTATTTTTAAAACCTTAGAAAAAATTAATAATTAATGGAAAGATGAAGTGGCGTATTTTTAGATGCTTGCTTCGGTTAAGTCAAGATATTTGTCATTGATCGGTCTCATGATAATAAATTTAGGTAGAAAGAATATATAAACTAAATCATAGTTATAGTTAGTACTTAGGACTTGAAAATTAGCAGAAAAAATTGTAGCCGTATAAAGAATGGTTATGTCAAAAAGTAATATTTATTTAGGAATATAAATGTCTTATGTTGCTAGGAGTAGAGAGGTGAAAGGATGATTAATTAATGGTTGAATTAGATAGATACTAAGTAACTTTTTAATCCATGGAACTGTTATATTTGCACTAACATGATTTAATGTTCAAAAATTGTTGATGACGTGATTTTGTGTATGTCTTATTTTATATAAGAGTTGATGTTCTTTAATGGGTATGAACCACATAGGAAAAATAGATAGATATGAGCTCTTAGGTGGGATAGCGAGTTGCACGCTTTGCATCCTATGTGAGGGAGGTTCTACTATAAATTTCTTATGTCATGGATCGATTTATAAAAAAGGTTTCAGAATTTCAGTTGATGTAGTGAGGCTGTCCCCCTCCAGTCCTCCCGCTGAGCTAGATGTGCGGATGTGCCTTTTTAAAGCCCTCGAGCGCTCCTCACATTCCATTGCAGCCTAAACCTCTCCCTTCTTGGTTCTTCTTCTCTTCTCCTCCCACTCCAGCTCTGCCCTAGCCAATATCAGAGAGCAGAGAGCTCGTGGTCTCTTAGTAGCTTCTCCTCGCTAGCTGTTCTTGCAGAGAAGCAGAGCCAAGAACTAACTGAGCCGGAGGCGGCGGCCACCATGAAGTACGTGCTGGTGACAGGAGGGGTGGTAAGCGGCCTCGGCAAGGGCGTGACGGCGAGCAGCATCGGCGTCGTGCTCAAGGCCTGCGGGCTCCGCGTCACCACCATCAAGATTGGTTAGCCATTGTTTCCCCTCCGTTTCATGCCCGTCTTTTTCTGGGCGCGCTGATTTTGGCATTTCCGGCGAAAGAATGGTCCGCCGCAAGCGTAGAAACCAACGAGGGCAGATTTTTCCCGCGAAAAAGTTTGGTTTTTTACGCTTTCCCTTGTCTCAATTGAAATTTGGAACCCACAGAGTTCAGAAAGGAATAGTACTACTAACTTGTTTTTGTCGTTACAGTTGTGGAGCAAGTGTTGTTTTGGGGGAAAGAAGCAGCAGCATTCCCGAATAGTTTGGGCGCTGTCTCCTGTCTGTGGCTGCGTGGCAATTGCTAGAGCGAACACGTTTGGTTGCTATCGAGCGTACACATCGTGATGTTAATTAAGCTGATTTTTTTCTAAAAATTAAGCTGTAATTTGTCTTAAAATTTATGCTGAAACAAAATGGGCTCAAACTTGTTTGAGCCGTCAAAAGAGCGGTTTTGTGCAATGTTTGAGCTTTGAAGCTTTGATGTTCTTCCAACATGACTGCTATGCACAACACAAGTGCATTTGGATGAACATGCACTCGTTTGTTTATCAACACACTAAGCTTGTTTGCCGCCGCTGCTGTCTTTTGCTTCTCTGTTCGTTATACATGTGTTCTTAGTTCTTACAGTTGTCAATTTCTCGCCAATTGCTTTACTTCAGTCACTTGGAGCATTTCTTTGTCACGGCCTCTTGTTTTGAGCTAGAGACGAGTTAAATATCGGTCGCCTGTACTTAATGTTTCTCTATTTTTGTTCTGTACATGTGAGCTAACAATCCTGAGTTGGCGGTGTTTTCTGCTCATCTGCATCACTAGGTTAAACTTTGCATTTTCCCCCTGATTATATGCTTTTGGTGACTCTTGCCAAGTTGTTTTCGGTGTTTCCATCCACTTTCTTCTTATTAAAAGTAATAATATTACCCCTTTTTTTTAAGATTTTGGCTACTCGTTATTGTTTTGATGAAGTGGTTGCCTGATCTTATGTTGGTATCACAATCTTAGTTCCTTCAAAGTGACGAAATCTTAAGTTGTTGAAAGCAAGTTTGTCATCTCATTCAATTTTCCTGTAGCGTTTTTGAAGGAAAATATTCGTTTCTTTTAATTTAACGGGTATGCAAAACATAGATTTTTGAGAAAACAATGACTGAACCATCACTTCTCTCATGCACTGTATCACTTCTTTATTCAGTACAAGCTTGCAAGGTTTTTGTAGCACTAGAAATTGGTGAACGCACTGAAGAAACAATCTAGTTCTGTAACTTCTGTTTCCTGAAAATTACCCCCTGCTCTCAATCTCTTACCTATTCTCATTTATGACTACTCATCTGCAGACCCATACCTCAACACTGATGCTGGAACCATGTCTCCATTCGAGCATGGTGAGGTCTTCGTTCTGGACGATGGTGGAGAGGTACTAACTACAAGCTGCCCAACGTCTCCCTTTTTCTTTTTTGCCTCGCTTACCAGAAAATTCCATACTGTTGATTGATGACCATAGGCAGTTTTCTGAACATGTTTTCTAGTTACACAGGTCCCATGCTTTTTAAAAATGGGTTTTATGGATGTGATCTCTTTGGATAATTGGGCTTTCCTTCCTCTCCTTTCTTGAAGGTGGACTTGGACCTTGGAAATTACGAGCGTTTTCTGGACATCAAATTGACCCGTGACAACAACATAACCACAGGAAAAATATATCAGGTAACTGAATCTGATAGCCCTTGTCCATGTGCAGTCGACAGTTCTAATGAACATTGTGTTATCAAGTCAAAAAGTTTTGGTTTGTACTTCCTTTTCTAAAGAAGCAGGAGAAAAGTTTTTCCCTTTTTTATACTAAAAAAATTGACGATAAGAAACCAGCATGGTTCCTGGATAGCCGCCAGTTATATTGAACGTTTGATTGACTGAATGTACAAGGAGCCCACAAATCTTTATTGAGTCACTTTATGTTTCATCGTAAGATCCACTGCAGTACAATTATGCATGTGCAGAATCATCTGGGCCTCAGACTGCCACTGTTGTCAGAAGCTACTGATAAGATTCAACCTGTCACATGGTGCTTAATTGTAGAGCCGATGCTTTGTTGGCTGCTTCTGTCATTTGTGCATAAATAATCTTTCTTCTACTGGTTACCTGAATTTTGTTCAGGATGCAAATTAGACTAGGTGACTAGGTCTAAAACTATTGTTGAAATCCATCCTAGTAGCAGTTAGCCGTGTTGTTACCATGTAAGTTGTCGTAAAATGTAATACAGCTCTTGATACGATTTTTATGTGATTTGTTGCTGATGGTTCATGTGAAAACCATTTTTGACATCAACTCTAGCCGCTGATTGCATCGTCTGGAAGTTAATGGCATTTTTCTTTTTAATGCTTAAACCAGTCAGTCATTAACAAAGAAAGGAGAGGAAACTACTTGGGGAAAACCATTCAGGTGTGTGATCAGTATGTGTTGGGAAGCTCTAATGTCAGAAATACTACTATTTATTACTTAATTTGGATATATTTTCCTTTTCAGGTTGTGCCACACATTACGGATGAAATACAAGATTGGATTGAACGTGTAGCAATGAATCCAGTCGATGGTAAAGAAGGACCTCCTGATGTTTGTGTCATAGAACTTGGTGGCACCATAGGTGAATAAAACAATTCCATCTATCTCTGAAACCACAAAATCATGTACTTCAAACACTGTAGTGTAGTATATTTTTGCTCAATTGTTCCCAAAGTTGTGTAAGTATGCTGGTGCAGGGGACAAAATCTTTTCGTCCCATAACGACAGTGGCATTCTTGATGCAGGGGATATTGAATCAATGCCCTTTATTGAAGCATTAGGTCAATTTTCATACCGTGTAGGTGAGAAAACAACTAGTCTTGTCTATATGTTTATTATGGTCTCGGTTTAGTTTCAGTTGACATTTTTCCTACGTCATTCTATGTTGTAGGACCTGGAAACTTCTGTCTGGTCCATGTCAGTCTTGTTCCAGTTTTAAATGTAGTTGGTGAACAGGTAAGTTCTGCTCATCTGAAACAAAGAGACATATCAAACATATGAGAGGGTATAATATTTGCAGTTTATTGGGGTTCATGACACTTTTTTATTATGTTACTCCTAAAAAACATGTACTTCCTGTTTCCTGTTAAGGATGATGATTGTGAGATTTTCAGCTAAGGTTGTCATTTTCCTTTTTTTTTTCTCTGTTCTTGGTTGATCTACATCCGGTTGGCTTGTTGATGATTGTTTTCTCTGAACTCTAGTTACCTAAATAAAACGGGTAGTTCCAAAAGTAACAGTTTGCCTGAACTATGAAGTCTTAATTCTTACATACAGTTATTTTCAGAGTTGCATTTTTTTTAAAAAAAAAGAGGTGGTAGAAAGTAGAAACATAAACAAAAGAACTTTCAAATGTACTGAAGTGTCATTGAGCCCTTTAAAACCGTGTAACAGTTAGTTGAACCCGCCGCAGTGTGTTATTTTCTTGCAAATGATGTTTTTTTTCTCGTGTAGAAAACTAAACCTACCCAGCATAGTGTTCGCGGGCTAAGAGGCCTTGGATTGGCACCTGATATTTTAGCATGTCGCAGTACTGAGGTACATCATCTAGTCATTTTTTTCATTCTTCAGAGCATTCAGTGGTTCATTTCCTTTTGTCCCCAAAATTGTTATATTGACCATCTCAATGCTTTTGACAGCCACTGGAAGAAAACGTGAAAGCAAAGCTCTCACAATTTTGTCACGTTCCAGTAAGGATAATTCTTGCAGTTTCAAGGTTTCTTTTGGGTTTTAGGTCTTTAACTTCATGCTGACAATGCAACTTATGTTTTAGATCTCAAGTGTTATTAATCTCCATGACGTTACAAACATTTGGCACATCCCCTTGTTGCTAAAGGTATAATATGCTTCTATGTTGCAACGCATATATTCAAGTTTCACATGTTACATATGTAATCGTCTGCAATGAATCTTGTAGGACCAAAGGGCCCATGAAGCTATTCTGAAAGTTCTAGACCTTCAATTGTATGTATTTTCCATGGTTATGTAATAAATTCATTCATCAGTCAATGTCTCAAGAAGAAATTCTGATGGCTTCAATTTGTTTCCTTCCTTCATGTATGCAGTGTTGGTAAAGTACCACGAGAACCTAAGTTGGCTGAATGGACCGAAAGAGCCAGCAAATTTGACAAGTTGAAGGCTACGGTATATATATTTATTTTTTCACTTCATGTCCTTATTGTTGTTATTGGTGTCTTTGTAGAATTTACCACTTAATTTTTTGTCCAAATTTTTATTGAAAACTGATCATTACTGTGCAATTTTCCAGGTTAAGATTGCAATTGTTGGAAAATATACTGGGCTATCGGATTCCTACCTGTCTGTTCTAAAGGTCAAGTTACTAATAAATGCACATGTATTTGCATCCAAGATCAGCATGATTCCTTATATTTGAATTTTCTAGTTGATAGCTTGATAAACATGACTCGACACTTGATTACAAAAAGTAAAAACATACTAAGCTAAAAGCATTTAAGTTATTTAGATTGTATGCCTTCCCCAATTCTTTAATCGTGATGTGAACTTATAACTTCATTGTAGGCATGTGCAGGTATTATAAATCATGCACGCATGTCTTAAATGTTCAGCTGAATATGTTAGGTTGCAAACATATGACAATATTGACTGTTCTTGTTCATTGATTTATCTTAATGACCCTTATTTCAGGCACTTTTGCATGCATCAGTTGCTATGGGAAGAAAGCTTGTAGTGGAATGGGTTCATTCCTGTGATCTTGAAGATTCTGCAGCCAAAGAGGTTAGTGCGGTATGGACTTCAGTGATTTTGTTTTCCTCATTGTAGTTTCTACTGATGTCTTGGAGATGTTTTATTTGTGTAGACCCCTGAAGCCCATAAAAAAGCATGGAAGATACTCAAGGTTAACACATTTTACATACTCGAATGGTCCCTTGAATTATTGATAAGTTTATGTTCAACCATTTCAAGAAAATTTACATTTCAGGGTGCAGAGGGTATACTTGTCCCTGGAGGCTTTGGAGATAGAGGAGTCCAGGGAAAAATTCTTGCTGCAAAATATGCACGAGAAAACAATGTTCCTTATCTTGGCATTTGTTTGGGTATGCAAACTGCAGTGATTGATTTTGCCCGATCTATCATGAAATTACCGGGTGCAAATAGCACAGAGTTTGACCCAGATACAACGTCACCCTGTGTCATTTTCATGCCAGAGGTAGATTACATTACCTGTCCAGTTAAGGTAATTATTACTACTCTTAAGCATCAACATTGATCCATATAATTTGGATAACTATTACGCAGGGTTCCAAAACCCATATGGGGGCAACAATGCGGCTTGGATCGAGGAGAACGTATTTCCATGTCAATACATGCAAATCCGCAAAGCTGTAACACAATAATCCTGGACTTCTTTGCTTGTGTTTTTTATATTGCGCATTTTGTTATGGATATAATGGGATGCATTATCTTAGGTATGGTAATGCTAGATTTGTAGACGAGAGATATCGACACAGATACGAGGTTAGACAAATGAAAATTAGTCATTCATATATCATTCCATGTTCCCATTCTTCATTTTATAATGGTGAAGAGTTCGCTGCTTTTCAGGTAAATCCTGAAATGGTACCAGATTTTGAGAAGGCTGGACTTTCATTTGTTGGAAAGGATGAGAGTGGAAGACGCATGGAGGTAGAATTGGAAAACAGTTGCTTCAATCTTCACAGAAAATCTATGCAAAAACATTTTGTATTAGTTAACATATGATGCTCTATGCAGATTATTGAACTACCCAGCCATAAATTTTTCATTGGAGCACAGTTCCATCCTGAATTCAAGTCAAGACCAGGGAAGCCATCTCCACTTTTCTTAGGTAATGCAGTTTTACTCAGACAAAAATATTCTGATGCTTCTGCTTGCATCTATTGTGTTACGACATCAATTTGTATGAGGATGAAGGATGAAGAACGATTGATTTGTTTATAGGAAAGAATTAAACATTATATATTATAAACTTAACAAATAGCTTAGAATAAATTATCTAAGCAATGCGAGTACAAAGTTTTTGGAGAAATTGTAATTTTGGTAGCATGGCACAGATAATCGCAAATAATCACAGCCCAATTATTGAAAAGAACCTTAACCTCTACTATGAAGCATACTGCTTGTGTAGTGATGTACCAAATATGACCAAGGAATTTCAGTTTCATGTTCACTGCGGTTGTTCATTTTGATTCTCCATGATTAAACTTTATTCTGCATACGAATGGTGCAGGCAAACTCTTCTTTTGAACTAACATAGCATATCTGCTGACAGGATTAATAGCAGCAGTATCTGGACAACTAGAAACTTTGCTCCAACCCAGTTCCAACATTGTCAATCCAAATCCTATGCCCAGATATGGTCCTGTAGTTCAGAAAAAGACACTGTACCCAAAAGGGCATGCCAAGAAGCCACTGGACAGCTTGGTAAACGGATACTTCACAAATGGCAACGTCATCCACACCTGATTGGCAATTGCGCAATCCTAAGCGAAGCCTTGTTTGAGATTTGTTTCTACGGTTTTGCTTGAACCCTAATCTTTTGTTGTCTTTCGTTTTCGTTTTTTTTTTGGGGGGGGCTTGGATTTGCCTCTGCTCAACTGAGAAGGCTAAGAGTTGCAAGCTCCAGTGACACGTGGTTCCGATGTTTTAAGAGGAACGTCCTCCGATCATGTTGAAGCAAAGTTTGGCTATAGAGTGGCGTAGTGTGTTGTTTCTTTCCTGCTGAGGCCTCAAATTAAGGCCGGAAATGTATTGGTAGCTTTAATAGAGCCTGGCATCTCAACTATTTGTAATTAGGAAAGAACCTATCTAAGTACTAAATATACAAATGCTTGGCCTAGATTGCTTACATGAGAGAATGAAAATCTAACTACTTCATTGAAGAGTTGGGCATCTCTGTCTCGTTTTCTTTTAACAGAAGTCGATCTCAGACATGAATATGCTAGTAATATTTTTGTTAGTGAGGTTCCAATGTCCCACTAGGGCGCCTGCCCTGTTGCATGGTTTCCCAGGGTTATTGATATTTGATGTAGTTGCTTATTTACTGAAATCAATGTAGTGATAGATTGGTGAGATTGGTTGAAGTGTGATGTAGTTTTAGTAAATGTCAAGTAAAAGTAGTTGTTTTCCTATTGTTTAAAATTTAAACATTTGCCTAGTTGATCAGAAAGATTTGCCCTGCACTGATGATTTGTTCTCGAAATCAATTCCACCAAATTTAGAATCAGGAAAAAAACTGATTAACATGTTCACTACCAAAATCAAACAGAGTGCACCACCCAAACATGTCAAGATCAAATTGAAATTTGAGATCCCCTTGACTTGCAACAGTGAGGTGCATACCCACTCATATCTTGGGGCAAGATATTCTACAAGCATGAGGACTAGTGAATTATCCAAAATTTTAAACATAAACTTACTAAAGTTAATGCCATGTTATTTTGTTCTATAACAATGCTGGCCTGCATTTCTTTTGTAAGGAGAGCATCCGTATTGTCAGTATTGTGTATGATCTCATAAATAATGTAGGGAGAGGTTTCCATATCGAGTTATACAAAGCCATAATATAGTGTCATGGAATACAGGGTTCTTGAGAACAAAATAATGGACAAGATCATCCACAAAAAGCGGCAAACCTTAAGAATTCTGTGCTGCTGTCTTCGAGTAAACCAAGCAAAGTAGCGTAACATAGTCTCCAAAATAGCTTCCCCATCAAGAAAGTACACCTGTCAGAGTTTCATGGTTAGGTGCTAAAAAGGTACTATATACTGTGCACGCAGTATGTTAATTAATGAAGTGTAAATTTAAGTCAGGTGGCTACAAAATCAAAGTGACTTAAGAAAATAAGAGCATAAAAAGCCAAAGCATTCTGTAACCAATTAACTTGTATATGTTGGGGTTTCAGAAGAATATAGAATCATAGAAAATAGATGAACAAGCAGTGCTTAAGCAAATAGCAACAACGATAGAACAAACAACAGATTCCTAGCCAAATATCAATACTTCAAGGGTTTCAGCTTTCAACTATCATATCATGCAGTTTTCCTCAAATTATTTGCCAAATTCCTTTGCTGACAGAATGAGATAAAAAAGAAAGAAATCGTACATGTAGGGCAATGCCATGAGGCACTGAGGCATGATGTGAGAATGTAAGATGAACAATAGAGAATGAGACTTCGATAGAGAGAACTTACCGGTAAGCAATTGACTACAGCCAATGCTGCAGACACATGAAATAAACAACTTAAACCATCTTCCAAGATACAAGGAACATCTGCAATGAAAAGCAAGAGATCCCATCGAGGTCGGTAAGAGGATAACTTAATAGAATGTGCTGCTGATAATAGATCACCCGCATAAACAAAAGTTCCCTGGCAAGGACTCAATCCAGGGTTATTATTTCCATCATGCAGCAATGATGAATTCCTTTCTTTCTGTAAGCACTCCAAAGAATATGGTCTGGCATAGGAGATCTCTATCCATGAAATCCCTGGGCCCAGAACAGGCGCCATACAGTACTCATCCTGTCAGAATTGATCAAAAAAATGTATAAATCAGAGAAAATTAATGTGAAAGGATAAGTTATATTATAATAAGGAACCAATCCCCCAGAATTATTCCTAAGGGCTCTAATTCAGTTATTTTACCTCCAAACAGGCAAAGTTGCTTCTGCCATCTTCGGTCTCCCTCCATCCATTTCCACATTTTTTAAGCTTGACAACATCTTTTGCAATCAAACAATATTTGCCTTCAACTTCCTTCTTGCCAATACCTTTCCCACTCATTCTTTGAAAGGCTATCAGATCATCTGGACACGATAACTTGTCATTTATCTGCCAGAGATTCTTGCTTGCATCCATCCATGAGTTGGGAACACAGTAACCCTTTCTAGAATCAGTGGCACGATAGCTTTCAGAGCCTTCAAGGAGATCACGGCTGCTTATTTGTTCTACATTGTCCTGAGCAAGCATTTTCATCCATTCATCAGCTCTTGTTATGTTCAATCCATCCACAGAAAGAATAAAATCGTAAGCAGACAAGTATCCTGACAGAGGAGATGTTTCTGGGAGTCCTGTAATCTGTTTTGACAGCCTTTCAGAACATGAAGGATCATGGAGATATAAATAAGGACAAGTTCAAAGAAACAGACTTACCATAAGACCATCACCAGTCACATAGAGAGGATACAGCACCACAGGTAGTAATAATGCCATGATGGCACATACTACACATAACTGTTAGACATGAAATCATAAATAAACAACATTATGAACGAATGTGTTTACAAAAACATGATAAGAAACTGCACCAGAAATGCAGAACTGCCGAACTGCCACTTCTCAAATGTGGTTCTTTTTTTAATTCCACAACTACTGGTCTCTATACATTAGTGTAAGAATATGTACAGTGAGACTAAGACTCTAGCTCTATACAGGGGGGTCGGGTATATATATATACAGAGAGTGGTCCAGTGGTCTAACACCCTCCACAGTCGCAGCGGGAGGGGAACGGACGCCGAGACTAGACCAAAAACTGGTGAACAAAGACGTGGGGAGGCCTTTGGTCATAATATCGGCGAACTGGTGCGCCGATGGTACATGGAGCACCCGAACCTATCCTAGTGCGACCTTGTCACGGACAAAATGGATGTCGATCTCTATGTGTTTGGTGCGTCGATAATTAACCGGGTTGGCGGTCATGTAGATAGCACTGACGTTGTCACAGTAGACAACGGTCGCAGAGGAAAGGGGTGCACGGAGCTCCTGGAGAAGCTGGCGAAGCCAACAACATTCGGTGACGGCGTGGGCGACGGCGCGGTACTCGGCTTCGGCGCTAGACCGTGACACTGTAGTCTGGCGTTTTGAGAACCAGAAGACTAGAGTGTCGCCGAGGAAGACGCAGTAGCCGAACGTGGAGCATCGAGAGTCGGGGCAGCTTGTCCAGTCCGCGTTGGAGTACGTGGTGAGTGAGTCGATGGGGCTAGAGCTGAGGTGCAACCCGCTGGAGAGTGTGCCCTTCACGTAATGCAGGATGCGCTTGAACAGTACGAGGTGAGGTTCGCGCGGAGCGTGCATGAAAAGACACACTTGCTGAACGGCGTAGATGAGGTCGAGCCATGTGAGGGTGAGGTATTAGAGGGCACCAGCAAGACTCCGATACTAAGAGGGATCGGCGATGAGTGAGCCATCGGCAGCGGAGAGTTTGGCTCGAGTGTCGATCGGGCTGGCCGTGGGGTGACAATCGGCCATGCCCGCACGCTGGAGAAAATCGATGGCGTACTGGCGCTGAAAAAGAAAGAGCCCGTGAGAAGAACGGGTGACGGAGATGCCAAGGAAGTGGTGGAGGGGACCAAGATCGGTCATGGCGAACTCGGAGTGGAGTCGGGCCATGATCTGGTGTAGGAGTGATGTCGAAGACGCTGTAAGAACAATGTCGTCGACGTATAGGAGATAGGCGGTAGCGTTGCCGATGTGAAGAGTGAAGAGAGAGCTATCGGACGTAGAGGCCACAAAGCCGATGTGCCGAAGGTAGGCAGCAAAACGTTGGTACCAGACCCGAGGGGCTTGTTTAAGGCCGTAGAGAGAGCGTTGAAGGAGGTAGACATTGTCAGGACGAGAAGGGTCGACGAAACCTAGAGGCTGCTAACAGTAGACCGTTTTCGTCAGATGACCGTGAAGAAAAGCGTTCTTCATATCAAGCTGATGGATCGGCCAAGAGTGCAAGGCAGCCAAGGTGAGAACGACCCAGATGGTGGCGGGTTTGACGACGAGACTAAAAGTCTCGTCGTAATCAACACTGGGGCGTTGGGAGAAACCTTGAACTACCCGGTGTGCCTTGTGATGGGCAAGAGAGCCATCGGTATGGAACTTGTGCTTAAAGATCTACTTGCCGGTCACAATGTTGGCGCCGGAAGGATGGGGAACGAGGCGCCAGGTCTCGTTGTCTATGAGTGCCTTGTACTCGTCAGCCATGGTCGCACGCCATTGAGGGTCGATCAGGGCGGAACGAGAAGTCGCCAGGATGGGCGAGATAGAGCAGTGGACGACGGAGAGCCCGTAGCGCTTGGTGGGGCGGAGAGACCCAGTCTTTGAGCGGGTAACCATGTGAGAGGTGGAGGGGACGGGAGCCGATGGGAGTGTGGTAGGTGTGGGGAGAACTGGTTGGGGAGGGGCGTCATCGGCTCAGGATCGGTGGCTATATGTGAGAGAAAAGGGGGGAACTAGATTAGCTTGAGCCGATGGAGTTGGATAGGCCGATCGGTTCGGTCGGTCCGATGGAGATGGAGCAGCCGATGGGGAGGGGGGAGCCGATGGAGGCTGAGGAGCCGATGGAGGCGGAGGAGCCGATGAGGACTGAGGAGCCGATGGGGGTAAGGTGTCCGATGGGAGTCCGATGGGAGGGACATCGGACCGAATAGTAGTGGGATAGCAGAAGGGTAAGTCCTCAGCAGCGGCCGATAAGAGGGCCGATGGGAAGAACGGTGGAGGAGACCAGGACGGCACGGTGTTGGTGAGGAAGAAGTTGAGATCGCTAGATGAGGATCTCGGAGTAAGCAGGCTGAAGGGAAAGCATGTCTCGTCAAAGATGATATGACAAGAGACGATGACCCGATGGGTGGAAAGGTCAAGACATCGGTATTCCTTGTGAGATGAGGGATAGCCGAGGAGAATGCAGGCGGTGGAGCGGGGAGCGAGTTTGTGAGGAGGAGTGGAAGTAGTCAGGCGCCGTGCGGTAAAGAAGGATGTATGGAACGTTGTGGCAAATGGAGGAGCACAGGCGCCGATTGAGGAGGTAAGTCGCAGTGATTAGTGCTTCTGTCCAGTAAGTTGCAGGTAAGTGGGCATGAAGCAGCATAGTACGACTTATGTTGTTAAGGGTGTGGAGGAGGCGTTCGGCCTTGACGTTCTGGGGAGAGGTGTAGGGACAGGAGAGGCGTAGATGGATGCCCTGCGAGGTGAGAAAGGTTTGAACGGTACGGTTAACGAAATCCGTACCGTTATCGGCTTATAAAGCCTTGATGAGAAGGTTGAACTAGGTAGAAACATAGTTAGTGAAGTTAGTTAGGTAGGAGGCAACCTCGGATTTGATGATGAGCGGAAAAGTCCAGCAATAGTGTGTGTAATCGTCAAGTATGGCAAGATAATACTGATTACCGGAGACACTTTTAACCGGAGAAGTCCATACATCACAATGTATAAGCTCAAACGGTCACGAGGTATAAGAGAGAACTAGAAAATGGCAGACGCACATGTTTGCCAAGTTGACACGAGTGGCAAACTGTGGAGCTGCTGTGGATACATTGGATGGAGGTGCTGTGACGAAGGTTGACGACAGCGTCGAGGCCGGGGTGGCCGAGGCGAAGATGCAAGAGGTTGGTGGAGAGGGCGACGTTGGCATGTGGAGTGGACGACGCAGTGGAAATGGTGTAGAGGTCGCCGCCACTATTGCAGCGAAGGATCTGTCGCCGGGTTGGGATATTCGTCACAGAGAAACCAGAAGCGTCAAATTCGATTGAGCAATTGTTATCTCGTGTAAATTGACGAACAGATACGAGATTATGAATAAGAGAGGGTACAATGAGGACATTGTGAAGGGAAAGGTTAGTGGTGGGTGTAGACAGAAAGGAGTCACCACGGCATTGGACAGGAAAAGAGTGGCCATTGCCGATGGTGACAAATGGGGAGGAGGAGGAATGAAAAGAGCAAAGTATACCAGCCGATGACGCCATGTGGAAGGACGCACCAGAGTCCAGCACCCAAGGGTGCTAAGGTTGGAGCATCATCTGGTTGAGGGAGGCGACGAGGTCAGCCTGGTTCCAAGAGAGAACCGACTGGATGGGTGGTGGCAGTAGCATCGGCTGAGGTGGCAAGATGGGAGCCGATGCCAAGTGGGTCTGAGGATGGGCGCCGAGAACCCCTGGTTGCCAGCCGATGGGGCTACGTGGCTGAGACTGGGGTGCCCAGGGGTTGTAGCAGAGCCACGAACCCGTGGGACCGGCAGGCTAGGCAGGGACTGAAGCAGGTCGCGATTGTATCGGACCGTACCAGTTCTTGCCCTTGCATTTACCAGTGCGGGCGGCGTTGCCATGGTTAGAGCCATGGCCGCCAGAGCCACGGGAGGGAGCGGCAGCGCAAGATGCTCGGCAGCCATTATCGGCTGCGGCGAGGAGAGCGGTGTGGGCCACGGTCTTCTTGTCGTTGGCCAGATATTCTTTAAGAACTAGCATGTCATGGGCCCAGGCAAACGACGGAAAAGGTGTGGCGTTGGCGATATCGTCGGTGCTGTTTGAGAAGCGGGGGTTGAGACCTCGTAGGAGGGTGAGGACGAATTGAGAGTCGGTCACAGGGTGACCGACATCCCAGAGAGCAGCAGCCTTAACCTTAAGGCGCTGGCAGTACGAGGAGACAGAGGAGTCTCCTTGTACCATGGAATGGAACTCGTTGAGGAGGAAGATAGTGCGGAGCGGCTTGTTTGCGAGGAAGATCCGCTCAATAGCCACACAGAGATCCCGGGCGGTGGAGTCGGTATCTTCCATGGCGAGGTCGAGGACAGAGTCATCGACCGAGCCGAGCAGCCAGCTGCGCACGCAGCACTCGGCAATGTCCCACTGGGGGTCATTAGGTTGAGGTGGAGTGGAGCCATCGATGTGTGACCGTAGACCGAATTTTCCACAAAGGGATTTAAAGAAGAAAACCCACTTAGAGTAGTTGGCGTTAAGGTCAAGAGAGATAGGAACGTGAGATTTCACGTTCACAGCAGCGTAGGAAGGTGAGAAGATCGGCGAGGTGATGCCCGAGGTGTGGTCTGGGGCATCGAGAGCCGGAGCAGATTCGATGACTAAGAGAGTGCTAGAGTTGAGGGCGGACTCGTGGCCATGACGAGAGGAGAACAGGGACAAGAAGCCGATGGGAGTAAGAAGTCGATGGGAGGAAGCCGATAAGGAGAGATCGGTCGATCAGAGAAGTGAGAAGCCGATAGAGTGGGCTAACCAGTCGATGGGGAGTGGTTGGCCGATGTGGAGTAGGCAGCGCAGTAGGTGAGAGAAAAGGTAGTGACAGAGTAGGTAGGTCAGAGAGTGGTTGGGTCACGGACGTGCGAAGATTCACCTCCGTTAAGAGAAGATGCATGTCCATGGACTTGTGGAAGCCAAGGAGTGGAGCGGACGTGAAAAACGTGGAGAGGGGCCAGACACGAAGAGAAGAGGTTCACGTCCGGGAGGTAGAGATTCATGTCCATGGACACGTGGACACGTCAGAGTGGCTCGGATGTGAGGGGAGAAGGTTCGCATTCGAGAGCCATTGAGCATGTCGGAAAAACGAGAACCAAGAGAGGGTTCTAACCGATGGAGGGTGGACGGGTCCAACCGATGGGGGGGCAGACGAGTTCAGCCGATAGAGACGACGAGCGCAGAGGTATGCCGGCGTCAGAGGAGAAAGGATGCACGGAGCAAGAAGAAGAGCGAAAACGGGTGTGAGACGAGACGAGGAGGCGGATGGAGACCGTCGCCTTATCGCGTGGAGGAGCAAGGGATGGGAGAGGGTGGTGGAAAGGAAAAAGGAAAAACGTCTGCGGAAAAGACGGGAAGAAGAAAGGAACCGAGACGAGAGAGTGAGGAGGGAGTACCAAGAAGAAGGTTGGCGACGGAAAGAAATGTCGACGACGGGGAGAAAAGGTCGACTCGCCGGTGGGAGAATATTAGCGCGCTGGAGATATCTAGACTTGCTCTGATACCATATAAGAATGTGTACAGTGAGACTAAGACCCCAATTCTATACAGGTGGTCGAGTCTATATATATATAAAGAATGGTCCAGTGGTCATACACGCCACAAATTGGAACAGAAATATATTAAAGTCAAATAAAATCAAGATATTTTACTTTCTTTTTTTTCCATTCAAAATAATTCATGCACACTAGCATTACTTACCATAACATTATGCCAAATCCCTGCACAATAAATCCGAAGCATTGAAAAAAGAGGTAGATCTTGCAGCTGGTCACAATTCAGAGCAATTAATGCCCCAGGAAAAAGTGCAGCCATGAATACCGCAACATACTCAATCTGTATGCCCTCGCTGTTGCATATTTAGCAATGAATATGTTAGCAGTGTGAGAAAGGAATACTATAAGTGGGTGAAAGTTAATATTGTAAGTCAACACTTAAAGCATGCCTTCTGCAAATGAATGCAAACACATGCAGAACATCTCATAGAAAATGTGCATCAGCAAATAAGGACCTTGCAGCTGCAACAGCATGTCCAAATTCGTGAAAAGCAATAGACAAAACTGTTGATGCTATGATTGCTGCGACGTCCATTATCGATATGCTGAAGCTGGAAGCCTGCAATAGATTAAGGGCACATGCTGAATGGTGGATGTTAGAAGTTGAAAAATGAAGGGACAAGTTGTGCTCACCAATAGATTTTGTAGCCAGGTACTAAAAGATCTACCACTGAAATAAACTGCACCAATTGAGTCCCACAATAGCATCTGAAACATGCGACAGACCACAATACATAAAACGTGTACATTTCAAGGCAAAGTACAACAATATGAAAATTTCCAAAATTTTAAACAAAGGATAAAGACCACTACTATCCCAGTGGTATCCTACACACTTCATAAAAAGAATGTCAAGATTGATAGGGCGTGCTGGCTGTTCTAACAATTTAAGCAACAAAGTCAAGAGATTCATGATACAGGTAATGAACATTTTTTAGTTGGCATACATAGTTCAGAGTATTGGTAATCATTTGATACATAACTTACCACTGATATTCCAACTAAAGCAACAACGGAGAAATAAACTCCTGCAGAAAACCATGCTCTCATGTATCTGCCAAAAAATAGTTAACTAATTTACCATATTTTCAAATATAACCAATGGCTTGGCATCAACATAGTGAGTAGCAAGGAAACTATCAATATGGTTACCCCATCAGACAATAGTAGCCTTTTCAACACCTCCCCAAAGGGGCATGAGTTTGTGCAAAAAACTTTCAGCAACAGCTAAGAAATTTAACTCCAAATGGTACAGATTGCTCCTGGAGTGCATTGTTCCTCATTCCTTCTTAAAGAAAAGAACCCTTGAATCTTATGTACACAAATGAAATAAGGTGCTAACTTGGCTATCTTCCTTTTTAGTATGTAAAAGTTCATGTCTAATTATATGTTAAATATATTTCTCTTTTCGCAGGGAAAAAGGGTATAATATGCACATATAAGAAACACAAAGGAATTGGAGAAGAGAAAAGATCAAAAGTTAAGATAAAGCATACCTAGCATATCTCCATCCCAAATTAAATATGATGTCATTGAAGGAATACATTTTGCAGTCACAGTACCTAAATTTTGCATAAGCACAGTAAGTGAATATAATAATCATTGCCTCCACTAATACAAAATGACAAGAGTAAACTGAATTGAAATATATAAGGAATTGAAGAATAAAAATGAAAGATAAATTCTGTGTCCAACATCTCATGCAGTACTCTAAAGAGTCGAATGCATTTTTTCCATGATAAGCTGATAAGCAGATTTAAATGAAACAGAAACTTGTAGTCCCCAAAATTAAAACCATTCCTCAGATGGTTATATGCAGGGAAGACACTTCAATTTGTCAGGATTAGGACTGAGGATGAATGTTGTATCCCAAGTTCCCAACAGCAGGCCTGAACCGGTGAACCCAACAGGATATATCACTAAATTTGGTAAATTGATACAACGCACAAATCGATTTTTCACCAACTGTTGAAAGTGTACTACTAGAAGAACGGAAAATACAACATTGCCAACCCATGTTATATTTTCAAATCAAGCTTATAAATTCACCAAACGGTTGCCCGCATCCTACAAGCTTATAAATTCCAAATCAAGCATCGACGCGACGAACTAAATTAAGCTGTGTTCTACAAGAAACCAATGCAGCAGTACTGGGAAAATAATTACAAAGAAAGCAATCATAGGCTCGATTTACCCACGACTTAGGGTTTGGTGAGGGTAAGAAGCTAAAGTCTGACTAGATCGAGCGGTTTTGAGTCAGTTTCTTTACTTCACTAACCAGCAAGAGACGGAGTGCTCGGCGCGGTGGGTGGCGACGCTCGAGGGCAGGACAGACGGCACACGACCGCGCCGCCTGCAGCGGCCGACGCCGCCGATCATTCGAGCAGCGGCGGCGGGCAGGAGAAGCGCCAATGTGCCTTGGATACGGCAAGTTTGGGGGATTAACTGCGCAGAGCGAGAATGTTAGCCGTCCGATTCAGAACGGAGGGCTCAGGTTTTCGATGGATTCCCACCTCACCGACAGCTTGACCCACGCATTTAGCAAAAGAGCCCCTCCAACTTTTCCGCCTTCACATCACCATCCTCCTCCTCCTCGTCTTCCTCCTCCCTTATGCTCACCACGCCACATCTCTCGGTGGCGGCAATCCGCGACAGATCTAGCGGCGTCGAGCTACACCTGATCCAGTGGTAGCTCAAGAGAGGCTGCTGGCAATTTCGTCTTCGGCTTGATTCGAGGAAGAGAATCGATCGTGTGGAGCAGCGTATCGTAAGATTGGTGGGAGGAAGGAGTGAATAGGGAGATGATACTTCTCCAGTCGCCGTCCAGGTTCCTGCTCCAGATCCTGCAGGATCGCGTCGTCAGGTACGTCGCTGCGCGACCGACCATTCCTTTTTTGACCCCGCTCATGGCCCTTAGCTCGTGCGGGTTTTGCGCGGTGCAGTGGTGACAAGGGCGTGGACATCGATTGCCACACGGTGGAATTCGACGATGTGAGGTATCATATCCAGGTAGGTTGTATCCTACTGCCGAATCTGGAAAGCCATTCTTGTGCACCTTAAGATTTTATCTTAAAATTGAGCTTGCTATCTATATGTTGCTGCATTTATAGATGTGCTCTGTGATGTTAAATCTTTTAGTTCAGGGCTTCGTTGAGTTTAGGATGTTGTATGCAGCTGAACTAAAAACCTGATATGTTTTTCATTGCTGAATTGTTCCAAGATCTCATGCTACTCATGTCATTGTTGGTACTGTGGTAATGAAATTGTTCTATGTATCAGTTTGGTAAAATTTGCACTATGGCTGTTTTGAGACCAACGGTTTCATATCTTTTGTTTATGCAGCCTTCCATAATTTTTGTGATCGTTTTCACTTACGGTGCTTGGAGAGGTGTATTTCACCTTTTAATCAATATAAACACCAACAACTTAAAATCTTAATGCTCATATTATCTTTTTCTTTTATGAATTAACTGAAATCTGTACATTAATTTGTTATACATGTATTGGGTGTTAGGAACTTAAGATCAACTGTTGCCTTCTCCATGTTTGTTTTCCTAATGGATGCTGATCTTTGGTTCCAGTCCTCTACGAGGAATACAAAGGTAATGGTGCTATCAGTAGCATTGCCCCTCCCACCTCCTGAGGCCATTCTATATGATGGGCTTCCACTTGGTGCTATCGAGGCTATAAAGGCAGCTTATGGACCAGTCGTTCAAATTCTTGATCCTCCAAAGGATGGCTTTGATCTCACAATGAAGATAAACTTGACAAAGCTTCCACCAGATGAAGGTTCTAGAGTTCCCTTTCCAAGGTTACCATTGCCTTGTTGTGCTACATGATCAAATTAGATGATGGTTCTATGTATCTTGAGATGCCATCCATTGATAGAACTGTGGTGCAACCTAATGGTTAGAAATGGACTCATTGTTTACAAATAGATTCTTTACAAAAAAAAAGTCAGATATGTTATGTATGGTGCATTTAACTGTCAAGGACTTCTCAGACCATAAATTGGCTAATTGTAGAATCTTTTAGCTATATAGACTGATTTTAATGCCTTCTGTAAATGAAAGAGAAATGGAAGTCAGTAGGTTTTGGGCAGTCCATTTAACTATTGAGTCCATTTCATTTTGATAGAAGGAATTCTCCTATTTCTGTTTTATACCGTCACACTTCATATCCTTGCTTGTAGACACTTGCACATATTCTTGCAATTATAGTAATGGGTCAAAGTACTATTTATGTGCAACTGTGCATTATTTATTTTGGTCAAGCCTATCAAAATCATGGAATCTCGATTTGTATCTTATAACCACTACCCAGCTAACACTTTAATGTATTCCAGAGCAAAGGAATGCTGTCTTGACTCAAATTGCATCTGTGAGAGAGGTGGTGCTGGGTGCACCACTGAAACTTCTGCTGAAGCATCTAGCTTCAAAGACGGTGGCTCCTAATGTTGACAAGCTGGTTGCTCTTGTTCACCATCCTAATGAATCCTTTTTCGTTTCTCCCCAGGTATAAATTTGAGAGCTCCTATAAATGTATCTATCATACTTGAAAGTATAGTTTTACTTTGGCAATTAACAACTAGGTGGGTTCTTAGATATATCAATCTAGAGTAATCTACTTAAGAGTTAGGTATTTGATGTTTACTCAGTTCATACAGTCAATGAGACTAATTATTTTTCACAGGCAGACAAAATTACAGTAGTATACCCTATGAGATTCCAGGATTCCATTGATATAGTTTTAGCAACTTCCTTTCTTCAGGTATTTTGGACACTTCTTTTCTCTTTTATCTGCTTCAAGCAAGTCTTCTTTTATGATCATGTATAGTCATCTTCAACTTACTGATCTTCAGGCATTTAGCACTACTGTCATTAAGACTTTAATGAATATAATTAATGGCTTTGTGAAAGCTTGACATGAAGCCATTTGTTGATGCCATAACCATATTATGAGAAGCAACTTATGGAAGGACACAATATGATGGGGCATCTCTGCCGGTTTTGTTTTAAACTTTGCTGGTTGAATCTAGGAATTTGTGGAAGCAAGGCGGACTGCTGCTCTTAACAACGCCCCTTCCTGCATGTGGTCTCCAGCACCACCTCTTGAGTTAAAAGGAGTACCTTCTGATGCATTAAATGCAAACGCCGGTTTTGTTACTTTTGGTAATATGCTTTAGGCCTTGTTTGGTTAATCCCTCCTCCAAGGGGATTGGAGGGGAATAATTCCACACCTATTGAGGTGTGGAATTAATCCCCTTCAATCACCTCCAATCCCTTCCTGCTAGGGATTAACCGAATAAGCCCTTAAGTGCTTTCTCCTGGTTTTTCTTTTCTATTGAAGACCTTTTTTTGTCTCACAGAATCATTTTTATGCAGTTGTTTTCCCTCGGCATGTTGAGGGTAAAAAGTTGGACAAAACAGTTTGGAGCTTGTTGACTTTTCATGCTTACGTAAGCTACCACGTGAAGGTAATATCCTTTTTTCTTATGTTAGCTGGTCCGTACTTATCAATTAGTCAAGTCAATGCATCTATCATCTGTGATTATGAATCAACCTACTGTATTCAATGCATGGATTTGCCATCAATGGATTAAATTTGGCTTAGTGAAAATGAAAATCCATTGATTAATATGGAGATTCATTGTTATGAACTATTCCCAACAACAAGGCAATATTCCTTTGGATGCAAATGCCCCAAGGGAACACACAACTTGGATCTTTTGACCAGATTCCTGCCAAAAAAAACAATAAAGTTTCTATTCTTTGATTTTTTTTTTCCAAAGAAGAAAAATAATCTGGTTTGGCTTAGGCAGCTGAAATCGCTATTGCAGAAGGCCACCTTGGAACAAATTGGAACATTTCTCTTTAGCCACCTCCAGCATGGGATTTTAAGATTTTCATGGTTCAATAGTTGACTAAGTACTTTATTTGGACATATTTTAAGCTTGTCACAGTTTTCTATTGTGCTTGCTTGTGAGACAGTTCTCTTCGGCTTTACGTACATGATTTTTACTCTTCCATGACTTGTAGTTTTTAACTTCACAAGTTCTCAGTTCCATCTGTTTCCTGTATGGCAGTGTTCTGAAGGATTCATGCATACCAGGATGAGACGTAGAGTTGAGTCGCTGATCCAGGTAATACAAACATATCTGAACTAAATTGATTTCTTTCAATATATCCTATTCAAATTTATATTGTCACTTTTATTCAGTAGATTGCATCTTTGAGTAGTTATGTAGTAGCAGATGTGGGCTTAGTATCATGAAACAAATTGACTACAAAAGGATTGCTGTTAACTTCAGTTTACTGGGGTTTTTTTCCTGCTAAAAGCTGGTGTTGCACCGAGGCCACCTGAAATAAATCGATAGGCCATATCACTCCATGCTTTAAACTGAGTGTATTTATTGTACTAGGAAATTGTTCATGGCAGCTTTTGGGGCTTTCAAAGAAACTAAATTACGATTGCCCATGTCTAATCGGTAACTGTTTGAGAGCTAGGGCTATGGTTCATGGAAATATCTTGTTGTGAAATAACATGACTGAACATGGAATGCCCCATGAAGAAAAGCACTCATAACTATCAACTGCATACTTGAAGGCTTTGGATCGTGCAAAATCTGATGCAGAGAAGTTGAAGAAGTTGGTGAATGGCGGATCTTTCAAAAGGCTGGTTTGTGCAAATACCTTGAATTCGTGCATAGACACATCTTTTCTTTCACTGATTCAGACTCCTCGCAGAGCTTGAAGAATGACGGCAACTCGCGTCACTGAAGATGCTGCCGGAGTGTCAGTAGAAGACCTTTATATCCTGGGAGCATAGTGCCTCAGCTGGTGAAACAGAATCAGCATCCGGCCGTTCATCGCTTGTTTTTTTCTTTTCGGGAGGATATTGTACTTGTGGTGAATTGAGGAATAGATTAAAATGAATTGGCCTTAGTAACTTGCGACCCCATAACTGCGTATCGCCCGACGACGCTCCTGTCGCTTGTGGACTTCAGATTGATCCATCTTGTTGCGCCTTTTGTTGACTGGTCCATCGGCCTAACCGCCTAAAAGTCAGTCTAGGTTATTATGAGGTCGATTTTTGTAAGAATTTTTTTTGTTCTGTAGCTGGTCAGATGTAGCTGTGCTGAAATGGAAATTCAAAGTAGTTTTATTACATCATTATTATTACAGGCTCACACACATGGTCCTCTTACAAACAGTAGAACACTTCAGGCGCACGTACAACAGAGTAGCAGCAACATTCCACTCAGTGGCGGATATAGAATTTTTGTTGAGCCTGGGCAAGCCAAATAACGAGTAACGAGTAAACCATTTACCATAGATACAAGCAAAATTATGATTTATAAAAAACAACTAGTGCGTGAGATTATATTTGATGAGGTGATATGATCATGTATCGTAGATAGGCTAGAGTATGGGTCTATTTATCTTGAAGAAAAATAAATGAAGTGGATGCTAGAGAATTGTTTGGCATACATGTGACGTACTTGTTTTCCTAGTTTAGCTGGCCGACCTAGCCTCATTAGAACCAGCAGAACAAGATAATTATGTATGTAATTAGAACCAGCAGAACAAGATAATTATGTATGTAATTAAGGAGTATTGTGCTGCTACGCTGCAGCATGCGGTGGAGCCCGGGCACCTGCCCAGGCTGGGCGGGCCTGGCTCCGCCACTGATTCCACCGCACAGCTTTCACGTACACGAACCCGACAACGAGATCACCCGCCGGTCCCGCCCGCTCCGGCTTCGGCGCCGGCGCCGTGCCCGACCTTGGCGTCGAAGGCGCGGCCATCCACCTTGCGCGCGGCGGGCTCGTCTACCTTATCCTGCACCTCGTCGATCTGGATGGCGCCCTGGTCCTCCCGCGACCGCAGGTCCGTGCGCGTGCGGTTCTCCCCGCCGCCCACCGACTCGTGCGTCGTCAGCGTCGTCTCGACCATCGGCTGCGCCCCCGACATTGCTGCAAAAGCTTTTTGGCTCGACTGCTTCTCCCTTCCCGCTGAACTCAAGCGTGTTGCTGGCTTGCTGCTGCTTGGTGGTGGCTCGTGCCCCCTCACGGGGACGAGCGTAGGGCCTGCGGCGTCGCGCGAGTTGGGGCTGCGTGCACGTGAGGAGGCGGCGGGGCGGCGCCAGGCATGGGTCAGGAGGAACGTGGCGGGACGCTTGGACCGGAAAAGCTGCGCGCGGCGTAGGGCGCTGGACTCGTGTCGAGGCAGCGCAGCTCAGGCGACCGCGACGTACGCTTTGCCCGGCGCCCGGTTGTCATGGCAGGATAAACATCAGAAGGGTCTGTACGTCTGGGATAATGGCCGGCGCGCAGGATGAACCACCTGGCCTGGTTGTTATCCGGCGGGTGAGCGCCCGTGCTGCCATTTGGGATGGGCATACAACCACAATCCCAGCACGCCAGCAGCGTTATAGTCTGCAAAGATCGTGTGAGTTCAGAAATCGTCCGCCTGCACGAGGGCTCTGCAAGGCTGAAAGAATATACGCTGCGGCTAGAAGCATTTACATAAGCTTCACAGTTAAACCTTACTTCAACCTTTTTACGACAAAACAAATAAGCTTCGATTGAATGGTTCGCCTTGAACGATTATCAATCAAAAAATTATCAAACCATCCAAATGAGCAAAATAGATGATTCTCCAGCAGGACACTAATATGAAACTGGTAGGGTAACACTATCAGCGATGACTGGTTGTTACATATATCCTTTATTTGGGAGGCCCCGTCTACGTGATATCAGCATCTATGGACTGCTTGGATTGAACAATTTGCACCGATGCTGTCAGTCCAGCTTGAGAACTCGAATGGTAATGGTGATACAGCCAAAATGACATTTAAATGACGGAGAATGAAGCACTGAAGTTGATAAGAGTATCATGTAAAGCTCAGTTGGCTGCCAGTCTTGACCGGAGCTCCGCAACAACCGCATCAATGAACTCTTCAGTGTTCAGGTAATGGCTTCTTGTGACGCTAAGTCAAAAATGAAAATAAAGGAAACACACAATGAGTTTTTTTTTATCATGGCAACAAATTTTGGTAGAAAGACAACACGACAGAAGTACACGAGACAAGAACTGAACAGCATAACGTACTTTGAAGATCCATGAACAAGAAGAGCAAGGTCTTTGGTCATCTTCCCAGATTCCACAGTTCCAACACAAGCAGCTTCAAGTTTCAGTGCGAAGTCAAGAAGTCTACCGTTGTCATCAAGCTTTGCCCTGCAGTGCACAAACAGTGCATTTGCCATGAGTTAATCGTCCAACTCAGCGAGCCAAGTCCAAGTATAGAACGGTATGTATTAATTTGCTATTTTGGGGTTTTGGCGAAACAATAAGATGATGCTAATTCACCACATGGCTGGCCAAAGATAATTCTTCTAAGTACTAAAAAATAATTCTAAGTGGGTACATGCTAATTTGCTATTTTGGGTTTTTGGCGAAACAATAAGATGCTGCTAATTCACCATATAGCTGACCAAAGATAATACTTCTATGTACTAACAAATAAGATGATACATAAAGTAGGTAGGATTTTGTACCTGTGTGCAAGTCCTCTGGTCCAAGCAAAGATTGAAGCAATGCTGTTTGTGCTGGTTTCACCTCCCTTCTGGTGAACACGGAAATGACGGGTAACTGTGCCATGGGCAGCTTCAGCTTCAATTGTTTTTCCATCAGGGCACACCTACATATTGAACAAATTAGTGTCATGTTAAGAAATTCAGAAAGAAATATATGTACAAATTAGGCTGGGTTCAACCAAAATTAAGGTTTTCCACTGTACAGAAGACAACACCCTAAAACAATATTTTCAATATTTAGTCATGAACAATAAAGTAGAAGTTCAATACATACCAATACAGATGTCATCAAACCCAATGAACCAAATCCTACACATTTATAGATCCAGAATTATTTAACAGTCAGAATCATTTATCATGAAACAAGGAAAAAGGATAACATTTTTGCACACGTAATGCATGGGTTCAGAAGTTAGCATATTCATACCTTGAGCTAAGAAATCACTCTGCACATCTCCATCATAATTCTTGCAAGCCCACACATAGCCTCCTTCACTCTTAAGTGCATAGGCAACCATGTCATCGATAAGACGATGCTCATACCTACCACAAGTCAATACCATGACACGTGTGAGAAAAGCTTCTCAGAGAATTTGAAACAACAAAACAAGCTACCTACCATATTCCGGCAGCCTCAAACTTGGATTTCCACCCAGCTTCATAGACCTCCTGGAAAATATCCTTGAACCTGCATCATCAAAAAATATTACACCAGTTATAGATGTCACCAGAAAAGATTAGTCAGATACACAATCGTAGCCTGGATACCTAAACCAAGATTTGAATAAATGGTAGGTGCAAGTATGTGACAATGTACTACCTTCCATCATATTTCTTCAGGATTGTGTTTTTGGTGCTAAGATAAAGTGGCCATTTCTTCTCATAAGCAGTTGTCATAGAAGCTTCAGCAAAAGCTCGGATCGACTATAAAATAGTTACAGAAATGGTCAGAATAATACTTTCAAACAATACATTAATTTTCAACTAAAGGAAACTAATATGGAATTCACAGCACCTCATCAGTGTTGTACATAGACAAAGCAACTCCTCCAGCACCAGTGAAGTTGAACACCTCCAGATCAATCTGCTCATCTTTTCCCTCTGTAAGAACAGACAAATAACACGAGATCAAATTTTGCCCACATTAGTTCACTGAACAACAAATAATACAGTGTAGCCAAGCAACCATACCAAAAACCAGCTTGAGCTTGCCAGGCCCCTTCAGTACTGCATCAGTTGCCCGGTACTGATCACCAAAAGCATGCCTTCCAATGCAGATGGGCTTAGTCCATCCTGATTTCACCAATGGCTCAATGTTACAGATGAACTTAGTTCATTCAAAAAAAAGGATAGTAGTTTCATATCCTCTTAAATACCTGGAACAAGCCTTGGGACATTTTTGCATATAATTGGCTCTCTGAATACAGTGCCTAAAGATAACATGAAAGAGAAATGTCCAAGGTTACAAGAAAGGGAAATGCAGCAAATTCTGGGCGTTATATCAAAATAATGGTATCAGCTTGCCATTTATAATGTTCCTAATTGTGCCGTTTGGGCTCTTCCACATTTGCTTTAGGTTGAACTCCTTAACCCGAGTTTCATCTGGAATGGTGTTGAAATAGTCAGAGATAAGAGTCATATGAAGAATATATCTTTTAGCTGCATAAGAGGTGAATATACCTGGAGTAATCGTTGCACACTTAATAGCCACATTGTACCTGCACAGCATTGGATTAGAGAGATATGTGATATGCAAAAAGAGTGATACATACATAAGGTATAGTTGTACAATCTAAGTGCACATATTACTATTATAGCTAAATTCAGAAAGGTCCTATGAGTATCTACCATGATACACAGATTGCAGTTTACTAATGATTAAAGATGGACACACCAAACTGCATTCCACACAAATAAATGAAAACAGTGTGATCACAACTTAATTGTTTTCTTAGCATTGACTTCAAAATATCTTAAAAGTTATTACTTGAGAGTAGCCTCCGCAGCCTCCACAGTGACCTTGTCATCAGTTGCATCACGATGGAGAACTCCCAAGTCATAGTACTTAATGTCCAGATCCAAAAAAGGAAATATAAGCTGAAAGAGACAAGATTGTCAGCTGACTATATACATGAGAAAAAAAGGAAAAACACAAAAAAATATAAAGCTATGTATATCAGATTAATCAAAACACAGAGAAGGTGATATATTTATTACCTTGTTCTTGATAGACTGCCAGAATACCCTGGTCATCTCATCACCTGGAATGGGTGAATTACAAATCAGCTAGTTCCATAAGATGAAACAGAAGTTCACTGATGTATTATGCGTGCAAATAATCTCTTTTGGACTTATTACAAACACTATGGCGTATATCCTGAATTCCTGATATATCTATAAGGATGTGGCTGTGTTTGCAACGATTTCTCTTCGTTATATTTAAAGAAAGGAACAGTTAGCTTATCAGAAGAGCCCTGATGATGTTTGGACATCAAACATGATCAGTTGTATCTGGAAATAGCCTCACAAAGTAGATATCCAATATTCAAACGAAACCCAGAATTCTCCGAAACTAGTTCACCAGTAAAGCTTAATACTGGACTCTAAACCAATTACTTATTCAAAATGTTCACCTTATGCGTCCAATTCACAACACTTTCGTCAACTGCACATAGATCATCCATCAGGGCATCGCATACACGCATATATTTCTACATGCCTAAATCCGACCTCTAACACGACAGCAAATCGCCTCCCGCGTCTCCACAAACTAATACAGCGGCAGCTCGGCTCCACGGAGTGAACTTGACGCACCATCACCTAGCCTAAACGCAGCATCCTCAACGAAAGAATAACGACGATTCGCCGGATCACGCGGATCTCTCTGCGATACCCACTAACCAAAATTCAAAACTCGGCGCATGCGAACGGCGTCTCGACCGTGAGACAGATCTGCTGGTGCGAAGGGGAAGCGGGATCTAACCGTCCATCTCGACGATGGGGTTGGCGACCTTGATCTTCTCGAACGCCATGGCGGCAGCCCGGGCGCTGCGCTACTTGCCTCGGAGATCGGGAGGCGGTAGGAAGCAGGCGGCGGCGGCGGCGGAGGATGTGGAAGGGAAGATTTGGCACTGGCAGAGAGAAAGATGCGAACGGCTGCGCGAGCGCATTTAAAGAACATACGGGATGGGTGCGGGCCCCACCTGTCATATAGATATTTCTTAATATTTTTCGCCTGCGTAATGGTTGGGGACTTAGGATCGTTAGTGCGGGGCCCACTTGAATGTGAATCTGGGTGCGTGCGGTTGGTGGGTAGCGTAGGATGATGGCGACCAAAGAGTTTGGCACAGCGAGGTATTATTCGAGTTGTGATTTTTGCAGCAATTAGGTTTGGTACGTATCTCTTGTTTGACCAATCATTTGGATTATTAAGGGGTAGGATAAAACTAAGATAGAAACTCGAATGGGAGTGTCCATGACGTAAAAGTTACTGTATCTAGATAGAACAGTTGGCTCTCGTATGACACCTCTAAATCGATCTCTTCTAAATCCTCACAACTTGGATAAATGGATATGCGACATGGGAAGTCGGTTAGTAGTATTTTCCTCCCCAAATCCAAACGGTGTGTAAGATTGCAATCAAATCCTACAAAATTCATAGCACCCGGCACACAGCGCGTGAGCAATCGGGCGGCGCGCACATGCATGGCCGCCATATTTTAGCCGGTAGCATTAGCACGTCACGTGTATTCGATTCTCAAATAAACACAACTCCACGAGCATTTGGTCCGGGAGGTAGGTTATTATTGTCCGCACCTAACGTCCCAGCTCACAAGGTGTTTTGTGTAATATCAACGGGGATCCTCTGCGTTACTGTTATAACAAAACTGCAAAAGATTATACAGCCAGACGTGTAGGGCTACTAGCATCAGGTTATTACTAAACCTCGCAGCAATCTTTACCAGCTGAAAGCCTCTGATCAGAAATTTAAAAAAAAACAACTTTTGGGGCCCCTAATCCTACGTGAAATCCTTACCTAAAATCACTTTAGGTTGAACTGGGAAGTAGGACCACAAGGTAGTGGCCCCATGTCACCATGAATCAGTAATCACATGTAAACAGCATCAAGTCAATAAGGGGATGAGATGTTAAGAAAACGTACTTCCTAAATTTACGCTTCCTGAGCTGTAACGTGTATTTTCTCGTATTACGTTTTCTAATGCTCAGTTTATCAACCAGACACATATCTTCAAGTTGCTTGATCTCAGGCTGCATTTAGACTTGTATTTTTCTCAGGAAGGTTTGCTCAGGACATCAAACAAATAGGCCAAAACCTTTCTATCTGGTGGGATACAAAGCAACACACATTTCACACTTACTCTTTCCCACTTGGCGCAAATTGACGTTGGTTTCTGGTTATGACATACTTATGCACTTGGCAAGTCCAGACTCCAAACTTGGATACTCCATAGTCCATTCCTACGTGTAAAACAAAACACCTGCCCTCCTCTCAAAGGGGAAAAAAAAGAAGAATGAAAGAAACATTGTCACATATCTTTTTTTTTCTCTTCTAAGCCACTTAGCGTTAAACATATCTATAAACGTGTGTTACAGAAGCTCTTTTCAGCAACATCGTCCGAGGTTTAGTTGAGCGTTTTTACAGTGTTTGTATTAAAAAGGGTAAAAAACCAAAGCTCTCAATAAAAGGTCCTATGTAAAAAGTATTTAAGTATAAGTATAGATACTTATGTACCAAGAGTAAAAAACTAAATTTACTAGCAGAGATAAAATGGCAGAATTGTCTCCAAATTTAAATCGGTACACGTAGGTATCAGTTAAGCCATTTGCATGGTTTTCTCTATGTTTATATTTTGTTCCTAGAATATGATAAACTCCTCCCTTTAATTCTCCATTACATTATTTGTGTAGTTATTTTGATATTTATACTTTGTTTAAAAACATTAAATATCATTAAAAGTTTTAAGTTTTATATTTTATTTATAGAAGACATAAACTGTAGATAAAATATTCACTATGATCTTCACGTGGAAATCGGTCCACCGTGTTCGTCGATAGAGGTCCGATACGATACGCCTAAACACACGAAGGTATGTGAGAAATGCTTAGCACTAATGCAGGTTATTAAACTCTTTGGCGTCTTTGGGTTATTAGAGTTTAAAACGTGCTAGTCAATTTAATATCAAGAAAGACATATAAAGTTAGATCATTGAGTCAATCGGTCGATAGACCAATACGAACTCTTGCTATCGGCTGTATGTGCCGATAAAGTTAAGATAGTCATTAGCTATGAGTCCGATACACTCTTGCTATTGCCTAGTTGGCTATAGGGGTTATAGTACTTATACATCGGCTAAAAAGCTAATATTGACATAGGCAAATAGCGAGGAATAAAATAAAAGATACATCAGCTATAGAGACAATGACACTCTAAATAAAATAGACGATAAGCAATATATAGCAAAGTCCAGTCTTTTGAAGAGACGAAATCTAGCGACCTCTGATAACCATACCGTTAGAACCAGTCTTAATATATCGGATTAAACCGAGACAGTATAAGACTGAAGCTAATGACACTGAAACGACGGAAGGTAGATTGGTCGTGCCGATAGAAGGAACAGATAAACCCATCAGCTAGCTACGATATAAACAGATAAATTCATCGGCTAGTTGAACCGATGTGAGCAATGAAACCTAATAGATCACGATGCCAACCCTATTAGACACATCCTTGATAGATCGGACTTAACTGAGATAAAGCTTAATGTAAAGGTAACTCATTAGATGGCTAATCCGATGAAACGTCGTGATAAGACCAACTGACTTAAGACTCAATCTAGTATCAATAATCTAGAATGTTAGATCTAACAGATATAGCACAAGACTGATAATGTTAAAAGGAGCTCGAAAGGCCGATAGATCCCAAGCGAACGTGATGTGATATATCTGATCGGATAAAGAGGTTGGACCTAACTAATATAATATTAGACAGAGTAGATGCACCAGGATAATGGAGGGCTTACCCCTTCACCGGAGATCAGACCTAACCGATGCAGCTATGTGTCGAGAGTTAGAACCCACTAGGAAAAATCTAGATGACTAGGGTGACGATGCACTAAAAATGTCTTGATCTATGGAGATCATTTACAAGGTCCCTGCGGGTTTGTATTTATACATTGGGATTACACGAGTCCGAGATGATTATAAATAACATCTGGATATTATTTTCTAAACAGAAAAGAAAACTATCTTTAAGAAAATAAAAAAATTAATTACTAATATCTAATTACAAGAGATATCTTATAGATACAAAACCACTATGACTTAGTTTCCACATTTCCTTCTAGATTCGGTCTCATCTGAATAATCTTTAATTTTTCAACTGAACTGAATTCATCTTCATCTGATTCGATCAGCTCTTTTCCTATATCAATCGGTCTCTTTTGCCGATCAGTTTCTCAATATATTAATCAGTCTCTTTTTATAAGCCAATCGGCTTTTTGATTCTTAATCGAATATGTTTATGGCTTATCAAATTTTAATGTTAACATATGCTTATATCCATTTGAACATGCTATGTCAAGTTAACCAACAAGATAACCAAACTTCCCTCTCAACCATGTTTTTTTTAGGTTCACCTATTCAAATCATAGAAGAAGAATAGAGGAGGAGATCTCGTTCTCGTCTCTTATAAAAAGGAATTTGTGAACTACATAAACAACTAATCAAATGTGTAAATAACCATAGGAGCATAGGAGATCTTACTCGATACGCTTGCGCCTAGCTATCGACCACCCCCATCTTGTCTCCTCTTCAACACTTAACCATATCAGTGCTTCTCCCTCTGTCTCACTTTGGTGAACCAATTCAAACTCTAGAACAAGAACAAAGTGAAGGAGTCAAAAAAAGGAGTGCTGATCTTTGATTTTTTTTCCCGTGTAGATTGAATCGATGCACTAAATTGTTCAGAAGATTTACTTTATTTTCTACCTAACAATACCGATCATTAGAGCCAGGTATTCAATTCATACAAAATGTCTATTTTACTTAGTTAACTACATCACTCATTAGTTATAATAAATTTATTTCATACCTTATCCATTTCTAGTTGAAGTTTTTTTAAAAAAATCTATTTATAAAATAAGATTTAAAAAAACTAAAATATAAAAAATTGTGACCTACGGTGTCTTTTCGTGTTGTGGCACCAGCTACTCTAGTGGCTAGGGGGCACTAAGTGGTATTGTCATGTCATGTGACTTGTTCTACTACCATTGGTTTATCATGCTTCATACCGTACTCTCCTTCCTCCCTCTCCGTCTCAAAATAAATTATTTTTTTATATAAATCTAGATATCCAAATTCCCATATAAAAGTTAATTTATTTTAGGCCGAAATAGAGTGGGTTTACTCTTCTCGATCTCTCTGATCATATGTAAGTAGATCTGGCTATATTTGGCTAAAAAGAGGTGAGTGTGGCCATTGTATTGACTCGCCTTGTTTTCATTATCTTTGCTACAAGTGACTCAAAACCTAACAATCTGTTGAAAAAACGTGAAAATATACAGTAACATGTTTTAATAAAAGATAGTCGAAAAAACGTCTTAGGCTAAGTTTCTTTTTAGTAACTCAAAATGACAACTTCTTTATTATCTATTAGCATGTTTTTTAACTGCTAAATGATACATTTTATTAAAAAAATATATGATTTTTTAAAAAAATAAATATATTTATTTTTCAAATTTATAATAGTTAATACATAATTAATCATGAGCTAATGATCTGTCCCATTTTCCAAGCAGATATACTAGTAGATAAAATAATATATTTCACTGTAATCATATAAAATGCTAAACAAAACTAATAATATAATTACTGAGATATAGTTACTAGATATATGCCTTTCAAAGTACACACAAATACAAAGGGGTAGTAGGCTTCCCCTTGTAGAAGGCAATCTGGCACCTAAGATACTCTAGCTTGTCACAATCTTTCATATCAAACTTTAACTTTCCTGTGATATATCGCTAACTTTCCTGTGATATATCGCTTGTTCCATATCAGGCTCACGCAACTCTCCCCTTGTCATTGTAAGATTGAGATGTCGACTAGAAGGGTGAATAGACAATTAAAAATAAATACCATCTAATCAAACTAATCTATGCTAGACTCAGTTAGGGGATCACACACTAACTAATTTATGTTTTACTAGGGTGATATGATCTCTCAAGTTACACTAGAAATGTAAAATGCACAATTAAATTGCAATAAGTAAATAGACATAAGACAATTGAATTTTTCATCCAATGTTTAGAAACTTATCGGCTTTCTACTTTATCGTTGAGGCAAGATCAACTTCACAGCTCAAATCATCGAGCTTTCGAGCCCCTTCATCAAGGATGGGCAAGATGGAAGCCGGTCCTAAAGCAGTCTACCAAGGCTTGATCACTATAGATAATTCTTCCTTTATTTTAGAGGTAATGAACTTTAAACCACGTACAAACACCACCGGTCACCTCCAAAAACTTCACCAAAGAGAACACTGTGCTACAACTACTCCAAGTCATCTAGAAGGCAACAACCTCCAAGAGTAATAAGTCGCAATCAAAGCTCGAAGACGATAAATGCCACAAAAGCTCTAGCAAATATACAATATACCTATCTTAGCTTAATCTATGGCTTAATCTATCCTTAAACACCTACAAGTGAAGAGAAAAGTGCTCAAGTATTGTGAGAGTGTTGCAAGAGCTCTAATGAATTGAGTAAAGTTACTAAAAGGATCTTGATATCACCTAGAGGGGGTGAATAGGCGTTCATAAAAAATACTCATAGTGAAATAAAATTCTCATTCGGAATATCTGAACCAAAGGGCCAGAGTATCCAGACGAAGTTCCTTCGAAATATCCAATCAAAATGGCTGAAATATCCAGATGAGGCTCTCTGTCAGACATAGAGCCTTGGCCGAAGTCTCTAGATAACGAGTCCAGATATTCCGGTCATCTTTCACTCCTTCCAAAATGACACTTTAAAGAGATACCTTAAAGGTCGAGGAGGAAATAGGTGATCTAAATTAATGATAAATGATGTAAGAAAGCAAAATACATAAGTGAGAGATGAAAACAAAAGATTTATTTTCCAAAGTTTAGATCCCAATGATACTACGTCTCTATTGAGAGACTTCAAGAATGAAGCTTTGGCCACCAAGCAACCATCGAGGTAAGACTCTGTTTCTAAATAACCACCAAGATACACACACTTGGGCGATGAGCTACTACCTCTGATAAAGCTTACTCTTTCAAGTAACCTCTAAGTACAAGTTTGGTTTTTACTTAATTATCTATTCTCTTATGGAGGTGAGGATAAACCTTTATAAATTTCTGATGACTCATCATAATCTTAAGAGCTCATCGGCAACTCCTAGCCGTTTAGGAGATCTTAATCTTTAATAGTAACAAACACAATCAAATATTTGTTTGTTATGAACTCAAGTGCTTAGAGAATAGAGTAAAACTCAGTTGCTCTCAATCTCTGAATTTCTCAACTCAACTCTTTCTCTTTTCAAATCACTCTCACAAAGAGCTACCAAGGTAGGAGATTTGGGAGGGACTATTCAACTTTAGATAGGTCTACTCTTGCTAAAACTCAGCCTAAAAAATAATAGCAAAGGATAAAGAGGTGGATGGGTTTAAGTATAGAGCCCAAAAACTAGTCGTTACTCATAGATTCAAAATCCGAAATATTCATCCAAAACCTCTAGAGACTCAGGAGAAGCTTCTCTGTCTGGCCAGTAAGGTTATTCTAAAGTATCCAACCAAAATATTCGGAGTATCCATTATTCCCTAATAGCACCCAAAAAAACTATTACAATTTCTTGCTCTGGAGTCCATTTTTGACGATCTTGGACTTTATGAAAAGTTTATTAAAAAAGTTACCCAACCCAACTCTAAAATTTCTCAGAGAACATGTTAAGGTTTATATTTATCTCAAGAAAATACTTATAAGGTTCACTTTAAGCATCGAGATATAAATAAACACATCAATGTTGCATCCCTCTTAATAGCACGTCATTTCTATATTCAAAAGTAAATAGACAAATTATACTTTTAGAAACACCTTCATGCCATCTTTTTGTTTTACCTTAAGGGTTGCCAACGTCAGCTCTATTTCATCGTCGGAACTATTCATTAATATCTTATTAAATAAATTAGTCTCAAATTAATTATACTTTTGCCTCAATCAATGTCTCGCATCATCTTGATCTTTGGCACTCCATCTTGCACTCTTCAAATGATTGATGTGAATCTTTCGAAACTTCACATGGCGTTGCACAGTCTATCAACGTGAAACCTTCACTCGCTATTCACTACCGTATTGGTCCATCGGTGCTAAACCCTTCGATTGCACTTCACCATTGTATGGCCCATCATAGGCTAGCAATGCTTGCTCTTCACCGTCTTACCATATAAAGCTAATTCGCTATCTATATCTTCTTTTTACCAATATATCTATTAATATTCTTATCTTGATGCCAGAATTTAACCTAGGCACTCCCACTTATAAAAATAGTTAGTCTTAATATATATTTTTATTAATCACTAAAAATTTATATAACATAAGATTAGAAGACTTGATCTTTCAGTGCCAAGAAAGTCCTTTTGCTACAGGTACGGGGTATTTGTAGCCCTACCCACTAAACTAGTCATTGAGGGTCAAAATCTCCCAACCCAGACCTTTGACAATTCGACCGAAACTATAGGAACGATCCGACTAGCTAGCCTAACAACTTTTTAAAACTAGACATTGGCACACATTAATTGCACCAATCGGTTTGACCACAAGCAAAGTACTGGCCTAACCGCCCATGGTCTCTGCACGGGTTGCCAAGCACCTCTAGATCAACCCAACATGACCGACACCTTTCCTCCAACTCGCCAACACTCTAAATGACCATGGTTCGACCGCCTAGGGGACCTGATTTGATCATCCACCACCAAAAAATTGGATCAAAAATCAAAAACAAAAGCACCCTCATACATATGGACTAATGTGCTATTTTAATTATCTCTTTACCAAGATTACCACTCTTCTCAATAGGACCATAAAGCAAAAAGAAAACCTAGCAAATCAATTATCCATCAATTCTAATCTATGGTAATCATCCTTGACATACGTATATAAGTCCTAACTCAAATAATATCACTAGAAAAAAGTTAGCATGTTTATTATCAATTACGTATATTAGCACCGGTGGTCTAGATATTTTAACCGCTCTTTCTGCCTTGGCGTCAATGGTGGTCACGACACCACCCGTCCCTGTTGCCGCAACCGCTTGCCATCGTGGTAGAACCGCGGCACTGTGGCCCAGGCCACGAAGATGCCATGGTACCAGACGTGCAGCTTGGACAGCCGATCGCCCCTGACGCTGGGCGCGTACTCTCCCACACTCTGGCCACTTCGATGGCGAAGTGGAAAGCTAGTGACGCTCAATGAACAGCGGGCGAGTAGACGCCTGGGTCGAGCCCCTCAACCCTGACAAGCCGAAAGAAGAGGTCTAGGGTGCGGCTGGCTATCATTTACACCTGTAATCACACGATGAACAGGCCCCCGACGACGCATAGTGAGAACCGGTAGCCAGCGAGTCCAAACTCATGCTTCTCCTTCTCGTCAAGCATGCGGTTGATGAGTCAGATCTCCCCTTTTCGTCAACCATGGCTGTACGGCTATACCCATGTACAAAGGGAGGCGAGGTCAAGGCACGGGTTAAAGAGAACTAGTAACGACCTCACAAAAAATAAGGACAAGCCGCTCGTATATATGTCCCCAGACTCATGTTTGTAGGCCGCATCAAAGTCTAATCCTTACACCGCACGCCTAAGGGAGAAGAAAAGAAGGTCCAGAACCGCTTGGAAGGCTATCGCAGTATCGCCCAAGAGCCCAATGAAATTAACCAACCAGGCTGATCGCCCAAGAGCCCGTGGAAAGGCAGCAACATCATGATTCGTGTGAGAGAAAGAAAAGGAGAATCGTCGCAGGACGTTGCCTCCGGTCGTGACTTGCTGATGCGCTTTCCAAGTCCAGATACTCCATCCTCCCATATCCCGTTGGGTGCGTCTAATGCGCGACCAAGCACGGTCGCGGCGAGCGGTTGCGTCCGCGCGCCTCCCGCGAGAATACAGCCCACGTAATGCTCAGATATTGGTATTAAAAATATATGTTTGGAAAAAATAAAAGAATACTAACTAAATGAAAAGAAATCTACTGTACTCAGAAATTTTTGTGTAATATATTGCAACTTTATACGTTTATGTATATAAATTTTAATATAGCAACATTATATATAAAATATTTGAATTCGTATCTAAATCCAAGTCTGAATAGGACATATAAAATTTTAGTGTATAACTTTATGTGTATAAATTTCCTTAAAAAAAAGAAAAACAGTGCGGTGTAAAAAGAAAGAGAAGTCCGACTAATCGGGCAGGGAGACGCGCGCACGCCCGATCGATACTTAGCCTTCTCCGTATCCCGTTGTCCACTCCTACATTTTAAGCAAAATCCTGCTTCCCCCTCCCGCCCCCCCCCCCCCCCCCCCCCTTCTACACGTAAAACAAAAGCCTGCTCCTGTTCGTCCCATATCTATTTAGCACCCTTAAATCATAAATATTATTTAAGATAATTTTTAACCAAAATTTTAAAACTTTGACCATCAATATTATATTACAATAAATTTATAATATTAATCTCTTACTAAAAAATAAATAAGTGATGTTTTACCATGCGTGTGGATGTTTAAACTTTGATCATCATTTTTTAAAAAAAAATTGATTCAACTTTTGAAAGAGATATGATTAGATTTGTCTCTAGAAATAGTTTCAAAATATTGTTACTCTACTATTTTTATAAGATTTATAATAGTAATTCAAATTAGTGACTGTGTTAATATTCAGCATGTCACTTATTTGTGATCAAAGCTAGTATGATAGAACTTTTCAAAGCAAATGTGTGTCATTAAATGAAGCATTTGAAAAGTTATTTATGGCCAATGTTTTAAAATTTTAATTAAAAAATCTTGTACTAAACATCAAACAAATATATGATGAATATCTATTATTAAAATTGTAAAAAATACTAAATTTAGGGAAAAAAAGTATAAACTGTGCATATCCCTAGGTTTTGAGGTCACTAATTTCACACAAACATCTGGTTGTTTAACAAAACATTACTTTTTAAAACTGCTTGTATGGGAATACTCTAATTCTGTTGCATCCCGTTTCATCCAATATAGAGCCTACCTTGACACGATACCTTCATGGTCTCCATGTCTTTCCCCTTCTTTTGGCAAAACCATGCGTGAAGTAGAGTGAGCCGTGCGGTGGAGTTGCAAACAACTACAGTGAGTTTGTACTTAAAGCTCGATAAAAACTGGTGTTCAACAAGTTCAATCCAACAACATTGAGCCCTAGCGAACATGAATATGGTGGCACCAAAGTAAGATCTCGAATCAACTCCAGTTTCCACGGCCAAATCACATATGATCTCTAGTTCTCTACTCGAAGTGATTATGGCCTTGGCAAAATCAAAGGCACTGAGGTTGTCACACTCACAACGAGACGGTGGTTCTTTAGGGTGGACGAATGGTGGCTCTTTATGGTGTGCAAGTTGTAGTCATGTCAGCGAAGAAACAGCTACTTCACAACAACAAATCTGCACTTTTGAGGCAAAAATCCCCATGACAAAGTACAGAATTATCATGGACAGTGAATTATTTATATCGAATGCAGTGATTTCGTCATAGAGGTAAAGCAGGGCAGGTCCCGCAGTTGGTTTAGAGATGTTAAAAAAAAAAGCAGGGCCTGGCCTGATGTCACAGTGGTGGTGTATTTTTTTTTGGAGGGGGGGTGGGGAATAGGTGACATTGTCTCAATGAGTGCCCTGTTCTACTCCCCGTTGCCCTTTCTCCGTGTCAACTTTGAAGTTAGAACTAATCGAAGTCCACTGCTTTTGCTTCGGGCCTTATCCTCTCTCTATCGGTGAGCAATGAGAACCGAAAAAAGGGATGATTTTCCTTTTCATCTGTCGGAGCCCCTTTCCCCTCGTCTCCGGTGGCTGCTGGTCACCATCAAGGGGAGGAGGTCCGAGGAGCCGTCGGGTTTATCCCGTAGTCAGGTTCATCATGTTGTAAATCAAGTTTATCTCATATTAGTTTTTTTATTCCCCTTCATCGTATAGCTTAATGGAGATGCAACACCTGTCTTCTTTATCCTGGCTACCTCATTTCATGGTTGGCTTGAGCTCTAAAACCAGAGCTTGCTCTGCCTTGTGTTGTCTGAATGGCTGCTATGGGGTTCTTCACTAGTATTTGGGTTGACAAGTGCAGCATATTTGTCATGTGGTGGGAGGTCTTCTTCCTTCATAATGATGAGGTGGTGACTTTGTTTGTCTCTGATGGAGCATCTTCAAGGTTAGATAGAATCTTCTCTTGTTTATCAGGTTTGTTTGTTTATCAGGTTTGTTTGTGAGAGACCCCTATTGGGTCTGTAGCTCGATGGTATCTTCTACGGTCAACCTCATCCTCGTTGTTATCATTGTCGGCTTCATCATTTTGGTCATCGATTTCTTTCTACAAATCGTGTTGTATGTCTACCCCATCCTACCGTGGCTAACCTGATCTCTCCTTTCCGAGAGATGTGATCACCAGTCTTCAAAATAAAAAGTTTGAACTAATCAAGGCAAAGGAGAGTAGAGGAACTAAAGGTGCATCAAACTAGCATGCAATGGCCTATAATATAATTGTATTATAATTATACTTCATTGATTTTTCTTAGGAATTTTCATTATTATGGGTAAGTGTATATATGTTAATATTAAAATTTGGTAAGCCCTATAGATAAGATTAGAGAACTGATCGAGTTATGTAAGAAAGTTGATTGATACAGAGAAAAAGCCGATTAGACGGATTAAGAATAGATTTAGTTCAGTTAAAAATAAAAGATTATCCCAATGTGACTAGTTCTGAAGAGGAGGCGTGAAAACTACGACAGTGTACTTATATCTTTATAGAATATATCTTGTAAGATAGTCAAGTTTTATTATTTTTATTAGTTTTTTAGAGAAAGTTACTTTTATGTTTAGGACATAGCGTCCGGAGGTTATTTGTAACTATGTCGGACTCTTATAACTCCAGGATATAAATATAGATTCTCTAAAACCTTGTAAATTATCTCTCAAATTAATACAATCTTGACGTATCACCACCGTATTTTATCTAGGTTTTTAATGACGGGTTCTAATTCTCAACACAGAGCTACATCAGTTAAGTCCGATCTTCGGCGAAGGGGTAAATCTTACTACTATCCTAGTATATCCGCTATGTCTAAAATTACATTATTTAGGTTCGATCTCTTAGTCTAATAAGATACACCACATCACGTTCACATGAATTTTTATTGACTTATCGTACTCTTCTCCTGTTATCGGTCTTGTACTGCATCAATTAGAGTCGACCTACTAGATTGCTGATAACGGATCGAGCCTTAGACCGATAGTTCTTTACGCGACATTTCATTAGAGTGGTTAATCGATGAGTTATCTATACACAGAGTCTCCTACCTAGTATATTGATTTCTCAGTTGATATACATATATCTTGCTCAGCGATTATTCGCTAGCGATCGATCTAGTTCTGTTAGATTTGGCATCGAGACTTAGCGGGTTTGTTTCCCCATCGGCTTAGCTAATTGACAAATTTACTTGTATGACTGTATCAGACCTACAGCCGATGGGTTTACCTGGTCTCTTTATTGTTATATCTGATCTAGATCTTATCGTTGTGGTGTCATTAGCCTTAGTCTTATATTGTCTTGGTTTGATTCGATTTATCAAGACTGGTACTAACGGTACCGTTAATAGTGATCGCTGGATCTTGTACTTTCGGAATATCGAGTCTTACTCCTTACTATTTATCACATACTCTGTTTGGAGCGTCATCGGCTGCCGATGGGTCCTTTACTTTATTCATCGCCATTTACCTATGCTTTCATCAGCTAGAAAGCCGATGTAAAAGTGCTATAGTTGCTATCGATTGGTAGCCGATAGCAGAGGTGCATTGGACTCACAAACAATGGCTACCCTAACCCTATTAGTATCTAGCCGATAGCAGAAGCACATATCGGTCTTTTGGTCAATTGACCCTATGATCTAATTTTATCTACTTCCTTATCAATTGGATATCAAATTAACTAACACGCTTATAATTACAGCAACCCAACGAAGACATCTCAAAGCTAAAGGATCTGTGCTGAAGTGAAGTAGACCTCTTAGGTATTGGCGTGTTTAGGCATGATCGCATTCAACCTCCATCAGTGAACATGGAGGATCAATTCGACTCGAACATATCCTTTGACACACTTGGTGAGATCATCAGGAGTACACTCCAATAAGCTAAAATCTACGTTGAATCTAAGCAGTTTTCCTAGATCTCAACGTATTCACGCACGTCTCCATACCTCCATCGGCTCATACTCGCTTGCCCTCTCAGCGCCTCTTCGTCCGGTCCAATCCTCCTCCACGCGCGTGAACAATAACTCCTACTGAGATACATCAGTTACAATTTATATCCTATTTACTCTATAATTATATCATAGTTATTTACACTATAATTATAATATAATTATATTTAACTGATTTTTTTATTTTATGTCTAATGTTATATAAACAGTCCTATTTTTTATTTGGATGGCTCAAGCCAACAAGTTTATTTGATTTTGCACTCTTTTCTGACATGTCTGTTTGCTAACCACGGTGTTCGTGATTCTGTTAGAAGAACAACGGTTCAATTATACATAACAAAAACCAGTCCCAAAAGGCAAAAAAGTACCAAATCTTTTTATATAAGCTTAAAAGACATTGTACTACATTTTTTATTTTTCACGCGCTACAGGGAGATTGTCTAATTCCTGATGTAACTAAAAAATATTGTTTTTATATTCATTCTAATTATACTTAAATATGTATGAAAAAGCATAATTCTCAGCTACCATCCTTTATATGTATTATTACAGATTATTGTTAGAAAACATTAAATAGTATAGACCAAGTAGAAGTTGTAACATGCTTAATTAAAATGGGTAGCACAGCAGAAGCCTTCAATTTACCACAAATATTAACTCACTAAAAAACATGGTATATAAAAATTATTGAGCACATAACATCCATGCTTTGGGATAGGAAATAAATCTGCACAAACTTCAAATCATCCCTTAACAAACTAAACAGCTCACATTCACGTCCATAACATATCTCGCGAGTCAATCAGTAACAGCCTGTGCGATCGCACTGAGATGAGGCAACCAGGGGGCACTTGATATTGGATATTTGTTTAGATGTCGTATTGTTTTTGGATGCCACACGTCAAACTTTTAATTGCTAAGTAACACTATTAATAAAGGTAATCTTCCCTTGTGAAGTCATTCGACACAAGTCCACAATTTAATTGATATAATATTATTAAAGTTTTTTATATAAAACATATAATAAGTTTTCTTATTTTGTTGATTTTTTGGTAATTCAATAAAGAGTTAATCGATATATTAGTAGCATAGTCTCACGACTAGATTTAATTTATTTAGTTTTAGATTTTATTCCATGTCTTTTGTTCTTCACACCCTAAAAACATGTGATTCTTTATTTCTCTATTGTTCGAGATACATATACTCTGAACTCTGAAAAGGCTATTGATGTCTCTAATAGGGCTATTGGTGTCTTAACTTTATTACATGTATTAACCAAACTGAAGTGCTAAATTAAGTTACTAAAATAATCGGTAGATTAGTAGCATAGCCTCTGGATTTGTACGACTAGATTTAATTTATTTAGTTTTAGATTTTATTTCTGTCTTTTTGTTCATCACAATTCTTTACCTCTCTTAATTGTTAGAGATACATAGGCTGTAGACTCTGAAAAGGCTACTGGTGTCTTAACTTTATTACATATATTAACCAAATTGAAGTGCTTAATTAAGTTACTAAAATAATGTAATTAATATTGTAAAATCAAGGGTTATACCCTCATCACATGGAAGTAAATCAAATGTTTCTAGGTACATCAATTTGTTCTTCAATAGGGAGCTAGTCGTAGCTCGTATCTGCTCTTTATTAGGCTACAGCACCAAATATTTTTAATGTGTTGTAAACGATTGCATAACTAAATTAGCTCTACCAAAGTATTAACAATGCAATATTTTGACAACCCAAGTAAACATATGATTTTTTATTGATAATTATTATTTTTTATTATTATTACTTCATATCATGTGGGGTTGTTCATAAGATTTTTATGTCACTGTTCTAAAGTGTAAAATTAAAAAGATACAACATAAACGATTGTTTTTTTTTTGCAAATGAAACATAATTAATTGTGTACCTTTCATGTTACCATTTTTTTCTAGTGCAACTACAGCATATGTCGGGATTTAAAACATGATATCCCGAATCAAGTCCATAATACCCATGTCCCTCGAATAATAAACAGAAGGAAGTTTGAACAGTTATATGCCAGTTTCACGCTGTATTGGTTGTGTACTGCACTCATCACTACGGCCACACAACTTTCTGGGTATAACAATATTTTTATTATTACGTTTGGAAAATTTTGAATCTAGTGTATTTTGTTGAAGTAATGAATCTAACTAATTTTCTCTTTCAGCTAGTCAACATTTAGCCCGGGATTCTATCCCGGGTAGCTGCTTATATTAATTTTCTATTTCAGCTAGTTCACATTGACTCCGGGATTATATCCTGGGTAGCTGCTTACATTTACCTTCAAGATGCTCAAATCTTCCGTCAGAGATGTTCAGGCTGAGGCCTTTCCAGATTCCCTCGTCATCTTGATGATAGAGTTAGAGTTCAGACATTGAGATGTCCTTCTGTGAGTCATTGGTAACTTGTAGAATCTAGAGAAACTTAACTCAAAAAAATATATAGAGATGGTACAATTGAGAGTGTGTTTTTTTATAGCAGATAACTTGGCGGTGGAATGTCTAGTTTCTGAAATCATATTATTAGAAAACCACTCTTTCGCATGAAAATTAACCCAAGAAGATTCGTACTTTTATTGTGAATCCTGTCTTCCCCGCTGATTCTGCATCTGCCAAATCCAACCCCGGCGGACGGGCAGAGCACCGGCGGCGGCGGTCGCTGGCAGGTCCTTGCACCATGGCTTACACCTGCCTGTCTAGCTCCAGCAGAATCGTGGTCGTGGCAGGAAGGCACCGAAATCGGACGCCCGGCCGGGACGAAACGAAATCACAGAATGCACCGGCGCCCCGGCGGGACACGAAGGAGATCGGACTTGTTACCATCGTGCCCGTCCGCCACGCCCCCGGCTGAAGGCGGACAAACCTCTCCGCCTGTAGATTCGAACGCGAAGAGGCTACTGCAGTTCTTCAGTTCTTTCGTACTTGACGTCTTGCCTGGATCCACAACCTCCGCTCGAAAAGTTCCAGCGCACGATTTCATTTTTAAGCAAAACCGATAAAACAATCTCAACTTAACCGCGTGTTTGCGTCACATGGCGCCGCAAGGTGAAAATTGGCGCGAGCGAGGATTAAGCAGACAGGTGCTTCCATCGGGCTCTCTGGCGCCATATCTTGATGCAGATGCCGTACGCGCACATATGCGATCCTTCTCCCCCGAGGCATCTGCGTGGAGTATCTGTGTGCAGAAACAAGACGTTGCAAAGCTCGTTTAGAAACTCAATGAAAAGAAATTTGGAGTGAGATTTTTCGTCACAGCAATTTATTAGTATAGGATTAATTAAATATTATTGTTTTTAAAAAAATTTAAATATTTTTTAAAGCATATATATTATTTAACCGTTTATAAAATTACTAATAAAAAACGAAAAAGTTACTGACTCTAACTCGCTACGGAACAAGGCATCAGTCAGACGTAAGGGAAAGCCAAGAGCATTGAATAGTCGAGGCACCTGGCAATTGACAGGCAAACTTACCAGCTACCCATACTGAAATTTTCGCTACACCTCAACCAGCTGCACGCAAAGGTATTTCACGACTGAATCGTCAGGAACAGCCGGCGCCGCCTTGCGGCTACATATGTCGAAAATTGCTGGTTGGGGGAAGCAGTCGAATTGAAACACCTATCCTGCAAAAAAGAAAGTATTGAAACACCTGATTTTATCAGGACCTCAAATGGGAGCGCCTTGCAAGTTGCAACGTGCAGACGGTATTAGCGTATTACTTCAAGCTGCCAAGCTGGGGCTCGGGGGGGGGGGGGGGGGGGCGGGGGGCGGTGAGGTTGCCAGGTCGCTAATCACGAAAGAAACGGCCCCCTTTCTCGAAGGCTCGAACCACGGAGAACGAACTGACTCGCTGAGCCACTGCGCTGATGGATCCGATTGACTGCAGAGACCGCGATTGGTACGGAGCAAATCAGTGGAGCGGCTGACCACGGACATGCGCGGAAACTCATGCTAGAATTTGCTCGTGGCAATCGCTCCCCGAGAGACCTAGGTGAAAGCTGCGCGCACAGCGCACTCACTGTAACCAATGGGCCATTCGCATCTACCTCTATTAAAAACCTGTACTGGCCGTCGCCTCACGGCCATGGACCCTTGCTCCATCGGCCTCCTCTACTCCGGCGGAGCAAGCTTCGTCTTCGTCCCTATGGGCAGACGTGATTACGTGAACATGGCACCAACGTAGCATACAGAAGGACCAAAAAGAGGGTAAAAAAACAATCACGGCACGCAGGGTTCTCGTGAGAACCACTCCGCAAGACCGCAGCCGCAGCGAGAAGATTCAATTCAAGGGCACCGCACGAGCCAAGGCCCCTTGGATTGCGACGAAGTGACGCGCCGAATCACCGTCAGAACCCGCCGTTCCGCTCGAAAATCGAACGTGTCGTGACTCGGGCCGGCGGAATCGCAGCCGGGGACGACACAGATACGCACGCACAGGGGAACGCGGAGTGAAGGGAACAGAAACACTAAATCAGCGTCGCCTCTCGCTCGCCGCCGGACCATCAACCACGAATGGTTGACCGCAACTAAGGTGGCTTAATAATAAACAGAAGAGAGAGAGAGAGAGAGAGAGAGAGAGAGAGAGAAGACCAGATCACGAGTTGATCCTTTCCCGAGTCGGGATCTGCACCAGCCGCTACTAGGAAGAAGAAGAGAACGGAGAGAAAAATTCGTCGTGAGCTCGGGTTGCTTCCGTCGAGGTGGCGAAATCAGCGGCCATCGTTCTTCCCATCGAGACAACATCAGCAGCATCTGAATTCCCCAATTGAAAAAACCTCCTTTAGATACTGCAGTCCGCTCGTGACACAACCATCCTCACCAAGGCACCAACATCACCTCTGTACTGCACAAAACTTGTTCATGGAAGTCACCTCCATCTCTCTCTCTCTCTCTCTCTCTCTCATCCAGCACAAACGCAGGCAACTCCGCATCAAAACCTTCTGAAAAAAAAAACCCAACTACCAAGCACATCTCGCCCAGCGTTGCCAGAAAAGAAGAAAAAAAAAACAGAATCCGGAACCCAGCGAAGACCAACAGACCAAAACTCCAAAGAAACGAAAAGCCCAAACACAAAATTTACGAAGGCATCGCCATCATTTCTTGCCACGACTCCGAGACGGAGAGCCGTGAGTTGAGCGAGACACCCAAACTCGCACATGACTCGTGAGAATCACTCTGCCGCAGGAGCGAATCTCCCGTACGACCCGTCGTCGGAACCACCTGACGCTGCCGAATCACCATTCCACGGGGAGAAACCGGGAAGCTTGATCAAATTCCGTACGTGTCGACGATGGGGTCACCGGGCCATCTCTCTGCTGGGTGGCTCCCCGGGCGGTTGCCGAGCTCCGGCGGAGGAGCGCCGGAATCGGACGGGGCCGACACGAATGCACGGCGGAGACAGCGCGAAGGGGAACAGGGGATCGGCATATCTTTCTCGCGCATCTCCGTCTGAACATGCGCACGCCTTGGCGCACGTAGATTCGATCATTCGAGCACGAAGACGGTAGCCTACCTGAGAGAAAAATTGAAGGAAAAAAAACTGGAATCGATCCTTCGTCTTGCTTGGATCGACATAGGTGAAATTAACGCTTCGTCTTGCTTGCATCCACGCTTCCATGACGATGCCTCGGACGGGATCTACAGCCTGCCTGCTCCTTAACACCCCTGCACGACTTTTTTTTATGTGCCCAGGAGATCAACAACGCTGAGAAATCCATGAACAAATTTCCATGACTCCTACAAGGCTACACGGAGCACCACCACCGTCGGGACTCGGGACCAAGCTGCGCGAAGCCTCAACACGAAACAACAAGAAGGGAAAATTCCGCCGTGGGCAGGTGACCTCCTGCTTCCGTCGAGCCGTCGGAATCATCGTCCGTCCATAATCCCATCAGCGATACATCAGCAGCAGTAGCAGCTTAACTTACCAAATCGGAGCCCCTACCAGTCCCAGGCTCTTCCTCACCCCGCATCAGTACATCATCATCACCTACCCAGCCTCGTGTGCACGGCTGCACATCACAAACTTTGTTCATGGCTACTTCCATCTCTCTCCACGACTCCAAATCCAACCCAAATTAACCCAAAACAGCTCAAAAAACCAAGCCATCTCCACAAAATCGAACTCCCGGATGCATCTCCGCTCATCGGAGACACAAGATCACAATATCCAGAACAGAGCCCAGAGCACAGACCCAAAAATCAAAAAAAAAATCGAGCACAAATCTAGCGCGTTGTTTTGGCTTGCCACGACGCCAAAAATGCAACCTCCAAACTCGAACCCATCCATCACCACCAGTTCACAACTCCTTCACCACCAGCATGGGCGCACACCGCCGCCATCGCCACGACGGCCACGAGCAGCAACAAAATCTAAACGGCAACTCCCACGAAGACGACGACGACGACGACTTCTTCCATGTAGCCCCCTATACACCACGGCACCCACCACCCTAGGCGGTCTCATCTGCTCCCCCTCCTCTCTCCCTCAGGCCTCAGCTGCACGGAGGTTCGAAGGGCAAAAAAATCGCGTTTTTTTTTACCACCGAGTCGTGCGTGCTCCTCTTCTTCCCCCCCCCCCCCCCTACGACTTGGAAGCCCATTAGAACACACAAAGAACAAGCACGAAAAAATTCGCGAAATCCGAAGCCGATTTCCTCTTCCTCATCCCCGCCCATCCAGGGTTGCTTCTTCCGTGCTCCCTTCGCCTCCGCCGCGGCCGCCACCGACATCCGCGAGGGGGGAGGGGTAGAAGCGAATTCCCCGATTCCCCCGAGCACGCCGTGCGGCGAGGGTAGGGTTAGGGTTTGTTCTTGCGGGGGAGTTCTTTCGCAGGGTTAGGGTTTGTTCTTGCGGAGGAGTTCTTTCGCCGAATTCGCCGGGAGAGGACGCCGTGATCCCATAGGTGGAATCGGGCGGCGTGGGATTGGGGTTGGTGAGGGATGATCTTTAAGCGGAGCCAGCGGTCGGAGATCCTCACGCTGAAACGGTGCAATGCCGGGGGCGGCGCCGGAGTCGGGGAGGACGAAGGGGACGGCGGCGAGCGGCGGCCCAAGAGGCGAAGGGGCGACGAGTTCTTCCCCGTGGAGCTGCTCGGCGACGTGCCGGTCGCCGGCATCCCCTACGCCGCGTTCGGGTTCCGCTGGTGCGAGGAAGCCGAGGTCGCGTCCCCGGCTGTTGCTTCGCGGGCAGCCACCGCCGCCGCCGCGGCGTCTCGGCCTCCGGTGGTGCGCACGTCGCGCGGGCGGGCCCAGGTGCTGCCCTCTCGGTTCAACGACTCGGTGCTCATCGACCCCTGGAAAAAGGATAAGCCGGCAAAGCCGCCTGTGCCGGCCAAGGCTGTGCAGCTAACGCCCAAAAGCGAGGTGTTATATCGCAAAGGTGCAGTTGTCGATAGGAGTCTAACAATGTCAGAGTTAGATGAAGATGACGATGATGATTATGCGGAGGCCGAGCGCTACCGAGCGGGCCACAACTTTGTTGCCTCCAGGAAGTACTCCATGTCCCTTAGCATGCTCACTTCTGTACACGACGAACCATACCGCTATTACCATAGAAAGGGACTGATGAAAAGGCAATACGTTGATGAGGAAGAAGAGGAGGTGGAGGAGGAGGAGGAAGAGCTATTTTACTGGAGGAATGATTTTGTGTATGGCGACATTGTGTGGGCAAGGCTCGGGAAGCGACAGCCAGTGTGGCCGGGGGTGGTGGTCGACCCAGCACAGCCGGCTGCTGCCCAGTCATTGCCACCACAGCCACACGGTGGTGCTGTGCTTTGTGTGATGCTGTTCGGCTGGACTGCAGAATTCGGTGATGAGAAGGTGCATATAATGACTATTATGTTCTGGTTTGGGTTGGTTCCCCTTTTCTCTGTTAAGATGTTATTCTGAATAATGATTTGACAATACGGTGGGTTGCAGAAGTTCATCTGGGTGAGGCAGGGAGGGATATTTCCATTTGTGGAGTACATGGACCGGTAAGTAATAATTACTTATATGATTGACATGACTTACGACTATAACAAATATACTGTTCCTTAAAAAGTAAAAACGTTTTAGGAAAGGCCGTTTTACTGGTAAAAATGGGAGTAAGTGTGCTGTGCTGCAGAATAGTGCCTCTGCATATGCTAATAAATAGCATATTTCCATTTCATATCCTGTTTCAGATTTCAAGGGCAGACAGAACTAAGCAGTTGCAAACCTGGTGATTTCCAGAGGGCGTTAGAAGAGGCCTTTTTGGCTGATCAGGGATTCTTAGAAGTTCCAATGGATGGCAACACAACAGGGCAGCCTGCAGTGTGCCAATCTTTTCCAGCTGATTTAGAAGAAGTGACTGGCTCAAATGAGCTGGAGTGCCAGTCTCAAATTAAGGCAAGCTGATAGATTTTGCTAGTTGATGTACATCTACGTAAATGCATGTGCACATGAAATTTCAGCCATCAACCAATTTTATACATCCAATCTTATATTGTATTGTGTTCAACTTGGTTATCAAATTTTATGAAAAACTTTATGGTGTAGCACTGTGCCTTAATAGGGGTTTTATGATGTAACTCAGCCTGGATTAGTATGATTTCTCAAACCTTAAACATAATTGATGTAACACAGTGAAATATCGTAACAAATAAACACTAGCTCATAAAGTTCTTGTGCACACGAGCAGAATGATTGTATCCAGCATTTTTCTGTATGGTGGAATACCAATGATTTTAAGTGACTCAAGATTAACGTGGTACTTCAGTATTTTTGTCATAATATTGCATTAAAAGTACTGAGTCATGTATTACTACTTGAACTAATTCTGTTTTCTCATACATTGTTCACAGCGCTACAAAAGAGCACTTCAGTGTGAGAGTTGTGGAAATTGCTCTCCAAATAAAGACCCAAACATGATGGTGTATGTAATGGAACAACTTGCTTGCAGACAGTGTGCTAAGGTAAATATGGGTAAAACTACTTGATTGCTTATGTTACGGTGGTAATGATAAACAGTTAACATGGATAATGTAGTCCTTACTCTACTTTCTGTACCTGCAGATACTGCAAGCCAAAGAGTATTGTGGTGTATGTTTGAAAAGCTGGCAACATAAATGTGGAGGAAGATGGGTAAGATAGTATGCACTTATTTGAAGCAATAAATTTATCTCTTTCCAACCCTGCAAATTCTGATGATGAAAAGTGCTTACTCAGGTTTGTTGCCATGGCTGTGAAAGTTGGGTTCATGCAGAATGTGACAAAAAGTGCAGTAACCTCAAGGTTGTGCTTTTCTCATAATTAAAAAAACAAATGCATCCTCAGTGCTTTATTAGGTGAATATCTAACATGCTCACAATTTAACGCTATAGGATCTACGAGACAACAGTTATTTCTGCCCTTACTGTAGAGTTAAACGGAACTCAAATCTGTCCAGCAAGAAGACAAAATCTTATGAAGATGGGTGGGGCACAAGTCTAGAACCATTATTTTGTGGCACTTTCGTATTGAAATGTTCTATTTTATTGACTCAGGAGTGACATCTATAATTCACTTGTGAAACAGAAATGACGATTCCACACAGAAAAGTAGCAAGCCTGACAAAGTTGCAGTTATCTGTTTTGACATGGAAGGAACTTACCTACGAGAGCTTGAACTGTAAGCACCAATTTATGTTAACTGTATATGAATAATCTTTAAAATTGTTCATATAGTATCAGTAATGGCATGCCTGCAGCACCATCACTTCTTTTGTTTGTAGTGCTTTAAATGTCCTAATGGTTTATTCAGTTACATGTTTTATCCTTTCCGTTTTTGCTTACTCATCTTACTGTACTTACTCATGTTCATCAGTTCATACTATTGCATTTCCCCACATGATGTAATTCTGGTGTTCATTTCTTGTATATTTGATTCTACTTATGTCTTTTGTAAAATCTTTTTGGCAGAATTTCTTGCCATTGTGGTCCTTGCAAGGGGCAAAAATTTTTGTTCAATGAATGGGAACGGCATGCTGGCTGCAGAAGTAAAAACTGGAAGTCAAGTATTAAAATTAAGGACACGCTCATGACGTTTGGAAAATGGGTTTGTTCAGTACCCTGAACAAATAGTATTTTTAACATGTGCTTTGTAGGCCTTCATTGTTTTGTACTTATGTTTGCTTGTGCTATGATTGTGAAATGCTCCCATTTACAGATAGAGCAACATCAATCTAGTTCATGTTCCACAAATCCTGCAAAGCGCTCCTCTCAGAAAATGAAGAAACAAAAACTTATTGATTTGCTAAATGGTAGCTCAGCTTCAATTTAGACCTTCCAAGTTGCCTGTATAGCATGATCCTTCTCCCAAGGAAATTGAATTGATGGAGTTCAAATTTATTTACATTTTACAGAACCATATGATACTGTAAATGTAAAATGGACAACTGAAAGATGTGCAGTCTGTAGATGGGTTGAAGACTGGGATTACAACAAAATTGTAATCTGTAACAGGTAATTAAGCTTTTGTTACGGCAAATGTTTTTCTTCACTGTGAAATCATTTTGAAATATGGAACAAACTCTGAACTTAGACTAACAATATTCACATTCAGATGCCAGATAGCAGTTCATCAGGAATGCTATGGTGTGAGGGGAAAGCAAGACTTCACCTCATGGGTTTGTAGGGCTTGTGAAACACCTGATCAAAAGAGGGAGTGTTGTCTTTGCCCTGTAAAAGGTATGTACCACTGACATATATGTTTCAAAAATATTCCATAACCCTGCTCTTCATTAAGAGTAGTAAACAGGTAATAATAATTGTGTAATACAGCTCTGTTTTGAGAGCCTTGGTCCGTTAAGCTGAACAACATTAGTGGCATTCTGTTTATATACAATTTCACTGTTCAGTTTGTTCTTCCCTTCCCAACTAGTAGCATGAATATTTAGACTAATACTGAAGCACACCAGACTAGAATGAGTTTGTCGACTCAGCTTTCTTTTTATCTTGTAAAAAATATATTTATATTTGAATATCTGTTAATCACTATTCACTAACCTGGTTCTTTGTGACTTCTGTACTTTTTAGGTGGTGCATTGAAGCCAACAAATGTTGATAACCTGTGGGTACATGTGACATGTGCATGGTTTCAGCCACAAGTTGCTTTTGCTAGTGATGAGCTGATGGAACCTGCTACTGGGATATTGAATATTACGCCTTTGCTATTCATGAAGGTTGTATATAATTGGATGACATATTAAGTGGCTTAAGAAGATTAATCTTGAACAAATATTACAATGTCTTGTATATTGAAGTTGAACTACAAAACTCTAATTATGCTTATTCTCATCCATTTCTCCAGATGTGTGTCATTTGTAGGCAAATACATGGTTCGTGTACACAATGCTACAGGTGTTCAACTTATTACCATGCCATCTGTGCATCACGGGCAGGTTACAGGATGGAGGTACACTAACATTAACTGTAACCAGCTGATAACGTTTATGCCGATAGAGTGTGTTGGAGTTTGTAATTCAATTTTGCTTGCATCTTATATTCTTCTTTTATAGTCTTTATATACTCTATTTTTCATGTATGCAGATACGCTGCTTGGAAAAAAACGGCAAACAGACAACAAACAAGATTTCATATTGTGCTCATCATCGGTAATGGTTTTATTACTGAATGCAATCATGAAGTATTTAACTTTCCACATCAATTTGTGCGTCATATTTAGGATAGTTAACACTTGACGACAATAAGATGCCTTTGTTTAGAATCAACGATTTAGTTTGCTCTTTTCATCTTATGGGGAGTTTGAAAGTATCTAATTCCACATTTCTGTGCAGGGCCCCTAATCCCGACAATGTTTTGATAATTCAAACTCCTGCTGGAACTATCTCTTCAAAAAAACTTGTTCAGATCAATGGTACTGTAGCTGCTTCAAGGCTGATTAGGAAAGATCTTCCCAAGGATTCAGTATTGGAAGTTGAAATTTCAGAGAACTTATCTGCAGCAAGATGTCGATTGTATGTTAAGAAAGAGCTAAAGGTATGCTCTTGTATTAGATTGTGATTTACCATTTTAATAAAAGTGCCTTATGTTTTAGTTTAAAGAGGTTCGATGCAACTGTATGCCAGCTAGAAAGGAAGGCATAAAACTAGCATTTAGCATGTCAACATAAGTAGATCATTGCAAAAAAGTTGTACACTGTAGTTTAGAGGTTCACTAGAAGATGCAACATTGCCTGTGCTTCATTCATGAAAGGAGATTCGCCACCAAAGATGCAACCTGGGCCAATCATGAGTAACCCTAGTCCAGGATCTTGACTGCTGGTTGTTGTACGCTTACATTGTAGCTAGCATTCCAACATCAATTACATGAGGATCTTAAGTTTTGTTTGTATTGAAGTTTTAAAGATGCTTTTTTTTATGTAATGGTATATATCAATATGTGTTGCCTGTTGGTCTGTATCTAGGAACTGTTGAAAGCTTAGCTGTGCTTGACTGACATGCAGAGATCTCGGGAGGGAGCAATTGCACACCGTGTAAGGGGATCCTGTCAACACCGATGGGATGAAATTGACAGTTTGAATCCGCCTAGGGTAATTCTGTGATTTATTAAATAGCTATTTCGATCTTTAAGTCAGGTTTTCTTATAAACAAGTCTGTGTACTTCTCTGCAGGAAGAGAGGGATCCAGAATCCTTTTCTACTTTTAAGGAACGTCTACAGTATCTGCAGGTTTGTGTCTTACTATTCTCTATACCTTCTATATCAGTAATATATGTATTTAGTTTTTTCATTTATTCTTTCAGAAAACAGAGCATACCAGAGTATGCTTTGGTAGGTCAGGAATTCATAGATGGGGACTTTTTGCTCGTAGGGGCATTCAAGAAGGAGAAATGGTACTTACAGAAACTATTATATGCCATGCAAATGCTTTATAGAAATGTGGCACCAGAAATAGCAGGCTTGACTGTAATGGTATTGTTCTGTTTCTACCTTTTACTCAGGTGCTCGAGTATAGAGGTGAGCAGGTCAGACGAAGTGTTGCCGATTTAAGGGAAGAACGATATCGTATACAAGGCAAAGATTGTTATGTGAGTCATTTTCCATATCATTTTGCTTGATTGGTGTTCTGATTTATTTGATGAGTGCAAATGTTTCTGTGAAATATCATTATCTATATATAAACATACAATTCATGGCCATGACTAAGAACTTGATGCATTTGCTGGTAGCTTTGCTAATTTTTTTTCTCATCACCCAAGCTAATACTATGGGGGTATGACTGGATTAGCTCTACAAAAAGGTTGAATTGTTTCATATGTGATATACCTTTCAATCAGCTATTATTATATGGATGTGGAAGATACATGGCATTAGTAATCATTCGACATACTAATGCCATGTTGTATTATGTTGAGATTTATGATGGCCTTATCTTATAATTCGCGTAATATTAATTGCATCTTATTGCTGTCTTTCGTGTGCTCAGCTTTTCAAAATCAGCGAGGAAGTAGTCGTTGATGCCACAGATAAAGGAAACGTGGCACGCTTGATTAATCATTCTGTAAGGATCATTTATAACCCCCTAAACCCACTCTAGTTTCTGAAATAGGTGTGCATATGATGTTTGCGTGTTTTATTGCAGTGCACGCCAAACTGCTATGCGAGGATTATGAGTGTGGGGCATGACGAGAGCCGTATTGTCCTAATCGCCAAGAAAAATGTCTCTGCTGGCGAAGAGCTAACGTATGTTGCATAATACAAGTTTATTTATTTATCTTAGCATAGCTGCGACTCAGAAAAGTAAGTACCTAATGACTAACCATGTGTTTTCTGTCTAAATTTAGGTATGACTACCTATTTGACCCTGACGAGGCTGATGATCGAAAAGTTCCTTGCCTCTGCCAAACGGCTTACTGTCGTAAATTCATGAATTAATTACTGTAGATGTCAAATCGGTCATTTCCACAGGTTTTATTTGCCCTTTTTAGATGTTCGTTATTTCTTCGTTTTTTTTTTGGGGGGGGGGGGGGGGGGTCGTGGGTGGTATATGCTTATCTTGTTCATTGTTGCTTCCCCATTCTTTAACATAGCATTTAGAAAATAAGTTTAGCTATAGCTCAGAAGCGCGAGCTTCCATCCCTGTAAATGGCACTAATTTATCGATTACACTTGTTCTTTTCTAATGCAAAAAAAAAATTTGTCCCCATCTTGGCTTTATAGTGTACTTACCATTTCGATCATGTCTGCAAAATAGTCAGATACTCGGATAGCAAAAGTAGTGCTATTGTGTTTCCTTTCTTCTTTATCGACGGGTAGCAATAACGAAAGTCTAGTGACTAATTCAGATGGATTTTTGACGAGATTTCTTGGAAATTTGTCAGTAACTAATCGGTTATCACGATAACACCGGTTATCGACGTGTAGCGATAGCCCCGGTTAAACCATAACGTAAAACTTGGCTGAGTAAGTTTGCCTCCAGCGCCTGCCGCGCACCGGAGCCGGCCGCGGCAGGGGGCATCTATGGTCTGCTGCATGTCATTTCTGCGTGACGCGCGCTGCTAAAACAAAAGGCGTGTTTGCGTATATTATATCTCGCCTTTTGGCACAGTTTTTCTCACGTGAAGTGAAGGAAAATCATGGCATTTAGTGCAGTCTTAGCCGGCTTTTCTAATTATTGACAAACAGCAATTCTCTTGGTTGCCGTTTGGCTTTTCTATTGATCCCCGCTAAGTGTAGTTCACTGTTAACGTCATTTTCCTGCCTTCTGGTGAAGCTACGTCACCCGGATTAACGTGGGCTGTTGGATGGAACATTGATGGTCCAGATTTGCTTCATGGCGTTGTAAGCAACACGAGCCCATATTCTTGGCCTAAACGAACTCCTACAGTGGCCCATTTCTAGCCCAACCCAGCGTCCCAGCCAGTAGCGACTTGCACCGATCGAGAGGCTTCACCTGTAGGCTGCAGCAACGCGAGCGAACCACCACCATCATCAGCGGAAGGGGGATCGCCGGTTTGGTGGGCAAGCGACGGACCGAGCCATACCGCCCACACCAGCGCAAGGGATGGAGCCACGCCTAGCCGATTCTCAGCTTCTGCCTATCCATCTTCCTCTTCTAATAACCGTTGTCTGCATTATCTGGTTCGTCGCCTTCCCTTCCTGTCTTCTTCATATATGTTACACACATGCTGTTGTTCGTTGTATTGTTGCCCCTCCGATCACACATGTTCATGGATCCATCTGGTAGCCCAACAATGCGATTGTTCCCCTTGCTTATTTCTGCTGTTCCCATTTCATCCCTAATCCAACATTCTAGGTAAAACTCTCTTTCTAATCAACAATGATTGATGCACATAGTTTCTCCACAATTCAGCTGTCAGTTTATTATAGATTTTAGTATTCCAACCTGGCCTCTTTTCTTTCTTACCGCATTATTTGCGCCTGCAAATTACTCACTCCATGCTTCAATTTTCTTTAAAGATTTGATTATTTTATTTCTAGATTTAATTACCCACCGATGCTGAATAATAAATATATTGGGGCAAGTTTCTTTTCATGGTGTACATATCTCTAGATTTGATTGCAAACTATTCATTTCTGTTATGCTCCATTTTTTCAATCATTTATGTTACCTTGCAATTGTCCATTAACTTTATATTTTTAGTATTATGTACAAAACACTGAGTAGTAAACTTACTTATTGAATCGTCACTGCATATAATTCCTATGACAGTGCAGGTTTAAGTGAAGCAATTATTTGATATGCAACTACAGATAATTCCTTGAGGTGAAAATTTATTAAAAGTAATGTCATCCTTCAGTCAGCCGCTGATTTCCAAAGAATTTTATGATTGAAGATAATTTTCATCATATGAAGTACGGTGATCAATAATGTAAGTGAAAGCTTTAGTCTGTGCAGGTCCCTCCCTCCTTGGATTTTCTTTACAAATGTTAGTTGAGTTCAAAATCTAAATAATAATAGTATGATCACAATATTTTTCTTGAATTTCCTTACAACTAGATATTATTTATTGACCTAGAGTTCATATTGATTAATTCATCTATCATGTTCATCTTTCTTCCTTCTTATATTGAGAAAACTTCAGAATCAGTCACCTATTATTTTTTATGGAGAAATCAGTCTCTCATATGGCAACTAGCGTAAGGTCAGTCAATAAATGTGTTGAAATTTTCCCCCAAATTTGTGTGTATCTTAGGTTACTCATATTTGTTGCTTTTAGAAATGCTGATGATCTTATCTGGATATATCTATAAAAAAGGGATTGGTGACTGGACAATAAGCTTCATATCATCAATAGGCTTATTAACTGTATCAAGTATTTTTTCAGCTTTGTTCTTCTCATTGCTCCTTTTATACATTTGGAACCTAGCTTTGGCCTACATAAACTGTGTTCAGTTAGGAGTACATCTACGCTCCTGTTATGCGCGAGCATTTAATCTTGTCACTGTAAGAGATAAAGACTGTTATTTAGCTGTATGTAACCTAATTGGTTTATCATGTTTGAATAAGCTCCTATTTCTATAAGGAACTCAACTCATAGCTTTCGAAGTGGCGTACGTCTATGCTCCTGTTTTGTTATGTTAAATACTTCATAGACTATTTAAATATTTATCAATACTTAATATTCCACAATAACGCGCACAGTATCATCTATTTATTGAAAAACAGCAATTCTCTTGGTTGCCGTCTGTTCAAGAGAATTAGTTGGCTCTTGTCAGGTATGTGAACGAATATACTTTTTTTGAACGAAAAACCTAATGAGCATCCCGTTTCTTACTGACAGTATGCATGTGCTTTCCTTCTAGTGGACGATATATCATGTGCAAGCAGCATAAGTTGTACAAATTCTGTTCTACTATATGGCATAGAAGATCTTTAAAATTATCCATGCAAAGGCTTGCTATCTCTCCATTCATGCATAATTTCAGTAACATACTCAAAGTTCATTTACTAGATATGGCGAAGCTGATGCCATTTGCAAAACTTCTATCGACGTGAGATTTGTATAATACCCCATCCACTTTATATTATAAATTATTTTAAGTTTGTCTAAGTCTAGGAAGATTAAGTCTACAGAAAAAACTTAATATCTACAACATTAAATTAGTTCATTAAATCCATAATTAAATACATTTTTAATATATCTGTTTTATGATAAAAATATTATTACATTTTTGGTTAAAATTAAAGAAATTTGACTTTAAAGAAACCCAAATTGAAGAAGTAATATAGAATGGAAGTATATCCTGAACTTTTTTTTTCTCTACGTTTGCATTCCAAAACCCTTAAGTTTATCTAAGTATATAGAAAAAATACAATAATATTTATAACACCACATTGATTATATTAAATCTACAATTGAACATATTTTTATGGAGCAATATTTGATGTTAAAAATATTGTTATGATTTTCTATAAACTTGATTAAATTTAAAGACATTTGATTTAGGAACAAATAGAAGCATCTTGCATTCTAAAACGGAGTGAGTAAATTATGCAGTTATCATATTATTGGTTTTCAAGTTTACTCATTTCCTTTAAATATTAACTTATTCATTTCCCGTTTCAACATTTTAACCAATACACTATGATGCAAATAGCATTATTGCTGTCCTAGTTACTTATCAGGGTCATCGGTTAACTTTGACGAACCTGGAGATTTCACAGACCAATCTTTTTTTTTTTGCAAACTATAACAAATCATGACCTTAAGGTAAGTTAATCTTTATAAAAGATCAACCGAGTAGATTTGAAATGCTTGATAGCCGGAACATAAGTTGGGTCTCATCAAATCTCGAACATAATTTTCCCTTAAAAAATTGACTATGATTTTAAGAGTACTATACAGCACCCTACGGACTATCTAGCCTAAATAGCGCGGTCGATTCCCCATCCCTACGGCTCCAAGTATTCTTTTACTTTCTCTATCTATTTTTCAGCGTATCCTCTCACCATCGCATCCATCCTTTTTTTAAAAAAAATCTCCAGGCAACCGCCATCGAGGAGAGAGAGAGAGGGACGAGAGCGTTCTCGGGGAGGAACGGAGGGCGGCGCCTCCCCGGTGGACGACGGGCGGCGGCGAGTTCTTGTCCTCCACCGGCCTCCTCGACGCAGCGGAGTCGGACAGGGGGCCCGCACATGACGCGCATGTGGCGGCGGCCAGGGAGGCCCCGTGTGCCCTCCGCCGGTCCTCGGCGCGGAGCAGGATGCATATGCGGCGACGGCTGGAGAGGACGGGTGGAGAACCCGGCATCTGGGCGGCGCGTGGAGGGACACGCGAAGCTCTGGCGCAGCGGCGAGGGATTCATCCCCAACCTCTAGTTAGCCCCCTCTTCCTCCGCGTTCTGGACGCGTCTTGATCTGGTTCGCTCATCCGCTGCCGGGTCCACGAAGCCACCGCCGGTCCCCCTCTGCACGCCGCTGGAACCAGATCCACCATGTTGGGCGTAGGGGCTGGTCGCGGAGTGTGGTGGGGAAGCCGCAATGGTGGTGGCGACCGGAGAGGACCGCAATGGCTGCATATCAGAAGCGGCGGTGAGTAGGCGCGAGCTCGCCGGATCCGGTTGAAGCGGGCCCTCGTGTGGCAGCAAGGAAGTGGTGGAGATGGCGTTCGACGGGATGGAGCGGCAAGTGCAGCGACGGGCGGCGCCCCCCGATCCACGTCACCCTGCCCTCCACCGCTGCCATTCCGCCGGTCGCTGCCCCGTCACCATCGCCCCACCCCCGCTGCTGATCTGATTCCCTTCGCCAACGCCGGAGTCTGCCTCCCCGTTGTCATCTCCGTTGGCCCCTTCGGTGTCAGTTCCGACCTTGCGTGCCTCCTCGGCGTCTTCTCCATCGGCGGCGGAAATTGGCCATCCAGAGGTGCCAAATCGAGATGATGGTGATGGAGAATGAGCCAAGCGGCACCGGGCGCCCGGCAGCCATCGACCACCCGTTCGCCGCCGTAGCATTCCTTTCCTGTAATTCTTTTACTGGTGGAATTAGATGTGTAACTTTATTACTTTCGTAACTGTCTCGTGTAATGCTGAAGTCAATCTACTTCTGAATGGAAGCGGAGGCCGGAAGAATTATCGGTAAAAAAAATTACTTTCAGACCACATAAAGAAATCCCTGGTATTTTCTGATGATGGTAATATTTTTTTACTCCCAGTTATATAATATGTTTACTCGTGGCCTCTTGGGGAATAGAAGATAATAGTTTTACTCGCGGGAACGGAAGGGAGAAGAAACCGGGAGTAGAGAGAAAAAAAATTGTTGCTGGGCAATACCTTTACCCGTGTGGAACAGGAGAGAACGGAATCGGTAGGGAGGAAAAAGGAAAAAACGGGTGGGAAGAGAAAAAACGGAGAGAGCGGAACGCAGCATGCGGAGGGGCCCTCGCTCTACATAATACGTAGAGCGTAGCGCTCTGATTAGCGCTACCGTTCAGATTAATTTTATCAAAACGGAAAAACTAATCTCGCTTACGTCACTACTATTAGCACAAAACTATCTTATCCAACAAAATTTGAAAACACCATTTCAACATTTCAAATTTTATCTCTAATATACTGTGAAGCTCATGACTACGGATACTAGCAACTTAGCACGTGCAAGCAGAAAAAACATGGAATGCTGCTGTAAGGGCATGGCAATAGTGCCTGCTGATGACACACATGCCCCCATCTGCAGCTCCTGCATTCTACACTCCATGTGCACGTTAATTTCCGGTCAGCATGGAAGCTCACAGCAAACACTCTAGAGCAACAACGGAAGGCAAAAAGAACGGTGCAACTCAATAACTCTAGGCGGAAGGCGCGACACCCTCGGACAAAAGAAAAAAAGAAAGGAATTAAAAATGAAATAAAAGGAGTTTCAATGTGTACTTTCTGGGGAATTAGGTATCCGACTTAAATTTACCCTACTCCCCACCAAGGCTTCACAATCATCAGCGCCACTTGCAACATCCAGCTCAAAGCTAGATGCGTTCACCTCACCGTCGCCAGGGTTATCATCAATTAAATTATCAGTCTCTCCTTCCGTACCTTTCTCAATGCCTGCATGCATGACGGAGACGATCTCTTGAACTTCAGGAGAACTAGCAACGGCAGGAGAACCCTTCTTGCCTTGGCTAGTTTCTGTGACTGGTGGTGGCATAACCTCCATGCCATCACCCAATTCTCCCATGGCTGGAGGTTTCTCCTGCCCGCTATCAGCTTGTTCGACAGTTACTTCTGGCACACTATCCCCAAGGCCGACGGCAGGCCCTGCAACTGCTGGAGCAGCCACATCATCCATGCCATCTTTGGCAGGTCCTGCAATTCCTGGAGGCACCAAATTCTCCACGCCTTTCTCAGGTTCTGAAATTCCTCCCGGTGCCACCTCCTCCATGCCTTTGCCAGGTTCTGCAGTTCCTAAAGAAACCACCTCCTCAATGTCTTCATCAGGTTCTGCGATTGTTGGAGATGCCACCTCCTCCATGCCTTCATCAGGTTCTATGATTTTTGGAGGTGCCAAATCCTCCACGCCTTCATCAGGTTCAATATTTGTTGGAGGTGCCTCCACGTTACCAGGTTCTATACTTGCTGGAGGTGTCACGCCAATGCCACCAGCAAGCTCCTGTTTCAATGGTAACCCTTCCTCCATGGTATCAGCACCATGGTGTGGTTCAGAGTTATCAACAAACAACAATTCCTTCGATGAAGTATGGTCAATCATTTCTGTGTCATCATGATTATCTTCTGGTAAGTCAGTCTTCCCTTCAGTCTTGAGAATCGAGTGGGTAGGAGAAACAATCTTTGCTGTCTGATTCTTGTGAAGGGCTAAAGCTCTCTGTTGTGAAAAAAATTGAGAAATTTAACAAGCATTCTCGTGTATAGGTTAATAATTGCTATGGTCACAGTATTGTTGTAAGAATATGAGAAAAACACAATGAATTGAATCCTGCTTCAGTATTTGTATGTACTTGAAAAAAAAAAGATTGAATAAGTTGACACTTGCCTGAAAGACATCACTCTTGTTTTTAAGGTTATGTGAACCCAACAGATTGGGGGTTCCAAGCTTTTTAGTTACCTTCCCAAAGCTGCCATTATTCTGCAGAATGAGAATAAATATCATCAGAGAACAGGAAAACCAGATCAGATGAACATACTAACATCAAAATGACCAGGTCAATACCTGCACAAGTCCAGTCCCAACAACCTGAGTAGTATTTGCAATACCTGATTCTCCCAGCAAGGATATGCACCTTTTGTACATCTCTGACTCAACAAGATCTCGTGACACGCTAATTTTGGACAAATAGCTTTTAGAAAAAACTGCAGTACCATTGTTTGATGGTATAGAAGTCATGAGTGGTGCCCCACCAGGACCCCCAGTATTTCTAAAAGAACCTTTCAGACCATACTTTGCTCCATTTTTCTCTGAAGTCTGATCCATCTCTTTCTGTTCAATACAAGGAATAAGATTGTATTGCCCAGTAGAAGTCTCCGGAACAGGTGTAGCTGAACAATCGGGCTCCTTTTTAGTAACAGAAGGTTCAGGCTCATGCAATTCGGTTTGACCTTTCAATGCATCACCAGTTGCCTCCCACCCTCTACTGACACTATGTTGTCTGTTCTGATCCCACTCTTGACTGCCATACATATAGGGTTCACTGGCGAATACACCACTGCCTCCATTCCAAACTTGCAGGTGAGGGGGACATGATTCATCTAGAGGATTGGGCCACCCAAATGGGCGCATGTGGGTTGAAAACCTGTCAACAGACTCATGCATAGGATACGAGACTCCAGGTTGGTTCAACTTCATTTGGGGTCTGAGATTAAACATTGGTGGGGCAGGAAACTGATGAACAGGTGGGTGAAATCCAGGCGCACCATGTTGCATGGGAACAAAACCATTTGCAACTGGAGAAGGCCAGCTCGGTGGATTGTTCCAGGCATGTCCATGCCCACGTCCAGAACTCATATCATTCCTCTTCTGACGGAACCTCCTCTCTCCACTTTGAGGTCTACGGTCATCATCATGCAAACCCAGAACTGAAGAATCATCACTTCTGTGCCTTCGAGGTGGCAGCAGTGGATGATTTGGTGAAGTGCCTGAAAAATGGCCACCTCTGGACGAACTAGAAGGTGTTGGTTCTCTGTATGGAGCTTTAGCTGGTGTTCGGTCTTGATGAACTGACCGTTCTATAGAGTCACCATCTCGATCTCTATATTTGGTCAGGCCACTTCTTTCTGCTTTATTATCAGTACCACGTCCACCACTGAGCCTTCCTGAAAACCTTTGTTCAGTTGGAGATCTTTCAGATAAGTGCTTTGGAGAAGGATGTGTATCCTTCCTAGGTGTACAATCATATTGTAACGATGAGGAAATTTCCAATTGCATGTCACGTGACTGGAAGTCATCCTTTTGTTTCAGCCTTTCTGAAGACCAATTGTGTGCATCCCTATCACGCAGTCTAGGAGCAGGTGTTCGTTCTCTCCCAGAAGAAGTCCTTGGTCGAATATTTCTCTCATCATATGGTATTTCTCTCTTAGCATGATCTGTCAATTTAGATCCACGCCTGAACACCAAGTGATTAACCATTTAATTATTAAAAGTAGAGCATCAGGTGAAAATGTAGATAATATTAACTAAACGAAAATGTGCTTAAAGTTAAGAAAAATGCAGTTTCCTCATTCTAAAACCAACTTATAGAACATGGATCATGAAATTAAAGGATTCCTAATAGTTTTCCCTAGTCAAGTACATCTGCAAAGGTAAATGAGCAGAAGAATCAGACCAGATATACACGATAAATATCAAGCTCTCACACCCACTAACAGAGTGACAGTAAACCAATACAACATTTTTCTCTGGACTAAAATGAAATGCTACCTCAATAAAGGGCCAACAAATTTAAATGAAAACAGATTAACTCTATACCTCACAGGAGATCCCCTAAAAACCCATTCAACAATTTCACCCCATATAAGATCCTTTTTGCATTTGAAGATCATTATATCCATTTCTCACCCTCAAAAGCTATCATAAACACCTTTAGTCAGAGAACTTGACATGAAAACTATACTCATGTGGCATCATCAGAAACAGTAATGTGTTCATTCACAGTGGTAGGTGTTGTTTCACTTGGAAGGATACCAGCTGACCAACAAATGACAGAACCACTCTATTTATTCACATGAAAGATGTTATTGTTCAATATTTTGTATGAACCGCACTATTTGCAATACCTACAGATGCAATTAGTAAGAATGGAACAAATATTATCATGGTTGACTATAAAAATCTACATGGAAAAAGCAAACCTCCTTACTCAATTAAGTTCTAGTTCCAAAGAGAAACACAATATGCACAACACTAAGATATGTGACAAAGTTAAAACAGGCGCAGAATTTTTCACACGTGTAATCTAAGACAAGATAAAACTGCAATGCTGAAGCCTATTAAGTAATATAAAGTATTTTGATGCTAAGCATAAAGACTAAGCATTACCAATTTTGATCTTTTTCATGATAAGTATTCAGGCCAGGTGAACTTCTTGGATGGATTTTACTCGGACTAGAATCGACATTTTCTGGATGTCTATGGTCAGACCTAGCTCTCTCAACCAGGGAATCAAGTCGCCCACTCCCAGAAGACTTATCAGCACTGCCGTATTGCTCCCGTGCATTTGGAGGCTTCAAATCATATTGGTCATCATTTTCCTCAGGAGGCCTTTTTCTCCCTCTACCTTCCTTGTACCTACTACCATAATCATCATAATGGTCACCATCTTGAACTGCATTCTTTCTGTAATGGTTCTCTGAAGTTCTGTGTCCATCTTTAGCACTCTTATAATCAGCTCTATCACTTTCATGATCACGGGTCAAGCAATCATCCAGACACTTGTCATCTTGCTGTCTTTTATCCCTTTCATAATCATCCTTGTACTTTTCTTTATATTTGCCATCATCAAACCTTTGCTCCTTAGAGCTCCTAACTTTACTATGATCATATCTGGAAAGTGTTTTTCTATCATCACCATCTCTATTGTCAGCAGGCCACTTATCTTTATCTTCAGAAACATCTTTTCTTCGGCTATGTCTATCAAGGTCCTTCTCAGCGTTATTGTACTTCTCTTTCAGTGTAGATGCTGTTTCCAAAGGATATAATTCAGAAGATAATAAAAGGAAACAAAGAGAAACAAGGTACTAACAGCAATTGGTAATTTGAGCACAAATTTCAGGATTCATAAAATATATTCTGTACATACACATTGTTTACTACCGTTAGAAGTGCTAGACGAAATTAGAAGAAATATGTTTCCAGAAATTATGTACTAAGCTACTGGCTTATATCAAATGGCCTAATCAGAGTTAAATTCAAAGATTTTGCTGTGAAAATTTAGCCAGTCAGCAATCAATATGTACATCTCTGTGGTTGAAATGGATGCATTTTCAGCAGTTTGCTTAACCCAACAAGTCAAATGTATCAAAGTACAAGTTCAACAGTATAAAAGAAATTTATGAAAAAACTGCACATAGAAATATAACAAACTTGTGGAGTTCCACACCATGCAATGCTTGTTGGGCCAAAAGTTACTGAAACTCATTGTGAAATTAAAATGGTGATGTGATTCCAGCAATACAAGTCTAAATGTACCGAGCCTAAGTAAAACGTTCTGCAAACTACAGAACATATCATTGCACAGGTCACAGGAACCTTATCAACATTTAAGTGAACATATGAACCCAGGGCCTTACCATTGATCTCTATGTCTCTCTTGTATAAGTAACCATCCTCCTCTCCCCTACTTGCCTTGGGGCCATTCTTCTTGGCACTGCCATCATCATACCTCTCATGCTTGGAATCATAATCTTTCTTCTCCCTCTCTCGGTCCTTCTGCCTCTCGCGCTCTCGTTCCTTATCCCACTCTCGCTCCCGCTCCCTGTCACGCTCTCGATCCCGTTCTTTGTCCCGCTCCCATTCCCTCTCCCTTTCCTTCTCCCGCTCTCTATCCCTTTCTCTGTCCCTGCCACTTTCCCTTTCTCGCTCTTTCTGTCTCTCCCATTCTTTCTCCTTTTCCCTCTCACTCTCCCTCCTCCCCAAATCCTTGTCGGAGCGCCGCTTCCCGGAATCACTTTTGGACACAACCTCCTCAGCCCTATCATCCATAGACATGCGCCTACTCGACCTCTTTGATTCATCCCCTGATCCCCTGGACTTCTCAGGTAGCTTGTCCACGTCAACAGGCCCAAACACCTCACCCTTGGATCTCTTCTCGACCAAGTGATCCTCGCAAACGCCGCTGGTCCAGCGGTCACTGACCACATCCACGACCATCTCCTCGACCCTGTCTTTCCTCTTCCCCGAGCTCACCACCTCCTTCCCCGACGACGAGCGGCGCCTCTCCGGCTCGGGATCTCGCGAAACCCTAGCCACCGCGGCCTCCTCCCGTGCGCCGGCGCCGCCCGCCTCATCGCCCTCGGACTCCGACCGCTCCACCGACCCGCCGCGCCTGTGCGACCGGTGGGACGACCTGTGGCGCGAGCTCCGAGGCATTGCAGGCCCCCAATCCGGAACCCTAGCCCGGACAACTTCCGTACGCGAGGTGGCGCGGACCGGGAAACCCTAGCGCCCGTGGGATCCCGGGGGGGATCTAGGCGGCCGCGGGAGGGCGGGGCCTGTGCAGTGCGGCTAGGGTTTTGGTATGAGGGAGCGGAGGGAGAGGAGAGGGGGTGGAGGCGGCGGCGAGGGATTGATGGGAGACGACGGGGTTCGTGGGGTGGAGGAATGGGAGGGGATCCTTGGAAGAAAAGGTTTTCTTTCTTTTTTTGTTTTCCGGGCTCTGGATTTTCGAGGGTTTGGTGGTGCGGTGCGCGTTCGGGACTTCCGGACCTTGGCTTGGATTTGGCCCGGGTGGTTTGCCGCTGCAGCGGACGCGGAGGGGCTCCACGTTCTGCGGTTATGGACTTGGTGTGGTGATTACCGTTCGATCTTAGTACAATGAACCAGTGTAATTGGGTGACATCCTTGTCAGGGTAAATACTGTAGCGGCCCTTGTTTTCTACGGTCGGGTTTTACCTGTTCTATGGGCTAGCGCGTCTTGACCCCGGCGGTACGACGGTTTTTATCAAATTTTAACTAAATTTTGCTCGAATTTGCTGTTTGAAATTTCAATTTATCATGAATAATTCTGAATTTGGATCAAAATCTACTTTTGCCCTGTGTCAAAACATGAACCCTGTATGCAAAGCTCACCTTGTCATTATTCACAACAGCATTCTTGCTTTCATTAAAAAATGCAAACTCAACAGATGATTATAGGAAAATTAAGTTGATATGCTTAAGCCAAGTATAGTGTTCTTTTCTTTTCTTGCTTAACGGATGATTTATTCTAGGGTGAAAACAGGACGGATATTTTATTCTACTCGTCCAATCATGTTATTTTCAGGTATCAGGTGCTTATATGGATATTGGAGTCGAATCTAAGGTTTTTTTTAACGAAATTAGGTTCAGATAGATGATATCCGACGATACGGATTATGTAGGTAAAAAAACAATTGTTACCAGTAAATATTTGATAGTACTCAGTATGATCTGGTCTAGCTTAATAAAAACCACAACCCATATGGATTATATTAACATATAGTCATCACAAATCAGACCCAAAACTTGATAAAACTAAAACTAATAATAGTGTAATACAGTGAACAATATTGCGTGAGTAATGCTACTCCTTTAAGACCTTAAACGCTATTAGACATTAGCTATTCCTTGCATTATGGATATATTACATGGTTGAATGTCCATGGCATATATGCTTGTTGTATAAGTTTTTGATACCTACATGGCTTGTATTTGTTTTGTATCTGTGACCGAGATTATTCATGTTTACATAATACCCATGTCCGACCCGAATCTAATTATAGAATATGGATTAGGATATAAGAAGGATAAAATTCGACTAAACCCAACTCTATTTCACGTATTTTAACTTTATAGGAAATAATGCATTTGTACTATTGAAAAATTATCAGTTATTCAGTCATTCTTCTTGGTAGTTATTTTTATCAATACTTGTGTGGTACATTTTTTCTTTAAAAATAAGTGTACATTTTTCAAGTTGTATCACGTATAAAAAAACTATAGTTTGTTATTAAGTTTGTAATATTACAGTCACCCTTACCCATCTTCTGAGAAAAAACACAAAAGTAACTTGACTTCATCTGTTCCATCGGTTATTGCTATTATTAGAACATCATTCAAAAAGATAAAGCTTGGCAAGTATAGCATATCAATTTTAAAATCTATTGCATGAAATTAATATAAAATAGACTTGCAATATATGTTCATAGGCCAAGTATCGAGGGCAACATTGGGTTCAAATTTTTAGTAAGAATAACTTGTAGAAATAAAATAATTAACTGATTTTGAAATGTACATAAAGAAAAGTATCATGGTTTTTTTAAAAAAAGAAAAAAGTATCACTGTTCATCGGAAAAGAAAACACAAAGTGCCTCTAAGGCGAACCGTGCAAGTGCAATGATATGCACTAAGAATAACCTATTAACGACAAAGTCATATATTGTTCTATATAAATGATATCTTAAACGGATTTTTTTATAGTAAGCTGGCGCCTTCATTAACTTAAAAACAAATTGTTCAATACAAACGAGTGACCGGATTATCTCTGGGCACCTCGCTGACCCACACCGCGCCAATTTCATGAACCTCGGACACGGCGAGAACATGAGCTGCCACATTACAGACTCGATAAACATGAACAAAGGATAAAGGAAAAAATACTGAAAGTTTTGGGCCTTCATTTTAATATATTGAATAACTGAACCAACGGACGACCGCTCTGGTAATCTTTGAGATGACTATTATACAATCGGATGCAAAAGCACTAGTCCATCGAAACCAACCTTACGAGCAAATTGGAGAGCATGCCTCACTGCCATTGCTTCAGCAAGTTCTGTCTCTGTGATCTTGTTTAAGGCTTGCCAGCGAGCCACGATATACTATCCACGATGATCACTAATCACAGCCTCAAACACCCATGCGACGAGGCCACAAGGGTTTAACTGAACTGAAACATCAACGGCCTGTCACTTATCAAAATAAACCTTACCAACATTTAGCAATACCAAATTATAACATTTTTTTTTACCAAATTTTAGTAGCATTGAATATGTTTAGTTTATAACCTTTTTAAAAATTGAAATTTGATGATGTTTTAAGAGAGGAAACTTCCACAACTTTTGTTTTTATCGTAGAAATGATAAGAATATGTTTATTTTGCTATAATATTAAATTTGGTAGCATCAAAATTTGATAGTGTAAAAAGGGTTAATAAAGTGAAGAGCCCCTAATATTAAGCATAATCAATCCTTGAGCGGGGTTTAGAAATAACTATTGATAGAATTTATTTTTGGAGGAGATCTAAGGGAAGCCCCGCGTTTCCTTGCACGTCGTATGTGTACATTCTTCTGTGCTGGGATGCAACGGTATTCATACTCGACAGCTACAGTCAATTGCAAAAGAACGGCAATTAACTGTGGTGGACACTGACCGGCGGACCACACGACCCCAATGCTCCACCTCACAGCCCAGCTGGCGCAAAACGCGCAGGCTCACGGCTGAGCTGGTGCACCGCGCCCAAAAAAATCGCGCCCCCGCACGCCCGCACGGTCGCTGCCGCGGTGCGGCCTGAGGCCGACGCGCGCCGAGCTCATGGCGGCTTCGTCCCCGCCGCGTCCTCGCACGCAACCGCCTCGCGCCCCCCTCTTCTTCTTAACCCCTTCCTCCCCCCTCCACCTCCTTGCTGCCAGCGACCGCCGCCCTCCCGTCCTGCGGAGCCAACGACGGTGACCGCCGAACCCATCCGATGCCTGTCGTCGCGGCCGCCGCCGTCGCCGTCGCCGCCCGCCCACCCCGGCTGGCCTCACACGCACCTTGCGCGGCGTCTCCTCGCGTCCGTGCCGGCGGCGGAGGTTCCGAGCGGAGGCGAGCTCGTCGGCGTCGGCGTCAACTCCCGCGCCCGCGCCGGCCGCGTCGGATGAGGGGGCCGGAGCGGGACCGTGCCCCGTCGTCAGATTCGGTGTAGCCGACTTCGCCGTCGCTGACCGCGTCAGCGTCGGGCTCCACGGGCGGGTGGGTTCTCCGTCCCCCACTGCTTCGCTCACCTACTAGTGAATTTTGCCGTGTTGCTAACATGTGTAGTGAATTTCTGCTTCGTGCTGCAGTCGGACGAGATGATCTTCGAGGCCACCGTGCGCGATCCGAACAGGTTGGTGGCATAGAACACTTCAGGTAGGGCGAATTCGTTGAATTGATGCTCATTTGTTCTGATTTTGGTGTCCAGTGAGCTGTACAGTTCGACGGTGGTGCTGCGGCAGCTGATGAGTTCTCAGGCGAAGCGCAGGGGCCGACGCGCTCTGGAGGTGGGTGTTTCTTCTCACGAGAATTTTTAGTGAGCTGGAATGTGCGCGTGGCTGAGCTCGGGTGGGTTTCTGAGATCACAGGTGCTGAAGAAGCTGGCTCGACGACAGATGATGTACCACTCTTACGCAATGCAGGTCCATGGATATGTTACTGGGGCAATGACGTGGAGCTGGACGATGGCTCCTTCATCCTGGTGCCCGGAGTTAGAGTTTCTGTCCTACTTCCTTCAGCTGATTGAGTTAAGATAAATGTGGCAGTATCATTTTCAGGTTTCACAACCGGGGTCTGGATGCATTATGCCGTCCTTTTCATGTCAGTGCATGGGTTTAGTACGAATCTAGATGTAACTGTTACATTATGTTTACTAGTTCTTGCAAATAAAACACTTGAAGTCCTTCATGGTTATTCTTGAGTATTTTCACTTAGCTTTTCAAGGAGGTCTAGGTTTCTAATGGCTGGCAAAAGTACCTTTTTTAAGAGGGGCAAAAGTACACCTGAAGTCTTTCATGGTTATTCTTGAGTATTTTCACTTAGCTTTTCAAGGAGGTCCAGGTTCTAATGGCTGGCAAGAGTACCTTTTTTAAGAGGGGCAAAAGTACTTTTGTCCCTGAAACTAATATAGGTACTGTGTTTTTATCCTTTTTTTTATTTTTAATTAACTTTTCAGTACCATGGGAGTTACTCTTTGCGCCACTGGTTGCAATTCTCTGATTGGCTTCCAACCTTACAAGCAACGTTAGCATTGGACAAAGAACAAGTTAGGAGGGTAGGTGACGATTCAGTAGGAGGACCTGCTGTAACTCGGCAACTATGTCTAATCAGGATATTGATGAGATACCTTCTGATTGGTGTAAGCTTCAAAGTTTTTAAAAATTTCACATGTCCTCAGTTACTAGTAGATCTGGACTTGAAGATGCTTGTTGATGCAGGTAAATTATCTGCATAGCCATGGGCTAGCACATACTGAGTTTAGATTGGAGAATGTCCATGTAAGCCCAATAGACAAACATGTTAAAGTAAGTAGCCTTTTCTTCCCTGAATGATAAGTTTGTTCTCTCCTTGCTATTATGCCTAGTAGTTTAGTGATAGCATTAATAAATATTTGTTGTTTTTAATGCAATACAGCTGAACACTTGAAGATACATTCCTCTTTTAGTGTGAAGCATGATTGTGCACCAGCATGTGGTCACTAGATCTTTTGGCACGTCTGAATCTAGTCACAGGAAACAGGATCGATGGCAGCGTTCCTCGACCCAGGAACGTTGTTTTCGTCCTAGGAACGTGGGGACACTTTTGCCCCCACCTTATAAAAACCTCTCATAAGTAGTGTACCACATTCCTCAACTCTGTTTCTCAATCCCATCAATCTGGACACTTTGTGACTATGGTCTGAATGGCATCATATTTCATAGTTCCAACTTAATATTTTCTCAAAACACTGATATGCTAAAATAACAAAGACTTTAGTTTCACCATGCAGTTTGATGTATGGTTGTATGGACAAATAAACTGTGTCATCCTGTTCAGTCTAGTGAGCTGAATCATGCATATGAATGCAATCTCCTAGATGCTAAGAACAGCATTCCAACCTTGCGCATGTTAGCAATCAACCAGTTATGTTTGACTGTTCTTCATTGAGGTATTAGGTTTTCATGTTAGTATCATCGGCTCTCAAATGTCAGCTTTTGCTAATTATTACAGTTGGAGCCTGGAAGGCCACTAGACACGCCAAATAATTGCCATGTGAACTGCAGAACTCTATTTACTCTTTTATGTCTTTCTGCAGTTTTAGTTCTTGACAAGTGACAAATACACAACTACATTCTAGACAAGCTAGGAGGGTGTCTCTCAGTGTGATACAATACTCAAAGCTATTTGACAAACTCAATATATAATTAGAACATATATTTTATGTAGATGTTGGAGTGGGCTAAATTATCAGCGTTGTTGAAACATCATACTCTGATCTTTGTCCATGTTTTACAATATTTTGTATTTCGCAGACTTATTTCATATTTACCACTGCCCAGTGAGTAAATAATCCTGTTTACAGTTAAGAAAAGATATCTTAAATTTATATTACAGAAAACAGTTAAATTATCATAAACTTGGTTTGACTAATGGAACTTTCACAAAGGTGTATCACTTTTGTTCAGCGAACAATATTTCCATCATTGAACTATTGGATTAGAAATGCCCGTACCATGTGTTTGGCACAATCTCTGTATGACATTGTTTTAAGCATGTTGGTGTACACAAATGCACTTATATTACTTGCATATATGTATATTCGTAATATTAAGCTAGCAAATATTGAATTCAAAATAAACCATGAAATTAATGTTCAAACACTAAATCAATGCCCAATAAACTTGTGTCTGAAAATTGTCATGTGCATTCCATTCGTCCCTTTATTCTATTGCTATGTCTCTATGTAAACTTCACATGGCTGACCTTTTCCATGGTTTTCTAACTTTTTAGGTGGGTATTCTTGGGAATGTTGTTGATTTTCATGACAATGATCCTAGAAATAACACATTAGCAAGTAATGATGAAAGGAGAAAAATGATGATTGCATTTGACATGAGGTACTTAAGTGCAAGCTGGAAAATTGTATTTGCATTCGCTCTACTGCTTTGGTAGACAGTGAAGCGGTACATAAAGATCATGAACTGATATATGCTATTACTTAAAAGTTTGATTTATTTTTGTTCCTTAGATGTGTTGGCTTCATCATGGCAAAGATGGTTCTGAGAGTGCTAATGGATTCTTTTACTTTCCTAAAATTCAAGTCATTCTTGACAAAGGTTCGTTTTTTGCAACCTCTTTGTTCCTATCCTTAATGTCATAAAAGTATATGTTTGTCAGAGTCCAACAAGCTAATATAGATTCTTACATTCAAGTGCTGAAGGTTCAATATGCTATTGGTGAAAATTCATGGTAGTAATTAACTAATTAGGGAAATACTATCCTTAGCAAATGAATACTGAATAGTCAACCTAATAAAAAGCCGGAATCTGTTTTACAAACCATACTTATTCCTGTTCAGGATTACTTGCCATATGCTAATACAGGTGATTTTGAATTCTTTGAAGTTTTAAGAAGCTTTAATGGTATAACTAAAAAGAATGATTTCCACAATTGGTATCCTCTATTGTAGGGAGATGACCCAGCATGTCTGCGTGAGTTCATTTTACCAATTCTGTGCCAAAATTCTCCATCCGGGAATATTGGTCTGCAGGTGAAAAATTGTATTTCTTCTAATTTATTGGCATGCCATTTCTTGGAGCTATCTGATATTCTAGTTGTGATTTATGAATTATTTCTTTTTTTAGATGCTTGACCAACAATGGGGTGCTGGTTGGAATCTTTGGCACTATTGCTGGCAACAAAACCTGACAAAAGGATAAGGTAAGATTATTCACTGCTGTTAGTACTTCCACAAGCAAAACATTGCAAAATTTGAAAAAGGTTTGCTATTTGACATCAGATATTTGCATTTTTACTATGTTGTCCCAATTAATACGCAGTTGTGTGGATGCATTGAGGCACCCCTTCCTTTGTGGAGCTAAATGGCGCATAAATCCATCAGTTGATGTCATACGGTGGGGCTTGGGTTCCACTGCTGTCTGCATGGCTGAAGATTATATTTATGGACGGCATCAGGTATTAATTATATGCACATGTATTAATCAAGCTGCATACCATGTTCTCATCTATAAATATTGTTTAAAGGATTGAGCTTCCACCCACTTAGAAACTGGCATATTTTTAGTGAAGACTTACATTTTAGCAATCAAAATTCTACCTTCGTATCATCTGATAGCTCCTAATTTTCATGTGGAGTTGTGGTGGCACCCCAAGGTACTTATAACGTTCCTTTTTTCATGTTTACAGAGTAGACAATTAGCATATTTTGTTGAATTAATGGAGGTGCTAAACCCTAATCCAAGAACAGAGGTAACTTTGTCCTGTTCCACGTCCTGATAAAAAGAATCCAGTGTGATTGAACTTTGTTTTGAGATGATTATCTAGCTGAGTTTTTTTTCTTTTGCTATGACAGCTGAAATTAATTGTTTCCGTTTCTTGAATACAATTATTGTTAGCATCGATGCTATGAATTCACTTGATCTTTCTGTCTATGATGTCATCAATATTAGGTGGAAAGATATATATCTTTTGTATTTCCTATTTTGTTTTGGTGCAGGATGGATGGTTCTTGTTGTCAGTCCATTTTCAGTACATATATTTTCTTATTTTTTTGAGTTCATGGTATTCTCTTCCAAAACATTTTTTTCCTTTTGCTTGTAATCACTCAGAACTGGCTTAACATCCTACCTGGTCACTGGCGTCTCTTATACTGTACTGGAAGGCACATCGGTCTAACACTTCGTCAGCCTTCTCCGGGAATCCTCATAACTGATGTGTTTCTCACATTTGCACAAACTGCAGACTCCATTGATCCTGTGTTCTCTTCGACCTCAGACATTTGTTTCAAAATTATGGCAGAATCTGATTGGCCTCATGACAAATCTGGTAGCGAAGGGACATTATCTGTTACCTCATCTGCGAGGATAGCAACTGGAAGAATTTATATTCACGAACAGGATGGTAATGATAGTAGGGTTAAATCTTCAAGATCTTCTAGGAGATACTTTCGTGGTAAGTTCAAAAATAAAAAAGCTGCCTGCTAGCCTCCCCACAGTAAACATTACTATGGATGAACTCCATGTATCGATGAGTTGCAACTCGACTTTAAATGTCAGTTCTGCACAGAAGATGCTGCAAGAGATCCGCACTCAGACTCTGCCAGAAATGTTTGATTTATCAAAAATTGTGTGGGACATACATTGATGCAAGGTTGATGATTCTTCGTGGTGTTAACGGGTCTGCGTTACTTTTCACTAGATCAAATTCTAGAGCTGATTCCTGAGGATAATCAGTGAAGCCTGTAAGCAATATTCTTTGGGTGTACATTTTTTGTATTTCTAGCTGTACATTATTTATTACTACCAAATGTAAATAATAGAGTGTAAACTAAATCAGCCTACCATCCTTTTCGAATAAGGAGAGAAATATGTTGCCGCTTTATTACTTGAGCTTGGAAAGTGACCAAGTGTACAGCAGAATCAAGGGTGGAAGCATAAAGAGGGTTCCAAGTTCCAGCTCTCAATCAGAACTGGAGCATGCCGAAGGAGAAGGCCAAGCGAAGGCGCAGTCCACTGCTGTGCTGCGTGCCTCAGCCCTCAAATCCCGGTCGCCATGATCTAATGCCGCCGCGTGCGCGAAGGCTGCAGCTTCGATCTCATTCTCTCTAATGCCCTGTCCTTCGGTTCTACCCCGTAGGCAAGCGAGCAGGGCGGTGTTCCTCCTCTTTTCAGTCTTTCTTGCAGAAATTTAGGATTATGCCATGGAAAAAAAAGTGATTCACTGGAATACCATAGTTCAGAAATAAAGTTAGTTAAAAACTTAAAATACCACTCTCAATTAGAAGAAGAAGGTCTATGCCATACCATCCTCGACAATATTTATCCTTTGGGCTCTCCTTCCTCCTCCCTTCCACGGCCATCGCGCACTTTGGCTGCCATGAGTTTCTCGTCTCTACACAGATCAACTAACCTTCGCTCCCTCTGCATCACCACCGTCACGCTTTTCTGCTTCGCGTAGGACCACCTGTTGCTTTTGCCACGCTCTAGGCCTTCTCCTTAAGCTCACGAAGGCAGTTGGCCACCTTAGTTTGAAGAACTCGGAGTCCAACAGAAGTTAAGAATTTTAGAACATTTGTGTTTTACTGCTAATAGAAAACATACTAAATTAATTATTGCGTAATTATTGAGGTTTATGGCGATGGCTGAGGAGAGTGACGCCGACAAGCAGATCCCATCCATCAGTGACTCAGGGGTGCACGGTGGACTCGGTCCACGCATGGCGAGACGCGGTGCACACATGACGCCGACAGGTAGCCACGTGGCGACCAAGTTAGCGGCCACACGAACAGCTCCGATCCGCTCGAGGGTAGATCGGACGGCCAGGATGGGGTGGGTGGCACCAGTCGGCCAGGCCGACGAGGCGGCGGCGGCACACAGCTGAATGGTCGCCGGTGGCGACCATTCAGCGCGGCTCGAGCGCGTGGGAGCGGCGTAAAGGAACGGTGAAGTGGAGGGGAGTTCTCACCGGACTCGCGACGGGGATAGGTGGCGCAAGGAGGTCGGCGGCAAGGTTAAAGCGGGAGCGGCTTCGGGTGAATGCCGACGACGACGAACCGGCGGCGATTGGCAACGGAGGGGTGGCGGCCGAGGGGCTCCACGACCTAGGGAGGATGAAGGGGGAATTAGGGCGGCGAGGCGTGTTTAGCCGGAGAGGAGAGGTGGCCGGAGATGGCGCTCGCAGCGGAACTCACGGGGTAGCGGGGAGGAAGGGGCACCGGCGGCTTTCGGCGTCCAAGAAGCGGCGGATGGGTTAGCACTCGTCCCGGTGAAGTTCTAGTTGAGGTTGCGCACGACCAGAGTGGCCTCAAGCGGCGACGAGCGGTGGCTGGAGTCGGCGGCTGACGGCGGCGGCGGTGGAGCGCAATGGGGAACGGGTTAGGGGCGTAGGGGAGCACGGGGTGGCTTTTATAGCCTCGGAAGGGCGGATAGAGGCAAGGCGAGGCGGGAACTGCCGGTGGAGTGGGGTGGACGCGTGGTGGCAGAAAAGCTCGATGCGGCGCGCATCGAGGGGGGAAGTAGGGCGGAGTGGGCGGTGATGTGGTCTTTGGCGTTTGAACGCGCGGGCGCGGGCAGGAAGATGCGAGGGCAGCGGCGACGTGGGGCGAACCCCTCCGGCGAATTCGGCCGGAGGTCGAGAACAAATCTAACTGGTGGGCCCCACCTGTTGGCGTCCCCAGGGCAGCAACGGGCATGGACGCGAGCGAGGCCATGGCTCGGGCTAGCCTAGGAGCGGAGGCGAGGAGGCGGCCGAGGCAGGCCAGCCTCGTGAGCACGGGCGCTGGAATATTATCCAAGGAGAGAAAACGGAATGATTTCCAATTTTTAATATTTTGATAAATGATTTTGAATTATTAAAATTAGTTACTTTGATATGATAATTCAATTAAAATTCATATAAGTGTATTATTACATGGGTAATTCATGAAAATTTATATCAAGCCATGAATGTTTATTAATTAAGAGTTTTATTTAAATCTTCATAGTTTATTTAAACATTTTCTTTTGATAATTTGTTAAATGTATTAAAGGCTCTAAAAGCGAAAAAGTCAGATGTGTCAAAATGCTATATATTATCAAAATCACTAATTTCTTACCTTTCATTCTTCTACTAGAAAGAATAAATCCTTACTTATAACCACATATTTGAAGTATGAAAAAGTTAAAAGTTCATATTTCAGAACCCTAGCTAACTTCCTACCCTTCCCGATTGTCCTCATGTTGGCTAATCATCACCTTTTGTTGCTCCATGTCTCTGCCCTGGATTCTAGATATGGCGACAATGTGTGCGTGTGACTTGAGGATAAGAAGATGAGAAGTCAAGACGTGCTTGTGGGGCACGGGGAGTGCTCGGAGCTAAAGGAATACAATGAAACAAGTGAATTTCTCATATGTATGTATATTGGGCTAACTTATAATCATAAGTGCTAGCTAATTTTCTATTTGCTACTTGCCAATTTCGTTCATAATTGCTTTTTGGGGTTTTTTTGAGTTAATTGCACTTTGGCTAGGTTAACTGTGTTGCAAATTGGACTAGGCCTTTGTATGTCTTTTCAGTTTGGAACAATTTTACTAGCAAAACTTGCAAATTGGACTAGTGACCTACTCATTCAATGAGAGTAAAATAAGAAAGAGCTATCTATGACTTCTCAGTTCATCCCATCTCCTAGTTGCAAAGCCTTAAACTAGGGATGCATGTAGGTCAGGCTGAGTCGACCCATGGTTTGACCCACGTTACCTAGGGTGATGAATTACGGACCATAGGTCAACCCTGACCCACCCATTAATCCTGGCCTAATGACCCATGATGCCACTATGGGTTGACCCATTAGTGATTCTCCCGACACACTCGTCGTTGCTCATGTCTGCTCGTGTGAAAGTAATGGCGCTCGTTGTTCCTGACTTCGCCCACCGATGTAACTAAATCATTAGCAAGCATGATGCATCAAATGAGCAGCTAGAAAACATGCATCATTAACATACTTATTCTAACAAAAACTGAGGTAATTTGGTAGATTTTCATGCTCTTTTGGAATAAGTGCTAATTTGTGCAAATATGACTCAAATATTTAACAAAGATTGACCACCAGATATTTTTATTAGAAGTCGAATTTTGATATTCGAAGCACATTGCAAAAACTGAAGAACTTCATGTATTAGTGTGGTCAGCAGTCACTTTGGAATTGAAGAACGAGATTTTCCATAACATCAAAAACAACTGAAGAACAAGCATAACAGTGTAACATCAACAACATAAGTGGTCAGTAGTCACCAGTAGGGAGGTCTACTGGTGGCGACGGTGTGGCGAGAGTAAGGATGAGCATGGTGGATGCAAGGTAGAAAATCAGGCCATGTGATCCATTTCCTTCTTCCCTAGTCATTGCTAGTTGGGAGGAGCTCCGGTGGCAGTGGCGTGACGAGAGTGGCAGTGGGCATGGTGCTTCAAGGTAGGGATTTGGGCCATTTGATTTATCCCCTTCCATCGTCGGTTAGGAAGACCATCAGTGGTGGTGGCACAACGATCATGAGGGTGGCATGCTATAGGGAGGATAAATAGGACATTCAATTCATCCCCTTCTTCTATGGCATATAGTGATGGTGGAGAAGCAGGATAGAGCAGAGCATAAGGTAGAGACACAGAATGGCAACCACGGAATGATGAGGAACAAGTCGACCTAGCTTGATAGGTTGACATATCTCAGTGGCTTAGGTCATGATGGGTCAACCCACATTGACTCATGAAGATTTAAAGTATTTATAATAGGACATATTGGTACACATCTTATGATAGCGGATCTACTAACGAAAGGATTACCACGTAAGATTTTCATTAGCCATATAGAGAGTATGGACATTATAGATAAATCCTTATTAGCATAATATGTATATACATAAATAAAATTCCTCTCCTCTCTCTTCATCATGAATTAATATATGTAAAGAACTAATTGAATTTTGGTCCTAAGAAGCATAAATATATGTATATTAGTTACACCTTAATACACCAATTAGTTTATACATTAATATGATGGAATCAAGTGCATATTGCAGCATGAAAATTCAGCCATGAGTGCATGAGTGTGATGCATATATTTGGCTTCAGATGCATGATTAATGTATCGGTTTTTCATGCATTAAACCTACACTAAAGTGTTGCTAATATGTAATTGTTTTTAATGGCATTAATACCAATAAGACTATTTTTACTGCTGGTTTGTGAATGTCTCATAAGTACATCTAGTATATAAGCACGTAGGAGGCTTCCAAAAAGAGACAACAACAAAAGAAACACACATCAAAGTATTTCATCCTCTCATCATCAAGGGAAAACGAATGGTAAGAAGGAAGAGGGAGTAGGGTTGTAAAACCCATAATTCTAATTCTTTTAATCTAGCAACCATGACACTTAGACATTTAAATATAAGAACTATATTCAATTTACATGAGACACTTTTAGTTAAAATAATTCAACACATTAACCCATGAAGATTTTATGGGTAAACCTATATGGTTTCGGCCCCGTGTTATGTGGGATGGATCGTTGGGTAGATGGATCGACCCAGCCCAGATGCATCCCTACCTTGAACCCATCTACATGTCTCCAACTACTTGCTATTCATCTGCTACATTGATGATGTGCCATGGTACTCTAAAATACAATCCTCGGTGCCTCCATTAATGCCTGAGTTTGAGCTCGAGTTATGCCCCTCCTCCGCCTCATCTTTTCTGCCTCCAAGAATAGCCTCTAGCTACTGCTACCTCCAGCATCTATGCTCAAGGATAGGGTGGTCCAAAAGGGCCATATAAGATGTGCTAAGTAGCAAAACAACACATTATAGTAGTATTACCTCCGGTCAGTTCTATTTATCGTTTCAGACAAAAGTTTTGACTTATTTTCTTTGTAAATTGTTGGTCCAAAACATCAATTGAGATCTCCAAATAATTATGCTCAGAGGGAGCACTATAGTTTTAATTACTATTTTAAATTAGAAACATGTAAATACCAATCTTTAATATATTCTTTTGGGCTAGTTTGAGCATTGGGCCAAACATTGTCCAAATAACCCAATTAGACCTGACCACATGGACAATCTGAGTAGGAATGAGTCCAATTTGACTCTTTTGGATCTGATTTGTATCACTTAACCACACAAAATTATGATATTAATTCTAATTATTAGAACATTTTAAACTACTCTTTTAGTTGTTTTGAAGACCGTTTTCACTAACGTGACATCCGTCTAGTCATAAAAAATTAAAAAAAAGAGGCCTACATGTGCCACAAACTCTAGTTGTGGCTAATACCATCGGTGTGGTGCCACCTTGCACGAATCCCACGATCTCATGAATCTATAATCTTATCTCCTCAACTGTGGGATCACTTTTGCCTCTTGCACACCTCCTTTAGATCAGTTCCCCTCTGTGTGAGCTAAGATCGTTGGGACAAAGCTACAATACAATCGTCAAGGTCAGCCTATACCGACAATCTTCAGTCAAATTCATAATATTATTTAGACAACAAAAATAACACTAGGAATTTGATAATATTAGTATATTAGGACACCGATAACATCAATGAACCGATTTTCTAGCTCTACAATGAGAATCATGATGAGTGGACGCAAGGCATGTGGTGGCGGTGGCAGTGTTGCCATAGGTAAGTACAGAGTTCCTATCACTCCCTTTCCTTTAAACCTCTCTTCTTCGCTTTCTTGGTAGTATGGTGTATGGCCAGACTGCCCATAAAGATTCTTGATTCAGTGTTATGGTTGTCGCCTTGCTCTTCTCTTTGCTTTCTTGGAACCATGTGAGAAGGATGTTTGTTCTTTTGGTTGGATTAGAGATTTATTAGGAATTGAAGAGGAGGAAGGTGCACTAGTACATGATATTCAAGATTGACAATAAGCGGGAAGAGATCTTCGTCAAGACGACTGTCACACCGAGGAAGAGCTACGATGACTTCATGGCCTCGCTGTCGGCCGATGACTGTTGGTACGCTGTCTACGATCTACATTTCATCAACGATGACCTATGGTGGAATTCAGCGAGTGGAGAACATGGTGGTTCTATCGTTGGAGAATTGCTCCTTCGACCATATGCTTGGCTAGATCTGCCACCCCTTCCCATCAATGGTGAGGGAGCCCTTCTTGGTGCTCGGGTGGACTTGGAGTCGCGATCAAGGCTTGAGGAACCACCGTGAAGGCCTACCTGGCCACATTGGGTTGCCACCATCGCCATCTAGCTCCCTCGAGCTTCTCTACCATCATCACTCTACTACCGCTCATCACCGCCTTCTCCTCAATCTCCCATCGCCTTGTTGCTGCCGCCATCGAGAAGACATTAGGGAGAGAGAGTTGGAGTAGACAAGAAAGAAGAGAGACATGATGATATGTGGGCCTATGTTTATTTTTAATTCCTTGATGATAAGGGACGGCACGTCAGTAAAAACTGCTCTTAAAATAGTTGAAGAAGTTGTTTTGCATGGTTTTAATAGTTGGAGGGGTCGATATAATTGGTTTTATAGTTGAGAAATTGTTAACGCCAAAATCTGGACAATCCGATGGTGTTAAAGCCGATCAGCTGAGAGGTGTCTGATGGAGAGTTTGATTTAGTCATCGGCCGATGGAGATACTGGTCAGCTTGGGAGACAAAGCCGATGGGAACTGTAGAGAAGCCGATCAGATTAGTAGAAGATTGGATTGGCTTGAAGACAGGGAATTATCCGATCGAGGTCAGGTTCGAGAAGCCCGAGGAAAGGTAGGAAAAGGATTGGCTTGAGTAAAAAGAGGTCCGATTGCTATAATGGAGAAGCCGATCGGGTTGTAGCGAAGGAAGACTCGGTTCTAAATTGGAAGATTATTCAGATGAAACCGGGTTTGTGGAAGAGTCGTAGACTCCACGATAGGATGTTTGTCTTTGTAAATTATAACCTTATTTAATTAGGAAGGTTTAGCTGGTTAGTTAACTTATTTAGGAATATTTTCCTTTATTCTTATTAGGAAATAATGTCCGATGGTCGTAGACGCGTCGGACTCTGTCTGTAAATCCAGGGTATAAATATAGACCCCCTGAAAACATGTAAGATATCTCTCGATCATATACAATCTCGACGCATCGCCTCCCTAGTTTATCTAGGTGTTTACTGGCGGGTTCTGGCTCTCGACGCGGGGCTGCATCGGTTAAGTCCGATCTCCGGCAAAGGGATAAGTCCCGCCACCATCTCGATATGTTCTGCTCTGTTTGAGGTTGCATCGGTTAGGTTCGACCTCTTAGGCCGGTCAGACGTATTGCATCACGTCCGTGTGGGACCTATCAGCTTATTAAGCTCCCTCTGCCGTCGTCAATTTCGTGCTGCATCGGTTAGGTTCGACCTACGAGGCTGCTGACGGTAGATCGAGCTTCAGGCGTATAGTCTTCTGCACGGCGTATCATCGGAGTGCTAGCCGATGAGTTATCCATGCTCTGAGCTTCATGCCCAGTGCATCGGCCCCTCGGCCGATACGCATCAGCCTTCAGAGAGGCGTTCCCTCATCGACTCAGCTAGCCGATGGGTTCGTTCCTATCTTTGCTACAGCATAGCCGATCCGGCGTCCTTCGTATCATCGCCGCTGGCTTCGGCCTCGTATTGTCTCGATTAGGTCCGATCTACGAGATTCGGTGTTAATGGTGCTATCATGGTGGGTGACGGGTCTCGTGCTGTCATGTTCGGAGCGGCATCGGCTTTGCAGCCCGTGCCTTCTTATACTATTCCTTGCCTAGTCAGCATGTGTCTTCATCGATTTTTCCAGCCGATGAATCACTGTTCGGCTATCCGGAGGGATCACGTGCACCTAGCTATCTACTGAGCACACCCTGGTTTCTCCATCGGCTCTGCGGTCGATCCCTTGTCGACACCTGTCCACATCGGCTCCCCAGCTGATCGAAGAGCATCCCGATCCTATCGGCAGCTAGCCGATAGCGAGCGCCTGTATCAACCTATCGTCCGATGGACCTGCTCGTCTCACTTCCTTATTAATTGCAGGGCCAAATTGACTGGCACGCCTGCACTCATACTGACGCGCCGGAGCCGATCGAACCCCACGGCCCCTGGCGCGTGTACCTCAAGCCACGCAGAAAAGCCGATCGGCTTGCACTAGAGCTAAGCAGACCTTCTAGTCGATCCGACGTGTTCGCGCCGGGGCGTGTGAGTGGACCTCGGCGCGAACAGAAATATAAATTAGATTTAATATATATTTAAAAGTTAAATTAAACTTCTTCTAATGAGGACTGCCAAGCCAAGCCTAAAAAATCCAATTCAACTAAAGCCAATAACTACTCACTCCATTTTTATTTATTATAACACAAATATGTTAAGTTTTTTTTAATGTTGATTCAAAATATAAGACATGTATGTTCTTCTTGTTTGTTCTTATTTATTGCATAGTCTATCTCTTACAACACCCCTTACTAGCTACTCTTTCCTATTTATTCAATGTGTTTAAATATGAGTAGATATTGCATACATTTCTCTTGATTTTATACACACCATAATTCTTGTGTCCACTTAAAAAACGCCCTGTAGTAAAAAAAGGAGGGAGTACCTGTTTCCTATAGTGTGTCATGCTTTTCTTAAATTGAACAAAGTTAATTGTGAAAAGAGGAGAGAAAACTTTGAACCAAATTAGAAAACAGAACAGTCCAAACGCCGTAGAACTTTCCTTTCAGCTACGTAAGAGTCCTAGACCGGTTTTTCAAAATTTCTGTGGAATATTAATGGGCAAAACCTTTTAGTCCAAATGACACATTACTATGGGTGAGCTACCTATTAAAGCTTGACAGGGAAGAAACCCGCTGCCACTTCTCACGCTTAGGCCGCCTACTCCACCCACTATCAGCTCCATGACAGGTGGGCCCGCTTGCCACGGATTCTCCTCTGCCTCCAGCCGCTATTTCTATTTTAATCCCCGACTAAATCAGAGTCCACGGCAGTTCGCCGCCTCCACGGCAGACGCTACACGAGAGAGGAGGAGCAGCGAGAGGGTGAGGAAGATGCAGCACGTGGTGGAGGTCGAGCAGGGCCGCCCGGCCGCCGACGGCCGGCCCTCCATGGGCCCCACCTACCGGAGCGCCTTCGCCCGCGAAGGCTTCCCGCCGCCCGTCCCCGGCCTGGACAGCTGCTACGACATCTTCCGGTGAGCACCTCGCTCTGCTGCTGTGACGGCGAAGGTTCCTGCCTCCGTGGGAGGCGACCGGGTGTGGGCAAGGCGCCAAGCAGCCAAGCATCTTCTTTATTCATGTTCGGGTTTTTTTTTTTTTTTTTTTTTGGGGGGGGGGGGGGGGGCATTAATTGATGCGTGGATTCTGTTCTGGCACTGTGATATTCAGATGATTGTTTCCACTATGCTATTTATTTCTGGTTTGCACATGGAGATTGGGATTTGACAGCCTTGGTTCTGTTTCGATTTACCCCTCATTAATTGGATGCCAAATTCTATGCTTAGATTGTGATGCTTGTTTATGTTCATATGCTTCCCCGGGGGACAGTTAGCTTAGATGAAAAGCCTTGTCGATTAGTTAATCTTTGTCTGTCCCGTATCTTTCAGCCCAATAGTAAAAAAAAAAATCCTATTCCTTATGGATCTGTGAAATTCTTTGGGAGTGATTTGTATGTGGAAAATCGCTTTCAGCCAAGCCATGTACCTTTGTTGTCGGATCTGACACAGGTCGTAATGGTGATGTCAGACTGCTCCATCGTGTCTGGTCTCTTTCTGGTTATAGATAGGAAGGTACAGAGGGAATTAACAGGGTTGGTCTGTCCTTTGCATTTTAGTTGCTGGCTTGAATTCTTACAATTCTTCAATTTAGTGACCTTTTCTCCTACTGATCTTCTTTATGCAGAATGGCCGTGGAGAAGTACCCAGACAACAGAATGCTTGGTCACCGTGAGATTGTTGACGGGAAGGTACCTCAATCACTCCATTCACTCCATGTACTCGTCTATTCACTTGAAATGTTCTACCAGAAAAAAAAACTAAAATAGGATTTTTGTGGTATTATAGGCTGGTGCATACGTTTGGAAGACATACAAGGAGGTGTTTGGCCTTGCGACTAAGATTGGTAACTCTATTAGGAGCCGTGGACTTGCAAAGGTTTGGTCACTAATTTATTGTATTATGTATATATGTCATGAGATGGGTTGCTAATTTCTTTGAACATTGTTAATTGCGTTAAGCATTGTATGAACTTTTTGTTCAACTTGGAAGCAACACTTTGATGTATTCTTGAATCTTGATTAAAGATTCATACCATCTCATTTTAATTTGATAATTTTGCAGGGAAGTCGTTGTGGTATCTATGGTGCTAATTGTCCTGAATGGATTATCACGATGGAGGTAATATTTTAAATCTTGTTGTATAGCCAGCTTTTGTCTGGATGCACTCTCATCATTTTGCAGCAAGTAAACTGTAAATTTACACCCATTATTTAGTCATTTTTGCCTTTTGGGGCCCTTTTGTTGCTAAAACAATTGTTGCACACTATGTTTGTTACATATCTGTTGCCAATTTATATTTATGTCCTTTTCAGGCCTGCAATGCTCATGGAATCTACTGCGTTCCATTATATGACACTCTTGGTATATATCCTGATATTTTCTTTAGGGAATTATATATACATTGTCGAGAGTACCATTTTCTTATATGATACTTCTTGCTAGGTCTTTTAGTCCTTTTTTTTTTTGGGGGGGGGGGGGGGTCTTTTAGTCGTGCACCTGTTAACATTATGCTTCTTTCTCTGAGAAAGGTAGCCTTGATAGTGTTAAGTATGCGCTCAAGAACTATTTTATGGTCTCTTCAGTTATGCCAACTATTGATTATGTTTCCAGAAGAATGAAAAAGCTTTGTTGCACTATTAAAACATATTGCAAATAAGTTTTCTCTGATGATCTTGTCTTATAAGCTAACTAAGAGCTGAATGTCATTCAGTAAGGATCTTTTTCCTAGTTGACACATTTAGATGCATAAAATGAAACGACATAGTAACACATGTGAGTGCAGTTTATACCTTTGTATTAAAGATGCTCTTGATGCAGGAGCTGGTGCTGTAGAGTTTATTTTGTGCCATGCAGAAGTTGAGATTGCTTTCACAGAGGAGAAAAAAATCGAGCAGGTATAGTTTGTTACTTTGTTACATTATCTCGTACTCATATGTAGAACTTGTATGATTGCATTGCAATGCATCCCTGAATCGAGAATCCTTGCACTGTTGTTGAACTTCTACATAAATGTGTTTGTCTGTATGATGAATATGTAAAATTAACCTTTTATTTTGGTTAGTATCTTTGGAAATATTTCTGTAAACTGTCCATTGGGTAAAAAGTAGTGGCACACCAATTGTTCTTCTGTATTCCTTAAGTTCTTTTTTTTTTGTTATGCTTTGTAAAGGTCCATCACCTGTTTAGATCCATGTAAACCTTGCTTCATTCTACTTGAAAAAAAAACTTGCATGTTTCCAATACAGTTTTTTATGGTTTCACAATTATCTTGTTTCAACTGTATTACATTATGTGTTATTTATATTTTGGACGACACTTTGATGGTTGTTTTGCAACTCTGTCAATGGGTTATGAGTATTTCATCATATCGAAGTATGTTTTATCTCTCTGGATGCATATTGAATAATTTCAACTTGGCAGATATTCAAGACTTTCTCCAAGTCAACTGAATTCTTGAAAAGTAGGTTTCACTCATCCATCATCAAGAGATAACATGCTTCTACCATGAAATTAAAGATTTAATAGTATTTTCAGCAATCGTGAGTTTTGGGAAGGTAACCCAGGAACAAAAGGAAGAGGCCTCCAAATATGGGCTGGAGATCTATTCATGGGATGAATTTCTTTCTTTGGTAAGACATGCTGCTAGTTTTATGTGCAGTTCGTTTTGACATTATCATTTCATAAATATAATTTCTTCATAATGATGTGACAATTTGCACATTATTATTTTGTCTATCCACAGATCCTTCAATACCTGTATAGGCAAAGATTTTGATGTAACTTCATTTGTATAACATGGAAGTTGAAAACACTAACTTTTAATATTGTTTGGCTACAAACTTTGTCAAGTTTGTTGTTAACATTTTGTTGTCACCAGTTACTAGTTACTACAGTCTACCTATGATTATAAACCTCTTGTAATTTTGTTTCTTTCTAATTTGGAAAATTGTTTCAAGTGTTCATTTTACACAAATTTTTCTAGGATAGCTGTTCAAGTATTCCACTTTTCACATGACATTGTATCTTCAGGCTGATGACCAAGAATTCAATCTTCCAGTGAAAACAAAGACTGATATATGTACTATAATGTATACTAGTGGAACTACTGGTGACCCCAAAGGTGTATTGATCTCCAATGCGAGCATTATTTGCCTAGTCGCAGGTGTAGATTGGCTGCTTAACTGTGTAAATGAGCAGGTACGATATGCCAGCAGCCCTTTCATTATGCATCCTTATATAATCACTTATCAATCTTTAATTACTTTAACTATGTGGGACTCTCAGCTGGCGCAAACCGATGTTTACATGTCTTATCTCCCTCTTGCTCATATCTTTGATCGTGTTGTGGAAGAGCTATTTATGTTCCATGGTGCTTCCATTGGATTTTGGCGGGGGGTAAGCACCATTACATGTTTACTGATCCCTCTTGGATTTTGATTTTTAAACCCGTGATGACTATCTTAAAATTTTGGTTCAGGATGTTAAGCTGCTAGTTGAAGATATTGGGACACTGAAACCAACTATCTTGTGTGCTGTTCCACGTGTTCTTGACCGGATATTTTCTGGTAAGGTTCTCTTGAAGTGTATGGAAAATTATCAATAGTCATTGTTCATTTTCATAGGCATCCAGTGAGATAGTTGTGTGATTATGTGAGGCAAGACAGTATACATTTATCATTTGATCATGTTGTTCAATATCAATTATTCTTAGATGATAATTTATTAATGTATACACTAATTAATATAGATTGATGTTCTTAATCTGTTATTTTCCTTTGGTGAAATACTGTTCTTATTGGGCTTAATGCATATGTTGTGCGGTTTGCACTTTTGTTTGGTAAATTCTTAGCTATCTGACTGTCTGACCCACTGATAATCTTGACATGTCATGGCAAGGTCTTCATACTAATTTACTCAAGAAACCTAATAACTTGGCTATATTGTTCTTGGGTATTTCTTACTTCCCTAAGGAATTCTCCTGTGTCTAGTAACTGTATAGTTGAATGTTGACTACTTCATATCTTTTTCTAATGTAAACTTGAACCATATTTTATGTGCTTTTGGTATATGAGGATCTTCTATTTATTTATATATGCTCATGCATGAACCTGGTGATATTTTTGTTCTGTCGACTTGAAGTTTGCTTCTACTTTTGAAAAGGATTTGATATTGTCACTGAGTGTGATGCTCATGGAATTTTCCTTATTTTAACCCTTTATTCAGGACTCCAAGCTAAAGTTTCATCTGGGGGTTTCATAAAGAGTACATTGTTCAATCTTGCTTACAAATTGTAAGTTTACTACTATCTTGGTACTCTGAATGTTTGCCTTTTGTGGGATAGAAAATGTGGAATTCTTGTTTGCACTTTTAATATTATAAGTCCAATGTTTCTTCTGAAGTTCACTTCATGCTAACTTATTAGTTAATAATCTATGACTATTGAATTGAAGGATTTCACCTGTCACAGAATCCAGTATGACCTAGGCATTATATTTTGCAGCAAACAATTTAGAATGATGAAAGGAGCTAAGCACAATGAAGCTGCTGCAATATGTGACAAAGTAGTTTTCAGTAAGGTAGTTGAACTTTGCATTCACTAATTCTTCATTTTTATGTATTCTTGAACTTGCCATTCTTATTTTAGAAATTTAATTTATCATGCTTCAGGTGAAAGAAGGTCTTGGGGGAAATGTTCGTGTTATTTTGTCTGGAGCTGCTCCACTTGCCACTCATGTTGAAGAATACCTGCGAGTGGTGACTTGCGCTCATGTCTTACAAGGATATGGTATATCTTTTTTTGTTGTCTTGTGATAAAAAAAACTTGCAACTCTCTTGATCTGTCATATCTTTTCTAGCCCATTTGATCAGTGCACTTTTTTTATTTAGTTGTATGCATTAGACAAACCATCCAATTAATTATTAAAGCATGATGAATTGATGGAACTGAGTAGGTGAAGTTATTAAGTTTCTACAGCATTATATATACTTGATGGGAGAACTCAATTGCTTTGATGACAACATCACTAATGTTATTGGTCTATTCGATCTATGCTCTTACTAGCAAAGGGTAAACTCTGTGAAAATATTAATAGAAGGCAAATGTGTTGATGGAACTCTCTGTTTTTTTAATGGAAGATTTGTTTTGATTTTTTTGTGCAACATGCAAGGTTTTAAAATCAGTGGAAAAAATACCAATCTCCTGGGCTGGACTGGTAACCAATAGGTTACTGGAATTTACCAGACAAACATTCAAATAAAATATTGGAATGCAAACAATGGTTACCTGTTGGTGACAGGTAGCCGGACAAGTTACCAGCCTGAAGTAGTCGGTAACTGGTCAGAAAAAAATGCTTCTAGAAAATATCAAAATTGTTAAATTAAGAATTTCAAATCTAAATTAAAGTATTGCGGCTGGTTTGTTTTGGCACTGTTCACCAGCTTCTAACCACTTATGTGCCGGTTACCAGTTGTTTTCCAAACGTTGTCAATCGTGCACTAGTTCTTAAATTGGTTTCCTCCATAAAAACAAACAAAAAAGGAGTTTTATATAATATATGTTCATTTTCCTAAATTGTAGGTCGTTATTTATTCATGTAACCTGAATATTTTTTTCCAACAGAACTTTGTTTTGAATCATTTGGTCTCTTTTAGGTCTCACGGAGACTTGTGCTGGATCTTTCGTCTCCCTACCAAATCAGATGTGCATGATAGGGACTGTTGGTCCTCCAGTGCCAAATATTGATGTCCGTCTGGAATCTGTGCCTGAAATGGATTATGATGCACTTGCAACTAGACCAATTAGACCACGTGGCGAAATCTGCATCAGGGGAGAAACATTATTCTCAGGATACTACAAGCGTGAAGACCTAACGAAGGATGTTTTGATTGATGGATGGTTCCATACTGGTATGTCTTGCTTTTTCATAGTTCTTTTTCTTATGGGAACTTTTTGTAGAGTTTAGTGGCTGCAGCAGTAAAAAGAATGTCAGATACCATTTCCACAATGCAAGAATTTCATTTCGTGAGTAAGACTCATGTTTTAATATTTTAGGCCTTGTAATGTCAGTAGTATGTCCACACTGTCATACTGAGAGATGGGCTAACTGGCTAAGCTTAAGCAGCAATTGATCAGAGTCTACATCTGCTTTAGATTGCAAGGCATTCTACTTTCTTTTACTAAACCTGTGCCTGGATGACAGTACTAATATGGTCAGCTAGTAGCAAAAGGAGGTTTGAAACATCTGTTCTGCTTGCAGGAGACATTGGTGAGTGGCAACCTGATGGAAGTATGAAAATCATAGATCGTAAAAAGAATATCTTCAAGCTTTCACAAGGAGAATATGTAGCAGTTGAAAATTTGGAGAACATTTATGGTCTTGTTTCTGCTATAGACTCGGTATATGGCCATCTTCTTTAAAGTTCTCTGCTCCTTAAATTTATGCTGCAACATTGTTTTTTATATCATAAATGACCGATGTGTCATTACCTTTTGTTTCTGCTAAAACAATTTGATATACTTTCCTCTGTTTTTTTATGAACATTTGTTCAGATATGGGTGTATGGGAATAGCTTTGAGTCATTCCTTGTTGCTGTGGTCAATCCAAACAATGAAGCACTTGAGAGTTGGGCTGCAGCAAATGGAATTGGTGGTGATTTTGAGGCATTGTGTGAGAATCCCAAAGCAAAAGAATACATTTTGGGAGAACTCTCAAAAGTAGGAAAAGAGAAGAAGGTAATATTCTGATTTTTGCTTGCTTGTTTTCTGAAAGGAAATTAATCTCTTTTATGTATCATGTTTGTCCGCTTGCACCAATTAACTCAACTTTCTACATACTTTTGCAGCTCAAAGGTTTTGAATTCATAAAGGCTGTACATCTTGAAACAGTGCCATTTGACATGGACCGTGATTTGATTACTCCAACATATAAGAAAAAGCGCCCTCAGTTGCTCAAGTACTACCAGGTATTTGCTTATTCAAATTCTCGTCATACTGCCATCATATGTTGTTTACATGCTTCATGCATGTAGAACGTTCTACATTTTGCTTAGCTTGGTCGTTGGATCGGTTTTAGATCCTGAATGTGATGCCATTCTTTTTCATCCCGTCCAAAAAACATTACAGTGGATTGCCTGGATAATTCTGAAGCTATCGTTGTTTTATGCCTGCAGAATTCCGCTATTTGTTTTTTGTACTGTAAGAAGAAAAAAATGGTTTTCGGACGCCTTTTATTCAGAGTATAACTAGCCGCTCTAAATATAATTTGATTTGCAGGGCATAATTGACAACATGTACAGAAGTGCCAAATGAGTGTCGTCTAGAACATCCAAGATCAAAAGGGCTGACAGAAGCACCAATCTCAGCAGTGATTCTAAGTTGTGTGTATGTTCATAGTTGGGACGGGAAAATGCTGTAAGATCTCTTTTGGAAACGTTTTTACGTATGATTATTCGTCGAAACGGGGTATGCACCTGTACGAAGAATCGTAAGCACCGTTTGTGTTGACTGACCCCTGAAATTGCCAAATCCAATTCAAATCGGAAATTAGCAGCATCGTTGGCCGTTGGAGTTTGAGCCTCCATATGTTTGAGATGTTAAAATGAACTTTCAGACGTTTGAGAACTAGCACAGGATTGTTGCATCGGGTGTTTTAAATCTAACAAGAATTTTTATTACGTCATAACTACTTTTCAACCATTCTAAATCTTTAGCTATATTTTATCCTTTCAAACTCTTTTTTATTGATTTTTTAATAATAATTTTAGTATTTCTCATTTTAAATGTGCTGACGTCTCTAAGGTTTTTTTTATATAATCAAACTATCTCAATTGATGTTAAACAATTTTTTTTAATTGGTGCTACTTTTAGTTGATCACGTATTCTTTCGTTGTGGATTTAATATATTCTTACATGATAATAAATTTAATATAGTAGGTTTAATCGCTGTTATATAAAACTTACACTTAGCGCCACACGCTTTGATTCTATGATAATATCCACATTAATATCTTTATCCATATGGTATTAATGTTAAATATTAAAAAAATAGTATTCCACCTCCTAACTCATATCTACCTCATGAATTTAGATATATCTAGAAATATCTAGAAGACTTTGTTGGATTTAACATATTTAATTGGTTTTCTGTATGACTACATCATTGTGAAGATTATTCTTCTATACAATTAACATTTGGACTCTAGCCCTTCCAAACAATAAAGAACATGAAACGTAGAGAGGGGGTGGCCCCGTCTCAGCAAAGGAGCGTGAGCCCAAAGCTCCAAACCTATGTGCTCGGCGAGCACCCAATAGCGAGCGAATCGGAGCAGATAGTAACAGGGGAAGAGATATTTTTTTCCCTTTTTTGCAGAGGAATACTCCTGCATCGCTCAAGCTGCCCAAATTCCAATTGACAGCGGCAGCAGACGACGACCGCTACTACTATCTCGCAAGTACTACTCGTACACTACTGCTCCGTAGTACGCTAGTACTGTACTAGCAACAACTTGTATTACTAACAGTCACAGATCAAAATGTCCGTGTGTATCACGGCATAAACAGCGCCTTGAGGTGAGCAAACAGCCGACGTGGCGACGGCGTGACGCTGTGCGCAGGACAGCGTACGGCCCGGTTAATCCATGCGAGCCATGCGACCGCGGCCCCGGGGGGAACACGTGTGTGACGGTGCGACCCGCGCGCGGTGCGGAGCCCAGCCCAGGCCGGCTGCCCACGCCCCGGTGTACGACGTACTCCTACTACTGTAGAGTACCATGCCTGCTGCTCCGCCGGGCAAAAGCCGCAGAAGCCACCGGTCGGTCCGCCCCGTGCGATGGCTGCGGCAAAGCCACGTGGACGGGTGGGCACGAGCCCGCCCTGTGAGCCACCAGCGACTGCGTGCGAACTGTCCGAGAGAGACAGCTTGCTGTTCCAAATGATCCCCCAGGCACAGGCCACAACAAGGCGCGCGCGTTAATGCACTTGTACACCTGTGTGGCTCTCGGTTAATCATGGGGTCGTCCTAGACTCAAAACATAACTAGGAGCCCTTGGTTCTTGCCTTGGCGGCAACTTGGTGCCTTGCCTAGTTTCAGGTTTGGCGTTGAGTACGTACTACAAATCTTTCGATGTGTTTCATGTGATGTCGTGTCGCCACGCAACTGCATAGGCTAGACCAGTAACAGTGGCAGGTGAAATTTGGAAAGTATTGAAACATGAAATTCCCTATATACCCCTATATAGGAATTTCCAGAAGATATGAATATTCTTTTTTTCTTGTTTGTTAGCACTCCGTTTTATGTGTTGGTTATATTAGAGACGAATCTAAATATGTGTCTTAGCTATGCTAGTTTTATATACTATATATATATTTAACACTAGTTAATAATACCTATAATAAATACTTAATATATTTTCTCTATGCACTTAAAAGAATACTAGAAATATAAGGCTAGAGGCCTACTATATTTTACTATATTTAAGAGCGGAAGCTGTGGAACTAACGTAAAGCTAAGGCTTAAACTGATATGTATTGTTTGTTATGAGTTTAATCTATTATTGGTAAAAAGTGATCCTGGGCCATGGTCATGGGTCCGCTATGTATTGTATAATATAAGTAAAACCAACCTAAATCAAATGTCTAAACTTTGAGCTATACTCATGTTCACCATTATTTCTCCTATATTTTCTATTTCATATGTAACCAAGCTTTAATCCTACTCTCCTCCCTTAAACCTGGCTATCTTTATTCACCCACTATTGCTTGAGCCTCTCCTAATTTGTTGTTATTGGATAAAGATCCACAAGTTTACTTCCCTATTGGCTCTCCTCTCTCAACAGTGATCATTTTCGTAGTTCCCACCAAGCCTTTCCTATGCATTAATTCCTTATTTCTTGTATCTAACGATTATTGTCAATGTTAACTTGTACAACCCATAGCTTATTGTATCCACTGCAAAAATATTCTCATGTTTTTAATGACAACCCATACCTAATTGTCCTTTTAAACTCATACGATCCTCTATTTGCATCCTCTCAACATTAAGATCCTTGCCCATAATTCTCTCCAAAAGTATAATATATCCTAACCCATCTAGTCCTTGGAGAAAAGAGGATGATTTGCTAGAGTTATCGGAGCACAAATATTAAAACAATATAGTAGTATATAAAGAAAGTTAAACAAGTAAGAAGCACTTATCGGCATATCTAATGGGTCAAAAGTGCTCATAAATGGAGATCATCAGATTGGTGTGTACACTGACAAAACCAAGCGCTCTGATAGTCTGAGATTTGATCCATCCCAACTTGATGGACTATGCTCCTATGGTCTTGTGGAGCTATGGTGGTGTGATGAGTCGTTGACTCATTGTAGTTGTCTATATGCATGTTAGCATGTGGATAGCTAGCTTAGCTACGAACAACTCTAAGGCATATGGGCCAGGCTGGTATGGTCCGGTGGACCTATGCCTATGTGGGTTACATAGTATGGCTGTCAATGATTGTTGCAATACCATGAATCAACTAGGCTCTTTTGGCACGTGGGGTCTACTTACTTCGCTGTTGTTCCACTGGCTATACCAAACAACTGCATTGGACCTAGGTAAATTCGCTCTCGCTCTCGCTCTTTGCCCGCCATATACACAAAGCAGAGTATACTTGCAATTAGTATGCATACTTCATACATACACATAGTGTAGGGTGTATGTGTCCTGAGGCACTATATTTTCCCTATATGCTCCCTAGCTAGCATGAGTTTATTAGAAAATTTAACTCTGTCATGTACCAACCCTTTAAATATTATTTTTATAATTGTATTTATGTTTTTGTTGTCGGTGAGAAAATTCTGTTTAATTTTTTTGCCACTTTTATCTATACGACGTGACATGTATGTATGCCAGCGTATCACAGTGATATGAAATATCTTTTTTACCCCTCCTCTGCCTCCTCAGCCCCTTCGTCACGCCCGGCGTCCTCGCCGACTTTTGCGGTTTTCGGCCGGCGACGACTACCTTAGCGTTTATCCCTTGCCCCACCGCTTTCCCATCCGCAGGGGTACCAACCACTCAACCAGTCGTCACTCATCAGAACGCAAGCGGCACAGATCGATCGGTGCCTTGCTAGGTTGAGCTGCCTGCTGTGCCGTGTTGTGCTGCTCAATTGCCCATCGAGTCGATGCAACTGGTAGTGGAGGCGTTGGGACTTGGGAAGCGAGTCCGGCCAGTCCGGCTGGCGCGTGCTCTGCCCCGTGCCCCAAGTCGTTGGCCTACGGAAGCTGCTAGTCGTGCCGGGCTTCCTCGCCAGGCTCGACCGCTCGAGGCGGCCGGCTGGGTGGCCTTGCGCGCGCCGGCGTACATCGCGTGCTGGCTGGGGCCGTGCTGCGCGGAGGCTCTGGCTGTCCCGGACGCCGCGGCGCCCGGCGGCAGCCTCGTCGACCTCGGCATGTTCTGCCGGTGTTCATGGGCATATGTTCACTTTCGCCGGTCTCGCTGTGACCTCCGCCACCGAGGCCATCTTCGGCAACGTCATCTACGACCCCATCGAGCTCCTCGCCGCATCGGCCGGGCCAATCGGAGGGATCATCCTCGTCGACCGCTACATTGTTCGGCTAACCACGCTTGACGTCGACGCGCTCTACTCGGTGGGAGGCGCCACGCCATTGTGTTCACCAGCAGTGCTTCCCTGTTACACGCTGTGACACGTTCCTTTGAAAGGGAGGGGTAAAAAGAATATTTTACGTCCATGTGGCACGCGACCGTATCTACGTGGCACGCCACATAGATAGAAGTGGCAAAAAAAACCGAATGTGAAGATGGATAACATTTTTAAGCCACGCTCCCAATTGAAGTTTCTCTTCCGGCCGGTAAACTCACCGAAGAAAAGCTCATGCATGAAAGGGACACGACCGCGAGTGGCACACTTGATTTGCACTCAATTTATTCGGCTGGGAGAGGCCACGTACGCACGGGCCACGGCGCCCTTTAGTCTTACACAAAGCCGTCGCGTGCCACGTATACACGCTCTTTTATAAATTGGTGAGTAGCCAGTTCCTAGGTTGCAGATGCAACGGCCCATACCTTCTCCCATGGCATGCCACGCATGCATCGTGTCTTCAACTTTTTCCACATGGTAGATCGAGTCGATCTTCGGCGGTATGTAATGCGTGATCACAACTCACAAAGATGCGTGTACGTGCTTGAACGGGCCTTCCGGCTCTCAACGCGACAAAAATATCTGCCGATAGCTGAGTATGATGACGAAAATTCACGGTGGTCGTCTAACCACAGAAATGGATCATGGCTAGACCACGTATATATTCATACGTCCAGCGTCCTCATACACGTAGAATAAACCCAAAGATTTTTCAATTCGCTTTTCTTTAGAAAGGGAGAGGTTTTTCAATTCGTTAGCAGAGTATACTCCAACTCCTACTACCTCGTGTTTTTCAAATTTTCAACTTTTCAATCGTGCCACGCTCATCCTTCCAATTTTCAACAACCTCGTGTTTCAAAACGGCGACGCGCGTACGTACGTCCGAGTTGACTACTCTACACGTCCGAATTGAGTGCTCTACGCGTCCGCGCGATCTTCTTACCACGTATAGTGAACACAGCCCATGCTAATGCTTAGCTCTGGTTGGCTAATACTCCAAGCACTCATTAATGTTGCCCATGCTTTCCGCAAATTCTCGTTAACTCGCTAGCGGCACGATGGGCACAAACATCGTCTGAGCTCTCCTCCAAAACCTCGAACAGAAACGCACAGCGCTGACTGCGACGGTCAGCCATGCTACTCCTGCAGTAGCAGCGCTACTGCTTGAGCAGAAGGATGGATCGATCGGTCAAAAACCAGAGAACACCTGGTTGAGCAGAGGAGCGGTGCGGTGGGCAGACGAGCTCACGAGGGCGGGGGAAGGCTTAGAGTACATTACAAATCCGGCCCCTGTTCGCGAAGTAAAGGCGGTGCCACACGTGTCGAGTAGCAGCAGCAGGCTAGGCTAGGAGAGCGGAGCCCGAGCACACGCGCGTGGGCGAGCGTACGTGCGACGGCATGGCCACATCCTAGGAGTCATATATCACCTAACGATGACAGATTACTACCTTTCATGATTGTAAAGTTCATGGTTAGAACAACAGACTAAAGCACCGGAGTTCAAAAAAACTGGTGTTATTAACAAGATTTCAGAAACACGACGATACCGCTCGGTTATCGTGATGATTGACATATTAAGAAACGCTGGCCAAGCTGACTAAGTTCAAAAAAGATCAAACTGAAATTTAATTTCTTTTTGACAAAATTTTATTTGAATTATGCTTTTATTTTTGCAGTTGTTGAAGAAACCACTTTGGAGCAATTTTCCATGGACAAACCATCTAGACCATGATTATTAGATACCATAAATTTTATGGTTCTTGAGAAGTATTGAAAGATACTTAGATATTTTCTAGTGTAAAATTTGAACTCTTTAAACCAAAATTTGTATTAAAAACATGATACCTCATAGTACTTCTAAATTACCTAACGATATTACTTCCCCTGTCTAAAACATAAGCACTTCTGATCATTAACCTATTAAAATATCTTATGTTTAACGGTGGTAGAAGTAGTATTTAAGATTAAGATTGACAAATGTTTAGGAGAAATGCACATGGTAAAAATTCAAACCGGAGCAGAGCATGTTGGGACGTCGAGATTGTTATTGTTTGTGTGCATCTACCAATTCACCCCACCAGTCAAAATTTCACGACATGCCCCTACAGAACCTCTTTTCTCTCCCCGCCACGTAACTCCTCTCCCCTTCCCACTCGGGTCCCACGCGTTACCTAAAAGCTCCAACTACCGTGACCGCTCCCTACATCCTGTCCACAAGAGCCAAAACTAACTGACATCCCGGGCCCACCACCATTGTGTTCGGATCCCTCTATGCGGTCCACCTGAACCGGGCGCACCACACCCTTCCTCGAGCCCCGAGATCGAAAGCCGCTCATCGCGAGAGCCACGCGCCAGGCTCCGCCGTCCACGTCCCTGCCCGCGAGATCCATGTCCGTGTGGACGGCAAGGTCGGCGGCGCCGAGTAGGCCGACACCGGCGAGAAGACGGTGGGCTCCACCGCCGTCGTGGCCGTCGTGGGTCCCCACTGCATCGTCGTCGCCAACTGCGGCGACTCCCGCGCCGTCCTCTCCCGCGGCGGCGTGGCCGTGCCGCTCTCCTCCGACCACAAGGTACACACACCACGCCAACACCCGCCCACCTCACCTTCTAACAAAACACGTCGCCAGGAAAGCATGCATCAACGGCATGATTACCCCCTAACCACGCGCTCCAGATCCACACTAATCTAGATTTCGAGGGGGGTGCAACCTGCAACAGCAACCCCTGCTGCGAATCAGGGACGCGTGGACGTCGCCGTCAAAGCACCATGGTTTCGGGCTTTCCACGAGATTTTTTTTTCTCTCTCGCTAGGGCGGGGCCGGGGGTTACGTACAGGTGTTGCCCTTGCGCTCCCTCTGCGTCGCCAACAACAACCACCTCAGCTTTTTGTGCGTGCGGGCCGTGTCGAAGCGTCCCCGCTGGCTCGACTACTCGTCGCTTTTGGTAGCGAACTGGCGCTGCCGGTACGTACGTGCAAGGCTACATCACCGCGCCCTACTAGCTACCACCATGTACGTTGCGCCAAAACGGAAGGTGATTTGCTTGTGGGTCGCCGGGTTGGGTCGGTGAAAGCGAGGGTGTGGTGGTGTGGGCGTGCGGGACTAGGCCGCCTTGTCACGTTGTGTGCGAATGGGCTAGTTTGCGGAGACTCTCCTGCCTCCCTGGCCGGAGTCGTTGGGGTAAAAGACCAAATCCGGCTTGGAGTACTAACCGTCGCGGCGAGGTGTCGACACGCACGCACGCACGTACGTGAATTGTGTAATCCGTTGGTGCTAGCTATGCTAGCCAGTGGTGTAGTAGTGAGAGTGCTGGCTCCTGGTTACCAAGTAGTACCAAGAGTGTGCAGGCAGAATTTGGATGGCTCAGAGTTTCTGATTCTCTCGCTATCCTTGTGGCTGCAGGCGAGCATCAGCTTTTCCTTGTCCTACGAGAGCTAATCAACTAGTAATTGCACGCGGCATATGTGTCAATCTACTTCCTGGTTGTCATTACAGTGATGCTCGAGATGATGGCGTGTTGGTGAATTGCGCAGGCTACACAGGGCATTAACTATGTAAACTGGGTTTCAGGCCTCTGGGAAGAAGCAGCTTAATAAAACATCCAAGATGATTTATACTCCATTGTTGGATAGCTGCTTATAGTTGATAGAATACGGAATCACTGCCCTTTAACTGACAAGTCAGGTCAATGTCTTCTTTAGGCCGTTAGGCGCTAGTAATTCCTTGGAACTGTGGTGAGGAACTGAGGCTGAGTTCGTCCCTTTGTTTTTATTTTCTTTTGAAATGGCACCTAGAATTGTGTTCGACTTCATGAAACTAAGCCTTTGTGTACAGCTGTGGGGAGCAGGAAAGATAGGCTGCAACTCTGCACGTGCAGAAAATAAACTGGCAATTGCCAACAGATATCCTCCAAACATGAGCGTAAAACTCCTTTATCTGTTTTGCCTGTCCGTATCCTAAGTGTGCTAAAGTTTCCTTTCGCGGAACGAAACCACAAGGCATCTATTTCGACCTGGTTGCGTTAGATCAGAACGGTTGGGATGTTCTATTCCGTGCACATAAAACGTGATTATTTATTAGCATATAATTAATTAAACAGCAGTTATAAATTTTTTTAAAAATAGATTAATATAATTTTTTAAACTAACTTTTCTATAATATTTTTTTAAAAATATAATGTTCAATAGTTTGAAAAACCTAGACATATAAAATAAGGTTTCTATAAGGAAGTAGAAGATTGAAACCTATATCCTCGAACGCAGAAGATTTAGTTTTGTAAGTGGGTAGTTGTATGCATCAGGAGTGAGCAAAGTTTCTCTTTACAGTGTTTGGTTAGGTCTGGATTTGTACTGGCATATGCCCTTGTGCTGAAATAGTACAACCGTGCATCTATTGACTCGAGCTACCTTTTGCTTTATTATTGATGGCTAGCTTAACTTCTTTAGTTTATTGATGCCAAATTAAATGTCCGTGCAAAAAAAATTTATGTAGAAGTTGATTTAAAATATTTAATAATTATATTTTTTTAAAGTTTATAATAATTAAAACTTAATTAATTATATGCTAATTACGTGCTTATCTTACTCTTCATCACGCGGTGTCAAAGTTGGATTTAACTCTAGCTCGCTAGGATAATATTGCTTTGCCAGATTCTGTAAAAAAAAAACTCCCCATGTGTTTAATTTGTTAATTCACACATTATTGCCATCTTATTCAGCCCTGTTGAGCTTGAATGTGTCATATAGGATGTTTTTTCTTTATTCAAATATCTTTTTCTCACCTACAATAAATGTTTAAATGTCAGAAAAAACTATCTTAAGCTTCAATCTGTACAGAAAGGTACTTTATTTTGGTACTGGAGGAATCTGTGACTATCTTGATATTTAATTGCTCCGTTCTTCAGTTTTTACAATGCTAATGGCATACTGTGTATAGTGCTTGTAGGGTATATGATACATGCCTAGAAGGTAGATGTAGCTATGGGGAGCAAAACGTTCGGCGTTTTAGGGTGTGACGAAGTTGAGGTTGGTGTCTACAGTAAGTGTATGCATGAACACTACTAGAGGCAGACGAGGAAATAATGTGTTGGAGATGCGGGTGTATCAAGTCATATCTAAGTGAGATAGTTGTTTACTGAAGAATCGCCAGGCTGCTGCGTTAAGCACTGGAATTCGTCAGCTAGGCGTTTTCAGTGTCGTTGTGGGCACCAACCTCGATTATATAGCATGCAAGCCTTGAACTGTAATGATGTTACGATTCAGAATCGATATTCAATAGTCCTGTACGTGTGCTTGAATAAATTTGTCAGTGAGAGGAGAGAGTTCAAAATATTGGCCACAACTCCTAAATACGTGGACGTTCGTGCTACACAGCACAACCACAACATTGTAATCACATTATCACTTGATTTAGATTTTTTCTATTTGAGGTGATAGGCAATTGGCAGAATGATTAAGGAAGGTTGTTGACAAACAATTTTCCTGTTCGCTACACTGTCAATACTTGAAAAGCTCGCACTTAATATGGATTACACATCCGCAACTAAAACATATCATTTTCTTGACATTTGCTGACAGTGCATGCATTATGCTTCCTTTTAGATACCAACCTCTGCTTCATCCAATATGTCCTTTCTGTTAGAGCAGCTTTATACAAAAGCACTGATGCTTCATCATATCCGTCATTTTAAACCACTAGTCGTGCATATTGTCTCGTCTGCCACCTGCTGAGTACAGAAAACAGTAACTTCCAAAGATCCTGAAATGTGGAAATTCTGAACTATGTATTGCTCTCATTGCCTAAACAAGGCTTTTTATATTTGAAGTTTTCTGTTGTGACCCAGTGTATTCGTTGGGGTTAGCTTCCTCTACTACTTTGCTTGATTTGCGGTTTCAGCTTTGTCGGGGGCGTAATATTTGTTGCAGCAAATGTTAATGAAATTTTTGTTGACTGTACACAGCCAGAGAGACCTGAGGAGATGAAGAGAGTAGAAGCAGCAGGTGGCAGGGTCATCAATTGGAATGGATACCGTATCCTTGGGGTCCTGGCTACTTCTAGGTCAATTGGTACGGTTGTCTTCTGTTGCCCTCTACATTTTCCAGACAAGTATAATCAACATAGTGATACTTCTAGCTGATACTAACAACTGTAGTATCTGTGGGAGAAAAAAATTGCAGTATCTGTGGCCTGTTGGGAGAAAAAAATATAGCCGAAGATAGGTCGTCATTTTGTCATATGCAAGTATGCAACCATTTTGAAATTTTGTGATGCCATATGTGCGCTCCAGTAGGTCATTCTACACTAGTAGTGGTTGTTGTGATAGCCAGTAGTTCAGCAACCAGCTTCCCTGAGACGGGCAAAGCCGCGGCACGTATGATTTTAGATAAACCATCACAAAGTTACAATCATATTAGATAATGGAGGTATAACTTTCAGTCACTGCACCAACTACGAGTGTACACAACCATATCACACGTTATGATCTAGCTCTATTTTGAATTGATCACTGAATTTCTTTCGTCTGCAATTTCAGGAGACTATTACCTCAAGCCATATGTAATAGCAGAGCCTGAGGTCACAGTCATGGACAGGACGGACAAAGATGAGTTCCTCATATTGGCGAGCGACGGGCTGTGGGATGTAGTATCCAACGACGTGGCTTGCAAGATCGCGAGAAATTGCTTAAGCGGGCGGGCAACTTCCAAGTACCCGCAATCCGTCTCCGGGAGCACCGCAGCCGATGCCGCCGCCCTGCTGGTTGAGCTCGCCATCTCTCATGGCAGCAAGGACAACATCAGCGTCGTCGTGGTCGAGTTGAGACGGCTGAAGAGTAGGACGACGGCGAGCAAAGAGAACGGTAGGTAGCATGCAGAAATGGAAGCGGCTATCACAGCATTTGAGCATGGTGAGAGAGGAAGAAGCCAGAGAATTTGCAGCTGAGTTTGCTGGGTTGTTGTAAAGAAGAGGCTCAGGATTCTATCCATACAGCTGCTCCAATGTTTGGACCGTTGAGAGTGCTATTTGTAGCTGAGATGCTGCATTGCGTTGCGTTGGGTGTTCTTTAGTTCTAAGCTGACATTTTCGGCCTATGCAGCACAAGGCAAGTGCTGCTTTCGTCTGTTCTGATCATTGGTTCTCTCTGTCTCTTGAGTCATGTGCTTGCCTGCTTGGAGTCAGATTAACGCCTTTCGGTCACTGTTACTGCTGTCACGTTGCCAGAGCTTGCAGTGTGGTTGTCGGGCTTGGCTAAACTGATGCAGCAATCGCATGTGGGTGGTCCTTCAGCCTGCACTTGGATGTTCATGCCAAGCACTCCAACGCACGCTTCAATGAGTGGTGTCGTGAGGGATATCCTACTGCAGTAGTATAATTCGTAGAGAATAGATCAGTAGGAGATCGGGCAAAGGTGCAGTCGGAGTCTATTACGACTCGTGGCAATCAAATAGTAATATGAGATAGTCGGATTCAGAATTTGGGAAAGGAAGCAAGAACGAGACAAAGAACAGAGTCGAACTTGGGGAGAAAGTTGTCTCCCATTCAACTTTTCGAGTCTTTCTTCCACAGGTCTTCTCTTTATCCTGTCTGGATCACACACATAGCATGCCACCTACTGCCTCCTGCCAGGCCCAACATAACACAACCCTTGCAAGACCTATGGGCCAATCTCTTAATTTCAGCTGTTAGTGCCCAAAGTCTCTGCCGTCTCCCTCATCTCCTTGATTGCCTGATCCCCATTCGTGACATTGCTGCCTCCATGAGAAACGACTTGTCCCCAAGCTGGAGTCGAAGGAAATCGAGCATGCACCACATCATAGCCTTCCTAGGTGGCTTGCTTCTTGGGCAGTGAAATCCATTTGATCAAACACTTGTAGCAGTGCGGTATTCCCCTTCTTGATAAGACGCCTATCCAAAATGGCTTCAGGCAGGACTTTGTCAGCATCCAGAACCACAAGATCAGGGAGATTAGTGTACACTAGGGTGTGATCAGGCACAAATGGCTTCAGTTGAGACACATGGAACACCGGATGGATGGTACCGTGTTCCGGCAACTGTAGCTTGTAAGCTGCCAACCCAACCTTCTCCAGAATTTTGAAGGGACCAAAATACTTGTAAGTCAGCTTTGAAAAGGTCTGTTCACCACAAATGATTGCTCTTAGGGCTATAATATGAGAAATACATTCTCTCCAATAGTAAACTGACGATCACTCCTATGCTTACCAGTCATGTTCTTCATCCTAAGCTGAGCTTGAGATATTTTCTCCTTTAGGAACTCAGAGAGTCTCTCTTTCTGTCAACATATCAGATACCTCTGGCCGAATTGCTTGGGTAAGATTAGGAATGAGTCCATAATGTGGTTCAGTTCCAAATAGAGCCTTATAAAGGGAACAAATCAATGTTGAGTGATAGCTTGTATTATACCAGAATACAGCCAAATGAAGCCAGTTGAACCACCGCTTAGGGGTTGCTTGCTGCACTCCTTAAATACATTTCTAAGCACTGGTTCACACGTTCAATCTGCCCATTTGTCTGTGGATGGTAGGTCAAGCTTGTTAGTAACTTGGTGCCCCACTTGGTGAATAATTGCTGTCAGAAAGTAGTGAGGAAGATCTTGTCTCTATTTGAGACGATTGATCTTGAAATTCCATGTGTTTTCACCACTTGCATTTCAAATATCTTAGCTAACTTCATAGCTATAAATGGGTGCTTTAAAGGAATGAAGTGGGCATACTTTGTAAATCGATCCACCACCACCAAAATGCAGTTGTATCCTTCTGAGATTGGCAGCCCTTCTATGAAATCCATTGATATATCTTGCCATGCACCTTCTGGAACAGGAAGAGGAATCAATAGTCCAAGTAACTTGCAATTTTCATGCTTTGCCTGCTAACACACTTGGCATTGCTTAATATATTCCTCCACTGCCACTTCAGGCCAGGCATGAAATGTTTATATATTCTCTGAAAAATGGCAAGAATTCCATAATGACCTCCCACTAGGGAAGCATGAAATGTTTCAATTAGCTTGGTCTGTAACCTAGCATTTGCTCCAATCCAGATCTTACCTTTGTATCTGATGAGCCCTTCTGATAATGTATAGGCTTGGTCATTCTTGTTAGACAGATTACTAGCTTAGACTATATATATATAGACCCGACCCCCTCGTATACACTCGGGGGATTCATAGTCACTGTACACTTTCTACATGGTATCAGAGCAAGTCTAGACATCCCGACGCGCTAGCTTTTCTCTCCGGCGAGCCTATCCTTTTCTCCTCGTCGTCGACGTCTTCTTCCCGTCGCCGACTCTCTTTCTGGTACTCCCCTCGCTCTCTCGTCTTCATTTCTTCTTCTCCCCGTCTCTCCCGCAGTCACCTTTTCTCCGCCCCACCTCCGCGTGACCAGGCGACGGTCTCGATCCGCCTCCTCGTCCCTCCTCGCACCCGTCTCCGCTCTTCCTCTTTGTTTCGTGCATCTCTCCTTCTCTAACGCCGGCGCACCTCCGCGCTCGTTGTCTCCATCGGCTGGACTTGTCCAGCCCTCCATCGGCTAGAAACCTCCCTCGGTTCTCGCCCTTTCCGACACGCTCAACGGCTCTCGGACGTGAATCTTCTACCCTCACGTACGAGCCAGTCCAACGTGTCCACGGACACGAATCTCTGCCTTCCGGACACGAACATATTCTCTTCGTGTCTGGCCACTCCCTGCCTTTTTCGCGTCCGTCCCACTCCTTGGCCTCCACAAGTCCACGGACGTGAATCTTCTCTTCACGGACGTGAATCCTCGCACGTCCGTGACCCAACCACTCTCTGACCCACCCACTCTGTCCTCACCTACTCCGCTGCCTACTCCCCATCGGTCAACCACTCCTCATCGGCTGGCCACTCCTCACCTACTCCGCTGCCTACTCCCCATCGGCCATCACTCCTCATCGGCTGGCCACTCCTCATCTACTCTGCTGCCCACTTCCCATCGGCTTCTAACATCCTTGATCGGCTGATCCGTCCTCTTATCGGCTTCCCCCTCCCATCGGCTTCTTTCTCCCATCGGCTCTTTGCTCCCGTTCTCCCGTCATGGCCACCGAGTTTGCCCTCAGCTCCGGCACTTTCCCAGTCGCCGAATCTACTTCGGCCCTCGATGCCTCAGACCACACCTCGGGCACCACCTCGCCGATCTTCTCCCCTCCCTACGCTTCTGTGAACGTGAAATCTCACGTTCCTATCTCCCTTGACCTTAACGCCAATTATTCCAAGTAGGTTTTCTTCTTCAAATCTCTCTGTGGAAAATTTGGCCTCCGGTCCCATATTGATGGCTCCGCTCCACCTCGCCCCGATGATCCTCAATGGGACATCGCCGAGTGCTGCGTGCGCAGCTATCTGCTCGGCTCGGTCGACGACTCTGTCCTCGACCTCGCTATGGACGATACCGACCCCACCGCTCGGGACCTCTGGGTGGCCATCGAGCGGATCTTCCTGGCCAACAAGCAGCCTCGCGCCATCTTCCTCCTCAACGAGTTCCACTCCATGGTACAAGGCGACTCCTCTGTCTCCTCGTACTGTCAGCGCCTCAAAGTCAAGGCTGCTGCTCTCGGGGACGTCGACCACCCTGTGGCCGACTCTCAACTCGTCCTCGCCCTTCTGCGAGGCCTCAATCCTCGCTTCTCCAACACCGCCGATGACATCACCAACGCCACACCTCTTCCATCGTTCACCCGGGCTCATGACATGCTAGTTCTTAAAGAACTCCGTCTGGCCAATGATAAGAAGACAGTGGCCCACACCGCTCTTCTTGCTGCAGCCGATAATGGCTGCCGAGCTTCTTGCGCTGCCCCTTCCTCCTGCGGTCCTGATGGCCATGGCTCCGGCCACAGCAACACAGCCCGCACCGGGAAAGGCAAGGGCAAAGGCAAAGGTAGGACCTGGCAGGGTCCGACGCCACCACGACCTACCTCGGTCCCTACCCACCCTGTCGGTCCCACGGGTCCGTGGCTCTGCTACAACCCTTGGGCGCCCTAGCCCCAGCCACACAGCCCCATCGGCTGGTAACCCGGAGTTCTCGGCGCCCATCCCCAGGCTCACCTGGCATCGGCTCCCGTTCTGCCGCCTCAGCCGATGCTACCGACCCCAACCACCCAGTCGGTTCCTTCCTGGAACTAGGCTGACCTCGTCGCTGCCCTCAACCAGATGACGCTCTAACCACAGCACCCTTGGGTGCTGGACTCTGGGGCGTCTTCACACATGGCGTCATTGGCCGGTATACTTCTCTCCTGTCACCCCTCTTCCTCCCCCTTTGTCACCATCGGCAATGGTGACTCTCTTCCTGTCCAATGCCGTGGTGACTGCTCTCTATCTACATCTACCACTAATCTCCCCCTACGCAATGTTCTTATCGTTCCTTCTCTCATTCACAATCTTATATCTGTTCGCCAATTCACACGAGACAACTACTGCTCCATTGAATTTGACGCGTCTGGTTTCTCTGTGAAGGATATCCCAACCAGGTGATAGATCCTTCGCTGCAATAGTGGCGGCGACCTCTACACCATTCCCACTGTGCCCTCCACCCCACATGCTAGCGTCGCCCTCTCCACCAACCTTTGGCACCTTCGCCTCGGCCACCCCGGCCCCGACGCTGTCGCCACCCTCCGTCGCAGCGCTTCCATCCAATGTACTCACAGCAGCTCCACAGTTTGCCACTCATGTCAACTTGGCAAACATGTGCGTTTGGCCTTTTCTAGTTCTCTCTCCTGTACCTCGCGTCCATTTGAACTTATACATTGTGATGTATGGACGTCCCCAGTTAAAAGTGTCTCCGGTAATCATTATTATCTCGCTATACTTGATGATTACACACACTATTGCTAGACCTTCTCGCTCATCCACAAATCCGAGGTCGCCTCTTACCTCACTCACTTCGTCACGTACGTATCCACTCAGTTCAACCTCCCCATCAAGGCTTTACAAGCCGATAACGGTACGGAATTCGTCAACCGTGCTGTTACAAACCTCCTCACCTCGCAGGGCATCCATCTCCGGCTCTCCTGCCCCTACACCTCTCCTCAGAACGGCAAAGCCGAGCGCCTCCTTCGCACCCTCAACAACATCAGTCGCACCATGCTACTTCACGCCCACCTACCCGCCACTTATTGGGCTGAAGCTCTGGCTACTGCGACGAACCTTCTCAATCGGCGCCCATGCTACTCCGTTCATAACAACGTTCTCTATGCCCTTCTCTACCGCACGGCGCCCGACTACTCCCACCTTCGCGTTTTTGGGTGCCTCTGCTACCCAAATCTCACCGCCACAGCTTCCCACAAACTCGCTCCCCGCTCCACCGCCTGTATTCTCCTCGGCTATTCCACCTCTCACAAGGGATACCGATGCCTCGACCTTTCCACCCGATGGGTCCTCGTCTCTCGTCACATCATTTTTGATGAGACATGTTTTCCCTTCGGTCTCCTTCATCCGAGATCCTCCTCTAGTGATCTCGACTTCCTCCTCACCAACATTGTGCCAATCAGGTCTCCCCCACTGCCCTCTCCATCGGCCCCCTCATCGGCCGCTGCTAAGGATTTACCCATCACATATCCCACCACTACTCGGTCCGATGTCCCCACCATCGGACCCCTATTAGACCCACCTCCATCGGCCGATACCGATCTTATTATTATCCTTCAGCCGATACCGTTTCCTCTCCATCAGACACCCCACTTCCATCGACTCCTCACTCTCCATCGGCTCCCCCACCCTATCGGCTGATCCATCTCTATCGGACCGATCGGAATACTCGGCCTACCCGACCTCATCGGCTCAGGCCGATCTAATTCCTCCTTTTCCTCTTGTCTACAGTCGCCGACTCGGAGCCGATGACGGCCCCACCCAACCAGTTTTTCCCATTACTCCCGTACCCCCATCGGCTCCAGTTCCCTCCACCTCTCACATGGCCACCCGCTCCCAGACCGGGTCTCTCCGACCCACTCCGCGCTACGGTCTCTCCGCCGTCCACAGCTCTATCTCGCCCATCCCGGTGACTTCTCGCTCAGCCTTGGCCGACCCTCGGTGGCGCGTGGCCATGGCCGACGAGTACAAGGCCCTAATGGACAACGAGACCTGGCGCCTCGTTCCCCGACCTCCCGGCGCCAACATTGTGACCGGTAAGTGGATTTTCAAACACAAATTTCACGCCGATGGCTCCCTTGCCCGTCATAAGGCTCGCTGGGTAGTCCGGAGTTTCTCCCAACGACCCGGTGTCGACTACAACGAGACCTTCAGTCCCGTTGTCAAACCCGCCACCATCCGAGTCGTCCTCACCTTGGCTGCCTCTCGCTCCTGACCGATCCATCAACTAGACGTGAAGAACGCCTTTCTTCACGGCCACCTGACGGAAACAGTGGACTGCCAACAGCCCCCAGGCTTCGTCGACCCTTCTCGGCCCGACGACGTCTGTTTCCTTCAACGCTCTCTCTATGGCCTCAAACAAGCCCCTCATGTCTGGTACCAGCGCTTTGCTGCCTATCTTCGGCACATCGGCTTCGTGGCCTCTGCGTCCGATAGTTTCCTGTTCACTTTCCATATCGGCTCCGCCACTGCCTATTTACTTCTCTATGTCGATGACATTGTCCTCACAGCGTCTTCGACATCTCTCCTTGACCAGATCATGACCCGACTCCACTCTGAGTTCACCATGACCGATCTTGGTCCTCTCCACCATTTCCTTGGCATATCCGTAACCCGTTCCATCCACGGGCTCTTCCTTTCCCAATGCCAGTACGCCATCGACCTCCTACAGCGTGCGGGCATGGCCGACTATCACCCCATGGCCACCCCAGTCGACACTCGAGCCAAACTCTCTGCCGCCGATGGCGCCCTTGTTACCGATCCCTCTCACTATCGGAGTTTTGCCGGGGCTCTCCAATACCTCACACTCACCCGACCTGACCTCACGTACGCTGTCTAGCAAGTGTGCCTCTTCATGCACGCTCCGCGCGAACCTCACCTTACGCTGCTCAAGCGCATCCTACGCTACGTGAAGGGCACCCTCTCCAGCGGGCTGCATCTTAGCTACATCCCCATTGACTCCCTCACCGCGTGCTCCGACGCGGACTGGGCAGGCTGCCCCGACTCTCGACGTTCTACGTCCAGCTACTGCATCTACCTCCTGGTCCTCAAAACGCCAGACTACAATGTCCCGCTCCAGCGCTGAAGCCGAGTACCGCGCCGTCGTCCACGCCGTCGCCGAGTGCTGCTGGCTTCGCCAGCTTCTTCAGGAGCTCCGTGCACCCCTCTCCACCGCGACCGTCATCTACTACGACAATGTCAGTGTCGTCTACATGACCGCAAACCCGGTCCATCACCGACGCACCAAGCACATCGAGATCGATATTCATTTTATCCGTGACAAGGTTGCATTAGGACAGGTTCGGGTGCTCCATGTACCATTGACACATCAGTTTGCCGATATAATGACCAAAGGTCTGCCCACGCCTTTGTTCATCAGTTTTCGGTCCAGTCTCTGCGTTCGTTACCCTCCCGCTGCGACTGCGGGGTATTAGACAGACCACTGGCCTAGGCTGTATATATATAGACCCGACCCTCTCGTATACGCTTGGAGGATTCATAGTTACAGTACACTTTCTACAATTCTGCTTTGTTATCGCCAACTCTTGAAGACTTATTTGTGCTTGTGGATCAATCTCATTAGAGTTCAGAACCTCTTGTATCCACACACATTCACAGCTACTGATATTGCATGAACTTGATGCACATATCTAATTTTGGACAGAGCATCTGCTACCTTGTTCTCAGTTCCCTTTTGTACTTGAATTGATATTTTAGCCCAATCAGTTTGGTCATTGACTTCTGTTGTAATTCAGTTCCCAACGCCTGGTCATCCAAATGACACAAACTTTTGGGGTCAGTCTTAATAGTGAATGATCCCTCTGAAGATATGGCCTCCACCTATGCATTGCCGTCATGATTACAAGGAATTTCTTTTCATATATTGACAGTTGCTGGTTTTTTACACTGAGAGCCTTGCTATAGTAAGCTATAGGATGTCTCTGCTGACTCAATACTGCTCCAAAGCCTATGGCACAAGCATCTGTCTCAATTACAAAAGGAAGAGAGAAATCTGGCATTGACAACATAGGAGTCATGCTCATTGCTTGTTTCAACCTCTAAAAAGCCTCTTGGGCTGCTAAATTCCACTAGAATGCTTTCTTCTTCAATAATTCAGTCAGGAGTTTTTCTATCAATCCATTGTGTTTCACAAACTTTCTGTAACAGTTAGTTAATCCTAGAAACCCTCTCAGTTCTATCACTGACTTTGGTACAGGGCATGCCATCATAGCTGTGGTTTTATTAGGATCAGTCTTGACTCCTTGATCAGAGATAATGTGCCCCAAGTAATCCAACTCTGCCTTAGCGAAAGATCATTTGCTCATGTTGGCAAATAGCTGATGTTTTGTTAGAGTCCCTAATACCAATTCAAGATGTTTTAGGTGCTCCTCCAAACTCCTATTGTACACCAAAATATTATCCATGAAAACCAACATAAACTTGCTGATATAGGGGCCAAAAATTGTATTCATCAAGCACTGGAATGCTGCTAGGATATTAGTGAGCCCAAAGCACATCACTCTGAAATGGAACTGGCCATGGTGAGTTTTGAAGGCTATCTTCTATTCATCTTCCTCCACCATTCTGATATGGTGGTATCCATATCTTAAATCAAACTTTGAAAAGACTTGTGCCAACTAATTCATCCAATAACTCATCCATCACTGGCATTGGAAACATTTACATAATTGAGCTTCTTGTAGTCAACACAAAACCTCCAGCTACCATCTTCTTGAGCAGCAGCAAGGAGATGCATATGGACTCATGCTTGGAACTACAGTCCCCGTTGTAATTTTAGGACAACTACTAAGGTCTCCATTAGAATATGATGCTATAATATTTGATGAAGCTTGCTCTCCTAAGATCAATCTCTAAGAACGAGCTTGATATTCACTATATGTATTTCTTTTCTTGTGCAAGTGAGTAAGACCTTTATAAATTTTCTTAGATGATTTACAACCTTAAATCATCGTAGACGACGTCTAGCCGTCTAATAGGAGAAACTTTAAGAATAATAAGTGCAAATCCTTACTGAATGTTGATCCACAAGTGCTTAATTAAATTCATAACTCTCTCACTCACTGGTTCTAAAAGATCACTTTACAAAGAGATAGATTTAGTGTACAAACCAAGACATAGGTGTGAAATCCTATGAAGTTTATCAAGAAAATAAATGAAAAACATCTTTTTTAAAGTAGGGATTGGTGGAGTTAAAATAAAGTTCATGCGAAACTAGCTATACTCATAAATTTAAACTTCGAAGAATCCACGCCTAGGTGTCGGAGTTGAATCTGATATGGCAAAGCCAGTTCAGAGTATCTGGTTTAAACCTCTAGAGACTGTGGATAATCTTCATTGTCTGATAGAAAAAATTATTTGGAGACTACATCATTTAAGATCGAAGACTCTAATCAATTTTTATTGTTAGATAGAAAAAAATGCGACTTACATAAACTATCCGAACGTCTCTTTAGAGAAAAAAGATCAAAACTCAGTTATACATGTGATGAATATTCACTCAAGAAAACACAAAGCAATCAAATTGAATACTTGCAATTCAAGCTAATATTTATATCCTATGGCAATTCTAGAACTTAATAAAAATAAATACTCTTCAATGTCTAAAGATTTTTTTCATCAATTCAATTGTATTTTTCTTTACTAACGCACATTAGTTCTCTGATTCACTTTTCAGTTGATGCCGAGAGTTCTATCCTAACTCCACCTGGGCTGTTCGCGAGGCCAACCCAGGCGGCGTCCGAACCGATTGTAGAGCAACGCGGCTCATGGGCGGGATACGGTCAAGACTCAGACGGATTCAAATTGCTAGCGTTTTCGTATCGTGAGGCGTTGGTGGTCCGGTACATGGCCACGGACTACGCGGCCGCTGTGTTGGGTGTTGGCCCTGGAGACTGTTGCAGCGATTCTGGGCATTATAACCCAAAGGGAGACAAGCCTGGTCTGCTGGCTGCAAGGCCCATCCGCCCAGGTGAGTGGGTCTCGGGCCCTCGGCAGCGATATCACTACTGTTGGTATTACGGCTACACACAATGTTGTACAGAAACGGTACGTGTTGATCTCCGACATTTGAACAACATGTGTTACGTAAGATCTGAAGGATAGTGTCTAGTACTCTCTGCGGGAAAAAGGAGGGGAAATGTGTACTTTGTTCATACATAGACCCTAAGATAGGAAAATGTAATACAGAACCGGCCGGTATTGCGTACTTTGTTCATGCATAGACCCCAAGACAGGAAAATAATAATAATACACAATCGGTCTCTCCAAGAGTAATTAAACAAGAGAATAGACGCATCCGCATACCTATACCGAATTATCTAGTTACGGCATCCTCCAGCACGCGACAGCCTTGTAGATGATCGCCGCCGCCTTCCTCCCGGCCGTCGTCCTACTCCCGCCGCTCTTCCTCGCCGTTGCACCGTGCTCGTCGTCCACCTCGGTGGCACGCCGACCGTCCAGCGTCCGCTGCGCCGCGGCGTCGGGCGGGAACGGTAGGATCATCAGGTGGCTCTCGAGGATGTGGTACAGCCTCACTAGCTCGAAGGAGTCGTACAGCAGGCTCGCATAGTCCCATGCGGCTCCCCTTTACCTCCTGCTCCTTCATTCTGGGCTACACGATGTACTAAGGCGTTGAGAGCATTTCCTTCTAACATATAAAAAATTTAAAATTTTAATATTGTTTTAAAATATAAGAATATATAAGTTTGTCTCATCCATTATCTTACATTTTAATTTTTTCGTCTTATTTTTACCTATCCTTTCACCTTCACATATTACTCTTTGTTACAATTTATTTTTAACCTTAATTTCTACTCAACAATCTAAAAATACTTAATTTTTAAAATGAATATGATAATAGCTAGCTAGCTAGGGTGGTAGGTAGCTATAGACCGGTAGTGCCGGTAGTGCCGGTCTCCCTCAGAATATAGTGTTGCGGTGAAGAGGATTAGGATACAATGTTCGTTCCTTTCCGTTTCTTTTGCAAGGTTGTGGATTGTCTGGGTTGTGGTCTTGTTGGTGATAGTGTCATATTACTAATTTTCATAATGGGAAATAAATACGCCGTAGAATGACGAGTGGGCCTGAGGCCCTCGCCTGCAAGTGTCAAAGTACGTACTGCTGGTCGAGCATGCGCTTCATGTTTTGTGGACTTCCGTTTCTAACCAAATGTTTGTGCAAATTGATATAGTATAGTACCTTGGATTTTTTTTGGCTCATTTTGGGTGCAGTACGTGGCGGCTGTATACTTTGTGGAAGTTCAAACTTCAAAACAGTACGTAGTAATTCAGTTTGGAGCAACTATCTGTAATACACTAATCCCTAATGAACGGATCGAGAATGTTTTCATTTAATTTTGTCATCACTTAAAGCTGAAAAGACTGCATATGTGAGAGACAGAAAGAGTAAAAGCTAGCTGATCTTAACATTGAAGGTTATGGTCTTGTGGAAGATAAATAGTGTACCACTTGAGGAGGCCATTGCTTTCGTGGAGTAGTTGCCAGCTACATCTGCATGTGTTGGTCGGACAGTACATCTGCTAGAAGAGATGTTGGCTATGGATGGTGTGATTCCTCTGTATGTCCTGTAGCTGACTTGCCTCACACATGTCCATCAGTCCAATTGGCTAACAAATTTTCTTTTTCAACTTAGTGGAAAGATGGGTACATGAGTACATCTCCGGCCTCCCTCGGCCGGATCATATAACCCATATATATGTTGCTAGCAACTAACATGATATGCATTATACTGTATCCTGAGTTAATTGCCACACATTTGTAACATGTTAAAAGGATATTTATTAAGTTAGGCATCTATTTAGTTTATAGTCAATTAGGCACCTGCAACAAGATTTCTACCCTTTCACCTTTTTTAATGATTTAGTGATTACTAACTCCATCCTAAAATTATTTTTTTAACCATCCCACACATATCAATATAAAAGTGAAAAGAATAGAATGCTCTATGTTGTGATTCAAGATCACGAACAAAAATAGTCCTCACTGTTGTTTTCTCCACCTATCCCTTATAATGAGATAAGCTTGATATGATTTAAATAGTCCTCACTGTTGTTTCAGCAAAACATAATCTATGTTACTATAGAATCATTAGGAACTTTTTTATAGACTAGGTAGGTACATGTGAAGATTAATGCCCCCGAAGGGCTAGAACCCTATGAACGTAATAGTACAATTAGACAACTTGTACCTCTTGTGCTAGCTAGTAAGAGTTGCTAGGAGTGGCCCCATATAATCTTCTAAGAGAATATTCTTGTCAGGTATTGTAGTGGCCAAGCTTCTTCTTTCTCCTCCATGTACCACTTGCCTTTTTGTTGCAAGCTTGAACTACTTGCCCGATGAGCATGCCTCTACTAGAAATAGCTTAAAATCCTTTTAGTTACCTACTTAGAAAGTCGAGAAGTACCAACCTACGCTTGGAGATATGCTCATTGAAGTTTCGAGGTCATGTCTTTGTCGAATAGGATGTGTGGCACCTAGTCCCTACTATAACAAGCCCCTCATAGGGTATGGATGAAATATGCTTTCAGCCAAAATAGTGCTTGTTTTAATTTGCAGGGGCCCATCATCCTCCTATTTGATCGAAGCATGAGCTCAAAATCAACATGCAAGGCGCATGTTAGTTTGATTTAATTATATATATTTTTATTTTTATTTTTATTTGAATATTCATGTCTGTTTATTATGACACGTGCGTGATTTCTTGATGTACACGTATAAGCGTGAATATTTGGGTCTCGTGCCTGTTCTCGCATCCCCTTCCCTTGGTGACTATATAAGCGTGAGGAGCCTTGGTGGTCGTGGTCATTTTCACTGACCGCGTCCCTGTTTGCTCTCCTCTTCGCTCCTAAACTCTAGCTTCTGGTTGTTAGGAGAACACCTTTTCTACTTGTCTCGATCTCGTGCTAGTTTTTGACCATGGTGAGGGGAGTCAAGAAAACAAACCAAAAATAGAAAACTAGAGGCTCAGGAGGCGATGCTAAGCTTGGCACATCTACTGCTAATGAGGCGTTCATTCATCACCTTGTCCCCGAGGGTTTCATCTCGAGTCAAGATGACATTCTAATGCCTATCGGGGAAACTCATCCTTCCCCTTGTGTAGGCTACATTAATGTCTTCGAGGCTTATTTTTAAGCAGTCCTTCGCTTCCCTTGTAGCCCTCTAATCCTCGAAGTGCTAAAGATGTACAACCTTGAATTCCCCCAATTTACTCCAAACGTCATTGTTCACCTTGGGGTTTTTGAGTGGATTATTCGAAGTTGTGGCAGTACACCATGTGGCCAAGATTTTGCCTTCTCGAACAACAATCAGCATTACACATTGCATAATGCCAACTTTGGTTGCATCAACTTCATGTCACGCTCCAATCGTGGTAGGTTTGGGCTGGTTCCTGTCATTTGTGCAAAGTAGGGTACCAATTGGCAATCAAGATGGTTTTACCATAGGATTCTAGCATTTTCCAATTCAGTTGACTTTTCACCTTTTGAATTCTTTGGGAAAGCTCTACATGTTAAATCAGAGTTCAAAGTGTCTCTATTTGCCAACTATGACATTGTTCGTTATTAGTCGATGAGCTTATCACAAAGTTTAGTTTTTGAGATCTGGTCGAGGAATTTCTTCTACTTAAGATTTGTCCACTTACTACTGATTGGCAATTGGCCCTTGGTGATGTGCCATTGGATTTGAACTCACTCCTCCCTCCGTTCGTCCTTGATGTCAACCAAGATATGTTTCATTATATGTCTCATGTTCCTTTTGTCGGTTTTTTTGGTGCTAACTCTTTGCATAACTGTTATATATTTGCACAATATTCCCACTAGAGGATGTCATCCATGTTACCCAAAAACTTATCAGGCCCTACACTTCAGTTAAAAATGATGGGTTGTGATATCCCAAACTTTGCTAGCCATAAAACACATACTCACATAGACCAAGGATCAACTTAATTACCTATGAACACTACACTAGTCTTAGAATACATAAATTGGTACGTATAAAATAATAGTGGACTGAGAAATAATTTACTTTTATTACATCACTAGGAGTAGTCCTTATATATGTTGCCACCATGAATAGACTCTAGACGGACAACGCAACATAGGAAGTAAAAGCAACAATGGTTACTAAGTGGAAGCTAACAACGAAAAGCAATTTAAGCAGCTAAGTATTAGGCATAACATCTAGGTGGCTAATTTATTCCACATGCACGAATTGGGAACTAGGCCCGAAACCCTAAAAGTTTTAATGCTCCGCTTGCTCCTGGAGAAAATCCTCGGTGAATGGATCGACGTCGACTTCTCCACACTCTATACATACATACATATAAGTAAGAGTGAGTACTTTATGTACTTAACAAGCCAGAGAGAAAGATGGCATTTTTGGTTTAATAAGGGAGGCAAATGTTTGGTTTAACCTTTTCCTTAAAAATAGTTATTTTGCAAAACACTAGCGAGTCAAAATTTTAGTTGTCAGAAAGAGGTTCACACATCGCCATTCCATAAGTTGCTTTGCAATAATTTGTCACAGTGATTATGGGTGATAGCAATATTCAATATTTTCTCATATTTTCCTTTATTAACTTATTTTTGCTTCCTCAACAATTAATGTATAATCAAATATCATATATTAACTAGTTAACAAATTTTCATTGCACAAGTTTTGCCTTCTCGGCACTACAGTACTATAGTGCCAACAGACACCCTATGTTACATAGATTAGTTCTCAATCACGAAGGTTGACCGTCTGCCACACAGACAAACTCTAAAAACTGTTTCCATCCCAACAACTGTGTTTACAAGATTTTGGCAAAAACAAAACTATGCTACGAGAAACACCTCATATTTGTCCATAACCTCGGGCACTGCTGTTTAAACAGTTCAGCTAAACTCTATAGATGTTGCACGCTTTACCCACACGTCATGAATTTCTCTCTTTACACAATATATACCGATCAAACACGATTGGCAAAAGAGGGCTCACTAAAAGGTTTTTTTAAAGCTAACACATAAATACCTCATTTTACATAGTTGGATCAAATCCCTCAAAATTGAGTATTAGTCAAGTATCATACCCTCATCTACTTAGAACACATCAGAAATGTTTCCTACATCTATCCAATCGTCTTAAAAGAGTTTAGAGAATCACCCATCTTATGTAGTATGATCCATAATGCCATCTCTTCATCCCAAGCATTTTACGACTATTGACATACAATATTTCTATATGAGAGCTAATTACTTAGCCAAAGACTTCCTATAACACCTGTGTGGTCACACTGTAATATATTTGGATAAATTTTCTAAAGGAATCGATCCTTAATGATAATATGTAGTCAAGCCATAAAGACACTAACTCCACACCATCTAAGTAATATAAAATATTTTTACTTTATAAACATGTTGACATCACATCGGGTTTTTAAGTAAAGTTTGGAAGTCCTAAGTTTTCTCATACGGCATCACAATTGTAATCGGACTAATCAACTATCTCGGTAATCGCATCCTAGAGATAACAACACTGGTGCACATTTGGTAGAGTTAATAAGAATGTGAGTCATCAATATCCTATATAATATAAATGCGACTACTGGGTAGGTCCGTTGATTTCACACAAACTGAGGCCAAGCATCATTAGGGTGTAACCTAAGCAATGTATTTTTATAAATAAAGTAATTCATAAATATAGATTTAAAATGTTAAGAATGACTTGCCTTGGTGCGTGGAGGTTCCTAGAGAGATAAAATCTAGTGTGAACACTACTTTGGTCACAATCTCTACATGTGAGAAATATAAATATTACATGAAATACTATTAAAAGTAACAAAATATAGAAAATAATAGTGCCAATATGTAGTGGAGGATTTTAGAAAAAATTTAGGATTGGAATGAGGTCAAATAGAGTTACGGATAAAGAGATATGAATTTTTAAAGTTTAAAAAATTTCTAAAATAACAACAATAATTTTAGAAAGAATATTTTTTAGAATATTCCTTGGGTTGATATATAGGGCCTGGACGCAAGTGAGAGGGAGAGCATGGTCCATAGTAGACCGAGTCCACGGGGTTAGTTGGAAAGTGTAGGGGCCATGTGGGTCCCACACAGTGAGGGCGGTGGCGGCGCTTCAGAGATGACCGGTGCGACCTACGACAGTTAAAAGTCAAACCTTAGGATTCCAATTTTGGACAGAGGTCTTTGGTTTATGATTTTTTGGGTCTCCATAGATGGTGAAAAATGAAATCTTTGGCACATAATACACACAAAAATCATCAATTTTAAAACTATGGTTTTTATTAAAATAGATTTTAACGACTAAGCTAAAATTGGGGTGTTACATGGGTGCATTAAGATTATGTACCAAACCAGTTAGAATAGTGTCCTGGCTGCTCTAAATCTCAAGATCCCTCCTCGTGTATTTCTCGAGGTTCTTGAAACAAAGAAGAAGGTGAAGAATACATAACAACGGGCAAAGGCTCCCTCGTCTTCCAATGATTATGCATATGATAGTAGTTCGGGAGATGAAGACGAATCTACCGAAGCTACTCATGAAGCAACTAAACAATCCACTTTGTCCCATTCGCCTTGTGCCCCTAGCAAGCCCTTCCAAGCTACTAAAGGTAAAGACATTGCAATCTCTTCTCCTTCACAATCTCAGTGCCAAAAGCGCATTTGTGTTGTTCCTACTAGTGATGACAAACTTGATTTTGAGCTACCTAAATTTTTTTTCTCCCCTCAACATTGCTTCGGCTTCCTTGGACCCTGCTTCGATTATGGGGGTGTTGATGGAAACATAAGTTCTGGGGCTGCAAGTGAGGATAATAGGTAGGTGGTTTTTGAGTAAAAATATTTGGAAGTTGAATCTGCTAAGGATGTTGATGTCTAGGTAGTTGAAATTTCTGATTGCACCGATCCACATTTTGCTTTCGTTGGTGCTTCTCGAGGCGTGAAAGGTACTCAAACTTTTTTGCTTCTGAGCCTGTTGTGTCGACCCCGTCCACAACACTAATCGCGAAAGTTCTAGCGGATTTTAGCAAGCGAGCTGCTAAGGAGGGTCATTTTCTTATGGGGCTTCCAAACTTCGGCAAGCTTACTTAGAGCAGTCAGCATGGCATGAAAATTGTGCCTTGATGACCTAAAGTATTTGTCTCATATTTGACAACTCCCAAGCACTATCTTACCATCGATCATTTCCTTAGAGCTCGAAAAGGAGTTTGTGGAAAACAATGATTTGCTTTCTACTTGGACTGCTTTAGATGTTTATACTACTAAGGTATTTTTTCCTTGTTGTTTTTCTATTGTTGAGTTTTGCTTTCAATTGTCTTATTTTATGCTTGCCAACTGCAAACTCTCAAGTTAGCTCATTTACAAAGAAGCATTGTTCAAAAGATGCTCAAGGATATTTGCACTTGTTAGAGGAATTCTCAAGCTTGAGCAAGATTGAACTAACCTCTCCTAGACCATTGATAGCAAGGAAGTTGAATAAGCCGTTGTTGCTAATTGTGTAAGGGTTCTCAACCGTGTGAACAAAACTCTTCTTGAGGACAAGAAAAAGTTGACCGTCGAAAAGAACAAGGCGTTGTGAATGCTGTTTGATTGCTAGGAAAGCATCGTGTGGCAACTTCATGATCAAGTTAGCTTAAAAAACAAGATTTTTGCTTTGGAATACAAAAATAAAAAGCTAAAGGCTTCCTATGAAGATTATGAGCAACAAGCTTGCTGTAGCCAATAGAAGCTTGAGAGCGTTTGAAAAATCTTATACATTGTTGTTGTGTGGTTGTTGATACCATAAACAGTCTTGGCATTGGGCCTAATGGTCTAGCAGACGATGGCACCGTATTCAAGCTTTCTGACTGGATTGTTGACACCATAGATGGTCTATCCTATGGTGCTGTCCAATTTGCTACTAGGTGCTCACTTATCTTTGCTGAGGCGTTAAATACCTCTATCTATTCGAGTGGCTATCAACACTTGAACTCTTTGCCTATGACTATGTCCTCATTGCTGGCCAATTAAGAAGTTTTCAATAGCCAACATGAGATCACTCGATTTGCTACCAAGGCTTTTCAAGCGATTTATTGGAGGAAGAGGGGCTACCAGTACATGCTTGCTTCCCTGAGGGCTTCCATTGCTGAGATCGCATCTCACTTGCCAAATAATGCCCCTAAGAATCAAGAAGGCAAGGACAATGTTCCCCTAACTAATCCCTCTGGTGTGAAAACATGGCTACTGGTTTAGAGATGGCAAACACTATTATCATTTTGTTGGAGGAGACATGTTAAATCATTCGTGTAAATTTAGCACTAGGTGAGGTCGAGTTTTTGTTGTCAACTTGTTTACCTAGTTGTTTATTCCTGTTTATTGTTGATTGAGGATGCAGGTTGTGTTTGGCTAGAAAATGACTGTTGGTCATTCAGGTGGCAAGCTCAACTACTTGTTGAAGCCCATTGCTTATCATCCCTCTGAGAAGCTTTTGCCTTCTCTAGCTAACTTGTCTGATGAAGAAGATAACGATGTGTGATATGATAGTGCTTGTATTTTTACTTATAAATTTTTGCACTAGCATTGGCATCACCATGCCGATAGTTTATGTAATTTTGTTCTCGAGTTTCAAGGATGTCATGTAGAGCATTTTATGGATAGTTACAATTTCAGGTGGTCTTTTCATCAAATAGACCATCAGCTTAGGATTTCAAGAAGGTGTTACTCCTTGGATATTTTTAAAGAGTCACTTTCCCCTATGGGTAGTTGTCCTCGTTCATCCATTGGGATTGCCTGGGGAGTAGTTCTCTATTTGGTTTTATGTGTTTGCATGAATTATCTTCCCTTTTGACTATAAAATGTAAAATTAAGTTGCTTAATTGTGTACTCACCATGTGTTCATTTTTGGTTCATCCCCCTAACTTCACAAATAAGTGACGAGATTTGAAAACCATTCGCGTCTTAGCGCATCAAAAACAAAAGCCCACCAACCTTCTTACCTGTTGTTGAAAGTGCATCTTGGATCCTAATGGAATTTTGATGATAGATGGTAAGAAAATTAGGGGACCAATGTGTTAAGTAAAGAAAAGTATAGGAGTTAGTCCCTGTGAAAAATTAAATTGATGAAAAGAAACCCTTACCACGGAAGAATGGCATTGAAGATGACTCAACATTATGTTTTAAATATATTTTCTTTTTCTTGAGTCTTAGGTTTGCTACACTATCAAAAGGGGTACAAATATTAACCCGAGTTATGAAGTAAGTGTTCAATTAGGTCCCTTTGTTATTCTTGAGTGAATACTTGCACCACATGCACCGCTGGGTTTTAGTTTTTTTCTCTAAAGAGACATCCGGATATTTTGTTTAAGTTACCAGATTTTTTTGGACATGTTTCCCTGCCTAACAGTGAAAATGGACCAGGGTTTTTAGCCTTGAGTGGTAGAGTCTCTGGAGAATTTTCAATGTTAGGCAAGTCTCCGAAGGTTTAGACCAGATACTCCAGACTGGCTTTGTTACTTAAGATTCAAGTATGTTTGGAGTCTTAGGCCCCCAGGTCCAAATACTCTAGAGTTTGAAGATATTAGTAATGGCTAGTTTCACAGTGACTTTGTTTTGAACTCCACCAATCCCTCACTTTGAGAAAAAAGCTGTTCATTTATTTCAACCCTACTCCCCATAACCTTTCTAGGGTTTTATACTTCTCTCTCTTGGTTTTTACACCAAATCCATCTCTTTATGAGTGATCTTTTAGAGCTAGTGAGTGAGAGGGTTTGGATTTGACTGATCACTTATGGATCGACGCTGGGTGAGGATTTACACTTATTACTCTTGGAAGTTCTCCTTCTACATGGCAAGGTGTCACTTGCAAGGATTTAAGGTTGTGAATCACTTAGAAAAGTTTATGACGACCTTCCTCATCTTCGCAATGAAAGATGTGACTATAGTGGATACCGAGTCCGCTCTTAGAGATTGGTCTTCGTAGAGAAAGTTTCACTAAAGGTTGTATCATCGTGTCCTAGTGGTGACCTTGGTGGTTGTCTTAGACTTTGTACTATCTTTGGTGAGAGCTTAGAGACTTGACCTCCTCCTAGGATTGAGCTTGATGAGTCTATGGATTGAGCACGATTTAGCTACCTGGAGTTTGTCAATGGAGATGTAGAATCTTTTGATATGAACTTTAGTGAAAAAATTTGTGTTTATTTATGTAATGCTTCTTGCATTTATTCACTGTCTTTGAATCAACTACCATACCCTGTTCTCTCTTGAGATTGCTCCCTCTACATATCCTTTTTGGAAGTAGTGAAGGGGATTAGAATATTTGGACCCTAAGACTGGAGTGTTCGGTCGAACTTTGCTGCCTAGCAGTGAACCTCAACTAAAGTCTCCAGTAGTTAGGACTGGATACTTCGGAGGGAGTTTGAATTTCCGCCATGAGTTTCTTACAAGTTTTTAGGTGTGTACATTTACCCCCTATGTGCGATTCAAGGTTCTTTTAGTTGTATCTGAGTTGTTTTTCCATATATTTGCACTGGTTTTGTGGCTTATTTTGCTTGCAAACGGTGTTGTTTAAGTTTGTACTCCATTGGGGCATAGATTTCTTTTAGTTTATACTCCATTAATACATAGAGTGCTTTAGTTTGTACTCCATCGATACATAGAGGTCTTTTAGATTGTACTTCATCTATGCGTAGAGTGCTTTTAGTTTATATTATGTCAATATGCAGAGTGCTTTTAGTTTATATTCCATTGATGTGTACTGTGCTTTTAGTTTATACTTCGTCAATGTGCATAGTGCTTTTAGTTTATACTCCATTTATGCATAGAGTGCTTTTGGCCTTGCTCAGTCATGAATGTTGATCGAACAAAGATACGGTTTTTTATATAGGTTCGGGCCTCCATAAGGGATAATAACCTTACTCTTGTTTATATAAATTGATATGGTATGGGAGATAATGTTGTACAAATTGAAAAGCTCTTTTTTTACACATAGAACTTGAGCGAGAGGGCATTCCATGTATGATTCTGCTCCTCTCTATCTAGGTGTGCCGATTTGTAAGAACCCGTGCCAACCTGTTCTTTCATGATGAATGTTTCTTCCTATTTTTACTATAACATTCGAATTGAGACTTCATTCAAGACCTTATTGAGAACCAAATCTCCTTGTTTGATTTGCCTTAGTCTTACTTTTGCATTGTAATAGCCTTTTGTATTTGCTGCATATGTTGCCATTTTTTTGCAATGCCTCCACTCTTATCTCATCAGAGCTTCTAGTGTTATTTTTCCCCTCTTCATCACTTTGATCGAATACTATGCAAGGCAATCTCACACCAACTTTACTTGCAGTCATTGCCTCATCTCCATAGACCAATTTGAAAGGAGTCATGCATGTTGCTCTTACAATCGTTGTTCTTAATGCCGATAGTACATGAAGCAAATCCTCTAGCCATTTTCCTTTTACTGAGCCTTCCAACATTTTCTTAATTGCCTCCACAACTTTACCATTTGCTCTCTCAACTGCTCCATTTTTGTGAGGGTGTCCTATAGAGGCAAAGTTGATTATCAAGTTAAGTCCTTGACATATTTTCTTGAATTTACCTGACTCAAATTGTTTTCCGTTATCACAAACTATCTCTTTTGGGATGCTGAAGCGGCAAATTATATTCTTCCAATCAAATTTATGTATTGCATCTAAGGTGATTCTATCTACTGCCTTTGCTTTAATCCACTTCGAGAATTATTCTATTGTTACAACTACAAAACGTAGGTCTCCCATTGATCTTTGCAGTGGGCCTACTATATCTTTTCCCCATCTATAAAATGGCCACATTGGTGGGATTGGTTGCAATTCTCTAGGTGGCGCCTTTGAGATTGGCCCAAATTTCTAGCATTTTCTACATGTTTTGATATACTTCTCAATGTCTCTTATGATTGCTAGCCAATATATTCCTTGCCTGATCACCTTTGATGCTACAGATCTTGGTGCTCGGTGCACTCCACATAATCCCTCATGTATGTCTACTACCATTTGCATCCCTCTTGTTTGGTGATACACTTGAGTAGTGGTGCTGTTACTCCACTCTTATGCAATTGGCACTAACGTGATATCTTTGTATTTCTTTGATATACAACTACCATTTGCATTATGTCCATCAATGACTTTGTATTTCATTGACATCAATTGCACTCGACGATCCTCTATCTCGTCCTCTAAAAGTTGCTCATTCACCAAAAAAATTAGCATTGGGTCTCTCTAATCTTTGGCTTCTTGTTGTATGCATGTGATATCTTTTTTCAACTTGGTTGAGCCAACACATTAAAGAAAGAGGTCTCAAGTGGCTGTCCAGCTGATGCTACTTTGGCTAGCTCATCTGTCTCTCCATTTTCTCCTCTTGGTACTACTTTTACTATTATCCTTAGAAAATGATTTTCATTTGCTCATACTTCTTCTAGATACTTCATTATTGTTTCATCTTTTGCTTTAAATGTCTTTGCATTTTGGCCTGCTATGAGCTTAGAAGCTACTCTTATTATTAGGCGCTGAGTCCCTAATGCTCATGCCTTTCTCATTACTCCCTCGTATTCTGCCGTGTTTTGTTGATGGAAATGTCAACTAGGTTAAATATTTTACTGTTTGCTTCATCGGTGTTTTGATAATTGCCAAAGCCCCTACACCTATGGCTCTAGAAGACCTATTCGAGTACATGATCCAAACCTTTTCATCTTCTATTCTCCTTTCTGCTTCTGTTGATGTCCACTCTGCTAAAAATATTGGCCACTACTTGTGATTTTATAGCTGTCCTTGAGATGTAATTGAGGTTGAATGGTACTAGCTCTATGGCCCATTTTGTAATTCAACCTGCTATCTCTTTGTTTGCTAACACTTCTCCCATTGGGTAGTTTGATGGGATTGTTATCTCATGAGACATGAAATAATGCTTTAGTTTTCTTGGTGCCATCACAATGGCATATATCAAAATTTTCACTTTTGAATACCTTATCTTTGGTCCTTGCAATGCTTCTGACACAAAGTATACTGATATTTGCTTGTTGTTTTGTTCTTTCACCAACACAATGCTCATTGTTATCAGTGTAGCCACCACATTCAACAACAGAGGCTCATTCATTTGTGGGCTTGTCAAAGTTGGCATATTTTGTAAATACTTTTTGAGGTTCTCGAATGCTTCTTGGCATTCGTTTGTCCATTAAAAACTTGCTGCCACTCTCACTGTTTTGAATAATGATAACTCCTTTTTTTTGTTGATAAACCTACTCAATGATGCCATTCAACCTGTTAATTGTTGCACTTCTCATGCATTGTTCGGTGGTTCCATTTATTAAATTGTTATCTTGTTTGGATTGTCCTCAATTCCCTTTTTTTATACCAAAAATTCCAATAGTTTTCTTGCTTGAACTCCAAAAACATATTTCTCTATATTTAACTTGACCGATGCCCTTTTAAGATTGTAACATACCCAAATTTTGATTTTCAAAATTTGACTTCAATAAAAAAATTAAAAATGCTTTTGAAAGGTTGAACTAGCTAGTGCACACTCAAAAAATAGGGTGAATTAAAACTTTTTCATTAGCTTTGTAAAAATAAAACATCTAAGCATCTTTACCGAGTACCTTTGGAAGGTTTTAATAAAATGAGTTTGACCAAGCCAATGTAATTCGAAATTCATCACCTCATATCCAAAATCGGCAACACAAATATAATTGCTAGGTCAATCTTTTAGTCACATCAATTTTTCAAACTAAACCTCAGTCTAGATTTTCCTAAATACTCTATGTTGATACCCCCAAGTTAAAATGTGGAAACTTGTACAAACTCATTTCATGGCCTTATGACTCCAACATAAAACCTATTAGTCACATATGTCACAATGGGAGCTCACAAAGAAAATACTTTTTACTTCAAACAAAATATAAATCTCCTTTCTAAAAGTTCTTTCTCACCTTGACAAATGAAAAATAAGTTTTACAAAATCAGAAACATGATGTGGGGTTGTAATGCTTGTTTGGCTTGTGTGCCTTGATTTATTTTGTTGTGTTTTTGAATTTGCCATGCATTTGCATGATAGGTTTCATATACATTGACTTGGCAATAGAAATTTCTGAAATAAATGGTACAAGATAAAATCTTAGAAATATTCTCAAGAGTAATATATAAAACACTTAGTCCACTGTAATTTTGACTTGAGTTTATCACTTCAATTAATAACTCAATTAAATCCATTAAACCAGCGAATGCTTGAAAACAACTATAACATAATGCACTACTTGCCCTATCAACACAAATTATTAAATACTTATATTGCAAATATACTTTAGCCAATATGTAGATGAATATTTCTTTTGCTAACCATGGGATCAGCTAAAGCTAGTTCACCTTTTAGCATCACCAAGTAACTTATGTAAGAGCACTAAGTAAAAACAGTTTGAAACTTAAGTTGCTGGGAGTTGGATTTCAGCCTAACAACTAGCCAACTTTGCAACTTCACCAAAATTAATTCGTAACTCCTTTTCTAGAACCCGGACACATGGCACCACTCAAATCACCCCGCCGGCATCGATGCCGGCCATCTCGGTCAGCAAGTCAACCACCGGCGGGTTTGCATAGAATCGCTGCACATTTCATCTTTTATCGGCGACTGGTGATTTGCCACCTTTTGTCGTTGGCGTCGCCGAAAACCTCGCCAGCCGCCGTCGTTCCAAATCTCGCCGGCCACCATCGTCCTGCCCACCCTCAACGCCGTGCTACTGACATGTGCGCCCGGTCTAATCAGCACAGTAGGACTAGGTTTAGCAAGAGTTTAAAACATGCAGGGTTTGAGTTGTTAAAACACCAGCCACTTACATGTGGAACCATGGCTTATTTGTAAATAACTAAAACCACACGGACTCTTAATGAAAACTACATTAACAACGTGCGAGGACTGCGGATTGATTCCCCGCAAACTCAAGAGCTTTGCTGCATATTAGCAATTCACTGACCTGAATATTTAAAATCTGGAAATATAAAATAAAAAAGCTAAAGTATTATTTGTAGAACTGAAAATAGGTTAAATTGTAAAATCCATAGAAAATTCATTTTAGCTCTTTTTGAGATGAACCAAATTTCAGTGTACTCATAAAGTTGTACCCTTTAATATTGTAAACTAAAACATCACACTTATAGTATAGAAAATACCTCTAAATTTTGTGTAGTAAATAACTAACATAATATACACCATAGCTTATAAAATTCATAGGAAATTCATGCTGACCTCAAAAATGATGAAACCAGTTTTGTTTGACTTAGGTGATTATTATACCTAGCACTGCAATGTTAAATTTGACGGAACTACATCTTAAAAATATTTCACAACTTTATCCAAGGAATAAATGACAACTTGTAAATTTCATATATCACAAAATAAAAGTGATAAAATATAAATTTTTTCACCTAAATTCATATTAGGTCAGTAACAACCCACTGTGAAGAATCATGCATTTTAGATTATTTTTTAATTTTTTGCATTATTTGTTTTTATTGTTAGTACATTAATTTTGTATAAATAGCAAATTCAATGATGGTGAGAATTTGATTTTAATTTCTGAACAAGGCGAATAGGTGTAAGGAATGTGCTCCGTTCATCCTTTGAACATATTTAAACATATGATTTAGGGAATGAAAAGCATTCTTTATAAAGTTGCATGTGTATTTTTAAATATCAGTATTTAAAACATGGTTAATTGGTAGTTATGAGCTACTTGCTGCATGATGCTCCTTTTCTATTGATTACCCTACTGTTGATATACCAAAGAATGGTTATATTATTTTACTTGTGCTCATTTGGGATTATATATGCTTATTATACTTTCGTATGCTTAGCCAGGCTGAGTGATAATTTAGATAACATTACGGTCATTTTATAAATAAAAATTTAGCCATTACTTTACTACTTAAAAGTGGTGAAATTCTATGATTATTTGTGAACTAAAATGTAGATAAACTTATTTAAGACTTATGCCATAAGTGGTGTGTATATGGTGGTAGTTATAGACCGATAAGGAGAGTTCGTGTGAGTCGATTAAGTACTGAACTATATATCACCGTCTAATATAAACCGTGCAACCACATGTGCTATTATGGAATAGCCTTAGCTTACTAAGTTGCACATGATTTAACCTTGAATTTTGGTAAGCCATAATAGTATGAGTTTGTTTTAGTGATGATTCAAAGAAGCTATTTGTTTATCCACTAAGGGTAATTTAGGCGTCTAAGCATTTCTAATATAATGGTATAGCGCCACGTGGGGGAATGGATGCATTTGCCACCATGGTGTTAGGTTTAAGGCATTGGAGCGTACTAGTGCTAAGTTTTGAGCAAAGTAAAGGCTATGCTGCGTGTAGTAAATCGGGTACTTTGATATCACGTGGCATATGTTACATGATTACTATTTTGCGTTGTGTCAGTAAATTTGTAAAAACTCTATAGAATTAAAACTAATTGATTAATCATGTTCACGATCACGTGCAGCATAGGGAAGTGTCATAAGTATAGACTTATTTTATAAATATGTTTATAAAAATAGGATATGGAAATGGTGATTTATGGTCATTATGATGTATATGATTATGATTAAGGTGACTTTTTGCCATGGAGGGAAGCAAATGTATGTTATTATATGACTATTATGGATATTGTGATCTACTTATGAATATGCTTTTAATGCTTTATAAATTCCCATTGCAAATAATTGCATAATAAAATTTACTTTATACTAAAATGATACCACTGATAACTCTCCATTGATATAAGCTTTGTATGTAGCATGTTAGGCTTAATTTACATTAAATTACTGACACCTATTCTTTTTATATGTTTTTGCTGTAAATTATTTTGCAAGAGATAAGTTTGTTTGGGTTGACTGTTTTGGGATCCATTATTTTTTCAAGACGATTATATTAGGGGTCTACTCCTTATCGGTTTGCTTGTAGAATATGAATAGATAAGCTTCCACCGAACTCTAAATATTTGGCCTTTTGGCCTATGTACTCCTCTTAGTTGTAATCTAAAATTTAATTATGTATATTATGTATATGACCTATTATTGTCATTACTTGAGATAAAAGTATGAGACTAGCTCTTATCCTATAAACTAGTTGAGTATGAGTATGGGCTTAGAAATATTTGAGATAATCATGGGATTTAGCGTTGTGAATCAAATTCTCTTAGGTATATATTGTGTTTGGTTGCTGCCTTTGTATGGTTTGACGAGTATATCTTAGGAGGATAGGTAAGTTACCTTATCAAATATCTCCCTTGTTCTGAGTCCTAGCCTTTGGGTTTTATGTCGTATTTGGTATTTTGCATGCTTTGTCAGCAATGAGGTTAGATTATTATCATTATTATTTAGGTTTTATTTGAGACCTCATCCAACTAGAGAGTTCGTGTTGTCATGCTTAATAGTTTATGCGATATCTAGCCCGAGTGTCCCAAATATTGTCAAATGTTTTTTGCAAGTCTACCCCATGTGTAAATGCATGTTTGCTCTTCATCACAATATCATAAACATATGCTTCTATATTTCAACAAAGTTATCAAGCTAGCATTTTGCATATTAGCATTGTGAATGTTGCACTAGCATTCTTTAGGCTGAAAGGCATTCAAATGAAGTAACATGTTCCAAATTGGGTGATGAATGATATTTTCTCCTCATCTTCCTTTACCATAAGCACTTGATGATATCTAGAATAAGCATCCAAAAAACTCATTAGTTCATAACTAGCCATTGAATCTACTGGTTGATCTATTTTTGGCAGAGGGAAATCATCTTTGGGACATGCTTTGTTAAGATATGTAAAATTAATGCACATTCTCTACCTTCCATTGGCTTTCTTGACTAACATTGGGTTTACTAACCACACAGGGTGCATGACTTTGTGACTTTTGCTTTCAATAACTTTTTGAGCTCCACCTTGGTAGCTTGTTGTCGATATGTCGACATTCTTCCGAGCTTTTGCTTCCTGGGTTTATGCTCTAGCTTGACTACTAAATTGTTCTTGATCAAGCTCTTGTCAACTCCCTTGAGCTCTTCTGCTAACCATGAAAAGACATCCATGTTACTTTTCACTATCTTGATGCTTTCTTCTTTTACTTGTTTCTCTAGGTTTCCACTTGGCAGTATATGTTTTTCCAGTGTGCCTAGGTCGAGTACTATTTTCTCGGTCTTTCCTTCTGGTGTTGGCTTTTTGAGTTTGAGCAAAATTGGCATATTTTTTTTGCTCAACCATGTATACCCCCTTCTTGTTGGGTGTTCCTTGCAACTCAAACTTCCTTGCCGTGAGCTGGCTCTCCTAGACCATTATCACTCCTTTGGGCTTGGGTAGCTTCATGAAAATGCAATTATGATGTATTATTGCTTCAAATACATTAATTTTTGACCTCCCAAGTGTTGCATTATACTGGTATGGCACGTCAACTACATCGAAAAAAATTTCCTCAACCCTTTTGTTTTATCATTTTCCTAATACCACTTATAGAGATATTTTTTCTATGGCATGTACTTCTTGCCCTTCAAAACCTTGGAGCGGCATATCCGTATTAGTTAGCTTATCCATTGGTATCTGCATTCTGCCTCATAGAATAATATGTTTGCTGAAAATCCTCTGTTAAAGAGTACTCTATGAACTTCACACTACGCTATATCTAGTGAAAACACCTATGGGTCTCTAGTGGGGAAAAGAATTCCCTTCGTATCCTCTAATTCAAAGGAGATTGTTATATTTAAGAATGTTGTAGGTGTTGTATTGTAATTGGTTCCCATATGATTTACTTGCTTGATGTATGCTTTCCTTTGCCTTTTAGTCTCGATCCCAAGGTACGAGCCCCAATGATAGCATTTATCACTATTTTTGGTGTTTCTTCTATTACTTCAAACTTTACTACTGGCAGCCCTTCAATTATATTCTTTCTTGCTTGTTCTCATACCTCCTTGCCTGTTTTGCCAAAATTTAAGGTATTATTCTACACTCTTTTGTTGAGTGGTTTCTTTGTCCATAAAATTGACAATACTTGCTGTATTTTACTTGGTACTGTCCTCGGCCTCTTCCTCTTCCTTGGTTCCTCTATGGTGGGCAACCTATTGCACTTTGATAGAAATGTTTTCTCTCTTGTTTTGGTTCTTCTCTAATGAAATTTACTTTCTTTCTTGTTATCTTGTTTATACTTTTTTCCAAGTTCCAAGGCTTATTACTATTCTTAGCACGATGCTCTTTGCCTCCCGAACTAACTTGTTTTTTTGGTGGTTTTTTCCTAGTAAGGTTGTCTCTTCAGCATGTGATCTCAATTCATCCTCTTCAACTTTTTCAAAACTCTCAATTCTTTCAAACAATATTTTTGATGATTTTGGCCAATTCCTTGTGAGGTCGAACCTCAATGGTCTTGTACCAAAACTCTTTTGACAGTTGCTATCAACATTTCATCATCTACATGTTTTATCTAACATCGGATTCTTGAGAATTTTATGATGAAACTCCTTATTGTTTCTCCTGGTAGCTACTTGCGTGCGTATAGGTCATTTGGTTCTTTCGATTCTTTATAAGCCGCAATAAATCATACTTAAAAAGTGTCTCTCATGTGTTCCTAGGAGTAGATTGTTAATGGTGGTATTGATGTGTACCATGATAGGGCAACCCCTTCAAACATAGTTGGTAGTATTTTTGCCTTGGTTGTATCATCTCCACCTGTTTCTTCAACTATCATTTCATACACCCTGATGTCTTCATTTGGATCACTATCGCCTTTGTACTTTGTGATGTTAGATAATTTGAAATGTACTGGCCAAGGTGCCATTTGCAAATTTGTACTCAACGGGCTTGTCATCCACTACTTGAACTAGTTAGAACTAGAATTGCTACTGATAGGGAAAGTGTGTGCTCTAGTTCTGATTCTAGCCAATGTTTGGCAAGTTGTTGTATTGCACTAGTGGTATGGTTGCTATAAGATTTGGGTTTGTATATTGTTTTGGTATGGCACTTGCTGTGGCATGTTATATTGGCCAAAGCTTGTGTTGGATTGCTGGTTAGGAATGGTTTGTGCATTTTAGATGTATTGTGTTAGCCATGGGTGATAACATGGTGTGTTTGTTGTTGGTATGTTTTGTGTTTGTGTTGGCATTGTTGGGTGAGTTAGGGGGAGGAGTTATGCTAGCTGAAGGATTTTGCTGATTTGATATAGGTGGCAAATGGTCATATGTGGTTGCGTTGAGAAGCTTTGGTTGCTTGGCATAGGTGATAGATTGTGATTGTGTAACTGAGTCGAGAAGTTCTGGTTGTTTGTCATAGGTATGTGGCTAGGTTGAAAAGTTTAAGCTAGCTGATGTAGGTGGTGGGTTGGAAGTTGAAATGCTTTGTACATTTGCTATGGTGGAAACATTTGGTTGGGTTGGGATAGTTTGGTGGTTCAATGCAAGTGATGGGTTCTAAGAATTAAATTTATTTCCTAATGAGTGTTATATGCTGCTAGAGTGGGCTGATCTGGTACAACCCTTGGTATGCCATTCTCCTGATGTTGATATCCACATGCACCCATCATATAATTGTGAAAATTCTGCAAGCATTGTAAGTCTCTGTGTAACTCCTCTTATTGCTCATAGTTTACCATAACAACCCCTTGCACTTGCACCATTTCTGCCAAGTCTACTTCACTTATGGGCGGTATATTTCCTCCTTTTTCACTCACTGGTTCAACTCTGCTAACTCCTGCTCTACCTCCATTTTGCCCATTCTCAACCACTGGCACATCCATCTCAACTTCTGAGTGCTGGGAACGCGTCGACGTATCTTATTGGAACTATATTTGTCCTGCACGGACAATGCATTTACTTTTTGAGCTCACCTCGTAGAGACTTCACCTCCCCATGGATGGTGCCAATGTTGTGACCCAAGGTCACGAACAAAATGGGGATAGGCGAGAAAGTGTTTACATGTTTCGACCGGAAAATAACCCAATAGGTTTTCCATTTGTGAGTGCAATAATCCTCGTCTTAGGAGACAAGGTACAAATAACAATATTGATACTTAACAGAGTACATAAGTGGAAGCATAAATAGAGTATTTTTGTTACATGGGTGACTAAAGGCCCAACACTTACAGATAAACAAATAAACTCAGAAGACTAGGGCGAAGACCATAGGTGCTTGATGGTAAGCACGAGATAGACATCGAACCCCTCATCTCCCACGAACTCTTCATCTATGTAGGGGAAAAGTGGAGAAAGATTGAGTACAACCAACGTACTTAGCAAGCTGCACCGGTAAGTGCAAGAATAATGCATAGGGGTATAAGGGATTATAATATAGGGTTGAGTTTTGTAGCAAACCCTCATTTAAGAGGGGTAGTGGCTAGCGAGGTCTTGGTGGTAGAGGAACTTGGGGTTGGTGTGGACATCGGTGTTTCGGCAGGTTCCGAGCTCTAGAAGGTGCGAACGGGGTGAAGGACGAGGCAACAAAGATGATAATGATGACACTAGCACGAGAAGAGGTCTCATTTGATGACTAGGCAATGCTAGAGCTTGGCAACAACGGTAAAGAGAGGGAGTAGTGGTGTGATGGCGAGGAAGAGAGTGGAGGGCTAAGGTGGTAGTCGAAAGAGAGAGAGAAAGAGGACATGCTCCCTTTTAAAGGCATGGGAGCGAGGTAGCAGCACTAGGGGAGAGGAAATGGCAGCGAGAAATCCAACCGCCATCAATGGCATCGGTTGAAAGGAAAGAACAAGACCGAGGATTTAAACCCCAGATTGAAAGGGGATTTGATGGGGTTTGAATGAGGGAAAGAGAAGGAATGTTTCCCCAATCCATTTGAGGAGTAACAACGATGAGAGGCGGATTTGGCATCGGTGGCAACACGCTAGGGTTTGGGCGCACGGGAGGGGTAGTCGGTGGTTGGGGATGATAGGCAGGCGATGCACTAGGGTTTGGGTTTGCTGGAATGAGAGGAGGAGGAGGAGAGGAGGATGGGCTGAAATTGGCCTGAAGAGAAAAAAAAGGTTTATTTTGAGACATGAGAAATTTAACAAGAATTTCCCAAGCCCATTTTTGGATTTTAACTTGAATATTTTATTTATGGAAGGCTTTTAAAATGATTTCTACCCTTTCTTGGAATATATTAAAGGATAAATTTTAGGGTGATTTGAGGACGCTACATTTCCCTCGCCTATCCTTGTGATGAGATGATCTTGATATGAGTCAAATGGTACTCATTACCACTGTTTTAGTAAAACTAATCTGTGTTGCTATAGAATCAGGCCGTCTTTTATAGCTAATGTAGGTACATACAAAGTTACATTAATACCCCCAAAGGGTTGAAAACACTAAGGGTGTAACAGTACAATTAGATAGCTTTCTAGACCACTCATGCTAGTGTGTAAGAGTAGTTGGAGTGGTCCCTCAGCATCTTCTATGAGAATATTCATGCCAGGTATCATAGCTACCAAGCTTCTTCTTCCTCCTTCATATACCACTCGACTTCTTGTAGCAAGCACGAACATTACTTGCACGATGAGCATGCCTCCACCAGGAACAACTTGAACTCCTTCCGGTTACTTGCTTAAAACTCGACAAGTATTAGCCTCCATTTGGGGGATATGCTCGTTGAAGGTTTGAGGTCATGTCTTGGTCGAATAGGACGTGTGACACCTGGTCCTGTGACAACACTCTCCACTTTATCAAATCCTAATGTAATTATTTTCTACTTTATCTAGTTTCAACACATTTGTCCTCTACTTTCACAAACTCTAATATAATAATTGCTTAAAGATGAACTTATTTTAAGACAAACAAGAATGATATTATTTTAGGACGAAATGAGTACTACATACCTTGGTTATCAAAAGATAATGTTTTGGACATCGACACAGTTTCTAATGAACATATTTTATCATTATTTTTTAAAATTATATGGTTCCTCTATCCAAAAAGACACTATTTTTAGACAATCTTATTTGTCCATCAATGCATTACACTTTGTTAAAGTGAAAGATCTTCTAGTTCTTTTTAGCTTTGTATAGATGTGTGAGAGGCTATAAATTGAGTCATTTTGGACAGAGGAAGTGTTTATTACAAATATAATTGTATGAAATAGTTTTTTTATGATAAATCTACTAATACAATTTTCACATTTTAAATCCTAATAATTTTTTAATCTATTGATGATTTAATATTTTGAGGTTTGTTTGCATGTAGTCTAGGACCTTCTATTTTCATAGGATTCAAGTTTTAGAGTACCTTCTGTTTTCATATTATGCAAAATTTAGAGTTTAGCAAAAGTAGGATCCACATATATATATGTGACAAAAAAATAGGCTATCACACATTCACACTAGCCTAACCAAGTAAAAAAAAGTGAACAAAGAGTAAATCGAATGTCCTAGACCAAGCCAAACTCCTAACCAACTGTCCAGTTTGCATCCTTTGACGATAATAACAAACACCGGCCATCGGCTATCTTCTCCCAAATTTCAATTTTACTTTTAAATGAAAACCTGCTTTTACACACCCAGCCAAATGCTGCTTACCCAAAAAATAATAATATTATGTTAAGGACATGAACAATAGTGTGACATCACCGTCTAGAGCACATGTAAGACATGTGATGATGTGGAGACAAGAGAAAGTAGAAAGAGAAGGATGATGCCTGTTGATTACCATATAGTCTTATAGACAGCTTAATGCTGTATATTACAATCCTTATACTAATATGTCCAGAAGTTTGATATACATATGGGAAAAAAGGGTGAAAAAATGGGACTGTTTAGCTACCTCCCACCTATCAAATCAGTCAAATTTCAATGGCCAAGGTATATGCATCAAACCTAATTCTTTTATCCTCTCCTCAACACTTCGTGTTACTCCTCCCTTGCATGACGTACATCACCACTCCTTGTGTGCCACCGCCTAGCTCAATGATGTTGGTACTGGTGCCAATGAGCCTTGCCAATAAGCTCCTTCTTGCCAACCCCTCAATCGTTCCTTTCTCATCCGTTTCATTTATTCCATCAATCCCTAAGGTAGTTGTCTTCCTCAACAAATCTAGTGAGATGTCCTTGTGACTTCCTCACCTCCGATGGCTAACGCTTCCAGTTCTAGCCACCACCTTCTAATCACTCGATTTCTTTTTCTCTAGCTGCCTACCCTACTCACTGCCTACTTCACACTTACAGCTTCAATGGCGCCATCACTGCCTTGCTACACCATCGCCTACTATCGGTTAGCCACCTCTGGACTCCCTCTTTACCCTGAAATCCACCCATCTTCTCCAATCACATCTTGAACCTAATCCAGCGGCCCTACCATTGTGACACCTTTGACAGAGTTGAGGGGTTCACTGGAGTAGAAGCTATATCACAAATCTGTGTATGGATTTAAATGCCAAGAATTTTGCTGTTTCTTGTAAAAAAAAATCCAGTTGTGTTCTGTAACAAATCTCTAAAAAGATAGTGTGATGTCACCGTCACCTTAGGAAGCTTCTGACCTCTAAAATCGGCGCTGGGGAGTTGTTGTCTTTGTGGTCGTACGGTTCGACGGCGCTACAGCAGTAGAGCCTTAAATTTCTGCCTTTCTCACGTGCCTTTTCTAAAGAATCGTCCTGGAATAGCAATTATCATCTGGCCAGTCTCATCTCAGCAGCCGGCATAGGAACAATGGTGACTAGTGAAAAAAGAGCAAAAACATGTGTCATGTCAAACTGTTTGATGCCTCGATGAAAGTGGGCGGGTTTTTGGGAGGGAGCTAGTATATATGAATAACGGAGTTAAGAAAGTAAGGGACGTGTAGATCAAGCAGATGGCTCATGAGTCATGAGCACTCGTTGCCCCTTGCCATCCAAATCCAACAATATCCGAGGTCCTGCTCCATGATATTATAGGACACCAGGAATGGCTGGAAAGATTGGTGCTGTCGGCCAATCGATCGTGCTCCACCTACACGATGACCAAGCCTTTACTGAGTTCCCTAGCTAGGACAGGCTCATTCATGTCTGCTAATTGACCTTGTGGTCTGTCACCTCAATCGGCTCAACCATAACCATCAAATCACGTCGCCTTCGGTATTAAAACAGAACAATTTACCGTACCATAATGTGTTTGCTTTATCAATCTTCACGATGACCTAGGAAATACGTTATATTTTACCTGATGTGACTAAAGTGAATTATTTGTGATATGAAGTTCATCTCACGATTTTGGCATACATATCCAATATGTATACCACATAATCAAAATTAATAATTTAACGTATAAGTAAAACAAAACCACCTTATTAGGGTAGGGGCTATATAAAGGAGAAGTTTGGCAGGAGAGGTTGATTAGATGTTTGGTTGTAAAGTTTTCGATGCTAGATGAAATTATATGCTAAGTTTAGTATGTATATGAAATTTTTTCCCTTTTCTGTATATATAGTCTAAACTTTCTGTCATTTTTTAGTTTTAACTTCCTAAAAATCCGATTCTAAAGAGCAATAAATTCATTTGAAATTGAAGGATGACTGGGGGTTAATAGAAAATGGACAGAGTGGTGCAGTTGTATCAACCGTGGAATTTTTAAAGAATAGACCAGTGGAATAGACATGCTCAATTATATCTGCAGTTGTGTACCCTCGCTGGAAAAAGCCTGGGAAATCACTAGCATTAGCATATGCTACTCCAGTTGTATATATATATATATGCTAGTAACTGTGAACCGTCAGCGTCCCAGTTCACTACGTCAAAATCCAGCTGTCGCTTCATTGTTGTCGTCACTAGTCAGTAACCTGCAGGTGATGGCAAGTGCTTTTGGTTCCTATTGGTAGAGGAGTTAAAGAGCAGCATTTGTAAGCTTGTACAAACTCAATACACCAATAATCCACCAGAATCTACACTGCTACATAAAAAAGTCGTCATAATTGTCAATTACATTAATATCGAAAATAAATTTGACATAAAACTTTCGGCATCAATAACCTTCTCATCAGTGCAGATACCTAACCCAGCGCAGATAAGAATTAGGAGCATACTCATCTATACCGGATCTTAATTAAACTAGAACTAGTATGAATCCATATGTGACGGGTGTGGGCTAAACCTACCACTAATATGGGCTTATCTATATCGGGTGTGATAATACTTGATATCTTATTAAACATAAAAAAATATGATAGATATCTTAATATTAAAATTTAATTTTAGCTGTAGAGATGGTAGTAAGGATTAATTTTGTTCTGTAATATAAAGTGTTATGCCTTATATCCCTTTATTATACTCATTAATTAAACATTATATCATTTACCGTTATTAATTAAACATAGATAATTAACATGAAATAGTATATCATAACATCTACTTTGTCGTTAAATGACTTGACAAATACCTTCTTTTTTTCCACAGTATGACAGTATCTCTATAAATGATGCACCCCTCTTGGAGAAATGATGTCCCTATAGACAAAGCCGACAAATTTGTCTTGATGACCCTAGATTGCATGATATAATAATTTACTTGTGCTTTGTTTCTGCATCCCAATCAATTAGCATGTCACGGAAAATATTGAACTTAATACAATCGTACTATATATGCGTCACAAGGAGATATATACCTCTACATCCTCGAGATATAAGTAGTTGTTCGTTAAATACATGATAAATCACATCACATAAAAGCCACATTGATTGTTTCCTTGGAGTTGTAGAAGGTATTTGAAGCCCATCCTCACACTGAATTCAGTCCCTTGGGGTTGTAGTAGGCATTTGAAGCCCATCCTCACACTGAATTCACTCTTAATTGTTGATTTCTTATAGTGAATGAACGCTCTGTTGAGGACATCAATGACTTCCTTGAATTTGGCTTTTTTTATGATGGAAATCCATAACAATAATATGATCCCTACGTGGTTCTATAACAAGGAGAATCCAATGATTCTTATGCGTATAGTTGGACGATGAAGTAGAGATGCTAAGAGAAAAAACGATCGAAGGATAGAGGGACATGTACGCCATTAGTTATGAAATGAGGATTGTGTCCTTGTCTCTATGCTTATGCAAAGTCCTCACTATGTAGTCCACCATATCCTTTAGGTTGGCTAGCACATATATCTTGTTCATAATATGTAGGTCGAGAAAGCCGATTGATAATTTATTGCTCCTGCATCTCATCACGCACCTTCTACAAAATGAGAAATCTTAGATAGGCATCCGACACTCTCTTTTTTCAATCGTGTTGTATGTAATATATGTAGTACTTACAGAATCTACATGATACAAATGTCGAGGAAGTATTGCTGGTACAAATGGTAGAGATGTTCGAAATTCATCCATAACACTCCATCGCCATGGCTAAGATCATTGTCAGTATATAACACACCAAGATGGTAAGTGCCCTTTCTTGACTCCATCATGTACTACTCATGTAATTTCCTCATCTGGTTATGTGGACTGCTTATCTGTTCCAGTCTGCCTGGAGGAGATCCCAATTGACATTTATGAGCAAGTTCATTAGGCTTTGACTTTGCATCAAGTGCATAATTGTTTCCTAACCCACGATCTATAAAGTCATTGTAATGGGCTTCCTCTTGCAAGTGCTTTTTTTCCACGGTATGTGCAAAATCCGACTTAAGAGGCTCAGGAGCGCCATGTCTCTTCAAAATGCCAACAAAGAATTTAGCTACTTGAGGATTCACCGGTTCTTCCTTCTTCTCATTCGATTTGAGCAGTGACGTGATATTCCTGCTCATCATCTTAGATCCCTCAGGAGTTGGATCACGCTTCTGTGAGGACATTGATTTCCTCGATTGTATGGGATTCCTCGTGGTAGTACCGCACCCCCTCTTTTTGTTGACCAGAGAAGTTGGAGGGGGTGGTGGAGTCGAACTCTTCTATCGCGATTCAGGTTGTTGCTTTTCTGGTGATGTGTGGACAAGATGTGGTGGAGAAGATATATTCTCATCATCTAGAAGAATGTAGTGCTTTACCCATGTCATTTGTATATGTATTGACTACCCAAGAGTTGTGACATCTTCCTCAAGTGGGATATCTAGCTTATAATTTATGTGCTTTGGCTTCACACACTCCACATTACTCCTCACATACCCACTTGGAAGGCGAGTTCCATGAAGCACCATTCCTATCTCGCATGGGTGAGTCATGGCAGAGGCTACCTCTTTGCTTAGGTTTGTCCATGTTATGTGAAGCTTGCAATGTGTTGGCCTGATGATATTATCCATAAGATAGTGTGTTGATGGATACTCGGTCGATGCACAACTGCTCTTCATCAGACCAGGTGGACTCGCTTCTTTTGGGCTTGGTAGTACTACCTCGTTACTTTAAAACTGAGATAGTGCCTCCAATAAATGTTTTGTAAACTACATCAATAACTAGCCTTAGCAATAGAGACCTCAGCATTGACTCTTTCTCATATAATCTCCTCCTTTGTAGCCTTGCTCCTGCTATGGGATTTATAGTTGTCGGCTGACTCTGGAAATCCATACTTCCATGATACACCACCGAGTCCCCTCGTGTGACTAGGGTGCTCTTTGTTGCCAAGGGTGATAGTTAATTCATCGTTCTTACGGTTAGGCACGAACTCTCCTTGCGAGGACTTAACGTGAGCCTCGACTATATCCTTTGGTTCACCTCCTCTTCTCGAGGTCCTCCTAATACCAAAGTGCCATTAGCAGCGAATTTTGGTTCTTTGGAGCTAGGAAAAAGTGGTGTCTCATTGTCCTTACGCATCTAATCAAACTTCTGTCTATCCCTATCATCGGCCTTGTACTCATCACTCTTCTCGTCATGCATCACCTGGTCTAGATCATCTTGAATAGGGAGGTCATCATTGCACCGAGATGAAACATTGAGAAGAATCTCGTTTGCCGCCTCATTTTGTGTGTCATTACCAACTGCCCTTGCTCCAACAAGTATCTCATCCTTCTCATCGTGCTTGCTCCAACAAGTATATCCAAGCATAAAAACACGTGTCATCAAGTCTAGATGAATGTTCTGCATAGGAAGTCATCTTTCGTTCTTGCCAGCAACACACAGACATAGTATAAAATCCATATTTTCTTGTACCCTAAATTCCTTTGCCACACTCAGAAATGTAGCTACTCTTGCAATGTACTCCATGAATGTGCATTTGGAATGGCACATCCACCGTCAATCCATCTATACAATAGTTGATTTCATTAAAAAAACCAAAACTGCATATAAATTCTACATATATATTAACAAATAGAATTTTCCTTGTAGTCTAGTTAACTATATCTCAAAAACATTTAGAAATATCTATACATACATACATGATGTTCATGAATAAAAAGACATAGTAAAATCACGTTGCCACTAACAATTAATTATTTCAATGCATCCATAAAACATATCTAACACACATAAATATTACATTTATTTTCATGCACATTTCAAAGAGAGGCAAAAAAATTGTAATGATTATTTGTAAAATAGTAAAGGTCTATGTGAATAATAATTAATTATATGTGCATGCAGGCAAGTCATAAATAACACAAACTAATATAACACTAAGAGTGTGTTATCTTGGTAAGATAATTAATAAAATAACACTAAAAGTGAGATAATTAATGCAATAATACTTAGAATGACATAATTAATGAAATAACATAAGAGCAAGATAAAGTATCTACCAATTTACTAACCTTTTAAGGTAGTGTATATATATAGGACTGATAAGCACTTTAAAATTCATAAAATCAATAAAAAGAACTTTGACAAAATCTGTCCCTCTTTAGAGCTTGCTGTGAGCAAAACAGAGATCTCTGCATGTTCTGCTTGAGGTGCTTGATATTGTGGCCTGTTCTGCTTGAGGTGCTCGATATTGTGGGGGCAGGAGTGCTTATATAGAAAGTCATCTGTGCCAGGTTATTAAAATACTCAGCACTGATGTAAGAGGTATCGGTATCGGATATTCTTATGACCTATCTCTCTGATGACTTTTCTTGTCAAAAGCATAACCCATCATGCCGGATTGGCTATATCTAGCACTGATAGAATCATCAATGCCAGTTAGTAGTATAACCTAGTACTGAATATGTGCTAACCAATTAGTCCTGGATGTTGATAAGATCCGAATGTCTTCTTATTTGTGTCGGGTGTCCTCTATAGCGCGAGCTTATTATTTTTTGGTAGGAAAATATTATCAATGTCGGGTTTTTTCAATCTGGTGCTGATGATGACAGCACTGGTGTGCTGTTCTGTTCAGTGGTAATGGTAGCTGCTCGTTGATCAATTAATTCGTTCCCTCTGACCTCGCACGGTGCATTTTAATGAAAATCACATCTGCATCGTGCTGTATTCCAGCCGGCACAGACATTGGACCTCCGACGAACTAACATGACGCTGTTTGGGTTGATACACGACGAATTTCACCATAATTATTTCAATTCCTACTAGAAACGAGACGAATTATGTGTTCTAAATTAAACTGGCCTAAATTTCTTAAAAAGAACATGATTTAGTAGGTGGCTAAGATTAAAGAGGACAAACAAGCCGCATCTGAGAAGCTGAGGGGCAAAGTGGATAAGTTTTACAGGCTCAAAGATGTAACGCAGGACGTGCTGCTTGCCCTAGCTAATGTGGCAAACTGGCAACGGGTAGGAAAATTGTACAAGGCTCAAAGCTACGTATCGTGCGGCAGCGGCGCTAGCCTATACTACGAGTTTCGCTTAGAAATAGCCGGGGTACTGGTCACGTTAAAAATATCTCGGACGACCACGTCGATGCCTAAGAGGTCAGTGTAGGCCGGTCGGTTTTTTTCCATGGCTTGAGGTATGCGTGCCAAGGCCCGTGAGGTTCGTTCGGCTCCGACATAATGGTGCGGGTGCGGACGTGCCAGTCAATTTGACCCTACAATTAACAAGGAGTTAAAGCGAACGGGTTAGTCAGACAATGGACCGATACGAGCTCTCACTATCGGCTGGCCACCAATAGGATCGAGATGGTTATCGGCCGCGTCCGGATGGCTCCTACTATCAGCTGGGCGATAATAGCTATTGAGACGCTCTTCCATTGGCTAGGGAGCCAATGAATGCATGGATAGATATCGACGAAAGACGTGATAACTTCGGGTGTAGCAAAAGCGAGATCCTAATCTATCGACCGTAGAACCGATGGAGACACCAAAGGATATTCAGAGAATAACAAAGCACATGGGATCTCTCCTGGTCGTCGATGAAAGCTGTACCGCTCGTTCATCGGCTGAAAAGCCGATGAAAGAATATACGAACTGGCAAGGAATCATGTAAAAGACACTGGCAGCAAAGCTGATGCCGCTCCGGATATAGCAGCACGAGACCCATCGTCCGTCGTGACGACGTCACCAGCACCAAATCTCGAAGATCGGACCTAGCTAAGACAGTACGAGACCGAGGCCAACGACAACGGGACGGTGGATGCCGGATCAGTCGTGTTGAAGTAAGGACGAAGCAAACCCATCGGCTAGCTGAGCCGATGAGAAGACGTCTTTCTAAATACAGGCGTGCATTGACTGGAAGGCTGATGCGCTTAGCGTGGCGTTCGAGAGAAATATCTAAAGATTGGTTCTTATCGGCCAAGGAGCCGATAGGCTGGACGTAGTGCTTGGGGTATAGTGCTTAGGGTATAGATAACTTATCGGCTAACACTCCGATGAAACGCCGTACAGAGACCTATAGGCCTACAACTTAATCTACCATTAGCAACCTCGTATGTCGAACATAACCGATGCAGCATGAGACCAACGATGACAGAGAGAGCTTAATAGATCCGATAAACCTTGCACGAACGTGATACGGTATATTCGATCTGTTTAAGAGATCGAATCTAACCGATGCTGCCTTAGACAAAGCGAGACATACCGAGATAGTGGCTAGACTTACCCATTCGCCAGAAATCGAACTTAACCGATGCAATCCTACGTCGAGAGCCAGATCCCATAAGATAAATTAGAGTGGTGATACGCCAAAGTTGTATTGATCGAAGAATTATAGACTCTCAGGAGGTCTATATTTATACCATAGCATTACAGAGTCCGATGAATTTACAATAATCATTAGACGTTATTTTCTAACATAGATAAAAGAAAAATATCTCTAAGAAAGTTAACTAAACTAGCTAAATATTCTATCGATTTACCTAGAATACACTCAGTAATTTTCCACGGCTTCTTAAAACTCGGTTTTCTTTAGTAAACCGATCTTCTTTATCCATTCACAGGGTTACTATTGACGTTACAGGTACTTGTCCAAGAAATCGGCGTCCAGCGCGAACATAAACTCCATGTCGTCTCCCATGGAGGAGTTCGTCTTGGAGGCGAGCTCCACGTCGGGCACGTTCCAGACTTCGGCCATGCTGCCACCACCCAGCTCGTAGGCGCTACCGCTGACCTGGCAATCCAACGTCGCCGGCGACATGAAGGCCGGGGATGACGATGCGGTGACGACGGCGCAGGCGTGGAGGAGGGCGCCCGCGCCGCCGCTGCCGCCTTCCGCCGTGGAGGTGAACGCGAACGGCCGCGACGTGGGCTCCAGCGCCTGCACGCCCCCCTCGTCCTTGGCTGGCTGGAACGCAACCGAGACGGCGTTCTGCTCCTGCCCAGGCTGCGGCAGCGGCGGCTGCTGCTCCGCGCTCGCTGCGGGCAGCGGCCGGGCCTGGCCGTCGACGACGGAGCGCGCGCCCTGCGCGCACGTGTGTTCGCCGTGGTACACGACGTCGAAGAGCAGCGGGTCGCCGTCCGCGCGCTGCACCTGCTTGCTGGCGTGGCACCCCTGCGTGTGCCGGTGCGTGCACCGGAAGTAGGCTCTGCGATCGAGCGAAGGAAGGAAGCGAGAATTCGTTAGTTTTACGAACCGGTCAACCTACGGGCGCACGCGCGCGCGCGCGCTGAGAAGGAATTCTGCGTCTGGTAGTAGGAGCGGCGCTGACCTTGGGTACTTGGCGCCGAGGATGTCCTTCTGCCCGTACTTCCTCCAGCTGAACCCGTCGTCGAGGGGGCTGATATCCTGCACGGAGATGACCCTCACCTGCTTGCTCCACTTGGGCAGCATCTTCCTGCATTAATCATCGCGATCGCGAGCTACCACGATTAGTAAAGGAAAACGCCAACAATTAACACATCAACTAGGCATCGCTTATAATCAATTACTCGAAACTTACCTCTTCTTGCACTGCCCCGACGCATTGGCGCGGCACCGGGAGTCCGATCCGGCGCTGCCGTCGGCGGACGGCGGCGACTCTGGCGCGGCACCTGCCGGCTGCATCAGGCGCCCTGCCTCCGCGCAGCAAGACCTCGCGATGCTTATGGACCGATCGATTGACGACATCATGCCGGACACCAGCGCGCGGCACTGCTCGTCCGCTCCGGCCATCGCCGCTCCACCCCCGCCCCCGCCGCAGCCTCCCTGCGGGCCCATCTGCGCCTCCAGGTGCCTCACCATGCCTTGCATCTGCACCAGCTCTGCCACCAGTGCGCACCTCCCGGCGCCGTACCTGCCGTCCGACGACGAGTCCACCATCCGTCGCAGCAAGCTAGCTCGATCGATCGATCGTTCACTCACTCTCACCAGCCAGCTGCGAAGCTGCTCATGTCACTCGCTATAGCCGGGATCGTGTGTGTCGTGCCGAGACGATGTGTGTGCGTGGCAGCGTGGGAGAACGGGAGGGCGCCTCTTATAGCTAGCGTCACAGGGCTGGGCATCAGTTAGCTCAGCTTAATTAAGCTCGTCACTAGGAAGAGTAAGAAGTTTGACTGGACTAGGACGAAAATGAGATTTTTCCAGGGTATTTAAAGGGACGTGGTGCGTGTAGCGTTCAAAGGGTTGGACCGGTCTTTGGTCGTGGGACTAAGCTACTAGACTCACTAGAGAATCGACATGAAGAGTTCCCTTGGTCTAAGGCATCCTTTGACCGGATCACCGGCCGATCGATCAGCCGGAGATCGTAGTTTCGGTGTTATTGCCGGGTTAGTTACTGTAGTTATTACGAGTGGATTTGTGAGGAAAATCCTGGTTAGAAGAACCTTCTGAACGAAATTGGTTCCCGGAACTATTGCTTTTGAAGCTGCTGCTGCTGATGCCGTGGTAAATTGTTTAGGGAGATGAGTACGATTTGATGATGATTGAGATATCTACCTGAGCTGGGGTTGAGGGGGTACTAGTACTTCACTCTCTTGTGATTGGCTATTTCCGTCTCCAATTTGGCGGGACAGATAACACATAACCTGGGGTCCATACCTTAGACCTGACCTGACCAGACAACAGCGGATTCAACCTTAACCAGAGAGAAGGGTCGGGTTGGCTAAACAAGGGGGGCGGTTGGTGGGTGGTGGCCGTGGCGTCGCGCTGGGACGCCATGTCAACGACTCGGGAGCGGGCTCACCACGTACGCGAATAAAGGTGCATGGAAGGAACGGGTCGTGCACTCTTGCCGCTGCGGAGCACGTTCTTCACAAGCCCGGCCAAATTGCAACCTACGCGCACGCGGCCCTCTCACGGACAGGTGGCCCGGCGGATACTGTGGCCCGGTGCTCAGCCAGATGGGGTGGTGACGTCTGCGCCGGGCGATCGTAGTGCGCATCTCTCGTGGCGCACGTTTGCGGGGAGAACCGTGCGGGCCACGGTGCGGCGCGGGGTGTTCACTCCGGAAAGGCTCTTCGGGGACTGTGTGAAGTTTCCGCTGCTACCGCTGACTGTGGGCCCGAACACCCGCGTGGCCCACCTGTCGGTTGCGTTAAGAGGACGCGCACAGAAAGTAGCAGATTTTGCGCGGGGCGGGAGGAGAGAGAGGGGGGGGGGGGGGGGGGGAGAGAAATGGAATCCACCACGCACGCCACCTGATGCCACACCTTATTGTTCAACGCCCCCTCAATCTGGTAATGCCATTGAGTTCGTTGAGAGTCAAACCCCAAATGTGCTCGATCCATATATGTACTTCGCCAATGGTTTGCCTCGATTTCCCTCTCAACGGAATTTCTTGCTTCGCCCGCGGCCTCTCGAAACTGTTCGTGAAGTGGCCTGCGTTGAGATGACTCGTCGGCGATTGACATGGGTGACTGATAATGCGCACGAGACAAAAATTATGTCCTTCCCTCTATTTTTTATTAGTTGGAGTGGGGTCATTCATATGTCACAAACCATAATTATGGGGAGCAATCTGGTTTCAACTTATTTTTTAAACGTATATACCTCCAGTCTTGCATCATACCATCAAATTAACTTAAGTTATGGGACGAATTGAGGGTAGTTTATCGTGTCTTGCATCGTACCATCAAATTAACTTAAGTTATGAGAAGAATTGAGGGTGGTTTAGCCGGTTAGCTCTCAACCTGCCTATTCAGGTTAAGTCTTTGATTACGGATATTTATATTTACGACTAAATCTTTTTTAATAATAGATTATGTATCTTAAGAATAAGATACATGTGGTCTCTCAGAGTTACTCATAGGAAAAGTATATGATAACTTCATTAATATCGAGATATGTCTATCTAGTTTTTTAAGATGTCCAATAGAGTAAGATGTATATGTGTATATCAGTACATATGATTATACTGTGTTTTGAAAAAAAAAGTTTATGCACACTTACTTTTGGACAGTTTGTCATACATCGCTAAACTGTTACCAAAGTGTAATCCCAAACTTCAAAACCGGACACTATTTATCCCAACTATCATACTTTTCATTTTCATCCTTCCACCAGGTTCAAAGTGGTTTTCAACGTCGTGGCATTGTGTTTTAATACTGAAAAACCTTAAAATTTGAAATTTTATATATGACATCAAGAAATTCTTAAAAATTATCACATATTCTATATGGTATGTACAACATAGATATTTTTTCTGGTCTATATAAATAAAAATTGGCCCAAAAATAGTTTTATAACATGTAGAAAACCATTTTTTATGCTTGGAATAACTTTTATTCTATAATGGGTCTAATTTATTTTGGTTCAATATACAAAAATGTTCAATTAGAATTTTTCTAGATCTTTTATTTAAATTGTATATTTTTAGAAATAAATAACCAATGGTGCACTATGTATTTAGTTTTTAATAATCAGTCACTCAATTAAAAAAGATGTGATAAATAGAGGAGTTAAACTTTCTCGCGAAATATGATTTTGTTAGTATATAAGCATTATTTTATACCGGCAAACTATATTATACATTGCTTGTAGAAAACAATATTTAGATTTTAAATGCTCCATGTGTTACATTTTTTTAAGAATTTTTCTAGGTCATTTACTAATTTTCATAATTAATAACCCTCCAATTCTTTTATGTATGACGTTGATTAGTTCAAATTTAAACTAACCAACATCAAATATTATTAAAGGATGGAGGTAGTATACTTTGAATCTAGTCAATGATGAAAAGCAAACAATATAGGAAGTTCAAGGATGAATGGTGTCCAGTTTTGAAGTTACGAATGATTTTTAAAAGATTTTTAAAATAAAAGTAACAGGGATGTAAAACGATTTTTTAGTTATTTATCATAAAAACAACGATTTATATGCATAGCCTAGGTTATAGCACTCGATAGCAACGTGAGCGCTGTGGCCGCGCATGTATAAACAGGCATGCATTAGACAACCAGGTCATTGAAAAAGAACTTACGATCGAATAATTATCTTTGGCATGTTGTTTATAATTAGTGGGGTACTATTCCAGTAGATAATAGGAAAAGTACGTTAACACGGTATTCAACTTTTTCATCACACGGTATTCAACTTTTTCATCGTAGTTTTGACATGTTCCAAGCACTCAGAAGATCTCGACCTCTTTTACCACGTCTGGCCCTTTGCGTGCAGCTCTACCGTTCACTCCACTGGCATCGTTTTCACTGGAAATTTACTTGGATATGAAGACGTCACTGGGCTCAAGGCACATTTGTGCTCTTGTGCACGCAGCCTCAGTTTTCTTTTTGGCTGCCTACTTTAAATTGTTTATTCAATTCCCTGTCTGATCCCGTCCTCTTCGACAAATTGATTAATTTAGAGTTCGTTTTCTGTGACATCGATGGACGAGTTTGTACTTATTTAGGAGTAGTTTGTTGTGTGTGTGTATATATATATATATTTGTATTGTGGATCACGATAATGCTTGAGATTATTGGACTGAAGCCTAGAAGATCTACCGGTTCAAACTCACTGCAATACGTTATCACCAGCGAGATTGACAGCAATGGCCGAGCTAGCAACGCTATCGATCCTAGACCATCGAGTGTGCTCTTATTGGCTATACCGGTTATCAGTACCTAGCCATAGGCCATAGTAGTACATGCCAATGCTGGGCCTGGGCAGTCGCCGGACCTGTCCAGCAGCTAGCCCCGCGGTGCTGAGATTGACTGGAGTCGAGATTTAATTTGCCACTAATTAGTACTACTCCATAGACCAGCGGAGCGAGAGTATAAAGCAAAAATCAAATTATTACCACGTTAAGAGACATTTGCTAAAGAAGAAACAAGAAGTTGTAACTAAACAGTGGTGATTAAGCAGTTAGCTACTAGTAGTAGGTAAACTATGATAGTAGTTACAGTTCCCCGGGACGCCGAGTTGTTTCGGCATGATAAATACTAGTACACGACAGGGTCGAGTGCCAAAATCTTTGTACAAAGTTATCACCCGGAACATTTCAATGTTGAATGGCTTGTTGGCACAATTCCGACACGTACACATATTATGCATTCACATGTAGGTATTTCTCTGTAGAAGATTTCTGGCTAAGAACATTAGTATCATGCCGATTATCTTCTAGACGCACTAGTTCTGTTGAGTGTTGACCGTGGACCGTCCAGTCATAGAGTGAGCGGGTAGACTGCGACCAACGACGAAAAACGCACTGATTCGTCGCGGAAAACAGCTGGAAAAAATACGCTACACAGCATCCGGCGGAAGAGCAAGCCATCTGGATGGAACCGTGGTACCCCAGAAATACTAGTAGTATCAAATAAGAATGTCGTCTAAAATAGTCCAGCAACTTGGTGCGAGTATCAAATAGTTAAACTCCTGTGTGCCACCAAATCTTGTGAAATTCCAAAAAAAAAAAACTACTTCCTTCGCATAATTATATAAAGAATAAGTAAATATTTAGGTTTATTAAAGCACTTTTTATTACTAACTAGTCTGGGGCGTGACAGGTATTTTGTTTTTTAATTAAATGTTCATTGTCTCTTTTTTCTTAAGAAATCTTGATAAAATTTTATTGCTAATAAATAAAAGAAATCTCGATAAAAGTTTTTTTGCTAATAAATATATTTTATTTGTACCATACTGCCAGCCCTTTCTTTAATGGACCTCGACTCAGATATATGCAATTTCTTATGGATGTGAATTAATAAAGACAAAAGCAATATATATATATATATATATTAGTGTTTCTTTATGATATGTGGGACTCTATGATATTTTTTAAGAAAAAACATATAAATTTAATAGAAAAAATTATATCTTTTAAACATATCATTACAAGAGAGGCTGTTGATTTTGTATTGTCACACTTATAGTCTTATACATGCAAAATGTGGAAAAACCTATAAAGCTAATGCAAAGCATAGGAATTTAGTAAGTTCATTGATTTATCATTGACCTTTGTCTCTTGATGCGTTAAAGCAAAATATGACTTGTATAAAGGGAGACATAAAAATTATAAAAGAAGAAAATATCATTAGAATATAAAATGAGCTTTTTTCTATAGCTAAGAGAGTAAATTGATTCAATTTTAGCTTGTGGGTTAAGTGCCCCACAAAAATAGGTCTATATGTAAAAGCATTGTAAAAAATATTTTCGAAGGCAGCCCATGAGTCTGTGGTAGACCTCGGCTTTGCGAGGTTGTATATTTGAGCCACATATAAAAAAATTCCTAAAGTCTGCATACATTCAAAAGACAAGCAATTGAATTGTTGCATTCAACTACAATCTTTTCTCTCATAATTATGATGTTATTATAGTTAAATTGATTCATTTTCACTTACATATTGTATATCTAATTTATTTATGCATGTTTGCAAAATAATATATGATTCAACATATGTTGTTAAATTATTTCACAATTTTGTACAGCAATTTGAGTGATGTAGGAGTGTGGTCCCTAGAAAAATTATTCTTTCAAGTGGAAATTTATTTTCACAGTTGAATTTATAATATTTTTTTCGATACTGTTGATCTAAAAGTATGGTTTTTTTAGAATGATTTATGATGACATAATACATGTGCAATTTTTTATAATGTTTTATTGCGGTCACTAGATAAATTCTTTTATGTGGAAACTGATTAACAGTTGAATTAATAGTTTTTGGTTTCAATACCAACGATCTAATTTAGCTAGGTATGTTTGTTGAATGATTTAGGATGACATAATATAAGTTCAATTTTGTTTATAGTGTTTCATTGCTATTTGGTTACTATGTTATGGATATGGTCTATATCCAAGTGATGTATTACAATTTTTATATAGCAAAATATAGGTAACATAGATATTGAATTATGTATTTAATTATTAATAAACCAGCAGTTCAAACAAATTGAGAAGAGGATATGTAATTTGAGATTATGATCATTTAGCTTAATTATTGTTTTTTGATATATTAAGTGTTAGCTAAAAAATAGGAGTAGGGGGAGAGTCGAAATGTGGAGGGAGTACGTATGTGCGCACTTACGTGGGGTGGTGGGTAAGGGATTTTTTTTCATTTTTTCTCACGTATGTTGGGGGATGGCATATTTTTTGAGAAATCTAATGGTTAAAATCAATGAATCCACCGATTTAAGTAAAAACTGATGGTTAGATCCTTTCTTTTTTTCTCAAAATTTTAGAATTTTAAAAATTCTAAAAACTCTAAAAGCCCTAGTGTGGAAATTAAGGGTTCTTACCATTATTTAAAGCTACAGATGTTGTGTTTAGTTTGTTCTCTGCAATACCATCGGCCAGAGTGGAAGTAGAGTTAGCAGTGCCTTGAACCGCTCCAGTACTCAACATGGAGGCACAAGCAATGTCGTTGGCTTGATCCCAAAAGGTTCGTAGGCGATCAACTACAATGTGGCGGCGGCTGTACGGTCGCCACCTATACTGCTCTAGGACAGCACTATATTTCCCTTCCAGCACATCTGAGAATTGGGAATTAGGGTTTAGGAATGTCTAGGAGATTAGAACTGTGAGAGAGATTGTCACAGGTCAGCTTTTCCTTTTTAATATTGCACTGAGGGAATAGGAAGCTGCTCCAAAAAGAAAAGTTTGGTGCATTACTAATTATTGTGCGTGCGTTTAAGAAAACAAAACCACAAATTATTCGCATTGATCGCACATCAACCAGTGAAAAATGTGTGCTTGATCCTCTCCTGGCTTTCGAGCCAAGAGGTCAAAATTTCCCAACAAAATCTTCTTCTAGAATTGTACTATACTTTTTATTCGAGGTTGCTGAGTGGGAGTGGTTTCTTTTATTTGACTGTACTCAAGCTTGTCGCTACTGGAATTGCTCTAAGATGGTGCTCTCAGACTGACAAACCTCCTACTTAATCGCGGACGACAAGAGGGTGGCAGCAGTCCCAACGGGAAAGAATTAAGGACTTGGAGATGGTTAAGAGTCGGCCAACGATTATAAGGGTGATAGTACTAACTTCTACGGTGATTTCTAAGTAGCAGTAGAAATGATCTAGTTTTTTTTAGTGAGCATATCTGATGAAGTAACAAAGTGAATTCAACAACTTAAATTATTTCTACTACCTTTTATCAGTAGTAGAAGACATCACCATAAAAATACATATTTAGGGTGTGTCTTAAGGGAGGACCAGGTGACGATCCAAATGGTAGTGATGCCGCTAGAATAACATGCTAGAAGTAGTTGATAGCCATTGGATAGAGCTAAAAGTGGGCGATAACCCAGATAGAATGAGTGTGACAGTGGCTAACAAGTTATGGGTGCCATTTATCCATTTTTTAAATAATGGAAGTAATGTTTATCCTCTACATTAACTAGAAGGATGTGTCTGAGAGCAGGAAAAAAGAGAATAAGAGATTTATAAAAGGAGATGCATATAATTAATTGAGTATTAATTATTTTAAACTTAAAATAGACTAATATATTTTTAAAGCAGCTTTTTTATATAATTTTTTTTCAAAAAATACAACGTTTAACGGTTTGTCAAACGCAGCCTAAATGCATCTGTTATTTAATTGTAGGAGCTAATATTTGAACTTCGGTGAATAGCATACTATAGTATCAACGGAGATGGATTTTAAACTCTCGAAAGAATATCCCATCGATATTTGCATATCATTTAAATAGTTATAAAAAATTAAAAATTAAACAAGATATATTAATATATTATATATTACTTCAGAAGCATACGAGTTTAAATTACATACATACATTCACAGTTATGTTTATTTTTTTTAATTTGTAGAAATTAAATTTAAAGTAAGATATTGATTTTATTAAAATATTTCATTACTATTTAAATTGCATGCAGAAAATCCTCTTGAGTTTAAAACCGTTTTTGCAGTAGCAACAAGTCCACCACACCAAAGTGACATGTATTCACGACGTCTCTGGTAGAAAAATTGCGTATAGTTCTCTCTAGACATGAGATAGACGACCGGCTTTGGTGAGGAAAGCATATGAGTAGGAGGATGCCAAAGTTTGAAGAGAAGTCTTAGCTTAGAAGAAGCACCGCCGTTCCTCCGATCCGCTGCCATGTCCACCGCAGCCATTGCTACTTGCATGCACAGTCACACCATCCTCTCCCCAGCAATGTCCCTTCAATCTCTTCCGCTCCTACGAATGCCGTGCCGGCAACCACACCATCACCGCCCGTCATTGCCAGATCCCTGTTACCCCATGTGCAGTCCCCTCCTCTCCGTATGTTGGCGCTGACCCGTAACCCATCCGCCTCCTCGACGTCTTCCATTGGTTTGCTGCTCGAGCGGTCACGCCGTTGATGAGGTCCTCCACGTCATAGGCGCCCCCATCGAGCTCTGGACGGGACAACCCCATCAACATCCGCATCCACAGTTTCAACCCTCCAAGGTTGTCTCCCGGTATTACAAGTATAAGCTAGACCTGGGCAACGTTGGCTTGGCTAGGGGCGGAGCGACCGGGTCGGGACGATACAGGCAAATTAAACCTGGCAGCTGATGATAGCAACACCGCGCAGGTTTAGATTTTAGTTGCGATTAGCGAGACCAGTAGAGTGCTAGGTAGCGCTGCTTCTGCTGGTAGCAAACTGGGCACATAGCAGCGGCAACTACTGGACAAAGGGAGAAGACACATGGGCCAGGCAACCACTGGACAAAGGGAGGTGAAGACATGGCCCAGTTTAATCCGTTGGCGTGTGCTGTTCAAGATTTGGTAGTACTTGGTCAGATTTTTTTTTCTTTTCCAACTGAGCCTGCACGTTGATTTGGTAAATTATAGTATGTTATTTTCACAATTTAGCACGAAAGGTTTTTCATTATTGAGGGAAGCTTTCTTTTTCCTATGTTCAAGAATTTCACAACACCGGAAATCGGAGAAAATTCTTGTATTTAAACAGGTGCAGTAAGCTGTATACGTACAAAGACGTGTAACTTACTAAACAGAGGAAAGGCATTGTGGATATTTCTCTATGCGAAAAATAGTACTAGTACAACTTTTTTGGGAAGAAAAAGAGGGAGGGGGGGGGAGACACTTGTAACAGGGTCCGGGACTCCGGGTAGTCTCAACACAAAAAAATTGGGCTAGCTACGGCCCATCCTAATTTCTCAGCGGGGCAGATTAATCAGACCATTATTGATCACATCGTTATTGCCCGAATAAATTCGCCTTCGTCGCTGCTTGGGAGCAGCAGCAGCAGCAGAGGCGGCATCCATTCCATAATCCTTGGGGCGAAGCGCCCACCTAGCAGCGCCGCCGTTTCGCCGTCTCGGCAGGCGCCGCGGCGGCCCCTTGCTACCCGAAGCCACCACCCGGTGCCCGCGACGCCCGTGGCTTCGTACATTTGCTGCCACTAGGGGCGCCGCCGGAGTCACGGGTACTCGCCGCGCGCCGCGAGAATCGGCGCCGCCCACGTAGAAGTCCGCGCAGCTCCTTGGGCCGCCGCCCGCGCACTGACGCTGTGGCTCATGCCGTCCGATTTCAGGTCTGCTACTTGAACTATCTGAAGAAAGGATGCAACGAAACCTTTCCTGAAATTCTTTTCAGAAGGTTTGATTGTAAATGGCAATAGCATATTCTGCAGTAGGATTTCGGCATAGATTACTAGTCTATAGAAGAAAAAAAACATGCATAATGCTTTTTAAGCTAGATAATGGGCTTCCAGTTATCTATTGGTACTTGACTATAAACAAGTACTTGATCTACATTGAAAGTAGAGGTACAGGATAGAGTAGTAGGACTGGGGTTGTCAGTGTTCTGTTGCAAGTCCGGCAGAACGCAGCAAATTCTGTTCTACCAGGATTAGCATCTTCTGCATCAGTAACACATCAATTGAATGTCAATTGTCGAACCAGCAACCCATTACTGTCCATTTCTGTCGTGAACTAAAAAGATAAAAACACAGAGCACAGCAGACTGCACCTCAGACCAAAAAAAAACATCACCTGAGAACCTGATGCAACTATAAAGATGTCAGGCAAAAATATCCGACAAGAACCTTGGGGCGACTAGCTTATGAAGACAATCACAAAAAACTCCAATCTTATGCACACCGCAAATCTAGGCTTCAGGGTTTTTGACAAGAGCAAAGAACAAAAATATCTTCAGCGCCTCCAGCTGCCAAAAGAATAAAGGCCGACCTGTTTGACTACCATGAGTATTTGAGAACTTTATATGATACATGAGAAAAAATATATATCTGGCAACAGTTCCCCTTCTGCTACAGTTCAAATCTAGAATATACGCAAGCTTTGCATCTATCGGCATTACTTTTTGTAAGCAATATTACAAACAAAATGGAAGGCGAGGGCGGTTATGATTGCGAATGTAGCGGATCAGATCATCACTGTTGTTCTTGTGGTAAATAATTGCATTACTCAGTTGCTTGATAGCTTCTCTTTTCTCTTGCACCCTAGCTGATATCTCTTCTTCTTTCTCGTCAATTGTCTTCTCAAGCTGAACCATCTTCTTTTTCACCTCAGAAGCACTTCTCACCACTTCTGACAAAACATTTTCTTTCTCTCTCAACCTCATACCTAGCACATCATTCTCCTTGACCAATTCTTTCTGTTCAGCAAGATGGTGATGTAACCTGTTCCTTAAGAGTTTGAGCTCTTCACTGCATGCAAATGAACGGGCAGAGAAGTGGGAAATACTCTTATTGAAATGTGATTCTAGTTCATCCAATTGATCAACCAGTGTGGAGATTCCGGACTCAGCATTTCCTTTTATTTGTACGAGAGTTTCTTCCAGCGAGTTGATCTGTCCAGAAAATTTCTGTATTTTCTGTTCAAGATACTGCATCTCTCTATGTGATGTTTCCACTGCCATCACATAGCTGTCCTCTTTGCTTTTGCTTTCTGCCTCAGTAACTCTAAGCTTCTGCTTGGCTAGCTGGAGCTGAGCTTCAAGTTCTTGGACATGATTGTGTAGCTTTCTGTTCTCTTTATTTGCATATATATTTTCCTCCTCTAAATGACGATGTTTCTCCAAAATTTCTGTGTATTTGTCCTCCAGTTTATCTATCTGCTCAATGTGATTCCTCCTAAGTACCTCAAGGTGTGATGCCCTTTTGGATACTTCTCCATATGCATACTGGAGTCTCTGGCAGCTGCCAAGAATTCCTCTGAGGTTCTGCTGGACACAAGCAATTGCTATCTCACGATCTGTAATTTTTTGCTTTACTTGATCTTCGAAATCTTTCATTAATGACAATTTTTCCATGTATGCTTCAGTAATAATTTTCATATTCTCCTCCACTTTGTTCTTCTGAGAAGATAATAGATCAATTGCCTTCTCCAAATCTTTTGTGTTAGTATTCATGTCATTAATTTTACTAGCAGTTTCAGCTTGAACTGTCTTGAGCTCCTCAGTTAAGTTTGACACTTTCAATATTGCCTCCTCCAACTGCTTGTTCAAGCTGGAATTGTTTTCCATGTGAACTGAAAGTTCCTCCTTCAGCTGCGCCATCTCACTTTCAAGATTCTTGATAGAATCCTCTGACTTCTCTAGTTGTGTTAGTGTGGCATCCTTCTCTTTGTGTGCCATCTTGACCTCCTCCTGCAGCTCAATCTTGATTACCTCGAATTGCTCGGTCAAGGTAAAATTATTTTTCTTTAAGTCATCATTAGTTTCCTGTAGAGTTGAAAGGTTCTCAATTTGCTTTTCTAGCACCATCTCCATGTTCCTCGCAGAAGCCAGAGATTGCTGTAACTCTAATTGAGCTGCATCCTTCTCTTCACGTAGTGCTGCAATCTCAGCATGTAGACTAGTCCTTATCTCCTCCATTTGCTGGTTCAGCCTATAATTGTTATCCTTCATATCTTCATTAAATAGATGCAAGATTGAAATTTTCTCTCTTCCTTGCTCTAACTCCATTCCGAGATTCTCCATAGAAATCTCAGACTGCTGCAAGTCTGAAAGTGCTTTGTTCTTCTGTTCTTGTAGTGATAAAATTTCAGCATGAGAACTAACCTTGGCGTCTTCAAGTTCCTTCTCCAGGTTAGCAATACTCTTTTGCAGATCTTCATTAGCAAGCTGCAGAATATAATTCTGTTCTCTCTGTTTCTCTAATTCCTCTTCGAGGGTCTTAATTGAAGTGTTTGACTGCTGCAAATTATCAAGTGCTCGTTCCTTCTCTCCTTGTAGCACAATGATCTCGTCCTGCAGGTTACTTCTAGCCTCTTCTAGTTGCCTCTCCAAACTAGAAATTTTCTCTAGTAATTCTTCATTAGCTTGCTGAAGGGCTAAAACTTGGTTCTGTTTCTGTTCCCACTCACATTCCAGGTTCTTAAGATAAGCTTCCAACTGTTGTACCTGTAGGAGTGCAGCATTTTTCTCCTCTTGGTGTACTGTAATCTCATTATACAAATTGGTCTTCGCGGCTTCAAGGTTTTCAATGGCTTCCTGAAGATTTGAAATTTGTTGGTTTTGCTCTTCTAACTTATTACCAAGCTCAACAGTGGAAGCTAAAGCTTCATTCTTGTGTCCTTGTACTGTTGCAAGCTCATTTTGTAAATTGGAATTTGCCAACTCCAAGTCTTCATTATTCTTCTGCATAACTGAAATTCGCTCAAGTTCTTGTTCCAAGTCATTACCAAGATTCTTAAAAGAAGCTTCTAGCTGCTGTAGCTCTGATGCCAGAGAACTTCTCTCTTTTTGCAGCACTGCTATTTTACCATTCAAAGCACCATTTGTTGATTCTAGTTCCTTAACACTTGAATGTGCCTTCTCCAACTCATTTAGACACTTGGAATGTTCGGAAACTAGCCTTTCTTTTTCTTCTGCTGCAGCTCCACGTTCTATGTTCATATTGTTCATTAGCTCCTCTTTCTCTGCAATCAGACCATCTCTCTCCACCCCTAGAAGTTTAAGTTTGCTCTCAAGTAAATGTTTTTCTTCCATCAAGGTGCTGTTTTCAGCTTTTGTTTCAGCAATAGTTGCCTTCAGTTGAGAACATTCAGTATCTAAATTCTGCTCACATGCTTTCAGGTTATCATTCTCCCTTGAGAGCATAAAGTTCTCGTTCTTCATCATCTCAATTTCTGATAACAAGGTCTGCACTTCTTTCTCAGCTAGCTGGGCCTTCTCGAGTTGGGATGACAAGAAGGTGCATTTCTCTTGGTGTACTGTAACCTCATTGGACATATTGGTCTTCGCTGCTTCGAGGCTTTCAATGACTTCCTGAAGATTTGAAATTTGATGGTTTTGTTCTTCTAACTTATTACCAAGCTCAACAGTGGAAGCTAAAGCTTCATTCTTGTGTCCTTGTACTGTTGCAAGCTCATTTTGTAAATTGGAATTCGCCAACTCCAAGTCTTCATTATTCTTCTGCATAACTGAAATTCGCTCAAGTTCTTGTTCCAAGTCATTACCAAGATTCTTAAAAGAAGCTTCTAGCTGCTGTAGCTCTGATGCCAGAGAATTTTTTTCGTTTTGCAGAACTGCTATTTTATCATTCAAAGCACCATTTGTTGATTCTAGTCCCTTAACACTTGTCTGTGCCTTCTCCAACTCATTTAGATACTTGGAATGTTCGGATACTAGCCTTTCTTTTTCTTCTGCTGCAGCTCCACGTTCTATGTTCATATTGTTCATTAGCTCCTCTTTCTCTGAAATCAGACCATCTCTCTCCACCCCTAAAAGTTCAAGTTCGCTCTCAAGTAAATGTTTTTCTTCAGTCAAGGTGCTGTTTTCAGCTTTTGTTTCAGCAATAGTTGCCTTCAGTTGAGAACATTCAGTATCTAAATTCTGCTCACATGTTTTCAGGTTATCATTCTCCCTTGAGAGCATAAAGTTCTCGTTCTTCATCTTCTCAATTTCTGATAATAAGGTATGCACTTCTTTCTCAGCTAGCTGGGCCTTCTTCAGTTTGGATGACAAGAAGGTGCATGTCTCTTGGTGTACTGTAACCTCATTGGACATATTGGTCTTCACTGCTTCGAGATTTTCAATGGCTTCCTGAAGATTTGAAATTTGTTGGTTTTGCTCTTCTAACTTATTACCAAGCTCAATAGTATAAGCAACAGCTTCATTCTTTTGTCCTTCTACTGTTGCAAGCTCATTTTGTAAGTTGGAATTTTCCAACTCCAAGTCTTCATTATTCTTCTGCATAACTGAAATACGCTCAAGTTCCTGTTCCAAGTCATTACCAAGATTCTTAGAAGATGCTTCTAGCTGCTGTAGCTCTGATGCCAGAGAATTTTTCTCGTTTTGCAGAACTATTATTTTATCATTCAAAGCACCATTTGTTGATTCTAGTCCCTTAACACTTGTCTGTGCCTTCTCCAACTCATTTAGATACTTGGAATGTTCGGATACTAGCCTTTCTTTTTCTTCTGCTGCAGCTCCACGTTCTATGTTCATATTGTTCATTAGCTCCTCTTTCTCTGAAATCAGACCATCTCTCTCCACCCCTAAAAGTTCAAGTTCGCTCTCAAGTAAATGTTTTTCTTCAGTCAAGGTGCTGTTTTCAGCTTTTGTTTCAGCAATAGTTGCCTTCAGTTGACAACATTCAGTATCTAAATTCTGCTCACATGCTTTCAGGTTATCATTCTCCCTTGAGAGCATAAAGTTCTCGTTCTTCATCATCTCAATTTCTGATAACAAGGTCTGCACTTCTTTCTCAGCTAGCTGGGCCTTCTCGAGTTGGGATGACAAGAAGGTGCATTTCTCCATTGTATCTTGTAGCTGATTGCTCAAATCTCCCTTCATGTTATCCAGAGCTACTATTGTAATCTTCAGGTCATCTCTCTCTTTTTCAATAACTTGCTTCTCAACGGACAATGTCCTAATCTCATTCTCCATGGGTGTTATTGTTTTGTGTGATTCTCTTGCCTCCCTCTCTGCAGTTTCAACCAATAATTTTAGATTTTCATTCTCAGATGACAAATTTGCAACATCTGAACTTAACTCTACCCTTGTAGCTTCTTTATCCTTGATTGCTTTATCCAGTAGCTGCTTCAGATCAGATATTTTATTTGCTTGTTCTTCTGTGTTTTGTTTCAGCTTCTCAATTTCTGATTCCACACTTTGTTCTTTGCCTTGGCGATCTTCAACAAGCTTCTGTTTCCAGCCATTTTCTTCACTATGTGCATCTTCTACCTTTGTCTTAGGAACATCATTGTCTGATCTGTCTCCCTCGTCATCTGAATCAGATGGATCCGAACCACTGGAACTGTGCCCAACATTTTCTAGTTTATCAATTAGCTGTTTGTAGTGCTTGTGAAGGTACTCATATTCTTCATGGAAGCCCTTTACAAGGGAGGAAAGTTTTGATTTCTTGAAGGCATTTCCAGAATCATCTGAAGTTTCAATCTCAGCCAATTCATTCTCCTCGTCTATCATCCGTAGAATGTTTTCCACGTTATCATCAACATCTGGGGGAAAACCAAACAGAAACTCATTTCAGACAACAAATGTCTAGGGAATTTATTGATCAGAGTTATTCTAGAAGAACAAAAATATAGCATTTTTCATCAGGAATGAATGAAAAAATGCATAAGCCTTATCAGCGTGCTACTGATGTTTGAATTATGTAAGGGATCATCCAACCAGAACAACAAAAGAACAGGGTTACAGGGATATTATATTTACAAGAATAATTTGGTGTAGGAACGAATTGCAAATTGTGATACAAGCACAAGAACCTATATAACAATTGAAGTGAGTTAAATACTAGTCAAGAGAATACCTTTTTTGTTCTCCAGAAGATGTTTGGACTTCCTAAGTTTGTGTTTCTTCGTCATGTCGAACCGCTGAATATTCTTATAATGGCAAACAATTGGTATCTGCTTGCAGAGGAGATGATCTATTCAAAATTGATCATACTTGAGGTGATATGATGCTCTAGCCTCAACTCCAGATTGTGCTTTTACTCGTGAACGAGAGACGTCTCTGAGTGAACAGTGTAAGCAGCATAAGAATATAACTATTGAGGTGCCTAATCGTATCATCCCAGAGAAGAGCTCACCTAGAACAGCAAAAAAGAGAACTCTGACAAGAAACCATTTGAAGATTATTTGAAAAGCATCGAAGCACCTTAGCAAAAAAAAAAAAGACAGTATAGAGTATAATTGATTATCCAACTTCCTTTAAAGGGCAACAGTATCGTGCATTCTCTTAGTTTTGACATACAAACGGTTGAAACATTGAAACAATAAGGTCATCTGATGATGGAAATGCAAGCTGCCTTCTGGAAGGTTAGAAAAAAGTATCTGGGGTTTTATTTACAGACATTATCACTTACTAAATTTGTTATCTTTGCACTTGGCCTATTATACACGCGAATCACATATCTATGCTGCAGCACAAAATGTTTAATTAGCGTATCAAACATGATCTCACTGAACCATAAAAAGGGGTGATATATAGAGATTAAGGCTGCATTCGTTTAAGAGGGAACAATCCATTCCTCCTGGCACGTAAAATAGAGCTATAAATTATCATATAATTAATTAAATATTATCTTTAAAAACTTAAAAAATATATTAATATATTTTTTAAAAACAGATTTCATATAAAAAAATCTTTAAAAAAAGACATCGTTTAGCAGGGCATTATTCCAACGCAGCCTAAGGTAGGCTTTCAGCCAGTCTTTTTGTTTAGAAAAGAACGTACTATAGCTCAATAAGTATCAAGGAAGAAACCTAAAAAAATTAAAAGGGTAAAAGAAGAATCAATGCCTAGAACGCAAACAGAGAAGACTATGGCTATCACCCTCTGCCTCTGCGCCCCTGGCCAATCTGCCATCTCTGTACCACTTGACGCATCAAGAACACCCATATCACAAGGACCCTTTACCCAACCAGTAGTACACACTAGTACTGTCCAAGAACTGATCAAGAAAGCAAAAAAAAAAAAAAACACGCAGGACAAATGAACAAACTTACCAAACGAAATTTAAGGGTCCTCCTCTCTGTCCACAACCACTCCTTGAATCTGAGCTAAGATCTGAGAAGAAGAAGAAAAATTTAAGGGTGAACAAGAAGCGGAACCGAGAAGAGAAGCAAACCGAAGAAGCAGAGATGCAGAAACAGAAACCTGACAAAAGCCAAGAGGCGTTACCTGCCTGAAGGATGGACCGTTCGTCTAACTTGATGAAGCTAAACAAAAGCTAGAGATTGCAGTGGCGGCGGCACGCTGATCGCCGCCTACTTCTATGGTGCGTAGACTCTAACGTGTGGGCAGAGTTAGGAACGCATCCAGAAGTGAACAACAATTTGTCCTTTTGAGCATTCGCCAGTGGCAGCATCAACCTGAAAGGACCCCTCGTACCCGTACATTATTACGGGAATGCCACTAAACCAGTGAGCCTAAACAGTGCTCCCGCCATTCCAAACGCAGAGATGGACACACGACACGGTCACTGCCATGTGGGGCCCAGGAACTGTGTGGTCTGAGCTAGCGCGGTGTGGGTGCCAGCTAAGCAGGTGGCCGGCCTTTTTGTCTCGTCCTTGCGCTGACGTGGCGTTTCCGCCTTTGGGCTCCCGCCTTAATGGCGGGAAGGCGTTTCAAGGCAAGGATCCTCTGCATCGAGCGTTGGATGCGACTTCGTAATCAGATGCTCTGATGAGTCCTCATGGTACAGATCCTTCTAATAATCGCTAGGAGATCGATGTGAACAGTTGCACAAAATGCAATTTTTGTAGGTAATGGATCCAAAAAACAAAATGCAATTTTTTTTGGCTACTAATTTTTGTGTGGTGGTAGCACAATGTGGAGTATTGCTGTATTACACGTCTTGAAATCCATTGTTGTTTGACACAGAAGATCATTGCCGGGCGAAGCCAGAAGTTGTGTGTGTGGTGAGGGCTGACGAGGACGGCATGCTTGATTCCTGGCTGGAATTTAAATGGCGCTCTGCGTTTTTTTGTTCTTGCTGTCTCCTTCCGTCCTCCACGAGGAATCCTTTTCTTGTGGATTCAATTCCGCGGCATCAAATCGAAACTGCGTTACGATCAGTCTACCGATGCGGGTGACAAAATGGTATTATGTCTAGATTAATCCCTGCTTTAACTGAAGATCAGTTTCATAAAATCGCATATGGAGCCTGCAGTGAAGGCGCCAACAGAGAAGGGGACATTCTGTGACCGTATCAGCAACGAAACTGATCGCTGACGTAGACGATGGATATCCTGTATATTTGTATTACTACTTGGTTGGTTCCGTTACGTCATCCACCACTGAGATCATGCGTTCTTACGACGAGTAACCTTTTTGAGGTGAATTATCAGACCATCTTACGTAAACATGCCAAAATCCAGTTCTTTTTAAGAGCAAATCCTCCATCTATCTCTATATGCAACTCATTTAGGCTTCAGAGTTTCTCTTCAAGCTGAAAACTACATCTTGGCAGCAGACCAGATTGTTTGGACGGTGGAAGAATTGCGAATTCGGCGCAGATCCAATCCGAGCCCAGATCTCCTTCCATCGCCCATGATGAAACAGAACAAGCACTGACCTGTAGCGGGAACTTGGAGACAGATTCTTTTCTGAAAGGCTTTAACTTCAGACAGATTATTGGCGCGTAATCGTGGGTGCACCATGTGACCGTGACCTGTGGGATCCATCGCTCTCTGGACTCAAGTGCAAGAGAAGACAAGACCCTGAACATGCTAACTATGCTACCAATGTGATACAGTATTACATAGTATATGAGATGCATGTGCACATGCACTGAGTGTTACATGAGCATGGATTTATTAGCTGTTTATCTTTGTTTTTGTCTGTATTTCTTTTGTACTCAATACCTAAAGAGAATGGAATAGATTGGGCCGTTGGTGGTTCATGCCTCTCACGTTCTCACAAGGGAGAAAAATAGAAAACGTGAAGGATCAAGTGAATATAAGAGTATTATTAGGCAAATTAAAGCGCATGTGCCTGTTCTGATTATCAGATATTCCTACTCCAGGCTGTTGTTGTATGATGGATCCAAAAAGTTCAGAGTTGCTGACGAGGGCGGTAGTCGTAGCGTACACGATTACCTCAAGTTGTTACTGAGGACACAAGTTGTGTTAAGTATGTAAGTCAAGTCCGGCTTTGCTTGACATTTTTTCCCCTCTTTGGAGTACATATGAGGTAGGCTCGAATGGGATTGGGAAAAAAAATTGGAAATTCGCAGCACATTGCAGTGGTTGTACTTGTCTCCGCTATCAATTGGCCCAACGGCTACATGATCATACTCCAGTACATACAATGGGTGTAGTTTGGTTTCTTCTATTTGCAGTTATTATCCTCTCGCTGTCACTGTGACCTCCTTGTAAAGTTGCAACCATCCTTCAAAGAGCAGTCTTGAATCTTGACCAGAACTAAGCACTAGGACCAAAAGTTACAAGCTTCTATACTAGTTCCTCCCTCTGCTGGCGTCGATCATATCTGAATTTCGCATTATATTCCACATCTCCACGATTTTTCAGTTTGAAAATGCATTGAGGCATTAATCAGTTCGTATGGGCCCACTATCCTTTGACTGGGCCACTGGGCCATGTGGCTCATGAGAGAGAAGGGCGAGGAGGCACGTCAAGTGAAGAAGCTAGGCTAGAAGGAAATTAGATCCTGGAGGTGATGGCCCAAGAAGAGAAAAACGGAAGGGAAGAGAGATTGGGCCAAATGATGATGGCCAAGGTGAACAGTGCACTACAACTGATTTTGATGGAATATGAATTCAAGAGAATGAGTTGAACTCAAGGAGCGTGATGGCCCCAAAAATGGGAACACAAACAAAATACGAAAGATAACATTTTTTTAAAAAAAACTTTACCTCATGTTGGAGGACATCATAGTAACTTAGAGTGAATTTCATATTTGAATCCCTCTTTTAAGCAAAGTTTCACCTTGCATCTCCTTTAGTCCATATAATCACTTTGGACCACTTATCTAACCCTTTTAGGACCTGTTTTGGGAACTTTAGATATCTAGTAGGTGAAAGTACATCTAGATATCTAGTGGATTTTGGTGATAAATGACAATATAATTAGAGAACTAAATGCTTTGAATAAGTTAAGTGAATGATAATCTTGTAATATGGAGACCCATATTGACTTGAGGTGATTTAAATTTATTTTGGACTCAATCAATAGTTAGTGTTGTGTCTAAGTAGTCTAAAATAACCTTGATGTTGTAAAGAGAGACAATACACTACACTTACAAAGGAAAAATGGGCTATACTTGAACTTTGATTGGAAGTTCCAATAGTTTGTACCAGAACTTCAGATCTGAGCTCATTGTTTGCCATTAGAGGGTTGACTAGAAGTCTAGGTCTTTGTGACCACAAGTTCCAGTTATTTCTCTAAACTGAGACAACAACCTCAAACCTGAAGCTCAGATCTTTTGGATATGAAGTTCTAGCCCCTATTCTAGCTTCTAGTCGAAGTGTTCAATTGGAAGTTTTGGTCTTTTAGACCTAAACTTCTTCTAGTGTTTGAATATATAATGGTTATTTATGGGATAGGTGAGTATTTAACTCCACCTACCTCTATTTTGAGGGATAGGCTAACATATCTTTTAAACCTACTTTCTTAACTTCTCTAGGGTTTCTAGCCCCCTCCACTAGGATTCTTGAGCCAAAAATCTTGTGAGAGAGGGTTTTGGATATAGTGAGCTTGAGACCTAGGGTTTTTGAAATAGCACTTGGATCGATGTCCATCTATCGTTATCACAATTATTACTCTTGGTGGATCTTCACCTAGCTAACTAGACGTCACCCGCAAGTATCCGTTTATGTGGATTGCTCAAAAAAGTTTGTAATGTTTGCCTTACCGCCGCAAAAAAAGAGGTAAGATTGAGTAAAGACGAGCTAATTTCTAGAGGTTTGCTTGGTAGAACAAGCTTCACTGAAAGAAATTATGGGTTGTTAGCCCTTTGACCTAGGTGATTGAGAGGAAACCCACTAATCATTGGTGGTTACTTAGATATTAAAGCTTTCGCCTAGTTATTAGCTTGGAAAGGCAAGGGATTAATCAAGATTCGATTTCTTAGAGCTCCTCAATAAGAGTAGGATTAAAAAAATCCAAACTTCAATAAAAAATCCTTATATCCTTTAGTCGTGATTATTCTTTGCCAGTTCTTGCATTTTTCATAGTACCTCCTAATTGCAAACCTTGCCCTTGAGCCCTCCTTGAGGAGACACTCTTAAGGGACTAGAAGTTCTAGTATTAAAGACTAGAAGTTCTGATCAGCTTTTCCTATGTTGAATAGCAGAAGACGACTGGAAGTTCTTTAGGACTGAAGGTTCCAGTGAATTCGAATCTATTGTGAGTGAGTTTTAGAAAAGACTATTCACTCCTAGGTGACATCAAGGTTCGTTCTTTTAGTAGGAATCTAGCTGGTTAGAATTTGAAGAAGTTGAAAAACTATCCGACTTCTAGTTTATTTTCTAGATTCTATAACAACTTCTTATAATCTATATAAAAAGGTAGACTATTTAGGAGAGCTTTTTAATTCTAGGAGAAGCTCCTAGAATCTATAGCTGTTGAAGCCCCTTAGTTTCATATCGGACACTTTTACTCTTTTCATTAAGGTCGGTCCTAGCATGCCACTATGATCTTCTCCCTTTGCCACGCTCCTTTTGTCTCCACTTATCCAGGTTTGGGGATCCAAAGTGGAAAAAAAAGGAGTAAGGTAGAGAGATCCAAAGTGCAAATGTGAGCTAAATAGGGTTGAAGTTATAAATTTGGTAAAAGAACGAAGGATGACAAAAACTCTATTCCCCTTGTTTCATAATACTCATCATTTTGGACAAGATTGAGGTCAAACTTTTTAGAATTTTGATAACAAATAAGTTTTAAAATATTTGATTTAGAAATATAAAAACTATATATATATATATACTTTAATAAAATCATATATTTCTTAACATTTCTATATATATTGTCAGTGAAGTAAAGACTAGGGGTCCTATCCTATAGGCCTAAAGGTGTCTAGGTGATGTTTGCATATCCCCCGGTGTCTTGCTCCTAGGGCCCTCTTTACAGAGCCCTGAGTTCATACCTATTTTAGGGTCCGAGTTAAATAGACTTGGCTAGAGTGCCAAGCTAATCAGCCTGAGCTAGTGCCTAGGCCATTCAGTTTGAGCTAGCTAGCCCAAACCTCCACCCCTAAGCTAGTCTCTATGAGGGAACAACCCCATGTAAGCTGGTTAAGTTCACACACTCCTCTTAAGGTCTTGGTGGCAAGAACCTAGGGGTTAAGCGCGTCGAACTATTCTAACTTCCGTATTCAATACGGTAGGCTTATATACCCTCACTAGCACGACGCATATACATTCGAGATGGTCAAGACGATAAGACAGATATCTATCATGATAGGTGTGCGGCGTGTGACAGAACGAATACTGCCCCACGCTTATTGTAACAAGGAGGTGGGAGCGTTGTTGAACCACACCACATCTTTTGCCCTTTATGTGTTTGGCTAACTCGCTGCACAGCGGGCCCCATCGAGTGAGCTTATGCGTGCTACTGCCTAGCGGAGTAGAGCCTATAGAGCATGCTTCTAAAAGGATTAGACTGATTATACCTAAACTCTATATGTAGGGCCCATAAGCCTCGGGTCATGAACATTTATTTCTGTCTATTTTGGTATGCTAAGAATATATAAGGGGAGGACGATGGACATAAAGAGAGAAAGCCACTTTGAAATTCTTAGCCATTGTAACCCACATAAAAAAAGTAGGAACAGTAGGGTATTACACCGCTAAGTGGTCCGAACATATCTAAATAAATCCACATTTATCTTTCAAATAGCGACTGAAGCTGCATTAACTCTATAATCTATTCATGCGATTGAGCCTTACCCTATGTTATAAACTCATAAGGAGGTTACATAGGTCCCGCTCTTAGTGCCTATCCACCAACAGCTAGTGCACCAGGTAGAGGGTTGTTGTTTTGTTTCACGTGTGTTTCAATATTTGGCTGTTTTGGTTGAAAGAGCCAGAAAATGATAGGTGGATGTCGTTGCCACCGCTATGACTCAGACAAGTCAGAGGAGGCTATAAGACACCCTGCACTGCCACTATCGTCACATCATGAGTCATTGACCCACCGACGATACTAATGTGCCTTGGTGTGTTCCCTACACTTCAAAGCTGAGGGAGGAGGCGTTGGCCTTATAACTATGGTTGTGGCCATCCCTTTTTGTTGAAAGCATTGTCGGCAAACAGAGCAACCGATGGTGATCATACTAGTGAGAGCATGCTAGCCACTAGTTTGGCGTTGCCTAGACATAGGGGAGCAAGTCCGTGCTTACCACACAAGCACTCATTAGACATGCCCCATTCTAGTTGGCAGCCGAAACTCTTGAAGGGAGATAGTTGTCAGAGGTTGCTAATCTTGTTAGCACGATGCACTACCAGTTAACTACCAACCGTGTGTGCAGGTGCCTAGGCCAATTGCATTACTGCAATAAGACAGAGGATGAGGATTTGAGGTAGTCCAGTTTCTAAACACGTGGACAAATCAATCAAAATTTTGGCCCAGCACGCGCAACAGCAAATATTTACTCATCATGTGGACAAATCAATCAAAATTTTGGCCCAGCACGCGCAACAGCAAATATTTACTCATCATGCTAAAGCCCAAATTTCTTCCCCTCTTCTCTAGAACTGCCGACAGACAAGAGTTTTATTTGACCACATATATACATTTAGCGACAGACGTATATGTTCACAACAACAGATGATCAGTCCGTGTTGGCAGAATTACGGACAGATAGTTCATCACAAAACTTTAACTACAAACAATGTGAATTGCATTCTTTCTCAACAGTAATCTGACGCGGAATCTAGGTCATGGTATAGTGATAGTTAGAGCACCTCTAATCAATGCCTATTCCTCTAAATTAGATAGGCTAGCCCTAATTTGTGATTCTAGTTAACCAACTAGGGTTCTCAACTAGCCTAGCTTCGCGATCCAAGCCATGTTCAGGACTAACTGACCGAGCAGATTTTTTATTTGCTACCACCAGTACTATCTATACAGTTAAAACTAGCATGGTGATCCACGTAAATACTGCTAACGTTGTTATAAAATTTTCTCACGTAATAGCAAATATATCTTCACACCTTATTATGAAAAAAATATTGAAAATGACTATAATTTTGAATTATAGCCCAACTTAATCAAAAGTATGCGTCTGAAGATTTTTCTATTATAACTTATTTATTTCTAGTTTGTGTTGAGTTCTAATCATCTATCAGTACATATGAATTGAATTTTATATAGTTAATATAATCAATCTTGATTATATTCGTGCCTTCTAGTAGTAGTATTAGTTTCTAATTGTTATTTCTAGGAAAACCACCCTCTTGTATGTAGGTGTGTATTATAAATGGAATGAGACGTACAAAGTATTTGTATGTTGAAGATGAAAACCTGACTTGTTGCCCACTGCAAAATGCTGCCGCAAGTAGACAATCTGAAAAAAAAAACAATTTCTCACGAAATAAATTAGTGCCTAATAATTTGTTTTGAAGCGAATAGTAGATGGATGGCATGAATGGCTTTTGGTTTATAATAAGTTGACTCCATCTAAGGCGTAGTTTGTATCCATAATTTTATTTCGTGAAATTGAAAGGAACTCTATATCACGTAGATAGGTTTTGATGATCCATTTATATGTATACTGGACAATCAAGGTATTTTTATTTCCTTAGAGTTACATATAAATTTTAAAATTTTTTAATTAACGTGAGAATTTTTAATTATTTTTATAGGATTAATGGAGCTCGTCTCTAAAGTAAAGATATATACTCTTCTCTCAATATTATTTATTTTTAATTTAAATTTAAAATATTTCTAAATTACTACGTGAACTCTTTTCTGATTTTCTAATCCAAAATTTATATATCTCAAAATTCAATTTTTACATGGACTCTTTCTCTCAATAATATTTATTTTTAAATTTGAATTTTATATATTTCTAAATTGTATTTATACATGGACTCTCAATATTATTTTATTTTTAATTTAAATTTCTGTTATTTAAATCATATTTCTACTTAGAATCAAATTATACTCTACTCGGACGCTTTCTCAATATTATTTATTTTTAATTGTAATTTCATATATTTCTGAATTGTATTTCTACATGATTTTCTTTGTATTTTGTTCCAAATTTTAGGTATTGTAAACTGTCTACTTTGACTTAAATTATACTCCTATTTCTCTCAATATTGTTTATTAAATTTTAGGTATTTTAAATCATATTTCTAGTTGGACTCAAATTATACTACTCTTTCTATCAATATTATTTATTTTTTTAAATTTAAATTTAAGATATTTCTAACTTGTATTTTTATATGGATATTCTCATAATTTTCAGATATTTCAAAATTTTGTTTCTATATGGACTCTTCTCGATATTATTTTATTTTCAATCCAAATTTTAATTATTTCTAAATTATATTTATAAATGAACTCTTCTTTTAGTTTTCTTTGTTTTTATTTTTATTTCAATTTCAAGTATTCTAAATTGTATTTCTACTTCAATTATTATTTTTTCTTTTTCTTGGATTAATGTAGAAATTTCTGCTCTTTTTATTAATTCATTAAGATAATATATTCTATAGAATTTTTGGAAACTTTAGAGTAGTTGACCCCACATAATTACAACACTGACTCTGCCGTTGTAGAGGTCGTTAGATAATGACAATAGCATAAACTTAGAATTGATGCGGTTCGTAGTGATTTAGATAACCTAGCCTATTAATTCACAAACCAATTTAGTATTATTTATCCGTTAATATAAAATAAGCAGGGGAGCTAGCCCATTTGACGAGGTCAGCCGATACCGATAAAACTCCTAAATACGCTACTAAAACATTGTTTCGATCTACGATTCATCGTGCTATATAGTCTATAGAGCTGACCCTAGCGACATTTTCGTTGGCTTCGCCTCTGAAAATAAACACATAACGTAAATACGATAATGATTGAGTGGGTTTTGCGTCCTTTGCCGTTTGGCGAGAGCAGAGCAGGCAGCCGCCATCCTGACACGCACACTCTCGGTTCTCTCTGTCTCGGTATCGGAGCTGTCGCGCTCGCATTCGTGACAGCGAACAGGCAAAGCCCCCGCGCGATCGGCTTCCCAGATTTCCCAAACCAAAACCAACCAAACCTCGGTTAGGGCTTTGGCTGCCACGACCACGACGGTTCGCTCCACCTCCCCTCCCGGTCGCGATGGCCACCGGCGAGCTCGACCCCGTCGCCCGCGAGGCCGAGCTCGCGCGCCTCCCCGGCCCGAAGCTCGTCGACCACCTCTGCACCACCCACCGCCGGGCCGACTACGAGGCGGCCGCGCGCGTGCTCGATGCCCGGGACCGCTGGTTCAAGGCCGCGCTCGCCGAGAACGAGGACCTGCGGAGGAAGTGCGACGCGATGCTGGGCGCGCAGCGCCCCACGCGGGAGGAGGCCGAGGAGCAGCCGCGCCCCGGGATCGCCGCCCCGGGCCCTGGCACGGCGGGGGGAATCGAGGAGTCAGAGGAAGGGGAGGTGAAAAGCGCCCATTTTATTGACCTCTGCGGCGAGGAGGAGGAGGCGGGCCGCGGCGCTGGTTCAAGGGTTCCGATCAGGGAGGCACGCGAAGACGCGGAAGGGGACGAGGACGACACCGTGCCGCTGAGCCAGCTCTGGAAGAGGAGGCGGCTAGGTGAGCCCGGGGCTGTGAAATCGGAGAAAGGAGATGGGGAGGTGCAGCACAATTCGGTCGATTCTGGAGGGAGTGATCCACGGAAATGTACTCCTTTGAGGACGGATGTTCCAGAAGCATTAACTGCGCAGATGGTGAGTAAGCCTGAGGATTCAATGGTAGCAGCTTTCGTGCAGGGTAAGGGAACTGTGCGAACGGAGAATGTGGATGGGGAAATGCCCAGAGCAGTGCTACATTCTGCGGGAGAAGTTGTCTGGAGCACTTTGCAGAAAAGAAAATTTGGCAGGAAAGAAGGTTCATCTGTTGTTCCACGGGACACTACGTCTTCCCAAGCAAGAAGTACAAGCCTTACACCCAAAAAAGAAGGTTCATCGGCTGTTCCAGGTTACACTACATCTTCCCAAGCAAGAACTACGAGCCTTAGAAGTACAAGCCTTACACCCAAAAAAGAAGGTTCATCGGCTGTTCCAGGTTACACTACATCTTCCCAAGCAAGAACTACGAGCCTTACACCCAAGAAATGCAGGGAATCAATGAGTCCAGGTGGTAAGCTTGATTCTACTCCGACTAAAGTTGGGGAATCAAACAAGAGGGAGGGAGAATTGCAGAACAAATCAATCAATTCTAAGCCAAATGATGTGCTAAAATATCAGGATAAAGAAGATGCTAGAATGGTACAGAAAGGGGATCTCTCGATGCAGACAGGAAACAGTGCAATGCACAGTGCACCTGGTGGTTCTTCTAGAGCTGGTTCAAAAAATGGTGTTCCAGCAAGGGGAGTTAATCAGCCACCAAAGGGAAATGACCAAATGAACAAGATGTCAATGGTGGAATTATCATCCAAATGTCGGTATGAGAAAGTTGGGGCTGACGTGCAGAAGTGCTCACCTCTACCAAGACAAAGTGAAGAAGGAAATGTAGCAAGGGGAGTAGTTTCATTTGAAGAGACTAGAATGGCGACGGTTCATCCTCTGAGCATTCGCAATCTCAGGACCAGAACTTCGAAATTTAAACAAAGGAGGTGGTGAATTGTCAAAGAAATTGGTTATTGAAGGGTCGCCAAAATATGGAGAAAAGAATAATGATGCTGGTTCAGAGAAAAGTTCATCTTCATTAAGACAGTGAGGGTGTGAAAATTATTGGTGAAGGGCTTCAAATGAAGATCCAAGGGTGGGAAGATTGTCACCTTCGATCCTAAGCAACTACTCAACAGGTGAACGAATGCAATCAGTGAGTAATGCTGAATTATGCAGCTTGACAACAACAAAAGCTTTGTTTGAACCTGGGTCTTCATGTACGCCTTTAAAGCGCGTGATTTTTCCACCTTCCAGTAGTAAAAGCATTTCTATCCAGGCAAAAAGGGAAAGAAATTTGTTACCTCCAGCTACGACAAGGCGCTGGGAAACCGCTGCACATATGATTGCCTCACTTAGGGGAAACATGGAGCTCTCTATGCAAGCTCTCTGTGCTCTTTACTGCCAAAGGAAGTTAGTAGTCATATCAACTGAAGGACAACAAACTGGGACTACTGGACTCACCAAAATTGATGCCTTCAGGTTTGTTAAAGTTAATTTCGCTGAATGTTAATTCCATGCTTCTACAAACTATGTGCAGACTTAATTTGAACCGTAGACTGTTTCTGAGATTTATTTTTTCCATATGTGAGGTATAAATAGCAAAATATTTATTATCAGTGAAGTATCTCTATCTGGTTTACTAGCTAATCAAGTTCTTTTAACGGAATTAATCATGTCTTGGTCTTTGTTAAACTGGGAAGTCAAGAAGAAATTAGTTGTGCAAGCTGCATTAAAAGATGTTTACCAACTGTACAATCATAAAATCATTTAAAGCTACTAGCTGGTGATAATGGTTTAGAAGTTAAGGAGTGTTCCACAAGAGGTTAGATTTGTGCATTGCTGTTGGAAACCTTTAAATTTATTTGAAGCTTTGATTCAACATATGGTACTTTACTGTGTCATGATTTCCTAATTGATTAGTTCGGAGAGAAATAGAGACAATCCATAATTTGATTATCATGAATTCTCTGTATAACCCCACTTAACGAAAATTCCATTTGCCTTTTTTAAAAAAATCCGAGAATTGTGTTCTTGATACCTTTAGAATATGAAGTTCAGTCCAACTTGAGAGAGCACAGTCATTCCATGGCGCATTATTTTAGCACTATTCTGTATAAGCAAGATATGGATTTCGAATACTTATGCTGAATCTTAAAGTATTCATGAAAAAGAAACAGCCAAAAGAGGTTGTTGAGTCAAAGCAGAACTTGTTTTGCCAATGGCCAAAATGCAGTTTACTTTGTAGATTATGAGGTACACCAATGTTTCATACTTGTATTGCCATGTCACAACTACTAGCAGTGCATAGGATATTAGAGGGCAATAATTTACATCCTTTGACCTTCCTATTATTTATTGTGATGTATTCAATAGGTTGTTTTAAAATTGCAAAATATATTTAATTTACTGGGATTTAGTGGTAAGATCTAACACGAAATTCAGTTTGGGATGTTTTAAATGTGGTGTATCTTCCTGTTTGAATACTTTGATTATGTGTGTCAGTTATCTTATCGTATCCAACTAAACATTGAATTCCTGCCATGGATTTGCTTGTGAGTTAGCAAAAACCTTTAGTTTCAACTCTGTGGTGGAGCAATTGAAATCATTAATGTTTGAAATTTGAAAAAAATTTCCCCACAAAGATTTTAGTAAGCAAATGCAAGTTTCAAATTGAACATTTACTGGTAGATTGTCTATGATTTGCATACAGTACAGTGGTAACTGGTAACACCACTCTCACTTGTAACAAACAAACAAATAATGTCTGTTCTAGAATATACTTTTTCCGTACCAAAATAATTTCATTTCTAGCCTCTAACCTTTGTCCCAAAGTTCACTTTTATTCCCTTATCTATCCTCAGTTCGTAAGTTCATAAGTTTTATTCTTTCAATACTCTTTACTTATCCCTTACCTATTCACTCACTAATACTACTTTTCTATTAATAAGGGACAATTTGTTCCTTTTTCTCTCTATCCTGTTTTGAACACTCAAGGCCAAAGATGAAGTTAGTTTCAGATGGAGCTAGTAGTAGCGTGCATCTTAAGTAGCAAAAAAGCATCACTAGCATGTGAGACTCTGGTGGAAGTTCATATAAAATGCCCCTGTCTTCAACCTGTGGTCTCTGCAATTTTTCCCTTCTGTAAAAGCAATGCAATTCCTAATGATACATGGTTCTTTTATTATACCAAAGTGATATATGTGCATTTGTCCTTTATACTGATTTCTGAAACTATACTTGTTTGATGTTGTTCACCTCAGGGCAATTAAGTTGTTAGAATTTTTTTTGAATGGTAAGCTTCAATGGCCTCTGAAAAGAACTGCCGAGGAACTAGTAAGCCATGATGCTACAGGGCCCATTTTCCTGGAGAAAGTAGCACTGAGTTTCTCCAAAGAACCGTTCGATATTTACAAGAACAAGAAGGATCCGTACTTCTGTTGACAGCAAGGAAGGGATGTGTGGTTAACATTCAGATATCCATAACTTGTCATATAGTGCGGTTACTGTAGTTTGTTGTCATGCACAGCTGCTGCTGAAACTAGCATTTTACTCCCCTTCCCTAACTACAACAACTAGCAGTCTAGGTCCTCCGTAAACCATGATTTTAGCTAATACTGATGAAGCTTGGTCGTGGTGGGCTACTATTCTATGCATTTAAATACAAATATTGAAGAAACATCGGAAGCACTACTATAGTTTGAAGCTCCAGTGCCTTTTCCACTGTTTTAAGATGTTGATGCTGCATAGTAGTATTAGTACTTTTGTTGCATAGTTTTGTGACATGCACAGAGCCTCCAGTAGCTCCCATTTTATGAGTTCTTGAGACATATTGATGGATGCAGGTATCTCTTGCAGAGTTTTTGAATTAATCACCTTACTTTTTGGTATTGGCATGCTTATCCAGCTGTTCCTGCAGTCCTCCTGCACCATGCATAGTGCCAGTGCTACAGATGCCAGCTCAAAGGCTAAGTATAGCCACCGTTCCAAGTGGAGATGAGATTATCGTTTACCTGTTACAGGTCAAGGTGGCAAGCAGGATCATGCCTGAATCTAAGCACACGAAGAACAGGGCCGTCCACTACTTGAAACCGCCTATAACGCATCGATTTGTGCACGGGTTAAACTCTTATTAGAATGCTAGTATAAATTTTGATCACTGCATTTCCAAAATTTATGCGGGCACAAACGAGACGCCCTCCTCCGCCCTCTCTCTCCTTCTTGCCCTGACCTCCGGTGCGGGAGGGAGGGGGATATAGAACACCATTGCTATTCAGGTTTGGATCATCTTGACCCGTCGTTGTTGAGAAGAAAAATGGCGCTCATCTCGAGAGCTTCTGTTCTTGTTATGCCCATCGTCGTCATGCTTGCTTCCTTGGTGAATGCTCAGGGCCCTGCACCAGCACCCACCAGTGATGGTCGGTGTCTTCTTCCTCTCCTCTTATCCTGGATCTAGTTGTTGTGGGGGGCATCAGATACTATGCATATTCACCTGATTTCATAGCTCTCCGGTGGTGCAATCGACTGCGAAGTTTTGGGAAAATAATCATAAAAGTCCTCGATAGGCGTCGTCTTCATCTCGGTTTCGTGAACTGCCAAAAAAGTTCTTTCCTATCCGACAAACACGTACGCCTCTCCGCTGGCCTCGCCGACGAATGGAGGAATCCGCAATGCTTTTCGTGCTCGGCGACGAGAATCCGAGCGTTTGCATACCAAGCAGTGGCGGAGCCACGTACGGGTCGGCTGATCCTACAGCTTTTTCATAATCACCGTTGAGTCAGAATTTTTCTATGCGAATTCATTAAATTTTGCATAAATGATCCTATTAAAATAGCAATGATAATTGATCCTAGAGGATAATATTGCTGGCCAGGATGCTTGGTCCAGGCGTGGGGCTGTGGAAGATCTTTGGCGGGAGCTCTTTTGCACTTGACAATGAACATCACCGACAAGGAGATCACTATCACCGAGGCCAAGGCCTAACGTAAAGTGTCCTAGTATTTACATAAATCCCTGTTGGAATGCTGACAGTGCTAGCGGTGTGGCTAGTTTTACAGTAACCCCTAATTTAGATCTCTATTACTCGGTCCTACAATTTTTCAAATCATCCCAATTCTTTGCTTCGACCCAATCTCATCCCAACATCTTTTTCTCTAAGGCCCAACCGCCTAGGTATCACCTAGGGAGTGGAGCATCACCTATCAGCATGGGCGTAGGTGCAGTGTGCGCTAGGCAAGTAAATGAACATGAGCAGCCATGGCGAGCATTAGTGCGAGATGCAGGAACATGTCATCTAGAGCTCAAGTGTAGATGGCTAGCAAGAGTTGTCATTGGTTAATTTGACTGGGATTTGGTGATTGGGTTTGAGATTTTACTTAGTGTTTTATTTGTTTCCCATTTTCATGGTGAGTTGCTTATCAATGCATATGTGCAAACATACCATGTTATTCCTTTTGCTCCTACTTTTTACAGGAACATTAAAGACTAGGATCCACTTTCAAGTTGTGGGAACGGATATGCTCCTCTTGTCTCTACTACGCACATACTGCCAGCAGTACCACGTGCTCCTCTTTCTTTGTTGCCTCTTGTTGCTTCTATCTCTCTGCCATCTCCTATTGCTCCTTCTTTTGTTTGCTGCACCTCCTCCTCTCACCTAGGGTCACGACAAGGGAAGGCAAGAAGCACCATAGCCATCGTGCCAAGGAAGGATGGAGAGAAGCACTGTCATCGCCGTAGCCATCGTGTTGAAGGAGTAAGTGACCGTTGCCATCAAAATCGGGACTTCACAGTTTACACAGTAGAGAATGAGATTGGTTGAACAAATATCTATGCCCTCTTCATTGCTTGTCTACGGTGGATTTGAAACCTCGAAATCCCTAGCCATTAAATTTGGCACCGTCCGAGCTCTTTATCATTGTCTCTAGGTGGGAGAACCGACGCCAATAACCATACACCCATTATTTTCTGCTCTAATACCCGATTGATATTGGCTAATACCGATGAATACTAAGTCCAATGCCGACAGATATCGATTTGATATCGATAAGTATCAGACAGTATCTATGGAGCACCATATTTAATAGGTATTAGATTTTGATATCTACGTGGTATCAGATTTTGATACCGAGTCCAGCGGTTCCAGCACCGCCAGGTTCATATGGCAGCCCTCTACTTTTAACTGTACTGATTTTCCATAAAAAAAACTGTACCGTTTTGAGTTTGCAAGTTCATTTCGTATAAACTGATCTACAACGATAGCCTCGTAGAAACGGATTGAATCAATCGGTTTTAGTTTTCTTGGGAAACTATTTGGAATTAATACGGCACCAGCCCCGCCTACATATGTTGATTTTGATTTTCTTGGCTGTGTGCATGTTGGCTGCAGGAACAAGCGTGGACCAAGGGATCGCCTACGTGCTGATGTTCGTGGCACTTGCCCTCACTTACCTCATCCACCCCTTGGATGCATCCTCCGCCTACAAGCTCTTCTGAACTCAACTCCTTAACGCTCTGTAATCATCCTGACGCACGCTAACTTGCAATTAGCGGCGTTCAGCTATATTAATCAATCGATCCAGTTTGTTCCAAGAGCAAGAAGAGATCGATGGAGTGCTTGCTGTGACCGATTCGATCGGCCTCCTCTGCTAGCTGTTCATTGCAGTTTGATCCATGTTGAAGATCGAAGGGGGCAAAAATGCAAACAATGCAACTTGGTCCATATATATAGGTTACAGTTGTGTATAGACTATATGGATTTAGTCTTTTCATGAGCCTGTAGGATCGCCAATACAGGAAAATGCAGGAGCTTGTCATATAGAGAGAGAACTAATAGAATGATTGATTGGCTGTTTGCAACACGCATACACCATTACGTAGGTGAATATCTGGCATCATAAGTAGTAAAAGGAGCATAGCTGCATTGTCTCTCTCATTCTCAGTTCTTGCTAGTTCTCAACATTGTGAGTGGTGACGACATATTCTATTGTCGCATGAGTGACCAACATGGCGACATATTCTATTGTTCTCAACATGGCTATATATAACTCTAACAGGGTAATGGAGACATATACTTGTAAATCAAATTCCCAAGCTAGCATCTGGCAATTCTAGTAAGTAATTGCCGTTATTTTGGTCCATTTTTACTCTCCTAATACAGATACCAATAGTACTACTATTACGTGGGTATACTGGTATTGCAGCATACATATCCCCGATGAGCGTATCATGCGTGCATGGATGTCTGCCATTCGGTGCTTGAAGCAGGGAATTTCTCATCCCTGCTAACATCCGAAGCGCTCACGTCAACGCCGGCAGTGGCAGCGGCAGGGGCGCCGCCACCGGCGCCGACATTGCCGTCCTCGCCGGATATCTCCTCGAGCGACCGGCCCATGGTCTCCGGGACGAGGAACGTGAAGAAGAAGCCGAGCATGTTGGTGACGGAGAGGATGATGAGCGCCTCCTTGATGCTTTTGACGTCGGAGTTGTAGGTGAGCTTCTGCACGCCGAAGGCCGCGACGATGGGGCCGGCCTTGCCTGACGCGGCGCTGATGGCGTGGCAAGTGGAGCGCACGCGCGTCGGGAACAGCTCTGCCGGCAGCACGAAGGTGGTGCTGTTTGGCCCAAAGTAGGCGAAGAAGAAGGTGAGCGCGTACAGAAGCCCGAACAGAAAGTGGTGGGCTTTGAGGTAGTCGTACATGATGCCCATCGCCAGCATGATCACGGATATCATGAAGAAACCGATCAGCTGGATCAGATACCTGCATATATGACCATGAATTCGTTTCTTGTTCGATCGATTGCATCAAGTGTGTTTACACGATACGTACCTGTCCATCTTGTCGATGAGAGCGACGGTAACCCAGTAGCCGGGAAGGTGCCGAGTAGAGCGACGAGGAACGAGGACTTGGATATCTGGAACATCTCCGTGAGAGCGTTGACGTCGGCCGGCCGTCTATCAGACGCATGGCCGGGAAGACGTCCTTCTGGGTCAAGCAGTAGAAGGCGATGTCAAGGAGGAACCACGTGGTCGTCGTGCCGATGAGGTCCAGTCCGTGGCGCCGGGCGAACTCCATCGACAGGAGCGGGTAATTGTTGGCCGCGTTGAACTTGGCGAGCTTTTCCTTCTCGGCCTCTATCTCGATCGTCAGCACCTTCTGCATGTCGTTCGCCGCCTTCTTTGCGTTGCCGTCGATGATCGCGGTGTACCTCGCCGTCTCCGGCATCCTCATCCGCCAGTAGAAGGTCGCCAGCGCTGGAAACGCACCGATCATCAGGACGATGCGCCACACGTAGTCAGCCGCGGGCATCTGCTTCGAGAAGTCCGGGTTCGACGTGTACGACGGCGCCTTGTTGTAGTCGAGGAAGATGCTAGAGACGATCATGGACACGAGCCCCGCGAAGATGATGCCAACGCCCTGCATGGCGAACACGGCGGCGATGAACGCGCCGCGCGTCTTCTTGTTGGAGTACTCGGACATGATGGTGGCCGACAGCGGGTAGTCCCCGCCGATGCCGATGCCGAAGCCGAGCCAGAAGGGGAAGAAGCACAGCGTGCCGATGACGTCCCTGCGCGAGTGGCCAAACGACAAACCGGAGCCAATGGCGCAGGCGGCCATCAGAATGAGTATCACGCCGTAGACGCGCTTCCGGCCGAGCTTGTTGCCGAAGTAGCCGAAGACGAGCTGGCCCATGAGCGTGCCGACGAGCACGACGCCGATGACCATGCCGTTGGCGGACAGGGACAACGCGCCCGGTTTCTTGTCCGTCGAGCCATCGGGCTGGTAGTAGAGACGGCCGAGCAGCTTGGACACCTTGGAGATGCAGAACAGGTCGTAGGCGTCGGTGAAGAAGCCCATGCCGGCGATCACTATCGCCTTCATGTGGTACATCTGCGTGCGCGCCGAGTCCAGCGCTTCCAGCACCGCCAGGTTCGAGCGCCGCCCCCCCCCCCCCCCCCCCCCCCCCCGCCGCGTCCGCCATCTCCGATGATGTCCTCTCCTGCCGCTCTCTCGCTGCCGGGGCACACACACTGCTACGAGGCTGGCTTGGCTAGGCTAAGCTACTTTTGATCACCAAATTGCGCTGCTTGCTGCTTGCTCGATCGCTTACCGGCTCGATCTTAAGCTAGGTCGATGAACGAGAGGGCGTCTGTACCGAGGAGAAGCTGTCGCCACGCACGGGAGATTGTCCCGTGTTGGTTGGCAGCATATTCGGCGCGTGCACTAGGTGGCATTATAAAGGGTGGAAGCACTAGGTGCCAAGCACTCAGCGCAGTGATGCGTCGATCGGGAAGCTGATGGATATGGGAGAAAGCCTGTGCGTTTTGACCCTTGCAAGGTTTTATTTTAACTGGAGGATGCAACGCAGTAGGATCGAAGTTAACTAAGATGGAAATGTGTCGTTTTTGGTACGATATTCGGCAGATAATCATGATTGGCAATTCCTATCATATGAGAGGGTCCTGATCAGTGAGAGAGGGTTTCCTTGCAGTTGCGGTCCAATTGTCTAAATCATCGATTTATCACTATAAAGTGTGCCAAAAAGTGGATATTTCTTATACTTTTTTTGTGCGGTGCTATATAAAGAACAAACCTCTCTCTCTCTCTCTCTCTCTCTGTTTTTTTTTTTTTGTTAGCAGAGATACTACACTTTCTAGTAGCACTGCATTGGTGATAGCTCCCTGGTGGTGGATGGGCTAAGAGATCACTATCTATTCGCAGGCTTTTCGCCCATCAATGACCCAGCTGAAAGACCTCCAAAGCCCACAATACCAGCAACAGAACCCAGCACTTGAGTTCTCGGGCTGGCACGGAGGAATTTTGTTCGTCTGTGAAAGTGCGTGACTGCATGGCAACAACGCTTCTTGGGCTATGCTCTATTGGGCATGGTGCATCCACACCTTGAGTCTTTGTTTTGCAACCATGCACCCTCCAACTCCAATCCCCATAAGCCATAGCCCAAAAAAATGATCCTACCGCGCATCTACTGTGACACACACTAAAACAGCACTCTTTGTTGCCGTATGCCCCCGGCACGCACCTGCACAAGTTGTTGCTCCCACTTGTTGCAGCACTCCGCAAAGGCACGTGGGATTCAAAGCAGAAGCAGAAGCCAATTCAGGAACTGGGCCTCGAAAAAAGCAATAATTAACCACGTAGGACCTTTAGCAACCCGAAGAAAATCGCGAATCTGACAGATTCGGTACAACGGAGTACCAACTTGCTCAAGGGCGCGGTCGGCATGCGGCGAGCTCACAGCACCCGAAAGAAGGGTCAGAGACTAGCGAGAGTATATGGTAGGAGTACATGTGTAGAGGGGTACCCACCGGTCCACCGAGGAGAACAACCGGTCGACGCGTGCAGCAGCATATTGCCTTTCGCAAAAAAAAAAAAAACGCATGATGTTGATACGCCCCGTCGCCTGTACAGTACCGTGTACCCCGCAAACTCCTCACGCCGGGCGAGATAGCTCACGTAGTCACGTCGTCACGTACCGCGCGCCCGGGAGCAGTGGGAGAAAAAGGCGCTAAGGACGTCACCGTCCGAACGTACTACGCCTCCGCGCGGCCGTGGTCCTGCGCGCCTGCCGCCGCCGCCGCGTGACGCGCCGAGCCGGCCCACCCATCGATGGCTGGCTGGGCCGCGCGCGGTGGTACTGTAGTACGTTACCCATGCGCCGCATGTCGAGACGGGCATTATATTCAGCACGTACGTGTACGTCCATCCGTCTCGGCGGTGAGCCCCTCCTTATCTTTTGCGTTGTCTCCTTCCCCCCATGTGGTCACCGGCGTACGTGTTCCTGTTCTGGGGCGCGACGTGGTCGTTGACACGAGAGAGACCGACCACCTCGGCCAGGAGAGGAGCCAGTCTGCTGGACCACGCCCACTGCTACACCTCCCTGCAGCACGTTGCGCCTTTCTCTCCGCTCGCATCGCAACAAAATGGCTCCTGCTGCTGCTGGAGTCACAAGATTCACGCGCGTGTACGGGGCTCAGGTCATAAATCGGCCTCCGCCCCGGACCGACCGATCGCAGGAAAACGTGCCGTTACGCTCATGCCTTGCGTGAGAAGCCTCCGCCTGCGCTAGCGCTATCAGTCTCGGCTGCGCGGCTACTGTAAGCCTGAACCGATGCAAACTCCAGAACAGTGGCGCTCACGCGGGTTCGCAGTGTGGTCGGTCCCGGTCGATCGGGCAGAAATTTCGCCGAATGACTCATGGCGCGAGCAGGCCGGCCCACCGAAACCCCTCAAGCTTTCTGCGCAACCAAATCGTGGCCCCCCCACTTCGAGCACGGTGCGTTTGGACCATGCCCGTCCCAAGCACATCACGCATGCAGAATGCTAGCTGTGAACCGCAGTACAGTACGTTCGTGTACCGAGCGGTATTAGGCAAAAACGAAATTCAACGGTGGTACACACGGACTTCATAATCATCTCATCTAACGGGACATAGTGACTCGTCATACATAACATTAGATTGTAGAAGAGATCATCATAAATTAGATCGAGAAGCTAAAGTTTTATTTATAATGAGCTATTTTTTCGTCCGTTAAAAGATAAACGTATGTTTTAGAAATTAGTACATCATAGATAATCTAATTATATATGATGGGTCTTTATTAAAAACTCGTCATATATAAGGAACAATAGAATGGTACCCGTTTGAGGTGAAATCTTCTAAAGTGTATATGTTTCACAACCTGGCATTAAAATATACCCCTCATAAATAAATAAATAGATAAATAGATAGATAGATATAGATATCTATATTCTATGTAATAATTTTTTTTGACAAAACAATAACTAGATATCATAAAACCGGCTCGTCACAAGTCTAAAAATAAAACCCATCATCATAGCTAATTTATAAAAGGTTTGTCTTATAGGCCAGTCACTCGTGTTGATTGTAACGACTTAAGGTTTTGACTCTAAGTCATAGCAATTGGACAGATCCTATGTCGTCGTATCTTCCTACGCTACTGCATCTAACCGAGCTTCTCATGCCTCTAAGACCTTATCATCAATCTCCTTGAGCTTTCCTTGTGTCCACGAGATCCGTCGCCAACCTTCTCGAGCTCTCTATTGCTGGGCACCTTGAGCTCGTATGCAGCATTCTCCTCATGCTTGTGCACGCCGACCTTCCCAAGCTTTGCACCAACAGCCTTCCCAAGATCCCCCCTACACCAGCCACGTCGAGCTCCCTACCGCCAGCCTTCCCCTCGAACTCTCCCCACACCGTCTCCCCGAGCTTCCCCTGTGCGCCAGCCTCTCTGAGCTCCCTTGGCCTCCTCAAGATTTTGCATTGCCGGCCTCCTCGAGTTTCTCCATGTTGTATGGGTTCTTCAAATTCCCCAAATTCTCATTAAGTGGACTCATTGATCGTTTCAAATTTAAATTTTAAATATGAAGTTATTGATGGATAATTAGTATGATATTATTTTAGAAATTTAGAAATATAGAATTTTAGAATTTACGAATTTACTAATTTTAGACTAGTAATTTAATAATTTAAAATTTAGGAATGTAGTATTTTAGAATATTTGGACTAGTAATTGCCATAAAATAAATTTAATTTTTTTATATTCATCACGTTTTAACATTAAACCTGTCACATTTAACCATAGCCTATAATAAAAACTAAAAAAATTATTGCAAAATCAACCATTAAAGATAAATAATTTATCACGGATCTATACGGCTTTGGCACCCATTACAGAAATTATTTTCTGTGATGAGCGAACATCTGTCAATATGGAGTTATAAGACGATAACCAAATCTAATATATATATATATATATATATATATATATATATATATATATTGTTTTAGACTCGTTTCTGACTTATTGTAAATTGGTAGAGAGAATACGTTACGTAGTAGTAGTATATCATTTGGAAAAAAAAACTCACTCTCCGAACAATACATTTCTCATCGACTCACTCAACACAAGCAGACACCGGAGGAGCACGTACAGGAAGTACACACAGTAGGCACGAATACTCAACACCAAAGAAAGCATTTCCGTGATTTAAGAAGCCGTTCCCGTTTTTAGAAAATTGCGGGAAGCGGGTTAAGCGGGAACAGGTCGCGCAAGTCCTGGAAGTAGTCGTTCTCCTGCACCGGCGAGGCCCAAGGCGCGCCGGAGGACGTGGCGCCGGCATCCCACGGCGTCTCAGGCGACGACGGCTCGGCGTAGAGGAAGGCCGGCTCGGGCTCGAACTGCCAGAAGCTTCTGCCGCAGTAGACCGGCGCGTCCTCGAACGGCACGAACTCGCCGAGCTCCTCGAGTACGGTGAGGCTGGAACCGGTGACTGCAGGCTCGGAACGGCCGGCCTCGTAGTCGTCCTTGTCCTCGGCCAGGGAGGACAGGGACGGGACCTTGCGGAGCACGGACGTCGGTGACGACACCGCCGGCGAGCCGGACTCGTAGCCAACTGCCGCCGGATCTTGTGCACCTGCGGAGTTGGTGGTGGAGAAGTTGGTGGTGGCGCTGGGGCCGCGGAGCTGGATGGCTGCGTTGTCGTACACGCGCGCGGCCTCCTCGGCGGTGTCGAAGGTGCCGAGCCAGACGCGCACGCCGCGCCACGGGTCGCGGATCTCCGCCGCGAACTTGCCCCACGGCCTCCGCCTGACGCCGCGGAACTTGGTGCTCGGCGCGCCCGGCCCACCGCCCTTCGTCAAACTCCTCCGTCCCGCAGTGCATCCGCCACCAACGACCCTTCTTCCCAGGTCACCGTCCCCGCCGCTGCACTGCTCCGGCAAGGCAGCAGCAGCAGCATGAGCAAAACCTGCCTGCACCACCGGTGCCGGGGCAGGCGGCAGCTCCCGCACCATGCTCCCCACCCTCCGGCCGCCGCCGCACCCCTCGTCCTCGCCGGACGAGTCCGTCAAGTCGGGGTCGTCCCAGAAGATCCGCACCGTGCGCGACCGCGACATGGCACGTACCAAGATGATTGTGGAGCTAGTACTTCACTGCTCGCTCAAAAACTCCCTTTTTAAGACGAGTGGATAAAAAAAAAGGGAACCAGAAACAACCAAGCCCTGCAAGCTGACCCCAGAAGGAAAGGAAGCCGCAGCCTTAACAGCGCTGCTAGCGAGCAGGCGGATTCGGATCGGCAGGAGAATAAAGACCCAAAGGGAACGCGAGGAGAGCCACGGGAAGGCGAGGCGAGGGCGACGCGCAGAAGCAGGCGTAGGAGAAGGGAACGAGTGGCCGCAATAAAGGCGGCCTCTTTAACTTCTTTACGAAGAGAGAGCAGAAATGTGTAACAGCAGAAGCATCAGGAGGTAGTAGCAACTCGCTACGAGTAGCTCGATGCAGCGGCAGGAGTAAAGCCGCGCCTCATCCTCGTCCTGCCGCGTACGTGCCGAAGCAGAAGAGGGCCAGCGGCGCCGCGACACGCCGGGATACTAACGGTTTTCGAACCAAGTAAAAATTCGACCCAGGTAGTACGAGAGGGCAAGAGTACTGGGAAGAATAACAGAACAGGCTACACACTGCAGCAACGGGAGCGCGAAGAACAAGGACGGCAGCGAGAGCAACAGTGGTGGAGAGGAGATCGAAAGAGGAGGAGAAGGCGGCGGCGGCGGTGTGCCTTGAGAGCCGGGCTCGGAGGCGGTGATGGGATGGGAGTTCTTGGGGTTTGGAGAGGTTTTGGGGGGAGTGGCGTGGAGAGACTTGGGGCTGGTGGGTGATTAGCGCCGTCTTATAGGATCCCCCGACTCGACAGCCTCGGTTGGAACCCACGCCCTATTCCGCGGTGGATGGCATTTTTAACTCGCCCCCCCCTCTCTGGCACAACCGTATTAAACTTCTCTGCCGTTTTTAATCCCTTCCTTCTCCAATCGCATTTACTACGCGCAATTACATGGGTTTACGGGCTAAGGTTCCGTTTCTAATCGCGCGCCACTAATTTAATTACCCCGAGGGCGTCGGCTCGCCTTAGTCCATCCGTGGCTCGCCGGGTGGGTAGTGTACTCGCGACAAATTACTCGCTCCTGGATCGGAGTACTACCATTAGCTGGCTGTAGAGCAAGTTTAACTACCGTTTAAAAATAATATGAATCAACGTATACCACCGCACCTACGTTGCAGGCTGCCCCGCTTGCGGCCAAGTCTAGCACAGTGGCCATAGCGCGCAAGTGGGAAAGTTACGGACGCCGTAGAACGACTATATTGATTACTACGATGACGTGGCGTCACCAGCCCGTGTCCCGTGCTGTTTGGGCTGTGACAACGACACCCGCGGGTGGTGGCTGGCCGACCGGCGGTCTCACCACGTTTACGCCATCCCTTGTCCTCCCACCAGTGAGCGGTCTCTGCATGCTTGGCTCGCGCATCATGTAGCGGTGCTACCGATCTCCGTAGGGGGATACATCGATGCGATAGCCAGTCAATCCAGATGTGTTAGCGGGTGTCATTACTGTTCGTTGCGGTGGAAGTTTCTCCGCTCTCTGGGGGCACCAAATGTACGGTGTTATGGGCTGATGCATGGTGTCTCTACACGGGGCAATTCTTGCGTGTGATAGCTGTACGGTGGTTTATTTCTGATTAAGATAAAGATAAATTTAACACACACTAAATGAGAAAAATCATTAATATATAATTAATAATATAGAGTTGTAATCGGTTTGGAGTTTTAATTGTAGCTTTTCTATGTTTCAGTAAGTCAAAAAATTGAAAGTGATAAAAACCTTGGATTTAGTTGGAGTCCCAAAAAAATATTTTTTTATGTTTAAATAATTTTCTAAAATTCTAAATTAAAAATTACTCCCTCCATTTTAAAATATAAGGGTTTCTAAGTTGTTTAATAAATACTAAGATTAGGTAAAAAAAATTAGTCACTCAGTTGTTAATTTTTGAATTTATTTCTTTTCTAGGCATCTGATTGACTTTGGAATAATTGAAATGATATGAATCAATGCAAAAATGCTTATATTGTGCTATAAAATTTCAATCCTATAACTAAATTCAATATAGAGTCTCAAAAATAGATTTTTCATAATTTTATAATTCCTAAATTTATTATAAAATACATCAAGTTGTCATAATTCCGTAAAATCATAATAGATAGGTAAATGTGGCCCACAACGTGCTGAATATATGGTTTTAACATGGGTGCACGATGTTAAATAGAGGTCTATAGTTATGTTGATACGATCCGTCCAATCGAAGATAATATTTTTTTCTAGTTAACATGAAAACTTTTAATGCGTGTCTGTTTAGTATATTTATAGATAGATTTCTTGAGATGGAAAAGGCAAGAGGAGAGAGAAATACCGACGATGAGCTTAACATCACTCTTAGTGTTTATAAAAAAAATATTACACAAGGGTAAAAAAGAAAATAAAAAGAGTAAATTAGGTAAAATAAGATAATAAAAAGAGTAAATTATGTTGGTGTTACATAAACATATACATATGAAGTTGGTGCAATGAGTTTATAAACATGCAAAACACCCCTTTAAGTATATGAACTTCTGTGGTTCCTGCGAATCAAAACAGTATAACATAGCTAATCTTATGGAGTTGGATGCTAAGTTGCTAGGATATTATCGATAAGTTATAATCAATCATAGAATCTATAACTATACGGATGTATCAACTGATATGGAAATGTAAATGAAGCTATAAAGAAAGCAAGAAGACATTGATTTTTATATAATTTCGGACCTCTGATAGGTAATAGCCATACTCCTATTGATTGAAGACGGTGTTGCCTTTATATATCAATCTCTTGAATACAAAATATGAGAAGGAAAAAATAATCTAGTTTGCTAATATATTGACGTAAAACTTGGGCATGGTGGTTGGCGGCTTGCTATTATCGGTTTTCTTAAGTATTGACTCAATGAGATTGAAGGTGTCTTGTATTGTCTATATCTCTCATAGATTGTTCTTTCCTTCTAGGCCTTGTATTTATATCCTTAGGTGTTCTTTCTCTGTCTAAGTAGAATTAGGAATGTAAGTATGAGTACAATTCAAATAATTCGGCTCAGGTCTAAGCAGAACTATGTGTTTATTTCCTTATCTAGGACTTCTTCCGTATCTACTTCAGAATTTATCCATATGTATAAGATTTGTTTCCATATATGACATAATATATGACGGTTCTACCAAGATAGGTATATATGTATAGGGTATCTCATATCTAGAATAATAATAGTAGCTTTTGAATTGTATTCAAATGTTTATGCTGAACATACTGATAATTCAATCCTTTCTTTTAGATGTAAGATCACATTGTGAGCCATATCCCGAGGAGTCAAATTGTTGGGATACAAAACATAGTTACACCATAGTCTGGCCTTGTTGTGCCCAATTATATTGATCCTTTTATTTAGGTGACAAAATGCATGGTCGGTTTTTGTATTTGGATAGAGTTTAGAACCTTATCCATTTAATTGTGTGTATAAAATCTTAGCGAAGAAACTATTTATTTCATCTATTATTTCTTTTTCCTAAAATAATCAAATAAACTGGTCAGAAATCATAAATGCCCTAAGCATGTCAGGTAACTTAATATATATGTATTAAACATCAGCAAGTAAATGCATATTAATCATCTAATACAAATATTGCACAATGTGAGTATTTGTTTGATATCATAAACTTATACTTTCTCTTCAGTCAAATCTACATTATTTTACATCTATGGCTCTACTCTGACCACAACTTATCAAGCATTCTAGAATGTATTGGTTATAACTTAGTATTGTTGCATAAAAAATTATATGAGATTATGCTCTTTTCTGGTTCAAAAACAAGAAATTTTAAGTTTATTTAGTAGTCGAACAATATGCACATATCCCACAATTTGCCAATGTAAAATCCCTTATCATCCCTAACCACTCGAGTGATTTACATTGGTATCTAATATGCAAGTAGTCAAAAAGCCCGAATATGGGGAAAATGTATTTGTCATAACATTAAGAAATAGTAAGGCACACTATTTGAATATATGTGTAAAAACTTACATATATGTTACCCTTATTTGTTAGATATCTTGTATGCATTCTTGTTGTTTGTGATAGAGACGAAAAGCTTAGGTAGTATCGTGTAATGTAAAGCATCACATGTGGTCACATTATGCAGGTTATTAGATCATACAAGATATGAGATTATGTTTTAGAGTTATCATTCTGAGTCACCTAGTTTGTGTAGACTTTCAACTATTGAATAATTTTGGACATCACTCTATCTTTTGATATTTTCGGTATATAATGAGGTTTTGGAGTTATTGATCCAACACTTATCTAGTCGGAATAAATCCTTAACCACTAGGCACCTTGGGATCAATGTATGTCTTATAGTCAAGTAGTGGAGTTGTTGGTTTAATCTTTATTTGGTAAAAATAAGATGTCAACCAACAATGAACCTTCGAATCATCTCCATCTTACTCGATGTGGTCATCAAACCGGTTGTTCCATCATTTGATTTCTATGAAATCAACTATTTAAAACAAACTGTTAGATAACGAGCCCCTCAAGCAAATGCTTAGAAGTAATATAAGCATGGACTTATTTTTTAGTCTATAAGAAAAATGCTATATACTTTCCCCAGCCTGACTGTGTACTCATAAAAGTAATATAAACTGAAAGTACGAAAATATTTTTTAAGTGTATGAGTAAAAGGATATATCCTTTTCCTAGCCACTTACTAGACAGTACGAGTAGAAAAAGACATAAAAATTACCTATGTTTTTTAACTATCTGATATCTTTGACCACTTTTTGGATAAATTTAGCAACTCCTTAGGCCGAGAGTAATCCTATGGTGAAGAAGTAGTTGATCTTGAATAGCTAACCAGTTGACCTAGATTAATTTATTTTGTGTGGTAAGACCGTTATGAACCCTTGGTCTCAAAGACTAGTCGCATAGCTGGGTCTCGACCATTGTTTAGATGGTGAAACTGCTATGACCCCTGGTCTCGCAAAGACTAGGCGAGTAGTCAGGTCTCAATCACAATCTAGGCATTGAAATTGCTACGACCCTCTCCTCCCACAAAGACCAAGTGCATAGTTGGGTATCGACCACCTATAATTGTGCTCAAGTTAGTTATTATATGTGTATCTTATGTGACCAACTTGGTTTGTATTTGTTTAACCAACTTACTAGCATATTGGAGAACTAAGGTCTACTTCAAGCTTATCGTTAGAAATGTCTTTTCGATTGTATTGCTTGCTTTCCATACATGCCTGCGATGTTACATTACGTGTTGTTGTCATTCGAGGTCTAAGACTATATGGCCATTTTAGATGTTATGAGTAGCGCTCGGGCCCTCCGTTTATGAGCGAAATGCCTACTTCATCCATGTTTCAACTGATCAGCTTTGATTGATCGAGACAGATGGCGTGGATAGTGTTTCAACAAACATATCGGATGATCAGGTTGATAACTTTTATGAGATGCCGTCTGATAATATAGCAATGCCACTCTAGCTGTTATAGTTATTTGAGGTCTCTGATTATATCATCATGGTAGATGATATAAGCCGAGCCCCTAGGCCCTCCATTTATGAGAAGAACAATGCTTTCTTCCACATCTAGAGTATTCAAGGCGGATGATGTGGACAAATCCCAATAAATGTATCGAATACTAGTTATTTTTTAGAACTGTCCAATGATATGAAAACTTTTTTTTTATAAATATGCTGAGTGAGACCGATTGTTTGTGTGGCACATACATGAGGAAGACGACAAGTTGGCACATAACATTATAATAATGCTCGATGATTATCCAATTAAATACAATATATAGAAATAAATGAAGAATGCAATGATAGTAATAGACAAAGAACGGAAAAACAAATACATGATGCCACTCTCTCCATTCTAAAATATTTATATTATTGAGTAAATACTAATGTTAGGTCAAAAAGAAATTGCTTCAGTTGTTAATTTTTGAATTTTTAATGTATTATATTTGTTTTCTAAGTATTAGATTGGCTGTAGAATCATGTAAATGATGGGAATGCGTGTATGAATGCTTATAATTTGATACAAATTTTAAATTTAAAAAATCCTTATATTTTAAAAGGGAGGTAGTAGTTGATATACTCCCTCGTTCCTAAATATAAGGGATTAGAGCATTCAAAATTATTCCCAAATGTACTACTTATCTCATCAATCAACCCAATTCAAAATTTTCATTATATTATCCTTAATCACCTCCACTTCTTACAAGCCTTATAGTCATTTTTCTCTATCATTAAATTTTCAAAATCAATCTATAATCCTTTATATTTATGTACGGAGACGTTAACATATAACACACGCTCCTTAGATGTGTACATGGCATCCTAATCAACATTCACTTTAATAAAGATTAATTATGATATATTGTTCTGTGCTTGATTTCCACTTACTACATAAGTTTATATATTTAAATAAGCGTTTTATAAGTTTATGTATTGAATTACAGTTTTAGTATTACATGACATGTAATCTGTAAATGACGCGTATCAGCCTCAGCTGGTGGAAGCAACGAAGCCGGACGCTGTGGCTCAGTGGCTGTGCCCTTCCGCTGCCTCATAGCCCGTATCATTCCCATCCCTCGCCATGTCCTTCCATCCAGTCTCGAGCCCGAACAGCGAACAGGGTTTCCGCTACCTCCCTCGTTGCGATATTTTGGCCGCCGTACGGAGCCACTGCCACCACGGGACCCACCGCAACGTGGTCCCTGAGAGGCAGGGGCCCACCGAGCAGCGCCGTGTGCCTCAATGAAGATGGCCTAAGGAGGAGAGCATTTTGGCAGTGCAATTTAGCGGTACGTACTAATTTTTAGTATTAATTATTATAAACTTTTTTTATTTTTTAAAGAAACTTATATTATAAAACACAGTTTAAAAAACGAGAAAAATAATATAGCTTACCGCTCATTACAACGGGTGTAAGAGCAACTTTAATAATATGGCCAATATTCTCATATTGAAGCTAATAGATAAACTATAACAATTATCTATTTTTCTTCACCTTCTCTTTCTTTCACCTTTGTATTTAATGTAACTATCTATAAACATGTGAATAGCTAGTAGATCTAACACTTCTTATATTTTCTTTGTCTCTCTCATCCATATATGTTTATAGCATGCTATTGTACCTGCCGTGTTGGCTCTTATACGAGAGCTAGCTATTCACAAGTTTGAAGTAGATATATTAAATATATAGATGAGATAAAGTGATAAAAAGAAAAATACAGACAAACTTATAGCTCATGTGTTGTATATGTTAGTTTTAACATGGGCTTATAGCTAGTAGTTGGCTCTACTATTAGGAAAATCTCAACCCTTCATTTTAGCTAGTTATCATATAATTAAATATGCTATAAAAAAACTAAAGTGGAAAGAGATTTAATGACGACAGAGGAAAAAAGATGAAGAAACTATTTCTCATACTATAAATTAGCTCTATGTAGAAAGAATAGGGGATAGGAAAATGAAAGGAGTGTCATTGTAACAAGTATGGATCCATATACGCATACCTAATTTGACAAGAGTACTGCATAGTAAGTCATATAAGAAAAGAGCCCGTATATATGGATAAAATATCGAGCAAATAAGAAAAGAGTTCTTGCTAAGGAAACAAATAGAGAGTACTAATCGACTCCTACCAAGACTATTCAATAGTATCCATATTTGACTCTCTAGATCTATTTAGATAAGGAGATATCTAAGGATATAAATATAAAGCCACATAGAAAGGAAGAGACCAAGATAACCAAGATAATAAAGCATCCTCCAATCCTATCGAGTCAACATTAAAGAGGCCTAATAATACCTAACCACTGACAACCATCCTTAAGCTCTACATCGATTTATTTATATACTAGATTATGATTTTTCCCCATATGTTGAATTTATAAGAGATTGATATAATAGTAACATCAGGCTTCGCCCAAAAAGGAGTAGGGCTATTACCCTTCTCAAGACCTAAACCTGTATAACAATTCTTGTGTCTACTTCTCGATACAAATTTGTTTGCATTCTCATATATGTTGATTTCTACACCCTTCAAATACACCATATTACACGGACACTACGATCGAATTAATATCATCAATAGTTGGTGTGCCAGGGAAGGGAAACTGATATTTAGAGGATTTGCGAAGACATGGTGTACAAAGGCGGGTTTTTTGATGAGAGATGTCATGACGACTTTGAATTGGAAGATATGACCTAGACAGAGTAAGTTTGCCTCAAGATCAGAGTCCTGACTGTTAGGATTAACACCAACTCCATTGTAAATGGTTTCATCAATACCAAGTTAATCTTTATAATCTCTTTTTTTGATCGATTTTACCTTTACTACTAATCATATATTGGGTTGTAGTTTTTATATTTTACATGAAGGTCCATCCAAATTCGGGTGCCATTTGGTTGTACCTCCAATCAGCTGTCTACTAGCTAGATTCCTACATGCATATCCTAGGTCAAAAACAATAGCGTGAGTTGGTGGTCCCTAATCGACATCCATGATTGACAAAATTGCATGTACCAGACCAGGAGAGGTCCTCGCACACACCCATATGCGAGCACGAGGACAAATCTGTGTTGCATCTAATGGAATGTGTCTGAGAAGGATCTCCATGTGCATACGTGTGGCTATCAGAAAGATGACTACATTTATGGATCCGATAACTCAATGTCACGTACATAAGGACATGACATTGAAAGATGACATTTTCGATGAGGGATATTATGATTACCTTAGTTCAGGAGATACAACCCGATCAAAGTATGTTTGCCTCTAGATCAGAACCGTCATCATCTCAATCTTCAATAACTTGATCTACTGGGATCGATATGGCTTGAAGACATCGCCGACGTGGAAAACAACATTTTAAAGTTATCGATTTTTGAGTCTTGAATTGAGAAGCCAAGAAGATAACTCATGAACTAATATCCAACAATCGATCAACAACAAGGTTGTGGAACGATGAAAACATTGATCTTCAATAAGATTTCAAGTTTGTCATCCTAATTTATTAATTATTTGATTAATTTATATATGGTGCGTATGTTTCTCGTTTTTTATTTTACATGAGCGATGAGAACATTGAAGCACCATAGCCTCTACAACTCTGATCCATAAACAAGATACTAATTAAGCCAAGTAGCCTTAGGCCAAGGCACCTTATGGCTTTGAACCTTATAGGGCTAACATAGACTACACGCCTATAAATAAAAAATGATAAATGAGGATTCAGTAGCCAACCACTATTGATTTGTGTATATCTATATAGGGTGGGTAGAACAACCAATTCAATTTATAGACATGTACTTGCGTTATGATATACACATAAAGTACGAAGAGACATAATCGAGAGCGTTGCTATTGACTTTGAACTTGATATCCTGAACAAGTTTTATTCTAATTATCTCTATTTACTTATTGCATTTTTCTCTATATTTTTATTTTTATAAATGTATATAGATGTATAGCTGTATCGGTGTTTTTAGAAAATATTGTATCCTCTTGTCCCCGTATCTAGGTAGCGAGGAGTGGAATACTTCAACAATACAAGAAAATACTTAAATTTATATACTTCCTCTGTTTCAGTGTACCCGTCATTCTATTATTCAAACTTTTTATCAAATTACTTATTGTTATCATATTTTAAAATATTTTTTGATGTGATTTTTCTTTCCCACCCTTAATCAATGCTGTCATAGTAGTAATAGTACTCTACTTAAGGAGTTTTATTGCTTGCTTCTAAAAAATTAGTTGGGTTGTAATTGACAAGGGTAACAAGATAATTTGTCACACCACTTTATTTAATGTGAGATTTACTCAAATAATAAGTAAATTAAAATAGAGAGAGTACAAATTCTAAATGTCAGGAATGCTAAGATGTACTTCTAAAATAGAACGGATGGAGTATAATTAGATAGCCCTTAAATACCGGTTCGAGGCTCCTTAGCAGTCTTTGACCATAATTTACGTTGTACTTTGCAGTAGACTGCTTCATAATTTTGCCTGTACTGAAGTAGTTCGGCGGATTTATATCCCCAATAGTCTATGCGTGGAGTATAAGGTCATGGGTCCTTAAGTTTTTTCCCTTCTCGAGTGTTTTATTAACACATTATAAATACATAAGCTTATATATGAATGCACATACGCACGCTATATGAGCTTGACAAATTTACTATACATATAACTATATCAATCCGTCTCTACCGTTATAATCCGATCCGCAGTGATATGGTAGTGTATTCTTTACCTTTTTGCTTTGATTAATATCATAATTTCTAATTTATATTCCTCTATAGTGAAACATCTATCAATCATGTGTGTGCCAATTGTGTTACCTCCAAATCAACATGATAGATCATATATTATAGCTACTGCTTCACCTACTTTCCTATCTTAATTAATTGTAACTAACTCTTATTTAATTTTTATATACTTTTTATCTTAGATAAGCATAACCATTTCTCGCCTTAATCTTAATCCCTCCAGGAAAAACAAAAGTAACTAATATGGGACAGAGGCAATGGATTACTGTATACTAATTATATTACCTCCGAATCATCAACAATTAAGTTACCACTGTACTAAAATAACATTCCATGGCCACTAACGCCGGATATTTGCAAAGTTAAGTAAGTTTAGATTTTAAATTTAAGCTGAAATTCTAAACAGTGGACGGAGATGTAATTTATCTTCCGTTATCTTCTAAAGAAGGCACATAGGAGTAGTAGGCAACTGGTAAAAAAAAGGGGAGTAGTTGGCAACGGGGCAGGAGTCTTTTCGGGTTTCGTTTGTCACCGATGGACCCAGACCCGAACTCTAGCATCAACGGCTAGGATGGGATACTATACTGGTAACTGGTAGTATATTTTAATTAGCACACCGGAGCTCTCCCATTAGTTTGTTCGATCGCTTTATTAATTGTCTTCTGTGTTTGTCGCGAGCGTGCTCTGCATGCTGATAGCTACTCTGTCTCTATTCCTGCCTGACCGGTACAGCAATCTCAGTCTAAAGTACTACGCATGCACGCATGCGGTGGTTCGGTTTAGCCTTTAAGTGCCTAGAATCCATATACTCGATTTTAAACACAAGAGACATTTGACAATTCCACCTTCTTGTACGAATCCAGAATGACTCAGCAGTGACATAATTGCCCAAACCTAGTACTGTACTTCTTACTGAAACTAAGATATTACATATGTTATCTTATAATTGCTCTCTATATATAATATGAATAAAATTAAGAGTGAATTACAGTTTAGGCCGATTATTTTTACTGAGATTTCTCTTTAGACTCCTATTTAGACTATATTATTATTTTAGACCTGTTCCACGTTAGACCACCCCTTGCATTAGTGCCTTCTCCCTCGTCATCGATGCACTCTGCAATCTAAGTTCCACGATTAGCGAGGCCCTGCGGGTTGAGGCTGGAGAGGCTGTCGAAGGAGACAAACACGACAGAGCGATTTGGCTACACGAGCTTGATCTTCTTCTCTGCATGGGCTGCCCCTACGCTCAATCTCTGCTTCCAGATTTGCTCTTCCCGCTTATCTATATTCTATATATATTTTTTAAAATAATCGACTCGCTGACTACATTTATTATGTTGGAGGTATCCTGTATACATATTTAAAAAAATCTGTAATATGCTATTGCTAAGGAAAATAATAAAAATAAATAACTATAATCCTAGGCTCTCTCATTTGTCACCGTCACTTTCTCGTTATTGTCCGAGACTTTTGAAAATCAAACATTACTATCAGCTTCCAGTTTTATAGTTTATATTAGTTCCATTTGCCTGTCCGTCACACCTCCCATCTATTATCGCCATGAACTTAAAAAAATCAAAATTTGTCATCACCAGGTTCTGATTTTTATAGTTTTTTTTTTATTTAAAAGTTCCGTGAATCACTGTCGCCCACTCGCTGCCCTCGTCTTTTTTGTTGTTCAAACCTTAAAAAATCTAACCTTCCTATCACCAAGTTCGGTTTTTCAGTTTTTAAGATGTCCTGCCAGTTACCGCCTATTGGCTTGACCTTCTGCCGCTCCTTCTTTTCGTTATTTAGAGATACTTATGTATGCATTAAATATTTTGTATGGACACTCGGTGCCTTGGGCTCTTTTCCTGGCGAGGTTGAATCATGGCCTTGTCGTCAGCAAATCAGCTTTTCTTCACTGGCGTGCTTGTATGCTTGCCTCTGTTCGTGAAGCGATCGATCGAAAGGACTCTGATCAGTGGAATGAACGTTTTACTCCTTGTTAGCTTGCTGCCACGGTCCGCTGCTTTTCTTATGTGCATGCAACGACCAGCTGCCAGGAACATTCGCACTGGGAACCAAGGCACATCGGCGGCTAGGCTGTCATTAGTAATCAGTAATCCTACTCTGTTACGGTTTAATTGGAGGAACAATCATGATTACATTCTTTATCTGAACTCCAACATAATTTACTGTTCAATTAAAGTGCAATTGTATAGTCATTAATCTATACGTAGCCATCATGATCTAATGACCTTGATTTTTCTTTTTTTCTCTGATTAACTTAATAATTTAATAATTTATAAACCTTTAGAGTGAATACGATGGTTTCTTTTTGAGCTATGTTTATAATGTAATAATAAAAGAAATTAACCGTAATGTTTTTATCAATTAACCAGATAGTTAGACACATATTCTCGATCCCGAGTATCAAATAGTTATTGGAGCTAACAAGTTAATTTTGAGTTCAAATCCACCGCTATTAATGCAACTTAAAAACAACTATAGTATGTTAACACTACCCCTCTTTTCTAAAATAACTTCATCTTTAGCCCATACCATTTATCCCAAAATAACTTCACTTCTTTCTCTTTACCGATCCGCAAATCAATGAGTTTTATTTTTCAATACTCCTTATCTACGCACATATCAATACTAATGTTCATGAGGACACTTAATGATGTTGTGTCTGCCTTAAAAATTACTAAATTTTAAAACCATTTTTCTTTTTTGGTAAATTATCAAAATTCATGTCGAGTTTTTCGTTTTGTTCTATATTAAAGTCATTCAAAGTCATTCATGGTTTGATTGTCCTTTTTTTTCTCTTTCTTTTTTCCTCTTTTCAACTCCTATTGGATGAGTTTGCTACATCGTTGAGCCGTCAGCACATCCTTTTCCTACCATCATTGACCCATTTTTTTAGCTTTGCCCATTCCTTTTTCTTGTTTTTTCTCTTTTCCTTTCACCTTCTTCTTCCAACCCTAGCCGGCCTAGCCAGATAAGCCCATCCTCTCCCCATGGCCTTTGCCTAGTGAGGCAGTGTGCCTCAGCCTCGCTCGCTACAGATGCCAATAATTCTCGTCAATGTAACATGGTTGCTTCTCGGCCACACATCGCACTCTCGCTCAACGCTAACTCTCTATCACCAAATCAAATCCAAAATTGAGCGTATCCATTCAAGCTCGGTCTCAACTTGCCACCATTCTCATTGCATCCATCCTCTACCTCTATCTACTTTTGCCAGTTGCCTCGTCAATCACCACCAAAAGCAAAAAGGAATGCCTACACCTCCATATCCTTCCAGAAGCCACAACACCCACGGCTGTTAGAATCGTGGTCGTTGGAGAAGAAACAACCAAAACTAGGGCCACTAGCGTTTCAATCTAAAATTCATCGCAACCATATGTCATCTCCAAAAATTAAAGGTTCTACTCCCTTTTACTTACCCTTGTGCATCTTTTCCCTCTCTTTCCACCACCATTTTGCCGCTAGAGCTCACTAGCGCCACCTACCTCCGTCGTAACTCTGTTTGGCCACCACCTACTACATACTGTGCCGTCTCTTTTGGCCGCCTCATGTCCAATCTCCGCCACTATTAGCTTCATTCCCCTCTACTCAACGTCACCAACCCATCCCGTGCGTTGCCAAGCCATCAGGGTCACCACAACCATGGCCTCCTCCTACAAACCATCACCGCCAAGCTCATCGTCGAGCATTTAGCATTGGGGACCCATGGGAATGAAACCCCCTCAATCCCTAGCACCCAAAATCATGACACCTTGTCGAAAACTGGCCTCCTCTGCTACCGGTGCCCATCAATGTTGGCCGGATCCTTTGCACATAGAGAGAAAAGGAAAAATCAAGAATTTTTCTTTGAAAAATAACCTAGAAAGTCCCTTTTTCCCGGTGTGCCAGTTTCATCTCAATCCGAGTATCCATTGATGCAACCCTAATTTTGGCTCTAGGGTTTCCCGCTCACCAAAAATTTCAAAATTCCTTAAATCCTTTCAAAACCCTTCTTTTTATCTTCTTTTGAACTTTCTAAGCTTTTGGCATTTATTCAGAGTTATTTTCTTAGCTTTTTTATTTATGTATCGATAGATTACGCAGTCGTAGACCTAGTGGAAGGTGAATTGGAGTTCGTTGTTGACTCCTATGCCATCGCAACCATAGGCAGTGAAGTGTGGTATGACTACATCAACCCAAAAGGCAAGTCATGCACCTTTATCATAAATTAAACCTAATATGGAGCTATACCATATTTTGGGTAGAATATACTTACCTTGAAGTGCTATATAGTATTTTAGGCCTTAACGCGTGTAATAGCCATATAGTGGTGTGATATGTTTATTATATATGAGTGTGGGTACTACAAGACCCATTATGGGCTTTGATGATTGCATATTCCTCTAATGTCATATAAAAGTAGGTGAACAAGGTGACAGGTTGGTACACACCCTGCAAAGGTCAAGATAGGGCCAACAATCAACTTATCCTATAACCCACTAGGCGGAATAGAGATGAACTTTAGAGTAGTAGCAACTTATGTTTTTTTAGCTTGGTTAGTTGTAGATATCATGCGAGTAAAGCTAGGCATACGCTGCAGAGTTGTTTGGTATTCGAATATACCGTAGTCCCAATTAATGGAGATATGTCTATAGGTGAATTCAGAGTAAAGGCATAAGTAGATTTGGAGAAATGTTGGAACTTGGTTACATGAAATGATGAACCCTTCAAATATAAACATGTTTATGAAATGGGTTGTTTGTGAACTATAAGACTTAGAGTTAAACCAGTTCACTATCTCGTTATACCTTGTAATAATATAAGTTTCCATGCATGGCTTACAAAGTACTTATGTACTCAATCTTGCATATCTTTTGGGCTCTAGTGGAACAAGGAGAAGTCACGGGTGAAGTTGAAGAAGCCGTCGATCCATAGGAATGGTATGAAGATAAAGGCGACGACTTCTAGGTCGACTTTAAGCTTATGCCATCTCTATGGCATAGAGTTATTTCTTTTAGTTGTAAGTGTATGGCCGTAGGACTGCTGCATGTGTGTTGAGTCTGTGTTGTAATAGAACGCTGTCAGTTTGTATAATTCATCAAAGTACTATTTTTGTATCATTCTACGCGTAACTAAACTTCCTAGACAGTTACGTAATCTTGGAATGTTTAGACCCCCATCTGAGCTTTCCCATAGGTATGTTTTCACTTCACATTAATTTAAGTTTCAATGGTTAAAGATGAACTAATTTTGGGACGGAGATACACATCTGAAGCCCAATAGAGAAGTCCGTTAGAATTGATGTTAAATACACTAGTCCTAGTAGGTTACAATTGGATTGGAGTTGTAATAGCTGATAAGGGGTGGAATTCTCATTGGACTCTGTATCCAACAACCCTTTAAATATAGGGAAATGCCACAATGTGACTATGGTGATGACAATATAGAGAATGCGTGTAGAGAACAATGACAACATGGATATGGACCCATAGCAGTGTGCTATGTTGATTGGGGATGACTGCCCATAGTCAGAGATAAGAGGATGTTGGCTTTAGTTAAAGCTCATTAATAAATATCATGTGTTCTTATGCCATTATCTGACAAGTTGAGTTGATCGATGGATGGAGAGATTAGGAAGGCTAGTTGTGGTTCTATGATTTTGGCTAACTTTTGTAACATATACTAACAAAGTATATGATCTTTTCATCTATAAAAAGAGAGTATAGGTTATTTCTCATCAACTTGATCAAGTTTTTGTGTAAAAAAAAACTGGTGGACGTGATTTTATGTCTCTATCCAGATTGTAATACTACTATTGGCTTAAGCAATAACTAGTTCTTTGATGAGAAGCATCGCCATCTATTAGTGCATTACTAGATGTTTATATATATTTTTCATGTAGTATTGGAATTGAGCCAACAAGTTACTAGTAAATGATTTTGACTGTTTTTTTTCAAAGAACCAATACATCTAGGAAGCACAAAACCTATATTTTTACTTTTCAACAAACCTATTGATTGGGTGCCTTATGAGGGAGGCTGAAGAAGTAAACCATTTTCATTATAAAAAGAAGTTCTAGAAAGAACCAAATGTGTGGTACAGGACTTTATGTCTTCATCTATCATGTACAAAATTCTGATGTCCCATGTTACACTCATGTGGGTGTGATTTCAACATAAATTTACTATAAGTAATGGGGTTTAAAGATTTATCACTGGCTTTTGTCTCCTTGGGCGTTTGTTATGAAGTCATATTTTTATGTATGTGCATGTGGCTTGCATATATAGTGATGTATGCGCATGTGTTCTTCGTGTAATTGAGAAAACAACTGATACATCCCACCTCATCAATTGAGGTGACCTAGCCATTTCAATATGGTAGGATATCCAACATCACTCAAGCTGCTTCCATTGCAACCAATCATGTTCATGATTTTGAAATCTTGATTTCTTGAATTATTCAATTTAAATTATTTTTAATTCACAAAGTTTTTGCGATTGGAAGTTTTTATTTCACAAGCTGAAGTTGACATTTTGAAGTATCCTACAAAATTGTCAATGCAAATTACGAGTACATGAATGCCAAACGTTGAATATCATGTGGTTATGGAGTTTTGGTGGTCAATGGCCTTTTGGTAGTTTTTTTACTTGTATTTTTGGTGGTTCTCATAGTTACAAAGTTTTTCTTTTTTATAAAAAGGCTATACGTAACAAAAAAAAGTTACAAAGTTTTTACAAACAAATGATGTGCCACATTATAATTGAACTTGATTTTTGATAACTTCCAACTAATTAAATCAAACTGTTGATAACAACTTTTTAAATTGAAAATAGCTTGGTGTTGCCTCGAGGGGAGGTGAATAGTTGTTCCTACACTTAGTAGCAGTGTTAGTCTAATCGGAGGTTCTAGCTAGAAAAACTAGAATTTCTGGTCTAACCGAGAGAACAAATCAAAACTTCCGGTATTTAAGTTTGGAACTTCTAATCCCTTGATTTTTTTTCCATGAAGGGAATGAATCAAGAAGGTAAATTGCATGTGGCAAGTGAACAAATCAAGCAAGGATAAATAGGAACATAAGCAAAACCAACAAGAACAAGCTAGGTAAGAGAAATCACAAAGAAAGAAAGAGATGGATAAGGAGACACCGATTTTTTTTCTCTAAAGTTCAGATCAACGAGATCACCAAGTGCTGAAGATAAACCCTAGCCCTGACAAGCTCAAATCCCTAAGAGATCCACTCCAATCTTACTCCAAAATCCAAAGCACCAGATTTAAAGTGGATAGGATGGAACAAACCTAGGAGAGCATATGTAAATACGTCTAAGAGTTGTAACAATCACTTGCTCAAAGTGGGTGAGTTGTCATGATCACTTGCTCAAAGTAGGTGAAGTTGGAGTTAAATATTGACATCTTCAGCTGTTACTCATATAATTTAAACTCTAAAACTTTTTGCTCGAAGATCTAGACAACAACAGTTAGGCTTTACTTGATAAGGAGATCTATAGCTTCTAGGTTTAAATTCCAGAGCTTTCGGATACCCCTCTGTCAGCTCAAGACCTATGTATGTGTGCCCTACTCAATATTCTCTGCCAGCCCGAGAGTTTTTCGTATTTGTGCCCTACCAATATTAGCTCCGAGCCGCCGAGAGGAAAGCATGAGCATACGTACGTTCCCGCTTAACCAGCCGTTCATCCTTCGAAACACGGAGTTTCAAGAAAGGAAAGTTGGTCTCGTGCGCGGGCGTGACACGCACGAACGTCCGGCCGAGACGCGCGCGCGCGCACGCTCGTCTGTCTGGCCCCGATCGATCCACGAACCATAGCCCGCGCGCTGCACGCAGGGGTCTCAAACGCACGCACGTGAGCACCTGATCAGCGCGCGCACGGCGCACCGCCGCCTCTCTCCAATGCGCGGGCCGCGCGGTGCACGTACGCATGTGAGAATACTAGTGAGATTTGCGAGCTGCATCCTGCATGGATCGCGCGCAGTGCGCGCGGGCACGCAAGCATGCCCGGGTCACATGCCAACTTGCCAAGGCATATACTCGGTGCATGCAGGAGTGTACAGTATACTGATTAGGTAGCGAACAAAGCTATACCCTTTTGTTCTATTTTCCCCTTTAGATTTCGCAGCAAGAACTGTAGCGCCTTTTCGTGGCCACGTACTCTACAAGCGCGCGACTTTACATGCGTACTGTGTACAACATGAACATGCTGCGCCTAGACGAGATATTTGGTATAGTAGAATACTAGTAGTACGTCACAATATTTATAAGAGTCCAGGTGAAATATGCTGACTTCCGAAGCAATTAAAAGCCGAACCCAAGAAAAAGAAAGCATCATGGATTATGCCATTATGTTTTGATGGTGGCAGTAATATATGTACAATGGTACATCGCCAGCTTCATATGTGGTGTTTGAGACAGGCGAGATGAAGATTAAGTTAGCGCTTGTAAAATGAGAAAATTATTAGTGTATGATTAATTGAGTTTTATTTTTTATAAAATAGATTTATTTATATTTTAAAGCAAATTGCATATATAATTTTTTTATGAAATGCACCATTTAACAGTTTAATAATTGTGCTAATGAAAACTAAGTTAAAAGCTACATTTTAATAAAAAAAGAACTGAACATATAATACTAATACTACTATTATTGCAACTTTCTTCTAAGAAAAGACTGAAATTGTTTGCTTTTCACCCAACTGGGTCAAGCACAGCACAATTTGACAGTTTGTAAGCCGGAGAGATCGACAAACATTGATCACTGGTCTCACAAAAATTGCAAATGAGCTGTTCTCGCAAAAACGCAGGATATGCCGAATGCATGGCCGTCGTTTTCCTACAAAAATATTTGCTGTCTTCCTGACTTGTGCCATGCCCGTACCGCCCCAAAATTCGTGCCGAGGCACAAACACGCTTTATTTTTGTCTCACACATGTCTGTACAGTAAGCTAAGCACACGTGTCAGCAGCTGCTCGCGTTAGAGGGCCCGTATATTATACGCCTACATATGGCCGGTGATCCCCTATTTCTCCGTGCAATTTCCATGTGGCTTTTTTATTAGGAAGGTACCTGATAATCAGCTACCCATCTCGGCTAGCAGTTGGGCAATGCGAATGGTGGGTTGCAAGAGGCTATAGCGTGCAGAGTAGCAGACCGACCGGAACGGGGCAGAATGCCATTGATTTTCCCAATTCCCAGCTGCTGATATGCTAATGAGTGGTGATTACGGACTCCACCTCCCAACACGCGTGGCTCACGCCGACGAGTGCTCGTCGTTTGTTTATCGCTAGCTAGAAACCATAGTAATCTACCCGCTTGACACCGACGGTGGCTGACAGGTGAGCCTTTCTAGAGGCCGGTTAGCATTGGCCCATCCTGTCAGTAGCATGCAGTACGATGTGTAAGACAGATCGTGAGAATACATTTTTTTTCCATTTTTATTATCACCGGCCAATTCGAGTTCTGGCGTTTTGCTACTGTTCGAGGGCACCTCTACACTGTAGTATCATCGACGTTTTTTCTTCTTTGAGGAGCTTTAGGAAAAGGGAAGAAGATGGTCTGCTCGTCCGTACAGGACCCCAGCTCTAACTATAATTGCGGTGTCGTCTACCAGGGTACTGTGCGTGTACTCCCCGCCGATCAGCAGCTGAAACGATGTCGAGTGGACGCATGCATCTGTATCATAATGCGGTCATTTTTGGAGGCCGTTGTTGGATCTCGTCTCAACTTCCCCCTGCATTTTTGTCAGATATTTGTTTTCTTCCGAAGGATGCAACTTAAGCTTTAATTGATCTGGGTGTTCCGTGGAGAACTAGTAGTACTTGGTAACTGGTGAGTACTGAGTACTGCTATGTGATTTACTGTCAAATCATGTGTTAGAACTATCATCAATATAGGGGCCCGGATCTGCTGCAGTTAGTACTATCGCTGCAACTTACGAAATCGTAGTACAGCCATCCGATCCAGATCCAAGGATCTAGGCGCCACCAAGTACTGTAGGCGACCGTAGACAGTACCTACGATACCAGAGTTTAGGTAATGTAGTACTACGGCGGTCTCTAAATAACTATATTTCAAAATAAGAATAACACAAATTACTATAGAAGATAAATAATCTATATGTCCTTAAATAAGGATGCAAGGTTAGAAATAGAAGAGTAGTTGAGAGTAAGAGAAAAATTTATATGTGAAGGATGGGATATATAGTTTATCGAAGACTACATATTTAAAACAAAACTTACGGTAGAAGTGTACTTAGAGGTGAAGAAAATAAGTAAATCTGATTGATGAGATGTCGTGCAATCATAAATGACTGCAGTCAATCCTAGCCCTCAATGTAGAGACCTAATGGTTCGTTGATACTATCTCTATCATAAAATATAAAAATTTTTGTTCATGTAGTTATATGGGCAAAATTAATTATATTTTAAGACGAATATATTATATTTACTAACAATGAAATGTGAATTTTTTTTTCGCAGTTGTTGATAGGGGTGGAGCTAGGCCTATGACAGTTTACTACGCCGGGACATGCCACTTGTGACGAGGCTAGAGGCTTAACACTAATGTGTTTGGCTCTCGTCACCGATGACTTCACGTAACTGTTGTGATAGGTGAAGGCCTATTAGAGATAACCATACATGTGACGAGCTACTTTGATATCACATAACCACCCATCCCAGAGTAACTAGGTCGCCTTTAATGGTGTATGTTATGACCTATAAGAGGTGATCAATCTTTGACGGGTCTTTTATATAACCTGTAAATGTTAGTGGTCACCTGTGATAACTTTTTCTTAAAATAGTGGTGTGAATATTTCAAAAATAAATTATTTATTTATTGGCTAGCCTTAGAAATCGTTGGCCATGCCCTCTTAAAAACATATAGCAGATCCAAGATCCATATCCAATTTTTCCTTGGACACATTCACACATCCAATTCACATTCACAGTTCACATCCACAATTACATATGTATCAACAAACATATATTTCTCACATTTATTCAAAAGCACATACATACACATATATTTGTCAAGTCTTTGTATATTTGGAGCCACAAACGTATCAACAATTATATACTTGCCCCTTATACGTATCCGCACAAAGGATTACAATAAACAACCTTTCATTTTATTAAATTAGAAAGAAAAATTGAATATTAGATTATATATGCATAAAGGAGTGATTGTACGATATAATTTTGATTAGCACGAATACACACATTCCATAATACATATATAAAAATAGACATAATTAATAATTTATAACACAAAATCGAATATTAATTGTATGTTACAACTCTCTATTAAATAAATAATAATGTTTTAAGATAGACGCATTCTTAAATTCTAATTGGGATAGAACATTCCTGTTGGGCTAATGATTTCTTGGAGGATAAAGCTGGTCTTTTGTCCTCTAATATGCGCTTAGTGAATCGGCTAGAAATTCCAACTCTTCATCTGTACAAAGAGATTATATAGTTAGTTTATGAGCATATATATTATCGTCAAGTAAAAATGAAATACGCTTTTGAGTATAGACCTCAGGATCCAAGTTGGTCATTTGTTTCATCAAGGTAGACATGTTGTGGCACACGTAGAAGCTGCATTAAGCCCCAATTTGTTGTGTGCATTTGAAGTCCATTTTATGATGGAGGGCTGCATCATTATCTCTGTGTCTACCTCTATTCTTGTTTTACAACATCTGCATGGCTTCAATTGCATACGAAAGAGGCAAGAAAGCATAATTACCACCAAGGTTGTAGATAACATAGTAAATCCTATTCTATTTTAGTACTATGACCAAAAGAATCCAATGCTTTCTATGTGATAGACGTGTAACTGTAATAAAATCAAGTTGTACATAAATAATAGTACAAAAATTTAAAACTTAAAATCTGAAGTCCATTACTATAGATTGTGCACTAGTATTGTATAGTCCTTGTCTTGATAGATCTACATGTAGAGGTTGCGGTAATCAATGACCCTATTTAACTTTGCATCCATGGTGGTCTCATTGATCAATGTTGGATCAAAGAAACCATCATAATTAGTGGATCTCCTAGACTTAGGTCATGTTACCTGTAATCGAGTAGATATTACTTAGGTCATCTAGTGACATAAATAGTTAGTAGATAAAGTACATCTATGTGCACTTACAAGGAGAAACATTTCAAAAGCCCTATGTCCACTGCTCTCACTCTATACAGATTGGAGAGATCTTTGAAGCTGATAATAATATATATTGGACCTTGAGAGAAATGGCTCTTGACTATGATGTCCAATGATAGAGGACTCTCTATTCTTTCTCTTCAAGTTGCTAGCTTGCATGTAGTATCTAGGCATTTCTCAGCAACAAGTACTTTTTTTTAATAAAATGGTGTCCTCTACCAATGGTTCGCCTAGCTTGATGGATGCTGGGGCCATCAACACCTTCTCATTGCCCTTGCCCTTTCTCTTTCTCTTAGCCCTAACATTTTGGGCTCTCTTGTGCGAAGAAGAAATATTAGACCTAGGAAGTATCTTTATTGGAGTAAGAGCATTAGGTATCTCCCAATCCATAAAAACGACCCCAAGGTTTGCTGGTTCTATCATGGAGGGACCTCGAGGAGATTAATTGACCAACCTAGGTGGATGTGAAGTTACCTTAACCACTATATCTATCTCCGTCCACTTTATGAAGGTTTATTTTGCAATCCTAAGAGTCAAAATCTCTTCGTTTAGCAGTACTAGCAGTGGATATCCAGCCCAATTTTTCTTGACTTGTCGACATTTACTTTAGCATAGCTAGTGACTAACTCTACTCTATGCATCTTTTGTGTTGGCGATGGTTTATGAATCAAAGCCTTGGTAGCATCAACTCAGAAGTTTGGCATGACCTTAACTTATAAAACACACCTTGTTGAATTCTACATGTTAATTGAAGTATATTAGCTTATATGACTTTGAAATATGACAAAAAGTAATTAATATCATCTAATTACATCTAACATATATCTCGATCATATTGTTGATTGCGCATGGAGGTGCAAACGGTGATTGTGCCATACCCGTTGACGCAGAACTACTTCATCGCTTGACCCATCTGTATCTCAAGTCTTAGGTGTGCCACCTCCTATTAAAGTTTACCCTAGAATTGCCAGGAAAGTTCTTGCTTCACCTCCTTCTTTAGCTCCTTGAGGATGGTCTCCTTCACTGCTTTCGAGAGGTGACACTTCTTGTACTAGGCATTGTACGACAATAACCCGTGCTTCCAAGGTACTTCCATGCCTATGCCTTTGATCCAGCCAAAATGTTTTGGGTTTCCCAGTGCTTGGGTGAGGACATCCTTTGTGAAGATTGTTCAAACAATTTCATCTACAAAGAAAATTTGAATTGATGTGTGAAATATATCAAGGTAAATAAAGTGAAAATGCCATGGAAGATTAAAGAGTTATAGTACTCACAAGTTATTGATAGATCAATCCATACGCTAGTTGAGACTAGGAGATGGTGTCATCCAGGTTGATCTTGGATCGTGCTCAAGCCAAGTTCCTAGCCTGTACTTCTAGGAGGCCCGTGAACAAAATAGAAATATTGGGCACAAATGCTTTTGCAACATTCTCAGCCATGACCTCTTCTTTTCCAATATAGCCACATGTCCCCAATCCGTGTGGTTGCTCGTTTTGAGCTTGCAAGAGATGGCAGACCTCGCTTATTGCATGAAACTCTCAAGAGGTTTTCAAAGCATAGAACACATTCCATACTTTCTTAGTTATCTACGGGTAATCTTTGTGTGGGGTACAGTTGCCTAGTGGGATGACATACTTCATGACAAGCTTTGACTTGAAGTTCTTCCAGGCTAGACCCATCTTTCCAAATGCCCATCATTTCAGCCTTTGCTCTGCCTCATCAGGAAAATTGAAATTCTCCTTCAGTCTTTCCCAAGATATCTTCTTGTCACTCTTGAGGACGAGTTTGATGTCGTTGTGTACCAAAGTAATTTTTTGCCACTACTCCATAGCTACTGGATAATGAACTAATGACACTTACTGACGCCATTGGTCATTCGACAACGTCGACCTTGGTGATCATCTGCCTATGTTTGGGCAAGTGATTCTATAAGCTAGGGTACCAATGAGAGGTTACTCTGCTAGTTCAAACTAACATCTCCACTTTTTGGTTATCAGATATTCTAGCTTCTAACTTACTATTAATTAACACATATCAATTATAAAATTTCTAATTACTAAAACTTATTAATTCTAAAATTTCTAAACATTATCTTTCATAAATACATATATTATCATAGGAAATCAATTAGTATATATATATACACACACTTAATTAATTGGAAGATGAAAAGAAGGAACTTGTAGTTGACCAATGGGAATGAAACTAAGAAGTTTAAATTAAGCTACTCATGTTTAATTGGCTTTTTATACTTTTAGTAGTTAATAAGATCTAACATTGACCACCTAATTATTTTGCATAAATAAAAAAAGTTATATAAAATGAGACTAACTATGGTTAAACTATATATTCTAACTAGGGTCAAATTTTAAAAATATCTAGAAGTGAAGGCAATACCTTAGGGAACGCGGGCCAGCAACAATGGAGCTCGGGGAGGGTGGAGCTGGGGATAGTCGAGTGTGGGTTGGTGGAGCTCAAGTAGAGCTCATGTTTGCAACGGCGGCAAATGTGGACAAGACGATGCGGATGTATGGTGACTTAGGGTTGAAGCCCTAAGTCACCACATTCAAGCTGGTTAAACTGACCTATAACGCTTACATTTTTTTAGTGCTCAATCGAGCATCATAGTCATTTTGACATAGATATCATCATCAAAAATGAGGACATTTCATATACTTATATTATAATATAAGAATGCCTTATTCATAGTTAGAAAGTGCATATAGATTACCATCACCTCGTTGCACTTCTTTAAGCTGAGCTTCTTGGCCACCACCATAGATGTACTTGTTATAATCTTCCTTGTCTACAATAGTGTTGACCCCAACAATTCTTTTTTTACCCCCACAAACTATATGAAGCCCTTTATTTGCCAAATCGATTATGTAGAAAACTTAACAACCTATTTGAGTAGAATAAACGGCTCATCCTTGTATCCATTGTACTATAGATTTACAAGTGTGAATCTCTCTGAATCAACTTTAACATCCTTTAGTTCAACCCACCTACACCAGAACAACACCACTTCTAATTTCATATAGCTCAGTTTCTATATTTTCTCTATGTGACTATAATACTAATCATGAGTACCAAGTTGATCATTGACTACCTCTATTCGTATCCCACTATTTTGTAAACTGCTTTTATTGTCCTGCTTGAACGTGTAGAAGGTATGTCCATTGATATCATATCCTTGCCAAGTTAGAACATCCCATCCAAGATCTATTGCTAACCATTTCAATGTCTCACTTGTAACGCGCAAATTGGAAACACGATCCTTAAACTATTCGTTGAATTCTGCAATATGTTTTCTTCAGACCCAACTCGCCGATCGATTAACAAATTCTTCTCAGATGTTTAATTTGTGTTCATCCAAGTATGGTACTATCTCGGTCATATGTTGCAACACGGTAAAATGGGCTTTATCATATTGGGCGTAATCTACATTTATAGTTTTCCTTTCAAATGTTCCATCCCTGTCTAGGTTGCCCACATGTCTTAACCACAGAACTCCAATTGGTCCATTCTCCAGCATATAGTCCACACAAAATTCAATGACTTCCTTAGTGGTATAACTTTCAATCATGTTTCCTTTAGGATGAGATCAGTTATGTACACAACCCTTTAAAATTCCCATATACCTCTCAAACAGGTACATCTGCCTTATGAACATAGTACCCCACACTTTTGTTTATTTCATTAGGTGGACAATGAGATTTACCATAATATCAAAGAACATAGGTAGGAAGTACATCTCAAGATGACGAAGTATATTCATGACGTCTGCTTGTAGGTCATCTAGTCCTACTAGGTCGATGACATTCTGTCCAATTCCATTGAAGAAAGAGCATAATTGTATTGCCACATGCCTCATTTTCAACGGTAGAATATTCGTAATGGCAACTAGTAAAAGCTGTATAATTAGAACATGATAGTCGCGGGACTTCATCCCAGCCATTTTGAGGTTGTCTATCGAAACTCACTTACTCGGTCACAATGAGTACCTTGAAGGAACCTTAATACTCTCAATACATGATAACATATCTATTTTCTCATCCTTGGACATAGTGTGGTAAGCTTGAGAGAAGTATAGTCTTCTAGAGTGAGAGGTTGTTGGTTTTAGTTCTTTATGGATTTTTCGTATCTTCCAAATCTCTTTATGCATTCAGCTTGTCATTTGTCTTTCTTAGGATATTAAGTGGTAACCTGACAAGAATCTCACAAACATTTTTCTCTACATGCATTGTGTACCTCCAAATGTTCTCTGTACAGTAGTGTAGGAGAAAGCGTAGGCTATGATAGTATAAAACATTCTACCGTGCAAAATAGGACATCAAGAAAAGTAGGGATCATAGATCGTTACCATGAGACACACATTGTAGCGAAAATAGGGTTAGAGAAGCCAATCCAACCACTCGCATGTTGAGGTAGTAGATGAAGTAGTTGATCATTGCTATCTTAATACCAATCAACGCCGCAATTAGCAATGCCTCCACCAGTGTTCACATGTCCGGGGTTGAAGCACCGATTATGGGTATACTAGCACTTGTAAGTGGCTAGGGTTTGGTTCAGAAGGTGGTAGCTAGGGTTTTGCTTGAGGTGAATAGAGGTATGTCTCCTTGACCTCCTGCCTCACTATGTATAGGCTTTCTCACTTGGGTCTAGAGAACTGTGGCCCAATAGGAGTCTACTCGGATCTTTATTTGAATTGAGCTCTTACTTGAATCACATTCGAATAAGTAATCCAACCCGTTAAGTGTGCGACCCTGTAGGTTCACGTATATTTGGTCATGACTCAAAAACATCTTTTTAGTCACTCTGTTAACAACAGTCTCTAGCAAGACATATTAATCAACTAGAATATTCAACGGCTCTTGCTCACCGTGCTTACTCTAACAATTGTAGTTTTTCATAAAACCTCTCCATATTAGGTGAGACTGTAACTGCACTATATCTGTAAATATCTTCTCATTTTTGCAGTCTACGCATAGACAAGGCACATATTCATTTCTTCTACTTCTCTAATTATCCTCTATAGCGTTCAAAAATTCAACAACTCTATTTCTATACTCTTCGACTCAAGCGATTAATGTTGTATGTCCAATTACAATTTATTTAGAGTAATAGAAAAGGTACAAGCATATTAGATGGCATAATAGATTTTATGTCATAATAGACTATAAATGCCATAATAGATTTTATGTCATTTTTACCCTTAACCAAATTTAAGACAAAGATTCACCCCCTATTCCACCCACCTGAATTGTATACAATGCATAGGGTGGGATACCAATGTAATACATAACTTGATGTATATATAGAAAGCACTATACTTCTATTAGTTAACAACAATATACCCGTCAGCGGTTCATCAGGTCACCTATGATGGGTTGTGAAGGCATCCACACGTTAGAGATGCTTGGTCACCACAAACGAGTATTGTTCTAAATCGTTCATAGGTGTAGAACCCTTTATATGATAGCCTATAATGTTATTCTGTTACTGATTACTTATGATGAGCTATTCTATAGACTCATTAAAGATAACCTATGCTACCTCAATTAAAGGTATCGGTGGGTTATGACAGATTTACTATCATCACTATTACCTTCAAAAAGAGTATAAATCATGTAATACTTGAATAAAAGCCATATTAGCTTAGTGCTAGGCGTGTGATTTTCTCCGGTACGTTTTGAACTATATTGAGTGAAAGGACCATAGAGTGAGCCATACTTATCCGTGTGTAAGTAGACAATACGTTTTATTTTTGCATTCTTTAGATGAAAATGTGTTTAGTACTTGATAATGTACAAATTGGTTTATCTAGATTAGGGCAGTTTAAGAAGAAGAATATCGATGAAATGCCCTTAATGATGCTATCTTTTCTTATAAAGGAATTTATTATGTTCTTTACTTAAAAAATACAACCAATTATTTCAAAGTTTATAGGTTGAATGACTTGATTAAAAACAAGAAAGTTACTTAGACAACCAGCCTAAAGATAAAGATAAGATTTATCTATAGTTGAAGAAAATATGCATAACCATTGTTTCTCAGTGGCTTATAAGTTATATGTATTATTTGTCTTCCTCAAACTAGTAAGCAGTATCTTCGAAAACCACAGCCAATCATTGTAATGATTGAATTTCGCTGACTTCATCACTACAGAAAACCACAACTGAAGATAAAGTCAAAAGGGTAACTCAGTGATCAGTTGTTCACTATCTATAAAATGTAAATGTAAAATAATTATTGTGGGTGTCAAGCCTCGGCCATGTCTCTAAAGACCCCCTCCAAAATTATTTTTATCCTAGAGCTAGCTGAATAAAACATAAAAAGTAATTCATGGTAAATCTTTTATATCTTTGTTATTAGTAATATAAAATTAAAGGTTAAATATTATGATGAAAAGAACTTAAAATTAGCTTTAGGGTGAATTGTAATATTTGTCGTTTTTTATTACCAAAGTTTCACTTTGGGTCACTTTGAATCAATTTTTTTCACTTTTGATCAAGTAATTTTACTATTGTTGTAAATTGGACCAACCCAAACAATTTCTTTGGAGCACGTCAACAACTTGAAGCACATCAGCTTGGGCACACGGATGAACTCCTCCATCTATATGCGGTTCTTATCTTTGGAGGCTAAACATGGATAAAAAAGAGAGCCGGATAGTGTAAACTGTAAAAATGGCAAAATTGCCCAGTCCAGATTGAAAACAAGGGTTTAAAGGTGGTCAAATACTTTGACAATAAAATGTAGTTCGAAGTGCAATTCTTAAAATTATGTTTTACTCCTTCGGTCTCAAAAATACTATATTTGTATCATTCATCCCACAAACTTTAACTTTCGAGCAGTTGATGTATTGTAATTCGAGAAAATAAATGATAAATGTATTGGAGTTAAAAAAGTAAAAGACTTGAAAAGATAAATGACGTTATATTCTTTTGGTTTTATATTGGTGTACGTGAGATTTAAAAAATAAAGTTTTTTTAATAAAGATAGTAAAATTTAAATTTTAGTTACAATCAATAAGTCAATAAGACAAGCATATAACTAAAGCCGAAACTACTCTGGAACATGATATTTCTACATTGTTACGGTGGTGATGCTAGTCGGATCTTTGGATCCTATTTCTGTAGCTGCTGCAGTGCGCTTGGGCCTCGGGCTATACGTACGGACAAAAACATGACCTAGCATGGCCCACTGTCAGGCACTCAGGCATGTCATCTCCAGCTTTTTCCCCGTGGAGGTGGTCACCTCAAGCGATGGGCTTACGTGTGCAACCAGCAGCAGGACAGCTTTGCGACGCTCTCCCCTCTGCGCTCTTGACGCCTGTGAGCGAGCGAGCGGTTGATTGATTTCCGTTATCTCGGTCCGGGGCTCCGGCCTCGCCGAGTGGCTGTAGTGGCAGTGACCGCGCCTTGGAAAAGGAAGAAAAGAATCGTGCGCAGCAGCGGCAGCAGCAGCAGACAGGCGCGGAATGGCAACGCAGGGCAGGAGGTGAGGAGGATACAGCATCAGGGATCGCGCCTTATCGGAATGGCAGGCAGCGGCAGCGGCAGTATCCCGAGCGCAGCGGCGCGGGCGAGGACGAGACCACCGCGTCACGCGCGAGCGTTGCGGATTTGTTGGGATTGGTCGATGTTTGGATGCATTTCGGGGGCGGTGCGTGCTGCATGCTGCTCCTGTGGCCAACCAACGGCACCACGCGAGAGCGCGTCCTGCTCCGTTTGCTGCGGCCTCGTTGTCTCTTGTCGGGACTGACTCGGGCGCCGCGATAGCCGCTTCCCGTTGCACAACCTGCACGCTGCTCTCTCTCTAGTTTTTTCCTCTGTTGGGATCGCTAACACTTAGAACCCCGTTTTCTTCTCAAATTAGGCTCGGTGCTCAGACTGAAGACTCGGACTTTTATTCACGCCATTCGATTCTTTTATATAAAACAAAAATCTGAATTATTCCCTTATTACCTCTAAACTTTCTCAACTTTTCACACCAAACAATTATTCAGTTCTATATTGGGCTGGCTGATATAATAAAAAAATATAAAAAATATTGTATTAGCAATATTTAATAAGATAATGGGTAGTGCCACCTCTTCTCCTTTTTTCCCATATTCTTCCCATCTCTTAGTCTCCATCCCAATAGGCTAGACTATTGAGCTAGTGACGAGCTAGCGAGTGTCCTCCATGGCTAGTGGAGGAAGGTAGTGGCGACAGTGGCAGCTGGCATCGAAACCCCTCCTACCCTTTTCCCTCTCTTCACACTAATAGTAAGAAGATCCAAAGGGACCGGCGAAGAGGTGAGCTTATAGAGGGCAGATCACATCTTCCCTTCTCTTTCATGAAGGTCGGTAGCTATTGAGTCTATAAAGGACTTTGACGACGTAGGTGCTCGCTGAATACAACTACATCCATTCCCTCTCTTTCTTCCTTCTTCCTCTTCTCTTCCTCGTCCTTAATGTTCAATCAAGCCAATAGCCACGTCGATGCTGCTATTTGTCGAGTTTCCCTTCTCTTCCTTCTCCTTCGACGGATGAGAGAGGAGACTGGAGCAAAAGCTTAAGCGTCGCTAGATCCACCACCTTGACCCTCGCCTCCTCCTCTTCCTCCTACCTTTCTCTTTCTTTCCTATCTATCTAGGCTCCATCAAACTTGCACATTACCACCGGGTGCACCTCTATGAGGGCTCTCATCGCCACATACTCTTCAGTCCTCCTAGAGGCTATCACCATTGAGCATTTCTTATCGCTGTTAGTCCATCTCCTCCTTGACCTACATCCATCTATAATACAACCAAGCTTGAGCTTGAGCTCTATGTTGTTGCACTTCCATGACCACAGTGACCATCGCTTGTCACCAGTAGATCTATTCTTAGGTCACTTGTTAATTTTGTGCCACCTATAATCTACAGATGGAGTTGAAGGTTAGGAAAGATACACGATGGCTCGTCATCATCCTCGTTGCTTGTCGGGTCAAGCTTGGGGACGGGAGAAATATGGGAGGGGCATTGAGTCTATCCTAATTTGGACGGTCAGGATAATTTAGACTTTTTCCTATATACAACCCCTTAGGTTAATCACGGCAGCTCGTCTGGTTCAAAATCAACTGTCAATAAAGAAAACCGTTTGGGGGGTGACCCACACTATACAAGAGTGAACTAGTTTTCAAGTCCACGAACGCCTTAAGCTCCTGCGAGTTTGTGGCTTCATCAGGTTCTAACCGAACCCAACCTACCAAAAAGAACACTTCTAAAGTACTACTAGTACTCACAAAAAGAGACCGAGCTTAACTGGTTAAGCTAATCTAAGTCCTGCAATCCAAACGCAAGCAGGGTGCAGCCGGGCAGGCAAGTTCACCAACCAAAGTACCAACCCCGTGGAACGGATAGATGGATCGATCGGCGTGCGCCACACCACACACTGATGCACACAGCTGCAAGCGGCAGTGAAAGCTGAAGCGGAGGCGTGCACGCACGTGAGCGCTGCATGATTACGGGCTCATTTTTGGGATGCCGCAACCACCAACAGCTCCTGTGCCGCCGGTATTATTGCCCAGGCACAGCACACACCACTCCCTCCGCAACAAGGCTGCTGCTGCAGCAGCAGCCTGCACCTGCACTACGTCTGCATCTCTCATCCGCTGCAGCAGCCTGCACCTGCACTACGTCTACATCTCTCATCCTCTCTCACTCTCAAAGTCGCCAAAAGACGAGACGGCCAGATCAAAGTACTGGCAGTAGCACGACTCCCTTGCATTTCCCATCTATATATGGTGATGGGGGCATGAACTGGAAACAGGCACATGCACGAGTGGAAGTGAGGGTCAAAACTGCGCCTCGCCTGCACGACGGCACGAGCAATGTTCGGTGGAAAGAGGTGAAAGGATCAAAGGATGTACTACTTCTAGCTAGTAGTGGTAGATTTGGCAGCTGCTCCATTCAGTCGCCCTTGATTCTTCGTTCCATATCTGCCACCGGGGTTTAGTACGGATAGCAAGTAAAAGTTCAGTACTAAGAATTTGAGAAAAAAAAATCCCACGCGAGACACACCGTTCGGTAAAAGGGGATGGAAGACAAAACCCTGATAAAATTCTCTCTTTTCTTGTTTTGTAGTCGTGGTAACTTTGGACTGTACGGCCAATAAGCGTCTAGTTTGTAGGACTATACGTGCACGTCTAGTTTGTAGGAGCTAACTGCAAAATATTGCACTCATACTTCACCCCTGCGCAGAAGACAGCAAGCATCTCACTGTATACCCCACTGGATTTACAGCTAAACTTCTGATAACCTCACCTGCTTTCTTGAACAAAACACAGCTTTATTTGTTTTCGGACCTAGTGCATGCATCTTCCCTCACTTCACAGCAAAGCAAACTGCTGCTTCTGCTAGTAATATGATTAATCATTTAGCACTGGTAAAAGATCTCATCGCCAAATGACTATGGCCGTCTACATCTGCATACACTGAAAAAAAATCAGCAAAGGAGAAAACAGTTTAAGCCTATAGTTAACGACGATTCATGGACCACAACGCTGCAAACACTGGCAGGATTCAATTCAAGAAACCACTGCATTAGAAGCACTGACTTGTTGGCAAGTTGCAACATTATCTGACCGAAAACCACCCAACACAAGTTTAATACTATTCGAAATCATTGCAATGAGTGAGTGATACAATACAGAAACACCAGAGTGCACTGCAAGGTGAGCGAGCGCACGAACGGACAAGCACACGGAGGGAGACACGCTCGTTGATAATGTTACATCATTGACATCTCCATCGATCTGAGGTGCTACATTGCATACCTTTGAGTCCAGGTCCTTGCTGTGTTTTCGTACTTGTGCCTGTCCATCTTGTATATGTGGGCGATCTCAGGGACCAGAGGATCATCAGGGTTCGGATCAGTCAGCAGGGAGCATATTGACAGCAACACCTGAAAGCAAACAGAAAGCACATGTTTGCCATATTTGTTCAGCTCAATTGTGAGGGACCAAGCAATCGTCTAGCAAAAGGAAAACAGCATTCCACTAGAAAGGCAACCTTGGAAATGGTTAGTGCAGGACTCCATTGGTCCTTAAGGATGTCAAGGCAAATGCTCCCATTGCTGTTGATGTTTGGATGGAAAACCTTGGTGCGAAATGCCACCTGCATATTGCATATCATAGATGTCAAATTCATCAGTCTCGATGCTTCCGTAAAGCTACAGAATTTAATGGATAGCCAAACTGAAATTTCCAAGTTTGGATATGATAACCAGAACCAGAAGAATTTCTAAGAAAAAAATCAAAGTGGTAATTCTTTCAGAATGAAGTGAAAGAACACCTCAGTAACAAGTGAGAAGACAATCACTACCAAACCATTATTTGGTTATATAGCACAGTCCAAGAAAGAAGTTTACTATACACTGGCAACAGAATGAATTAGCATTATTATACTGCAGTTATGCTTTCACTTTTGCATAACTGCAGTTGTAACTTGCAATAAGAGAATCCAGCTATCCACCTTGATTTCCCAAAATTTGGCCTTCCAGATTCAGGTTCATAAATGGCTTTGATTCTTAAAGAGCTCATTCTAAACCAATACATGTTTTCAGCAAGTGTACTTACTGGCATGACATGCCACCAGTAGCTCTTGTGCACAACTTCAGCACGAAATTTATAAGTTATAACACATTCTCAATCCCTTTAACGCTTTAAAATAGAATTAAAAAATACGAATAAAGCATCAATTCAATCAACCACGAATTATAGCATCTGCCAGAGTTCTATTTGTACATGTGAAATGAGCTGAGGTATAGGGTTACAGTTTTACAGCACATCAGCGAAAACATATATATGACTAGGAATAGTGCACAAAGAAAAGGAGTGATAAGTCACTGCCTAGTACCTTGGGTGGTTTGAAGGGATAATCAGGAGGGAAGTGGATGGTGACTAGGAAAACTCCACCAGCATATGGGCTATCAGATGGACCCATTATCGTTGCCTGCCAGTGGAACATGTCTTCACCAACAGGACCTGTGAAATAATAATAAATCATCACTGTTAAGAAATGTGGTTTAAGTGCAAAGTCCTAGGTTACTATCCTTTGGTTGATAACCATCTCATATTATGGGCATGTGGTCTAGCTGATTAGAAATGAATTTGCAAGACAACTAAGGGTATTGAAACAGGGTCAAACAAAACATAAGCAGGCTGAAGGACAAAAAACAAGTATCCATCATTGTATGCATAGTTAAGCTCAGGTTGGCTTTAAACCCAAGGGAAATTGAAACAACTACTTTGACAGAATGACAGTATGTTACCATTTTCATTTAAAGGCATACAATAAGATTTCGTGTGTTCTAGACAACATGAAATTCAGTACCTACAGGTATGCACAGGGTGTGCGCCAAGCTCAAAGGACCAAACTTATTCTAGCTGCACTAGCTGATAATTATGTTTCTTTCCAATGTATAAGTGTGGTTGCCATTTGTAAAAATATGTACAGTAAGACTAAGACCCCAACACTATACAGGGAGGTCAGGTCTATATATATACAGTCTAGTGGTCCAGTGGTCTAACACCACCCACAGTCGCAGCGGAAGAGGAACGGACACAGAGACTGGATCGAAAACTAGTGAACAAAGGCGTAGAGAGGCCTTTAGTCATAATATCGGCGAACTGGTGCGTCGATGGTACATAGAGCACCTGAACCTGTCCTAGTGCGACCTTATCACAGATAAAATGAATATCTATCTCTATGTGCTTCATGTGTCGATGATGAACCAGGTTGGCGATTATGTAGACAGCACTGACGTTGTCACAGTAGACGACGGTCGCAGGGGAGAAAGGTGCACGGAGCTCCTGAAGAAGGTAGCGAAGCCAGCAACACTCGGTGACGGCGTGGACGACACCATTGCACATGCGATCCTACTAGTTGAATGAAGTTTAGATGTGCGAGAGTTGAGGCCACATATCGATAAGGCTAAGAATGTCCATACAAGTAGCCTAACAAATTAAGTTTCTTCTAGTGAATATTTTGGCCCCTATGATAAGTTTGAAAAGCTAGTAGAACCACTACAAAAGATAAAAGGCATACGAACAGTCAGGGTGACAGGTCTGACAGAACCTGGATTATAGAAACAAAGATACAGCTGCCTTCTACAAATGACTGGAAGGTAGCCCATATAAATCAGAATGGATATAATTTTTTCTTATCTGTCATTGAAAACAAAAATGAAGAATAACAACTATGCAACCAACTAATTTTCTCTAGAATAAGGCAAGCTAATCAATTTTCTATGGTGAACTACATTTCTATTGTTTTATGTTAGTATATTATTAAATGATGAGTTAAATTAGAAGGAATAGTTCAATTTGGTGTAACTCAAGGTGTTTACAATACCACACCCCCAACTCCTTTGACAAAAAACTTGACAGGTAATATTTACATTTCAGAATACAAATTGCATAATACTACCTTATATGAATATTCAGCTCAGATGATTGCTACTTCTTGAGCCTACTTGGATGGTGAGATTTAGTTGATTTAGTTTGGAAAGTAAACTAAGTCACATTTCTTCATTCAAACAGCGACTAATGTTTTCTAGTTGTGTCAACAAACTTTATTAACTTATCAGCCAAAGAATAACAACACCACCAGCTTATATCCACCATGAAAAGGAAACTAATTCTACTAGAATTCATCAGGGTAAATATAGGATCCCCGTCAATCATTATGGCATAGATTAATCCCTGCATCATTTCTTTAGTTATGCCTCAGACAAATTGTGCCGTGTTAATTGTAATCGATATATCAAAATTTTCCATCCGTAATCACCATAAAAGGAAAACTCTAATCGCACAGAGCTTTTTCTCTCCTCTAGATACTGCTAAGCTAGGCCTCTTTAATGTTTAACAAATTGGAGAGAAATTGTCCATAGCTATTCCACGGGGAAGCGCCAAGCATGAGGACAAGAAGTCATTCAGAAGCACACGTACAAAACCTGACTCCTGTGCAAGATGTATGGCCTAGAACTGCAAAATCCACGCCCAAAAGAAGAATGGAAAGAACGAAGCAAGACCTGCACTGCATGAGGTAGGGGGATCCTTCTGCAGATCCTTGAGCTCCTTCTGTATCCTCTTGGATGCCATCCCCAACCCCCTTGCCTGTCCTCCCTCCTATTTCCAACAACAAGAACAATCAAACAACAAATCAAGCGTCATCAAAACTTAATCAGTGCAAATTAAAGAGGGCTCGCAAGAAAACAAACCTGTCTAATGGGAGAGATTCCCCTTCTTTCTTGCCTTTACCTCAGCTTGCTCTTCCTTCGCGCTGACAAGAATCAATAATGGAGTTGGGGAAAGGAGGGGTATATATGTCAATGAGCTCCCCACTTGCTCTCTCGCTACAGGTTTGCGTACTGGTTTTGTTTATTCATTTCACGAAATCATCGATTCCTGGGGCCTTTACTTTAGCGATGCCATGGCTGATCAACAACGGCAGGTGAAAGCGGATGGTACCGATCAAATCAAGTGCCATCCACTAACCCCATTGATATTAGTAATATGGCGGCTCATGAACAGAGAACAATTATTCCTCTTTCTTTTTTTTTCTCTTCTTAAATAAAAAATTGATTCGATTAGAGATGGAGATACAGGTAGATACGCATTGTACCTGACTGTATGACATTTAAGGTGGCCATTGTGAGGATTGAGATTAACGTCAAAAACGGTAGTTGACCAATTAGCCGGCCGCGTTTTTCATTGTGGTGATCCCAAAAGCGTTGAAATGGCTGCTGTGCCCACAGATTCTATTGATAGGCCTTAACCGACTGATTGATTCCTCGTGGTCAACATGTAAGTGGCAGGATCGAGAGGATCGAATTCTTGAGTGTTTTCCATAAATTGCTCGAAGCCAAGTGGATGAGTGGATTCCAGTTTCTGTTTGGTAGTGTGAACTGAAATGTTAAGAACTCGGTTCTAGTCAGTTTTTCGAGTTATGGACTAGTGGTGCTAACCAATACGGAGGGATTTGGTTGGGAAAATGAAGCTCCCTGATTGCGTTTTCTTTTGCATCTTCCTGAAGTGATCGTAATCCATAAGTAGTACAGTACTCGGTACTAGTACTCTGCAATAAAGGTCTGCCAGTGCTTGCTGGTTGCTTTCTAAATAGACCTGATTAAATAGAAAATTTATTTGCATGAGATGCAAGTCCAGTTCCTAGTTTTATCAGACAACATCAGAAGGGTTTGTTGGTAGGCTTGTGGAAATGAATTAAGTTCTGATTACAATGATTTATTAGTCAAAGATGGACAGACCAACATGGCATTTAACAGCAGCAGCAGTGAACAATAAGGCGGATAAATATGCTTGGGAAGGACGTGATCAGCATACTGGTTGGCAAGAATTCTCATCATTCAAAGATGCTGGTCGAGATAATTGATCTGCCAAGTTGGGGATCACACAGGCCCCAGACATTAAGCCGAAAATTTTACGCCTTCATCATCAGCTGAAGTGCCCTTAAAAATCGCTGCTTTGCCCTTCTGTTCCAGTAACTTCAAAGCCCTCATGAGAACACCACGGTCAATTCCGGCAAGTTCTGCAGCAAAGGTCGTATTATAAAATAAATCAATTTAGGCCTCACACTTTTAACAGGCCAGAACCATCTTTATCAGCTACAGGCTTATTATTGTTCCTGATGATGATGATGAACTACAAAAATCAATTCATGTATATGGGTGTTATGAAAAACAGTCAATTGGTTGGTCACACCAGCTAAATTGTGATGCATAGTGTTCATTGGAGTGTCCTCCTAACAGTGTCAGCCAACAAAACATAGATAATGAAATGTTTAGCACACAACTCATGCTTGGTTTGTCATGATTTATCAATTTTTTGACAAATAACTTTTTAATCAATTTTTGGTATAAAAAATATACGAGACATTACTTGTTCATTAAATTCTGATTAATCTTTTGTGTCTCAATTAGTTGCTTTGCGGCGCCCCATTCATCCAGAGAGTGCTTACATTTTTCATAATACCGACATATATATGAAATATCCAGCCAAGATACAAAACTCAACTACAATGTTAGTATCCTAACATAGATTAAAATTGCTTTCAGGAGAGAATATGCCTTGAAACACATGATATTGATGGTTGGAGAAAAGGAAAACTTAATGTCATAACTCAGAAGTTTGCCAACTTACCAGTCCCACGTGTTTCAATTCCTGAACGTATTTCTTCAACAGTCATTACATTATCTTCCAGTCCATTATCCTTTACCTATAAACACAGGACAGAGAGAAACATGACACAATGAAGACAGTCCCACTATGTATTGTTCATAAATAACTTATAGATAGCTCACAAAATTTAATATGTAGTTTGCCCAATCTTGTATCCGCAACCAAAGAATGAGGCACTTCTTATGACCTTTGTCCATCCATTCTGCACGTCCTGCATGCAGTTCCAACGTGGGTTTAAGAAGGCACAGAACATCAAACAACTGATTTTGTACTGCATAGAATTAACATTAGCTGTGACAAAAGCTAAAAGATTTAATGGTAAAATGGACCTTCATTAACAAGGGCAGCAAGGAATACTTCCTTTGCTTCATGGCTAAGAGATCCTGCATGAGAGAGACAATTCCTGAGAATTCACTGCAACAGGCAAGAGTGTAACGAGCAAGCCTAACACAATTATTTTGTGCTTATATACTTAAAAGGCTCCACAGCCCTTGGAACACACTGCGATCATACCTGATTACTGGGTCTTTTTGTTATGAACCAAACAGTTTGATGATTAGCTACTAAGACATGTTTTTTATGAATAACAAGACAAACTATGTAAGATTAAGATAGATACATCTTACTCTCGATCTTTGGATTGGAGAACAATGGAAAATCTTCTTCTAGCGAGATTATATGTATCTTTTGACTTCTACAATAATCAAGTATCAAATCTTTCCATAGCTGCACTTGCTTTTCACGTGTTTCTCGCACAGGCTGCAAACTGAGAGACACAAGTTGTCATGCTACCAATCTCAGTTGTATTGTTTGAAAGAATTGTTAAACAGAGTTTTAACAGAAGTCAGAAGATTTTCTGTAGATGAATCCAAATTGTTGTGGTTGTGAAACTCATAAGATGCAAAAAAAAAGGAACAATAAAGCAAGAAAATGGTTCAACTGATACAAACAGTCTGTTGAAACACACAAGAATTATACCAGGTATCCGGATATTAACATGTATTGTAATGAAATTTAATTATAAAGCCAAGAAATAAGATATCTTCATCTAGTGCCAACAAGATAAGAACATAACCATCTCTAATGCACCAATACAGCAGTTTTCAGCCATTCCGGTATCGGAAACATATCCAATACGGCGATATGTGGGATACGCCAGCAATACAGTATCAGGAAAGTATCGCTAATTCGTTAGCACAAATAAATTTAAAAAATTAGCAATATGTGCTCAATACATGGTCGATACTTCGCTCGATACAGCGTGCAGTAACCAACCCCTTATTAGGAAGGCCACCACAGGCCCAGTAACGCATGGAGCCGCCTGCCTTGAGTTCTCATCTGTGCCCAGAGCTGTCAAGAGCTGCCTGCTGGCCTGAACCTGCTTACTGCTGTAGTGCTGTTGCCGTCCACCTTTTTAGTCTTTCACTCAGTTATTCTTTTTGCAGAACTTATGGTGATTTTATGACGAAATGATGCAAGTTTACCACGCAAACATACTCCATTCTTCAACCACTGTAAAATTCATGTTTAAATAGTTAAAACTTAGGCATATTTGAAAAGTATAGAAAGGTTTGCTCTTTCAAACCTAGCTAAAACATTGACTATGGTTGCAATATATATATACTCGCCGTATTGATGTATTCATGTTTTTGCAAATTTCTGTATCACCATATCCATATCGCCATACCAGTATCACGTATCTGTGCAACATAGATAACCATACACTTGCAAGATATCAAATCCAACTACCAAGTACTGCCGTTCTAAGTAGAAGTGTTCCAGGCAGTGTAAAATTGTGAACATCGAATCAAAAGGTGCAAATTGTGTTCTTCACTTTAAACAGGTTATTATTAACTTGTTAAGGTCTAGAATTTTCCATTACACCTTATTGATAAGCTAGTCTCAAGAATCAATATAAAACAGGGGACAATCTGCCTTCAGCAGAGATGAAAGAAGCTAACAAAATTTAGAGTTGATAGTTAACTCACAAGATTATATCCTACGGTATAATCAGTACTGGTGCTACGATATCGTAAGAAACTCTGGGGGCCAAACGAGCAAGTCACTTATAGGCCCTAAACTGGAAATTCCGTCGATGCCAAGGACCAATAGTATGCAACGATCCTAACCAATTTACCGAATCAACATATCACGGTCACCTCTTCCTCCTACAGACAGCAAATTCACAGATCATACTGTACAAACATCTGTACTGAACCTATTGACACCACAGGAAGAGCTTCGGTCTCTCTGTAAAGCTGAAAGCTGGGGATGAAAAGTTACGAGGGAGAGTGAGAGCAACGAGGGGGGAAGAGATTACGTGAAGTAGGGCGGGTAGTTGAAGAAGGGCGGAAGCCTGAAATCCCCCAGCCTCTGCATCTCCGGCACGGCGCCCCGCTCAGGAACCCACGGATCAGGAGGGGAACGCAAGCGCTGGGAGGGAGGCCTGCCTCGCAGCCCGGTGCCTTCGTCCAAGGCGAGCACCGATCGAGTGCTCCCTGCGCGTGCGGAGCCGTCGGGTGGCTCGCCGAGCGACGGGCAGCGGCCGGGGAGAGGAGGAGGAAGAAGCCGCGACGACGCCGTGCGATGCAGCCGTCCGGGGATCTCCTCGCACGAAGGGCCGGACCGCCGGAGGCTGGGGAGAACAACTACTTTGACTTTTCTGTGGATTAGGCCCATCTAAAACTACGTTGGGCCGGCGGGCCTCAGGCAGGTCGAGATGCAGGCTCACCGTTGATCGGGGTCGTAACACGCCCACCGGCGAGCCGACGTCGGTTGAAGCGCGTCAGCTGAATTCGACGGGCACGGCACGACGCTTGGGCGGCGGCGTGCAACCGTGCCCGCGTCAGGTGGTTGGCTGGTGGCCGGCTTCCTACCGCGCGCAAAGGAGAAGACAGTATGGGTAGGTTGGCTAGATTGATAAATGATCCCGTCAGAAACTAGGAAAAAAAATGAAGAAAGAAGGTGCCTCTGGTACCAATAGGAGATGATGACATTAGTAACATCTGTGCTGAAGAAATAGGAGCAGTAATTGCCTAGCTAGTGTGAGCAGTGGCTAGCAGCCTGCATGCATGGCTTCTGCCTTGCAGTTGCAGGGCCGGATTTTGTCAAACGGAAGTTAAACATGTGGCGATGCGAACACGACCTTTCAGGCGATCTATTGCATGCACTCAGACTGGAGCAGCGAATTAAACATCAGATTGAACTAAGAGTTTGATGTTTGTTTCACCCTACGTACGCTTTGAACAATGTTCAGCGATAACTGGTACTTAAATGCTCAACCCGCAGCGTGCAATAACCGTGGATGCAAAGCTTAGCTTAGAAACCAAGTACTTATGCTTCCTCCCACATTTTAACTTATTTTACTATAATATAGCAAAAGTACTCCTAGGAAGATGTTTTATTAGCAGCCTAGAGACATTATAGACCGTCTTTAGAGGGTTTTAGAAAAGCTTCTAAAAGCGTCTCTCCGAGTACTGTCTCAAAATTTTGAAGAAGCTTTGTTAAGCGCCTGTGATTAGAGACATCTTAAGACGAACATGATTTTAGTCCACAACGATATTAAAAACATCTCAACAAGCGTCTTTATTCTCGTAGTGGTTCTGGAGATTGAGACGACTAGAGTAACGTCTCCAGTTAAATATCTGTAGGACTGTTTTTTTGTTGTGTTTGACTATATTTATAGAAAAATAAACTAATATTTTTATTAAATCTAAAATTAAATATATTTTGATATTATATTTGTTTTGTATTGAAAATATTACTATATTTTTTATAAAGTTTGTCTAAGTTAAAAAATTGACTTAAAAAATTAAAGCATTTTATAATATGAAAGAGAGGAGTAATTTGCATTGTGCCCACTAAAATGGGCCATCCCTAGAACAGTAGAACACGCTGGCCTATATATCTCCCTCTCGTGTGCAGCGAGTTGACGCACCACGACCTACTGCTAGCAACAGAGCTACAAGTACAGTGGCAGTGTGAGTACCGAGTTGAAATACATAGCCAACTCGTTGCTTCTCCGCGTATGTTTTTTTTAGTACTAGCTTGATAGGTAGTGAAAACGATGGGGTTTATCAGCGGCGAGAAGCTCGCCGTGACGCTGGCGCCGGTGACCGTGTACTGGCTCTACTCGGGGATCTACGAGGCGTTGGGGGGCGTCAGAGCTCTGGACAGGTACAGTCTGCACTCGAGGAGGGACGAGGAGAGCAAGAACATGGCGTCCAAGAAGAAGGTGGTGAAGGGCGTGCTGCTGCAGCACGCCATCCAGGTCGCCATCTCACTTGCCGTGCTCAAGGTTTGTCGTCTCAACCCGGCCTCAATGTTCAGCCTTTGTCCTTTGAGTCTCTGTTTGGAACCTCGTGCTGTACATTGAGAATTATATTTATATGTCCGTAATGCAGAGACCAAAAAAATATGTAATCATCTCTCGTACCATAATAAAACTGTCAACATGATTCATATATGTATATCAGTATATATGCTCGTATAGAAAGAGCTAAACAAGCTCAGGCTGCTACACCACCTGGCACCTCGTCTTCCTGTACAGCGTCTTGCATGCGGTTTTGGGTCTGTTATGCTTTCATAAATGAACGTATTTGGAATTTGTTGTTAAGTGTTAACTTGTATATTTCTCTTCCATAAGCTGGACTGTATTTGGCGTAATATCATTTATCTACTCTCCAGTTCCATAATTAAGATCAAACTTTTAAAATTTTAACTATCAATAACTAAAAAAATTTAATATAAAGACACTAAAATAATATATATATAGATTATTGACAAAACATCTATAATAAAAATAAATATTTATTTATATATTGTATATATTATAATAAAAATTATAGTCAAAGATATATTTTAAATACCATATCACTATCTAAAACGTCAATTATGAATGGAAGAACATATATTTTCAACATCCTAAGCAGACATCTAATGCCTCTTTCCTGATAGAACAGGGAGTGCGCTAAAGATATGATGAAATGTTTATAAGGACGATGGTAAAAGAGATGCCAGGGGTGATAGCTATCAATAGTAACATATAGCACTATTAAAAATTAAATTCAAATTTGGCATACATAAGAGAAAAAAACAATTTCATGTACAAATAATAACACTACTATTTTATTTATCTAAGTAAATTTATCTTGTTTATATCTCGATATATAAGTTGAGTTTTAACCAAAGGTTTTATTTATAGAGTGGTATATATATATATTATGAATGTTGTTAATTTTTTTTCATATTTTTGGGATTTTTAGATAAACAAGAAACCATCCCTCAGGTTTATCTGAAGAGAACTTAGAAAAAAGAAGGTTCTTCTGATATCAATGCCACACCAAGTCATATCTATAGTAAAGAAGGAAGAGTTATTGTCTACCCATCCCAAAATGTAAAAAAAATTATTATCTAAATTATTTGTCCCATCAATTATTTTCTATTCCAATTTATTTTCATCATATCTTTATCTACCATTTCAACTATATTTAGAGGTACAAAAGTTTTTTTAAAATTAATCTCTATTAAACAATCTATTTTAAAACATGCTTACGCTATGTGTCATCCTGTCCCGTGCTCTGCATGCATGACCTCTATCTTGCGGTTGCAGAGCAGTCAATTGCGTGCACTCACGGTAGTACACCACCGAGTACAGTCGCTAGCTCTCAGCAGTTTCTACTGTGTTCTACATCAGCGGGGTGGGTAGGTGATACGGCTGCATTATTGTTTTGGAAAAAAGTCCGAATTACTCGACGACAATTACCCCTGAACAGTAAAACCGGACATTTTACCTCTCTAAACGGAACGAATTACCCCTGACTTAATTTGGAGTGGTTTTAATTTTCGTAGCGGTCAGCAAATTTTCGTAACAAACTATATGATAATACGGTCAGCAAAATTTAATAAAATAAATATTCCAAATTTAGCGGTCTCACATGTCACCTCTTCTTTCTTTCCCGTATCTTCATTCTTCATCCCCAACATGAGTGCATGGAGGAGGAGGCAAGCAACGGCGGCTTTCAGAACATGGTGGATTGCGCCACCTTCCTCCTTAAGCTCCGTCTTCGCCATGTCTCATCGAGCCCTGCCTCCACTACCTCTTCAGCCTCATTTGCCGTCTCTAATGTCCTCCTGCTTTAATCCTCTCTTCTTGTTAGTCAGAGGAGGTGGTGGTGGCGCTCGAGCTTTGCCTCCTATCGCCGCCTCTTAGGGCTCCTCGCATAACTCCTCTCCCACTCTACCCTTAACATGAGAGCTAGGAGGAGGCAACAAATGACCCATAGCTGGCAAAGGAAGACGCCATCAGCGACGCCATCCTTCGGCATCAAAGGCGTAGTACGACCTTCCCAACTCCGGCCTAGAATTAGGTAAGATGGTCGAGTAGGCGCTCAAAGATAGAGCTCATCAGAAAGTCTAACATGGTCATTGAGAGGGGACGGAGGCCAGAGCCCGTGATATCTTCGTAGAAGAACTTGAAGTTGGTGGCTATCTCCCACTCATCTTATTGAGATCTTCCTCCTTCTCTGCCTTTGACAGCTCACCGGTCGCACCATCGTCCTAAGAAGAGCTCGAGATCTATCTCTCCTACCCTCCTAGAGTGACCTCAAACTCAACCATCGGCCACTACCTCCACTAGCCTCTACCAATGGCCACCCCAAGCAAGTGCCAACTCCCGGTGGGTAGGATTGATGAGAGGACATTCACTTCAAATCCCCAAACAAGCTCCAGTAAGCAGGATCGACGAGTAGACCTCCCGAGCAAGCTCTTATGGCAAGCAGGATAGACGAGCGAATGTTTGACTTACCACTCAAGCTCTAGTGGACAGGTTCGATGAGCAGACCTCCAACAGACCTCCCACTGCTATAGAAATGATTTTCGCAGATGAACCAAACTGGTTTTTGCAAGCAATTAGGCAGCCTGCCTTTGCTCATGTGTACATAGAAATGGAGATTTTCACAAACAGACCGCCTAGCTGTATGAAAAAAAATAGATTATTTTAGGCATCCGGTTCAAGCGGGGCACCTGCAATAATGTATTTTAGTATGTAGTGAAGCTAAGAGGCTCCCTTGGGGAAATAGGGTTGTTTGTGAAACCGCATTATCTTAGGCAGCCTAACAGGATCACCTGACATAAAAGTTTTCCCACAAGATTTTTTCCATACATCCTGTTGTTGATAGTTTTAAAATGTTTCTCCAATTAGAATTTTCTAGTATTTGTGTGGCACTATTCTATAAAGCTAGCATAATGTAAATAAAAATAGCATATATACAATAGAACAAATGCATTAAATATGTACAAACGGAGACATATAAATATATTTTGTAAAATTTGATTACAAACGGTCAGTCTTGGATTAGAAAAGAATAAAGTTTTATTTCACATATTCTTTTTCCTACTCTCAAAACATGTATTTGTCTTATGTTACCAGAGTGCTCTCATCATCAAAAAAATAGACCAGGTATGTTGCAACAATCACGTTGGATGCAGCGGCACATAGAGATTTATAAGTGTTCTTTTGTCCATATGTTGTGCTATTTGAAGTACTTGAGATCTGTAACAAAAAATATTGCATTTAATGTTAGAGATTTCACCTCCCTATTAATATGTTTTATTATTACGGAATATTTTTTTGCAAAGAACAATTACTGAATTTACATTGTTAGGGTTTGTTATATACCTCCCGTTAATACTAAGCATATCGCACATATAATATCCACATAATACGGTACTTGCTAGTTACTTGTAGCACTTTAAAACAAATAATAATACTCTTAATTAGATATTAATTTATAAATATATAAAAAATATGTGTTTACATGGGTTGTCATTATCGGCCATTTTGTTTTGACATTCGGCTTTGTTGTTTTGTCTTTTATTGCCACTCCTTTCCTCATGTATAACATGTGTGCAGTGTTTAACAGATTTATTTAATTAAGAAGTGTTACAAAGCTATTAAGGATATCATTAAAGAATGTACGTAGAGAATTTTACTTACAAATTTAGAATAATAAGGAATTCCATATATCAATAGTCTATTGGTTCAAGGACTATGACCAAGTTGTCCCTCATATATGTTAGAAATAAAATATATTGGTCGCTATAAATAAGACAATGTATTATAGCCGATATAGTAAAGTAGTAGTAAAAACATTATGTTCATTATGAATGAACATTGAACATACTCAAAATTATACGAGGCTATTATTACTTCTTTATCTTGGTGAGAGAACATGGCTCGTCCTAAGAATGCCACAACATTAAACTTCTTATCGTCGTGTAGTTTCTTAACATACGCCACTTTCTTCTAAGATGTCATGCCCTGCGCTACTTTCTTCCAAGGTGTCATGCCCTAGAGTGCCTCACTATCTTCACACAACCTCACAGTATATTGTGTCTGGCAAATCCTTGTTGAGTTAACATAGCCAATAGGTTTTCTTATCCTTTTTGCATCATAGAATTGTGACCTACATACAACAGCTCATATTAAATCGATGACTTATTAGTAAATGTTGTGTCAAAAGAAAAGTGTTATGTTCAATTATAGGCACCACGCAGCAATGATATTGACGTCTAATCTTTCTACTTGAAACATAGAAGGCATGTCATTGAAATCGATTATTAATATGCCATTTGGTTCACTCATGAAAGCATATGTCAGGACTTTGATAGTTATGAGATTAAGTCTCTTCCTACTTGCCTTAATATACCACTTATGCCACTTCCTTATCTACCATGGCATTTTATCCATTACGTGCTTTGGTAAAAATGGCTTATTATTTTTAAATATTTTCGGCACATCATCAGTACCCCTAAATTTCAATTCCTCCTTGGCTCTTGTTACTAACTTGTGCGAATTAGATGTCTCCACTTCTTTACCCTTTAGCATCAAAACACTGGGATCTGAATGTTTAGTCCATTGTCAAGTTTCCATATTTTATTTATGATCCCATAGTATGTGGTCTTTCAGATATGTCTATCATCTCAAATTGAACTCCACTATTATGTGTCAACTCTTCTTGTCATTTGCTTCCGTGTAAAAAGTGTATCCGTTAATGTTATACTCTTGCCATGAGGTGACTAGAATTGACGGGCCAGATGGTAACCTTTATAAAGGTTTTTCCTCTATAGAATCACCATCAGGCAGTTTTTGGTCCTTCAACCATTGAGGGAAGTAACACTTTTGCTCTTTTATCCTCCAATCAGCAAAGCGTCAAACGTTGTTGACTCTAATCTCATTTATGTGATGATCAAGAAAGGCTCCACTATCGCAAGCTATTGTAGTACACTATCATGTGCCTCTTCAACTACTTTGTAATACTCATGATGAAATCTTTTCTTTCCTACCATCCTCTATCTAGACAATCTAGATAATCTTCCCTGATGTCTAGTGACACATAAACCAATGACCTTGACATCCTTTAAATAATATATATAGCACTCAACAACTTCTTCAATAGTGTATCCCTCTATCAGGGATCCCTCTAGGTGTGCACGATTCTGTACATAACTCTTTAGAATAAACATGTACCGCTTATATGCCCAGATTAGATGCAAGTACAAAGGACTAAGTTCAATAATCTAAGAGATGATATGAACTATTAGATGCACCATCATATGGAAAAACGATAGAGAGAAATATGTCTTAAGCTAGCATATCATCTTCTCCACAAATTTCTATAAGGGTCTCATGTCCTGAGGATCAAATACCTTCTATAAAATTTGATTAAAAAAGTAACACATCTTTATGATGACCACCTTAATATGAGGTTGTTTGATTGCCCTTATAGCAACAGGGAAGAACATCGTTAGCATCATATGGTAGTCATGAGAATTATTACTAGATAGGTTTAAATCTTTCATCGAGACTAACTTTCTGATGTTTGATAAGAAACCATTAGACACTCTCACCTTATGTAAGCATTTGCACAATGTCTTCTTCTCTTTTGGTGTCAAGGTGTAGCTAGCATGAGGAATCTCCATATTTCAATTTGGTAGTTCCTTAGGATGAAGCTCTTTTTTATGTTCGAATTTACTACATCGTTACGTGACTTCAGTCCATCATTCGTTTTACTTGGGATGTTTGGTAAGGTGCAAATGGTGCTATCAAATATATTCTTCTTGAGGTGTATCACATTGATGGCATGACAAATATCTAAGTCCTTTCAATATGGCAAGTACTTAAAGAATATTGGGTGCTTCTTAAATGGCACTATCTTTTCTTCCGTTGTTTTCTTCCACTTTGCTCCCTTCTTCTTTCCATTCCCAAAAATGACCCTAATATTCTCTATCATTTCAAACACTAGTTTCCCACTTCGGATTTCAGGGGCAATATTGTGCTTTTCTATCTTATCAAAATATTTTGCCATCAAACAGTACATGTGTCTTAGGCCCAAGAACCATTGATGCTGCATGTATACTAACATACCTGATGATGTAAGATACAGAAATAAGGTGTTATCCAAACAAATAAGACATCTAGTCTTTCATTTTATCTGTCACGAGAGGGAAAAGTTTGTAGGATGGTCCTTGATGGTAACGAATATGATTGTACGAAGAGTGAAGTACTCGTGATGTTACTCATCCCACACCTTTAATCTATCCTCCCAAAGATCTACCATATCCTCCATGAGGTTCAAGAAAAACATCTATATTGATGCCAGCTTGTTGTGGGTCTTGTATAAGGATAGTTAATAAAATGTACTTTCGCTTGTAACAAATCCATATAGAGGTTGTATATGGTTAGCAACACTAGCCAAGTGCTATGTGAGCTGCTCAATGTAAATCTTACATTTCTTAGGTTTTTAGCAAATTATGAATGTAGTGAATCAAAGTTTTTCCACTATCAAGCATCAGCGAGGTGTCAAAGCATCTCATTGGTCTTGCGCTTCTCGTGATGCCACCTCATCAGTCCAGCGTCCCTAGGGTTTAAGAATAGATGCTTCATGCAGCCTTTTACTAGCAAGTACCACATTAACATGATCAGAATTTTCTTCTTTTTATGACTTGATGAATCAAGGTCTTTAGCCTCACTATCTGGGGACTCATTGCCCATTTTATACCGACTAGCCCAACAAGTTGAGCAACTATCCAAATTTACGTAGTCCTTGTGATACAACAACTATACAATTATTTGCATATGTATGTATCTTTTGAACACCTAGCGACAATGGATATATAAGTTTCTTCACTTCATAAGTGTTGGATGCTAAAAAGTTAGGTTTCGGAAACAAGTTTTTTAATAGACGCAACAAATCATTAAAACTAGTATTGGACCATCTATTGCTAACTTTTAATCTAAGAAGTTCAAGCACCGACCGTGAAATCCTTGTCATGTTCCTTTGATTCATCTTACAGAAGATATTTTGTTGACTTCTCTAACGCATCAAAATTATCTAACCCTCTTGTTGTACCGATTAACACTTCTGTTTTAGCGTGGCGTAGCATATCCTCTAAATCAAAATCAACGTCAAAACTAGTAATGTTACTATCAAAACATAACCATGTTTGTCCATCATATCATGGCTAGTGTTTTTGATCGTAAAATTTTTAGCCATATCTAATGGAAAATAGGTGTCTTTATTTCTGATACCATAATTATCATCTCCTTGAGAAGCGGTGATTTCGCCATGAAGAAATCAAACCTTGTAATCTTTCACGAATCAATGCTTCACTAAATGTGACGTGGTTACATTATGATTTAACCATACTTTCTTATTCCTACAATCAACAAAGGACAATATATTTCCTTATTATTCTCTCTCAAAAGCATGTGTTTTATCCTTTGCAATAAATTTGCTCAATTCCAAAATGTACTATGGATGAATTCTTAGTGTATCATACATCCACGTCCTCTCTATCTATCTAGAAACAATGTGAGTAAAATATATATTGCCCGTCAAAATTACTACAACATTGTAGTAATTTATTAATATTAATTATTGTTTATACAATTTGACTTAAATACATAATAAAAAATTTCATTTCAAATTTTATGAAACATTGATTTATATTTCTAAGCACTACAATAAATAACATGAGACAAAATTTAAGTACATAAAAAAATAATTTGATGCAAATATATTTATCCACTTTGTTTATGTTAATTAGATCTAAAATATAACATGTCAAAAAATATATATATCAATTTAAAGTCTAGAACAATAAAAAAAATATAGCGTCCAGATTGTTATCATATGACTACTTTACCATAATTAAATATTACAAAATAACTTATATACGTCCAGCTAAATTCTCCTCATTGAATGGATCAAATTCAAGAATATAGAGGAGAAATATATGTATCTAACCTTATATATCAACTTCCACCAAATATTTCGAGTTAAAAATCTACCCAAAAAAAGGAGGAAAAAATCATCACAAGCAAGCCTCTTTAAGAGACCGCTTGCGAAAATACGTTATCTCAAGCAGACCTCTTTAAGTTGTCCGTCTGTAAAAAAACCTCATCTTCTCAAACGAGCCTCTTAACGGCTCGTCTACGATAATGTGTTTTCGTAGTCAGCTATGTTTCCCTAGAGACGGAGCACATCGTAGGTGGGCTCTCTCATGGCCCGCTTGGTATTTGGAGGGGTTGTAGATGAAAATCATTTGTGTAATAGTGTCCCCGAGTGAGCTGTGATGGGGGATCGATGAGCGGACCTCTCCGAGCGAGCTCCGACAGGCAGAATTGACGAGCCAATGCTCTGAGTCCCCTTCTCTTCCCCGTCGTGAAGCAGAAAGGTCTAATCAAAAAAACAGCAGAGAGGGGTGAGAGATTGATGTGGCTCTATAGATTTATTTTTCCGATTGAATTGTCAAGTTGGCGTCACACATGTGCTTAAAACAGTGCTTATGAGAGTATTTCATCTGATTTAAAGATTTTAGGATTTAAAATGTAGTTTAGGAAGATAATTCGTAGTGTCGTAACTTCGCCTCACCCTGCCGTCACCCAGATCGGGAATTCGGGATGCATGGCTCTACCTGACAAACGCATTAATCGATCAAGAGTAGACTTGACCTTAACTGTACAGGTTGCATGCATCACCCTCAGCTCGTAAACAGTGATACTACCTCCATCCCAAAATACCTATCATCTTAGAGGTTAAACAATAAATTAAGAGAAACTTAAATAACCTATCCATACACTTCTATTAAATAAAAATTTTAAAAATATTTTAATATTTTAAGTCTCTTTTTATTAATTTCTATATTCCTCCGTCAAACCTTATATTATTATCGTGTCTTAAGATTCAAATATGTAAGAATGTATCATATATCCAAACCATATCAAAAGTGATGTTGAACAATTTTTTTAAATTGATACTACCTGTCTATCATGTATATCATTCTTACGGATCCGATCCATTTTTATATACCCATAAATCTAATGTAATATACGTATCTTTACACCAATTAATTGTTAAATATATTATTTTTTTATACCAATATTCGATAGCATATAACATCATGAGTATAATCTTCATTCTATAAAAATTACCTTTAAACTTTTTAGATACCTTATTATCATCGAGAATACCCGATATTTTTCATTATTTCATCTACTCTGTTTTAATTTTATAACTAACGTCTTCATCAATATCTATATCTCTATATAGCATCGATGCTAAATAGCAAAAGATATCCTTCTTAAGTATTAATTAACGCTCCAAACTAATATTTCTCATCTCACATATAGCCGTACTAAAGTCACATCTAATATATTGCTCACCGCCAAAAATCCTACGACTGAGGAGGGATAGCGGCTCGGTCACGCGAAGGCCTAAAAGGTCTGCTTAGCTCCAGTGCAGGTCCTTAAGCCTCGAGATTCACGAGCGTGCCAGCCAATTTGACCCTGCAATTGATAAGAAAGTGATACGAGCAAGTCCGATACAGGCACTCGCTATCGGCTGGCTGCCGATAGGATCGGAATGCTCTTCGATCGGCTAGGGAGCCAATGTGGACAGGTGTCGACGAGAGATCGACCGCAGAGCCGATGGAGGAACCAAGGTGTCCTCAGAGGATATCAAGACGCACGAGATCCCTCTGGACAGCCAAACAGTGATTCATCGGCTGGAAAAGCCGATGAAGACGCATGCGGCCTAAGCAAGGAATAGTATAAGGAGACACGGGCTACAAAGCCGATGCCGCTCCGGATATGACAGCACGAGACCCGTCGCCCACCGTAGCAGCGTCATTAACACCGAATCTCGAAGATCGAACCTAACCGAGACAGTACGAGGCCAAAGCCAGCGGCAATGATACAGAGGACACCGGATCGGCTATACCGTAGCAAAGATAGAAACGAACCCATCGGCTAGTTGAGCCGATGAGGAGACGCCTCTCTGAAAGCCTGAAGCTCGATCTACCATCGACAGTCCCGTAGGTCGGACCTAACCGATGCAGCACAAAACTGACGATGGTAGAGAGAGCTTAATGGACTGATAGACCAGCATGGACATAAAACCTTAATAAGTCTGTCTCCTTCCTTCGCTCCATTTATAGCTTGTTTTGTGAGTTTTTTGTTATCTTATATTTATTTATATTATCTGTAATATAAGATGCTATAACATTCTTTCTTGTTTTAGTATGGTTTATATTAGGTTTTATTTCTAACATATTATATTTTGTTTGAACTGAAAGAATTTGATTTTAATAATAATGATAATATAAAATAATCTATGTATCTTTATTAAATGGTAGGTGAATGGAAATAAAATGTTATGTGTGAGTAAGATGAAAAGAAATTTAAATAAAAGGTAATTGTTATGAGTATTACTCTATTTATTTTAAAACAAATTTAAATCCTACCATTACACTTTTTTGGATGGAGGTAGTAGTTAACTGATTTTTTAATTTGTTCTTATCTTACGCAGCTGACCAGTGATCAAGACGGCGTCGCCACTCGTGCACTCATGCACCGGCTGATGCACTCGAGCCGGTACATGTACCGTCGTTTCCACTCGTGGCACCACCGCGTCGCCGCCCCCTACGCGTTCGCAGCGCAGTACAGCCACCCCGTGGACGGCGAGCTCACGGAGACGCTCTCCGGCGCCGCCGCGTCCTCGCCTCGGGTTTGCCTCCACGCGCTGCCGCGGCCTTCGCGTTCGCCACTGTCAAGAGGATCGACGACCACTGCGGCCTCCTGGTACCGTGGAACCCGCTACACGCCGCGTTCAGCAATAACACGACCTACCACGACGTGCAGCACCAGCTCGGCGGCGGCCGGAGGAACTTCTCGCAGCCGTTCTTCGTGGTCTGGGACCGGTTAATCGGTACGCACGCCAGGTACACCGTGCGGGAGAGGAAGAACGGCGGCGGCCTAGAGGCCAAGGCTATAGAGAATCGTCACGTTCTCCCGTAATGTCAACCTGTTTTGTTGAGACTTTCTTTGTAGCTGTAGTGTCCGTTACGTTGCTGAACAAAAGATAGTCTCACGGCAAATACTTTTTCAGAGAACTCATGTGGACTGCGTGTTTTCATACTCCAAAGAAGCCTGTCACAAAACTTTGCATCTGAATATGTAGTATCGGACAAATGACACAAGTAGACTGAGCAGCAATAGGCTGATCAAGACGACGGATCTAGCTAGCGCCCTCATGTTGTACAATGAAAAACGTAGTACACTCCCATGTACGAGGAAAAACGTAGTACATGATTTTCGATTCAGGGGGGCAAAACTAAGCATCTGAATACAGCTACTGGAACGCATTATAAAAACTCTGAAGCTAGCTACAAGGGTAGTCCAGATGGTCGCTGCAGTTGGTGGAAGCGACGGCGGACAGCTCCAGCTTCCCCGTCCACTCCTCGCCTGGCTTCAGCGTGATGGCTCGCTCTACTGCGGCAGCATCCACGCAGAGCATCTGCTTGTACTCCTCATCGCCGAAATCGGCCATCATTTTCGACTTCTTGTCCCATGGGTTCCAAACAACTGATGGCCAAGATAGAGGGCATGAAACCCATCATTTATTTATGATTACCAGGACACAAGCTAAATTTTCATTCACCCGGCTTAAGAAGGCCCAAACTGATTTGGTGTGGTAGAGGAAGGAAACCATCTTACCGACGTCAGGAAGCCCATCTTTTCTTACAATGAAGGTGCGTTTCCTCTCATGGTCAAGCACAGCAATTACGCTTGGGGCGCCAACGTAGACTCTGTCAACCTGTAAACATAATTACTTTTTATGAATCTGTAAACCTGTTGTCATGCGCATCATTGGTGCAAAAGTTCACAATGCACAATTGAGGATGCAAGGACTACCAAATTCAGATTCAAGAGCTGATCATTAGCGATTTATTAGCCTCAGTTTGAAACAGATTATTGAGCTGATTTTTGTTGTGGATAATCTAGTTAATTATAGAGATAAATTAAATATTTAGATAAATAAACTTAATAATTAGCTTAAAACAGGTTGTCTAAACAATACACTAGAAAAGGTTTTTTTTAGAAAATGTATTTTTTTAAGCGTGGAACAAATAATCCGTTTCAATAATCTAATGAATAATCTAAAAAGAACATAGGCAGGCAGTATAGGCAGGCTTATACTGACAAAAGGCGACATACATGTATACCAAAGAAGTGGAAGACCTATAAAGCTGAAGTAAATCTAGTATATGCTTTACGTACAACATATAAATAGTGAAAAATTACCTCAGACTCAAATGTTATAGCATCTCCTTGTTCTGTAAAACGTTCTCGTTGGCTAAGGTTGTCAAGATAATCAAGTGTCTCCAGACCTTCTATTCTCACCTCGCTGCAATGAGAAAGGGGCAGTACACCATCTTATGAATATTGTTCATCACAAAGTCACAAAACCCCCAATGTCTATTGATTGTGAAAGCATGAGAGATTTTTTTTCCTCAAGGAAATGCTTCGCTGATTATAAGCTTCAACAGATGACAAGAGATGTTAATTGCTTATGGGCATAAATATTTACTACCTTAAGCTACTAGAAGATTCTACTGAGAAGCTATAATTTTTGTAACTTGAAAGAGTATAGCATCAGCTATAAGCACATAACATGAAGTTCAGTGAGCAAAAAAATTTAATTGTTCAAACAATGCCTTACCAGATGTCAGAGACAGAAAGATATGTGTGGTAAGCAAACGAAAAACTGAATGGCTTCCCATTAACATTTCTGACACGTGATACCAATGAGAGATCTCCATCCATTGAAAGAGAAACTCTGAGATGGAACTCAAAGCTGGAATTCACATTAAAAATTTATAATAAGTACATCAGACAAATGATAAATCTTCCAGAATGAATATGCAGATATCAAAAGGTTCCAGAAACTATTAAAGCATACCATCCACTATAAATAAGAGAACACTTGAAATAGTTCAGATTTATAGTTTCAAACCTCATCAAACAGAACATCTACCAAATCATACACTCTTATTTATGAATCCTTGAAAGCTCACTTATTTTTTTTATAAGATATATCACAGAATTAATGTAATATAGCTCTACGTTGAAGTTGACGTTTTTTGATCTGGAACAGGGAAGGCTGGAGGAAGAAGACAGCTGGAACAGGACCAGTACTGAGGTATAGAATTTCTGAGGCAGTAACTTCTCATGTTAACATAAAGCTATATTTATAGTACATGGATCGATCGGTTTGGCAAACCAGCTAGTAACTGCTGCTGTCCAGCTAGTAACAAAATCAAAATTGACTGCTACCACTAATAGCAGATGTCGGCAAGGAGCAAAAAATCAGACCAACTAAATGACAGCTATAGCCTATTACTTACTGATTAAGAAATAACACTACTGCTAACTAGCTAATTAACCAAAAAAACTACCCAAGAAACAAGAATTAAGTATTGAGCTTATTGCACACAGAACATCCCTGTCCACACCAATAACAGGTGTACACTATTTAGACTTACGATTTCCTTCGGGCGCGATTTGGTTGCCAGTAAACTCTCTACTTGCTTAATAAAAGTTCGGCTGGCTTTTGCCGGCCCGACGAAAAAAAATATTTGGCACAATATTTCTCAAAAAATACTCCGGTCTAAAGCAATGCAATATTAGTTTGTCCAATGTTTCTGATCCAAAAAGTAGTTTCTCTCATTTCTATCCAGTTGCTATATTCAACAGAATCAGCCTGTTCTGATGAATAGTCATGCAGAAATTTTTATACCAAAGGACCATAGAAGTACATGACCAAATGGCGTGAACTATTTAACCAACCACCTCCCTGACACCCTAGCTAACTAGAATTAGGCATTTTACTCACCTAGCTGTAACAGACAATCTACTCAAGGAAAGTGAAACATATATGCCACCAAAATACGGAACCATACCAGTGTGGCCAGCATTTGAGATCATCTTCAGATGGCTTTAGTAGAAGGTCAACAGAAACTTTGCCATTGTTATCATTAGAATTTAGTGGTGGAGCTTCATCATCTATGGTCCATAGCCTGTTCCTTGCAAATCCGTGCTGCTCCAATGTTCCACAATTCCCAAACTGACAAAGGTTTTACAGTTAAAGACATTTTTTTCTCACCAGCTCAGAAGTAAAATTGCATGGACAAGTGCAAAATGATGCAGATTTGTACTGTACACTGCAAAAACATAGGGAATATTGCAGTACCTGTGGAAAGCATATGGGAATTCCACCGCGCATCGCTTTTTGTGGCTTAAAGATAGCCTGTATATGCACACAATAGCTGTCAAAAATATTAAAACTAACTGAAAGCACGCAAATTATATATGATTTCAGAAACAAAGGAGAATCTGAGGCCTTTAACAGGTAATTCAGAGAAGAGAAAAAAATCAACTTTGAGCAGAGCCTAATAAATTACGATCCCATATTAATAACACATTGTAGTCTCATTATACAGTATGCCCCCAAGAAAGGCCTCTAGTGTTAGAGAAAAAGTCTGCCTTGCTTTTACCCAATCACAAACAGACGAATTTCGGTTTGCATGCATGCCTATCAGAGAAATTTCAGCACCAGGACGCTGTTCCAGCATAAATTGCATCAACTAAGCGCAAACAAAAATAGGAATCGGCACATTCTGGCAGCAATTGCGCAAGTATATCCACAAGAGAATAGCGTGATGAAACCAAACCCTTCCCCAATCACATTGCACGAATCCAATCATCAGTTGCAGGAACAGCCACGTTGCCACAGTAGAGGCAGAAGGATCAGTACGCAAAGGCCTCACCTTGCTGCTGGTAAAGAGGAGCTCCTCGCCGCGGTCGTTCCTCCAGGAGACGACCTGCCCGCCGTGCAGGCTGACCTGCAACCACCGCATCAACCAAAGGACTCGCATCAGACTAGCGCGTGCACGCCAAGCATCTCGCCAACCAGAAACCCGCAAAAAAATTGAAAAAATCAATGAAGGACGCGGCGTGGCGACTCACCCGGACGGACGCCCCCCGTGACGACCGGATCATGACCTGGTCGGGGCCGTTCCAGTCCTTGGTCACCTCGAACCCCGGCCTCTGCTCGGAGTAATGCCCCATGCTCATCAACAACGGCAGGAACGAGAGCACGAACACGCCGCCGCCCCCTACGATCGTCGCAAGAACCAAAAGGAAGAACAAACTCGCAGACCACACGAGCTCAGCTCGCTCGCTCGCTGGCGCGCACGAACGCGAGCACGCAAGCCCACAAGGCTACGACGGCAACCACCGCTGGTACTACCCCCTAGTACCGCCTCACCAATACATCGCCCAAAGCAACGCCGCCGCCACTCAACACTTCCCTTGCGAGCAAAAGCAACCACCCGGCCCCCTGAATCTCGCGAGGGAGGCGGCAGCGATCGAGCGCAAAGCGCCACGGCCTTTTCCGCTGCTGCTGCGCGCACACTCACCAACCACCCGCGCCCGCTGGGCTCCTGCTACGCTACGACGACGCCCGCAAGGCAAGAAAGAAGAAACGGCGTGGAGGAGGACACTGGGGGGGGGGGGGGGGGGGGGGAGAACGCGGCATGTATCTCAACGTTTTCTCCCTCTCGGTCTCGGAAAAGCGGCATGGAGCGTCACTTGGCGAGGCGGCGAGAGTGCATCATGGAAGCCACCTCGGCAACGCCGTGGGTACGGGGGGCAGCGGCCAGGAATCCAAGAAAGGTCACGGGGGACAGCTGGAATCCGAGAAGAAGCGAATGGAGCGAGTCAGGCGGGCGTCGTGCAGGGCGGAAACCCATGCCCGCCCGCCGACCCGGCTAAAAACATTCATTATTTTTAGAGATTTTTTTATATATATGATTTTAAAATGTTAGCAGAAATAATCATATATCCTGATGTAGAGATGCCACCTATTGTTCAACGTGGATCGGAGAGATGGGACCGACGGCTAGGGTGATGGCATGCCATCACATGTGGCCCACGCATCAGTAATGCACCAGCCATTACTACCGGCCATGTGAACCACATATAGAGGTCGTGTGGCACCGTGTTAGTCCCGTGACCTAGTGCTGTAGAAACAAGCGTAGATATAGCGTGCTCACATGGTCCTGTACAATCAATTCATAGAACCGAGGTTACTAAACTACCAAAACACGGGAATAGCTAGTGTGTTCTGCCACACTAGACGTCACTACCTTGGGCATCGGTCTCCTGTCTCTGAACCACGTTAAATAACTATGTATATAAATAAAAAAATTAAAAATACTGTATATTCTCAAATTCTTTTCGTAGATGAGGAAGGAAGCTAGCGAGTCGAGCTACTGGGGACAGCGTCGCAACGGAATCCGAGAGGCGCGGACACATGCACCGGCCGGTGCCACCTTGATCAAATGGAACAGGCGTGTACAAACATCGCCGACCGTTTAACATTTTTGCCCTATACACACGCATATGATGATATTTCTTTTTTTTTCTTCGTATGATACGAATGAATTGTCTCTTTATATTTTAGAAAACTGGCGTTCATAAAATTTGGTTAACCAAAATCAATAAACTCCGTTGTCTCCTAGCGCCATCAGACGGCATGTGGTGGGGGTGGCTACAAAGGACAAGTCCATTGCGACCTATGCCTCTTCCTTTATTCGCCATCGGAATAAGCTATCTCAACGGTGAGTGAGTAGGATGGCGACGGGGTGTCATGGAGGTAGTGACTAATGCTGTCAAATCTGTATATAGGTGTAGGCGTGGCATTGGCAGCACATGACTGAGATAGGCCAATGAGTTGGCAACAACGGCGTGACTGAGGCAACAACAGTACACAGTGAAGCTCCTCACCGGCTATGGCGGTGGTGCCCACTAAAGCTCCTCGATAGTGCTAGTGGTAGTGCTAGTGAAGGTAGCATGAGTGTTAGCGCCAGCATTGATGTGCCTTCTCCGATGGTGTGGATTGAGGTGACCTAATTCGTGGGCAACAGCACTGGTGACATCCACACATTTACTAGAGACAATGTCGTGACCTTGGTGCTTTCGAGTGGACTCTTTAGTTAAAAACCTAGTAATGGCGATACTTTAGATGTCACAATCTTCTTGGAGGCGTTGTGTTAGAAGTCACCCATTGGTGTAGCGTTCTTGGTAGCGATGTCTCGGTCGAATTGGTTTCGGTGTTTAAGGCGGTGAAAAGATTTGGATGAATGATTGATTTACATCTCATTTAATATCCGACATTATCTTCGGTTCCTGGTAATATGGACAAGATTCGATTGGTAATGATTAGTTCATGTTTTGGGAAATTATGTTTCTTGATTTGAGGAATTATATAAATTCTCACTAGATATAGATAGCGGTTTTATTTCTGCCTTTATGTTGGTAGTATGAATAGTTTTTTTATTTTTTTAATCAAGTTATGATTTTATCCTGTAATATCTCCAAAGAATGAAATTGATTCTATTATCTAAAAGAATATTATTTATATCGTGTGTCCCTTAAGAGACTATGTAGCACTTACATGCTAACATAATATATATCTCGCTACCTCTTTTCCATCTCTTCTATCCTCTACCATATATCCCGAGTTCCCAATTAAAACATATTGAATTCAAATTGAGGACCTTATAGGAGAAAAAGGAATTCCTCATCATTTTATTTTGTTTTCTTGATTTATATGATGCAATATATGTGCACAATGTGCCACATTAAATTGCCACATTATCGCTAAAGGTTATACGATGGTTTTTAATACTTTTAACAGGTTTAAAAGCACAGATCTATCGTGGACCTAGATATCATCAGCCTACAGGTTCAAGAACCATTACAGCATTTTATTCATGTCACATCAATCTGTTTATTTAAAAAGACATATCAATTTTATAGTTTTCATGATGTAAGAGTCTTTCCTCTACCGTATATCCCAAGTTCCCAATAAAAACATATTGGATTCAAATTGAGGACTTTATAGGAGAAAAAGGAATCCCTCATCATTTTATTTTGTTTTCCTGATTTATATGATGCAATATATGTGCACAATGTGCCACATTAAATTGCCACATTATCGCTAAAGGTTATACGATGGTTTTTAATACTTTTAACAGGTTTAAAAGCACAGATCTGTCGTGGAACTAGATATCATCCGCCTACAAGTTCAAGAACCATTACAGCATTTTATTCATGTCGCATCAATCTGTTTATTTAAAAAGACATATCAATTTTATAGTTTTCATGATGTAAGATACATTTTAATCTCTTTTTTTAAGCAACATAAGCGTCAAGGTAGGCTGCAGAGGTGCTAGGTTTGTTGGTGAGGATTGGGATGCTTGACAAGGTGTTTGTGTCAGTGGCACCAACCATGACCTCAATGGGTGGCAAGGAAGGTGTCAAAGACATGGAGGGTTTGTAGTAATCTCACAGGGCACCGGCGGATCTACAAGGTGGTTCGGACCACCCAAAAATGTGTCGGCCCGACACATGTAAGCAGGTATGGTAAAAAAAGAAAACCTAAATTCAAAAGTGACGTCATTTCATTTCCACTCCTTCTTCATGGCCATGACTCCCTGCCCATATTGTGCGATCGACCAGCAACCAATCATGATAGTGTCTAGGGTTAGGGCTTCTGCCTCCTAGTCAGCTTGGCTGCTTCTTCCCTTCCTGGCTTCCTATTCAACCAGACGTCTTCTGATAATCAAGTGGCGATAGGAAGGGAAGGGCAGCATGTAGTGCGGGAGAGACAGCTGGTGGCTGTGTCATGGCAGTGTGTGGGCATGCGGCAAGAAAGAATGCTTCTCAATTGCCTCCTTCCCCGGTTATGGCAGAAGAGTACACTAAAGAAAGAACAAGATGCTGAGGTAATCTTCTTTAAACATTTATAGCTGTATAAGTATTTTTTTAAGTTAAATTTCTTAGTTAATTGTTAATTTTAAATGTTTATAAGATGACTTATTAATATATCATGATGTACTTTTGACCAATTCTATTATACTGTGTATATCGGCATTGTTATATTTATGGTGTTTAAAATTTTTCATGTAAGTCTGACCATCCATGTCTCAAATCCTAGATACGCTACTCTCACAGGTCATATGGAGTAGCAATTTAAGGGAATAACCATTATGGTTATAGTGATTAAAAAATACATATAAAATATCGCTAGAATTAATAATAACCTCATCTATTAAAAAAGATAGTGACTAGATTACGTGAACAACCCAAAAGATTTAAGGAGATTGCTAGACTTTCATCACCGGAAATTACATGTTTCCAGGGAATTCTCCTCTTTTTTAGTGAGCACGTTTTGTCCTCTAGTGAGTACCTCTCCTCCAACAATAGCTTGAAGATGGTGGCAGTGCAAACCAATGAGGTCAGTGAGGCAAGAAGAGAGGAGTAGGGAGGAGGCAACTGCAAAGGTGAGCTCCTTGATAACCCTTTCATCTTTTCTATTGCTAGTGACACCTATGCCTCGACAAAGAACCCTAGGGGTTAGGGTTTCAAGGTTAGAAGTTTGTAAAGATGGTAGAAGGCAATGAGTGTGGCTTAAGAGGATGGCTTGGAAGGCGGTGGAAACAAGTGGATAAATAAGTTGGAGCCATAGGGCTAAAGGAGGATGGTGGCAAGGGAGTCATATCTACATAGGTTACAAAGCACAAGCAACTTCATGATGTGAGCCTCATAGTGTGGATAGGGAGAAGAACGGTGCAACGGGAGTACCTTGCCATTGCTTGGTTTTGAGAGAACAAGGGGCAATAGATGTGGAAACTAGGAAGTGATTAGTTTGATAGGCCTCACTAGCAGCTGGCACTAGCGAGGTAAAGAAAAGTGGTGCACGTGGGGAGACAGTGACACCAACATTGATAGATGTATTGGCAAGGAAAAGATGATTGTGTTGATTGACAAGCACATCAGGTGAAGATAAGGAGATATGGTTAGAGGAAGTAATGTTGTATAAATTTTAAAGTTATGTTGTCTGTCTAAAATTTAGATAAAATTATTTTAGTATATAAACAGTAGACAATCCCTAGATTTAATCATTCTCGACGTATCTTTTTTTTTTCTTTTTTATTGCGGAAATGGCCTACTTTGGCTATGTTCTTAGATACAAACTCCAGTATATTTTCGCACAGATGAAAGCTATCCTGAATTTCCTCTTGTACGTTCGCCTGCCTGTTTGACCTTTGCTGAGCACCCGAGGACTTCCCGAGTCCCAGGCGCCTCCTCCCGCAAAAAGGGAAAAAAGGTCCATTGAATTGAGCCCCTGACAGGTGAAAATTGGTTAGCATGTTCGGACTTTGGGTCGTGGTGGTGAGCTAGTGGCCGAACCCGTTTGCAGCAATTGGAGGCATCGATATAACCAATTCAGTCAAGGGTCACGCGGGTGCTAGTCGAGTCAAAAGAAAGCCGGCCTAATACCGAGCAGGGCCCAAGCTAACAGCACAGCACTGGACCATGCGTCAATCCAATCGCGCAGTCACTTCAGCACCGTACTAGTACGACCTCACTAAAACCAACACGAAATTCACGCACATCTCAAGCCTGAATTTGCCGACACAACTAGGCAGTCTAACCGTGTAATTTGTGAACTCTGCTATACCGTTTTAAACGTAGTAAGGCTGAGTTTAAATCAGGCTTTTGATTTGGCTACTATTTTGTTTCCGTAAGCATCAGTACCGTGAAAATGCCCAAGTTGTTTCTCTGCAGCTGCACTTACCATCGTTGCCATTGCATTGGACGATGGCTGTCACAGTGTTATCACATGCTCGTAGTCATGGCAACAGCATGGCGGATGTTTGGTAGGTGCAGAGCAGCAACGGGAGATTCCCTTGAGTATTCTCGCTTTCAACGGAGTACAGCGCTACCGTCGACAAGACGAATGGTATAGGACGCCGGCGAGTAATTGCCCACCGGCCACCGCATAGTGATCATCGCTGATGCAACCGTGTGATCTTATCGATCATCAATAGAAAGCCGTATCAACAGAAAGCCGTAAAGAACATGTAGTACGCCAAGGACAAGCGAACAACCACCAGTGTTGATCACATCGGCTACAAAGTTATGTGTCGAACTAACCAAAGAAAAGATGTTTAAGCGTAGCATAGGAGAGAAATACGGATCATCCAAAAGCAGGTAAAGGCAAAAAGTTCAAAGCTACAAGGTTTTTTGTCAGTTATTGAATTTACAGAGATCGGTTTGATATGAACATAGCTAGGCAGCACTGATGTTACAGATCTGCAAGATTAGAGGGAAAGTTCAGAAAAAAAAAACAACGGCCTGGGGGCATCCGTATCTCGTTGGAGCAGTTGGAATGCCCGTCAAAAAGGCAGCTAATTTACAAGTACAGTTACAAAATCGTACTACATAATACTTCGGTGTTAACCCTGCGGGCAGGTTGAGCTTATAAAATTCACCAGGCCACATGCTGACATGAGTGCGTTGGGAGCACAACCGGAAGGGAGGGTTAAGATTATCTTGCGGCTACAGCATCAGCCGCCAGACCAGAGCCCAGGAGCTGACGAAGCTTGGGCGTGGCATGGTCCATGTGCCCACTACTACTTGATGTGCCAGTGTTGTCTATCATCGACAGGAAGTTTTCGGCACCTCGAGCTGGTTGTGCTGTTGTTTTGACTGGAGCAACTTCTTGCGCTTCATCAGGCCCGGTTTCCGTTAGTTTCTCCTGTGAAATAAGGCACATTAGTGAGAAAATTGACAAGTGCTGAATGAAAATAGATTCAATACTCCAATAATCGTATCGTTAGAAAATATCGTGTACCATCAGAGCAGAATCCTCTAACCTATGTTTCTTGGAGCTTTCCGTTAGCCTGCTAATCTCACGTCTAAGGGATGTGTTCTCCTCAGCCAATAGCTCCACTTTTCTAGCTAATTCCCCGGTCTCAGCCTGTTAGAATAAAAGAAAATCATTATGGTACAAGTATGGTTTAAAATTCTACTAAAGGATGAACCCTGAGTGTCAATGTATTTAGACTGAAGGGATCTTTAGATAATGGAATACTGAAGGGGATGCCACGAAACATTAGAAGTTAAAACTAACCAAGCTTCTTATTATACTTGCTTCCTCAGCCTTGACCTCCGCGCAGACTCCCTATTTGATTGCTTCCTTCTCTCACGCTTTGATTCCTTATCATCCTGGTAATTTATGAAGGATTAGTTCTATAGTTTAATTCAAGAAGAAACGATCTCATAAATCGAAAGCTGAAACATCCTGTTCTCAGAGTGAATCTCTTTTTTTTTTATTGAGTATCTAGGTATTTTGCATTTAGATGTCCGGATGGTGGTGTTAGGTGAGGTGTTTTGTTGCTATCTCAGGGTGTCCTTCTGGGACTGTCTCTCTGGAATGAATGGGAAGATATTTTCGAAATTAGAAGAATGCAAAGAGCTCCAGCTATCCATTTAGCAAAAACATACTAGCAACTCAAGAATCTATTATCTTAATAAAGTAATAGAAAAAGAAGCCACCTAAAAATTACCACATTAATCATAGAAAAAGAAAAATCCTAATCGAAGAATCCAAATAAAAGTACAATTTAAAAAGAAAAATCCTAATCGAAATAACAAATACAATTTAAAAATCAGATGAAACATCTATTCCTACTTCTGATTCGGTTTAGGGTTGTTCCGGTCCACTTTCTGATATTAGCAGACACAATGTCCTAATCAAATTATTGTAATGTATATGTACAGAAAAATCTGTCATACATGTCTTCTCCACCGCAGGTTCATGCCATACCAAATAGATCTATCTTGCCTTTTCAGCTAGGAGATAAAATAGACAAAACATACTATAATTTTTGGTATATTATATTAGTTCAAAAAATATTTGGTAATTACACTCTTCACAAGATTAGGTTGAGCGGTAGCAATAATTAGTGTGAAGCCAAAGCACCAAGTTAATTAAATTCTAATAGAGAAAGCAACAATAAAAATTAGATTAATCAACATGGAAGAATAGAATGTCACTAATGTGTAATAATATCATACCTGATTGGAAAAAAGTTTAGGCACATAAAAGAACCTACTGGCTATTGGAAAGAGCTTGACTAGAAATGTAATATAATAAGAAGATTATAGAAATAAAAGGGGTTTATAGAGGTATGAGAGAGTTATAGAGCTATGAAAAATAAAATTTCAATAGAGTAAGTTAAAATGGACAACAATTAAGATAAAAAGAAATCATTGCATAAATTTAGTAATCGCGTATTATCATATTATTAAAAAAGTTTCAAACCCTATCATATTATTCTCAAATTGAATAAATTTAGTAACCACATATTATCATCTAACTAGGTTTAAATATGGACTTTAGCTTTCAAATCATTGCATAAGAAAATAACAAAGTATATTGCAAAGTGTCTAAGTCGAACGTGCTATACAATATTAAATCTAGGATTCACAATGTTGCATTTTCCCTTAAGTTTCAGTTGTCACCTTTTCGATTGTATGAAAGATACACACACTCATTACTATAGGTGCCCCATGAGTATGTACGCCCCTAGCCTTAATATAGGCTTAAAGAAACATAGAATATGTTATATCTTTTTTTTGGAAATGCCTACAGAAGATAAATGTAGAATTTCTTAAATATTAATTAATTTGATTATTTGAGTAATATAATTTTATACTTCTTATGAACTTTTAAAAGTTTCTAGCCACGCAAATGCATGGGCCACCACGCTAGTTAAACATATGCCAACTCATGTTACTATAAATATGTTCTACTGAAGTGGTAGTAGTGACAACATTAAGAAATTTGGTTGCTTCGTCCAAAAAGTATCAAGCATGGTTCCTTCCACGAAGTTAGTGGCACTTTTTCTAAATGATAATTTGCTGGCACTTTAACAAGAAAAAAAACAGCAACTGGCATACCTTAGTTGGCACTTAGTTACTGGGATGGCAATAACTCTGAAATCACTAGCAGTGCTTGTGCTCTCGTCTGGTTTAATTGCTGTAACCGGAATGCATAGGTTTGGCAAAGCTGCTTGTTCACTAGGTCCATCATTAGGTGTTAAAGCTCCACCAGTTTCCACGCCTGGAGAAACATATATGGCTTTCTTGTCATCTGAAAACTTAAACAAGGGATTATATTATGTTTCAGTTATCGATCTGAAAATAACAAGAAATGCCACAAAGTTCATGATGACCAAATCATTGAACTGGATATTATAACTATCAAGTACCAGATTGAGTACCTGATTTAGGCCTATAATCTACGCTCCTTTTCTTGGGAGTTCCACTTGCCTAAATATGAACAAATACATCAACATGTTAAGTATAAGCTTGCTGGCTCAGAGCATCTACAAAGGCATTAAAAAAACACAGAACAATACCTTCTGGTTGTTTCCATCACTGGATCCTTCTAAGCTCCAATCTCCACTGCGTTGACAGCATCATATGCACATGAAATCAGTTTATCATCTTAATAGTTTATAAGTTGAACTATAAATTTGGTTATAGTTTTCATTTTGTAAAACCCTGTGTCACCTTGTTTTTTCACTGTTGCCACTGCCAGTCGACACAGAAGCACCATCAATTTCCTTCAGTTTCTTATTTGAACAGTTCTCCTTGCTGTTCACAGACTTTGCTGGTTCCATTCTCAATGGGTTCACCATCTTGGTAAAAATATAAGATAAAAAATCAATAACACTAGTATAATTAAGATGTTAAAAAACGATTAGCAATTCAGCACAGAAGGTTCACACAAGTCAAGCAAGACATTAAAGAAAAGAACGATTGAACAAATGATTTATAAAACAAATATATTTCCACACAAGGAAAATTTTGAAAATCCAGCTTATGATCATATCATCCTTCTACAGAAAAAAAATGGTGACTATTTTCATGTAGAGATATTCTGTCAGCAAGGATAGGCTTTCCAACCATATATCATGAATACTTCGAACTGCAGAAATCATTCTTGTTAGTTCTGCTTATAGAGAAGTTTCCATGTTAACATAGTTTTCTGCAAGCATTTTAAAGTATTGAATATTGCCTTAATTCCAAAGCGTGAAAAGTGACTCAAATCCATGGTGCTTTCCAAGTTTCCATGTTTAGTGAAATGGAATGTGTGTGAAAAACAGATAGGTGAACAAAATGAAATGATTACTAGGGGCATAAATGAGTGTGATAAACCTCCACCATGAGGATATATTGCGGCATATGGCTTCCCAAAAGCAGATGGTACAAGAGGCTGTAGAGGCACAGAGATTTAACTTAGAATTCTTTAAGATAAGAATGGCATCTCATACATGGAGATTAAACTCAAATACCTGAGGACCCCAGATAAATGGAGGAGGGGTATGACCAGGGGCTATTCCAGGGCTAAAAAATGTTGGTGGTGAGATCCCTGGGCCATAATATGTCTGTGTTGATTATAATACCTTAAATTAGCTACTCAGTTCAAAGGAAAACTCAAACTTCAGTTATCAGCGAAAATATAAATTGTCAGGCACGTAACGTGCATATTTGTCCAATCAAGGTATGGATTAAGGGCCAGATGATCCTGCAAAGTAATACAGTTGCTACTTAGGCACCTTTAAGGATTCCACCCCTTGTCAATAATGTAGCTAATTGACAAAATCGTTCGTAGTTGTTTGATGTAACCCTAGAGAATCTAAAACCTCAAAGTGGATTTATGTTGCCAAATAAAAGATGAAATGCCAATCATCAATTTGACGTCTTGCTCATGCAATCTTGTCTGCGCCCATATTTGGCCTTGGTTATCTACTTATGTGCGTTTACATTAGGGGGTGATGGTGCTTTCCCCATCTTCTGAGTAACTACAGCTTCGTCATTCCCCATGCCTTTTTAGGAGTTCCTGCATATTTTTATTGTACAGATTGGTTATATGCTAAACCATATCATAAGTACTGAAAATAGTCACTCAAAAAAGTATGTTGTAGTACAAAGTGTTGCTGGATTAATACACAGGTACGAAGTCCTTGCAGGCCAAAAGATATCGCAATATCATGTACAAAACCACTACACACACCCAGCTTGTGCAGACGCTCCTGTACAGCAATCCAACACTTGGACCCCTTTGAAATAAAGGATTTGTGGAGGAATTTTGTCGGATTCAAATCTTGTAGGAATTTTTTTCCTATTTGGTCCTTTGAAACAGAGGATTGGAGCTTTCCAAATCTTATGAAATTACTAAGGAATGGCTCAATGCATGTAGATTTTAGAGGAAAGTTAGAAAGAGCTCCAACCTTAAAAAATTTTCTTTGAGTGTCTCTCTCATCTGATTCTTGCGTTTTCTTACACTCTATTCAAACGATTATTCCTATATATTGTAATCCTCTGTTTTGAACTTACATTCCTATTAAAATCTTGTGTTTTCTCTATTCCTCCGTTTTCTTGATCATGTGTTTCAAAGAAGCTCTTAAAATTCCTCCTTTCCAGTGAGCCATCACTGCTTTGTCATCCTATTCATCTCTAGAAAGTCTCTCCTACGCTATCCTTCTTCCCCGCCTCTAGCGGCCACCACTACCAGATCTGCTACTACTACAATCTACCACTCCCCCTTCCCTCACAATCCACTCCCAACACCCAACACCACCATATACACCCACAAGCCAACCCTGGCGCCACCACTGCGCTAGCCCCTAGGCCACCACCACACCAGCTTGGACACTAATGCAGAATTGACGAATTGTTGTTAGAGATCGGTGTGCTAGAGAAAGAACCGGAGAACGAATCCCTGTAGCAAATCGGAGGGATGGAAATTCAAGTACTCCAGCAATTTCCAAAAATATATAGTACAGTATTACAGAAAGAAACTGGCTATAGCTATGTTCAGTCATGTGACATGGTCCGGAATTGCTTCACCATCCTCACATAAAAATCTAGTCTAGTGCTTTCAATACCAATAACAAGAGTACAACACACCAACTAGAAGAAAATTAAATTAATCCAAGATTACGACTGTCACCATCATTCCCCCACAACACTCCACATTCCGAACAGGACTAACCAGTTGAAAGCTCGACATGCTTCCACGCACAATTCCAGTCAAAAGCTGACTAGACTAGTTGAAAGCTCCGGTTTCCAACGTATGCAAAGGCCAAGTGATACCTGAGATGACAAGGGCAGCCAGGACGGATAGCAATTTTACAGTCCTCCAAACCGCATATACCAGGGCTCCTATGGAGCGGGAGAATTTTACACGCAAGAGTCCACTTGTTACCTAACAAATAGTGAAACAGGGAAAATTCGGCATTCCAAGTACTCAACTCTCACCTTTCCCCCAAATAATTTTCGTTTTTTGTTTCAAATAACGAAAACAAACTATTAGCTTAAGAAACATGTACACGCTTCCTACGTATAGCCATCAGGCCATATGATTCGCTTCCAAACCAGCCACAAGGCAAAAGGTAGTGGATCCATGCTGCCAACTATGGCCGATTCGCCTTCAACCCAAGATAGCATTTGAATCACTGCTACTACGATAAGTAGTATGGCACGCTACAGGAACAGAGGATCGTCCGCCGGACGAAACGCGGCAAAAATTTCGTGGACGAGACGCAGAACGCGAGGGCTTGGGATCCTGCTATCTAGAACCTTCGCCCTCGCGAAGTGGCGAAACGGAAGAGACGACCAGGGCCGGGCATTGCGTGTGAACACGGAGAGGGAGGCGGAGATCGGCCGCGCCGTGCGTACCTAGATCGACGCCCGCGTGCAGATCGGTGCGGCGGCGCAGGAGAACGAAGCCGACGGTGCGAGCGGAGTGGAGGCGGCGGGAAAGGAAGGGAGTTAGGGAAGTGGTGGGTACTGAGGCGTGCTTCCGTTCTGGAATGCGTGCGTCGGGGTGCTTGATTTGACGAGAGGAAGGGAAGGGGGGAGGCGGCGCGAAAGGAAGGCTACCACGTTACGGGACACGTGTCGGCTCGTGATACACGGGGTGGACCCGAGGTGGGCAGTTTCGCTACGAGGCCCAGTTCGTGTAACACAGATTTGGGTGCGGCGGGTGTCAAAATCAGGTTAACATCAATTTTAGGAGAGATATTTTTCTTCACTATCTACGAATTGTAATTGCGAAACCTTAATAAATATTGATGTATTCCCTCGAATTTCTCTCTTTCTTTATTCACTCTTAATGATAGTAATAGTTATTAGCATCGGCATTATTCTTCGAAAAAAATAGCCTATCATTATTGGGGGACATGTTTTATGCGTGTCTAGGATGACATGTGGGCCACCCTACGAATAATGGTGTTCGTTTGGGCCTTACGGAAGCGGGTAGACCGGTGGGTGAGCTCCGCAACGTGGCCGATAGTTTAATTCTGAGTCACGCTGTCACCCGTTGCTTCCGGCACACGTGCGTCAGCCGGAGCGGCTCGACGCGTCCACCCGCGCCTCCCACGAGGGCCAGCTGGATAGCCCAGTCATGTGGGTGACGTGGTGGCGCTCCGCCCTCCCGGGCCCCACCAACCCAGGGGCGAAGGTTCTCCACTGCGTACACGCACGCAGGAAATGCTTCGGCGCCGTGGCATCCCGGTGATCAGCTGCATGCGGATTCGGCTTAAGTAAAGTCAGCTCTAGTACTTTATCAGCACATATAGTAGTTTTGCAGATGGAAGCGAGTACTTTTTTCCAACGTTTCATCAACAATGACATGAAATATATGGTTATATTGTTGCTTGCTTGGGATCCGCTGGTTATTTTTCTTGTATTGATAAAAGAGCGAAGTGTATTTAAACCTTTAGGGTATGCTAGGTCTAAACTTTTAAACTTTTAAGGATATGATTAGATCTAGATCTAAATTTTAAAACTTACAAAAATATGTCATTTCGGTTCTAAATCGTCACAGTCCCTCCGGTATCTATATGGTATACCACACACAGACGCTGACGTGGCATACCATCCCAAAAGGACCATGATGATTTAGGATCGAAATAACACATTTAATAAGTTCTAAGACCTAAATATTTTTTTAAGAGTTTGAGGATTTAAAATGACACACTGTTATAAGTTTAAGAAATAGCTATATATAGACATTGATATGGCATATTCACTAATTCTACGCTGATTGATAAGTGGGGTTTACTCATTTCATTTTATTTTCTTTTCTTCCTTTGGACACTAAGGCTATGGTGAGAGCTCAATGACGGCTACCGACGACGAGCATGACCAATGGCAACTCGGGATGACATCAATGACGCCAAAAGACCAAAACAAAGCTCGAGCTTGCCTACTCACACAGAGGCTGAAGGGAGTTCATTGCCATGAGCTGTTGGATATGGGTGGAAGGCCTCAACACCGGTATCGAGCTTGAAACAATGGGGTTGAGACAAGCGGTGAAAGGCAAAGACCGAATCGAGAGGCAATGGCAGAAGATGATGGCATTAAGTTCATCATGCCACCATCACTCTCCCTTGCTCGGTCGCCTCCTTTGCGTATTTGCCTCCCTACACCACCATTGATTCCTTCATGCCTATCGAACTCGAGCTTAATGAGTCTGGCTTTAGATGAGTCCTAGCCTAGAAGAGGCGCGTTTGCCTCCTCATCTCAAAGCCTTCAACCCATATCTAACAGCGTGTGGCGACGAGTTCCCTTCAGCCTCTCCGTGCGAGTGGGCAAGTTCGAGCTCTACTTTAGTCTCTCTACACCACCGATGTCGTCCCAAGTTGCCATTGGTTAAGCTCGTCCTCGGCAGTCACCCTCGAGCTCTCATCCTAGCCTTAGCGTCCAAAGAAAGAAGAAGAGAAAAAAAAGGAAAGGAGTTGGCTCCACTTGTCAGTAAATGTAGAAATTGGTAAATATACCACGTTAGCTTCAGTGTACGAACAATTCTTAAACTTATATGGGTGTGTTATTTAGGTCTTCAAACTCTTAAAATACATATTTAAATCTCACAACTTATTAAATTGTGTTATTTTGGTTTGAAATCGTTACGACCCCTCATCTAGGATCATACTTAGCATACAGCATCCGTATGGCACTTAGGATTTTGGAGGGATCTAAGATCGAAATAACATATTTTAATAATTTTTAAAATCTGGATATGTATTCTAAGATTCTAAAGAATTACATGACGTATCTCTATAAATTTACTGCTCGTATAAATACACAGGCCGGTTCGTGGTACAGAAGTGGGCCATGTCCCGCAGCGGCAATTTGTAAATGTGTGTTCTTCTAGTGACAAATACGAATTAGTATTCGTGTTCTGTGGGTAGCTAAAAATATTAGTACTACTTCGTGTTCCTTTGGAGTTTGGATCCACGTAGATCGCTAGCACGCATGACTGGCTGATCCTGTTCTTGATTTCGGAGGCACGCTGCAACCGAGCTGGAAGTACATGCCTCGGAGATGCCGTGCTACGTGGGCGACTCGCGATCAGGTTGCCTCCTGCCCACGTAGCCCGCTACTCGCGTGCCGCGTGCGTACGTGTTGCCCGTGGGGCCCAGAGGTAGCGTCCAAAAAGATTGGAGAAGAACCAACGAGGTGCCAGATCGCGGGCCTCCACGTTATCAGCTGATCCTGTATTGTCCCCGTCTGACCGGCTATCATCGGGCTTATTCACTTTATTGGCAAAATAAATCTTATCAATATTTGGGGTTTATGGTTTATTGGCAAAATAATATCTTCGCTATGTGGTAGTCGAAACTAGGCTCGGTGCCAAAAATACTAAACCCAGGGGCTCAACTACTCTCGTATGGATTTGTCTTTCGATGTGCTTTTTGGCATTGATAGCATTAACAAAAAAGATACAAAAGCACGGACATTGTGCATGCATGACAAATGTCTTTGTGGAGCTACACCCCAAGTACAAGTTCTAGCCATGCCATGTCTACATCTCAAGGTCCTTGACGAGTTGAACAGTTGTGCCCTTTGTCTCTTCGAGGAGCGCTTGTGTGTTTTTGTCGGTGCACATGCTTGCGAAGCATTTGCTAACTGTTCCTAGGTCCACACGTGGGTAGAGCAACTTGATGATGGTAAGCGCCTGGCCAACACTCACCGTAGCTGTGGCACACAGACTCTTTCATCATTGCCGGCACCATCTCTAGCTGCTTTGTCAGTCTAATGCATGGCAAAATGTTGCATCACCTTTAGCGCCTATGAACAAGAACTCAATAATGAGGGTCATAGCTTCTTCCAAGCTCTCTTGAGTGGCTCGCATATGATTGATTTCATCCTCAAGCATTTTGAATCTTCAAGCAGTACTTTGCACCAGCAAAAAGTAATGGCTCATAACACGACTCATTGGCACAAAATAAGTCTATACAAGTTGTCAATTAACCTACCATGGAGCACTTTGTAAACCGAGTAACGCTATGTCATCAACTTTTCAATGGTGCTCTTGGTGTTTGCACTCGGAAAAGAAAACATGCGGCCAAGGAAGGCAAAATGTAACACTATGATCATTGAAGGATGTGCTAGAGCTCAACTACCAAGTCAGTTGTTGTCTTCTCAGTTGTCTCGGCCCACCCCTTCCACTCGTCACATTCGGCGGCTAACTTCTACAGATCCTCTCGAGCTTCAACAAGCAAAAATCAAAACAAAGATTCACATAAGTTTCATTGGTAAAATCCAACCATCAACACATCTCAATATTGTTTACGCTAACTTACAGGCATAGCATGCACCATATTTTAGTTGCTCAATTTTGGAGCGCATCTCACGTTCCTATCGAGAGGCCTCTAGGGCTTTTGTGGCATGAACTGACTGGTGAATGTGTTGTATTTCAACCACTCAACCAAATACACACTCTAGAACCATGGACTTCTTCTCCGAGCGGTCAATCATTTTCTGCACAAAAAACACACATATCAAGTACTACCTACTAGGACATCGTTTGTCTTGGTCTTAGGAGGTAGTCGGGGGCTACATCACCTTCATTATGTTGAAGGCTTTTAGTGTGTAGGAGTAGAGGCCCTTCCGCTCTTCCTTGGCCTTGGCATTGTCAAACCCCTCTAGCTTTAGTTTTCCTTTGGTTTTGGAAAACCAGATAGACTGGAGGGGAGACACACACTCGAAAGGTGGCAGTCAGGGGATCTCTTCCACCTTATTTTTAGTGGCCGCTCTCTTAGGGCAGAGGTAGATGCCTAGCCTACACTAGCCGCTCAAGCCAAGCCAAAGCTAGAGGCTACGCCGGTGTCCAACACAGCCCTTGGTTCTCGTATAACTGACTAGGCTTTGGCAGCAAAGGTGGCAGTGACTGTAGCCTGGACCTAGCTAGCTTGCTTGGCATTGTGCTAGCTATTGCCATCTGTCAACACTTCGTCTAATGAACACCTACTAGAAAAAAAAAAGCAAAGTGATGGAACACAACACGCAAATGAAGACCCAAGTTAAAGGCAATGCATACCTGGTTGACTGGCACAACTTGAATGCTAGGGCACCATGAGGACTAGGCTTTGGCTCTACTTTTCGTGCGGTGTCGTTGCCCGCTTGGGTGAGAGCCTATGAGGCTAGCTTCAGAGGCTCGTTGTTAGCCCCTATTTTCAAAACAGGTAACCTTCGTGTATATTTGTACCATTTCCCTAAATCAAGTAGTTTGGTACACACGAATACACTACTGATAGTATCAAATGCTCATACACTTAAAGTCTCACATAAATTTATTACATCATAAGGCCACAAGGACACAATAGAGTTCTTAGAACGGAGAAGTCTAGATTACATTCAAAGATAGAATTAGATAAGGTAGCATATACAAAGGCAACGTTGACACCATTGCTACAAGCAATGACTGGGACTAACACCTGTTGGGCACCGTCATCTTTAGCAGCTTCCAGATAATGATCATAGGGGTCTTTAGCGGCTTTATCCTCTAACTCTGATGTGGTTAAAATAGTCAGCAAGCCACCACGAAAATGTGCAATTGCTCAAGTGTAACAAGAAGTGGCTTGGGCTATTTTGCACAACATTGATTTTGCAATTCTTTTCAGAAGCCTGAGGACTAGCATTGACTAATCAAAGTTTTAATCCACAGCTATTTAATATCAACAAAGGTTCTATCCACCATCCAAGGTGACAATTAGATGGCTTCCCATCGATGTCTTGTCATGATTTTTTAGGTCCACCCCTTCTTTCCTCCCAAGAAGTTAATGTCACGCTCGAAAAATATCCTTTCCCCGAACGCTTGTGTATTGATCCCTATTCCAAGAAAAGCCGGGTACACCATAATAACTTGATGTAAAAGTCACATATTTAATACATTGATAATACTTACATCATTATAAAGTCTTATAAGGCCTGACAACCAAAAAAAATAGCAACGGACTAGCGAGCATACGGCTTCATCTTCATAGGCGTTCAACTGGGGTATAAGACAAAACTCCACCTAGAATTTCTTCTCTAAGACTTCTCTCTAAGAAGGGGAAAATTAAGCAAGATTAAGTGCCACCCATAGTACTTAGTAGGACACACCTGAAAAATATAAATTTAATGTATAGGCATACAAGGAATTAATTTATAGGGCTTTTATAGCAAACAATATTTTAGAGATATTTAATCAATTAAAGGCAATACACCAGAATCAAATAGCCAAGGAAAGGTATGTAATTTATGGAAAACATATCGATCAGGACACCCTAATCTTCTTGGGCATCCTCAGAATGGACGTGATTCACATGCCCCTAGAAATGGACATCATGGACCTCATCTTCACTAGAGTTTGTTGTGGTGCATGTAGCGTGGTGAGGGTTATCGTGCCATGAGCGGGTGTCACTCCGGTGGAGAAGCGAATTGGTGTAACCATTGGTGGCTAGGGGCACTCCCTCAAAAAAGTGCCCCATGATGCCACAATTGTAGTGATTGAGATTGGCAATCAGATACGGAATCCCATGGCTGGCCATGCTACAAGTGCGGCAGGAGCAAAATTAGACTTGTAAAATGATCTCTTAAAGTATACATTAATTTATCATCATGGTTCATTATTATTTGTTGAATCTTTAAATAGAATTAGTTTGGCACTAGCACGAAAATAAATAAAATCCAACAAGATCTAGCATGATGCAAAATTTCATAAATTTTTTTAAAGGTTGTGGTTTTTGTTTTCTGAATTTTATTTGCAAATTTTCAGGATACATAATGTGATGCTCATGTATCCACATGCCGTAATCCAACTACCTTCCCTAAGGTAATTGCCCAAGCAATAACTACATTTGAGTAATCATGAGAGTAAATGCATCTAATTAGTATAACTAAGAATTGTCATAATTGACTAGGGGTACAAAGAAATAGATGACATTCAACATTGAAGCAAAGGCACATACAAGTAGGTGTTTATCATTGCATGCAAATTTTATTTGTAGACAAAGCAAGTTTGCAGTAGGATAAATATGTTCAAGGGAAAGTAACGACTTGCCTCGCTCAAAGCCTTGTGGTTCTTGGCTCTCGGCAGTAGCTCTCTAGAATCTAAATTTACGAGTGAAGGATTTAATTTGAATTCAACTTAAATTCAAATAAAATCACTAAAAATTTATTTCAATAGTAACAAAAAGAAAAAATCGGTGCCAATAGATTGATTTTAGATAAATTTTGATTCATGTTTCACTCGAATTGGAGTTAAGATGAGGGAGATATTGCCCTCCGAAGTTTCAAATTTGAATTAATTCAAATAATAGTGAAAGCTACTGTTTAGGTTTGACTAGTTTTGAATCCGGTCAGCTATTCTAAAGTCAACAGACCGACAAGAGGACCTAGGTCCATTTTATATTTTCCCAAGATTTATTTTTCTAAAGGAAATCACACATGTCACTGACAAGTAGGGCCGACCTATCTTGACTCGGGTCAAACCGGTCAACATTAAACCTGGTTGGTCCTGCCTATTATAGACACAAAGTTTAAATCAGGTTTTTAATTAGTTTTATTCGTATGGGCCCATATGTCATAGACTAATTAAGAGAATAATTATCAAGTAATTACTGTGCGCAAATTAATCAAGGCTGTGGAGTGCGCGACGAGGCATGGTTGGCTCAAGTTAGGGGCGGCTCAGCCGAGGACAGGGGTGCGGCGATGGCCCTCTGGCAACTCACCACCTACAACTGCAAGGCGTGGCGACTCAATGAGGAGCTTAGGTTGCTAGGCTACGGCAAAGATTAATCCGCCCTAGGTCAACATGTTGTGCTACGCATGGTTATCTACAGCTAGGGTTTATGATTCTACTACTATAGGTTGCTAGATTGACTGTCAAGACGGCAATGTCCACAGCTTGCATGGTAACGGCGTGATGGCGACTGGGCCCGCATGGCTACTGAGGCCACCCATCAAATTGGAGGGACCACGAGCTTCTGTAAAACTAGGAGAGGCTTCAGGCGCAAGGGTTTACCACAGGATGGCAAGACAACAACGCTTGATGGCTCGCAGGGTTGGTAGTGGGGAAGCAGGTGTTGCTAACGCCGGCACACTCGCAATGTGCTCAATGAGAGGTCATGGTTCTGCTGCTGCTCCTATCTTCTTTTCTTCGGTGGCAACGGCTGCGCTAGCCCCAGGAATGCCCCACTTGATTGGAAGGGGCGGCCCTAGTAGCCCGTAGCGACGGCATGACTAGCATCCCATAGGTTTTTGACCTATGGCATAGAAGTTGTCTGCTTGCTTCTTTCGATGAATTTAAGGGAAATGGTCACAAGGTAGAAGGAGGAGTAATGGCACAAAAGGAGGGCTTGGTTGCATCTTAAATGGACGAGTGACGCTTGGGCATACTTGAAGACGAGCTTGCTTAGCCAAGTGTAAAACCTTCGCGCAGTGTGGTTAAGATGATGGGATTGCACACATGCTAGGGTGGCTAGGGTTCTAGGGGAGGGTGAAGGGGCACTTTGAGTGCACGTATGTAAGGATGCGAGCATAGTGGCCAGAGTTATTGCTCAAGGCAATGGCTCCATAGGGATACAGGCTCACAGTTAGGCCGATAGGGAAGTGCACGTATTTACTTGGCGGATACAGCGAGGCAGGGTGGGTGTGATGCGAGCCAACACAGCGACAACGTCGCAGTGGGGTGAGAGCGATGGCAATGGCACCTAATATGCTTGGAGACACTCGCAGTTGTAGGGTTGCAACCTTAGGGCATAGTGTGACGTCAGTGAGGTGTGGCTGCAGGTAAACTCTGAGGTGACCCATCTAGCGCACAATCAAGCTCTAGTGGAATGTCAAGGATGTGACGGCAAAGGCTGAAGGTACGAAAGGAATGGCAGCTAGTATGGTAGGTGCAGAGTAAAACGCATTGAGAGGGGGGGTGCTGATCCCATGGATAGGACGGTGATGCGTGAATAGGGTATGGGCGGCTGCAGTTTTCCCAGCGGCGCTTTTGGCAGTGAGTGGCACTATAGAAGGCACGCACAAGCAAGTTCAGCTAGCACAACACACATACAGTTGGTCATGATGGTGGCATGCACAAGATGCTCAGTTGGGCACGGCCTGACCGAGGGGTGGCTCAATTGATCAAGCAGGTGGTGGGCGAAGTGGAAATAACAGAAAAAATAAAGGGAAAGAATGAAGGGCATTTTGGTAATTTTGACAAATTTTGTGGTGAATCCAATTTAGAGATTGACTTAACAAATACAATTTTATTGTAATTTCCATATTATCCTTTTTTATATTTATATTTACCTAATTATGATAATTTAAATTGTAACATTCTTTCCTTTAATTATTTTTATATGGTTTTGGCAAAACTGGCCAGGCAACCTGGGACATAACACCAATGGTCCCTAGAATTTGTATGACTGAAAATACGCACCAACCAAGCTTGTTTGCTATTTTCAGATCTAGAACACTTAGGTCATTGGAGGCATGTTAAGCATAAATACACACCTATTAGTTTAGGGGTGGTGAGAGTATGTGATGCAGTATAAAATGGTTAACAAACTAAATAAGCCTTAACCCTGTTCAGAATTCTTCCAGTAGGCGTGGAGTCAAAGAAGGACATTGGGGCTCGCATGATGCAGTAGAGCATGTTCTTTAAGAACTTTTCTAACGTTAGTAGCCCAATAAGTGAAACAAGCATGGACCGAGCGAAGACAAGCAAGGCACTTCCAATTGACAATGCTATGTATACAGCAAACATGAGCCCTAATCCGACTGGTGGCCTGGTTGCTGACGTTGGAGGTGATGCCCATGCCATCCAATAGTTGCTTGCTACCTAAAAATATTTGGAAGGACTGTGTTGCGATTGTGACTGGCACTAAGGCACCTACATAAACTGCCCACAAAGGTATGGCCAGTAAACCTTCTTGTCAGTGCCTCCCTTTTCTCGCTCTTCATCTTGTGTTAACCTCCCTTTCTCATTGATGTCCTATGATGCATCATGTGCAGACTCTTGCTTTGTTATACCCTGAACTTGATCATCCGTTTCATTTTCTGCCTCAAACTCATCATTAGTATCTGCTGGTTTTAATTTCAAGGAATTCATAGTTTTTGTGGTTGTGTTAACGCTAAAATTTGAAAAGCCCAGGAAAAGGTTAGAAAAGATCGGCTGAAGTAAAAGAACAGTCTGATTGCTACAAGGAGAAAGCCATACGGATAAAGCAAGGAGAGATTTAGTCCAAGAATAAAAGATTATCCAGATGAGACTGAGTTTGAGGAGGAGCCGTGGCACTCACGATAGGATATTTTATCTATATAAATCGTATCTTATATAAGAAGGTCTAGTTAGTATAGTTAACTTACTTAGAGATATTTTCTTTTATATTTTTACGAGATAATGTCCAATGGTTGTTGTAACCGCGTCGGACTCTGTAATACCAAGATATAAATATAGACCTCTTGGAAACCTATAAAGGAATCAACACATATTTCAATCAATACTACTTCGGCGCATCATCACCCTAGTTCATCTAGGTTTCTACCGGTGGGGTCTGGCTCTCGACGCAGAGCTGCATCGGTTAACTTTGATCTCCGGCGAAGGGATAAGTCCCACCACTATCCCGATATGTCTTGCTCTATCTAAGGCTGCATCGTTTAGGTTCGACCTTTTAGGCCGATTGGATGTATCACATCACGTCCATGCAGGGTCTATCGGCTTATCAAGCTCTCTTCGCCGTCGTCGGTCCCGTGCTGTATCGGTTAGGTTCAACCTACAGGGTTGCCAACCGTAGATTGAACTTTAAGCCTATAGGTCTCTATACGACGTTTCATTGGAGTGTTAGCCGATGAGTTATCCATATCCCAGGCACCATACCCAGCGTATCAGCTCCTCGGCCGATACGCACCAGTTTTCAGAGACTCCCCTCGAGCGTCACGCCAAGCGCATCGGCCTTCTAGCCGATGCACAGCTATCTATAGAGAGACGTTCTCTTATCGGCTCAGCTAGCCGATGGGTACGCTTTGCCCTTGCCATATCCGGAGCGGTATCGGCTTTGCAGCCAGTGTGTCTTTTATACGATTTCTTGTCACTTCGCATATGCCTTCATCAGCTTTCTAGCTGATGAACGACCGCTATAGCTTCCGTTGACTACCAGGAGGGATCCTGCGCACTTTGCTTTTAATACCCTTCGGTGCCTCCATCGACTCTATGGCTGATGGATCAGGATCTCGCTTTCACTACACCCAGAGCCATCTTATCCTTCGTCGACATATGTCCACGCCTTCATCAGCTCCCTAGCCAATGGAAGAATGTTTCAATAACTATCGGCGATCAGCCGATAGCAGGAGCTATCTGGACGCGACCAATGACCACCTCGATCCTATCGGCGGCCAGCCAATAGCGAGAGCTCGTATCGGCCCATCGTCTGACTGACCCATTCACCTCATCTCCTTGTTAATTGCATGGTCAAATTGACTGGCACGCCTACACCTGCACCGTTGCTCCGGAACCGAGCGAAACTCATGGGACCCAGCGCGCGTACCTCGAGCCACAAAGAGAAGCCGATCGGACTGCACTGGAGCTAAGCAGACCTTCCAAGCGTCGGCATGTTTGTGCCGGGGGCGCGAGATCCGGCGCAAACAGGTTGGCACCAATAATAAATATAATTAAACAAGAAACAACATCGGCATGATGCAATTTTGAGTTCTAATTTATTTATGAAAAATTTTAGGGTGTCATATTCGTTTGGCCCCACGACAGGCCAAGGGTTTTAGCCAGTTAGGGAGGCGTCCTGCCAACCGACAGGTGCTTTCATCGTCGAACCTGGCTACTCACCAGGAGGCCATGAGGAAGAAGACGACTGAGTAACATAGGTTGTGCCAATATTCTTCCCCCCATGCGGTGTGACCGGCTTTGAAGACATCTTCCTCCAGGGGGACAAAGAGGGTTTCTCACCGACATTCAAGCCCTCAACCTTTGGTCCTCCTCTAGGAACTTGATTCCCTAGCTCTAGGTCATTTTCTATTGCTAGCCTCTTCTCGACTCTCCTAGGGCTAGAGGAGTCAGTGGTGTCTTTCACCGCACACTTACACGAGTCCTTCATTGCTGGACTTGAGGGATCAAATTATGATGGCGTCTCAACCTCGTAGAGGAAGTGTTAATCGAAGCACAAACATATCTTAACAAGACACAATGCACTAAAGGCTTTACCTTAGGGTGTCGCATGAAGACGCTAAAAGGGCGCGGATAGCCAGCGGTGGAGATCTCCATGTCAGCGTTGAAGAAGGTGGCCATGCAAATTTTCTCCCTATCGTTGGAGTCATTTTCATGGGACTCACTGGTGGGGTCAGTGGAACCCCGATGGTCAAAGTCTAGGTGGTTGTGGTTCTTGAGCAGCTATAGTCACCACAGCACGAAGCATGCAGCAATCCCGATGCTAGTCAAGCCATCGTCCTTTAACTAAAAGATGAGCTTCTTCAGCTTGTTGACCTGCTTCATTTCTAAGTTGTCCGGAAATGACGACCAAGATGTGGAGAAGATAGAAGTGTAGGCGACATAGATCAAAAGAGAGAGAAATAGGTTTAAACAGTAAAAACATTATTGTTGCCATCCTTTTGAGGAGTTGATAGGGAGATTGAAGTATTCCTTTTTCTCGGAGTGAAGCTAGAAGCCAATGCTGCCCAGCATCGAAATGTCAGATTTGGAGGGTTACGCTATGAGATGGAATAAGTATCGGAAGAGGGTGAAGTAGGGAGCAATCTCCAAGAAGAATTCGCACAAATTGATGAAGATAGCAATTTGGAGGATGGAGTTGGTATTGAGGTGATAGAACTTCAAGAGGCCTTGGAAGAATTTGGAGATGGAAGAGCAAAACTGAAGTTGAAGAACTCTTCAAAAACCACAATTTACCCCATGTTGGGGTTAGGAATGGCTGACCTACGGCGGGCCACCAGCTGATGATCTCCCTGGTGGGCATCATGTTATCCTCCACCAACTTCAATATTCTCCCTTCCATAGTGATGGAGGTTCTCCAATCACGATCTAGATCTAGGAGCAGGATTGAGGCACCCAACGCTTTCGACATCTTGCTACATTGGCTAGGGCCTGGAGCAAATCAAGGGTGGAGGTTGAGTGAGTCGGTGGACGCTTGAATTTAGCCTGCCTTGGCTACAGGGAGCTAACCCTAGCGATGGCGACAAGGAGAGGCTGGAACGACACTCTTAGGAAGTTGAAGCGATGGGTGGCAATAGGAAAGGTTTGGTAAATTTGTTGCCCTGTGACCTATTTTTTGCAATATATACCGGGCAGGGCAGGTTTGCAGGTAGTGACTTGTGTTATTGCACCGCCCTGGGTTGAAGGTTACCTGTGCATGCTTGTGTGTTCCAAAGTTGTAATGGATGATGGATTATAAGTAAAACTAAGTTTATGATAATTATTCGATAGCACAAATAGTTCAAATGTTGATTTTAAAAGGTTTTCTAAGAAATATTAACGATGACTTTAAAAAAATCGTGCCATGTCTAAAAGTTTGGGAAGTATATCCGCGATAATCCATGATCTATAAGAGGAAAACAACATACCCATCATCACGATTAGTAGGTTGTGGAAGCTCTGGGTAAAAGCTTTGCTTAGACTCTTACTGTTGCTAGTGTTACCGACGCTTACAGGCATTGGATCCCTCTTTAGAGGCTATGTCATAATGCTTCTACTTTATTTCAGGTGAAAATCTAGTTCTAGTATTACAAATAGGCGTCGAAAATGTCCTAGGTGTTCTTTTTATCCTTGGAGGCTTCGCTTAGAAGGTCTTACTCTACGCCTTGGTGCTCGTCGCTTTGTGGTGATGGTCTCTAATCATCGTGTTTGGATGCTCCATGTGGGTTTTGTCGGTCTTCTATAGAGATAACCATGTTGTTTTAAGGTTTTTGAGCTCGGTTTTCTAGAAAATCTAGGCTAACTCGTTCTTGTTTTGAATTAAAAAGTAGGAGCTCCATGCCTCTTCTAGGTTTGAAACACAATTACAATAAAAGATAACAAATTTGATTGTTTTAACATATAATATCTTTATGGTTAAATGTAGTAAAAAAAGAATGTCCGGTTTTACTTTAAAAAAAGAAAGAAGAAAGTGTCTATTTTACCTATTTGCCTAATAAATAATTGTGACTATAAAAGAACCGAGGTTCACTCAGCCATTTTACATGGTGAATAGTAAGATTGTCTACTTTTTTTCCTTAATCGACCATTTTATTATTCAAACTTCATATTTACATATAACCTATCTCATTGTAAATAAACATAATTATGTATACAACGAGTATAACCTGCTACCAAGTTGCTACACGGAAATGCTTATTTTTCAAAATTCTTTACTAAACCACACCGATCAAGGTGTTGTGACAGTGGCGCATTTTAACGAAAAAAAGCTGTCGACAAAGCCACACAGCCCCACAGACAGCGAACAAAAACTAGAAAAAGATCGCGGATCCATCGACACGGTCCACGGAATGATAGCGCACGCTGCAGACAGGCAGCGGCAACCAAGGGCAGCACGTTGCCCCGCGCGGCTAGACTAGTCCCACGACCACTCCCGTGGACTCCCCCTCCCTCCCCTCCCCCGCGCGACGCCGGTTGCCGGAGCGCAGCAGCAGCAGCGCGAGGGCCCGTCAGGATCCGCCGCCAAGATGAACGACGCCGATGTCGCCAAGCAGATCCAGCAGATGGTGCGGTTCATCCGCCAGGAGGCCGAGGAGAAGGCCAGCGAGATCTCCGTCTCCGCCGAGGAGGTCAGTACCCGCTCCCCTCCCGTCGCCTCGCCCGCGCGCGTCGAAGCTTCGGGAAGCCTCTCGATCCGCGCCTCGAAGCTTTTTACCCTCCCGATCTGCCCGGTGCCCCCCGTGATCTCGAAGCATCGAGAGCTAGAAGCTGCTCCCGTCTTGCTTCCGAGCGGTTTGACTGTTTTGGCCTAATGTTTCGATTTCGGGAACGAGATATTTGTAGCCGAAGCGTCTAGGGTTCCCAGGTTCCGAGGTAGATCGAGAAGAGTCGGAATCCGGGATGTGTCGCTTGAGCCGATCGGATCTAGAAACTTCCAAATCACGATATTCTAATCCAATAAATCTCGTTTTTTACATTGGACTAGGAAGTACTGCCACACTGGATGGTCAATTGTTCAGTTCGCGCCCTTCTCTGCTACTGGTTATACCGTACCTGAATTCTTCAGTGGCTTCTATTGTACACGTGCGATGTGGCTTTTGAGATTGCAATACAAGAGGCTAGCTCATAGTCATAGTAGCCTAATCCAAAGGTTTCTAGATTGTTCTAGAAGCGAGATTGGAGCTTAAGATGAACTGAAACTTGAATAGGATACACTTTATCTGTTTTTTTATCCCATTTTGCTTCTTGATTGTGCTAGAAGTAAAATTGGAGGTTAAGCATAAGAATGAGAAGGCGGAAAGGGGTAGTACATGGTTAAAGGAAATCCTTGCAACAACTGGTTACCACCCTCCATCACCTGCCAACTTATGAGCTGCAGTTATCTATTACCATTAATCAGCCATAAACTTTAGGATTCCCTTTTTTTTGTCAATGCAATCATAATGGAGATAGAATGGATGAACATCGTTATTGCTTGTTGGCATGATGTATTGACCATGCGATGAACGTCAAGCAACATACTTGCTGAGTGGGTTGCTACTGTTATGATCATTTTTACTTGTTCTAACTTGTCATTTCAGTTGAATACAACTGATCCACCTGCATGGTTCAATCGATCACCCCTTAGTATGCATGATTGGCTATCATGTTTGCTACCAACAAGCATCATAAATTATGCCATAATGTATGGTGCCTTTTACTATCATAAGGTCTAGGGAACATGAACATGTCTAATGTGCTTTCTGACTACAACTGTGCTGGAAGAATGCTTTATTCTTGAAGCAACAGGCCATCTTCATGTTTGTAATAAAAGAAAGTTTCATTACAATGAGTTATTAACCTTCTGGAAATGCATGCTTGTTTTGTTTGCATGTCCATGCTTTTCAATCGCACCTTTTATCAATACCAATGACTGATAACAGGTACTTGTTTGATGAGTCAGTTGTTCAGATTTTAGTAGGCTGTTTGGCTTTAGAATCAATCATGGGATGATCCGATGAATTTTCATGAGATGATCCTATCCTCACTTCTCCACTAAGTTTGTGCTTTTGAGAGATATAGGTGATGATGGACATACCCATTCTGTTCCTCCAACCAAACAAATCATATAGGATTGAGTGGTCAATTAGCTCCTTAGTTGGCTGTGTGCATCCTTACTTGATGTAGAGGCCGTAAGTTATACTCCCATTGTCCGGAAAAAAGGCTCAACTAACCACTTCATTCCTCAAACCAGATGGACCACTATGCCTTTATCTTTGCTGACAGTTGGTTAACCATTCTGATTTCCTGCCATATGTTAACTTATTTGTATAATGTGTTTGCAGGAGTTCAATATTGAGAAGCTTCAACTTGTTGAAGCTGAGAAAAAGAAGATCAGACAAGAATATGAACGGAAAGAGAAGCAAGTCGAAGTTAGAAAGAAAATGTGAGACTTCGATTCCTCAAATTATTTCTGTTTTCCTGTGTTCTCCATATGGTCCCGTTAGCAGTATTTCATGTTGAGGATTTTCACAGCATACAGTACATTACATCAATGCCTCAATACATTTTAGATACAGCTGGGTTTCTCATTTGTGTGCAACATTAGTAGTAAAAGCTATCTACAAACTACTTCAGCCACATGGTTAAATTGGCAGTAATCGCTAATTTGACTGCATCAGTTGTTGAGACACTTAAAAATCAAATTCTGATGTGTAGTTCAGTGTAGTGAACTTCACTGATGAATCGACTGTATTTTATTTTTTAGACGAAATTGTGTGAACTGCTGCTTGCAGTTCAATGACTGTTAAGTGAGAGTATATATCAGTCATGATCTGGATGTAGTAAAAGTCGTATATTAATAAATCTTAGTATGGAAAAATTAGAGAACTATTTGACAAAAAGGTAAATACAAAGTACAAACTGACATGGCATGCATACTCAAGCATTGCCACGTTCCTTGCATATTACATTTGTACTAATATGGTACTGATTGCTTGTTAGTAGAGGTTTCATAGAATCTACCTGTATCACTATCTCTGGGTTTATCCATTTGTTAACTGATGAGGCCTTGCTTTTTCCTTTATCAGTGAATACTCTATGCAGCTGAATGCTTCTCGCATCAAAGTGCTTCAAGCTCAGGATGATTTGGTTAATTCCATGAAAGAGGATGCTACAACGCAACTCCTGCATGTCAGCCACAACCACCATGAATACAAGAACCTTTTGAAAGAACTCGTTGTTCAGGTTTGTTTGAAATTTTGAATACGTCATCTGCTAAATTCTTCTCCATTAAGCCTGTCTGAGCGATCCTTCTGAGAATTGTAGATCCCAAGAAGGTTTCACCTATATAGTTAAGTTCGGTACGCAAAACTGAATTATTGGATATTGAAGTGTTAAATCACATCGTAGTTTTGCAACTCTAACTGCATGCACAAAGGAGCTGACTTCACCTTTAAACTTCTCTTATGGACATGTCAATTTAATTGATAGAATTAAGTTTGCAATGCCATCTCCTTGTTTGTTAACTATTGTTATTAAAAAATAACCATTAGTCATATTGACTGGAAATACAGGGTTTGCTTCGGTTGAAAGAGCCAGCGGTACTGCTCCGTTGCCGCAAAGAAGATCATCATCATGTGGAATCTGTACTGCATTCAGCAAAGCATGGATATGCATCGAAAGCAGAAGTTCATCACCCAGAGATACTTGTTGACCACGTTGTGTATCTGCCGCCTTCTCCAAGCTCTCATGATTCCCATGAGATGTTTTGGTAATAAATAATTTCTTGCCCTGCAGCCTGCCAATTTGCTACTGTGTATTTGTACTAACAGTTTAGCAAATATACTAAAAGAAAGAAATCTATCTTTTGGAGTAACAGATAATCTGCCCAGTAACTCTACAAACATGTATAATTTGGAAAATAACATCAATATGAGTACACAGGTCGGTCTTGGGCCTGTTTGAAAGTGATTCATTTATGTTGATTTCCATCTTGTGTGATCTTTAGTGTTCAGAAGTTTAGTCCCGAAGACTTGACTCTACCCTGGCCTAGACAATCAGCTCCTTCCCTGGCTATTGTTTTGTCATACATTATGACATTTGTTGAACAGTTGATATGCTGAATAGTGTAATACTGCACTAGGTTAAGCCACAAATACATCTGTTTAACTTAAACTGATTGAATATGGGAAGAGCACTACAGCTCCTGATATGGCATAATGAAGTGATGATTGACCTGTTGCAGCTCTTTTTTTGCATGTTCTATTGATTTTAGTATAGGACAGCAGTTGGGATTGGAAATCCATAGCTTCATTTCAATTTCAATACTTTTACGGCAGTTCGTAATCCTGATATGGATCCTGCTGTTTATGCTAATACAATGTGTTTATGCAGCTCTGGAGGTGTTGTGCTGGCTTCTCGAGATGGAAAGATTGTGTGTGAGAACACACTTGATGCCAGGCTGGAAGTTGTCTTCCGCAAGAAATTACCGGAGGTGCCTTCATTTAGCTCGATTTTTAATATATTCATTTTGTTGCACCAATTTCAGAGTTTCCACCATGTGCAGAAAGCTGATACAAGTAGTTCAGTACCACTTGAACATTTTACCTGATTTGCATGTTCATAATTGTCAATATCACCGCGACCCTGATAGGCTACAGCACATGCTGAGCAAATGGTTATACTTTCGTATGAAATTCATCTTTCTTTTTTCTTCCCATTTCCTTGCAGATCCGGAAGCTTCTTTTTGGTCGGGCCACTGCATAATCTGTGCATGTAATTTCAGCTGCAGTTAGCTGCTTCTATGCAATTAGCTGCTGGTTGGAACCTGCAGCTGCAAGGAATTCCGGCTGTTTTTGCCAAATTGATTGTTTAAAGTATTCATCCTCTATGTAAACACTACCTATTTGTTCATTATTATCGCCCAGCACCAACTGTTTGGACGCTTGTTTGCTCAGAGGTATAATAATAATAATAAAGGACGGTCAAACGTCCCGTTGCTGTGTAAACCTATTTGCCTGTTATAACTGTCCCTGACCTGTTTGGTCTCTAATTCCGTATAATCTGTGTAACTCTGATGTAGTTCTGTACTGTACTATCCCTGGCTGTTAGTTCTACTCTGCTGCTGCTGTTCAGCTGCAAATATCTTGCAGCGGAAGAGCCCCAGAAGTTTTACATGAACTCTGAGGCTTCAGAAGAGTCCAGTAACTATGGTTGGTTATTTTCTAGTAATTCCCAACATTCCTGTCTTCCGGGCTTGTTTGGTTGCTACCCTGAAGAAGATTTGCCTGGCCGGAGACCTTCCTGAGACGCGCCTGAGTGTTGTTTGGTTCGCGTCCAGAGCGGCTGAAAAAGACCTGACCTGAGCTGCTAAGGCGTCATCATTAGCCTGGCTCAAGCGACGTAAATCGATGGCCTGAGCGCGCCTGCGCGTGAGATGTGATTTTATTAATCTAAGCACCTCACTTGCTTCCAGTAGGGTCATGCAGCCATATGCATGTTTAGATGCTGTTTTAGCCTTGGGAGGGATGGATGACGTGCTCGTTATGGAGCTTATAATCATTCAATTAACAATCTAATTAATATGGATGAACTCAGTATCTCTCAAAGACCAATTATGCATGCATTCTGAAAAAATAACCCAGTTACCAGAGTATAATCCCATCTCATCTTTCCTCAGGCGTGGTCAGCAACCAAGCAAGTTCATCTCGGGGATGCCTGGTTAGGCAGATTTCATCGAAATCTCAGGAAACTCTCAGCATGCAATTTTTTCAGGCACGCTTCTCAGGTCACCAACCATACAGTCCCCTAGTTCCTGGCCCCCGTATCCAAATACTACCTGAAGGGTTCAACGCCTTACTTCACATTGAGAAAAGACACTAGCCGTCCCCCACAATAGCAGAAGCCGCGGTCCTCACGGCTCTGCACGAAACCGAGCCTGCCATCGTCAGCCATCCGCGGAAAACTGCCTAACTTGCGGCGAATCAGACGGGATAACTGCACCGATATATGCAAAGTCGCAGCGTGAGAGTTCCTCTAGCATGGCACCGAAATCTTGAACACTTCTGAAGTAGCGTGAGAATTCCTCCAGCATGGCACCGAAATCTTGAGCACTTTCTGAAGTTCAGGTGCACAGAATCTTGCCCGGTATTTTCTGATATCCAGTCCTGGTAGGCTGGTACGTGCGGTGTAGCCACCAATCCGCGCTCCATTGTTAATTCGCTTTGCTGTGACGAATATGGAGTTCAACCATGACGAAGGAGTATGGAATCTTGCAATAACAGCACCTCCACGGCTCCACCATTGCCTGATGATTGGTGGTTTGTTTTACATAGCTGAATAGGATTAGCATTTCGACTGACAAACTGATCTGAAGCTAGGAACACTCCACCTGAGCTCCTCGACCTCGACCAATATCAAAGAGATTTTTCGGTCTGATGGTCGTCTCTCTCTCTCTCTCTGACTGATTGGTGCTGATTAGATTAATCGAACTGAGATCTGAGAGAGAACTATTTTATTGTTAGAAAACTATTGACAAATTACTTATTTTCAGATCACGGTTCTTCCCCGGCAACATTAACCATAGTTGATCCAGATTACGTTTGACCATCTGCCTTTCTAAAGATAAGAATAAAATGGACTCGAAGAAGATTTGTTGCGTTCAACAGTTATATGCATAACATGGATTCAGGAGGTTGGTTCTGAACAATTAATTTAATTTTGTGTTCATGATCGTTAAAAGGGCCACAGATAAGCATCACATAGAACGTTGCTTAGTCCGTTTCAAATTAATTGTTGTTTTTAGTATTGTTCTAAATTAAACATTTTTAACTTTCATAATCAAATCCATATACTTTAACAAATGTGAAGTATATATTATAAAATATTTTATCGTTGTAAATCTAAAAATATAAATCTTATGATGTTACTATATAGATTTATATAAATTGATAGTTAAAGTTAATAATGTTTGATTTAAAATAAAAATAGAATGACTAACTTAAACTAAGAGAGTACATAACATGTTGGGTAAACCTAGTGGTGCATTCATTGTTGAAAGACGAGTGAATATTTAAAACGACAAAAAAATGTTTTCTCTGACCCAGGACAATCCTCATCCACCTCCATTTCCCACTTTCACGTCGTTAACCACCATGGTTCTATTTGTTTCTTTTAACGAACCAACACTAGACTATACCCATTTTATTGAATATAACATGAGAAAGTACAAGGATGAAAAAATAACTGTACAAGAAAGTAAAAAAAGCTAAAGTACCGTTTTGCTCCTACTAGGTCCAGGTTTTGGCCTCCTCAATTTTGGCAAGCAAAGCTATCGCCGGTACCTCGTGAGAGAGAGGGCTAGTAGCTTACGTTCTGTTTGATTCAGCTATTTGATTTGGCTACTCCCTTGTTTTCTCCATTAACTCAATTCACAAATGGCAACAAAGTCAAAAGTTGCGCTTACAGGTCGCACGCCAATTAATTTATAAGCACGTTTCTCAAATTAATATTTCTTAAAAATATATTTTTTAAAAAAAACATAAATAAATTCATTCTGTAAAATTTATAATAAATAATATTTAATTAATCATACGATAATAATTTATATCTTATGTGTATGTTAACATCTAAATTTGGCAAGACTACAGATAGATTTTATTAAAGATCGAAGAGCGATTGGCTATAGAAAAAAGCTGATTAATAGATGGAAAAAGCCAATCAAATAGTTGAAGATAAAAAGTTATCTAGATGAGACCGAATATGAGGATAAATTGTGAAAGCCACGGAAAGCTGATTTCCATTTTTGTAAAATATATGACAAGTTTTGTTAGTTTTTCTTTTATCTCTAAGATAAATTATATTTTATTATTAGAAAAGTTCATCCCATATTTATGTGGGATTTGTGTAACCCAGGTTATAAATATATACCCACTAAAACTTTGTAAATCATCTACACAGATCAATACAATATCGGCGTATCGCTACCCTAGTTTATCTAGTTTTTTACCAGTGGGTTCTAACTCTCGACGTGGGGCTGCATCAGTTAGGTTCGAATTCCAACAAATAGATAAGTCTCACTATTATCTTGATGTATCCATTCTGTCTAAGTCTGCATCGATTAAGTATGACCTCTTAATCCGATCGAGTATATCACATTACGTTCGTGTAGGATCTATCAACTTATCAAGCTCTTTTTATCGTCATCAGTCTTGTGCCGCATCAGTTAGGTCCGATCTACTAGACTGCTGATATTAGATTAAGACTTAAGTCGGTGGGTCTCTACTCGATATTTTATCGAAGTAAACAGCTGATGAGTTATCCTTATACTGAGCTTTACTTCTAACGTATTGGTTTTTCAGCTGATATACATATATCGTCAACGATTAATCCGCTAGCGATTGATCTGATCGTATTAGATCCATCATTATACTGTCTTAATTAGATCCGATATATCAAGGCTATTTCTAATAGGGCTAACATCGAGATCTAGCAGTTTTCGTTCCTCCCATCGACATAGCTAGCCGATGAGTTTATTTATGTGCTTGCAACGGACATGCACCCAATAGCAGCCAAGGGGTTCACCCATTCCCTTCGTCAAGACATCTGATCTAGCTCTCGTCATTTTGGTGTCGTTAGCCTCAGCCTTATACTGTCTCGGTTCGATTCGATCTATCAAGGCCGGCTCTAACAATACCATCATTAGTGGTCGCTAGGTTTCATCCCTTTGGAAGATTGGAGCTCTCACACTACCGCTTATCGTATATTTTATTCAAAGTATCATCGGCTCTATAACTAATGTATGAGTACTACAGCCTCTATCGGTAACCAGTCGATAGTAGGAGTGCATTAACCTCATAGCTGGTAGCTATCTCAACTCTATCGGCACATCCAGTCGATAATAAGAATTTGTATTGGTCTATTGACCGATTGGCTCGATGATCTAACTCTATATATCTTTATTATCAATTAGAAGTCAAATTGACTCGCATAGCTACAACTCCAATAACCCGAAGACTCCAAATAGCCAAATGACCTACACTAAAGCTAAGCAGATATCTATTTGCACCAACATTTAGTAAGCCTCGTAGATAAAATTGAAGAGTCGATCAGCATATGTAACAAAGCCGATTGATACAGTGAGAAGGCCGATCAGACGGTTTTAGGATGGATTCGGTCTAGTCAAAGAAACAAGATTATCTAGATTGGACCGAGTGTGAGGAGTCGTAGAAACCACGGTAGGATACTTTATTTTTATAGAATAAGGATACTTTATCTTTATTGAGTATATCTTATAAGATAAGCTAGTTTAATTAGTTTTCTTAACTTCTTAGAGAAAGTTTTCTTTTATGTTTAGTAAATAACGTTCGGATGTTGTACGTAACCACATCGAACTCTTGTAAATCTAAGGTATAATATAGACCCCATGGAACCTTCTAAATCATCAATCACAGATCAAATACATTTCGGTGCATCGCCACCCTAGTTCATCTAGGTTTATTTCGATGGGTTCTGACTCTCGATGCAGGGTTGCATCAGTTAAGTACGATCTTTGATGAAGGGGTAAGTTCCGTCACTATCTTGGTGTATCCGTTCTAGATAAGGCTACATCGTTTAGGTTTGATCTCTTAGTCTGATCGGGTGCATCACATCATATTTGTGTGGTTCTATCAGCTTATCGAGCTCTCTTTACTATCATTGGTCTTGTGCTGCATCAGTAGGTTTGACCTACTAGATCGCTGATAGTAGATTGAGCCATAGGTCAATAAGTCTTTACATGAACATTTTATCGAAGCAGCCAACTGATGGTTTATCCACACATTGAGCTTCACGCCTAATATATCGACTTCTGAGTCGACATATATATATATATCTTTAGAGAATTTCTTTCATCGGCTCAGCTAGCCGATAGGTTTGCCCTTTACTTCCATCCGTACGTCCAATCTAGTCTCTTGTATCTTTGGAAAATCAGATCTCGTTTCTTACTATTAATCGCATATTATATTTAGAACACCATCGTCTTTGCAACCGATGACTCCTTTATCTTATTCTGTGCTATCCGTATATGTCTTCACCGGTTTTCTAGCCGATAAACGAGTGCTACAGACTCTATCGGCAATCAGCCGATAGGAGGATTACACATACTGCTTATCCACCACCGTATTCCAGAGTACCATCAGCTCTGCAACCAATGGGTCTTTTATCCTATTTCTCGTTATCTGTTTATGGCTTCATCAGTTTTTCAACTGATAAAAGAGTGCTAAAGCCTATATCGGTAACCAGCCGATAGCAGGAGTTCGCATAGTGCCTATCGACTACTTTATTTCAGAGTGTCATCGGCTCTACAGCTGATGTGTTTTCATTTCTTTAGTCGACATCCGCCTACGCCTTCATTGGCTTTCCAGTCAATGAATGAGTGCTTCGGCTCCTATTGGCAACTAACCAATAGTAGGAATACATCAAACTCAACCGATAACTATCTCAACCTTATCGGTGACGAGCCGATAGCAGGAGTTTGTATCGGCCCATTGTCCGATTGACTCATCAGTTTATTTCCTTATCAATTGCAGGGTTAAATTAATTAGCACACCCTTAAACCTCAATGATTAACGAAAGAACCTTGAAGTCGAAGGAATTGCACTGAAGCGAAGCAGACCTCCTTAGACTTCAGTGTGTCCGTGTACGCCTCCATCGGACCTCCATTGGCTCACACTCACGCTCCCTCTCAGCGCGTATCTCCGCCTAGTCCGATCTTTCCCGCACGTGCGTGAACAATCTCCTATGTCTTCTTGTGTTTAGGCAAATCACATTAGACCTCCATCGGCCAACCCGGTGGTCCGATTCACACCCACGAATAGTGTCACTTATAAAATGAACCAAAAATCACATTGAAACTAAGACTTAGTGTCATCTCGATGGTTGGTTGGACATGCTCTCCAATTGAGAGAGTAGCAATTGTGTGACAATGGTTGCACAACTCCACCCATCATGGTTTAAATTATAATCACCATAAATAATACATGGCATTGAGGTTTATTTTCAATAGAAATTGAGTGATGTTAAGACGGTTTATTTCCTACTGCTATTTCTATTTGAGCGTGTATTAAGGAGCGCGTTCACTAATAGAAAAATAGGCTTTGATCCACCCTCTAGAACATATACTAAACATCCTTTAGAACCGATTCTAAAGACCCAAGTCTTTATAAACACTTTTAGTAATAATTGATAACATCAACCGGTATTAAATTTTATATATTAATATCTGTTTTTAACACCAATCGGTAATAATGCTAAAAATATTTAGTATCGGTTAATGACAACAAACTATACTAAAAATAACTTTCATACCTACCAACCAATATTAAAATTTTCTTCAACGTGAATTTAAAGCATCTCTATTCAACTCATATGTGTGGCATAGGTAAGTTGTTAACGCGTGAGAGGGCGAGGTGAGAGGTCTTGGGTTTGAACCCACACCCACACATTATTTGACTTAATATAGTTACTGGTACTAAAAATTAAAACATTTAGTATTGGTTTTTGGTCTTGTTTCCTATAACTGCGAAGGGGGTTTGGAACTGGTATTAAAGGTTGATTGAGCGATGGATGTTTTAGATTTGCTATGACAAACTTAGGTCATGTCTAGCAGGTAGAGCTTATCCTACAATCAAGTTTCTTCAAATAGTCTAAATTCTCACTTAGATTTTAAAAATCTGTAGTATAGAATTTAAAAACTACTTCCTCCATTTAAAAAGTATAGTAAGTTTTAGCTACAAATCTAGACTAGACATTTTGAGGCAAAAGAGTTAACTAGAAGCAAAAAACTAAAAAAAACAACTTTTCAAATTCTCAATAGTTGAATTCTCACCGGCTACATCTTCGAATCTTAACCTTAGCCTGTTAGACGTGGAAAGGGAAAAGACAGATGATACGGATCCGTATCGAAAGTACGACCAGGGCTTAAAAGCAGTTGACAGTTGGTCAGTTTTTTTCATTTATCGGACGTACTTTGAACGGTTGACTCCCGGTCAACATCAAATGGTCTCTATGGTGCAGTCCACCTGCAACAGCGGGTAAACTCACTCTTAACAACTGAGCGATCTCAGCGCCGCCATGATCTTAAAGTACAGTAAGAAACAGCTGCAAACTCGATACTCCGAGTAATAAAGGAGAGTTTGTGCGGCACACGTGACTTTACCGTGGCCCCCCTAAAATGCAGTACTCTACCAGCGTGCAGGTACAGCCAGCCAGCCTGAAGAGCATGAATGAATCAGAGAGAATCGTGCCATGCCATGGCAGCTTTTGAAGAACGCCATTGTTGCCTACTGGAGTATACGATGCACCACACGCAGCACCTGCGCTGCGATGGTTGGATGGAGCGAATCTGGCCGCCCACCTTGCACCCCTCGTGCTGTCGTGCATGGTTGGAAGCGCGCCATGTCATGCCCAGCCTTTCTTTAATCTCATCAGGTCCCTGCACTCTGCTCACCGTCACTCGGCACTGCCCATGGTTAATAATTTGTAAACAAATTAATGGTGTACACTTGTTCGAACTCGGGAAAGCATGCAGGCGAAGCGGCGGTGTGAGGAGAGAGGACAGGCAACAACAACGGGCATCGAACCGTGGAGAGCATGGCATGGGGAGGAGTAAACAATCTCGTGGGGCAGCGTATATAGGAAAAGAGGCAGCATATATAGGAAAAGACCACCACCACCGCTAACCCCACCCCCTCGTGCAACGGTGGAGGACGGCGAGCGAACTCAGCGAAGGAATTTAGCCGAGCGAGGCCGCGGGAGCGAGAGAGATTCGCTGGCGGTGGTGGCGGGCAGCGAGAGCGGCGCGCTGCGCGTTCTGCGGATGCCGTCGGGATCGGGGCGGCGCGTGTTACAAAACCGGACGTGCGGCCCCGGATCAATTGGCACCTGCAGGATCGAGACCTCGCAAGATCGATCTATCGGCTGCTTTAGGGTTTTCTCCGATCTAGCCGGGATCTAGCCGGGAGGGCGTTCCACGATGCATGTGGGAGGCCGTACTTTTCCGCCGCTACGGCATAGCGGGAACGGACGGCCGAGTTTTCCTTGTTGGCTCGTTCCTTCCTTCTTTACCTATTTCACATGTCAAGTGATTTGTGAAACTCGCCGATGCCAAGCAGCTCTTGCCCAACGTACTGATCGATCACAGGCCGTTTCTGCAGCTGAATGTGGAAATGCTTATCTGATGAAGTAACAGAACAAACTAAGAGCGCGCCGACCGATCTACGGGAATATGGATTTTGGCAGCTACGGAAATGGCCTAATGTATATGCTTTGTGACAGAAGTTAAGTTATTGTCTCCGTTCAGCTCATTACGTTTGTTGATTTAGAAAATTCTACGTTGCAATGTTGTTATAAATTTCAGACCAGATACATGTAGATACTTGATTTATTTCTCATGCTATACATAAGAGGTTTCTTCATCCTTAGGTATGTATATATTTTCACACTATTTGCAAGTAAAAAAAATTAAACCAATTGAATCGATTAATTAGATGAACAAAGTCGACAATGTCATGTCAGGATTTTCTAATACATTGGAGAAATAGAGAGATATATACATACACTAAATATCTATTCCTCTTATAATTTAAAAAAAACATCAAGAACAAATGTAAATGTGACTTTCCAATTATGCTCCCATTTGTGAAATTAGTTTGTTTACCTTTCTTCATGAAGAGATATCGCTTAAATAACAAGGATGTGCACTCTCAACTGGTTTGTTATACATTTGCCCTCCAAGTATGCTAACCACATAATTTGCGATGGAGAGGACGGTTCAGTAGCAAAGCTTATTGCTGCAGTCCCACCCTACATAGCTTTTGCAGATGTTGCACGGCTCTGTAATTTTTTCCTCTTTTTACTCAGCCGTACCATGTCGTACACATTGCTTTTCCTTCATTTATAAAAAGCCTGCATAAGATGGTTCGTTCCACACACAAAAAAATATCTGCACCAGCAGAAAGCTGGGTCTCGGGACAGGCAAACCGCAACTATAGCTAGTAGTACATCTTGAACGGGTGAACACAATGTATGCCCTGCACGCGTGCATCATGCAAAACAGAATAGGTTAACATCCTTGTAATATTGCAATATTGACAACTTGATTTCACGTAATCGTACTTCGAATATTAATTAAACACCATGTCTATATAACGTTACTAAAAATTAACCTAAAACCCTATGAAATATAATAATTACAATATAATTATAATAATTATATTGTAATTACGAATATAACTAATATATAATAATAGCATAAACAGGGTGTAAATTCATATCAATATATAGTATTTAATGCAATAGTAATCCAGTGGAAGAATCGTGCTCCCACATTCTGTGAGCGCATGAGACGTTCTGTGAGCCCACGAGACGTTCTTAATCTTAATCGTTGCTTTTTTTAATCAAAAAGCATGAATCTTGATACATTAAGGGCTAGCACGAATTTCAAACATCTAACGGTTAAAAAGGTGCAAGATCTAACATAAATTATCTGCAAAATAGCTAGCAATTCCCTTAATTAAAACACGGGCATGCACTTTATCGCCCGGTTGGAACTATCCGTTTAAATGCGTACTTATCATGAAAACAATTTAAGTCCCATTCCAGCAATGTCTGTTCATACGATGTATTAGCTGGTAATCTGGAATCTCGAATTCTAACATTCCAGGAATTTCAGTACATAAGTTACATTAGCTAGCATTAATCTGGTAATTTTCCAGCGTTTCCTGACTGGTGGCCACTATTAGCCGGTAGTCCTCTCCTCCCGCCATTTTTCGAGTATGTCCGTAGCATAACTGCAGCATACTGATACAAGAATACGTTGACAAAATGAATTTGTCAGATGCCTGATACACAGAGAATGGTGATGGAGATGCAAAAGAATACATGATTGATATAGTATATGTTCGGAAGATATAAATTTTATCTTCCGGGAAAGCCATCCTTAACCATATAGTATATGTTGTCCGGGCATACATCTCCTCTGATGATGAGGCAGTACAAGAGATCGATCTCAATGTCCAATGTGCATGTATGTAAGCACCACTAATCCTGAAGTTGCATCTCGCTAAAACAGATCATAAAGTAGATCCAAACAAAATTTTTACACAAATAAAACTCATCTCTACCCAAATAAATTAAACATAGGACTAAATTATTACTCTACCATAGCTTAATACCATAAGAGAATTTATTAACAAATTGCCAGCTTCTGAATTTACTGACCTGAAGAATCTGAGTAGAATAAAGTCAATAAAATTTAGCACGTAGACTAGCTTCGCCTGAAACTGGCTTTCGGCAATGATCTCAGTAACCTCCTAGGCCTAGGATGTGAAAGAGATTCCCATGCACAGACAAATTTAGAATAGTGTTAACGTTTGACTTTTCTAACTAATGCTTCATGACTAGTTTTAACTGAATATTGTAAAAGCATAGAGTTGGGGACATCCTTCCTCACCAGTAGTAAAAACACAAACTGAATCAAATCATACAGCTTAAATCATTGTTGGTGACAAGCCATATCTAGACAATAAAACCCTGCTTCAGTAGATCAAAAAATCCAAATGTTGAAACTGAACACACAGGACATAAAACCCATAAGAATATTTTATCCAAAACCACACACAATAACTTTGCGCAGCAAATCATACAGAAAACCAAAGATTATTAACCTTGGCGGATGATTTTATGCACGAGTGCGTGAGCAAGGGAGCACCCTTCAGTCCAACCACAAACGGCGCAGAGCTAAATTTTAGCTCCCGCGCCATCCAGTCGGCTACCAAGAGATACACTCCTGCATGATTCTTGGTAGGTGAATGGATGATTCGGCAGCTAATAAAACCCTGCAATCATCTGAGAGTGGACTGAAGAGAGCTCTCTTCTTAGACATATAGTCAAGCCAAAATCTTGGGCCCCCAAATAAAGAGAACAAAACAAGAAACAACGGAAAAAAATGGAGACGAGGATAGTGAAAGTTGCCTTAAACTTGGTGTTCACACGATGTTGTTTACTTCATATTATTATAGCAAAGAACACCAATTAAGCAACTAACTAGCTAGATTACTTGAAAGCTAGGAACAAAACCCAAATGGAATGAAGGGGGTAAAAAACATTGAGAAGCTACGTTATCACCGCGCATAAGAAAGAGCAGATGCGTGTTAGGGTCTAGCTGGCTATCGGCCTGGAACTGGAAGGAGGCAAGGAACAATGCCATGGCTCAGGAATCTGAGCACAAGAGCTGCCTTAAATAGTTCGAAAGGATGGCTGAATCATTGCGGTCAGTACAGCCTGTAGGTCTACTAGCCTATAGCCTACATATACTTTATTATAGGGATACGTACTTCACGGTTGCCTTTAGATTTTTATTTTGAATTTTTTATAAAATTTTAAAATTAAATATCCCGACAATATATTTTTTTAAAAAAAAAACATTGCAAGGGGACAATCTTATGGTGTCGAAAATACCACTATCTGACAATATTTAGACAGCGACAAATATCTAGTTAGCTGGTTTTATATTGAAAATACAGTTATGTGTGTATTAATTTCAATTTATTATTTAAAAATTCAAAAGATGAAAAAATGTTTTCTCGTATTAATATATAAAATAACATGTGCTACAGTATGTGGGTTTTTCGTGCTACTATATCAGTAGACCGTACAAAGAATCAGAAAAAAATGTGCAAAACACAAGAGAAATCACTTAATCGAGCAGTTTGGATACTTTGAGGAAAGACAGTGTAAAGATCGAAAGAGAGTGACAATAATTTCGAAAATTTTGAGCTAGGTGGGAGCAATATGTTTAGACTTTCAGCCACAGTTATTAATAAAAATCAAACCATTACTCCATGGGATATTTTTCTTTTTGGGAGAGTATACCCGACATTGGGCTATTCCAATCTTATATAACCTCCAAATTTACGAAAAATTCTGGTTCCAAAGAATCCCTTCTTAATCACTGCAGCTGGGTACTTAAGTTTGACTAATATTTTCTATACGGAACTTGAAAAAATGTATTCTGTGTCCTACATAGCTCCAACTCTTTGTTAGTTTTGAGTGCAGCCGATTTTAAAATACTTCTTGTAGCACAACAGTTCCGAGATATATTAATCTCTTTTGTCTTCTTTTCACACGGAGATTTAGTTAGTTATACTTAAAAGATCCTTGTTGTGTGGTTAAGTGTTTTCATGGAATATACTCGCAAACAAATGTTTCTAGTACTACCAACACGGAGCACAGAAATTAAGAAAATATAATTAAAAAATTACATAGGAAAAAATATATAATTTGCTTGTTTCTTTTAGAGTGAATTGTTTTTGTTGATATTTTATTACCAAAGTCATAATACTTTATCCATCATTTTTATTTTAGACTAGATAATATTATCTTTATATCACTTACATCCTATGTTAAAAATAGATCATGAGCATGTGAAAGCCGGTATGATCGAGGTAATTAATATATTTAAGAGGAGAGGTAGGGGCGTTCCAAGTAAAAACAAAAATAATTTTTTAAAGTGAAATCTTTGATTAAAACTAGTGTAATTAAAAGTGAATAATAAAAGGTGAAAACTACAATTTACTCTTACTTTTAATTGCACCTTTGGGCTTCAGGCAGGTGTAACATGCTGGTGTGTGCCTTTGTGTTTTCGGACCAATTGTTCGCCCTTGTAGCCTGTACCACTTCTCAATTTAAAAAAAACTCGGCCAGAGCTCGACCTAACATAAAAGTTATAATTTGTGTCTAATTTTGAATTTTATAACTACTTTCTGAAAAAAAAACTTTTAACCACTTTTGCCTTTCAGCTTTGGCTCTAGAACCTCTAATATTAGAAATTCGCCTTTCAATGCTTCAGTCACTACTCCATTAATATGGTTTTATTTAATTTATTCCCAATGGGTGACATGTTACATACACCTACGTCCCCAAAAAATTAACTTCTAGGGATAAATTTGGATCATAAGTTGATTTTTTTTGAAGGAGTGAGTATACTCTAATAGTGTGATTTTCTCGGCAACACATAACAATTTCACTTGTAATCGCAAATCGTTAATGTAATTAATAGCTAGAGGCCCTGTACGAATTAGGTATAGGTGGTCTTTGATCAGCGTAGCGACATGCATATCTTCCGGGTTGGTAGCTAGTTCCCAATCCTAGATTCGTCAGCAAGTTCCAACAAAAGCACATCATTCTAAGCAAAGTCGTCGCGATTCAAACTACAACTACTGGTTGTCAATATATATTAATATGTGCACACCCTTAAAAGTTTATGTTCTCTGGTTAGACAAAGGAATACCACGATGGAATATATTTTAGAGCATATTTGAATTGATGGAAATTCTTAGGGCTCCTTTGGAATGAGGGATTTTCATATGATTTTTAAAGAATTCAAATTCCTATGTTGCCCTTTAATTTGTAGGATCTGGTTGGAAATATTACATATGAATTCTTCTTTTCCTCCACTTTTTAAAGGATTTTAAGCATGAGCTCAAATCTTATCGTTTGAATTTCTTTTAGAAGTGCAAGACACCATCTCTCTATCTCAGTCCTCTTTAACTCTACTCTAATGATTTTTTTCTAAAATTCCTATAAGTTTCCAATGGAGTATCTTAACAACAAATTTGACAAATTTATGCCTTTTAAATTCCTGTAGGATTTTATATGGCATGACTTCGATTTTTGTATTTTTTTTCTATTCCTGTGTTTTTCGTTTCCTACATTATAAAGCAGCCCATAGTATTTTATTCCGAGGATTAGGATCCTTAGGAAAAAAAATCTATAGCATCTTTGGAGCAAATGATTAGGATTGTAAAAATTCTAAGGATTACTTTCCTATGCCCTCGATCCATAGGAATTCTAGCATAAACTCATAGCTCTTGTTTTCTTTTCCTTTGCTAAGTCCAATGCTCTCTCTCTCCCACATGTAATTTTCGTCAAAATTCATGTGCTTCAATTCTAGCGAACCATCCAAATACACTATCTAGTGTTCCTCTATTTTAAAATAATATATTATTGCATAGTATGTGATAATCTATTCCTATATTTTTCTGCATTTTGAGAATCCGTGTTCTAAAGAAGCGCTTAGTTAGTAAAAGGTCATTTAGTGAATCATGTTATTCGTACGAGTATACTTGCTACTCCTAACCTTTTGAAAAAACGAGAAGCTATATATTTGTGTAATTGAAGACGATGATGATTAGATGTGCGTGATGATGAGGAGCGTGTGCAGCCTATGTAGGAGTATGGAGTGGAGGAGTACGTGATATTTCAGCAGAGCGTAATCAAATCAATGTATCCAAAGTGTACAAAGAGATTTTGTCGGGGAGAAAAGACAGGACAACATGAGACTCATGACACCGCGGTTCGCAGCTGTCTTAATTTCTTTGTTGATATGATAACCTCCTAGATAGAGTATCAATTTTCACAACGTTCCTCTCAGTCACTGTCGTTTGACTGATCATTGTGATAAGATTCCATGTCCCTGAAGGCTGAAATGGTTCGATCTTGACAACATGGGACCTGAAATCAAACATGTGATCGTGATTGACAGGATTTACAATCGTACATCAGAATGAAAATTGTTCAGGAAAAAAAAGAGAGAAAACTATTTCATTGATACTGATACTAAATATGAGAGTTGTTTACGTACAGAAATTAGTATTAGGAGTATATCAATGCTAACATCATGATAAGTTACCGTGATATGTCCCTGTCTCTGATAAGATTCGGGCACTTGACAATCAATTTGTCCCCTAACCTTTCTGTAAAACTGGACCACCAACCATTTTCTCAAGGGCAGCAAGAAAGAAGAAAAGCTGGTGGAAATCATACCAAACACGTACTACAACTTTTCGCCTTTGTAGCAGTTCAAAGCTTTAAAATACACCAAGCTACTACTACTCCACATTGCTGCCGCTAGGCGCTTTGCAACGAGCCTATCTCGCTTCAAACAAGTTCCATGCAAAGCAAGTACCCATGCAGCCAAATGCACGTCCATCTATAGGCAAAGTTCATTGCATCGGTAATGGCCTGTTCCCATGAAACCGTCAGCCCTCTGGCAACACTACGGCAGGTTTTGTCCCTAGTCTCTACCCTTATTTTTCTTTCTAAACTAGCTAGCTCTAGTTGCACTTCCTTGCCGACAACTTCTTCGAATTGGTGGCAGTGCAATCACCTGAGCGGCCGAACCTGACATCCGGGACCATTCTTTGGACGATGCATGGTCCTTGGCTCCTTGCAAGTTGCAACTCGCATATATGTACTCCTACGTACTCAGCTAGTACTACTATGACCGAATTAAGCTTTTTCATGCGTGTATATATCTGCATTTTGCACAGAGCCCGTAAATACTTTCGGAGAGATAATCTAGGTGTGTTCACATGCAAATCCGGCCATGTTCGGCAGGATAATTATGTCATCAGGATATAGAATGGCACAAATGGAGTAGTAGAGATGAGTGAGTACGTAGAGGTGGCTCCCATGAGAAGATCTGTCTAGGGCCTTTTCAACAGCGGAGCAAGTATAATCTGACACATCAAAAGAAACAAAGAAAACCGAGACAATTGTCTCGAATTACCAAGTCATTTTCTTCGCATATTTCTGCTCGCTTCAGACCTTCAGTTACTACGAATCTAACATATGAGCAGAACCGCAGAGGTCTGTACTAGTACTCTGTAGTATATGCTTAGCAGAATTTAGCAGAGAGGTGGGCACAGCATTTCTTGTACACTTGGGCCGCGTTCCATTTTGCGGCATATAAAAATTAAGTGCTTGTATACAAAACGAGACAGGTAATTAACACATGACTAATTTAGTTTTAATTATTATAAACTTAAAAATAGATTCATTTAATATTTTAAAGTAACTTTATATAGAAAAATTCACATAAAATATACCTTTTAATAGTTTAAAATGTATGTTAATAAAAACAAAAAAATACATCTCAATAATAAAAAGAACTGGCCTTCGATTTGGAACAGTAATTGGATCATAAGCATCGCACAAGCTTGAACACCTGTTCGACGTTCTCAACAACTGGTGACCGGTTTTATTTTTATACTAGTATTGCAGAATTAACAGAAGTATGTTTTCTTCCCAATCCTAGGCTCCTAGCTTGCTTCCCTGATAACACATGGACTCCACAGTTCACACCATGCGAACATGTTCCATGCTGTCGACTGAAACATCAAATCCCACGATATCTTTCCACTACTGTCTATTCTTACTGTAAGCAGGTCATGGCAGTATACAACCGTTGTTGGCTCTGGTGCGCAATAGTTGATGGCTACAAAACGGCCGCCATTGTTGCTTTTTTTTTGTCACCTTCGATACTAATCTCTCTCTCTCTCTCTCTCTTGGGAAGTAGGTCCCAGGAGCTGTGACTTGTGACACTGCAACTAGAGAAGATCTCGGTGGATGAAGCAAGCTAGAGGCATCAGGTAAAGTTATCACAATTCACAAACTGCAACGGTCAACATTGCAGCAGAGCTGATGGAAGTTGAGGACAAACATAGTACTGAAGCCTTCAAATAAACCATAAAGACATACTCTGTGTATCTTCACAAGCTTGTGAGTGTTAAGGGTTGGACCCACAAAACAGTGAGTTAGGTCCCACATTTAAGAGAAATTGCTAGGTGAAGAAAAGAGAGAGGATAAGAGAGAGTTTTAGTGCTACAGCGAGGTGATTCTACTGTCCACTTTACTAACTAAAGTGATGAACTAGATGATAAGATTCCTTACTTACTATCTACTTTTAATTTATTATTAGAACATTATGGATGTCCTAAGGAGAGCACAGGAACATGCGGTATACTGTTCCAAGGCATTGCAACGGACTGACAGTGTATTAGTTGATTTTCAACTTCCTATACAGTGTGTGTAAGAATTTTGCATTTCCTTTTTATTTTAGACAATGGAAAATGCATTACATCTCCCACTTTTGCACATAGCTAGTGCACCCAGCTAAAAGTCCAGACCAAATAAAAGGAGTGTTGGATAAGTGCATGCCAACATTCCCAAACTATAGCACACAGAAGAAATGCCCTATAAAGTAGCTCTAAACAGAAGAGCCAGACCAAAGATTTACATGATGTCCAAAATAAGTAATAAAAAACAGTATCTAAGCCTAAAAAGTAAGCCTAAGATGTGTTCAACTGAGTAAGAAGCAGAGAAGAAATTACAAATATACGTTTTTTTAGAAATTTTCTATTAGAAAGTTGTTTTAAAAATTATATTAATATATTTTTTAAGTTTAAAATAATTAATAATTAATTAATCATACACTAATGATTTATCTTGTTTTACATATCTTCTCCTTCTTTCTCTTCCATCCAAATACACACTAACTAATCTAGAGAGAGAAACAAAAGAAACTCATTTAACATATTCCATTACACATAAATCTTGCTCCTCCAGCCGTAGCATCACGTAACAGAAAAGAAATCAAAAGGAATATATCTAAGATGAATTAGAAAACTACCTATTTTCAAACACGATATCATTTCGGTAACACCGTACCGACCAACACCTCTCTCCTAACCACCACAGCATCCCTATTCCACCTGATCATTAGTTCAATAAGGTGCTAGACACTACACAGTGAGGAAGGCTACAAGCTGGCCCCTATCCAGCTCACTGCTAGCCACTCCGTCGATTTGAGTCCCGACGCCCAACTGTAGCACCTCCCCCCACCACTTTGGCTTAATTTCTTCTCCTTGCCGGACATCTCCCTTCTCACTGGTGCCCCCCACATTACTCTCTATCTATCTTCCCATAAAGCCATTAAGCATGTGTTTGGTTCTAAGACTAGGTTGGATGTGAGATATCATCTTGATTTTGAAGATGGGATTATTCCACTCACCTATTTGGTTTATAAGATGAGATGATCCTAATTTTTTATTTGATTGAAGAGATGAGGGAAGGATGAGACGGACATCTTTTGCAACCACCATTAGCCCATGTCTAGTCCAATGACACGCTTGAGCCTGATGACGACCAGCTGGTGGGATGGAGGAGCGGTGGCTGGAAGCATGCAAAGGGGAAAGGAGATTGATGATGATCGGATGGCTAACGGGTAGCTCAACAATGACCAAATAGTAGACGAAGGAGCTCAATAGCGACTAAATGGCACATGAAGGAGTTCATGCCTGACGATGACTAGCTAGTAAGCAAAAGAGTGGTAAATCTAGCAGCCATCATGTGGGTAAGAGGAGTAAAGGTTGAAGATGGGTAGCTGGTGGAGGAGCTCAATAGCAACTATCGAGTAGGTGAAGGAGGAATGACAATTGGCAAGTAGACAGGTAGAAGAGGAGCTCGACCAGCGGGTAGGTAGACTAGTTACGATCTAGATGTTTTGAGCTCATAAGCTTGATTTGGCTAGATGGCTTGAGCCCAAATATAAGGAATCAACCCATGTCATCTATCTACAAAACAAACACTATAAAAATGGATTCGTTCCATCTTGATCATCATGTCCGTCCAACCAAAATTAGCCTAAACTGATTTTTTTCTTGATTTCCCTATTACCCACCACCAGGGCTTCGCTGCTTTCACCTCCTCTAACCACCCCACCTCCTATGCTAGCTTTACCCTACAAATATAACCAAATATGTTGCTGTCATGTTTTGTTGTTGGAGGAATCACCAAAGTTAAGGAGAAGACGGGTCAGACCTATAAATCTTCAAGTCAATCAGATGTACTCTCCAAATAACTTTATTTTTCACATATTCCATGTATACCAATAAAAATGAAAAGATTAAAATGTCTTCTACTTTATCAAATCTAAACATAATTATCAACTATTTTATTTGTTTTCAATGTAATTGTCTCCTATTTTGTCTAGTCTTAATGTATTTGCCTGACAATTTCATAAACTCAAATAAAACGATTGCTTAAAATATAAACTTATTTTTGGACAAATAAAAGGGGTCAAAAGATGATTTTATGTTGAGACAGATAGTATCACTATAAGATTTCTCCATCAGTTTTCTCAATTTTCTATCATAAAGTAGTTAACAAATCAGTAAATTATTATCATGATACAAATTTGACGAAGCACCAACCACATGCAGAGGTGGAAAAACTATCTTCAAATTTACTGTCTTTAAGACTCCTTTTAAACGCAGTATTCTAAAATCATATGAAAGAAAAAAAATTATAAAATAAAATATCATGCTTTGTGGAATCCTACGGGATTCTAAAACACAGGAATATTATAGTTTGTTCCTTTGGATGGTTCCTAAAAAGTTAACAGACAAATTTCAAAAGAACTTGCTTGTAATAGAGAGAGAAACGGTAAATGGTAAAGGAAAAGAATGCATTAGACTTCTAAGAGGAAAAATAAATTATGAGTTTTGAGCTCGTGTATATTTTCCTATAGAATTGGACAAAGGAGGACAATCCATATTAATTTGAACATCCTTTTCCTTTGTTACTAAGGGTTTCATAGGAGAAAAAAATCCAAAGGATTTGAATCCTCCACAAATTCTATGTAATTTCTCCAATAAAAAAGCCCGTATGTCCTAGCTTGGATGCAATTGTTATGTACTGTAGTAGTAGGACCATTCTTTTATTCTTTTATTTATATACATTTTTCAAACTACTAACAAATATCTTCCATACGAAAACTTTCAAGTTTTTTTAAAATATCAAATAAATTTATTTTTAACTTTATAATAATTAAAACTTAATTAATTATATGATATTGATTTTTTTAATATGCGAATCCAATCCAATTGAAGAAATAATAATACTAATTTATTCATGCGATATAATGGTATGTTTAGGCTTTGTTTATGGTTATAATTATAAGTTAAAATTTAAATTGAAGTTGATTTTATGATTTTTTCATCATAGGTTATTTTATAGTATTTATTTTTAAATCACTAAGGATATTTATATAAAATTTTATTTATAAATTATTTTTAGTTGCTAATAGCTTGAATAAGCATAAGTGAAAAAAACAGGTTATTACCGTGATTTTCCCTATATCAGGCTAAGTTCGTTGCACTGTCCTCCTACGCCTTAACTATGCAGGGAGAGGTACCATATCAAGAAACACGTCACGTGTGGCAACGCGAAATACTTGCGCCTCTGTAGCCTGGCGAACAGGTCGACGGAACTGTTACCGAACTGGCTGGCTACTGCTACAAGCAACACACATGTACACATGCACGGCGAGGGTGCGCGGTACAGTAAACGCGCAATGACGCCCTGGTTGGCACGGGCCGGGCGGCAGCGGTAGTACGCGTACGTTACGTACGACGCGCGACGGCCTGCCTGGTGATGAGGTGACGGGAGCCAACGTTGCGTGCGGTGGCTGCCGGGCGCAGCGCTGGCGAAGGGGGCACGCGGGCGCAACGCAGAGCGTCGGTCGATTGCCGGCGTACCCGTGGTGGAAACGGATGCTTCCCGGTGCCGCGGCCGGGAGGACGGTCGGATCATGCAGGTCCAGGCGTCACGTACGTACTCCGTAGGGTGGCGATGGGACGTTGGAGGGGACGGGTGCTGGCGCCCCTGCTCCGCGCGTAGCGCGTGTGGCGTGTGGGTGCCTGGGCGGGATGGGGTCGTGCGGTGGCTCACACGTCCCATCCGGTCGACGGCCGCGCGGTCGATAGCGTGCCGTGCCGCGGTAGGCCGCAGGGCATCGCAAAGTGCTGCCCGTCATTTCGCGGAGATTTTCACACGGTTCGATGGATACGGGACGGAGGTGGTAAATCCGTGGAGGAGCAGTACTACACGTACTATTTATTCATTCAAACTTTGATAAAAGATCTCAGCTACCCGATATCAGTCACCCATCCGTTCTAAAATATCTTCAAATTTTATCATTTTTTTCTAAAACAACTTAATTTTTTTAAGCGTGCTGGAATTTGTAAAAGTAGAAGATAATTACATGTAAATTTGATAAAGTGAAGAATATTATAATATTTATGTGTTTATATTGGTATGTGTGTGATGAGTGAAAAACAAAGTTGTTTTGATATTTTATATCAAGTAGTCTAATTTGATTTAATTAGTTGGAAGTTATAAAACATCAATAATTAATCTCAACGTACTTTATATCTTTTCTCACCCGGGAAATGGCCAAATGGCTTTACTGATGTATAAGCCGGCATCAGTTATCCTCTCTTTGCATGGGAAAACCTTAGAACGGTCTTATCCGAGATTCCTGCCTGCGGAAAAGACGGCCCAAACATAGGATCCGTCGGTTGAAAAATTTCACTGTTTGTGGAAAGCATTCCGCTAGTTCCAATGCGAGGAACACGAACACCTTGAGAAAAAGAAACGACATTATAGTCAGAGTTACAAGTGAACAGCAGCATGTCACCTACACTCCAGTAAGCCCCTGTTTGCTTGCTTGCGTTTTTACTGCCTTACTCATCTGCCTCGTCCAAGTTGAGTTTAACCTAGCTAAAGAGATACAAATATATATGTATGGTTGTTTGCACTATATTAAGGGCTTGTTTTGTTTAGTATCCTACTAAAATATTAGTAGTGCTAAAATCTAGGCAAATTTCGAAACTACCAATATTTTAGTAGGGTAACATTGTAAATAAGTGTGTTTGGATCGATGCCAATTAGGAACCAAATTTATATTATGGTGAAGAAAGTTCTAGAATTATATCAAATTAAGCAAGGGCATTACCAACTATGTGGCTTAAAAACAAACCATTATATTTACTATTCAAAATAAACAAATTAGTATGGCATATTTTAGCATGATCCAAATTGGCCCATAGCAAGCAGAAGATATTATTTGGTTGGTTGTAGCGAAAAGTCCTAGGGAGTGCTAATGCACGACTGAGCCTTGATGGGCGATTGGGTTGACACTCACTTCCAAGCCTAGCCCATCTCTTATGTATAAACTTTATATATATATAAAACTCTGTAGCTAAATGTATATATGTATATATACAAAGTTTATATGTATAAACTTTATATATATACCTATAAAAATCTTTATACATGTATAAACTTTGTATGTGTATGTACACATTTTATACGTACATGTATAAACTTTGTACGCACAAATTTGAAACTAATTCAAAATGCAATTTGAAAAAACAAAACAAACCTGCACTACGAGGCCCAATATAACCTGCGTCTAGTCCGGATATCGGCCTACTTTACATGGGACAAACCCTAAAAGAAAATAACATGGGCTAAAAGGGAAAGGAAGTAAGGACAACCATTGACTGGGCTAAAAAATGAAACCGCGGCCTAAATCTCGCTGGCCGAAAATAGCCAGTTCGGCTGTCGGAAGCCGATCGCACGGGACAGGCCGTGAGCGGCTGATCGGCAATTAGGGATTTTCGAGAAGTCTGCGCTAAGTTATGAAATATCAGCACAAGAACAAACACACCATAAACAATCATCATCATCATATATTAGAGCTTAGTTAACTTTGTTACCAAAATCAAACTTACCAAATTATTTTAGTAATACCAAAATTTGGCACGTTTTGATGTTATCAAAATTTAAGTATGTGATTAGTTTGATACATTTCTAAATTTTGGTAGTGTTTTTATAAGAGAAAAATTCCGGAATTACTCTATTTTGGTAGAATAGCGTTGATAGTATTTGTTACTTACCACAATTTGCTAACATCAAAATTTGATTGGGTTGAAAGTGACAGCAAACTGAACAAACCCTTAGTGTCTAATCTTGTGCCACTTAAAAAAAGAACATATTGACACAAATACTCAAATACTCCTTCACTCCGTGTAATTTTAGTCTAAAAATTTGTTGCTAAATTAGTATAGTTTTAGAGTGATCCATTAGACATCTTTAATTTTATTTTATCTTTCTCTTCTTTTTTAGCTATTAAACCAATACTAATATCTCATCCTCCCCATTTCTCTCAAAGATATACTTAATCTTTTAATCTTTTGTTTATTATGTTTTTTAACTAGCTAAAACTATACTTGAACTAAGGGACTACATAGTAAACCAAAGTGATTATATCCATAGTTGTATTAACGGCAGCTTACGAGTTTGATGAGAAAAACGGCAAGAAAACAAAACAAAAAGGGAAAAAAACAAGGAACTCAACCTCGTCTACTTCGTCAAGCGGCTCGCCCTGTGCTGCCGGACCACGGCTCAGTGTAACCCTCTTGTAACTTAAGCTCACAAATAAAATAAAATACGGATTGGGAGGAAAGTGTTTTCTCCTGCCTATTCTTATAATGAGATAAGCTCGATATAAATTAAACGACACAAGTTACCATTATTTTAATAAAATGTAATATATCTTATAGAATCACGCTGGCTTTTATTCGCGAAGTTATATTAATATCTTTGGAGGAGTATAATTAGGTAGCTTCATGGACCACTTATATTAGCCTGTACAAGTGATTGGAGTGATCACTGAGAATCTTCAAAAGAAATATCCTTGCCTTAGGCAAGTTGCCAAGTTTCTCTTTCATCGTTCAAGTACCATTCTCCTCATATGGAAAACTCGAATATTGCTTGCCCATTGGATAAGCCTTCATCTGAAGACAGCTACAACTTCATTTGGTTACCTACTAATAAAAACTTGAGAAGTGTTAGCCTTCTTATAGAATGTGTTCCTCAAGGTTTCGTGGTTGCATGGTGGCCAAATAGAAGATGCAGCGCCTAGTCCTAGTTACAACAAATCCTACATGGGTAGGGACGAAGTGTGCCTTTGGCTGAAACCATGCTTATATTGATTTGTAGAGGCTTGCTGTCTTCCTATTCAGCTAAAACACGAGCTCAAAATGAACCTGCTAGGCATATGTTAGCTTTAAATTTATTGTTATTACTTATTACTTATATATATATTACTATTACTATTGTATTATTATTATTAAAATTAACGTTCAATTATTTTGATGCATGTTCGCCTCTTCATTTCCTATGTAGAGATGCATTGCTTTGGTTTTCGCGCCACTCAGTACTCACTTCTCCACCCGCGCTCCTCCCCTCCCCTTATGCACTATATATATAGAGGAGGGGGTCACGGTCATTCTCATTGATAGCGTCTCCTAAACACTCTCCAAATCCTAGCCTCTCGTTGAAAACTATTATTCCCCTTGTTTTTGATCCTCTGTTCTCGATTTCCTATTCTCGATTTGGTGTTTTCGAGTATGGTTAAGGGGATAAAGAAAAGTGGCTAGAAGGGAGAAGATGGAGACCTTGGCGCATCTACCGCCAATGAAGCTCTCATACATCGACTTATTTCCGACAGCTACATTTTGAGCCGTGACAACGTTTTGATGCGAGTGGGCAAAACTCACCCTACTCCTTATGATGGCTATTTCGTTGTTTTTGAAGCTTTCTTCGAAGCAGGTCTTTGCTTCCCTTGTTGTCATTTAGTTCCTGAGGTACTAAAGCTATACAACCTCGAGCTCGCCTAGCTTACCCTACCATCGTTTGACTCAGTGTGTGTGAGTGGATTATCTAGAGCTATGGTCAAGACTTCGCTTTTGCGCATAATATTTGGCATTACACTTTGTAGAACCCCAATTTTGGGTTTATCAACTTAAAGTCGCATTCTAATCGAGGTGGTTTTTGGCTGGTTCTTGCTATATGGACTAAGTGGGGGCACTAATTAGCAATCAAGATGGTTTTATCACTGGATTCCGACATCCTCCACTTTGTTGATTGTTTGACTTTTAAATTCTTTGGGAAAACTCCAAATGTCAAGTCAGAACCTAAGGTGCCTTTGACTGCCAATTATGATGCCATTCAAGCTCATGTGGATGAGTTGATCTTGAACTTTAGTGTTCGAGGCCTCATGAAAGAATTTCTTTTGCTTAGGGTTTGTCCTCTTGCTACTGATGTGCCTTCTAGGTCAAATTCCCTTTTCCTCCATTTGTTGTATATGCCAATCAAGGTATGATTTTTACTTTTTGCTTAATATCATTGCTCAGTTTGCCTTGACTATGTATTACTGTTTTTGTATCTGTGTAGTGCTTTCAATGGGAGATGTTGTGCATGCTGCTCAAAAACTTATTGGGCCATATACCTTGGTTGAAAACAATCAGTATATTAAGATCTTGCGATGAATCCGACACAATCATGTTTTGGCTGCCTTGAATCTTGAGATCCAACCTTGTGTGTTTCTTGAGGTTCTTGAAGAAAAAGGGAAAAAGAAGAAGACAACTCAACGCCGGGCCAAAACTCCCTTATCCTCTAGTGATTATGTCGATGATAGTGGCTCTAGGTACAAAGATGATTTGATTAAGGCTACATGTGAAGCGACAAAGCAATCCACTTCCTCATGCTCACCTCCTGTCTTTGTCGAGCCCACGTAGCCTGCTTGAGAAGATGATGTTGATTTCCTCTGCCTTCTTAAACTCATCGTCTGAAGTGTGTTCTTTTCGCTCCTGCTAGTGACGACGAGCTTGATTTTTAGCTACTGAACTTTCCTTCTCCTATTAACATGGCGTCGACTTATTTGGGTCTTGCTTCTACCTTGGCTATTCCTCTACCTTCTGTTGGTTCTCCTTTTACTAGAGTTGTTGATGACATAGTTGTTGAGGCTGTGAGTGAGGTCAATAAGGACATTTTTCTCAAGCAGAGGAACTTGGATGCTGATGAAAATATTGATATAGAGGTAGTTGGAGCTATTGGTTGCCCTAAACAACATCTTTTCCCTATTGGTACTTCTCGAGATGCAGATACTACTTGAAGTTTATCCGCTTCTGAATCTTTTGTGGCTACCCCATCTACCATTCTAGTTGCAAAAGATGTAGCAAGTTTTAGCAAACAGGCTGCTGAGGAAGGCCATTTTTTAATGGGACTATCGAATTTTGGTAAGCCCGGCGAAAGCAGTGGACATGGTGTGGAGCTATCTCTTGGAGACTTGAAATATCGGTCTCCTATCAAAAAACTTCCTTGTACTATTATTCCATCAATTGTCATTGCTGAGCTTGAAAAGGAATTCATTGTGAACAATGACTTGCATTCTACTTGTGCCATCCTTGAGGTTTCTGCTACAAATGTATTGTGACTTGTTATTCTATTGTCTTTTATTTTTTTTATCTTTGTTTCCTAGTTACCTACCTTGTTCTTTTCTACTTTTCAAGCCGTGTTTTTGATTTACTTACATTGTACTATTTGTTAATCTTGTAGACTCTTGGGTTAGCCCATCTGCAAAGAAGAGTTGCTAAAAAGGCGCTTAGGGAGATTTGTGCTCGATGGAAGAAATCACTTGATCATATTGCGAAACTTGAACGAGATTGAGTTAATCAATCCCATATCATTGACTAGAAAGATAATGAATGATCTGCTACCACCAACTGTGTTAGACTTCTCGATCGTGAGAAGAAGACTCTTCTTCAAGACAAGAAGAAATTGACTACCGAGAAGAACGAGATGGCATGAATGCTATCAGGGTGCCAAGATAGTATGGCAAAACAATTGTTAGATAAAGTTAACTTGAAAGACAAGATTAAAACTCAAGAAGCCGAGAACAAAAAGCAGAAGGCATCATGTGAAGATCATGAGAGGGTAGCTTGTTCAAGTCGAGAAGAACTCAAGAGTGGTCGAAAAAGTTTGTACACTAGGTGTGAAAGGACCTTGATGTCGCTTAGAAGGGGATGAATAAGCGTTTCCTGAAAATTTATAAAACACTTCATAATGGATCAGTAGTACCTAGAGTCTTCGAACCTTGGAGATTGGAACCTTTGAGATGTTAGGAAAAACACTCTTTAAAGAGAACAGGCCACTAGCATGAAATCTACTTAAACCAAAAGGTCACAAATAAGTTATATGACTAATATATATTGTCACCAACTATATCAATCAAGAACACAAGTAGATCTAGTAATGTTTAAGCATAAGAGAGAGGTAAAGACAAACAATTTGTTTTCTAAAGTTTGGATTCTTCACCAAGAATCTTTTGTCTCTGTTGAGAAAGCTCCCAAGGAAGCCAGGTCTCTTTCAACCACTTCTCTTCACTATCTTGCTTCTTCCCTTGCGGAGGTGAAGCTAAGCCTTCACAAACTTTCTGTGGCACACCATAAGCTTGGGTGCTCATCGGTGACTCTAAGTCATCTAGGAGTCTTTTTGATCTTTAAGAGTAACAAATACAGTTGAGGATCTGCTTGATATGAAATTAAGTATTTAAAGAATGGTGTGAAACTCACTTGTTCTCAACCTTGCAACCTCTTAATCCAACCATTTTCTCTTCTTAAATCACTATCCTAAAGAGCTACCACTAAGGTAGAAGATTTGGGAGGGTTTATATGGCTTTGGATAGCTCTACTATTGCCCATAATCAGCAGCAAATGATAGATGGGGTGGAGAGGTTTAAATACTTGAGCCCTTAAAAACTAGCCATTATGCTTAGATCTGTATAAACTCGGAGTTTCCATGTCCTAGGCTCGAAACCTCCCGGCCACCCTAAAAGCTGTTAGGCTCAAGTTTGTGCAAGTCTAGAGATTTTGAGAAGCCTTCTCATGTGCCTAGAGGTTATTTCTAGAGCTTTCTAGAAGCCCTAGGTCTAGAGTCTTCGGGTCCAAGGCCTGAACTCTCTAGGTGCTCACTGCCAAAAATCCCGTGACCGGGGAAAGACGGCGGCTTGGTCACACGAAGGCCTAGGAGGTCTGCTTAACTTCAGTGTAGGTCCTTAAGTCTTGAGGTTCACGAGCATGCCAGTCATTTTGACCCTACAATTGATAAGAAGAGGGGATAAGATATGTACGCCGGTCGGCCAAAAGGCCTGCTCGATCCTCCCTATTGGCTGGATGCCGATAGAACCGAGAATGCTAGCGCATCGGCTGAAAAGCCGATGGAAGTGTGAGAGATAGACACGTGTAACGCACTAGAGGACCTATTAGCCACAGAGTCGATGGCGCTACTTGCATCCGATGTACGGAGCGGGAGCCGATCCCCCATGAGGCCACGCGGGCGAGCGACAGCAGTAACGATGCCGTTAGAGCCAGCCTCGATAGATCGAATCTAACCGAGATAGTATGAGGCCAGAGGCTAACGACATCAAGACCGCGGGGGCTCAGACCGAACATGACGACGAGGTAGGAGATATGCCATCGGCTCCCTACAGGCCTAACGCCTGACGCGGTCCTACACCTAAACCCATCGACCGTACGACGATAGGACCTACGTTTAGGATAACTCATCGTCTACTCACACCGATGAAACGCCGTAGAGAAATCTATAGACCTAAAACTCAATCCTCCGTCGGCAGACCCGTAAGATCGGACCTAACCGATGCAGTACTAGATTGATGATGGCGGAGGGAGTTTGATAGGCCGATAGATCTTGTACGGATGTGACACGGTACACCTGATCTAACTAAGAGTTTGAAATTAAATGATGTAGTCTTGGATAGAACAAAATATACCAGGATAGTGGCGGGACTTACCCCTTCGTCGGAGATCGGACTTAACCGATGCAGCCCCTCATCGAGAGCCAGAACCCATCGGTAAACACCTAGATGAACTAGGGTGGCGATGCGCCGAAGTTATATATTGATCGAGAGATCGATTACATGTCTTTAAGGGGTTTATATTTATACCCTGGATTTACAGAGTCCGACACGTTTACAACCATCGGACGTTATTTCCTAACAAAAATAAAGGAAAATATCTCTAAAGAAGTTAACTAACTAAACCTTCCTAATTAGATAAGATTACAATTTACAAAGATAAAATACCCTGCCGTGGATTCCACGGCTCCTCCGCAAACTCGGTCTTATCTGGATAGTCTTCCAATCTAGAACCGAGTCTTCCTTCGCTTCAATCCGATCGGCTTCTTCACTGTAGTTATCGGACACCTCTCAGCTGATCGGCTTTAGCACCATTGGGCTGTCCAGATTTTGGCGTTAACACTAGGACACCTAATAACACCTGAGGAAAAGACGTAACTTCTTGCTCTAGGGTATGTTTTCAACGATCTTGGGCTCTATGAAAAGCTTAGTAAAAGGGCTACCCAAACTAAGAACAAACACTAAAACCACTCATAGGATAGGCTAAAACTTGGGTTTCTCCAAAGGTAGCACTTGGATAGGTCACTTTGAGTACCAAGACATAAACAAACACATTAACATTACATCCTTTTTAATAGTATGACATTCCTATACTAAAATACAAACAAAGAGCTATACCAATTCGGATGCCTTCATGACATCTTCTTTCTTCACTTTGAGGGTTTCCAACATCAAAGTCATCTCACCATCGGGACTATTCTCCTATAACTCAATAAGCACATTAGTCTCAAATCAATTATACCTTTGCCTTGATCAATGTGTTTCTTGATTACCAAAAAATCACATCTTCTTGATCTTTGGCATTTCATCCTCCAATTTTTTCAAATGACTAATGTGGATAATCCATAGCTTCAAATAGCCTCTCCTGGTCCATGATGACAAAGTCTTCACTTGCCCTTCACCACTGGATTTGGTTTGTCATAGCTAAGCCCCTTGCTTGCCCTTCATCACCGTATGGTTCGTCGTAGCCGAGATTCGTTTGCATTTTTCCGTCTTGCTATAGGTAGCCATTTCATACCTCGCATCTTCAATCTCTTCTATTTGATTATCGATGGCTACTACCACAAAATGTAAATCTCGTTTTTTCCTTGGCAATGGACCTATTATATATATCTATTCCCCATCAGTAGAATGGCCATAGTAATGAGATTGGCAGTAACTCTCATAGTTATGCATTTGATACTGGCCCTAATTTTTGATATGCTTTGCATGCTTTGATATACCTCTTTGTCTCTTATGATTGTTGGCCAATATATTCCCTGTTTGATCACCTTTGATGTCACCGATCTCGATGCTTGGTGAGCTCCACATAATCTCTCACATATTTCTATTACCGTTTACATGCCTTATGCTTTTGTGACACACTTAAGCAAGGGCGTTGTTACTCCACTCTTATACAACTGGTCATCAATTACTTTATACTTTTTAGATATTAAATATACTCGATTAGCTTCCCTTTCATCCTCTAGGAGCTGTTCACCTGGCAAGTATTTGAGGATTGGATTCCTCCAATCTTGTTCCTCCTCTTGTATGTGCATGACATCTTTTCTTGAGAAACTTAGTTGTGTGAGTACCTGTTTGCACTAAATTTTGGTAAGCCTCATGGATAGATTGGAGAGTCGATCGGCCTATTAGGAAGAGTCTAATTGATATAAGGAAAGAGCTAATGAGACGAATCAAGGAAGGATTTGGTTCAGTTAAAAATAGAAGATCATCTAGATGAGATCAAATTTAAGGAGGAGCCATGGAAATCATGATATGATACTTTATCTATATAGAAGATATCTGGTAAAGATAGACATGCTTAGTTAGTTTTGTTAATCTCTTTAGAGATATTTTCCTTTTATGTTTTTAGAAAACAACATCCGATGGTCATTGTAATTGTGTAGGACTCTTGTAATTCTAGGGTACAAATATGCACCCCCTAGAAGCTTGTAAATCATCTCTCAGATTACTTCGGCTCATCACCACCCAAGTTTATTTAAGTCTTTTATTGGTGGGTTCTAGCTTTCAATGTAGGATTGCATCAGTTAGGTCTGAACTCTGGCGAAGGGGTACGTCCCGCCATTATCCTAATATATTCACTCTTTCTAAGGTTGCATCGGTTAGGTTTGACCTCTTAGTCCGATCGAATATACCACATTACGTTCGCGTGGGATCTATCGGCTTATCAAGCTCCTTTTATCGTCATCAGTCTCATGCTGCATCGGCTAGGTTTGACCTACTAGGCTGTTGATAGTAGATTGAGTCATAAGCCAATAGATCTTTACTCGCCATTTCATCAAAGTAGCTAGCTAATGAGTTATCCACACATCGAGCATCACGCTCAGTGTATTAGCTCCTTAGCTGATACACATACGACTTTAATAACTTCTCCTGATTCTCACGCCCAATATATCGGCTTTTTAGTCAATACACACATATCTTTAGAGATATTTTCTCATCGACTCAGTTAGCCAATGGGTTCGCCCTTTCCTTTTATCCACACGTCCAATCTAGTGTCCGCTATCTCGTTGCCATTAGCCTTAGTCTCATACTATCTTGGTTTGCTTCGATCTATTGAGGCTGACTCTAATGGTACCGTTACGGTGGTCACTAGGTCTCGTACTTTCGGAGGATTGAGTCTCGCTCCTTCTTATTCATTGTACATTATATTCAGAGTGTCATCGGTTTTACAGCTGATGGATCTTTTATATTATTCCATGCCAATCTACATATGCCTTTATTGACTTTTCAGCCGATAAATGAGTGCTATAGTCTCTATCGGCAACCAGTTGATAGGAGGATCCCGCGTGCTATTCTTTGAATGCTCTATTCTAGAGTACTATCAGCTTTGCAGCCGATGGAATCGTTATTGTATTATTTGAATATCATTTTATGCCTTTATTGGCTTTGCAACGATGAACTAGTTTTACGCCTTCGTTATATTTGGAGTGATATCGGCTCTATAACTGATGTATCTTTCATTCCCTTCGTCACCATCTGTTTACGTCTTCATCGGCTTCCCAGCCGATGAAAGAGTGTTCTAGTTTTTATCAACAATCAGTTGATAGCAGGAGCGCGTCGGACGCAGTCAACGACTATCTCAACTCTATTAGCAGTCAGTCGATAGCAAAAGTTCATATCGGTTTATCGTCTGACTGACCTATTCTCTTTATCTCTTTTTCAATTACAAGATTAAATTGACTGGCACGCTCGCATCTCTGTCATCTCGACGAGGGGACAATGAAGCCGAAGGACTTCGGCGTGATCTCAAACCAACCAATGAAGCCAAACGACAATCGGGAGTGCACGCCATCCAACAAATCCAAAGGACCTGCACTAGAGTGAAACAGATCTTCTAGGCCTTGGTGTGTTCGTGCGTTCATATCGGATCGAACTTTCATCGGCTCTGCCCGGTCCAATCGGTCCCTGCGAGTTTTGACGTGAACAATACCTCAAAGAAATAGTTCTCAAGTGGCTGACCAATGACTGTTGCTTTGGCCAATTCATCTACTTCACTGGTTTCTTCCCTTAGTATTGCCTTTACTGTTATCCCAAACGAATGCTTCTCATCTATTGTCACTTCTTCTAGATACTTCATCACTGTTGCGTCTTTTGCTTTAAATGTTTTTTGCAAAATGGCTTGCCATGTGCTTGGAATCTATTCTTATTATTAGGTGTCAAGCCCCTAGTGCTCTTGCCTTTCTCATTGCCAATATAACTCCCTTGTATTGTGCTATGTTATTTTTTTATGGAAATGTCAAATGGATTGAGTATTTCAATGTTTGCTTCATTAGCATTTTGATAATTGCTGAGGTTCCTACTCCAATGGCGTTGCAAGACCCATCTAAATACATGATACATGGCTTCTTATCTTCTATTCTCCTTTATGCTTCTATCAATATCCATTCTGCTACAAAATCTGTCAAAACTTATAACTTTATAGTTGTTTTTTAAACATATTTAAGGTTGAATGGTACCATCTCCATTGTCCATTTTGTGATTTGACTAGCTACCTCCTTGTTAGATAGCACTTCTCCAATTGGTAACATTGATGGGATTGTTATTTCATGGGACAAGAATTAATGTCTTAGCTTTGTTGATGCCATCATGATGCAATATATCAACTTTTCTATTTTGGACTACCTTGTCTTGGACCCTTAAAGTGCATCTGACACAAACTACACCAGTATCTATTTGTCATCGTGTTCTTGCACCAACACCTTACTCACTGTTACTAGTGTATCTGCCACATACAACAAGATAGGTTGATTCGCGTTGGTATGTTTTGCAAGAACATTTTGAGGTTCTCAAATGCTTCTTGATATTCACTTAACCACTTGAACTTTGTTGTCCCTCTTAGTGTTTTAAAGAATTGGAATCCCTTCTTTGCCGATCTCGATAAGAACCTGCTGAGTGATGTCATTCAACATGTCAGCCTTTGCACTTTTCTTGCATTTTTGTGTGGTTCCATCTGTTGTATTGCTGCTATCTTGTCTGGGTTTGCCTCAATACCTCTTTTTGATACCAAGAATTTGCCTGCTCGAACACTAAAGACATATTTCTTCGGGTTTAACTTGACTAATGCTTTCTTGATATTGTCAAATGTTTCTTGTAAGTTTATACTATGTGTGAATTCTTACTTGCTCTTTCCCACAATGTCACCAAAATAAGCTCCTACATTTCAACCAAGCTGCTAAGTTAGCACCTTACATATTAACCTTGTGAATGTTGCACCAACATTCTTCAAGCTAAATGACATCCTTATAAAACAATATGTCCCAAAGAGTGTAATGAATGATGTTTTCTCCTCAACCTCATTCATCATAAAAACTTGGTGATATCTAGAATAAGCATCTAGAAAAAATCATAAGCTCATAACCAGCGATTGAATCAACCAGTTGATCTATTCTTGGTCAGGGAAAATCATCTTGGGGGTTAGGTTTTATTAAGATATATAAAATTGATGCACATTCTCCACTTTCTAATGGCTTTTTTAATCAAGACTAGATTTGCCAACCAGTCTGGGCACATCACTTCTCTTATTACTTTGCCATCAACAACTTTTCAAGCTCCACCTTGGTAGCCTGTTGTTGATCCGTAGACATTTTTTTTAACTTTTGCTTCTTGGGCATGTGATTTGATTTGACTGCCAAATTGAGCTCGATTAAGCTTCTATCAACCACTTTGAGTTCTTATGGTGACCATGTGAAAACATCCATATTTCCTTTCACAACCTTTATGATTTCCTCTTTTGTCTGCTTTTCCATGTTTCTACTCAGCAGTATATTTTTTTTGGCATACTTGGGTCTAGAATTACTTTCTTAGTCTTCCCTTCTTGCGCTGGCTTTTGAGCTCGAGCAAAATTGGTAGATTGTTTTTGCCCAACCATGTGCACTCCTTTGATATTTGGTGTTCCATGTAGGTCAAACTTTCTTGTTGTTAGCTGACTTCCACAAACTATTATCACTCCTTGAGGCCCAAGTAGCTTCATGAAAATGTAGTTGTGGTGTATAATTGCTTCAAATGTATTGATTATTGATCTCCCCAATATTGCATTGTACTGATAAGGTAGTACATCAACCACGTCAAAAATAATTTGCTATACCGACTTATTTCCTCCATTTCCTAACACCACTTCCAAAGATATCTTTCCTATAGCATATATTTGTTATCCTCGAAAACGTTGGAGTGGCACATCCACACTAGTTAATCTATCCATTGGTATTTACATTTTTTTGAATGCCTTGTAGAACAACACATCTGTAGAACTTCCTCCATCCACAAGTACTCTATGAACTTTGCACTGTGCTATATCTAGGAAAATCACCAATGAATTTTGATAGGGAAAAAGAATTCCCTTAGCATCTTCTAGCCCAAATGAGATTGTTCTATTTGAGAATGTTGGTGGTTCTATGTTATAGCTGGTTCCCACATGATTCTCTTGCCTTATGTATGCATTGCTTTGCCTTTTAGTCTTGACCCCAAGGGATGAGCCCTCACTGATAGCGTTTATCACTCCTTTTGGTGCTTATTCTATTGCTTCTACCTTTACTGCCGGTGATCCTTTAATCATGTTATGCACTTGTGGTGCTAGAATTCTTTCTTGCTTATTTTCATACCACCTAGCTTGCTTTACCAGTATATAATGTATTGTTCTACATTCTTCTATTGAGTGATTGATTACATTACCTATAAAATTGATAATATTTGTTGTATTCGACTTGAAATTGTTTTCTACCTCTTTCTCTTCCTTGGTTCCACCATGGTGGACGGCCTTTTCCTTCTTGGTAGAAATGTTCTTTCTTTCCTTGACTCATCTTTGATGAAATTTACTCGCTTCTTATGATCTTGTTTGTACTTTTTTCATGGCTTGTTACTTGTTTCTGAAGGATGGTCCTCACTTGTTGCATTAACTTGCTTATTTTTTAACAACTTCTTGCCCATCAAAGCTGTCTCTTCGGCTTGTGCCCTCAACTCATTTTTCTTCTCCTTTTGCAAAACTCTCCATCCTTTCAAACAATTCATTTGCATCTTTTATCCTATGTCTTGTGAGGTCTAACCACAATGATCCTATCACCAAGGCCCTTTTGGCGACTGTTGTTAACATTTCATCATCTACGTATTTGATCTGGCATTTGATTCTCAAGAACTTCACAATGAAGCTTCATATTGTTTTCCTAGTAATTGCTTGATTATGTACAAACCATTTAGCTCTTTCGGCTCCTCATAAGCCCTAATGAACCTAGTTCGAAAGGTACTTATGTGTTCTCAAGAGTAAATTAACATTGTTGGTATTATTGTGTACCACGACAATGCCACTCCCTCTAATATTATTGGTAGTATCTTTGCTTTTGTTGTATCATCTACTCTTGCTGCCTCAATTGTCATTTCATACACCCTTAAATACTCATTTTAATATGTGTCACCTTTGTACTTTGTGATGTTGTATATCTTTAAGTGTATTGGCCAAGGTGCCATCTACAGATTTGGACTGAGTGGGTTTTTATCATAAATTGCTCGAGTTGGTTGAAACTAGTTTGGTTGTTGTTGAGGGAGGTATATTCCTTGGTTCTGGCTCTGGCCCATGTTTGGTATGTTATTGTATCCGACTGGTGGTATGCCCTATGCATGAAGTGTTTGCTGCTGGATTGGAGCTTGACCATGGTTTCGATATTATACTTGTTGTGGCAAGAAGTATTATCCAAAACTTGTATTGGGTTGTGGGTTCAGGAGGGTTCCTGTATTTGGTATGTGTTGTGTTTGCAATGAATGGTAATATGGCACATATGCCACCGATATGTTTTGCATTGGAGTTGCATCTGCTTATGTTTGTATGGTTGGGTGGGTTGAAAAGGTATATGCATGTTCAAGAATTTTGCTAGCTTGAGGTAGGAGGTAGAGTGGCCACAAGTGGGTGTATTGGAAAGTTATGGTTGTTTGAGACAAATAGTGGGTTGAAGTCATTTGGATGGATTGGAATGTATTGTTGGCTTTAGTAAGGTGGTAGGCTAGGCATACTCAGGTAAGTCAAAGAGTCTTGGAGGCTTGGTAGGATGAATTTTTTTCTTGAAATGTTTTGCTGAGTTGAAATAGGCAGGGGCTCGAGGGGATTCGTGTTGCCTGCTCAAGTAGTTCTCAACTTCCTTCTACCATCACTGCATCTTCAGCTGGCGCTTCTAGCCTACCACTCATGTGTCCTTAAGATCCCCTAGCTCTCACTATCTGAATATGTATGCTCTGTATGCATTGTAACTCTTTGTGCATTTCCTCATATTGATCACAGTTTACCATAAGAGCCTCTTGTGCCTACACAATTTGTACCAGCTCTACATGACTTGTTGGCAACACGCCTCCTACTTCTCTAGCCCCTAACTTGATTGGGTTATCTCTTGCATCCATTCCGTTCTCTCCATTTGCAACCACTTGCTTGTTTATTTTGACTTCTTTGATAGTACTAGATGTGCTTCTGAGTGATGGGAATGCGTTAGAATATCTTGCTAGGACTATTCTTGTGTGATGTGGATAGTGCATCTACTTCTTGAGCTCACTTCCTTAAGACTTCGCACCCCTACAAACGATGCCACTATTGTGACCCAAGGACATGGACAAAATGGGCATAGATAGGAAAGTGCTTTCTTCCCATTTATCCTTGTAATGAGTTGAGCTCGATGTGAATCAAATGACACTAGCTATCACTATTTAAGTAAAATATAATATGTCTTGCTACAGAACCACACTGGCTTTTATAGCCTTGTTAGGTACATGTGAAGTTACATTAATACTCCAGGGGAACTAGAAACCCTATGGGTGTAATAGTATAATTAGGCAGCTTCACAAACCACTTGTGCTAGCCTGTACATGTAGTTGGGGTGGTCCCCCGATATCTTCCAAAGGAATATCTTTGCCTGGTGGCGTGGCTATCAAGTTTCCTTTGCATCCTTCGAGTACCATTCTCCTTATATGGCAAACTTGAATACTACTTGCCTATTGGACAAGCCTTCACCCGAGATGGCTGGAACTTCATTTGGTTACCTACTAATGAAAACTCAAGAAGTGCTAGCCTTCTCCTGTAATGTGCTCCTTAAGGGTTTGAGGTTGCGTAGTGGACAAAGAGGAGATGTGGCACCTAGTCCCGGCTATAAAAAAACCCCATTGTCGTGGCTACAACGCTCACCTCCACCATGTAGAAGGGGGAAAGATGTAGGAGAGGATGAAGGAGATGGTGGCTAGCGGTCGAAAAGATTCTAGAGAGAATTCGACAGCCATAAAGCATCTAGATCAGTCTCTCTTACTGCCTCATCGTAATCACTCCTAGATCTGGCTCCTTGTCACCATGAATAGCCTCATCCCCACTCGCTACCATCACACTAGATCTGACCGAGTCCATTGCCACTATCATGGGGTCCAGAAGCAGCCTGGTCAGTAGTAGTTCAAGACAAGGAGAGGAGAGATGAACGATGGAGAACGAGATTTCAGAGAGAGGATTGCGAATGACTGATGACTTAGGGGAGGAACGGTGACCCCTACAAGGAGGATGCATGTGTGGATGCAAGCCCTATGCATCCAACAAATCTGGCTCCGTCACGAAGCTTAGAACTCACGTTCCTCCTGGGCCAGGCTACGGGGGTAGATTGGCACATGGGAAAACTGCCTATGACACTTGCTCGAGCAACCAAACACGTGCACTGATGTATCCACTATGTTAGCTAGGGGCCATACAGGTAGCCAAACACACCCTAAATATTCATCTTGGGACTTAAGAGATGGGAGATGCAACTGTTGGAGTTTCACTCATGGTTTATGGCTATTGTACTACATACTCCTACCACAAACTGTTGTTGATAGAAAGAAACTACTACAAGATAATAATTATCAATAGAAAGAGAACATGAGGCTTGCTAGGCAACTCTCACGTCACGGTAATTATGTCCAACCTTCTCATCAATTGATGTGAATTAACTAGAATTGCGATAGGCCTTGTATCATGACTGATAGCGCCTAAAACTAGCGTGTGCAACCTAATTGGCCTTATATTTGGATCCAAGAAGATTGTGATGGGCTCACCGTGGCGCTCAAGAGGCCTTGAATTCCCCGAAAGTCCATATGGAACTAATCTAATAAGGGCCAAGGCCCTCTGCACTCAGCCTGCATCCTTGAACTTAATATTTTGCCACGTTTTGTATGCTGAATTCTCTCTAGTTCTTTTTTTCCCAATATGATTGTACCGAGTTATTTCAAAAAGGATGCAAACAGGGAAACTCGTTACCTGCATAACAAACTTGATGAAAACTCATTCCCTACTCTCTAGTACAAAATTTATTAGAAAATTAACTTGAGTTGTAATAAGCGGGAAAAAGAAACAGACTTACCTGTCCCACTTGCATCCTAGTTTTAAGTATGGCAGTTCCGTGTTTTGGTTTCTTTAAAACCTATACAAATAATATTTGGCATTTCGTAAGAAATGTGATTTTAGGTTGTAGATAAGCTCATTGGTTCGGACGGTTGGCCAACCTAGCGGTATTTCTCTATAAATTGAACTATCAGCTAAAAAATAGCATGAAACTTGAGTTTAGAGGAGAGATAAAGAGAGAATTTTAGAGAAACCGTGTCTCTCGTGCAAGAGCTAAGAGAAGTACAGCAGGCTAGGCTAGCCGGTGATAACACTGCCAGTTTTGAGGATTATTAGCTGGCGAGGAGAGATGGTGGTAGCCGACGACTAAATTGTCGCCGATTACACACGCGCTCCTAGGCAAGCTAAAATGAAGCAGCAGCTGCTGCTGTCCCCACACGGTTGCATGCCCCCACACGAACGGATACTGACGATGTGGGACAGAACCGAACATAACCTGATTGAAGATTAAAAAAATATTTTTAGGGGGGTGGGGTGTATAAACAGCTGAGCAGCTAGCTATTGCACGCACCAACTATTAGTTATCTCTCTTGCTGACATGTACCATTTTACAGCCATCAGCTAGCGAGCTGTACCATTATACTTGCTGTAGACAAGTCTAAGACCATTAGATCCAGAAAAAAATGTAATGGAGCAAGCCAGTGGTTTCTATGTCATGTGCCTCAAAGCAAATATTAGGATCCCAATGCAAATATTTATTATATCGCTCCGTCTATAAAAACGGCCTAAAGAAACTATACGTTGTGGTGATCAGGTCTAGACAAACATTTAATACCCTCTCTCTCCTATATATACGCAATACGTTTCGGCACCACCATTGTAATTGCTTTTAGGTGGGAGATTTACTCTCGCTATGATGCACACGTGGATTTGCGCGTTGATGCAACAAAGGCTCGATGCTCATTTGAACTATTAGTCCACCACAATACAATAGATACGTTACGTAACCAAATTTTAGTGTCATGGACTACCAAACAGCATGTAGGTATATATCTTAGACTTTAGAAAAATTTTTCATCACTCGAATCTGATAGACCCAATATTTTTCTAAGTCTAGGCAAGCCTAACAATGGATAACAACTAACCAAAGCGTACGAAAGATTATTCATGGTGGCTGTCTAGAACAGTTTTAAAGTAAAATGATGTTTCAATGCACATCAATATCCTAGACATAAAAGAGATGACACAACCACAAAGTAAAAAAGGAAAGGCTTTGACAACGATCCACAAGAATCACAAGTCCAAGTCCAAGTCCAAGTCCAAGTCCAAGAACACCTAGTTACTTGGAAAGATTGTAGGTTACCTACATCACCGGAGCAAAGCAACAGGATGATTGATGCAAGCCTTAGAGCTTAGAGCATGTATACAACCACAATTAATAGCATGCTCTTAGGATTGTTAAAAAGATAAGTTTGCTAACATAGAAGAGAAGAGAGAGGGGAAATGAGAGAGAAACATCGATATTAAGATTAGCAATGGCTTAACATCGACTCTTGACATTTATAAAAGAAAACTTTATTGCATGAGGATAAATGTAATAAAAATTATTTTGATGCATTAATCGTAAGAGTTTGTTGTCTCAACTGTTGTAAGAGAATATTCTGTAAATGGATTAAAAACTTATACTAGACTCTATTTTTAAAAATGCCCTTACGCAGCTGCACAGGGCTGCCACGCCTTTCTGCTACCGTGAAAACAAAGAAATAGGAAAAACGCATTGAATCCTACCAGAATCAAAACTACATGAATTGTGCAAGGTAGATGTTTGGATTTCTTGTAGAAAAAGTATAGGAAGTTTAAAATTATATATTGATATATTAGTGAAAAAAGAGAGAGAAAAAGAGAAAAGGTGCATTGAAACTTTCAAACCCAATTGAAAACATGAAGTTAGACCAATTTGTAGAATTCCTCCAAAATGTGTAGAAAATTTTCTTGTCCCATAAAGTTTCTATGAACCAATTCTACCATCCAAAGACTCTCAAAGGAAAAATTTTCAAAGGATTCAATTTCTCCATATTCCATACAGAATTCCTTCAATTCAAAGGAGTTCTAAAAATACACCAAAATTCCCATAAATCAAGCCATTCCATATGAATTTTGTAGGAATCTCAAGTGCTCATTCTTTTGTTCCAAAGAAGCGCCTATGAAATTTTTTTATACGATTTTAATTCTACAAAATTCCTCTATTTTTTCTTTGTTGAAAAGAAGCCCACAATGTGATTGTATTTTTGGAATGCACACCTCTTTTCTTTGAGAATTTTTCGTGGCATCTGTCAAACCATGGGCCTAATCAAACGCTTCAATCTGGCGGGGTTTATTTGTGACCCTCGATCGGTCCATGGCCACCAGCAATCCATCCGTCCGTTCAAATCCCTCTCTTGGAAACGGACGAAACGGTAGGGGCGGAAGACCCCCAAAATCGGAGCGAGGAGCGCCGACCAAGAAGGGTTCCCTCCGCCGCTTGGACGGGCGATGGAGGCGGCGCCGGACGAGGAGGCCGGGCTGGCGCTCCCCGAGGGTGAGCGTATTCTGGAGGTCACCCTCATCTCCGCGCAGGGGCTGAAGCCGCCCTCCGGCCAGCGGCGGCGGCTGCTGCAGGCGTACGCCGTTGCGTGGGTGGACGACGCGCACAGGCTCCAGACGCGGGCGGGGTCGACCCTGAGTGGCACGAGCGGCCTCCTCTTTCGCGTCCACGAGTCCGCGCTCGCGGACGACCCCCGCGCCGCCGTCACCGTCGAGATCTACACCGCGCCCACCGGCGGCTGGCACATTGGGGGCAGACTTCTTGGTCGGCTCTGCCCGATTTCCTGCTTGGAGACCACGGCCTCCTGTCCCGACCAGTCGGGACCCCGTCGATGTTCGCCGTCGGTGTACGCCGCCCCTCCGGCCGCGTCCAAGGCCTCCTTAATGTGGCGGCCAGTCTCGTCGCGGCGCCGCCGTCGTCTCCGGCAGCAGCCCACGCTCTCCGCTCCTCCCCCGCCGTCTCCCTTAGCGGCCTTCTCCACGGCGCTCATCCCAGCAGGCCGCGTGCTCCGCGTCCTCAACCGCTTGTTTCCGACGCCCCCACCCTCTCCGATGGTTCTTACGCCGAAGCCGAACAAGAAGTGCGCTGACAAGCAGGACGTTGCGGTGAAGCTGAACAATAATGGCGCAGATGATTGGAGCGATGAGAAGCGGGAGGAGTCGAGAGAGATGGGTGGAGTGGTGTTTTGCGGGCCTTGTATCTTACCATTACCAAGAAATACCATTGCCAAGAAAGATCCACATAAGCCCATGTGACGAGAACCGGCAGGCCTTTGCTAGCATCTTCTCTGCCAGAGTTGGCATTACCAAACAGAGCCCTCGTCATTGAGGAGCCCAAGCAAAATAATAGGTTCGGTTCTTTCAGTTGATTCCTTGTGTAGATAGCATGTTTCTTCTTGTTGTGGAAAATTAGTTTCTTAACCATGAGGATATAATGATGAGTTGTATAACATCTATTGTTGTTACTGCAAATATATCTCACCAATTTTTTGTGTGTGAATAAATGGAATTATAGAATTATAGTGCCACAATGAATAGTGTGGAATCCTTTTGTTATCTGCCATGCTCAAACAACCTCAATTTAAGGGTTTGAAGATTTCATTTGAAGCAATATAAGTCTGAATGCCTGGTTATTTCCATTCATCTTAATGGCATATATGGATATTTTCTTGTTGCTCAATATCAAATTTATCGGTGGCAGTGCTATTATGAAGAATTGTCAATTTGGATTATTCATGGGGCTGTTTGCTTTATTGATGCTGCAGCTGCATTGCAAAATTGCTGTCCGGGTTGATTTGTAGTAACATTGCAAATTTAGATGTCATGAAACTTTTAAATGACATAATAATATTTTGAAGTAACTCCGTCGGTGTTAGGATACCTTTGGTATCTCAATATAGCAGGTCTCAAGCCATGAAAAAGGAACATAGTTGTATTAGATTTGACGAGCCAACGTAAAAACTTATTTACTCTTATAGAGATAAAACCCAAGAAAATTGGGCATGGTGTTAAATGGGCAAGAGCCGGGTCGTCACCCCTGTGACATGCCATGTCGTGAACTGGATGTGGCGACAAGTGAGTAAGGATCGGACAATTGTATCCTTAGTGACGCGTCACATTGGCCCCTAGGTGTGATGATAAATGAGCAAAAATCTTCACACCTGACTTAACAGATGCGAAGAGTAAAGAAGCAAGTCAATCCAACTAGAATCCGTTTAGCTAGCTAGAATATAGGGTCTCTTATAGGTAAGTTAAAAGAACTAGTCGAGATAGCGATTAAGAGCCATGTAAATATCTGGTGCGTTCAATAGACTAAATAGAAGGGTTAGAAAGCGAAAGAGGTGGATAGTACCGGATTCAAGCTATGGTACACATGGACAACTTCAAATAGAAATAGAGCAGGAATTCTGATTGATAAAAGTCTCAAAGATGGTGTGGCGGAGGTGAGAAAGCGAGGAGATAGGATCATCTTAGTTAAATTTGTCATTAGTGATGTAGTCTTAAATATAATTAGTATATATGCCCTTTAAGAAGGTCAGAATAAAAGTGCTAAGAGACATTTTTGGAAGAATTAGATAGCTTAGTTATAGCTGTACCTAAGGAGTGAGAAGTTTTTTATAGGAGATCTTAATGGTTATGTAGGTGTAACAAGTACAGGTTTCAAGGACGCACATGGAGGTTTTAGATATAGTGATAGGAATCAGGAGAAAGAGAAAATCTTGGACTTTGCTATAACTTTTGATCTGATGATAGCCAACACTTTCCTTAGAAAGAGACAACCTCATTTAGTGACTTTTAGTAGTGGCCAATACTCTAGTTAGATTGGCTTTGTCCTTATGAGAAAAGGGATAAACGAGCTTGTGTGGATTGTAAGGTGTTACATGGAGAATATGTGGTTTCCCAACATAAGCTGGTTGTGGCCGACTTTCAATTTTTAGTACAAGCTCGTAGAGATAAACAAGTCAAAATTAAACCAAGTGGTGGAAGTTAGAAGTAGTGACATCAAATGTCTTGAAGAAAAGGGTTATTGAAGAGACCTCTTGAAAGAAAGAAGACGATACAAATAACATGTAGGAAAAGATAGCAACATGCATACGAAAGATTGCTTCAAAGGTGTTTGGAGTGACCAAAGGGAGCGGATGTGAAACTAAAAACTCTTAGTGGTAGAACAAAGATGTGCAAAGAGCTATTAGGGAGAAGAAAGAACGTTATAAACGCTTGTATTATGATAGAAGTGATGATAACATGGAGAAGTACAAGATGGTAAAGAAGAACGCAAAATGAGCTATAAGTGAGGCAAAGAGGCAGCCTTTTGAGGATTTGTACAAACGGCTGAGTACGACAGAAGGAGAGAAGGACATCTATAGAATAGCTAGGGCTTATGACAGGAAGATGAGTGACTTCAATCAAATTAAATGTATTAAGGATCAGAGGGAGCAACTCTTGGTGAAGGAGGATGAGATTAGACATAGATAGCAAAAGTAGTTTGACAATTTATTCAATGGACAGAAAGAGGATATTATCATTTAGTTGGATGAATCTTCGATAGACACTAATAGGAGTTTTGTGTGAAGGATACAAGAATCCGAGATTAGAGAAGCTTTGAAAAGAATAAAAGGGGGTAAGGCGATGGGCTTTGATGGTATTCCAATTAAGCTATGGAGATGTCTCGGGGATATAGCTATAGTTTAGCTAACTAAGTTATTCAACAAGATTTTTCAATCGAACACGATGTCTAAGAAGTAGAGCAGAATTATATCGATACCAATCTATAAGAATAAGAGAGATATCCAAAGTTGTACTAATTACCAAAAAATTAAGTTGACGAGCCATACTATGAAGCTATGGGAGAGAGTTATTAAACACCATTTGAGAGAAACAACACGGATCTCTATGAACCAATTTGGTTTTATGCCCAAAAAATCAACTATAGAAGCAATTTTATTAATAAGATAAGTTATGGAGCGGTTTAGAGAGCAGAAAAATGACTTACATATGGTTTTTATTGACTTAGAAAAGATTTATGATAAGATACCAAGAATTGTTATGTGTTGGGCTTTGGACAAACATAAAGTCTCAATAAAGTATGTCTCACTCATTAAGAATATGTACAACAATGCTACGACTAGTGTTCGAACAAATAATGATAACATAGATTACTTTCTAATTAAAATAGGACTACATTAGGGATTAGTATTGAGCCCTTACCTCTTTGCATTAGTAATGGATGAGGTTATGAGAAACATATAAGAGTATATCTCTTGGTGTATGCTCTTTGTAGATGATGTATTATTAATTGACGAGAGTCACGCAGGAGTAAATAAGAAACTAGAGTTGTGACGGTAGACTCTTAAGTCTAAAGATTTTAGAGTAAGTAGAACTAAGACTGAATACTTTAAAGTATAACTTTAGCACTATCGCATACGAGAAGGGAGATGTGAGTTTAGGAGGCCAAGTGGTGACTAAGAAGAACATTTTTTGATATATAGGATCAATGCTACAGATGGATGGAGATATTGATGCAGACGTTAGCTATAGAAATCAAAGCGGGCTAGTTAAAGTGGTGCTAAATATCTGACATCTTTTACAATAAGAGAGTATCTCAAAAGTTAAAAAAAGTTTTATAGAACGACTATTAGATCTGCTATACTATATGGAGTAGAATATTAGTATATAAAAAGACATCATATTTAACAGCTGAGTGTTGTAAAAATGTGTATGCTATGTTGAATTTATGATCACACAAGAATGGATCGAGTCCGGAACGAGAAAATACGTGATCGAGTAGGAGTAGCACAAATTAAAAAAAAACTTGTTCAACATCAATTAAGATGATTTGGTTATTTTTAAAGAAGATGCTCAAAGATACCAATACATCATGAAATTATAAAAATAAAAAGGTGAAGAGAGATAGACAGATACCAAAACTAAGAAGTGATTTAAAAGAGTAACATATAGTTAAAAATTTATCTTTAAATAAGAATGTTTGAGAAGCAGTTATTAATGTGTCTGAATCGTGATTTGTAGATTCATGTTAGGTTTTAACTTTAGACTATATACTGAAAAGTTGTATTAAATTGTGTTGAGTAATAATATTTTGAAGTATTTTCATGTGAAATATGTAGCCACTGTTCTTTAAGGTGAACTTGGTCATACATCTGTATTCATGTTTGTTTTATTGTTTACCTGTGAATTCTGTTATGTACAGATCAATTTATAATAACTAGAACATATATCCATCATTTTACACTTGTAAGTGTCAGTTTACTGCTGCTAATTGATGTGTTGTGTGGTCATTTGGTAGAATTTAGCAACAGTTGAACCTTTAGTTTACTCGGAGGGACTAATCTTGATAATTTTAATATTCAGGGATCAAATGTGATTGACTAATCTTAGATTTAGTTTAAAAGGTATCATTGGTTGGTTTAGAAGAAAGATCACACACTTGATTGATCAGCATGCATAAAAAAATATTTTATGAAATTTTTTTTGACAGACTAGCTCTATGACATAGTTCTCAAGCATTAATGGCCTTTGAATTATTCTGAATGATCCCTTGATGAAACATAAAATGAACGAACGATTATTCTTATAATAGTGCTGAGAAGATTAATAAGCGGAAAGATACTTCAATAGTAGAACCAGAGCATTAGTGCACTAAAAGCATGATGCAAACAAGTTCGTTGTAACTGCTTCCAAAATATGAAATGATCTTTTCTGAGAACGAAAAAGGATATCAGTACTAACTACTTGGTTTGGCTTTTGAAAAGTCGAGTGTTTGGAATGCTTAGCGTGGGCTTTTATGTGGTTATCATATTAGTTACCATATTTATTGCAAAGGACGATAGACCTTAGAAGGTTGAAGATGCAAGGGGCAGATTAAGTTCAGGATGATGCTATTAATGCCATCTGGTTCTCTCACAACTATCAGCTTAATTTCTGTAACTCTTTTGATTCTTTTGTTGAGATATGTTTACTGGGTTTAGCTGATTTGCACATTCTTTTATAGCTTCTGTCGTAATTCTTGACACATAGAAATCTTCTTTATAATAATTTGGCACAGTGTTTGAAAAGACAGTGCCTAGGCAGCGCTTAGGCATGTTTAATCAGTAGTGGAGTGTCAACACCTCACTTGGAGGTTGGGGGATAGATGTTAGACACCGCTAAATGGGGACCCTAGATACTAGAGGAGAGTCACACGCTGCTAGAGGGGGAGCTACACCGCTAGAGGAGTCGTGGGCTAAAGGAGGATGCTACGTCGATAGATGGGAGAATGTAGCTGCTGTCGCCACCAAGAGAGGACGGGGGAGCATCGATACCATGGAGTCGAGGAATAATGGGGGTTGTCATCATTTTTACATTGAGGGGCTTGGAGAGTAGCATTACTTGGTCTGCTGACTTGACCTTTGGGTTAACGGGCTATAGGGACTAATTCTATGTATGAGATGAGGATAAGTGGTTTGTTAATTTTTATTTTAGCCTTTTGATTTGTTTAAATAGATAAGCTCTTCTTGTATATTAATCCTGAAGTTTATATCTATTTTTATTGAATATTATTTTTTCAATTGTTTATTTTCACTATAGCAAATTATACATTAGGAATGCCTAGCAAACGCCTAGAAAACACCTAGGCATGCTAAGCTCTAAGCATAGGATCCTCACCTAATTACGTCTAGTGCTTTTTTAATCTTTAATATAATTAACATGACTTTATCTCTTGCTTCACCAAATATGTCTTGTTCCTTAAAATGTCTGCAATGAAACTATGTAAACATTCAGAATCACTCGTAACAATTTAAGCAAGTACACCATTTGGTGTAGAGCTACGTTACTCAGATACGTACAGGATATAGATACACGATACAGGGATACGTTATATATATATATAATATAACAGTAGACAATTAATGAACTCTTGTAGGGAAGGAAGACCGTAAGTGCTCTCTTGGCCGCCTGCTGCAATTCAAGGAAGAATCAGTATATGTGTGTTTACAACTAAAAGAGAAAAAAAAGAGATACATTAGGCTTACAATTGCAAGTTCACACAACGAGCAGTAACACTAGATCTCCAGTAGCCTGTGACTTGCAGTTTTGCACCATGTCACCGAAGTTTAATCACAGAGAGCAAAAACAGAGGGACTTGAAGGGAATGAACGAACCAAGTGCTTGGTGGCGCCGGCGTTATGCCCATCGGTGGCGATGTGCCCGATGACGGCGCTGCGGCGCTTGGCGGCTGGCGGCAGCACGGCGGCCGGTGGCGGCTCCCAGCGGCAAGCCGAGGAGTCGATGGTGGCGCCACGGCGCTCGACGGAGGAGTGGAGCCCAGCGTACGGCGACGGCAGCGCTTCTCCCAGTGTCCGCGGCGCCCTGGAACGTCGCTGGAGCGAGTCGCGTGAATGCGTGAACAGCGTTGGGATTGGGCTGAAACTGAAGAGAGGCAGCGTGTGTGGACTGGATCGATACATATCGGAGAAGTATCGTACACGTATCGGAGAAGTATCCTAAATTATTGTGTTTATTTGAATATCGTGATAATTTAAGATACTTACGGGATACGTAACGGAGCTTATCGACATCCGATAGCGTATCCGATACAGATACGTGGCCTGTTGGCCGTATCCAGGTAACATAGGCGTAGAGGATAACTCAACATTGCAGTCTGCAGATACTTTTCCATGAGTTGTCAATTAACCAAAATTTGTTTATCTTACTCGATACATCGAAAAGGCACATGGGATAGAAAACGAGGAAGCTCATATTTTCAGAATCAATGCAAAGAAAATCGGTAATACCAAAGTCAAATAGAACGAAGTTACAATCAGATGTCCCACGATATCAGTAGACAACAAAGCTCCAGAGACCTATGTTATGAAAAAGCTACAAACAGGCTCGAGACATAAATAGTCACAGGCTAAACAAACTACTACTTGGAACTTGGGCCGTAACCTGCAAGATTTTAACCCAGTCCAATCAGATTTTGCAGTTGAGATTGTAAACTTAGAAGGAAACAATATTAACTACACTCAGGGAATAGTAATTAGCTACAATAGAGCAAGTGATGTTTTTTCCCTGCACTCAATCACTGACTTGGACAAAATAACTGTTGGACACTTTTCATGCCAAATCCAAATCAAGGTTAAAAGAGTGGTAGGCGTTAATTTAGCGGTGGCCCTTTGCCTAGAGCTTAGACATGCCTAGAATATATAATTTTTTACAGTAAAAATAAGTAATTGCTATACAAAAGATGATCTTTAATGGACTAATATAGAAGAAATAAATTAACTGAAGGTCTTTTCATAATATTTTTAAAGTCAAAAGGCTAAAATAAAAATTAAAAAATCCCCTATCATCGTCCCACGAATAGAATTAGTACTTATAGTCGGTCATCCCAAAGGTCAAGGCAGCAGATTGAGTAGCACTGCTCTCCAAGCCCCCTTAGTGTAACGACGACGGCAACTTCCCATCATCTCTCTGCTCGATGGCAGTGATGCTCCCCTATCCTCCCTTGGCAGCGATAACGGGTTGCGCTTCCCCATCCATCTTGATGTGATGGCTATGACTTCCCCTATCTTTCCTCAACGCAACAATGGCGTAGCACTATCCTTCTGCTCCGTGACTCCTCCTTTGGCGATGTAGCTCCCTCTCTAGCAACGTGTGACCCTCCTTCAGTGGCTCGGATCCCTATTCAATGGTGCCTAGCATCTAACCTCTGCCTACCCTCTAGGCGAGGCGTTGACCCTCCGCCTACCAGTGCTGTCTAGCTTGTGCACTGATTATATTATAAAGTTTTATGGAGGATATCCAAAAAGCTCATATTGTGATCTTAAGATCTAGCCTTGGGTCAACATAGACATACAGTTTTTTAAAAACCATTTTGACAGTCCTTTTCGTCTTGATATTTTGTATTAGCAAACGGTAATTAAACACTGAACTACAACATCAAACTTTTGAGCATTTCAATAAAGTTTTGATATATTTGACAACGATTTGTGGACTTTTCTATGTGACTGGTGGATGCTATCTATATAAAGAATACTCTTGGTTGTGATGTAAAGCATTATGTGCAGTGTCACTTGAAAATGGCGAAACAATATTCAGATTCTGAAAAACCAACTGCCTTCTTGACTTTGATGATTCAAGTATTCAGCAAGAGGATAGCAAGCCATAAACTCAAGATGTTAGGTCATTTGAAGATCACGTGTTTTAATAAAATTAGGTTTGTCAGGATGGTTTATTAGTTTTTTTAACCTCAACTATGGAGTATATTTTTTCCTATTTTTTCGTCAAGAGCTATGCTATACAGCAGAAAAGCTAATTGGTGAGTTGCGCCCAGGCACACACTACCGGCCCATACAGCTAAGCCCACGTTAGACTATAGAGACTAAATCCCCTCCCCTTCCCTCCCCTCCCTCCTTTCTCGTTTCTGTTTTCACGCATCTAGGAAAGATTGGACCAGATAAAAAGACGCTCTGAGAGAATGTGCGAGCGTTAGCCGATGGAGGTCCGATGCGGATGCGCATGAACATGTCGAGACCTGAGAGATCTGTTTAGTTTCAATACAGATACTTTGGCTTCGAGGTTCGTTGCAGCGCACTCCTGATTGTCCCACTGGGCGTGCCAAAGAATATATTTACGTGCGCGTGGAGAAGATCAAACCGGCCGGAGAGGCGCACTCAGAGGACGAGCGAGTGTGAGTTGGTGGATGTCTAATGCGATGCGTTTGCACACACAAAGGCCTAGGAGATCTGCTTATTTTTAGTATAGGTCCTTTGACTCTTTTAAGTATTTGGTTTGCTATAGTTACTGGCATGCCAGCCAATTTAATATCTAATTAATAATGAAGACAGATAGGGTTAGATCATCGAGCTAATCAGCTGATAGGCTATTACGGACTTCTGTTATTGACTGGTTATCGATAGGGTTAGAATAACCATCGGTTGTGAGTTCGATATACCCCTAATATCGGCTAGTTGCTGATAAAAACTATAGCGCTCATACATTGGCTAAAAATCCGATGATAGTATAGGTGAAAAATGAGAAATAAAATAAATGACTCATCGACTGTAGAGTCGATGATACTCCGAATAGATATGCAACAAGCAGTACAGAGTGAGACCCGATCTCTTAAAGGTACAATACCCAGCAATTACCAATGACGATACCATTAGAGTCAGTCTTAATAGATCAGATCGAATTAAGATAGTATAAGACCGAGACTAATAGCACTGAAATGGCGGTAGATAGATCGGATGTAATGACGGAGGGACCGAGTGAACCCATTAATTGTGGGTCTGATGCAAATATATAAGTAAACTTATCGGCTAGCCGTGTCGATAGGAGAAACAAAACCCGCTGGATCTCAATGCCAAATCTAAAAAAACTAGATCAATAGCTAATGGATTAATCGCTGGGCAAGATATATATATCGACTAAGAAGTCGATACACTAGGCGTGAAGCTCAGTGTATGGATAACTCATTGGTTAGCCGCTCTAATGGAACGTCGAGTAAAAAAATCTATCGACTTACGGCTCAATATACTATCGGTCTAGTAGGTCAGACATAACCAATGTAGCACAAAACCGATGATAGTAGTAGAAGCTTGATGAACCAATAAAGTCCACATGAATGTGATGTGATATATCCGATCAGACTAAGAGATCGGATCTAATAGTGCAACCTTAGACAAAGCGAATACACAGGGATAATGGTGGGACTTATTCCTTCACCGGAGATCACACTTAACAAATGCAACCCTGCGTCGAGTGCCAGAAACTGCCGATAAAAATCTAAATGAACTAGGGTGGCAATGCACTGAGATTATATTTGATCTGTGTAAATATCAAAGTTTAGGGGATCTATATTTATACCTTGAGGTAACAAGAGTCCAATATGGTTACAAACAACCTCTGGACGTTCTCCTAATTAGAAAAGGAAGCTTTCTATAAGAAATTAACAAAACTAACTAAATTTACATATCTTATAACAAAACACTCTATCGTGGTTTTCACGGCTCTTCCTTAGATCCTGTCTTATTTGAATATTTTTTTATCTTTGACTGGACCAAATATTTTCTCATCCCTCCAATCAGTTCTTTCCATGTATTAATCGGCCTTTTTTTATAAGTTGATCGGCTCTCCGATTCTTTCTATGGGTTTACCAAATTTCAGTGTTAACAATTCCTCACTCTTTTTCCTGTTAGACTTCTCTCTTTATCACCATTCTAATGTGTTGTCAATACATGCCACTAGCCTTCCTTCATCCCTCTTATTCTCCCTTAGATTCTATCTTAGCCACCCTCAACTCCTTCAGCCATGTGGTGCCACTCCACACAAGCTCCTCAAACCCTAGCCCTTGTGGCTACGATGGTGGGGCTAATAAGGTTACGGTGGTAGCGACAGTGGCTGAAAAGGTGGCGATGACAATGGTGACAATGGCTACAAAGGTGATGACCTAACTAGGCAAGAGCCACACCAAGATGCACAACATGGCTACAACAGTGGTGGCGGTGTCAGCCAGTAAGACAACAATGGTTGAGACCAAATGGGATGATAGATTTTGAGTGTTTAGATGAAAGTTTGTCTGTTTTAGAAATTTTAGATTTTGGATTGAAAGTTTTTATGATTTTGAGAAAAAAATTTAGTTAAAATTTTTTGTGATTTTAAGATGAAAGTTTTATATCTTCAAATGGAACTTTGTGAATTTGAGATGAAAGTTTTGTGACTTTTAAGATGAAAGTTTTCCGATTTGTGAAGAAAATTTCATATTTTTGAAATTGAAAGTTTGTGATTTCTAAAATGAAAGTCATAAGTGGAAAGTTTTGAATCACATGTGACGTGGAGTATGTTCCAATTGGAGTCTCCTCCCAGACGCGAGCGAATCGGCAGGCGCTCGAAAGGCGGCAGGCGCTCAGTATGCGTGACTTGTGTTCGCGGCGCACGTGCGCGAACTAGCAGCCCATGCTACAGTACCTATGATCCTGTATAACGAGCTGCCACCAAACTATCAAAGATGCCATTTTCACGGCACACCTAATGGTGGTTTCTTCACCATCCTCCGTTCTAGAGTCGTCATTATAGTTTCCATCAGTTGGGTCATATGTGCGATTTCTGCTCTCCAAAATCTGCCTGCTTTCTATGGTAGGATCCTATGTTCTGATTTAGCATGTTCCCTCGTATATTTGTTTTCCTGTTCACTCAGATTGCTTTACAATGACTTATCGAGTAGGGTAAACCGTTTGACAGTTCAGAACTTAAAGGGCCACTTGCGGCCATCAGATTTACGTGGAACTCGCTGTTCCTTTTCTTATTGCGCTTATTGGACACTGCATAATTCTCCAAAAAGATGTCATAAAGAAGTAATTGATGATTGTGGCCTTACATGAATGGCCAGACACACCATATATCTCCTTCAATTTTTCTTCCAGTACTTTGCCATCTTCCCTTCTTCCAATTGCGATCCACACAATCCTGATTCAAGTTGCTCCACCGACGTAACACGCCGTCTTTTGCCTGGTCCTGTGATTGCCTGAATTTTTTTTTCTAAGCCCAACTAGTTCATTTGGACCCATTCGTTTCCTCTCCTTTACAGGAAGAACCAACCCACTTCTCTCTCTGTTTTTTTTTTGCAACTTTTCAAGTGCAATGTTGGAGAAGATTTCTTCGGCGGCGGCGAGCACGAAGCACCTCACAAATTGTTCCACTATTCCATTCCACACTTGGTGCATATTTGTTGGATCCTATTGTTTTAGATGCTGCCCATTTGTTAAACACGCCACATTAGTGGGCTACTTGTCCTTTATAGGTTCCTTTTCTTTTGATGCGTTTGCATATACGGTATATATATACTAGATTCCATGGAACATAACAAAAAGGAAACTGTTGCATTGGGGGCATCACGGAGGGGAGAAGAGCTTCATTGAGTTGAAAATGTTTAAGGACAAGTGATGCGAATTTTGTGTGATGCCACAAGTGGAAATATTAGCACAAATGTGGCAAGCAAAGCATGCATATGCTCTGCTATTCCTGGTAGGTATATGGCATTGCTAGGTGTGGTGGTAGACGTAAAAGCGGAAGAAGCGCAAGGAGCAGCCGCCTCTAGTGGCCTTACCACTCACACACAGCCCCCGGAGTCTTCTCCCATGTTTCGAGGTATACCGTCGTGTGGTTTCATGCCTTGTGCATATCAACGAAGATGTACTGAAAGTTGCTGATGCGGTGAAGCCTTGAAACTCGAGTAATTTTGTATCAGTTGTGAAAGAGAGATTATGTGACTTCTGATTGTGTTTCTTCCCTAGAAGTTGAAATTCTTACAGGTCCTTATGTTTCTGACAGTCAATTGTATTCTAACGGATATCCTACTGTTTGTGGTAGTAGCAGCCATTTGGACTGGCAATACTGCAGAGGATGCATGCTCGTTGTATTATACCCCAAAGTTATATTTTCTTTGGCCCAAAATAACTATATTTTTCATCATTTTATTTATTCTAAAATAACTTTATCTTTTAATCAATTATTGTATTGAGATTTGTGAAAATAAGAGAAAAATGTGTTAGGGTTTGTGAAAGTAAAGGATTATTATATTAGAGTATGCTAAAGCAAAGTATATTTAGTCTTTTTATTTTTTATTGGTATGTGTGTGATCGATGAAAAATATAATTATTTTGAAATAGAAAATCCTATCTATCAGCCTAGACCGAGAGTACATGTGTTTGTTATAGTTGAAATTAATTTTTTTATAGAGGGTGTGCCATATTGCTAGCTGAAAACTGTTACATTACAAGTTAGATGCGCAACAGGTTTGATTTAATACACACCAAGCTACACGACCACACCCGTTCTACCAGTGGTCAGTGATTCAGACATTCAGTACTCATTTCTTCATATTTGCTTTGAACCCTAGCTTGCCGACAGTTGAGCACACGAAAGTATCGCCGCCTCGTTGGCTCGTTGCTTTTTACTCCATGATCGTCTGCGTTGGCCTTTGCGGATTGATGATCTTTTGATGCGCCGAATAAATAGGTTGCGTTCATGAGAAAATCCGCCCGGTATTACTAGCTTTCTCCCTTTCGCGTACTGGATGCTCAACTTGGAAACACCGTGCTTGCCTGTTTTCACGAGTAATCTTTTCTGCGACGAGTGCCTGTGACCTGACACCTCTCTGTCCGTCCTTCCTATAGCTTATAGTGTTTACTTAAAGCTGAGCCTCATGTCATTAGGACATGGATGTCTAAAAAGATTATCTATTTTTATAATTATTTAATAATATAAACGATAAGATTAATTATTATAAAGTTAAAAATATATTTTCGAAAGGTGAGATGATAAATTTTGTAAAAAAACTTTTTAAAAAAATCTAAGAAGCATGCGGACAAAAGATTAAAAAAAAGACGGAAGAAAAAGGTTCTCCCACGCAGCCTTGCACTGAAACAGCGCGGTGACTGCTGCTGAATTGCCGCCATCTCTCTCTCGAGAGAGAGTCAGAGATAGGTGAGGCAGGCTGAGACCTGAGAGGTCACTGTGTTAGCACTCCAGGCCTCCAGCTAGTTACTGTGTGGGCGTTCAGAGGGACCGTGATGCTGCTGCATCCGCATGCGTCGCGCTAGTCGCGTTGAAGTTTCCTTGACATTTACTTTCAGAATTAATGCCTTGGCAAGTTGACATCTGTGTAACTTGAATGTAGTAGATGAGCCACCTGTCCTGAGTGCGAGGTTATGTGGTTACTCCGTTGGACTAAGCTGTTTAGTCATTTTCAGGAGCATGCTCATTAATCTCCATTCAACGCATCTAAAAGCGAAAGGAAAGAAGGAAAGAGAGGAAGAGAGAAAAAAAAGTCAATCGAGCTATGAACTTTGTTGTTTGCATCCTGGAGGACCAAGTGTCGGTAAGCCTGTATCGGTAGCTGGCATGCACGTCCCGCCGTGATTGCTTCGACTTTAAGCTCACTCCTGTATTTTTTGACACTCAAAGTGAGGCGAGGAAGAAGAAACAAGCAAAGGTAAAAGAAATGAGTGTGAGTGAGCCCCCACGGACCGATACAAAAACCCGTGTGCCACGACGTGTGGATGCATACATGCATCCTCGTTTTTTATTCCCTGTGTAATAATCGAGCCCGTCGACCAGTGCATCTGGATATACTATTCAGTGCTCCGAAAAACACCCAACAAAAACCGAATTTTCACGTGCCACTACACCGTACATGTAGGAAAAAAAATTGGTGCAGCCCGGATGCAAACTGCCTCCTCTCCAGTCCTTCGTCGGATGGCAGATGGTGGACAAGCGAGTGATCCAACGGCTTGCTCGGTTAGGCTCCAGCAGAGTACAACGAGGAGTCGAGAACGCAGGTAGCCCGCTTCACTCGACTCGGCTCAGCTCGGCTCAAAGATCCCCTCCCTCATCTGTCGCCGAGGCCGCCGCCTCCTCTCTCCTCTCCTCGGCGGGCGGCAGCCTCGTTCCCGAAGGATTCAACGAGAAATCATGCCGCAGCAGGTACGAGTTATCTTCTTCGCACCTCGTCGCGCGGCTGCCAATGGACGAGGAGCTCCAGAGGCGGTGCTGCCACAACACCGAGTCATACAACCGCGCCGCACCGTCCAGCGGGGCGGCAAGGGCGGCGCCGCGGCACACGCGTCGAACGCTCATCGGTGCAAATGCGTGGTCTCCATCTCGTACCTTGACCTCGGGAACCGCATCCTCGTCCCCTCGTCGGCCTTTCTCTACGCGGTGCTTACCAGCTGCGTCCTGTCCCTGGACCGGAGCAACGAGATGGACAAGCTCTTGTGCGAGTCGTTCCCCGGAAAGACGTGGCTGCTCCCGCGGGGCTTCCCGCTGGCGACACCGCCGAGAGCTACGGCAACATGCTGAAGAACGAGTTGCTTAGGACGAACGGGAGTGGTGTATAGATGACGGCGTTCACGTACCTCCCTCTGGGCCATGACTACGGCGACGACTGACAAGATGTTCCTCTGCAACACGACCAGCGGCTGTGTCGATTGTCGAACATCCAGTGGTTCGTGATGAGGACGGACACCTACATCGTGCCGTCGCTGTTCCTGGTCACCACGTTCCAGGAGGAGCTCGACGCAGCGCGACGCCGTGTTCCACCACCTCGGCTGGTATCTGTTCCACCCGGGCAACCACATCTGGGGCCTCGTTGCGTGGTAGTACCGCGGGTAACTCTCTCCGGCGAGGCAGCTTATCGACATCCAGGTGCGTGTCTTCGACCACCGGCAGGCCAAGTCGCCGCATGTCGTCCTTGAGCCGATCACGTCGTGCGCGTGGAAGGAGAAGCTGCTCCCAGAGGTTCTCGACGCGGCCATGCCACTGACGATAACGGCCGGTGGCAACAACTCCAAGGCTGTCCTCATCACCTCTCTCCAACCGTTTTACTACGCGCGCATCAAGGGCATGTAGCACGGCGAGCGGCGAGGACGTGATCGTGCACCAGATGAGCCACGAGGAGTACCAGCACTTCGGTGAGCAGTCGCACGACGAGAGAGGCGGCAGAGGGATCACTAGGGAGGCGGAGGGAAACGCGGCGGGAGGTGTCGGCGTTGGGGGACGAAAGAGACGGCGGCCGCGGCGACAGATGCCGAGCCGAGCCGAGCGAAGTGGGCTACGTGCGTTCTCGATTCCTCGTCGCACCCGGCTGGAGCCTAACCGAGCAAGCCGTTGGATCTCTCGCTTGTCCACGCGTCGGCCATCCGATGCAGGGCTGCAGAGGAGGCAGTTTGCATCCGGGCTACACCAAATTATTTTTCCCACATGTACGCGGTGCACACCTCGCGCAAAACAAAATTTTGCGGGGAGCAGCCAAAACGTCGTACAGGACCAGCAGCGAGAGGGCGACGGATCGACCATGTGAAGAAGGACGGCGCGCCCGCCCGGAAAAAGAGAGGGCGTACGTGCCTCGGCCGGAAAAAGGGGGCCAAAATAGCTAAACCAAAGCGCGGCGCATGCGTTTGACCGGCCCGTGCTGCGACGATGACGCACGGCGTCACGGCGAGCGGGGGGGCATCGACCACGGCCATCAGGGCAGGCACCAGGCAAGCAGGCAGGCAGGCAGCTAGCTAGCCAGCTGTAGAAGTAGTGTAGGTGGCCAGCCAGCCAGCGAGACAGACAGCGGCGGCACGCAGAGGAGGCAGGCAAGCTAGATAGGGGTCGGTCCGCCGGGGGCCCCCTCGCCACGGCGCGGCCTGCGCTGCGACGCTGCACTGCTTGCTACGCCTACGGGGGCCGGACGGGGGGGTACGAAACCGAGCGTGCCGCCGTAGGATGGTCCATCGATCGAGACGACGGTACCAGCCAGCCGGGGCATGGCACGTTGCTTTCGCCCGCGCGGCGCTACCACCACGCGTCTACTATTTCTGTCTGGCAAAGGCGGCCCTGTTTCGCTGTGTCCTGGTACCAAGCTCGCTCGCTCTAGGATCCGACTGGCTCGCTCCGCCCGGTGCCGGGCAGACGAGCGGCTCGCCGGGTCGCGCTGGCTCGCGACGGTGGGCTGATCGGGTTGTTGGTTGGTTCAGCGAGGGAGTCGGTGGAGGCGTCCGCTCGCGACGTGTTCGATTTGGCGCGTCGATCGGTGCGCGGGACACGGCCGGGGGACCGAGTCATGTACGCTCGGGTACATGTCCGTTTGTGTTGACGGATACTACGAGTGACGGTATGACGGTATATACTACGATACATAGTACAGGCACATTGCGGGGATGAGCGGAAATCGGTTCTACTAGCATGTTACCACCATGAATAATATAGGTGAAAACCCTACATTATTGACATGCTATAATTGCTTATGTCTACTTAACTCTAAGATCGAACTCCAATCTCTAGCGTTCACATTGTTGTATGGTACTGTATATACACAACTAGGCAACATCCTATCGTGGTACTATTATCTTCTTAATACAATCAAGTCTATGTGTTGCAATGGGATAGGATCTAATAAATATAATTTAATTTTTCTCTCTCGGTCAGTTTATTTTGGTACACCTATTTTTTAGTAGTTTTTTTATAAATGGGATTAGTGTAGGAAGGAAAAGAAAGGAGGACGACCAGATCATACAGTTATTATAGCAGCCCCAAAAAATTGGGGGGAAAAGGATTTAGAATAAGTATAATCTAGGCTTAAATGGAGAGGGAAGAAGTAGTAGTAGAAAATAGGCCACGTAATGAAATAGGGCTAATTAATCCTGCCCCTCCGTCTTATCTCGATTTGTTAATCCTAACCATGGATGACACATCACATATGCTCCAATCGCCATCTCACCACCTTCTTTTCCCCCCTATAAATAAATCCGAACGGCCTCTGCTTTTCAAAGTCGCCAGCCTCGCCTCCCTCCGCCGCACGGTTACGTAAATACCGACAGCGCCGCCCGCCGACGAGCCTTCTCCCTCTCGATCCATCCGCGGCTTCCGCCCCGCCCCGCATCGGCGCTCCTCTCTGCCTCCCGGTGCCTTCCTCCTCCGGCATCTTTCCGCGCTGCGTTCATCCGCACTGTCTGTCGGCGCCGTCAGAGCCCCCTTCCGATCGACGGCTCAGACGGCTCCCGGAAACGTCGGCGACGCGGGAGGCTGTGCAAGTACGGGCCCTTAATCTTCTCCTCCACTCGATTCCTTTTCCTTTGAGAAAAACTCTGTTATTATTTCTTTTGTGAGAATGTGGGATTTGAATGCTGGAACAGTGGGTTATGCAGTGCGCTTGGTATTTTTGGTTCTTGTTTGATAATTTGTTGTTTCATCGCTGTACATTCCGAGCTTTGTTTGTTCGGTTCAGTATGATTTTATTTCAGAGTTTATTCGGTGGATTGATGTAAAACCGATTGTTTATACGGATTAAACCGCACGGAAAATAGCGATAAACTGGAAAAAAAATTAAAGAAACGGTGGCCTGTGGAAATATTTGGTATGATCTGTGCGATATAACTGTTCCATTGGGCATGAGGAACATAATGTACTCCAACTGTGCCACAGCGTGCAAACCTTTTGCAAACAGTACAGAAGATTGATGAACTAACACTATGGTAATTGATTTCTGCTGCAATAGTAATTGGCATAGTTTTAAAATGGTTTAGGATATCATGTACTTATGTACTATGTCTCAGAATGACTCCAATAGGCAATAGCAACTTCCTGTTCCTCAGATCATCTGTGCTAAACATTAGCGGAGCTTTTCTTAAAATAACATACTGATGTAATTAGTCTGTGATCCCGTGTTCACTATTTTCCATTAGTATTTTATTTTTAGATAAATGATCTTTGCAACTGTCCTATAAATATATCTTTTTTTTATTCAGGTCAACTCTGCGTGCACATTTGATGACTGATGTCATGGAAGATAATTCTTCATGGACAGCTCTTTCAATTGACCACATTAGAATTTCTGCATTCAATTTCGGAATTGTTTCTGAGGATAACGATGAAGGCAAAGATTTTCCGCTTTCATTGGACATTGTTGTTCCTGATGATATACTCGAGAGAATTTTCACATTTTTGCCCATAGTAAGCATGATAAGGTCAACAGCTGTATGCAAAAGATGGTACGACGTTATCTACTCAAGCAGGTTTCTTTGGACCCACATGTTGCCTCAGAGGCCATGGTACTTCATGTTCACCTCTAATGAAAGTGCTGCTGGGTATGCATATGACCCAATTCTCTGTAAATGGTATGATTTAGAGCTTCCACGCATTGATAAGAGCAGTTGCTTTGTCTCTTCTTCTTGCGGATTAGTTTGTTTCATGGATAATGACAATAGGAATGCCATTTCTGTATCTAATCCTATCACAAAAGATTGCAAGAGAATTTTGGAGCCCCCTGGTGCAAAGTTTCCAGACTACAGTACAATGGCTATAAAGGTAGATCGTTCTTCTCATACTTACACCATTACATTGGCAAAATCCAAGCAAGTTCCTGAGGATTATGTCCGATGGGATTTCTCTTTATACAAGTATGACTCACGGAGTAGATCATGGGTGACTGCGGCTGAGGAGGTGTTCATTGGTTGGAGAGGGGGTGATGATAGCGTGATATGTGATGGAGTGTTGTACTGTTTAATTCACTCCACCGGTATTCTTGGTAATGTTGATCCGCGTCATAGCATTATCGTGTATGGCCTTATTGCTGGGCCTTCTAAGGCATCACTAATGCAATCGTCGATCCCTGTACCTTGCTCTCTCACCTGTGGACGTCTGCTTAACTTGAGGGAGAAGCTGGTTCTGGTTGGTGGGATTGCAAAACAGAACAGACCTGACATCATTAAAGGGATTGGAATATGGGAACTTCACAACAAACAATGGCAAGAGGTAGGTCGAATGCCTCATAAATTATTTCAAGGATTTGGTGAGTTTGATGATGTATTTGCTAGCAGTGGCACAGACGACCTTGTCTACATCCAAAGCTATGGTGCAACTGCTTTGCTTGCCTTTGATACGAAGCGGAAGCAGTGGAAGTGGGCCGCAAAATGCCCTGTGAGCAAAAGGTTTCCTCTCCAGCTTTTCACTGGCTTTTGCTTTGAGCCTAGGCTTGATATTACCACTTAATTTGTAATACTCTGTGCCTTGATTTCCAATGGAATCAGGTTGGGAATCCTGGTCCTTGTGAATATATGCATGCTTCATTAGATTGTTGCTTCACATGCAACGTGCTTTCCTTTGCCTATTATCCCCCATTCGTCCTGATGAATGCAATTGCCTTTGCCTCTTTTCATTGGATTAATCTTTAGAATGTTGATCTCTCTATGATAATACTTTGTTCATAGTCACAAAGTTCTTGATTCGATGAGATTGAGAAACAGGGTTAAAAACATGATCCGCTATTTATGAGAGGTTTTTATAAAGCTTTTATTGACTTAAAAAGTCTTACGATAAGATACTAAAAAATATTATGTGGGTCTTTTTTATTAAATATATGTATAACAACACTATGACTAGTGTTCGAATAAATGATATTAACATAGGTTATTTCTTAATTAAAATAGGACTACACCTGATATCAGTCTTAAGATTATACCTTTTTTACCTTGATAATAAGAGTTGTAGAGGCAAACTCGAGACCAAAGATTTTAGAGTAATTACAACTAAAATTAAATACTTGAGATGTAACTTAGACACCATCGGACACGAAATGTAAGTTTAACATAAGTAGTGTCTAAGAAGAACACATTTCGATATCTAGGATCAATATTGATACGGATATTAACTATATAATTGAAGCGGACTGGTTAAGATAACGCCAAGCATCTAATAAGAGAATACCGTAAAAGTTAAAATAAAATATTATATAATGATGATTAGACTTGCTATGCTATATGTGATAGGATGTTGATATAAAAAATATAAGTTCAACACCTTAGTATTATATAAATACATATATATACTAGATTATGATCATGTAAAATTGGATCGAGTTCAGAACGAAGATATACGTGATCGAATAAAGATAGTACTAATCTTATCCAACGGTTAAGATGGTTTTGTTATGTCACACCTCAAAGGACATCAGTACATTAGAAAATTTTAAGTTAATAGTAATATAAAAAGAGATAGATAAACACTAAAATTAATATGGAGAGCGACAGAATGAATTGAAAGAGTGAAATATATTTACAGATTTGTATTTAAATAAAAATACTTAAAAAATAGCTATTAACATGTCTGAACCGTAATTAGAACCGTAATTAGAAGCTCTCGTTAGTCATAATTTATCTGAGACTGAAAATTTATGTTGTTGTGGGGACAAAAATGTCTTCACGTTTTTGGGTCAAGGAACATTACCATTGATCCCGTTTCCTAAGTCCTGTTTACAAAATATACCTCTATTTTTTTGAAAAACAATGCATAGATTTACTATGTCATTTATCGGATTTATCTGAATTCTCTTCAGCCATGTACTACTTAGGCAAAACCTTCATACAGTGTCTTTGCTTGATGCAGGCTTAGCACTCATCCATACAAGTTTATGAGAAATTGTCTTTACAGCATGTCTAGACAGATAAAATTTGCAACGCCTTAATTTATGCAACCTGTTTTTGATCGCGCAACTTCCTATATGTGGTATCTATTTTTTTGTCCTTTGCGGTCTCAAGGGACAAATTCAACTGTATGCCTTTTGTTTCTTGTGATACTTCATCAAGGATGGCCCTACCTCTGATGTTTGCTGCTCCGGAACAGCTTGCACACTGGACGTGCCAGGCAATTCACACTGGACGCACCAGGCGATTGAAAGTCGTTTCTCTAAACACTGACCAGTGACTAGCTTATTCCGTAGAATCATCATGGGCCAAATCCAGGTTTCCTCTAGGAGCTGGCCCATCCTTTTGCTGTCCCTGAAACCGCCATGACTCTGCAGCGTGATGCAAGTGAGCCAGAGCTCGTCACAGCTCTCTGTATGTAGTGCTCAGTTGTGGCATTAATAGTTCAGCCGTCTCAGCGTTTCCCAGAATGGTGTCACGCACTCATGCTCTGCATATGATTTTGTTTTGTTGCCTTGCAGATTGCTCTGTTCTCTCTCTCTCTTTTGGCCGTTTTAGCTGGTCAGCTCACTCCAGGTATGGCACCATGACATGGGGCCAACTTGTATGCTGTTTTTCTTTGCTATAATCTTTACCGTAGCTCTGATTTGTTTACCTGTTCTGCATGTTGTTTTAATCAGTATATTGCTTGACAGGTGGCATTGTGGCCTACCTTACAGGTTTGGAATATTTTTTGTTAGTTAAGAAAACAGTAATCTCCTGTCTCTTGCTGCTCCTATCAGTTGTCACAGACAAGCCCTTTGGCTTGTAGCCCTCTGAACTATTGTTCACGTTTTTCCAGACCAGATAATATATGAGGTGAGTGTGTCTAGATGAACACAATGGGAAACATGCCTACGCCGCATGTACAGCATCAAGACCAGTTTTGATACCTAGGGTGTTGTTTCTACACACGGAGTTTTTGCAGTGGCAATAGTCATGGAATTGTTTTCATCTGTAGATTGTTAATGGCATGATGTTTCCTTTCTGTATACTTACACAGAAAACAAAATACAAATAGGAAATACAAAGAGGATGAAGTACCTGATTTCATTGTGTTCGAATGTTCTTCTCCACTTTCAAGTTTCATCGTACCATTTGGCCATTTGAGCCCTTAGGCTCGTGCTTCGTGGCCAACTTGTAGCCACTGCATTACTGCAGCTTTCGTGGAGATTAATGGAAATTTTGATGTGCACTGTGTCTATCTTGGCCGGCCATCCACCTTGTCCTCGTCCCCTACGGTTGCTAGTGGGAAAGCACAGTTGCGTTGGTCTACGCACCGTAGATCACGCCGCTGATGTCGACGTTTAACTTGGTCCGAGATGTGTGCCGTGTGTCGCCTTGTCCGGGGAAGATGGAAATTCTGAACGTGTGGTTTACTAGTACAAGGATCATTTCCTCCTCCAAAGAAAGAGGGAAAAACTGTAGAAAATGTGTAGAACATTGTTTGTTTTTGCTCTTCTTGATGTGGACAGTTTTTCATATTGACCTGAAATTCGGTACTTGATTTGCCTAAGAAATGGTTTGATTGAGACGGTTAGAAACAGCTGCAACTGTTTTTTGTTTCTTTCACAATGAAAGGCAGGATTTGCTGCCATCGGATTGGGAAGGTAATGAGGTATTTCATAATACAGAAACGAGATTACAGGAGGCTAGAATGTACTAAAACGCAGGCCTGTCGAAAAACGCAGGCCGATGACTGAACAGAGACAACAGGGCGTTAACCCAGAGCACTGGCTATTCTGAATGATGATCATAGCACCTCTTTTCATGCATATCTACCATGCAGTAAAAATGAATTCCGACGTATGATCCGTGTTCATTGGACCGCTAAGATCCCATTCAGAGTTTCAGGCTAATGTTAAAACAGTAATACTAAGAGTGGAGTATCACCAGTTGGAGACTGGCCAGTCAGTTTCTACGTACGTAGACTCCATCATGTGACTACGTTTGGATCACTACAACTTCGACGTATGGTTTGCTCCATGGCCTGAACAAGTTGACTGGGACTTGAACTACGTGTCGCGCCTAACATTTCTTAAGTTCAGACGAAGCATTTGCCTACACCGCGTCCAAGTAGATGCAGCCGCGTTGTTACTTGTAATGCGTACTTCTCTACTGACATTAGCCAATGATACACATTGATGCTATAGGTGAAGCTAATGAAGTCAATCACGTCAAAGTCATCCATGATTATCGGGTTGTGATTAACTGGTGGAGGAAAGTTACTGTCCACAAATTAAAAGTCGACATCTCTGCAGAACTTTTAGGACCTAATGAATGACCCATTTACACGGGAAACTTCGCAGTTCCACACAAAAGTCTGGATCTGTTCTGTTCATCTCTTGCAGAAGATTCTGCCGTTTTGTCTTGTGTGAAAATTGACGTTACGTAGTAGTAACCGGTAAACCAGCGATGGAACTTCAGTCAATAGGTTGTTCTCATGGAGAAATTACTTAAGCAGTGTAGGCAACATGGTATTGAAGTCTTGTTTTCTCCTTCGGAGAAAAGGACGAATATGGCTACTGTTCTTAGATCTGTCCTTGTTGCTCATAGATGGATTACTTAGTAGACAAGTTAACGAGAAATCATATATTCATATAGAGGGATAGAGCACAGCTGGCCAGGAGCTTAGGACGTTTGAAAATGACAACTCCTTCCAATCCAATCCATTGCTTGCAGAGATAACATGATGAAACTACAACACTAGGGAGTTCCAAGACAAAAGGGGAATAAATCATCGGGCATGCATTCCTGATTAGGGCTCCTTCGGAACGAAGGGTTCTTGGATGGATTTTGGAGGAATTCAATCATATAGAAATTTTCCCTGTACAATACTTTGGATCAAAGGAATAACTATCTAAAAATTCTATAAAATTTCTTTAGATTGACTTAAAACATATAGATTTTAGAGGAATTTAAACATGAGGTCCAACCTCTTGGGGGAAATTTTTTATCTATCTTCTGATTTTTATATTTTTGTTGTGTCCAAACGGTCATTGTTTTTTTGTTTGTTTAATCCATAGGAGCCCTTAACGTGGTAATCATCATAATTCTGTATGCAATCTGGATGATCTTTCTGAGCTTCTACATGGTCAGGTTTTACAATTCCTTGAAGACGTGCTTCTCATTTTATAGTGTAATAACATCATATATTTATTCTATATATGCCTGTTGGACCTTAAGGGCAAATACAACGGTTGAGTCTAGTATGGGCTCGTAATTAATACACATCATTCATAAACTCTCTTTACAATGGTTAAGACAATAGAAGCTTTAACCATTAACCATCAAAATATTTTTTATTATACTTCCTTTTCCCCCTAGCCTTACGCAATAAAATTTCCTCTTATTGCATTTAAGAGCCGACTCTAAACTTAACATCATTGTTTTTCCCCTTCTTCACATCAACATATTGGTCTAGTTGGCAGTTTTATAGGCCAGCTAATAATTGTTGTTGTGCATGCCCTAACGAGAAAATCAAGGTGAAAAAACCTTGGCCTTATAGAGTAGATCATCAAGTTGAAACTTTTTCCAAATACATAGAAGCCATACGCACCTACCCATGAGTAAACATGGCTAAATAGATAGAGACCACTGTAAATCCCTGAATCACTAATTTCCTATTAAAATCGTACTGCGTGTAATATTTATCGACATTAAATTTACACTTTGCTGAGTAGAATCTTGCACCCATAAGATACGATTCCACCAGAACACATTGATGCTTCCTTATCAAATTAAAACTTATGGTTCACTAAAATGAATAAATGACACACTTTTCATCCCCCCCCCCTCTTTGTGCTAAATAAATGACCCATTTTTTAAAAGTAGTATAGATGAAAGCCAATAAAGTCATTTTAGCTGCTTCTTTTGGTCACATATACTTATATATCGTTTTGGATAACAGATGTTGAAACTTTGAAAGCTTGAAAGAATCAATATGCTTTTAGATATTTAGAGTGGATACATAAACTTCGTTTGTGTGGAATTGTGCCAAAATTGAAGTAACATCAACCATAAAAGCATAACTTTGTTATATTTATTTTATAAAATAATATGTCCAAGTTATATTTAAACAATCATGTTAATATGTCCAAAACACTAAGGCGAGTTTTTTTAAAAAAATAAATTTATTTTTTAAATTTATAATAGTTATTAATCATATGCTGCTAATTTGTTCTGTTTTCCGAGCTATCAACCGCTGCACTCATACTGCTCTAAACTAAGCGTATGTATTAGTAAGGTATTTGTTTTATTCATTGTGCACAATTCTAAAATAACCACGCATGTTTTAGTACCAGAGCTAGAGGGAGAGATTCCCTCCGTCCCTAAAAACCGCTATGCATATGGACATGCAAACAAAATAAAAAGTATACACACTAAATTTTAGAGTCCACTTTGAATAATTAATGGTTTCGACGAGTACAGTTGAAATAGACAAGTCAATACTCAAGTCTTCGTAAGGCTGTGCGCCAAACTTTCCTAGCTAGAAGTCCAACGCAGAAATTGCCATTTAAATTTTCAAAGTTGGAACGGTTCAACCATGCATGCATCCATCCCCTATAAAACGGCCAGCCAGCGAGCCACAACTTCACCATCAAGCAAAATCACGTAGTCCTACAAACCTGGTATCTCGATCTCGAAGCTGCGTAACAATGGCCGCTAAGCTCAAGTTATCCCCTCTCTTCACCCTCCTCCTCCTCGCCGGCATAGCTGTCACGTCCCGTGCCGGCAACATCGCCGTCTACTGGGGCCAGAACGGCAACGAGGGCACCCTGGCCGACGCCTGCAACTCCGGCCTATACAAGTATGTCATGGTCTCCTTCCTCAGCACCTTCGGCAACGGCCAGACCCCGGCCCTCAACCTCGCCGGGCACTGCGACCCCGGTTCCGGCGGCTGCACAGGCCTAAGCTCGGACATCCAGACGTGCCAGTCGCAGGGTGTCAAGGTTATCCTGTCGCTCGGCGGGGGCGCCGGCAGCTACGGCCTGTCCTCCACCCAGGACGCCCAGGCCGTCGCCGACTACGTGTGGAACAACTTCCTCGGCGGCAGCTCGTCGTCCCGGCCGCTCGGCGACGCCGTCCTGGACGGCGTCGACTTCGACATCGAGACCGGCAACCCGGCGCACTACGACGAGCTGGCCACCTTCCTCTCGCAGTACAGCGCGCAGGGGAAGAAGGTGATCCTGACGGCGGCGCCGCAGTGCCCGTACCCGGACGCGTCGCTGGGGCCGGCGCTGCAAACGGGGCTGTTCGACAACGTGTGGGTGCAGTTCTACAACAACCCGCCGTGCCAGTACGCTAACGGCGACGCCAGCAACCTGGTGAGCGCGTGGAACACGTGGACCGGCGGCGTCAATGCCGGGAGCTTCTACGTCGGCGTTCCGGCGGCGGAGGCCGCGGCGGGGAGCGGGTACGTGCCCCCCGGCGACCTGACGTCGGCGGTGCTCCCAGGAGTGCAGGGCAACGCCAAGTACGGCGGCATCATGGTGTGGAACCGATACTACGACGTGCAGAACAACTACAGCCCCCAGGTGAAGAGCAGCGTCTGAGCCCCGCGAATCCTGAACTTGCGTGACATATTGATAGTTGCATACACAGTGGGTCAGTGGTTGAGTTGGACTATAAATAAGGGCAGATACGTGCATGCGCATCTGCCATATAGTAATAAGCAGTTATGTATGCACAGCGCACGTGGTGAACGTACTCGTGTAACTCTGTGTTTGATCATGAGACTGTATTTGCTGAGATAAATAAATAGTGATTTGCATTAAGCGATGTTCGAATTTGGCGAGCTGGCCGGCTCTGATCCGCGAGAAAGCCCAGCGAACCACCTCTTCGGTGTAGGTCGCGTGACCTAGCGACCAAAAATAAAAGAAACTCTTGTACGAAGGAGTGAAGGACCGGACGCAAGATGGATGACGTCAGGGGTTTCTCAAATGTAACCCGTGATCAGAAAGTCACCCACGGAGCCATATACAGGGAGGGAGTATCCAGCTGTGTGCCTGGCGCTAATTAACTGATCGAGTACGTGCATGCATGGTGGAATAAGCGTAAAGGTGGACTTCAGCCGGTCAATTCGCAAAGCGGCAGATGTTACTCCGTCAGGCGCACGCATGTGGTGTGGTTCAGCTGGGCAATGGGAAACGAGGGCGCGACTCCGATCTGAGGCCGCCCCTACGGCTAGGAATTGGAAGGTAAAAGCGACTGATTGGCAAAGCTTTCGTCCTGCCTACGGCCGAGCAGTACGAGAGGCTCGCACAGTTGCACGGTAGAGACTTTAGGAGCTGCATGGGCAGGAAGTCACTACGGCCTCCGATAGGAAGCAGGGGCTCAAAAAAACCGGTGGTATAATTAAACGGTCTGGAGCAATGACTAGGGTCGGCTAGCAGCACAAATACTAAATACTATAAAGTGTGGTGACCTGCACATTTGTATGGCTTGAATCGTTTAAAAGTTGATAAGAAGTATAAAATGATATTACTCAAATAATCAAATTAATTAATATTTAAGACACTATATATTTATCTTCTGTAGGCATTTAAAAAAAGAAACCATCTTTTATAAGCTAATTAGTTTTTAAGATATAATATATTCTATTTCTCTTTAAGCGGATGCGCATAGTGAGTGTATATTTGATGATTAAAAATTAAATGAAAATATAACTTTGTGAATCCTAGATTTAATGTCCTATCGCACCTTCAACTTAGACACTTTGCAATATTCTTCATTATTTTCTGAATTGAAAGCTAAAGTTCATATTTAAATCTAACCAAATGATGATACGTGATTGATAAATTTATTCAATTTGAGAATAATATGATAGTGTTAGAAAGTTTTTTAAATCCTCCAATTATACATTGATTTCTTTATATCTTAATTGTTGTCCATTTTAACTTACTCTATTGAATTTTATTTTTCATAGCTCTATAACTCTCCCATACCTCTGTAAACCCCTTTTATTTCTATAATATTCTTATTATATTATATTTCTAGCCAGTAGGTTCTTCTATGTGCCTAAACTTTTTCCACTAAGATATGATCTTATTACACATTAATGACTCTCATTTTTATGTTGATTGATCTAATTTTTATTGTTGCTCTCATTATTAGAGTTTAATTAACTTGGTGCTTTGGCTTCACACTAATTATGGCTACCACTTAACCTAATCTTGTGAAGAGAGTAGTTACCAAATATTTTTTGAACTAATATAATATACCAAAATTATAGTTCGTTTTGTCTATTTTACCACCTAGCTGAAAAAGGCAAAATAGATCCATCTGGCATGCCCGAACCTGCGGTGGACTGGCACCTAGATAGCTGAAGGCAGACATGTATGACAGATTTGTCCGTACATATTCATTACTGTAATTTGATTAGGACATTGTGTCCGCTAATATCAGAGAGTGGAATCCGGAACAACCCTCAACCGAATCAGAAGTACGAGTAGATGTATTAATCTTATTTTTAAATTGTATTTTTATTCGGTCACTTTGATTAGGATTTTTCTTTTTCTCTTAGTTTCTAGTCTATGAGAGTAAACATGGTGATTTTTTATTACTAGGATGGCCCACAGAATTATAAGATTAGCACCGAAACAAAATTATATTATGATAAATTTTATCAACATTTCTTCCACATGGAATTAATATACCTAAAAATTAAATTTTGAAATTTAACTTCAACAAAACACCAAAACATATTTTGAATGTAAAGCTGAGAAACCTTTTTCATAATGAAAATAAAAAAGGCTTGACAAGTCAGAGTATACTCAAAAACTAGGAAAACAACCGGAGAGCCGATCGGCTTATACATAGAGACCGATTGATATAGAAAAAAGCCGATCGAATAGATGATAATGGATTTAATTTATTTAAAAATAAAAGATTATTCAGATGAGATCGAATTTAAGAAAAAGCCGCTAAAGCCACAGTAGTGTAATTATATCCTTATTGAATATATCTTATAAAATAGACATGTTTATTTAGTTTTGTTAACTTCTTAGAGAAAGGTTTTTTATTAGAAATTTTATTAACTAGTTTTCTTTTTTATTAAGAAATAATGTGCGGAGGTTATATGTAACTATATCAGACTCTTATAACACAAAGATATAAATATAGACCTCCAAAACCATCATAAATCACTTGGTGCATTGTTAACCTATTTTATCTAGTTTTTTAATGACGGGTTCTAGCTCTTGACGCGAGGCTGTATCGGTTAAGTCTGATCTCGTCCCTTTGGGAGATCAGAGCTCGCTCTACTATTCATTGCGTACTACGTTTGGAGTGTTATCAGCTCTACAGCCAATGAGTCCTTTACTTTATTTCTTGCTATTCACCTATACCATCATCGACTTTCTAGTCGATGTATGAGTACTACAGTTGTTATTGGTAACTAGCCGATAGCAGGGGTGTATCAGATTCACATTCGATGGTTATCCTAACCCTATTAGCAACCAGCTGATAGCAAGAGTTCGTATCGGCCTATTGGCTGATTGGCTATATGATCTAACTCTATCTATCTTTCTTATCAATTAAAAGTTAAATTGACTGGTACGCCCGTAACTATAACAACTAGATGAAGACATCGATGAGCCAAAGGGCTTGCACTGTAACTAAGCAGATCTCCTAGGCCTTTGTGTGTCCACGTGCGTTCACATTAGAGCTCCATCAGCTTAAGCTCACTTGTTGTCCTGACGCACACCTCTGACTAGTCCGATCTTCCCCACACATGCATGAACATATTTTCTGACACGCTCGGTAAGACTCAAATTTCAATATGTTTGAAGAAGTGGATGTCAAGGTGCGTTAGTTCGATAAAGAAGTAGATGAAGATATTATTATTTTGGTCACATTAGAAGATTTGATAGATACATAGAGGCAGCAGGTTGAGCAATATGTGAAAGATTTTGAGAAGTTGTGCTTACAATCTTTTAGCATGACGCAAGAAGAACCGATCCAAAAGAATTTATTCCCAAGATCAACTTTGATCGGTGAAACAACTCAACCTACATCTTTAAGTCCATAGAAATCCATCCAAGAATTAGTTGATGAAACTATACATCATGTGCTGATCAATCAATCTAAAGGGTTGACAAGTAGGATGAATTCATTAATCAAGAGCCACTAGTTTATACATCGGTAGATATTAGTCCATAGATGATGATGTTCAATTGGTCCAATGGATCTGTTCAACTTAAGGGGCAACATGATGAAGACGATGAGTCGACTGCAAAGATATCTAAAGTGATGAATGAACAATTTGTTTTGAAACCAAAGGAGAATTTCATGTATCGGCCTCCATATCCTGAGTAGTTTGATAAAGTGCCGTTACCACGTCGATACAAGATGCCAGATTTCTCTAAATTTTTAAGGCAAGACAACATGTCAATAGTTGAACACGTATGCTGATTCTTGGCTTAGTGCGGACAAGCATCAGCAAAAGAAGCTCTAAGAGTTAGATTGTTTCTATTGTCACTACCCGTATCGACTTTTAATTGGTTTTTCATCATTGCCACCAAGTTCAATTAGAGTATGAGCCGATTTAGAAGAACAATTTCATAAACATTTCTTTGCGGAGATCCACGAGATGTGGCTCACAGATTTAATATCGGTGAAGCAAAAGAATAAGGAATCGATTTTGGAGTATATTCAAAGATTCCGCAATATACGAAACCGATGCTATAGCTTGAACTTAAGCGATGAACAGTTAGTAAGGCACATCAGAAGAAAGTTTTTCTCTCAAGAGTTTGATAACTTAGACATTTGATACGGACCATATTGGCTCATGAAAGTTGATTGCAAGAAGCATGGGAGAAGATTCCAAAGTTGTAGGAGGCCGAGGAAAATAATTTCAAAGCATGAGTCCTCATACTTTAGAATTTGGGGTATGTATTAACAACAAAATTTGGTAAACCCCACAGACAAGATCGGAGAGCCAATCAGCTTATGGAAAGAAGCCAATTGATACAGGAAAAAAGCCGATCGAACGGATGAGGATGGATTCAGTTCAATTAAGATAGAAGATTATACAGATGAGACTAGATTTGAGGAAGAGCCGCTGAAGCCACGACAGGATAATTGTATCTTTATAAAATATATCTTATAAGATGAGTAAGTTTAGTTAGTTTTGTTAAGTTCTTAGATAAAATTTTCTTTTTTGAGTAGGAAAGAACGTCCGAAGGTTATTTGTAACCATATTGGACTTTTGTAACCTTAGGATATAAATATAGACTCTCCAAAACCATGTAAAATATCCATCACAAATCAATTCAATCTCGGCTCATCGCCACCCTAGTTTATCTAGGTTTTTATTGGCGAGTTCTCGCTCTTGACTCAGGGCTGCATCGGTTAAGTCCGATCTCAAGCGAAGGGGTAATTCTTGCCATTATCCTAGTATATTCGCTCTATCTAAGACTACATCGGTTAAGTCCGATCGGATATACCACATTATACTCATGTGGGTTGTATCGGCTTATCGTGCTCTTCTGCTGCCATCAGTTTCGTGCTGCATCGGTTAGGTCCGACCTACTAGACTGCTAATTACAGATTGAGCCTTAAGCCGATAGCTTTTTACGTAACGTTTCATCGGAGTGGCTAGCCGATGAGATCCATACACTGCGACTCACACCTAATGTATCGATTTCTCAGCTGATATACATATATCTTGCCTAGCGATTATTTTCTAGCAATTGATCTGGTTCTGTTAGATCTAGCATTGAGACCTAATAGGTTTCGTTCTCCCATCGGCCCAGCTAGCCGATGAGTTTACTTATAGGTATGCATCGGACCCGCAGTTGATAGCAGCTGATGGGTTCACCCGGTCCCTCTGTTGTTATGTTCGATCTATCTCCCGCTGTTGCGATGCCATTAGCCTCAGCCTTATACTATCTCAATTCGGTCCAATCTATCAATGCTAGATCTAACGGTACCGTCATTGGTGGTCCTTATTATTAATCGCGTACTCTATTCGAAGAGTAATCGGCTCTACAGTCGATAAGTCCTTTATTTTATTCCTCACCGATCGCCTATGCTATCATCGGCTTTCTAGCCGATGTATAAGCACTACAATTGCTATCGGTAACCAGCCGATAGTAGGAGTGCATCATACTCACAGCCAATGGTTATCCTAACCCTATCAGTAACCAGCCGATAGCAGGAGTCCGTATAGGTCTATTGGTCGATTGGTTCTACGATTTAACTCTATCTATCTTTCTTATCAATTAGAGGTCAAATTGACAGGTACGTCCACAACTCTATCAACTCGACAAAGACATCAACGAATCGAAGGACCTGTGTTAAAGCTAAATAGATCTCCTAGGCCTTCACGTGTTTGCACGCGTCCACATCGGACCTCTATTGGTTCACACTGGCTCGCTCTCTCGGCGCGCACCTCTAACTGATCCGATCTTTCCCGCATGCGCGAACATTACCTCAATAAAATCTCTCATATCAGCAAAAATCTAGAAAATTTAGATAACACAAAGCCTACTTCACACATTTCATTCTCATTGAGGGTTAGGTAAAGTGTTCAACAAAACTTGCTTTACTAACTTTAATCTTGGCTTAGGTAAATTCATAATTTGACCACATAAAATGACAGCTACAAAACATTATCACAGTTGTAAACTGCAGTGAACACTATTACTATGCCACTTTTACATTTTTACCATGGTAAAATCCTAGCCCATCTAGCCTTGAATTCTGGCACAGTCAAAGACCATACTTTTAATTACTCCCGATAAATTTGATTCACCCAAAAGCCTTTTTGCAAGTAGATGAAAATCGTAGTGGAAAATAGCTAGATGCAACTATCCAACTCTTTTCTCTCTCTGCCATGTAAGGCCCAGGCCCTGTGGGACCCACCTATCAGCCAGAGACACCCGGGAACGAGCTCAAATTCTCTGGCGCCGATGAAGTCCACCACCGCCTCCGCTTGTCTCGGGCAAGCTTTGCCGCAACATAACCATGTGAACACGATCAATCATCGATGATTCTTTCTAATGCAGGTCTAGTTCGCGGCGTCACCGCGGTTCGCGCTGCCGGCTTCCGTGGGCGCAGCAGCCGCACAGATCGCGTTCCCGCTGCTCAGTGGAGATCCGGCCGAGCCTTGCTCAGCATCATCATCATCACTCCACACCGGTCGAGCATTCCTAGCACTCGAAGCTAAAACGCCGTGGACCGGGAGATCGACGTCATCTTCCTCCTCTCCTGCCGCCGATCCCTTTTTAGATTCCAGCCGCCGTCCGATTCCTCATGCGTGAACCGACCTAGAAGACCCCCTAACCTTGCGCGCACCTTTTTTTCCAGCTCGTTGGCCGTAGCTTGCCTTCGTCGTCCGTGTGAAGCTGCTGTCGCCGCCCAGCCGATCCCGGCGAAACCACCACCGTCCCAGGCTCGCCAAGCCCGCGCAAAGTTCGTTGAGCACCCTAGAGGCCCTAGAGTTCTTGTGCACGCATCTCTGTGACCTAGATCGAACTAGAGCTCGGCATGCAAATGCATGCCGAAGGACCCCGCCACCAGCGCCGTCGAGGCCGTCGATTCCAGCCACCACGTCGGGCGATTCGACTACTGCTAGCTTCGCAAGGAGCCGCTCTACATTTCCTCTTTCGGCCGCGCCACGTGAAACCGTTTTCCGCCGGCGGCGCCGCGAACGTTGTCGGCGCCGTTTGCTGGTGCCAGCCTTGCGCCGTGCGGCTCACATGTGGGGCCAACACGATTAAGCGCCAGGACCTAGCTTAGTAGAATTTTAACACTTGTAAAACTTCTTAGACTGACATGTAGATTCAGGAATCTAGATGTAAATATACGGAAAATAGAGTAGTACTCTTCGAAAATTCTGCCAACACGTGCTACGTCGTGTTGATTTCCCGAAAGCCTAGGAGAACATAAGGAAATTAGTTAAAGCAATTTCTGTTAAACTGAAAAATGTGTAGAAATTTCATTTTAGCTCCAAATGAGTTAAACTACAATTTGTTATAATCATAAAATTATTAACTTTATTTTTGTGAACTAGGATCAGGAAGAACTAGAACACAAAACACCTCTAAGTTTATCTAACATGTAAATACTTAAAATTAGTGTAAAAACTTATAAAATTCATAAAGGATTGGTTACAACTCAAAATGAAATGATTATGTACATGTTAGACTCATGATTTTATAATCTTCACACATACAGTATGTCAGAGATCAGGCTTTTCTAGCAAAAGATAGACGGAACCCTTTTGTGAGTTCGGTTTAGGGAGCATGAGTGCTACATCAAAAATGTTGCTATAGTGATAGTAAATATGGCGAAAGAAATTATATAGTTTTGGGCCATGCAAAGATGTAATATCCTACTTCTATTGTGCTCTTCTATTTTCTTGGTAGATGAACTTTGTTATTGGGGTTGTATGCTAGGTAGATTTCTAGGTCCGAAATCCAATTCTAGAGGATTTGGTTCTTCTTTTATAGTAAATGAAGAAATACCATAGTGGTTGTACATTGGAGGCTAGACCCAAGTACACACGGGATAGATAGGAAGTCTTGTTACTTCATGTGGAGTGGGTCCAATCGTCGGGCTCTAATAGGGCCCATCATGACCAGCTTAGAAAAAACCATGTCGTCATGCCATGTATCCTTTGTGGATGTAAGAAGCTTAAGATAGAAGTTTAGACTCCTACTGCTGGCAGCAGGGCCCGCTCGTTAATGATACATGGTAGAGTGTGCGAAAAAGTGGTGGCCCTGTCAGATGGCATGGTAGTCAACCACACTATCTTATAGCCCACACCTCGTCCTTCGTAAGGGTGATGATGGCGTACGCGATGGATGTGCAAGCTCGTCTCGTTGCCCAAGTGCACATCAGGTAGGTTTAATTCCCGTCTTATTTAATGCAAAACTTATGCATGAATGGACAAAGTAGCCCACTACGTCTCATTGCAATAAATAAGCGACCAGTGCCTCGAGTTGGTCAGAGTGGCCATGATTGGGGGTGGGGTACCCCGAGCTTAGCCCCCTAGGGAGGAGGAAGCTTGGGCCCTTGTTCTACTTCTTTCAAGCGCATATCTATTATAGTGTTGGAGTCAATTACTATTTGGGTGGATCACTTGGCCTGATGACATGAATCTTGGCATCCCGAGCAGTCAATGGTGGGAACTCTGCTTCCCACTTTATCAACACAGTATAAGAAACATCTCTAAAATTTGGTGAAACAAATAAATACTATAATGTGGCCTACAACTTATAAAATTCATAGTAAATTCATGCTAGCTCTAAAAATGATGAACTCAAATTTTATAAACTTAGGGAATCATTCCCTTTGTTATTGTAAACTAAAATTTAACAATACATGAACAAAAACTGCATCTAAATTTGAATACAGCCTAAGTAACGTATTTTTTATAGAACTTGTAAAATTCATATATCATAAATGCAAAGTGATAAAATATAATTTTTCCACCTAAATTCATTTTAGGTCAATACCAAGCTACTGAGAAGAAATCATCCATACTAGAGCATTTTGGATTTTTTGTGTTATTTGGGTGTTTATTCAATTTGTACATTATATAATATAATTATATAGATTGCGAATCTGTTGAAGGTGGAGTGGAATTGATGTTGCTAATTAGATTAGGGACTTCTACATGTGAGGCAAGTGCTATTTCCTTTGAACATATTGAAATCTATGATTTTTGGGCAAAATGTTTTGTTTGCAACCTTGCATGCATTAATTGTATAGAACTTTATGTAAATGTGGGATAATGGTACATATGATCCAATTGCTGCATTATCCTTCTTTGAAACTTGTTTTCACCCCTAATTGTAACCATAGAAATGGTTAGAATACATTGCTCGTGCTCAATTGGGTTAAACTATGCTCTATTATGTGACATATACTTAGCCATGCCTTGTGAAATAGTTATGGATCAATTACTTATGATAATTTTAATCATTTTAAATTTCTAGATAGATGTGATTTTTATATTTAATTGTGAACTAAAATGATGGAAAATACGATTTCTGACTTGGATGGCAAGTGGTGCACATATAGTGGTAGTTGTGTACTAATAGGGGGAGTGTTCGCGTGAGTAAATTAAGAACCAAACTCTATGTCACCTATTATCGTTTACCACACATCCACATGTGTTAATATGGGATGATCTTGGCTTATTAAGTTGTGTACATGTCTAACCTTGTATTGGGAGGTGGTTGTAGTATGAACCAGTCTAGGTGATGGTTTATAGGAGTTACATATGTAAATTATTAGACGAGGTTGTTGTTCCACGATATATATGATGATGATTATGATTATGTTAATTATATTCTATTGGACATATTACTGTGAGGGGCTTATTTGTTAACTCTCACAGCATGGGGGTTTGACCATGTCTAGTACAATGGTGAGTGCCTCACGGGTTGTTTTCTCACGACGTTGGGTTGGTAAGATAACCACCCCGACGACACTATGATATATGACTAGTGTGGATTCCTACTCATCATGCTCATGTAAGGTTAGATAGTAGATAATGTAACAGCCTTGTTGTGATCTCTAGACCACATTCAATATGTAGAGTGTGGTGGTACCAATAGATACCAGACAAACTAGGGTGATTCATATCATCTGATTAAAGCTGTACGAACTCTATACAAGCAAAACTAATCAATTTGCTATGCTCGTGGTCATGAGTGGCATAGTGAAGTGCCATGAGTATAGATTTATGTTTTATAAATGCATTTAAAACTTGAATTTGAAAGGATGATGATTTTCAAAAAATGAAAGTTGCATTCTTAACTTGATCGGGGAGGGTAGTAAGCATGCTATGTACTGACTTGCTATATTATATGATAATGCCATGCCATGTTACACATGCTCTACATTTGCAAATGTTTCTTTAAACACCATTGCAAAATGTTTGTGAACTAAAAACTAGCTTTATGCAAACTTGAGACCACAAGTAGCCCTTCTATGATTTATTTGTATTGCCTTGCTAGTACATTAACCTGTACTAACACTTATTTCTTCTGTGTGGTATTGGTTTAGGTTATATTGCAAGTAAAGTTGATGCGTATTTTGAGTGATGTGGGAAGTTGTTCCTTCTTTAGGATTTGGTTCAACCTAGGGGCCTACCCATAGTCAATATGGCTATGTGGTAAGGGTAGACAGACTTCCGCTGAAGTTCTAATTATTTGGTCGATCGGTCATATACTTATATAAGTTGCTTATATGTCTTTAGTTGTTCTTAAGTTATCTTTTATGCATAATTTTTCATTTTGATAATTTGGCTTACGAAAGTGTGAGGTTAGCAACTTCCTGGGGCTAGCCGAGCATGAGTAAGGGTTTTGAGCATTTGAAATAATCGTGGAATTTAGTATTGTAAATTGAGTCCTCTGAGATGTGTATCGTGTTTGGTCACCACCTTCGTGTGTGTTGGAGATCAGGCTCCTCTAGCGGAGGATTGATGGACCCCTCCCCTTTGTGAGTTTAGCCCAGGGAGCATAGTTGCTAGATCAAATAGTTGCTGCGGTAGTAAATGTGGCTAAAGAAATTACATAGGTTTGGACTACGTAGAGGCTTAATAGCCTACTCCCATTGTGTTCTTCTTTTTTGCTTTGAGCAGATGAACTTGGTTACAGGGCTTGTATGCTTGCTAGATTCCTGGTTTTGAAACCCTCCTCTAAGAGGTCTTGGTTCTCCTCTTATAGTGAAAGTGGGAATACCATAGTAGCCAATCACTAGTAAATGAATCTCGGCTTACAGAGATTAGGTATGGGAAGTCTTGTTACTTCCTGTCAAGTAGGCTTGGTCATTGGGCCTTGGTGGGGCTCTCTTCGGTGCCAGCTTAAGACGATGCCATGCCGCTCTGCCACGTACCCTTCATGGCTATGAGAATCTTGAGATTAAAGCTTGGTCTCTTTTGGCTAGCAGCAGGGCTCGCTCATCAACCACACGAGGTGAAGCATGCAAACAAGTGGTGGATCCTATCGAGTAGCATGGTAGTCAACCATACTGTTTGATAGCCCACACATGCCTCTTTGTAGGGGTGATGGTGGCGCACACGACGGAAAAGAAGGCACCATCCCGTCACTCAGACACATGCCGGGTAGGTTTAAGTCCTATCACATTTAATACAAAGCTTGCGCATGAATGAACACAGCAGCCCACTACATCTCGTCGCATTAAATGTGTGGCTAGTGCCCTGAGCTGCTCGAAGTGGCCAAGCTCGAAGGCAGGGGCATCTAGAGCTCAAACCCTCGGGGAGGGGAGCTCGGGCCCCTACTCAGGTCCTTTTTTTTAGGCATGAATCTGCTATAGTCTTGAAATTGATTAAAGTTTAGGTGGGCTACCCCACCTGATAGCGTGGCACTTAGCGCCGTGAGCAGCCAATGATAGGGACCATGGTTCTCACTTTATCGATAATATGGTTTAACGGGCATATCTTGGAAAAGTATAGAATATCTCTCGTGCTAACTATTCAGCACCATGGTTATTATATTGAAAGGTATTGACAACGGTTATGAACGCACTAAGGATGAGTGGTTATTTATTCATGTATAAATCCCACTCATCCAAATATGTGTGGTGATCGTGTTGGACACTAGACAGTATAATACTCAGGGTGCTTGACATGGCATCTTATCGTATCATATTGCATACATATAGCATATCTCTGATAGCTTATAAATCAGTGATACGTTATTATTGAGGGAAATTAATAAATAAAGTAACTAACTATAATAATTTTTCCTACTCTTACTTCTTTAAAATTTAAGGATTTTATTAAAAAATAGTATTTTTATAGTTTTTAAGAAGCCAACATCAGCCACCACCCTTCAGCTTGTTAATATGTTGTCCACCCTCTTCATTGTTATTGCTGTCCCTTGGTTCGCCCTCTTGACATCAATGTCACTTCCCTACGTGCCTTTCTATTAACTAATCACTGCTGTTATTATTAGAAACTTTATAAATCGAACCTTATCATCATCAGGTTCATAGTTTTTAGAACTGTAGCTGCCACCTTACTCCTGTGTCTCCCCTCGGCTCACTCTCATGTGGCAACCCGCTGTCTCCCTATTTCTTCGATCCACTTATCTGTCTGCTCCACCATCTTTTTTTTTTTGTTATTGACACATTATATATAATCATTATCATGATTCATTAGAAGTCCGTTAACAGTTGCTGTCACTGTTACCCTGGTGCTATCCTCGTCACTCCTAAAGTTTCTGGTATTCATCACTTTCTAAAACCAGATGCAACTTTTTTATTTGACAATGTTGCTATCAAAATGGAACCCAACGAATAATCCTAAAATGGTGTTTTCTTTTCGTAGCAAATACTTAATATAGTTAAATTTGCCCGGTCTCAATACTTATTGGTTCTGCTAGTCTTTTTTTTTTTTGCCGTATGCGGCATTGCTGGCTAGAGCAGGAAGAGTGGCAAGCAGGGAATTGATTATAATTATTATTTTATAGAGGGATTGATAGCTTCTATGAAAAAAAAATCAAAACTTACCGTGATTTATTAAAAGTGCTGTTGTTGCCACCGCCACCCTTGCCATACTTGTTTGCCGCCCTTTGGGTCCACTCCTATTATTCATCACTTTCTAAAGTTGGAAAGAACTTTTTTAATTGACAATCTAGTGTTGGTAACCAAAATAACCCTAGCCAATTAGTCTCAACGGCTAAAATATATATTAGATCTGTGATCTAACGGTATAGAATTTTCTTTTCTTTGATTAATATGCTAATTTCTAGGCCTCTAGAACTGTGCTATGTTTATAATATAATAGACACATAGATAGATTTTTTTATTTTCAATTATATAGGTAGATAGACAATTTTTTAAATTATAGTTAATCTCGTGTTTAGTTTTAGACGAGCACTTCTCTCAATATTTCTTAATGTTTATTTTGAATTTTAGTTATTTATAAATTGTATTTTGCTATGGACTTCATTTTTTTCATTTTCTTATAATTTTGGATATCTTACTTTTGAATATTTAAAGATTGTATTTTCTACTTTTTTTTCTTGGTATGTCGTATTTACTTATTTTATTTTTATAATATTTTTATTTACAATTTTAATGATTTTTAAAGTTTATTTGGAATTAGTAGTAAAATTAAAATTTGGAATTTATTTTATTTTTTCGAATTTTAATTAATCTTATTTTTGGATATTTATATATTATATTTTGTCATGGACTCTTATTCTTTATTATTTAATTTTTTATTATATTTTTTGGTGTGAATTTTAATGTTGCTTTAAATTTTATTTGGAATTTATATTAATAATCTAATTTTAGAATTTATTATTTTTTGTATTCTGAATTGTAATTAATCTCATGTTGTGTTTAGACTCTTCTTTTGGATATTCATATATTATATTTTATATTACTCTTCTTGATATGTAGTCTTTATTTATTATATTTTTGTTTCAAATAATGATCTTTTATAAGTTTATTTGGAATTCATATTAAAATTCTTAGTTCAGAATTTATTTTATTTTTTTATTATGAATTTTAATTAATCTCATGTTGTATTCTCTTCTTTCAATATTTCTTTTTTATTATGAATTTCAGTTATTTTTCTTTTTCTTCTATTATGTAGGAATCTCTAGTCTTTATAGTAAACGTGTGCGTCCTTTCACAGCTCTGTTAATAATATAATATATAGATTTAAACTTATACAAATTTAAATTTTGATATTTTTTTGCTGGCAACCTGGAAAAATTTTAAATGTTGAACCGGTAAAATCCAAATATCCAACCATCCGCTGGTTACCGGTAATTCCCGGACAAATCAATACCCAGTGCCAAGAAAGTAGCAGCCATCTCTATATTTAGACCGCGAGGCTCGAATTGTTCTAGGAACGAACGCGCAAGGGCAGATCGGGCCTGTTGGCTGTTTTAGCATGGGCAGTACAAAACTGCACATGAACCTCCATAATTTAAATTGTTAACCAGTTTAAGTACTCCAAAAAAAAGGTGGTGTTGCAAATTTCACAACTTGAAACACATGGTTTTCTTTCTTCCTTTTTTTTTTTTGCTTCATGAGGATATCAAGCCTTACCGCAATTCATATAATAAAACTGTTTCTGTTCATACAATCCCTGACAAGGAAACAGATAAGCAGTAACACAAATCAAAGAACCTTGCGATACTCATGCTACGGATTGGGAACGATCGCTCACACCATTTTACATGCAAGTTAACATATTTAGCAACGAATATAGAATCACAACAATCGCTCTCTTATATCTTGGACACAAGTCACCAAGCTCACAGTTAAATGATGCCAATAATGCCAGCGTGGTAATATAATCAGGCCTACGGTTTTGCCGGAAGACCATAAATTCATTCACGGGTTAACATCTACGACCGCAGTCTTCACATCAAACCTTCCTGACCTGAATATTATGGGTGGACTGCGACTGCCAGATAGGTTGCCTGCCACTTTGAACAAGTGCAACCTCCTCGCCTTCCTTCACCATACCATGTTTCTATGGAATGTAGCATCATATTAGGGAAAAATATACAATGGAAACCCTAACTTAGATAAAAAAACTTGTGTAAACCACAATCAAAAAGTCATCTAAAATCATTAAAAAAATCTAACATGTAGATGATGAATAGCAATGTAAAAAATTTTGTCCAAATTCGACTTCTTTTGTGAGATAAAAAATAACAAATTTAAATCCATTGAAATTTGTCATTTTTATATCTCAAAAACGAAATTGAATTTGGATAAGATTTTTTACATGGTTATTCATCATCTTATCTACATGTGGGATTTCTTGTGTGGTTTTAGATGACTTTTTAGTCCTGTTTGCACAAGTTTTCACCTAGGTTGATTTTCCATCATATATTTACCCTCATATCAGATGGCCTATTCTGGTGGGTATCGTATGTGGAATAGTGGATATTGGGGAATGGCTGTTTTATCCGTCTCTATTTTCAGCAAAAATTGCTTTCAGTGGCTATATTGAAAATAACAATTTTCTGTATTTGACCTGACAAATAAACGGTACGAATATGACATGCACAGCAAGACCGTTATTTTGGTCATTTCAATGTTTTTTTTCTAGTTCTATACTTATTTTTCTGGAAAATAACCATGCTTGTTGGTTTGTTGGCTCAAACATTTAGACTTGCCTCGATTATGGTGTAAAGATTTTTTTAATCTTTTTCACACGTGAATAGCAGAGTCCCCTATGGTGCAAATTATCTCACTAGAGAGAAGGCATAATACTATAATATAAAGATTTAGTTGGCCTTTAATGATCATTGATCATGCCTAAAATATCGACATGCTTTTTAACATTGACCTATTTCCCAGTTTACAGGCAGTATAATACTATAATGTAAATATTTGGTTGGCCTTTAAAAATCATTGATCATGCCTAAAATATTGGCATGCTTTTCAACATCGGCCTATTTCCCAGTTTACAGGCAAACTGTAGTAAAGTTCAATTCTGAGCTCAGGTGGTGTCAGGACATTTTCCTGACAAACTGGTTTAACTATGCCTATTAAAGTGATGTAGAGAAAACCAGAAGGAATAGAATATATTAGAAATTACCAGCAAGTATGACAAAGCGTCACCAAATGTCTTCTCAGCGTCATCAGAAAATTCCATCTGAACTGGACATACACCTTGGTACAAAGCCAATCGTTGTCTAACTCTCTCCCTACAAAGATACCACCAACACTAATTAGGTGCTTGAAGATACCAGATTATAAAGGAAATATGAACAAGAGAAACACCATACTTTTAGAAAGCCAAACATTTCAGATCAATTGTCTGTTATAACGTCAGAAGTATATATTGTAATTATATTATCTAAACCCGGTTGTCATTGATCACTTCCTCATAGGAAATACTATCAGCTGATATTTAACCAACTACTACTAATGTATCAGGAGGACATTCCAGATAAAGCCAATGGCTGGTAAATTAAAAAGGCCTTCCATCTTGAGTTCATTTTGCTCCTAGACTAAAGCAAACCTATGCTAACGAAACCCTGAGGTATCCATGTAGACATGTACCATAACAGTTTTTTCTTTCCTACGATGCAGGTCACAAAATTACATCTATGATTCGATACAAATGGATAGATGAGTTTCTCGCTACATATAGCCCATGGGCACATGTTAATGAGCATAATTTCTTCATGGTTCTCAGAGGTTATCAAGGCAGCTGATGCCAAGGTCCTACCTCTAGTCATTAATATATGACGTTTTGGACAAGTAAATGAACTATCTTTTGCCTAAAGTTGTTTGTTCTAACGACAAATATTAAAGACCATAGGGAGTAGTAAAGATGGATTGGGAATTTGGATGTTCTAAATTGAAAGCCATAACATAATCAGACAAAAAAGTGCACATAATTTGATGTTTTATTGTTGATTCAAGATTATACAACTAGAAACAACAGGGGTTTATCATCTTGGTGGCAATAAGTATCACAACGAAAAAATACAAATCTTACTGGTCTGTAAAGGCAAAAATAGTGCCAGAAGGGCGGTAATGACTAAGTAGGATAGCCATAAATCCTGTCCTGGTGAAAACCACAATTGATGTTCCAAGAGTGTTGGACATCATTGTTGAATGGTACGCAAACATTTCACTCATGTGATTCTACAGAAAGAAATGCAATTAGAAAAGGGAAAATAAATAAGGAAAAGGCACAAGGGTATATGGCAGTTCAGAGTTCAGACCTTGAACACCTGACCAAGGTTAGCCGGTGTTTCCCCACCAGAAATAGTGGCTTCAGTTCTCAGAGCAACAGAATGCATGACCTTAACAGCTTTCAAAGGAAACCTGCCAGGAATCAAACCATAAGCTTGCAATGTATCTCTAAGTTGAACACAAATTACAATATTTGCAAGCATATGCTACAGAAACTACAAGTGCACCAAACTTGCAAGTAATAATACCAATTAAAAATTTTATCAATTCATGTAATGAATTTCACAGAGTATAGAGTGGCAAAAATTGAAATAAAGTCCCATAATATATTATGTACATAATTGATATGGCATCAAACCAGGTGTTACTAGTAACTCCACTACCATGAGTCCATAACACCATTCCAAAGGGCAAACTTAGATGGAACTATGGAAGCCAAATCAACATGATGCTAAGAGCTCAATGTTGAAATATTATAAATATTTACTTTCGTGAGAAATATAAGTAAATCAAAAGGCACCAGAATTTCATGATGGTATTCTACTGGACATATACCATATGTTCTAACAAATCCAAAAACTTCCAAAAGAATGCAATTGCAAAAAACAACATGATATTGTATGGCAAAGTATGACTGAATAAAAAATTAAAAAACAGCCTGCTTTCGTGAAAAAATAGTTATATTTTGATTATGTGAGTGATCATCTATGCATAAAAAAATTAAAAAACAGCCTGCTTTAGTGAAAAATAGTTATATTTTGATTATGTGAGTGATCATCTATGCATAAGAAAAGGATAGCACATACTTTCCGTGTGCAGTTTCCCCAGAAAGCATAATGCCATCAGAACCTTCTCGAACAGCTATAGCAATGTCTGAAACTTCTGCTCGGGTTGGAGTTGGATGAACAATCATGCTTTCTAGCATATTAGTGGCAACAATAACAGCTTTTCCCATGCTCCTGCACATTCTAATAATTTCTTCCTGCATGAAGACACAGAAAATTTTAAGAACTTTGTTTGTATGTTAATGCCTTCCAGCATGAAGACATTCCTGGACAAAGTATAGAACTAGAAAGTACGGAAACAACAAAGTAATAGTTTTTTCAAGCCTAAGGTTGTTATGGACATGTTAGAGCAAAGGAGTGTAAGCAATATGATCAACAGCATCATACCTGCAGCAGCGGTACTTCCTCGATAGGGAGTTCAGCTCCCAAGTCACCTCTGGCAACCATAGCCTACATCATTCAACATTACATATGTCAGAACTTCACATGTTGAAATAAAAAAAAAGTTAGTACACAAAATCAGAACAAGTAAAAATGGAAGACCTATTCAAGATTTTACATACAACTCAAGACAATCTAAAGCTAAGATAATAGGTTTAACGCATCCTGCTAAACTGAAGTATAAGAAAAATCAGATTCTTTACCCCATCAGATGCTGTGATGATTGAGTGTAGGTTTGGAATGGAATCTGCACTTTCAATTTTTACAATTACATGTATATCGGTATTGGAGCCTGAGAATCAAAACAAAACACAAGATTAAGACAGTTGAATCAGTGCTGGATAATTTTTCATAATGTAAGGGATAATTATTACTTCTGAGATAATCCTTCAATTCATGCACAACTTGAGCATCTTTGACAAAAGAAACAGCATAGTAGTCAACCTGATTCTCCACGCCAAATTTAATATCATCCCAATCCTTGTCTGCAAGTTCAGAAAATGAGAATGAAACAAGAGTCTTTATAATATTCAGTGAAATGAATGTTGACTCTTACCAGTTATTGACGGCAAGGTTGCGCTCTTTCCACGAACGTTCAGGTGACGCCTGGATTTCAGTTCACCCCCATCAATAACTTCACATTTTACCGAATATTCAGTTTTGGACTTGACCAAAAATGACATCATTCCACCTAAATGGTATCAACATATTGATCAATAAAAGCACATCATGAAACTGTGTAGAGTCGAAGTTACATCAGAACACACAATCATTTCAAAGAAGAAAAGAAGAGTCCTACAAGTAGCTGATGGCCTAGAAGAAGTGTTGATCAGTTGTGCATGACTGAGCAAGAATAACTGGAAATCAAGATTAGCAGACTTCATCTAGGAAATGTTATCTGACTAAAGGAAATAATGTCAGGTAACAATGTTCCTAGAAATCACCAGTTGCAGAAAATTATGTTGTATACTGTGACACATATGCATACACATATGAAACATAATTCATGTGACTTGGCACTTGGCATTGGCAGTAGTCATAAGAATGTGCTCTAGAGAAGCAGCATAAGAATGGAAAGAAGGAAATGTAAAATGCCATTACCTCTGGAAAGAAGGAAATGATGTGTTCTTTGAAGAGCTTAGTAATTTAACCAAGAGCAGCTCACTCATGCATCTATCTACTGCTCTACATATAAGCATGTGCCAATATATGAAATCATTAATTCCAATCCTATTAGCAAAATTTTAACACTTAAACTGTTTACTGTTTTAGATAGAGTGAGTCGTTTTGCTTACACTGAATAAAATTATATGTGTCTCTATGCAAAGGAGACAAAAATAATTTAAAGATTGGAAGGAAAGGAATATCCACAAACCATCTACGAGGAGCATGTCACCCACTTCTACATCATTAACAAAGTCATCATAGTTAACACTAACACATGTCTCAGTCCCAACTCCTCTCTTAATTGTGAAAGTGAATTCCTGGCCAGTTTCCAACATTATTGGTTGAGGCAAATCTCCACTCCTAACTTCTGGTCCCTGATATGTAAAACATCATTATGATAAGAGAAACCCATCTATAGCATAAGGAAATGAAAAGGGCCGAGTCAGCCGCCAGGAAGTTTTTCCCAGTACTTGGTAAGTATTGAGAGGTATAGGTACCTTATAGTGTTAAGCAGGAGGTATATAGCTCTCAGTAGATGTATTATACATCTTGATTAACACTAGAAATGCCTCTACCTCGCAATACCTCCCAAAGAGGTAAAGACCGCCAAAAAACTCTCTATCATGAGTACATCACACTTTGTAAAAGACTAACACAAATAGAGCAGGTTCTTTGGATGATAACTGTGAACTTCCATTCATTAGATTATTAGAGTACAATAACTCAGAGAATTAATACTGACCTTCGTGTCAAGCATAATAGCAATCACATTATCCTTTGTTTGAGCATTATATTCCTTTACTAAGTCAATAACTTTCTGGTGTGATGCATGGTCCCCGTGTGACATATTAAGCCGAGCCACATTCATGCCAGCCTCAGCAAGTTTCCATATCATCTCCTTTGTGTTAGTTGAAGGACCAATGGTGCACACGATCTTTGTCTTGCGCCTCACATTTGGTTTAGACCACACACCATTGGCTGATGTTGCAAGTTGCTGAATAGCCTTGAGATGCTGGAAGTTTTCTTCTTTCTGTAAAAGAGATATTATTGCCAATAAGTTTAATAAACTTTCAAGTCATAAGGGTGCATTTTAAAAGATTACAACATTATATTCTACATAACTGGAATTTTCAGTGCACGGTAACATGCTACGGTGACAATCTGTACATAATATTCAGCTCAAACCAAACCAGAACAAAAGGAATTGAGCCTTCTTGATGGTTGGGAGTTTTCATAGCTTATAATGTGGCTTCAGAAATGACAACGTTCTTGGAATGGTTTTAACCAAACTAATCACAGAATTAGCACATTCTTGTTCGAAGTAGCCTACCCATGATGAGATATTTTTATTATGCTCAAGTAGTTTAATATTTCACAGTGATGCGAAATAAGATTAGCACATTGCAGACTCTGCAGAGGAAAGATTCCCAAAAGCACCTTTTTAGAAAACTGTTACAAGAAAAGGAATTGCAAGTACGAAGTTTTTCCTTCCTTGGAAATGGTCCTAACTCAGAATTGTGCCAGTGTCATTTTCAAAAACAGTACATCAACCCAGATCCACACAACCAGAAACTAACAAGCCAAATTAATCATGAGCTCAAAGAGAAGAGGGAAATGGCCACTTTCACTAAGAAAATTACATTTTACAACGTTCTATTTAACAAAACTAACTAATGATCAGATCAGATACGGGCCTACGAGCTCCTAAGGATGCATGAATCGTATCAAAAGCGAAAGTACACGACAACGTATTCATAGAGAAATAGTGAAGAAAATGACATTTACAGCAACTCCGCCCTCTCAATTTTTCACCGCCGCAACAACAAAAACGATACCCCAGAAGTGACAAATTCGGTTTCACCTCTGGGAATAACCCAGGCTAGCGACCTGCGAGGTACAAATCAAGAGTACAAGGAGAGAGAACCTTGACGTCCGCGTCGTCCTCGGCCGACACCGGCAGCACCTCGGCGTCGAGACGCGGGGAGCGGCTAATCACGGACGTGACGGCGGACTTGCGGCGCCCCCTCGCTGCTGCCGCGCTCCCTCCGCCCCAGCGCGGCGCGAACGACAGCCTCGCCGGGGGACGGAGCGCGTCGGCCCCAGATCCACCACCACCCAGCGGCCTCCCCACCGCCGCCGCCGCAGCCGCAGCCGCCCCTGCCGCCGCCGCAGCCGCCCCTGCCGCCGCCGCCACCTGCGCCATCCCGATGCGAAGATTTGGGAATGGAGCGGAGAGCGAAGCGAGAGCGAGAGAGAGAGAGAGAGGGAGGGACAGAGGAGGTTGGCCGAGCCGCGCGGACGTGACCCGCGTGCAGCGGGAGATGGATGGGTTTGGGTTTAAGGAGAGAAAGGCTTGTGCTGCTGGCGGCTTCGTTTGTATCGAAGGGGGGAGGGGCCCCGCCGCCAAGCTGGCTTTTGCAGAGCCAGCGTCGTGACGCTCTCCGCCCTCGCGTCGCGCCCGCGGCCTCGGAGAATCGGTCGTGGCGTGGCCGCGAATATGCGGTTGGTGTTAGGCCTCCACGATTGTGGGGGGATCCAGTCGCGAGCCGTGAATCTGTGATTCCGTGATACGGCTAGCAAATGACACGATGAAACCCCTGTAAAATACTGTGTTTTGAGCCTTGTCAGTGCGATAGGCGAGTGGAATATTTAAGTGCTAATGATTGTAATTACTGCCAAATGGGGCGTGAATCTCCTGTGTTCTGTGATGGTGACGGCTCTAGTAGATGGACTTCAAAAGTCCGCGTAAGAAACCATGTGATAGCCGGCGCAGGCAGATGGTCGTACCGAAGGCAGGAACATGTGAAACGGCCTCTCCACCCGTCTTTTAACATGTGTTTTACAGGGTGTGTGGAGATAAAAAAAAAGCCAACCACCGGTTGTCAAGTAATATAATTATAATATGTTTTTTTAAATATGGTAGCTTGCTGAGCACTGTTATAATTGTGTGGTTGACTTTCATGCCAGTTAATATAATTATATTAGATTTTCTTACCTATATATTAGGCTTGAAAACTTATAATTGGTTGACTTTCTTATTACATCGGTGTCTATATATATATACACTGTACACGATATAAAAAATAATTAATTATTCCAATTATTCATATGATATTAGAGCGGTTATAATCCGCTAAAATTTCACTATACCACACCGCCGGCGACGCCCACGCATAACGCGGCCAACGTCGTCCTTGCGCCCTGCCGATGCCGCCGTACCCCGTCAACTCCATTGCCACCCCATCGCCCTCCTCCCATCGCCGTGCATGTCACCGACTTAGTCGCTAGGCACGTCGCTGACTCTGACTCCATCGTCAGGCGCGTCGCCACCCCATCGCTGCCTCCACTTCGATCCAGTCGTCGTGCACGTCACTGACTCCGTCGCCGATTGAATTGCCGCCCCGTCCCGTCACCGCCCACGTCACTGACTCCACCATCAAAAATCGCCACCCTGTCACATCGCTGAATTCGTTGACACCGATGGCAGATGTTGTCGAAGACTACCGCGTAGAGAAAATTATGGCCGACGCCGTCGCATTGGACGAGTATGAAGCCGCCCATAAATCTCTCTGAGCATAGACCACCGCCATCGTCAACATCCATGCCCTCATCCCCATCGTGCTCGACCAGGCCGCCAACAACTACAACAAGTGGTGTGGCCTGTTCCTCATTGTTCTCGGTAAATATGGTCTCACGCCCGACATGGGTGGCAAACGGATAGCACCGTCCTGACGTGGATCTACGACACTATCTCCAACGACCTGTTGCAATCACTAATGCTGTGAGAATTCTCGCTCATAGTGCCTGGTGCTTTCTCGCAGATGAGTTCCTCGACCAAAAAGAGTTCTATGCACTCCTCCTGGAGACACAATTTCACAACCTCCGTCAAGGCTCCCTAACCATCACTGACTACTGTCGCCACCTTGAGTCGATGGCCACCTCCCTCGCCAAGTTCGGTGACCCGATCGGTGACCAGGAGATGGTTCTCACACTCCTCCGTAGCCTAAACGACCAGTTCCGCCATATAGTGTCTATCCTCAAGATGCATCGCCCGTTCTCGACCTTTATGAAGGCTCAGACGCATCTCCTGCTAGAGGAGATAAAGATCGAGGTCCGGCCACCATTGCCGCCCTCTGCTCTCGTTGCCGTAGCACCTTGACCGACAGCGCACGGGACTGCAGCACCTCCATGCCTAAGGAAGCTTCCACTTGCCCCCGGGCGACCTTCTGGTATCTCGTTCGTGCCCAACCCTAGCACTGGTCGACAGTGCAAAGGCTGTCGGCATGCCTGTGGTGGTCGTGGTGGCCTCCCTGCACCCACTGGTGGCGTGCCACCAGGTCTGTACCCATCCTTCGCGCATCCGTGGGTGGGTACAGTCCAGATAGGGCCGTATGACCGGTCTGGCCACCCTCCGACAACTCCTCTAACTTTCACCGCCATGCCCCAATACGGTGGCTATCATGGTAGCGTCCCCGACGGCGACGTCTATGGCGACACCTACGGCCCTCCCTAGTACGTTTCGTACTATAGGAGAGTCTCGCCTTCATCACCTGCATTGTCTTTTTCAACCTACTAGGGACCTTTAACAACCTTCCAAGGACTCTCATCGGCCTTCTAGGCCCCCTCGGCGATGCCTTGGTTCACGCCACTCACACCCTAGAACATATCCACGGTGGTTCGTGAAATTAGGACTCATTGGCACACTCGTTCAACACCATGACGCTCAACCTATTGGCACCCTTCTCTGAATGGTATGCCGATTCAGACGCCGGTTCTCATATGACCGTGAATGTTGGTAAACTATCTACCATTTTCCCACCGTCCTTGTCTACTCCTTTATTTATCATTGTAGGTAATGGAGCGCCACTTTCTGTCACTGCCACTGTATCACATCTTTTCTTTACCACATCGTAATCTTGTTTTCTTGGTCTCTCCCAATATTATTAAGAATCCGATTTTCATTCGTTGTTTTACCACTGATAATAATTATTCCATTGAGTTGGATCCTTTTAGCCTTTCTGTAAAGGATTTACACACCAGGAACGTGATCGCTAGGTGCAATAGCTCTGGGGACCTCTACCCGTTTACCCACTCTCCACCAACACCTCCGCATTCATCGCCGCATCCACCTATCTTTGGCATCGTCATCTTGGGCACCTTGGCGTGAAGCTCTATCTAAACTTATCAATTCCGGTGTCATTTCCTGTCATAGAATGATCTTGACCATATTTGTCATACGTGACAACTTAGTCGTCATGTTCGTCTCCCGCTCAGATCATCCAACTCTATAGCTCTTCGTAATTTTGATTTAATACATTGTGATTTTTAGATATCTCCTATTGTTAGTGTGTCTGGCTACAAGTATTATCTTGTTATTCTTGATGATTGCTCACACTATATTTGGACATTTCCTCTTCGCCTTAAATCCAAGACTTTTTCTGCTATTTCTTTTTTTTCTCATATTCACACACAATTTGACACCACCATCAAGAGCGTCTAGTACGATAATGGCTGTGAATTTGACAATTTCAGGCCCACACATTTTTCCTCTCCCACGGTGTTGCACTCCGTAAGTCATGTCCATATACCTCTCAATAAAATGGGATAGTAGAACGTTCTCTTCGTACCATTAATAACATTTTACATTTCTTTTTGTTTCAGGCATGTCTCCCTTCGGTTTATTAAGTTGAGGCCCTTTAGACTACGACCTATCTTGTGAACAGGCTCCCCACTAAAACCATTGCTTTCTCGACACGATACACCTCCCTCTATTCCACCCAACCCTTCTACACCCATCTTCGAGTTTTTGGATGTATCTGCTATTCAACATATCCTCCACGACACCCAACAAACTCGCTCCTGCTTCTTCTTGTGTGTTTTTCTTAGTTACTCCTCGAAACATAAAGGCTATCGGTGTGTTGAGCTTTAGTCAAACCGCATTCTCATCTTCCGCCATGTCATTTTTGATAAATCATTTTTTTCTTTCTCTGACATGTCCACCACACCCATGGCACCTTCTACCTTGAATTTTTTGACTAATGAACATGATCTTACCACTCTATCCTCTAGAGCCCGTCTTGTGCGTGCAGGTCCTCCGCCGATCGCCCTGGCTGCTCCAGGGTCAGCGCCCCTGTATGCTATGTACAACCCTGTGCCCGTCCATAGGCCTGTTGCTGCACTTGAGCACGCCTCTGCACCACCCTCCCTAGAGCCGTGGTTGCCAAAGCCACCATCGCCTGGGTCCTTCATACTGCTTGGCACTGCTGCCCTTGTGCATCCAGCACAGGCTGCTACCAGCAGCGTCGCTGCCTTGTCCTCCACAGCGCCCATCCGTATTACCGATACCGCTGCCCCTGTTGCTACCACACAGGTTGTTGCCAGCGGCACCAACCGTATCACAGCTACTAGACCAGTCTCCATCATCCTGGTCACTAATGCGCGCTCCATGCACGCACGCGGCAAAGCTAGCATCGCTCAGCTCGTGGATCGTCTCAACCTCCACGCTGTGCCCATATCGCCCCTGTCGCGCTCTATTCGTAATGTTTTGTCAGACCCCAATTGACGCTCCGCTATGCAAGTTGAGTATGATGCACTTCTCACCAATGACACCTGGTGCCTTGTTCCTCGACCTCCTGAAGTCAATCTGGTGACCGACAAATGGATTTATTATCACAAGCTAGTTGCAGATGGTTCACTTGATCGTTACAAGGCTCTTTGGGTTCTGTGGGATTTTACACAGCGACTGAATGTTGATTATGACGAGACTTTCAGTCTAGTGGTCAAGCCAGCGATAGTTCGGGTGGTTCTGTCTTTGGCTCTATCTCACAACTGGCCTATTTATCAGTTGGATGTTAATAATGTGTTCTTACATGTCACTCTAACAGAGACGATCTACTATGTATAACCCTTTGGTTTTATCAACTCATCACGACTAGATTTTGTCAGTCTACTCAATAAGCCTCTCTATGGACTGAAGCAGGCTCCCTGTGATTATCACAACAGGTTCACCAGTTACCTCCTGTCCCTCGATTTTGTTGAGGGCAAGTAAGATGCTTCATTATTTACATATTATCGGAGATCCGACACTGCCTATTTGCTGTTGTATGTTGATGACATTGTTTTCACCGCCTCGTTAGCTGGGCTTCTTCAACACATTATTGCCGCTCTCTAGCGTGAGTTTGCTATGACACACATGGGCTAGTTTCAACACATTATTGCCACTCTCTAGTGACCTGACATTCACTCGTCCAGATATTGCCTATGCCGTCCAGCAGATTTGCCTTTATATGCATGATCCTCGCGAGCCACATCTTGTTGCTCTCAAGCAGATACTACGCTACTTACAGGGTACTCTTTCTCTTAGCTTGACTCTGTGCCGCTCTCCACCTACTGAGTTTGTTGTTTACACCGATGTTGACTAGGTTGATTGTTTTGACACTCACCGATCATTCTCTAGTTATGCAGTGTTCCTCGAGTATAATTTGATGTCCTGGTCCTCCAAGCGTTAGCAAACAGTCTCTCGATCGAGTGCAGAGGCTGAATATCGAGCTGTGCCTAATGGTTTCGCTGAAGCTACTTAACTACGCCAACTACTTATGAAGCTTCGCTACTCACCTCACCGTGCTACATTAGTCTACTGTGACAACGTTAGTGTTGTTTATCTCTTCGGCAACCCAGTCTAGCATCAGTGCACGAAGTATGTTGAGATTGATCTCTATTTTGTTCGAGAACGGGTCATCCTGGTCACGTTTAGATACTTCATATCCCACCACATTTTAGTATGTCGACGTCTTTATCAAGGACTTTCCTACCTCTGTATTACAAGAGTTTCGATCCAATCTAAACATTTACCGAACTCCCGATTAGATTGCGGGAGAGTATTAGTATAATATAATTATAGTAAGTTTTTCTATAGTAGGTTACCTAATTATATAAAACGTGTGGTTGACTTTTATGTCAATATAATATAATTATAATATGTTATTTTACTAATTATTTAAAACGCTTTCATACTATCTCGGGTTTATATATACACTTATAACCAATTATTTCTGCTATGCTATGTATACGGCACGATGCACGGGTGCACGCGGTTCTGATCGGCGTTGGAATTCTAGGAAGAGTACGTGATGGTCTGCACGTTGCCCGCCGTCCTGCGCGCTCTCTCGTCGAGGGTGCAGTGGAGAGGGAGAGGCGGAGAGCTGAAGCGCGGTGGATTGAAGGCTTGAAGCAACGCGCCGCCGCCACGCGCGTTGCATGGGCTCCGGCGTGCAGATGATCACGTCGAAGGGATGGCCATTGATTTCGTCTACTTCGATAGCGATGGACGAGTCGACGGTCTGCGTGCGCAGGAGCAACCGTGTCGGTAGGTTCCGTGACATTGGCTGGTACAGTCGTAGCGAGTGCCGCGCGCGGGCCAACAACCACTCCCTTCATGTTCAGGTAGCTAGCGATGATATAGCCCTTCGCTATAACAGGCATGTTGTGTTGATACTATACTGCTCGGCCGTATGATAGATTGCGCCGACCAGATATACGCTTGATTTTTAATATACAATGTTATTGACTTATATATATATTTATTTAATTATTTATCTTATTTACAATCTTTATACAAACATATAAAAATATAATGTATTTTTAAAGAATGTTTAATGATAAAGTCACAAAGAAATAAATAATAATTACATAATTTATTTATAAGATAAATAAAAAATTAACGGTGTTATATATTAAAAATTGAAGAGAGTATATATTTAAGTAGGATGCTTTACAGTTTACAGTGTCAAAAGCTGCTAAGCTTTTGCTTGCCATGACTGTGCTTAACTGTTTGCACCGTGCTGACAGTTAAAAATGTGTCATTAAGAAATCAGAAAAATCGGCAACTTTTAGTGCAAACAAGAGTTTACTCTACTTGAGAAACATAAGTTAACACTAGTACCTATAAAAAATATATAAATTTAAGCTCAATCATCCAAGTTGATACTTCTCTTTCCCCCATTTCCCTCAATTGTACGTTCCTCCTGTCCTCCAGGAGCAGAGAAGCATTATTTCAACGTGTTTCCCTCACATTAGAGTTCGTTGGGCCATTGTATCTGCAGTTTTAGCACTTTGTAGGCACTCAAAACGTGGACAGGCTACGTAGCTTTCTTTTGGGCTGTGCTTCTGTACCCGTGATGCAATTGCCCTCCGTCCTTCTCATGTCTCACGGCCGACTTACAATTGCCAAGCTTGGATCAAACTAGCTTTCCGGAAGCGTTAAGAGGTCCAAGCACCAAACTGCTGCCAGGATGACAGAAGAACCAAATGTTATTAAAACTAAGGGAATGTTAGGAGAAACACATATCATCAATATATCTTGTATACCAAAATACATATCCAGAACCACAACCCGACTATTACCGCTGGACCAATAATAACACCATAGAGCAGAGTCTCTAAAAATGATGCATCCATAGAAATTGCAACACCAAGGACACTACCATCATCTTTCACCTAGATATTCTTGTTTAGATAGGGAGAAAATGAATACTTGATAGACCCTAAGGGGGTTACCGCACCCAAAGATGTAGCCATTTCCATGTACTGAATCATCATACTAGGTTTTTGGCTAGAACCCCTTACAACCTTGTCGTCGTGATTTGTCGCCCACCATCTCGATTACCACCATCCAAACGTAGGTAGCACATGGTCTCTGCCATATCAAATTGATGTTCCTTTGTTGATCAACTTCTAGTCCTACCACTGGCAATATCGTCGCTAATGTCCTCTACCCACCACCACTTCCCTGTGTGCTAGCCTAGGCCTTCTCATTGAATCTAACCAAGGAGAACCCACTAGGCAGTGTTGCCTCGGCCGCCCATGTTTTCCCCTATAAACAAGGCATCACCTCCACCCTGCCAGAGGGAAAGAGCTCCATAAAGAGAGAGGTTATTCAGCCAACATATAGAAAGACAACTCCCCCACGCACTATCTTAAGGATTCTCTACCTTGTTGCCCACTAGTCTCTTCACCAGATTTGGATAAGGAGAGCCTAGGCCTAGATGATGGCGCCTTGGCAGCCTAAGCCTAACGTAATGTCTAGCCGCCGCCTCCACTCTACCTATAAAGCTATCCACACAAGTAGGAGAGGAATGCCACAAAGAAAAAGATGCTCGGCCGACATTTAGAGAGGTGACCTACCAGCAAACCTTCAAGGCAACACTGCTTCCTACCACCAACTCAGTGGAAAGTCAAAGAGATCTCGCCACCTTCATCTGAGGCCAGGGAGGGCTCCACTGCTGCTGCTAGCCTACTGTCACTGTGAAAGATCACAGAGCCTTCAATAGTAGCACCCTCGTATCAACCCACAAACCCTCCTCAGACTCAAACTCGATTTGTTAGATTTGAGATTAGAGACAGGAGAAGGTGAATTGAGTACCAAACGTCAAAGAAATATAGACTCAACAAATCACCCGTGATTGTTGCTCGGCAAGTCAATTCACCATCCAACAATGCAATTCAATGCAACCAGATTATAGAAGTGAAGAAGATGACATTGCGAACGCCTACAATAGTTCTGTACGGAATGACACATTGGTATACGCCCAATCATGGTGTGGGAGGGATATAACTTATATTCCCTTCCACACGCTGAAAGAAGGTGCAACTTGGACTTAGGTGGGTGAGTTCCAACCACGTGTGTGCTCACCACTGCATCAGTGCATCGATCCGATGGAAGTTATCGCACATTTGTATATATCTAAATTTATTGGAAATCAATATATTTTACACGTGTGCTTAAAAATCTAAGCTGATGAACAAGGAAGCAACACGGGTACATCTCCAAACTAAGAATTATAAAATAAATTTATGGAAAGAAATATTGCATGCGATGATCTCCAATTCGCCATGCATGCGTGTGCCTACGACTGCGCGGCCGGTATGGATTCACCGGAGAGCAGCCGCCGCCCAATCTCGTAGGACGCGAACGCGTCGATGCAGGCGTAGTTGGCCTGCTCCCTCGTCAGCGCCGGCGCGGCCGCGGCGTCTCTCAGATCTACCGTGCTGGCGACCCTCAGGTTGCAGTCCTCGGCCAGGCGCTGCACGTTGCCGTCGACCCCGACGCCGACGAAGTGGACGCCCGGGTCGGCGAGGAAGTCCGCGAGCTCGCGTGGAACCTTATTGCCGGCTTGGTAGAGCTGGAAGACGAGGCACCGGCGGCCGACGCAGAGCTGGAGCACCGTGACCTTGATACCTTTTTTGCCGTCGGGCTTACGGAACTCGCGCTACTCCGTGTCGATGCCGACTATGAGCCCTCCCTCGTGACGCTCGCGGGTTATCTCGTTGACGAACTGAGCGGCCTGATAATGCGACGACGTGATGGTGGTGTGGATCGCCGCAGTGTCGCCCTCCATGAAGACGTCGAGCGTGTCCTTGGGAGGAGGACGAGGAATTGGGCGAGTTTAATACTTGCCTGCCATTGGTAGAGGACGAATTTAGGCTTATTTGCCTTGACAAATTTGGGATTGCACCGAGAAAAGAAGGTCCTGCACTGTCCTTTTAAAGCGGCCATAGTGCAAGTAGAAATCGGATAGGACAAGGCTTCCTGCGTGGAATCGGAATCGGACTTCGGAATTCTGAGGCGCCTGCAGTTTGACGTGGGAGGCCCGCTTCTCCGGGCCAGCCGAGTTGCGCAATTGGGAGCACACTCCACCTGGGAATCCCGGCCCAATCCGCGACGCTTTCCTGGGAAGAAATTCCCCTGTGCGGCCATGCCCGCTTCGCTCCGCCTCCTCTCGGCTCTCACCCGCCACCGTGAATTGGACGAGACCGCCTCGTTCTAGCCGCCTAGCCCGCTGCCGCGATGGCGAGGGCGCGGCGCGGCGCGGCGCGGCCGCCTCTCTGGCCTGGAGATCACGACGGCGTGGCAGTTTCCCGTCGCCAGGGGAGGTGACACTAATCCTCTTTCCATCTCATGCAGCCGTTCATGCGTTTTACCTGGGTTCAGTTTCGGCTGCTAGTGGAGTGGAGTCACCAGCTGGTGGTTTCAGAGCAGATACGTCTGACATGAGTGTCTGCATCTTGCATGCCTCTTACCTTTCGCTAGCATGGTAGTGGCGTTATGCATCGTGTGACGTGTGTGTCAATGTGTGCCATGCTTCACCTTGCTCTTTGTCACTTGTGTCATGTTTGCTGTTAATCCTCAGTGCTCTTGCTGTAATTACTTGAACATATTCTACTTGGAACATTGATTCCCATTACTGTTTCGGTTTTGAATAAAAAAACAAAACAGGCAAGAGAATGTAATTACTGATCTTGGGCTGTTGGCTTACCTGGAAGTCAACATCTAAAAGCCGAGCAAAATCTTGACAATTAATATTTGAAGGGACAACTAAATTGAGCATCCACGACACGAAAAGGATTTCATTGGTGATTACAACATGTCAAGATACATTTTCTTTTTCTGAATTCATAACATAAACCTGGAGAACTGGAGAAATCTAGCTAGTGCAAGGTACTAGCTAGCCAGCGACTTATTAATGGAGTATATTCCCAAACTACAGGCAGTAACACGCTGGAATACTACTGAATCAGGGGACTAGCCAGATCGGAGGCGAGCAATCTGCAGTAAATTCACGAGGGAATTGGCAAGCGCCAGGCCTGATCTTCTCGCCCTTCCTGTACATGCCCATGTCAACGTTGCAGTACTTGCTCCCGTTGTTGAGCACCATGGACAAGTCGACGTTCGCGTCGTCGAGGAAGTAGATGGTGTCCTCCTGGAGCATGCGGAACCGCGCCACCTCGACGGCCCTGGAGCAGCCTCGGCCGAGGAAGAGCGCCCGCCCGGACAGCTCGGAGATCTCCACCCACGAGCATGGGGTGGCAACGCGCTTGGGCTTCGCCGGCGCGCCGAACGTCAGCTCAAAGATCCGGAACATGCGGGTGCGCCGCCGAACGACGGGGTTGCCGGTGTAGTGGCGCACCACCATGAGCAGCTTCCCGCGGGACTCCACCAGGTACCGGGTCGCGATGAACGTCGCCGGCAGGGTGGCGTCGGTCTGGTAGTCGTCACGGCGGCGCAGCGAGTAGCGGGTGCAGGCCATCTGCATCGGCGCGCCGGGGCTGCGGCGCGCCATGGGCGAGTACACCAGGACCTCCTCTTTGTTGGTGAGGACGTGGAAGCCCTGCAGCAGCGCGCCCCAGTGGTAGATGATGTCCTGGATGACGTCCAGGTCGCGCCGGTACGCGATCCAGCTGGTGGACAACGCCGCCGGCTGACAGAAGGCGATGTTGGAGGCGCTGGAGACGTGCGCGGCGGCGATACAGTTCGGCGAGGTGGGAGGGCCGGAGAAGACGATGGTGCGGATGAGCATGTGGTGGCGGGTGAAGCCTCCCGCCAACACGTACTGGTTGTGGTTGCCGCCGGGGGCGATCTCGAGCCTCAGCTTCTCCGGGAGGGGGAGCCTCTTGCCGGTGAAGAGGTTGACGACCGCGAACCCTCGCCACGGGTCGGCGGCGACCGCGGCCCAGCCACCGTCGTGGACGCCGCAAAAGCGCGTGCTGCGGACGCCCTCGGGGAGGCGCAGGCGGCGCGTGGCGCCGGAGTGGAGGCTGAAGAAGGACGGCGCGTCGCGGGTCGGGAGGAGGAGCCACGGGACCCCGCGCTGGGGGGCGTCGGCGTATGGCACGGCGGAGCGCCACGCGCGGCAGACGGCAGAGAAGCAGGCGCGGTCGGCGAGGCAGTTGAGCTGCAGGACGATGATGGCGACCAGCTCGGGCGGGAGGCCATCCGACCACGCGCGGCGAGGTGGACGAGCCATGAGATGAGATGGAACTGGTGGAGGTGAGAAACCCTGAGGTGTAGCTTCCTCTTTAAGCCTCGACTGACCGGTGGAACCCAGCTGGCAGACAGGGTTGTTAGTCACACATCTTGGGCCGGTTGGCTCACTGACGGTGTGTCCCACGCATGCCAGAGCAAGAGGCGTTACGATGCACAGAGACGCTGGCTGTGGTGCGTCGGAATACGTTCACGTTCTACGACAATAGGGAAAAGGAAAGGTAAAAGGTAGGACTACATGCAGAACTTTCCAAGTTTTACAAAGGAAAAGGAAGAAATACATTCATACATCTCCTACATACCAGGATAGATAGGGTCTGTACAATGACAAGGGGAGTCAATGCTACTAAAATAATGTGACATGTTCCCACCAAATACTATTATTTAGACTTTTTGAGCTGTTTGGAATGCATGTATTTTTCAGAAATTTTATGGAAACTAGTTTAAATCCCACAAAATTATCCTGTAATTCCTCTGTCCCAAAAGATGGCTTAAGATAGAGAAAAAAAATGAAATGACATGTGGAAACGTCCAAATTATAAAATACGACACATAACATGTAAAAAAAATATAAGTAGTAGACAAAATGGGTTACAGAGTAATAACTTGAGTATTCACTAGCAAAACTTTAGGATGCATTCACACCGCATACAATAAGATACAAAGCACGCTATAATGCATCCACACCGTATAGGGTGGAGTGACATGCAAAACCATCCAAGTTACGTAATTGGATGCTGACCGAGCACATAGATACATCTCCTCTAGTGTGAGGGACAACTAGAGGCCCTCCCAGCAATACATCAGGATACCTTTCGCATCGTATACCACTTGATATATAGATAGAAAGAGCTGATCAATGCTAAAAGTTTCTGAAAGTATATATAGATTTCTAGTAGGTTTTAAATAATAGATGATACAAAATTAATAATATTATGATTAAGAATCTCGTAGCAATTTATCTAGTGATAAATTGTTTTCGTTAAAAGAAGACCATATGAATTCATTAGAAAATAAAAAATGATTTAAAATGATGAAAAATATAATTTCATTATTTTTTGAGTTATTAGGATAATTTAAACTATTAAGATGGGATTAAAGTTAACTAATTCAAAAAATAAGTGCTCAATTAAACTTCTAAGTCTAGATGAGTGAACACTCGCACAATGTACATATTATGGTTTTGGTTTCTCTTCGAGTGTTTTAAATGTTTATGTCTGAAAAATTATTGATAAGTTTCTATGTTAAATAAAGAAATCAGTTTAGAGTCTTTAGACCCTTTAGCTAGAATCTTTGGACTAAGCTTTATGTTTGGCAAATATACCTGTCCAGAATCTCCAAAAGTTTAGACCAGATACTCTAAATCTTCTCCATCTCTCAAAGCTAAGTGATATTTAGAGTCTTCAGACCCTTTGGTCGGAGTTTTCGAACAAAAATATCTATTTAGACTGAAAGGCCTATCTAGAGTCTCCGGACTGTTAGAGAGGATACTCTAAAATTTAAAATTATGTGAGTAACAGCTAGTTTTAAGAGGTATGCGTATTTAACCCCACCAACTCTCCTTTTAAAGAGATGGCTGCTTATTCATTTCTACACCACTTATAAGAGCTTTCTAGAGATTTTTCTACTCCACTTTCTTTGGATCTTAAGTTTAATCCACCCTCTAAATGTACTTTTTTAGTGATTTGCGAGAAAGCGGATCTTAGGATTTAGGTGAGCACCTGTGGATCAATATTGGTAAAGACTCAAGCTTGTTACTCTTAGAGGACCACCTTCTAGACAATTAGATGTTGCCCGTGAGAATTCAACGTGTGAATCGTCTAGGACGTTTGTGAAGGTATTCTTTATTTCTATAAGAAAAGATGTATATTAGTGAATTTTTAAGTTCTTCATTAGAGGCTAGTTTGATAGAGCAAGCTCCATAGAAAGTGGTATCATAATATCCTAGTGGAAACCTTAGTTTCAAATATCTCTTATGTAGTAGAGATGGCGGTTGCAATCTTACAAAGCAATAACCGGAGAACTAGAGTTACATAGACACTAGTGAGTAACATCACACATCATGGTCAGCTGCATACATAAGAAAGTATTCATAGTTCAAGGTAGTGGGCAATTTGTGCGGGCCAGCACACCAGTTACTCTCTAATTTATAAATAAAGCAGTGGGAACAAATTATAATGCAATCACTGATAGTAATATTTCAATGATAAACTTTGTGAACTATGGCATAGAAGGAGCATCCATGATAGGAAAAGATTTCATTGGTGATTGACATGTCAAGATACATGGAGCATTAGACAATAGGGGTTACGGAGTGATAACTAGAGTCTTCGCTAGCAAAATATCAAAAATGCAATCACACCTCATACAATGGAGCAGCATATAGGATATAGGGCACATTAGATGCATCCACCTCACATAGGGTGGAGCAACATGCAAAACCGTCAAGGTTATGTAATATGTGCTAAGTGAGTGCATTAATACATCTCCTACAGAGTGAGTGACAACTGTAGGCACTTCTTGCACTACATCGGGATACGTGTCACATCATATACCACTTTACATCATAGATAAATCTCCTATAGAATGAGTAATAATAGGAGGATCTCCTACAGAGTGAGTGACAACTGGAGGCACTTCTAGCAATTCATCGGGATTTGTTTCGTATTATATACCACTTTACATCGAGATATGTTTTGCATCACATACCACTTGACATAGAAAGAGCAATCAATGCGAAAAAAACCAAATATCATATACGTGGTAGAGATAGCAACTGCAGTCTTCGACAGTAACAACCGGAGAACAGGAGTTACATGGACACTAGTGAGTGTCATCACACATTGTGTTGTGTTGCATACATAAGATAGTATTCAAGGTCAAGGTGGTGGGCTGTATACATGGATATGTATTAACATGTCAAGATGGTCTACAAACTAATGGAAGATCTTGCCTTGTTTGATGCACACTTCATGTTAGGGAAATCATTGTTGTGTGAATATGCAACACACAGAGTTCTATACAATCAATTAAGACACATGAGTATATAATAAATCATTTTAATGATGGACTCATGATCATGATCCAACACACACACACAGACAGAATTGATTGGGTGAGAGATCCTCCCCCACATTATTTTCAAGTATCATTTTAAGATGTTAGTTTTGTTCTTAAATAGATATTGTATAAGGATTTGATTTCTAGTTGGTGTTTTCTTAGATTACCCAATTAAAACTCTACAAATGTTTTCCCATGTCTATTACTCTAATTAACACATGATTTAGTCATCAAGAGATTGCACGTTATTAAAGACTACAATTAATAATTAGCTCGAGGACAACCATTAGATAGGATAGGTTGGGTGTTTTGGGGGAGGGGGAGGGGGTGGCAAAGGTATCACAACTCACAAGAGAAAAAGTAACAAGAGTACCTTGTTCTCTATGTGTTGGGCTAAAAACCTCACTTAACTCAACTCAATACAGCTTTTCAATCTTAAATAAGTTGAGGGTAAGTTAGAGTTAAAACCCAACAAGAATCTGTAAATCATAGTTCAGGCACGTCAATACCTGTTTTCTAAACATTTTTATTCAAGTTCAAATCTTCAGTTATATCCCACTATTTCAAGTCCCTTCTTATTGTCTCTCTCCATATTAGTTTTATTCTTTCTCTATCTCTCTTCACCTTATTGTCTTGACTTAGAATTCTACAATATACTAACGCCTCTGGGGGTGTCCTTTGGATATGGCCAAACCACCTCAACCGATGTTGGACAAGCTTTTTTTCAATTGGTGTTACCCCTAGTCGATCACGTATTTCCTCATCCCGGACTCGATCCATTCTTGTCTAACCACAAATCTAGCGTAGCATATGCATTTTTGCAATACTTAGTTGTTGAATATGGCATCTTTTTGTAGACCAATATTCTGCTCCATATAGCATAGTAGGTCTAATCGTCATTCTATACAACTTGCCTTTTACCTTCTACAGTACCCTCTTATTACAAAGGATGCTAGATGCTTGGCGGTACTTCAACCAGCCCGCATCAATTCTATGGCTAATATCCGCATCAATATCCTCATACATCTGTAGCATCGATCCCAGATATTAAAAAATATTCTTCTTAGATACTACCTAGCCTCCTAAAGTCACATCTCGCTCCTCATATGTGATAGTGCCAAAGTTACATCTTAAGTATTCAGTCTTAGTTCTGTTGAGTCTACCGTCACAACTCTAGTTTTCTATTTACTCTTACGCAGCTCTCATTAATTAACACTACATCATCTGTAAAGAGTATACACCAAGAGATATCTCCTTGTATGTTTCTCGTAACATCATCCATTACCAATGCAAAGAGGTGAGGGCTCAAGGTTGATCCTTGATATAGTCCTATTTTAATCCGAAAGAAACATGTGTTACCATTATTTATTTGATCACTAGTCATAGTATTGTTATACATATCCTTGATGAGGGAGACATACTTTATTGGGACTTTATGTTTGTCCAAAGCCCACCACATAACATTTCTTGTTATCTTGTCATAAGCCTTTTTAAATTCAATAAAAACCATATATATGTCCTTCTTCTGCTCTCTAAACTGCTCCATAACTTGTTTTATTAAGGAAATTGCTTCTATTGTTGATTTTTCGAGCATGAAACCAAATTGGTTTATACAGATCCGTGTCATTTCTCTCAAACATTGTTTAATAACTCTCTCCCATAACTTCATAGTGTGACTCATCAACTTAATTCCTCGGTAATTAGTGCAACTTTGGATATCTCCCTTATTCTTATAGATTGGTACCAATATACTTCTCCTTCACTCCACATGTATTGTGTTCAATTAAAAATATTATTAAACAACTTGGTTTGCCATACTATAGCTATATCCCCGAGACATCTTTGTACCTTGATTATCATCAAGGTCTATCGCCTTACCCCTTTCATCGTTTTCAAAACTTTTCTAACCTTGGATTCTTGGATTCTCTGTACAAAGCTCCTATTAGTGTCATCTGAAGAGTCGTTCAACTGAACGATGATGCCATCTTTCCTACCATTGAATAAATTGTCAAAATACTCTTGCCATCAATATCTAATTTCATCCTCCTTCACCAAGCACTGCTATCACTCATCCTTAATATACTTAACTTAGTTAAAGTCCCTCGTATTCCCATTACGAGCCGTAGCTATTTTATAGATGTCCTTTTCTCCTTCTTTCATACTTAGACGTTGCTACAGATCCTCGAAAGCCCACCCCTTTGTCTCACTCACAGTTCGTTTTACGGTCTTTTTTATCATCTTGTACTTTTTCATGTTATCCTCACTCCTATCATGATACAAGTGTTTATAGCACTTTTTCTTCTCCTTAATAGCTCTTTGCACGTCTTTATTTCACCACCAAAAGTCTTTGGTTTCACATCCACTCTCTTTGGTCACTCCAAACACCTCTGAAGCAATCTTCCGTATGCATATTGCCATCTTCTCCCACATATTATTTGTATTATCCTCTTTATTTCAAGAGCCCTCTTCGATAACCCTTTTTTTAAAGACATTTGATGTCTCTCCTTTTAACTTCCACCACTTGGTTCTTGCAATTTTGACTTTTATCTCTACGAGCATACACTAAAAAGCGAAAGTTGGCCACAACCAACTTATGTTAAGAAACCACATATTCAAAACTACACATTCTCCAAGTATCACCTTATAATCCACACAAGCTCCTTTATCCCCTCTTCTTATAAGGACAAAGTCAATCTGGCTACAGTATTGACCACATAAGCTAATTTATCCCCTCTTCTCATAAGGACAAAGTCAATCTGACTAGAGTATTGGTCGCTACTAAAAGTCACTAAATGAGATTGTCTCTTCCTAAATAAAGTGTTGGTTATCATCAGATCAAAAGCTATAGCAAAGTCCAAGATTTTCTCTCCCTCCTGATTCCTACCACCATATCCAAAACCTCCATGTGCAGTTTCAAAATCTGTACTTATTGCACCTACATGACCATTAAGATTTCTTCCTATAAAAAGCTTCTTGCTCATAGGTACATCTCTAACCAAGCTATCTAAGTCTTTATAGAAAAATCTCTTAGCACTCTTATCCTAGCCTACTTGAAGGGCATACACACTAATTACGTTTAAGACTACATCAGTAATGACAAGTTTAACTAAGATGATCATATCTCTTTGCCTTCTCACCTCCACCACACCATCCTTGAGGCTCTTATTAATAAGAATTCCTACTCTATTTCCGTTTGAGATTGCCCCTGTGTACCAGAGCTTGAAGTCGGTACCGTCCACCTCTTTTACCTTATGACCTTTCCATTTAGTCTATTAAATGCACAAGATATTTACACAACTCCTAACCGATGTCTCGACTAGCTCTTTTAACTAATCCATAAGAGACCCTATATTATAGCTATCTAAATAAATCCTAGTTGGCTCAACTTGCTTTCTTACCCTTTGCACCCGTCGACTCAGGTGTAAAGACCCTTGCTTATTTTTACCACACCCGGGTGCTAATGTGGCATGCCACTATGGATGCAATAGCCTGATTCTTGCTCGCTTGACACCATGCCCAAATCAAGATATGGCGCATCATGGGGATGATGACCTGACCCTTGCTCATTTAACACCATATCCAAGTTTCGATATGGCGCGTTGCTAAGAGGGTTACTCCTCAGCATGATTTTCTTGGGTTTCATCTTCATAAGATTACCTAAGTTTTTACGTTGACTCACCAAGCCTAACACAACTCTCCTCCTTTACTAGGGCTTGAGACCTGCTATATTAAGATACCAAAGGCATCCTAATACTAACGGAGTTATTAGGCTAAAAGCCTACGCCATGTAAAAGAAAAGAGAATGTAGTAACCTCTGATGACAATAATATTTTTTTCATTTACAAAATTATGTACAAATGCCATTTTAACAAAGGTATTCTTCTAAGAAAATTCATAATTCACATCAAGCAACTTCAATCCCAAGGATTGTTGCCTATTCATTTTGACTTCGCAATTTTTTGTTTTTCTTATGTCCAATGTAATGTGAAGAATGTCTTTTGTATATTTCCTTTTTTTTGCGTGTCATGTGTTATATTCCCATGGTTCCCTATAAGAAAAAAAAGAGACTAGGACCAAAAATTTGTATTGCTAATTATGCTAGTGCACTGCAAAATCTAACCAATGGCTCTTGGATACGTAAAGTACCTAAAACAACATGATCAAGTACCAATCTAATATCAAAGTGGGCTAAATGTAGAAATACATTATATAATTAAACTTTTTCTTTAAAATAGGTTTAGAATATAATTAATCCAATGACAAAGGGCATCCTCAATATGTAAAAAAAATAAGGTACCCTTAAGCTAGGACCCACTTGGCTTAGAGAAGCAGTCTCAAATGTTTCACAATGCTTATAGCTAATGTAGCCAATAAGGTAGAACCCACAGTGCTATAAAAAATAGTTTGTATCAACCACTATCAGGGGAAATGCAATGTATTTGGTATAAGTGGACATTAGTGTTACTTTTTTAGAAGGTAGTAGCTACTCCACACGCCATAGTGTATGTCGATAGAGCAAGAAAACAAGGTAGGGCCCATAAGGGCTCACAAAAAATTCTTTATTCTTCAACCTTCCGTGACCTACCTCCCAAAAGATGCTTTTGTCCCCATTCCCCTCTCTTTCTTAATCGATCGATCAACTCCTTACCACTGGTGACAGCATTGGCTCAAAGCGCTTGGCCACCGCATCAAGTCGGCCTCTGAGTCGTCCGATAGCCAGCGGACATAACAATCGCCGCCTCTCGTACTCCTACCTCTCTATCTAGTTCCTGCTCCCCCATACGCTCCAAATCCAAATCCCTTTCCCAACCTCCATTGACGGCATGCTCTATTCCTCTCCCTACCTCCAACGTCATCGATTCGTAGCCGTCACTGACTCCAACACTGACGCCTACCTCATGTCCCCAAGGTGCAGCTCCCACTCCCCATCTACTCTAGATCCAAACCTCTTCCCCGATCTCCACCGACGGTGTGCTCTCCTCCTTTCCTTGCATCCAATGTCCTTGATTCATATCCATCGCCGATTATGACACTGACACCCACCTCGCGTCCCAAAGGTGCAATCGCGAGCACTCCCCCGACTCTAGTTTGACTCTGCCACCACCTTCCACAAGGAGGTTGGTGAGGCCATAGGAGGTGTGGGCTCTAGCTTCAAGTCTGCATACGGTGGGAGTAGTGATCAGCCTAACTGCTGTCTTTAGGTCCGTATGTAGAGGTTCGATGGCTTTAGGCCACCGTTTGTATCAGATCTGATTTAAATGGGTGCAGATGACCAAGTAAACCCTCTAGTAAGCCTCTTTTTCCTACTAGCATTGATTATGTGACTCTCTACTAATGTTTGCTTATTTGTTAATTGCTTGATTTGGTGAGTACACCCAACTTTCTGGAGGATGGAAACCTTGAAAGCTCATTGGTGTAGATTGTAACCAATTTGCTTGCTGCTGAAAACCATGGAAGCTTTGAGTAGAATTGCCATATAGCTGATAGTTGGTTGGAGGACAAAAATGATTGAAGTTATGGAAATTAGGTTTTGAGGATTAGGAAAACTATGATTAAGAGAAAATTAGGGAGAATTGAATAGGATGGGAATTTTGACTACTATTCTCAAAAAAGTTGGCTTGGGAGTCTTGGTTAAACAAGTTCATAAAACATCTCTTTACAGATCTATTATTGCCAGCAAAGTTTGCTGAATTCTGGAAATGTTTTCTAAGCCATATCTCTATTTTCATAGACAATGAAGTTAGAGAAAGCTAACAATGACATAAAATGACTACAAGCAACCATGGAAAGCAACCCTAACCGTTGTCCTATTTTTTATTCCTTCTCACTAAAACACTATATAATTATATAATTTAATTTTTTGTTGCTGTCAATATTTGTTAATGTTAACTTTCACAATGCTTATTGATAGTAGTAAACATATACATTTATTGTCTCTTATCAGCTTTTCTGCCACATTGTAACTGCCTTCAGCTTATCCTCTGCCATACTTCTCTTTCCTTATTTTTGTTTCACTTTCTCTGTATGCATCTATCTCACTGAATATTTTATTGCTTGTGGTGAAGCCATATGCTTACGGTCGCCCTTTGCATGTAATGTCTTATGACCAATTACCACAAATATATGGCCAACCACAAGAAACCTTTTCAGCCTTATGACCCTCCTTATTGCCACATTGTGGCTGCTCCAGGTAAAACACTATGCAACAATGAGCCGTGAAATCATCTTACACGTCCTCTCTATCAGGGCTTAATCGCATAAGAACAAGTTACTGTTTCATGCAATTAAAGCAATATCCTGGCTTGTCTTCTGATCCCATCGGTATTTGTTTCCATAAGCCATGCAGTTGGATTTGTTAAAGCTAGGGCCACATGTATTTGCATTTCTAAGCAACCAATGTATTACGTGAATGATTCCGCTTTCACATACAAACCATATTACGTGAATTATTCCGCTTTCACATACGAACCAGTCATTTGCTTGTTTCATACGGGAAAGTAGCATGGAGAGAATAGAACATGATTACTGACCTTCCCTTTGGATAGCACTACACAAGAGATTTGCTTGCCAAATGTCCGAAGGGTATCCCCTGAGCATGAACCTTAAAAAGCAATCTAGGTAACTTAATAACTAGGAGAGCCTCATTCAACAGCAAAGTGAACAAACAACCGACGGAGAACAAACAGAAGCCTCATTTGCGAAATAGGTGTAACTTGCAGCTTAGCGGTGCTGCGTTTATAATGCTTTGGTATAAATCATCATTTGCCTTATACAGTGGAATGTGCTAAAACTATGTTAACGGCTTGATGTGCAATACTTAATGGTCAGTGGCTTGGTATACCATTTTTTCCGGAAGGAAAAATGCTGATAGAAGAACAACCACTAGTTAGGATGCAAGTAGCTCATTATATTCATCAACTGCGCTGCACACAATGTGATGCAAGTGGTTATCACAGTAAGAGAACCAACCCAAGCAAAACGAAATATATTGTGTCTAATGCTAACCGATGTTCCAAATTGTTAGCCAATTCAATGAATGGATAATCTAGCACACTAATATGGAACAATTTGAGCGAAGGAGCTGTGAAATTATTGTTATAATTAATATTTTGTGATAAATAATTGAGTATGCAAACGATGTATTTCAGTGTGACTAATATGGATCAAAGATATTCAACATTCCTTAAGGTGAAATCAGAACACGTTTAGAGAGATAAAGTAATGAGATTGAACACAAAGGTGACACATATTAAATGGACACCACGTGAATGTATTTGCAATGTGCATTACAAGTGTGCATAAACGCTAGAAAAATCACAAATAAAATTAGATGAAAATTAGAAAAAAAATGATAAAAAGTTAGAGAAGAAAACATGCTGCTACAGTCCCTGAGGTGCTGCAGCCATGATGCAGTACATGTGACAACAGTATTAGTCTGGATTTTGAAAAATTCAATATAAAAAATTAGAATAGATTTAGAATACGGGGAGTTGATTACTATTGAAATTAGAAATTTACTTGAAGATGAAAAATTTAGATATAAATAAATGAGGGTTAAAACTCTATAAGAGAGAAGTGTGTTTTGAATATACTATGTAAATATATTTTAATATAATAAATTTAATATAATCTTAGATTGTTGGAAAAATGACGGACAAGACGGTTGAAACAATGACATCGACTGAATGATACATGTAGTTAATAACGATATACAACAATATATTAACTTCATCCAGATTAAATCTTTTTTCATAAAAAAATTTAGTTTTTTAAAGTAACCGTACCATTCGGTTACCGGAGCCGTTGATGAGATATCTGCTGGCAGTAGCATCTAGCACAGATATAGGACAGCACTAAAACGAATAAAAGATCGGCACTGGGAATTTCATAAAGCGTAGTCCAGATCAAAAAGATCGGCACAACGTCTTTTCATCTGATTCTTCAATTTCTTCAGTACTAAGGATATACCCACAACACCTCAGATCTCATAAAACCCTTGCCTAACATCACGAGAGAGCAAGAGCAAAATGCAGCAGCAACTGAATCTAGGTAACCTAACATTACGAGAGAGCAGGAGCATAATGCAGCAACAACTCAATCTAATCTAGGTAGAATTAGGTACTGAGGATGAGAGTAATTGCAGTACGTGCCACGGCGTCCGCCACGATCGACGATCTATCAGGTTCGGAGCAGCCTCCGGCCGACCTCGAAGGAGACGAAGGCGTCGATGCAGGCATACTGGATCTGCTCGTTGAAGAGGCAGTAGGCGTCCCAGCGGTTCAGGGTCACCCTCTGCGGCTTGACGAGGTCGGCTCCCAAGACGGCGTGCAACACGGCCTGCAGGCCGGCCTGGCGGAGGTCCGGGCGGCCTAACCTCTGCGCCGCGAGGGGGCGCAGGTCGGTGGTGTTCGCCACCGGGAGGCCGTGGCCATCGCTCTGCCGCTCGGCGTCCTTGTCCACGCCGACGCCGACGAAGCAGTCCGCGGTGCTGGCGAGGAAGCGGCGCAGGGAGCCAGGGACGTAGCCGGGCGTGGAGGAACTGGAAGACGAGGCACCTGCGGTCGACGCAGAGCTGCAGCAGCGCGACGGGATTCTGCGCGGGGCTGAAGCTGGGGCGCCACTCGACGTCGAGCCCCACGATGAGCCCGGGGCCGTACGTGGAACGGACCTCCCGTAGTCACCCCTCCACGGCGGCGTCGGAGGACGTCACGGTGGTGGTGATCACGGCGTTCCCGAAGGCCACCTCGGTGACGTACGTGTCGGTCGCCATGGGATCGCCTGCGGCGGCTGCGGAGACGACAGGGGTCAAGAGGGTTTTGGTTTTGGGGAGAAGGGGAAGCAACGAATCGAACGGTGAAGGAGGATGAGGCGCAACGCGCAGATGGCCCCGTATATAAGGCTTGGACAATTGGAGACGAAGCTCACAAATTCCTTCGCACTTCAGACCGGAGGGCGCCTATCCAAATATTTTCCAATGTAGAGAAATTTACGAAACAAAAGGAACCTCTACCAAATACTCCAATGTGAGGATAGTTTTTTTTAGCTGTACGAGTACTAGTTAATTCAAGTTCCAAAATAACGAGAGACAGCAAGAGCTAGTACGGGTAGAACAGTGCGAGCGAATCACGTCGTCAGACGAGAGTTGGACCGATCTTATCTAACGTACACTATGTCTTGCCTTGCAGGGCTCAAACAAAATGACGTGCCTGATTGCAAAGCCAGAATGGAACTTGACACCTTTTTGGGGTGCCTTTTGCAGGTCATTGCTTTGGAAATTCTTAATTTTAATTTGCACTTGTTGCACCACCCCTAGTATCTCCCTGTATCACTTCCAGGTTATTTGGATTACTACCCTATCTCACTTAGTCACTTCAATAAGAACTGGATTTCAGAAGCATATTTGAATTAATATACAATTCTTGATTACTTTTCTATAAGATACAACCGTATGAATCAATGTTAATTGTCTAAAATATGTATCACAGACGGATGTGTGGGTTGATGCCTAGACAAGTACGACATCTAGCGGCAGCAAATTTAATTCGTCAATAAACCATGCATGTAGATGGGTATATATTGATATGTAAGTACCTAGTTAAACTAAATAAATCAATATTTTAATATAATTTAAAATTTTAAAAACAAATTTTAATTGGAGTCGTTATACCATATAACTTGGGCGGATGGGATGATATCAAATAGATATTAGATTCTGATCATAACTAGTATCCTATGTGTATCGCGTAAAGGTATCAAATGATATCCTATTGGTATTAGACCTATGGGGTATTAGATTTAATCTAAAATGAGGTGAGGGAAAGAAGAATGATTTGAGATGGTTATTGGTAGCACCGGTTCTCCTATTTAAGATGATGACGAAAAGCTTAGGCATAGATCTCATGATTTCAAATTTGACACAAACAATAGAGAGGGTAGCCGACCCTCACTTGACTCCTTCTCTAGTGGTCACCACTTTTGGATCTCCTCTGCACCGACCGTCTATCACCGTCCATTTTCACTGAGATCCCCGTCATCGACCTCACCAATATGAACCACATACCCGAGCTCTGTCTGGCTGCTTCCCTGCAGCACTGAGCCACCGCCTCTCCTGCCGATGAGCATGGCAGGGGGCTCGATGCCAGCGAGCACGGCGGGGGATGAAGACCGACGAGCGCACGGCACGTGCGAGCGCGGGTTGCGCTGGGCCAGAAAGCTAACGAGCTGGGCGCCATGTGAACGGAGGAGGGGATCCCGCCTGGACGATAGGGACGTGATCCTGACAGTTAGCATTCCCGAATTTAATTTACTTGGTTGAATACTTTTGAGATGGTATACAAACATGGCACACACAAATTCACACCATGCTTTCTAAAAAAAATGACACCATGCTCACACTACCGTGGACATACAAGTAGCGGCGCGCTTTATCAACAGGGCCGGGCTGCAGTAGCTGGGCCGAGTCGACTTGGTGGATATTTTTAGTCTACTGTCCAGGTGGCAAGTGCTACTCCTTCGGATGCACTGCTGTATCCTGCAGCACAGGAAGAAATGCAACTGCAAGCCAGCTCTCCCCCTCCCGCGGCGACCTCGCCGGTGGTGCCACCGCCACGCGTCCTCTCGCCCTGCCTCCGCAGACACGAACTCTTGCTTCTATCCGCGTCGCTTCCGCTTCCGTTCGCCCCGGCGGCGGCCTCGGCGCGCGGGCTGTTCCGCATGCCGGCGCCGCGGCTGGCATGCCGCTACTTCCTGCTGCGCGCGGGGGAGTCGGTGTACGAGGGGCAGGGTGTCCTCCGAACCAACCCCGTCTCCAAGACCTCCGTGTACAGCGGCCTCTCCCCCTCCGGCCTGCGGCAGGCCGCCCGCGCCGCGCTCGAGCTGTAACGCCTCGGCGCCTTCGAGGACGACTGCTACCAGATCGCCAAGATCATCGCCGCGGCCAATGAAGGCAACCGCATGTGCCCTTCTCTCTATTTTGGCTCTTCAATTCCCCTCTCTTAGTTCACGATACGAGTACACTATCCGGCGAATTGTGAAATTGTGATCATGTAGTGATATGTTGGTTGCTTTGAATTGTAGCCACATTGTACCAGAGTACAGCTTCTTGGATGCGCGTGGCCTGGGCGCGTTTGAGGGGAAGAACTTAGAAACATTGCATGAGGTATTGTTCACCCGAATGATCGATCTCTTCCACTTCCTTGTGGAATGCGAAATTACACTCACTGGGAGTAGTAAATGAATCGTTGGATCAAAAAATATCATTTCAGTGATATAATTAGCTAATCGCATAGCGGAGAGATACAAGACTGTTATGTGAAGATGTTGGTTTAGGTGACATTAGTTTCTAGGGAACTTGAGAAATTATAGTGATTTGACCTTGCAGAATTGAACTAATCAAATAACTAGGCACTAGTACTAGATTGAGAATTGAAGCAATTGGTGAAATACTGGTTGCCCATGAAGGGCTTAAAAATCTTTGGCTCCTGTTAGCCAATAAGTCAATAAAGCACTGCTACTAGTATTAGATTAATAGAATATGCTAATTTGACTACTGTTTTGGCAGACAGGAGTATCTCAGCAAACAAGGAACAATATAATAGGATATGAGTTCCATGCATTCTTAGAACTAATTCGAGGAATGGATATCCTCATGTACTCACTTTATCATGATTCATTAATCAAGCACACAAGGCTATTCTGTTTGCTTTTAGGTTACTGGGAATAAGACAATGATATTGGTACCTTGATAAATAGATACTTTCTTGGTTAGAAATCAGGAAATGAACTAGTATTGAAATTGCAAAATTTGCACTATATTGACTGTGCTATGTTTCTTTGTCTGAAGCTACTTCGGTGGATGGATCAGATAATTTTTTGCTGGGTAAATTCCATCATGTTCTCATTGAATTTCCCTTTCTTGCCATGGATTTAGGTGTATGCATCAGACAGTATTTCTCCAGACATCAAGCCACCTCCCATTAATGATGGTACACCAAATGAGAGTGTTGCAGATGTAGTTGTTCGGGTAACACAGCTCATGTCAATACTAGAGACCCAGTACTCGGGGGATACCGTTGTCATTGATTCACCAGATTCTGACAGTTTGTCAATTCTACAAGCTGGGTTGATAGGGCTAGACCCCAGGAGGGAAAAACCAGTAATACATGTGTATGCCACTCCATATTGCAAGTTTTTATCTGCAGGACTTCTGGTAAACACAGTGCAACAATTTTAGGGAATTTGTTTGTTTTTTTTGTGGGGGTGGGGCTTTCTCACTCAAGCCAAATTTGCATGTTCTGCATCTCCCATCGCTGCTCATGTATACCCTGCATTGTTAATGATTGGAGGGAAGCATACCCTAATATCTCTATTATGTACCATTTCTGCAGGCATAGCAGCCTATTCTTTCAGCCCGGTGAGTTTCGACCTTTTGATCCCGCTAGCATACCAGAATACAAGCAACCTGCCTCTACTGTTTTTAAGTGTACAAATCTACCAAGATGCAAATGATTTCAACCATACAGGTTTCATATATGCTGTACATGAAGAATACGAATATATCCCTTTATCAGTGTACATAGTAGAAAGGAAGTATGTTGCATGCCCAGGCATCTTCAACACATTTGACTAACCCATCCTTAACATGAGCCAGCGTCTCATAGACATCTCTAGCTTTTACAGTGGATTCTTTCATTTTTGCAGTTCACATGTGGCAGAAACCCTTCTAAAATCTGCACAGTTCATCCTATAGAACAACGAAAAAGGCGTACATTGTGGTACATGTGGCCTTGCAGTTTTGTTATCCGATATTACTACTTCACGATTTTACAGATTCCTGTATTAAATCACACACATGGATTCTGATACGTGCAACACAATTTACATCAAAGTTCGTTCATACTCATACGTCCCCTTCCCTTGAGAAAACCTCGCTCCCCAGTCCCCACGCACTTCCCTTTCCCTTTATTCTTTTCAGTTCTCGCTACCGGCCACCAGGCTACTGCACTGACCACTGAGCGACCAGCCAATACGAAGAGGAGCCTGCGGCAGAAACAGCTACAACCATCGAGCAAACTAGCGACTCCTCCATGGCCTCCCCAATCCGCTCGCCGCCGCCGGAGCCGGCCACCGATGATGCCCAACCTCCCCCTCCCACTCAGCACCCGGCAACGGATCCCCCTCCCATCTCACCAGAAAACCCAAGCCCTCCTCCTCCTCCTCCTCTTCCTGCTGCCGCCGCTGCCCTTACTATGCCGCCACCAAACCACTCCGGCGATTCTTCTCGCCCCATTCCTTTGCAGGCCCCGGCATCGGCCCCTCCTCCCACCGCCGATCCGTCTCCTCCCCTCCCTCTCGAGAGCCGAACTCCGCAGCTGCGGCCGACGCCCCCTCCTGCTCCCGCTCCACCAGCACCGCCTTCACAGCCATCACTGCATTCTCCCCCAGCACCTCGGTCCCCGGAATCCATGCTGGAGCGGGAGGCGTCGGAAGCGGATGGAGAACCGGAGAACATGACGTTTGCCCTTGCGCTAGAGGAGACGGAGAAGGCGATGCCGCCGACACCGCCGAAGGCCGCGGAAGCGGTGGACTCCCCAATTGGATCGCCGCAGAAGGAGTCTGCCCTGACCATTGACAAGCTCCTCTCCGGCGAGGACCCCGTGGCGACGGAGACGAAGCCAGTGCCCGACAAGGCCGCTCCAGCAGCCCCCACCGCCATCGCATCAGTCGGCGGCGGCGATAGAGGAGGAGGAGGCGTGGGGTCTAAGAGATGGCTTCTTGGTGGCGTCCCAGAGAAGGTGCAGCGGTCGGAACTCAGGAGGGCCGAGCTAGGGTTCAGGGTTTCGGCCACAGTCTTCTGCTTGGTCTCGCTCTCCGTCATGGCCACCGATACCACGCCGGAGTGGTCTGGTGACTCCTTTCGCCGCTACAACGAGTACAGGTTGCGCTCTGAACGCCTTATCATGATGCTTATGTTGATAGCTAAATTTGGAACTAGGTCAAAGTAAACTATAATAAAGTTTGGTCAAATTTAGAAAAGCCTGAACCTTCTGTACAAGGCTAGACTGACGTTAGGTATATGGCTGGACTATCCTACAAGCCGGTCCGACCTTTGGCATAATGATGGACCGGCTGGTAGCTTAAGGGTGGACCAATCGGCAAACTCTAGAGTCCAAGTCCAGTTTTAGTATTTCTCGTGTTTCATTGCTTGGGGTTGGGATTTTTTGAGTCATAATTGATTTATAAGCCTAATAGGATGTGGGAAGATCCCTGTAGACGCAAGACCACCCCTCCTATAAATATAGGAGGCCAAAGTTGATTGAAACAACCACTAATCAATCGTCAAAATCGATATATTACCCCTACCTCTATATTCTACATCTCCCTCCTCTTTGCTACTTGTACCCACGTCTATTAACCCTCCAATCCCCTAATTGCTTGTTGTCTCTCGTCTCTACGGCATTAGAGGATGTCCTAGCTGGCCTGCCGAGGCTAGGACAATCTAGTGCGTGGTCATCCTAACAGGGCCCCTCCCGGATGTTCGTTTGGAAGCATCTACCTCCCCTGCGGCGACATGTCTCTAGGTGCCTATGTGGGTTGCACACAAGGTGCTCACGTGTGTCTTGCGCGATTTGGTGCCAACACACTTTTTGGCGACTCCGCTAGGAAACGATTTTAGTTGCTAAAGCCAAAACCCTACTTTTCCAACATGGGCTCTCGCACCAATCTAGATCAAGACAACATCATGGTTGTGGATTATGGAGAGTTGCCGGAAGCCGATCGCTAGGCGTTTGAGGCTCAACTCAAAGAATTGCGACGAAAGATGGCTTCATGTTACCGGAAGACGAGGTAAGGCGTCATCAAACAAGATGAATTCATGTTGCCTGTCAACGATAAATCTAAGGTAACAAACGATTCTAGCAATGTCCCTGTTCTTGCATCTGAAGTCTCTCAAATAGTAGATGGTTCTGTTATTGCTAGTTCAAATAATCGGTTTACCTCCTTTAGTTCTACCTTTAAGGAAACCCTAGATGCTCACATGAACGAACTAAAGAATCGGCTAAGTAGCCAATTGCTAGGTGGTGCATCTACTTTGTATAATAGCAAGCACATTCATGGTGTTTCATCGACTTACACTATACCCCTAATGCATATGCAACAAGATTGGCCGATGAAAAGTACCCACAATCCCCTCAATATGGTAGAACCTAAATTTGTCCCTACAGCACAATAGCCGGTCAAACTAGTGTAGCACCGCTGGTCAGACCGGTAGGTCGGTTAGACCGCTACAACATCGCCAGTCTAACCGAACCTAGCGGTTGGTCTGACGGGAGGCACATCAATCAGACCGCAGTCGACGAGTCTTTTAGGATCAACTCCTACATCGGATGTTCCTGTAATCCTATGACTGGTACACGTCCAAAACCCAAAAGCCTTAAAGATGAGTTTCAAAAATGCTTTTGGTATAGACACTAGAGTTAAAAAGTTTCGGTTCAAGAAAACCAAGCCAAAGAAGCTAAGATCTCAAAAAAGGTCGAGTCTAATCGTCCCATGATAATATTGATGAATTCATAGCTTTGGATGATAAGTTGACGTGTATACAACCGAATGGGCTTGGATCTCTAAGTTTGAACCATTCGTTTGCTCTATCCTTAAGCTGGTTGATCCTACAATTCGGCATGAGGAAACAAGGTTCACATTTGATGTGGCCAAATGCGATAAGATATTTGACTATTTGTTAGAACATAAGCAAATTGAATTGTCGCAAGGCCATGCCATATTGCTGCCTAAGGAGTTAAAGCGGCGAGCATATTGTCAGTGGCACAATTCAAATTCTCATGCCACCAACGATTGTAACATATTCTGAAGACAAATTCAATTGACCATTGATGAAGGATGGTTGGAGTTTGCAGGTACACAAGTAGACGAGCAACATTTTTCTGTAAACATCATTGAGTTGCAAGAGAAGAATCCCGACGACAAGAAGAAGCCCACATTAAAGACTTCAATGCGTGGGTGGCAAGATGACAAGGCGAAGATTACAAAAGATAGCAAACAAAGGATCAAGCAATGACCTAGGAAATCGAGTTCACCTACCAAACAAGATGGGAGTCAAGTAAGGAAGGATCTTGGACAATATTCTTCTTCTTCATGGTCTTACCCTTGGGTATGAACCATGGAGTTTTAATGGTATGGATGATGCCTATTTATATATAATATCATTATCCATTATGGGCATTGCCTCAGCAATCGATTTTGAATTCAATATGAACAAGGGGTGACCTCTCATAGTATTCTTACATCATTGCACATATAGCCTTAGAGGCATTCATGGCTGATATCGGTGGATATTGTCCTTAGATAACCCTGTGTTTAGTACTTTTCGGCTCACAAGTTTATCAAAAAGGTAGGGGGTTTGTTGGTAGCCAAATTTGGCAATAGGGTCAAAGTATAATAAAGATTGGACAAATTTGGGAACAAGCTTGAATCCTTTGTACAGGCCAAACCGACCTTAGGTATACGGTCGGACCATCCTACAAGCCGGTCTGACCTTTGGCATAATGGCGGACCGATTGGCGGCATAAGGGCGGACTGACCTGAGGTGTTTGGGCGGATTGACCAGCAGACTCTAGAGTCCGAGTTCAGTTATGGTATTTCTTGTGTTTCCTTGTTTGGGTCAAGATCTTTCGAGTCTTAATTGTTTTCTAGGCCTAATAAGATGTGAAAAAGTCCCTGTAGACACAAGACCACCCTTTCTATAAATATAGGGGGCCAAGGCCGATTTAAAAAACCACCAATCAATCATCAAAATCAATCTATTATCCCTACCTCACAACCACCAATAAATCGTCAAAATCAATCTATTACCGCTACCTCTATATTCTACATCTCCCTTCTTCTTGTTACCTGTACCACACGTCTCTCATCGTCTCTCATCTCTACGGCATTAGAGGACGTCCTAGCTGGCCTGCTGAGTCTAGGACAAACCGGCGCGTGTTCACTCTGACGGGGTCCCTTCTGTGTGTTCATTCGGTGACATCTACTTCCCCTGCAGCAGCGTGTCTCCGGATGCTGCTGTGAGTTGCACACAAGGTGCTCACATGTGTCTTGGCGTGATTTGGGACCAACAGTTTGCAAAATCCCCCATTTCAGCCAGCTTCTGTTATTGATGAAGTTGTGTGCTTCTGCAATGCAGGTATACACTTTCTGCGAGTGTGTTGGCTTTTACTTACTCAGGGTTCCAGTTGGTCGTGGAAGTGCACTACTTTGTCACAGGGAGATGCATAATTCGAGACCCATTGGGGAAGTACTTTAATCTCGCAATGGATCAGGCAAGAGCTTCAGCTCTGAATGTATTTTCTGTCCTTTCAGTTTCATATTATTTTTGAGCTTTAATCTGTTGCTGATTGGTCTATGGTTACAAATTTCTGTAAGCTTGGATTCTGAGATAGTGGTTGATTTTTGCAAGATTAGATTATCTTAATTCTTAAGTTATACGAATTGGGAGTAAAGTGAGCTGCATGTAGGGGATGGTCATTGCCCTTTTTTCTGCTTGGATACAAAAGAATTCCTTTGTTGTGCATGAACTTTATGTTATAGTTTATCATTTTCTCTAGGACACATTCAATCTTGAATCGATGGCTAAATCATACAGTTCATTATCACAGTGCTGTTAGCAATGTGAGAAAATTTTCATGTGCCTGTCCATTATATAATTTGCCTCAAAAAATGTGGAATTCGGATGCTCCTGGTGTCAGGCGCGTAAAATGTGTTGATCATGTTGTACACTTCATCCTTGGTTCAGATTTTGCTGTTTCTACTTCTATCATACCAGACGCAGAGTTTGTAGATCAGGTTGTACACTTTGTTCTTCAGTCCTTCCTATGATATAAGCTATATCTTATTTGCTGGAGTTAAGCTGCACTTGTTCTCTAAGTTCCTCTTTGGTAATATCCTAACATTTATTTCTGAGGTTCTGCACATGTTTGAGCATGCCATTTTGACTAAAAATTGTATGCAGCATGTGAGAGGATTTCATTGCGTGACTATTTATATATGCTAATTGCAGATATTGGCTTACCTCCTGTTGTCAGCTTCTTCAGCAGCACTTTCTCGCAATGATGTATGGGTGTCTCAGTTTGGAGTGGATCAATTTGCCAAACTTATCGATGCTTCAGCCTCCATGGCGTTCTTAGCTTTCGTTGCTCTTGGTCTTAGCTCCATAATCTCTGCGTATCTTGTCTTCAGCACTATTTTTTAAACCCATTATAAATTACTTGATGTAAGTACTACGTGCTAGTCTGCTAGATGTATCATGGTCAAGCCAACCTTGATTGTTGCTTCTTGTTTGTAGTTTGCAACGACATTGGACTCCAAAATGGGAATGCACGCTCATCTTTTTAAGTTCGTGTAGTGGCACTTGGGCCTTGGGGACCAATCGTTCTGTAATAAAAATTCTCTAGCGCAAATCATTCAAGGGTGCTACCTTTACTGGTATTTATTGATGAGTCTGGGTAATGATATTACCTGGTATCTGTTGGCACTGTTCTTTTGGTCATGTGCGTTTTGTTGTACTCTACGGTGTGACTCAGATGACAGATGGGTGCGTTGTCTGTTCAATTTGGAGGGTCAAGGGTCTATCAGCTGAATTGATTTTGTCAGGTATGGACTTACTTTCTGAGAGACTCAGCTATATAACGATGAGTCATAACATAACACTGCAATGCCATTTGCAAACTTCATTCTCTTTGCGGAGTTTCAGAGTTTCTGCAGTAAAACTGGAGAACTGCAGGATCCAGGATGTCTCAGCCTCCGAGGCGGCCAGTACTTCTCAAGGAGGGAAATAGTTGCCCCACTCTAAAATACCCAGCCCAAACTCATCACTAGTCCACCCACCAAGCCCATCACGTGTGTTCGAACTTACAAGGCACAGGCCCCATCTCCTCCGGTAGTAGGCAAGCAGACGCGCGCACCGAAGCGCCGCCGCCGCCGCGGTCACCGTTCCGCTCTTCCGCTGCAGTCTCCACCACGCCCGCCCGCGCGCTGCCGCCGCAGCCGAGGAATGGAGTCGAGGAAGCCGCCGCCCTCCGCCCTCGTCGACAACCACGTTGTACGCGCGCCCCAACCCCTTGTCTTACCCCCGACCTCCGACTCGCTATTCCTGCGGATTTCGATTTCGCTCACTCACATAGCCGTCGACTCTCAAGGTCCCCGGGGACGTCGTCCTCGACCTCGCCGAGATGACCAATCAAACCATCAAGCTCGGCGCCGGCCTGCGACAGGTAAAGCATTTCGTGGTGGCAAGTGGGACCTGTGAGAGAGTTTTAGGGATTAGGGTCTAATCAGGAGTTTATTATGCTTATGAGTGCTCCCTTGTGCTTACAGGATTGCGACACCATCCAGGCTACCAGTGCTGGGAGGCTACGGCTTTCTAAGCCCAACAAATACTGGGTCGAGAGCTCGCAGAAGAGGGTGAACACTCCTGTTTGCTCTCATGTATAACACATTGGAAAATTTTTGTTCACTCATAGCTTATATTTGTCAAGTTTGTTTGCTTGAGAGGAATATAGGGATCTATGGATCTCTGTATTGACTAATGAGAATGAGAATTGATCAAATATGCCCACTGTGTATAGTGTGTGTATGGCATGCAACTTTTTGCCCATGTATTGATTTTCTTAGTGCAGCAAAAGGTTGTTTCCCCCTTCCTTAATGTTTGATGATTGAACAGAAAGATAATTATGTTGCTATTTCCACTATATTACCATTGACACAGTATGCAAATTGGTTAGGTAAACAAAATATGCATGTGCCATCCTGAGTTTATTACCAGTTTAATGTTATGAGTTGTTTCCCATGTGGAATGGGTTATGCTTGCAATGTTTTTTCTCTTTATATCTTCTCAACTGTAGAATGGGGGATTCCAGATAGTTCTTTACTCACTCTCTTTTTATTGTTGTCCTTCAGCGCTAGCCTATTCACTGGCTTTTATTCTTATTTCTTTTGCAGTATATTCCTTCTGTAGAAGATACAGTTCTTGGTGTTGTGGTTGACACCAGACCAGATGTAAGTGGCATTTATGTGTATTTATGTACATTAATTCTTCTACATGGTGCATTTTTTAGTATGTGGACCTAATTGTTTCGATACTGTACATTTCAAATATACTAAATGGACTGATATGAACTTCCATTGACTGTCTAAAATCTTGCTTTTAGTTTTGTCATTAAATGAGTGCATTACGATGCACCTCATATGATATTCTTCTTTTGCTGCGCTGGATTCTGTTATTACAGAACTTCTTGGTGGATATAAAAGGTCCTAATTTGGCCTTTTTACCAGTTCTTTCATTTGAAGGTGGTACCAGGAGAAATATTCCAAAGTTTGAGGTAAGGCAATGATTAATGGGTCATCATTCATCAATGGTTGTTGATATTTTTTTCCCAGCTTGCTCTTTCATAGATTTTGTCATGAAGTTCATTGTGGTATCCTGCTTTTATTGACTACGAACTATGAGAAGAACATTTTTCTTACTTTAGTTGGTTTATATAGCATGGTTTTGTGTTAGTAGATAAACTTGAAATTATCTTAGTTTGAATAGCTATCATCTTTGTTTCATAAAATAATGGTGAATCATACTTTTCTGATGTATGGGAGAATATTGTTTATTTAATTGAATAATTGTGTTCTTGCACAATGCAAATGTCAGGTTCCCTCCTTGTTCTAAACTGCTACTGCCTAGAATTATGTAGCCGATAGTTTCTGATGCAGCAATATGGGCTTAGATCTGTAACTTCAACAAAGTGATATGTTTTCCTTTTTGTAAAACACCTATCTTTCATTTTGATCAACAACTCACTAATTTGTTGCTTTTCATTCTCCTTTGTCTTTGTACTAAAAAGGCATACCCAGCAGGCCCAATTAGTGAGTTCTCAACTTGTATTTAGTGCATGCACTGAGGTAATTTGTGAAGAGTTAGTCTAATGTGGTATTGACCCAAGTGAATAAGTGATGCCCAAAGGTAGTGACATGGCGGTAGGCCACTAGGCCCTAATATTATGTTTGCTACTCTTCACCTTGATGCACTGTCTATATCTGTGCCTTACCCCCATGATATTCTCCTGCAGATTGGTACATTAATATATGCGCGAGTGGTGAAAGCAAATAGCAGCATGAATCCAGAGCTCTCGTGCATGGTTGGTAAAACTATTAGCTTATAACTCAGCATTAAGATTTTTGATTGTGGACTAATCCATTAGAAATACTCTAAGTACGTCTTTTGTCATTCTGTCACTCCTTTCTCTATGATAATCTTTGACCTTACATAATGATCTCATTTCAGGCTATACTGTTATCTTTGGATTTATCTAATTATTGTATTAGTTCTGCTACCTCGATCTGAATATCTTACTGCGGTTTGTATTTTTGCAGCTACTGGGAAATCAGCTGAATTTGGTCAACTAGAAGATGGCTATATGTTTGACACATCTACTGGCCTGTCACGAATGTGAGAACAACACATTCATGTATTCTTCAATGCAGTTGCATTATTTTTTCTTATGTTTTGTAATATTATTGCTTGTAGGTTGTTAAGTTCTCCAACATGTCCAGTTCTAGAGGCCCTTGGGAAAAAACTATCATTTGAGATTGCTGTTGGCCTGAATGGCCGAGTCTGGGTATTTATGTATCCTTTTATCTTGTTTCTTTGTAAAATTATAAATCGCTAATGTTCTTGTAGGTTAATGCTCCTTCTCCAATTAATGCTATTGTTGTATCAAATGCGATTATAAAATCAGAATCTTTGAGTGGCATAGGACAACGAAGTATGGTGGAAAGTCTCTTGGAGAGACTGTCTTGATGGTAAGCAATCATTTTTTTTTGTCTTGAGTAAAAGTTTGAATTCATGGTTCCCATTCTGCATTTAATATTAATAAGTATAATGTGGGATCTTACCATTTTTTGTTACTAGTACTTAATAATAAATATGTATCCCCATTTATGTTTTTATGAGAATATTACCTTTAACAAAAACTTAAACTGCGGCCAGTTTTACCTTGAGCTTTCTGCACTCTGCAGCTGCCCTTAGGCCCCTACTAAGTTGAAAGCATACTTTGTTCTGTTGTTTGATTTCCTATTTATTTGCTATATCATGCAGCCACCAACTATGAGGTTGATATGACAGCTTCCTTTGTCATGTTAGTTAGATCTGGCCTGCTAGGTCCCTTATGAGCATTCTTCCTTATCTGTTATTGTCTCACTTGATTATTAGCCATAACCCATAAATTACATGTTTCTGCCTTCACATCATGTTATACAGTAACATGTTCTCCTTTGTGGCGTAGGACTGCCTTTACTATACCTGTATGTTCATTTTTCCTTTCATTATGATTATTTTGCGGGCATACTGTTCTCTAGTCAGACTAAGGAGAACTGATTGATTTTTTTCCTGTACGGTAACAGGGTATGCTCCGGCATTATTAATGGATCTTGAAGGAATTACTGGTTAGACACCAGTGATGATTCTGCAAACTGGTAAAAGGGCGCTATTATCGTTTTATCCCAACAGGGAGCGGTAGATGGATGCCACACATAAACAGGTACATGAAAGAAGCTGATGCGTTCTGATGTCTTCTGGGTGAAGTTAACAGGATGATTGGTAAGCTTATGAAACTTAGTCGCGAGTTTTGTTCTAATGCATACGTGATATCTTGGTTTGTAAGATGTCCTGAGATTTGCGCAAGGTTACTTGCTGATCTGCTGGAAGATGATTGGTGGATATTGAATCTTATTCAGATATATTGCGTGTGAAATTCCCCATCTGTATAAACTAGCATAAACATGTCAGCTGAACCCATACTTCTCAATGAAGTGACCGCTGAAATCGTACTCAATAAAGCGACCTTGGAAATCAGAATTGGCCTGCCCTTACTGATCCCAGAAATTGTCTTTTACATATGTGACGAGGGGAGAATTTAGCTCCATGCCACTCAAGTCGCAGACTATATCACCTTTCCTATCCGGGATGACAAGTGCGACAGGTGTAGAAAAGGTTCGAGCTTAAACTTCCGTATCCGGCTTCAGAGAACAAGAAACCAATATGTTCGTGCTGCTTCGTCAGCCTAGCTTATCTACAAAGAACCCCTGCTTTCTTGTACGGCTATGACAGCCGACATGCTTTTGCCCCTTTTTTTTTTCCTCACTTGGCTTCTCAGCCGTCCGTCCCGTGCACTCCCGTCATCGCGTGGATGCCCGCGGCGCGCGCAAGCGTGACGCCTCCCGAATCTCGATTGATTCCACCGAGACGAATCCGCCGCTCTTTCCGCCGTCCGCACCGCGCCCGGCAGGCCGGTGCCACCAACGCTCGCGTCGCTCCCACGCACCGGCACGCGCCCCACGCCGGCCGCCCCGCCGCGCTGAGCCGACCGGCGCGAGCGTGAGGCCCGCTTTCCTGTGCTTCCCTTCCGTCTCCTCGGCCTCGGCCCTTCGACTTGCTTTTCGTCCCTATATTGAATTCTCTCCATCGCTTCTCCCACCCGTTTGTCTATGATGTGTCTCCGCGTCCGGCATGCACGAGCCCGACCAGCGTGACGCGTGTGTGGGTGTAAAATTCTAAAATCGGCTGTGGATTCGGGTTCTCGTCCTTGCAGTAATAACAGCGCGCAGCCGCGCACTCGGCGCTCCGCTCGCCTTTCCCCCCCTCTCTCTCTCTCCCCCGCATCTTCTCCAATCCTTTGCCCAAGCAAACTCCAGTGAGTTGTCCAACTGCTGCTCCGGATTTCTCAAGGTAAGCCTCTCTCCTTCTCACATTTAGATCGTTGAAGGACACGGGGAATCGGTTTTCCGGCAGTATTCCGCCGGCAGATTCACGTCGTGTCGAGTGGAAACGTCGGTATAGCTGGCTCTATGTTGCTGCCGCTGGGTGGTTTCGTTCTGTCTTGGTACTTAGTAGGTGGCAAGGAGCAGTCCTATGATTTAATCTAGTTCGGGATGGTTGAGTAGTTAGGCCCCGTTCTAATCTGATTATAGCTACTTACTTTACCGTCAATACGCTTTTCGAACTATATTTTTTTAAATGAAAACTTTGAATATCAAAGTTTCTTTTAAAAATTAAATAAATATATTTTTAAAATTTATAATAGTTAATACTAATGAGTCATCTCGTTTCGCGTGCGGATGTTCATCTCAGCCATACGGCTGAAACGAACTCAGCCTTAGTTTTAGTTTTCTGAAGCAATAATCTCTCTTTGCACGGCTGGTGATGCAGTGATGCTTGTAGTGGTATTATTTGTCATTCGTTTACAGGATTAATAATAAGATGCCACGTTTTTGTTAGTTTGCATAAGTTGTGGTTAAAGCCGAACCATTCTGGAGTTGTTGAGCAGCTCCTAAAACTCCCGCCATTGATGTTCTTCATCTGTTTTCAGTTTATGTCTCAATGGATACCATGCCTTTCGGAAATTAGTAGGCTTATTTAAGTTTTTTTTTAAGAAAGCCCTCTCGTGTGTTGTTTTCATTTGTTTATATTTGTTTGAGATGTTCTGATCTGCAGGTCGAAGTCTGGTGCCCTGACCTAGCCATGGGAGGCAGGAGGTATACAATACTGGCCTCATGTGCATCTTCATTGTGTGTTTGTATATTACGCCATCATGATATATTCAGTGCTAAATGGCAGATTTGAAATCAGCACAAATATATCTGGGACACATCCAACGCCAAGTAAACCATATTATGTGTATACAGTCAATACTGATGCACAAAAAGTTATCCGCTATCAAGTTAATTGTAGACCATCAAGAGGTCGCAATACTGAATCCTACTCTGTGAAGCACCATTACCCATCTCCTATTGTTTCTTGGATAGAAGACCTTTCGAGCTTTGGCAATGTTTCTTTTAGCCCGGATCCTGAATATGCTGATGAGCAGTCAAGATCTTCAGTGGGGCAGTCTTCAGCATCTGTCAATTTGCATGACATACAGATAGTACGTTCTGTTTCCATTATCATCACTTTGTCTCGATTTGTGATGTCGCTAGGAAGAAACTGGAGTTTAAGATGAAATAACTGTTTTATGCATGCTCTTCAGTCAGTTAGATTGACAGATGAATTCATCGAACTTGCAAAGGAGAATACAGGCAACAACGTAGAGACTTGTGGAATTCTAGGTGCTTCATTTGTAAGTCCTTTTTAGATAAATTTGTAGGTTCACTTCACAACATGGTTTGCCAATATGATAATCATAACTATTTTTTGATTTGCATCGTGATTTTCAATGCTTATTTGCAGAGAGATGGGACTTACTATGTGACTATGTTGATCATACCAAAGCAAGAAGCAACTGCTCATTCTGTATGTCAGAAATTGAGCTTTTTTCAAACATAGATACATTATCAAGGCCATTTTTACATATTTTGTGCACGTATCTAGTTGTCACACTCTGAAGCTGTGATTTATCTTTGCAGTGCCAGGCTGTCAATGAGGAGGAGATACATGCTATTTTATCGGAGCAATCACTTTACCCTGCAGGGTGGATACATGTATACACTCGCAATCCATTATTTACCCTTTTGTCTTGATATCCTTGGAACTTTCAGATTATCAGATCCAATTTAAAACGTAACCCATGCATGACCTTCTTACTCTATTCATATATAATGGTTATTTTAGTTAGCAGTTCCCAGATATTTGATTTTTCATTGTATTTTCCAGACACACCCTTCACAAACGTGTTTCTTATCATCAATTGATCTGCACACTCAATACTCCTACCAGGTAATTGTATAATGGATGATATGTTTGTCTGAAAATAAATGGTGTATCAATAGAAAGTTCAGGTCTTACCAATTTATAAAGGACGGTATGATACTTTGATGTACTGATATGCATCAGTTGTTGCCTATTATGGATCATTAAAATAATTAGATCTGTACATGTTCCGATTCTAGAAAGGACGCTGCAAACTCTGAATATACTGCTCATGATCTTTTGAAGTGCTCGTTTTATCAGTGTCATGCCGCTCTTCTGACAAAAGGATCTCTGTTGGTGTGACGTTTATTTAGCAAGCTATCATAGGGGGCTATGGAGTCATGGAATCACATCAATAGAACGGCACCAAAGCTCAAGAGAAAATCATAAGTTCTCCAGGACTAACTACTTAAGAAGACTTAACACACCACCCTGACATCTGAATACACTACCTATGGTGCTATGCTTAGTTGAGCAATTGTAGTTAGGCTTATAGATCAAATAATCAAAGGTCATATACTTGTAAGTATTATCATTTAAAGCGGCCTTAGATTCCCTTTTGCATTTTCCCTTACAAATAAAAAAACTTTCCCTGGAGTAGGGAACGTACACAACGTTAATTCAGTTGGTGAAAGCTCAACCAATCTTTTGTGCTTTTAGCTGTATTCTAATCTAGCTAGGAATTACTAGCCACTACTGCAATTCTTAATCTAGCTCAGAACGACTTTATCAGCAAAATCTTTTACTTGCTTTGCCATTCCTCTAATTTTGGTAGATATAAAGTGCTGAATTTCTGCAGGTCATGTTACCAGAGGCCGTCGCAATTGTGATTGCTCCCACCGATCCTACTAGGCAAGTATTTTATGGACAGTTATACATTTGCGATTTATTATTCCAATCGCATTTGGTGGTGCCCCCTGCCTATTATCTACTATAATGAAATATTGAAATGCATGTTCTCAAATCCTTTAGGAGCTGTGGAATATTCAGGCTGACAAACCCAGGAGGAATGGGTCTACTTAGGGAGTGCAGCGAAAGTGGCTTCCACGCTCACCAGGAGACAACGGATGGCGGCCCAATCTATGAAACCTGCTCCAAGGTCATATTCAACCCAAATTTGAGGTTCGAGATTGTTGACCTGCGTTCTGCTCCCTGAACAATGTAATTCATCCTGGAACTCTCTATAAGCTCCTGCGTTTTGGCAAAGCCTGCAAATAAAAATGCATATGCCATAATAGATAGATTGTCCAGGCAATACCTGATAGCTGCCTGCTTATCATCTGGTTGGCTTGGGTGGAAGTCTGGAAGACGTCGGTGATGTCGGTATTACTAATCCATGATATCAACTGAGCTTTGATGATGGTACAGTAATATGGTATTTGTAAGAAACTAAGAATGAAGTATAACTGGGAGAAAAATAGTGATGAATTGTCTGAAAGAAAAGAGTAGCACACTGGATGGGTTAGAGCCATCGCGTGCCGTCGGCGTCGGACGCGACGTCGGCGCGTTCCCCTTGTCGCCGCCTTGTTCCCCCGCTCGATCGGCCGACGACGGAAAGACGGGTCAGGTCGAGCTAGTTGGCCGCCGCGCGTGACGGCGTGAGCCCACCGCACTAGCGAGGCTCTTTGCTCACGCGTGCCGCGGCTCTTTCGTGCGTTCTAGCTTGCTAGCCAGCAAGACGCTAATGGATCACTGACCGGCTCGACAGAGGAGTTCGACAACACTGGATTCCCCGACCTCAATTTAGCTACACGGCAAAAGCTCCCGCGTACGTCCGTGCAAAACCTTTTTGCCCCGAAACCGCGACTCACACGACCGTGGCAACCGGTCTCGGTTAATATATGACTCGAAACAAGAAGCTAAACAGGTGAACTCAAAACCAATCAAGCGAAAGAATAGCCTAAATAGAGGTAGTAGGAGTAGTAGGGTGTCAGTGTGCGCGTGGTTGGGTTTGGTTACCGGAGCAGCTGCTGTCGCGTTCGGGGAGCCCTTTCCTCCTCGTCGCGATCTTCGTCCCCCGCGGCCAACTTGACGGATGGTGCCACACCATGGTGGATGGATGGATGGATGGGCGCTGTGGGTGCGACAACGAAACGGAGATGGACTTTCAATCCATCACATTGGCAAGCAGGTTCTTGCTTATCGAAATGGTACAGTTTCTTTACCATGAAAAAGGAATTTGTACAGGAGTAGTTTAGTAGCAGTGGTAACCAGAAAAATCTCTCAAGAATGTCACTTCGTTTTTACGTGTCTTCAAAAAGTTAAAAAAAATTAAAAAAATTTAACAAGATAAATTAATATATAATATACCACTTTTAAAAAATAAATTTAAATTAAACGTATATAAATAGAAATAAAAATAATAATTTTAAATGTGAACTATGTGTGTCCTGAGCTATGCAGCTTAGGACACTTTTGCTCGGTCTTCCTGCTCCTCTGATAATGATGGACGGGGGACGTCTTTGTATATAAACAACAAAAATCTAAACAAAATAAGCTATTCTTCACCTTAAAAATTTGGTATTGAATTTATTATATATTTTTTTTAATTTTATAGATCGAATTTAAACTTGTGAAGTGAATCTAACATATCTATCTTACCGAATATTTTTAATTTTTTAAAACTTTTTAATAACACGTACAAAACGACAAACTATTTACCCAGTGTTAATCGTAGAATATCCCCGCTAATAAATATATTTTAGTAACAAAGCTCACGCACGCATAGAGGATTTTGGTGACAACTTTGAAATGATCAATACTCTAGCGTCCACGTCGTTACAGATAGGCAGATAGCTTTTCCTAAATTCACATGAAGCATTGATGACAAACTAAATTGCCCGTACAGGGATACTGCACTCTGCACTAACTACGTACCACGAAATCGTTGTATTAAAATCAACTGTCGCTGCGACGACTGCAGTGGAGAGGCACGCCGGTGGGCTGCTCTCCCGCCAGGGTTCTATTCCTTCCAAGATCGAACATCCGGGTGTCTTAAGTAGCTTTAACTTTTTTTAGCTTTATATATCCGTAATTTAATTCTCGAGATTAATTCTAGGAGTATATTAGGATATACACGCATGCATGTTTTAGTGGGAATATGCGTTTTTTACGTACTCAATGTTTACGGTCTCCTAATCTATTAGTATGTGTGGATACACATGCGTGTTGTTGACACAAAACTAAAATCTAGTGCTAATTCAAGCAGCCACGAAACAAAATCCTCTTATACAATAATTAATAGAGTCGGTTTAATTATGCGTACAGAAATCCGGTCTGAGATAGAGATGAACCAAAAAGACTAAGCAGCAGCAGCCAACAGAACAGAACACCAATTCTGCACTCTTCTCTCTTTTTTTTCAGATTGCACCAATTCTGAAGTACTAAACATGTAAACAAAGAACAACCATATGCTAACCCTGCTTCATCAATTCCTCTTCATTTTATAGACAATATTTCAATCTCCATGTTTGGGAGATGCATACTCACGTAGGGCCATTCTTGTGTTTACTTTACACAAGCTAATTACAATTTATAATCTAGTATCAACACGCCGATTTTATTCTATCACTACGAAGTACTGAAACTCTGAGAGTATCTAAGCTGCCATTATGCACAGAAGAGGACGAACAAGATGAGGCTGAGGGACAAAGAGGAGGAAAGGATCGAATTAGAACGGGTGATAGCTCCGCCGCAACCCACTGACGTTGGCGAACAACCCGACGAGCTCTTGCTTGTGCGGGAGGAACGACTTCCTCCCGCCGCCGCCCTTGCGGTAATAGCTCCAGCCGTGGCGGCCGGCGTCGCCTTTGCTGCCGCCGCCGCCGTTTGCATCCTCGTTGCCCTTGGGCGGTTGAGGCGATGGGCCTGCGGCGTTGAGGAACACGAATTTCTTCTTGCCGTCGCTCTGGCTCCGCCGGACGAGGCGCTCGCTGATGCGGCGCCACCGGAGCACCGACCCCGTGGAGCCGCTCTTCCGGCACCGCCGCGGGGACGCCGGCGTCGATGACTGCCCGCCGGGAGCCCAGAGGCAGTAGCTCTCCGGCGGTACACCCTCCAGCTCGCCGTCCCCACCACCCTCATCATCCGGCCGCTCCTGCTGCTGCACCGGCGTCCGCGGGCTCTCCCGCTGCCTCGCCCGGAACTCCCGCTCTTCCAGCAGCAGCCGGCCCAGCGGCACCCGCACGGTGGCCGTCTCCGGCTCCTCCTCCACCGGCTCCCGCGGCGGCGGGGACATCGGCAGCCCAAACATGGGGTACACGGGCACGATGAACGCGTCCGCGGCGAACGGCGGGATGGGGAAGGAGAAACCACCACCGTCATCGCCCTCGTCCACCGCGTCGGCGGCAGGTCCTGGGACGTCCTCGTCGGCGCCGCGGTCGTGGTCTCTGTCCTCCATGGCCGACGACGTCTCCCGCTCCTCGCCTCGCCTACTCGTGTTGGGATTCCACAGATTTATTCGCGGATTCCTTCGATTTTTGCGTGGCACGGGTTGTCTCGGCGTGAGCCGATGGCGGCGGCGCGCGGAGCTAACCGATTAACAGAAAGCGGTATTATGGCAGAGGCAGGCCAGGTCGCGCGCGCGACGCAGATAAGGCCCACCTCCCGTGCCACTGACCGGTGGACCCTGTCAGTGGCGAGTAAGTCTGATATTGTGTGGTGGGGACACGTGTCGGGTCCGGAGAGCTGGGTGGAGGTGGGAGGTGGCGGTTCTAGAAACCGGTAAACGCAAATCGGATGGGAGAAGATCGCGAGCACGATCCAGGTGGCAGCAATGTGTACGGCCATGACATGTATCCGTACTTGTATCTCCCGTTCCTTCTTCCTCTCCTCCTTTTCGCTAGATTTTTTGTTAAGTATTTTTCCCCTACCTTTTTCAAGTGCGACAATGTTAGTACCTAATTGTGTATCACTGCAGATGCAGAAGAAGGTGAGATAACAACGGGGAGTTGGCTTGTTAGTTCGACGGAAACCGAGTGGGCTAGCGGTGCGGCCGTGTGGGACATTGGGGTCGGTGAAAAAACCATAACCGAGCAGATGTCTCATCCGCCGCGACCACGAAAGGGTGGTGCTCGAGCCCTTCGCACTCGCGCCGTGGTTTCCATGTTGGCTGGTGGTGTCAAGCCGTTGGGAACGCGGCTGGCCACTGGTGGCGCTATGTAACGCAAGTACGCTATTGGCGAAATTAGGCCATCAGGAGAGGGTGTGGTTCAGCTCCGACATTTTGTTTACGTTTATATTTATCTGTAAGACTTATTAATAATTAAGAAATTATTTATAGTAATATATATTAGCGATTTAAAAATAAATACCGTAAAATAACCTACCATAAAAAACTAATAAAATTAATTTCAAAATTAAAATTTAATGTTTTGTTTATAGGTATAAGCGGAATGATAGGCTTGTTGAGTCTAGCACCTAGAGAATCTTAAGCGCAATCATCCATGGCCGGAGAAATTCTCTTGAAAAATCAGGACGGTTAGGTGAACCGTGCCGATCGAGAGGGAGGGAATGGGACCAAACTATGCTTCTCTAGCTGCAGCCCCGGCCGTCGTCATCCTTCCTTTTATCTAGGCTTCCCTTCCTGGACCAACGAGGCAATATGAGCGTATGACGCAGGACAAGCATCATCGCAATCTTCTTGGTCCTCAGGCCTCTCAGCTCTTCTTTGTGCTGGATTGGATGGACCAACGTGTTTCACTTTTCAGAACGCAGGGCAAGCCAAGCTATGCTATTCTATTACTTCCGTTTTGAAACCAAATCTGAAAACGAAAAGGTGCAAAAGCCTCTCTGTTCGGGACATGATAGCAGTTGTGGCACCAATGCATGTTCACGGCCCGAGGTTTTTCCTCTCTCCCGTCGTACGGTTCGGCCCATCATGGTCTTCAGTCCATTTCTCTTTGTTTACAGACTATGGGCCCATTTGGACTTATAGTAGATAGAATCAGATTCAGGAATGATGAACGAGTTGTAAACTTACTGAAGTTCTTCTATTGAAAATTTGATGAAACCGGAAGCAAACAGATCTTTTATATTCTCGTACATGCATTCAGGGTTTACAAAACAATTTGCCAATGAAATCGCTCCCTAGCGGTTTTGTCGATAATCTCCACGAAAATCTGTGAAGTTTCAGATAAGATTTGTTGAAATTTTGAATTGTTTTAAAGTCATCGATTTATCAAACAGTTTCTAAGTACAGACCGGCTTGATAAATTTGTTAATTTGCATTTTCATACACTGCATATACCATCAGTAGAGCTCTTCTTAGGATGCATTCAGGTGAGGGTTGAGAACTTTTTTTACACGTAAAACTTAAAAATCTTTTAAAAATGATTTTTAAACTAATTTTTTATATTTTTTAAAAAATATATTGTTTAGTATTTTAGAAAATATGCGTAAAAAAAAGAGAGAGAAGGATAGAATGACAAACAAAGCCTTAGTTTTTGCCGTTTGCAAATGCCTGCAGTGCGCAGTTGCAGGACGCGTCGGTGGCGCTGGCATGCAGAGCAAAAGAGCATACAGTACAGAACTGATATCCAGTAACATATTACTCGACGGCTGCAGGCCAAATTAAAGTTGGAGCACAATACCACACTCTATCACGCAGACAAATTTATCTGAGAAATGGAAAATGGTATGTACGGAGGGATCACCGAAGACAACATTATGTTTGATGGAAGTAACTTGACGGTGTTAATGTAATTGTCGCCGGATGACCTTATCACTTATATATATAGAAATCGTATATATGAAAGGTACAAGCGTGACTAATGGTAGACACAACTTTAAATATAGATGATCTCTTACTATAGATTGCATACTTCTATATTTAACATAGCTTTAAATATAAATAATTTCTTACTAAATATAAATTATACACTTCTATATTTAACACATTTCTTAATCTGGACGGAGGTAAACTATATTCAGATTGAGTCGTAACTTGCAGTAGAGAGTAATTAGGAGCGGCTTAGTCATGATGTCGGCCACCTGGTCATTAGATGAGATGAAGCGAATGTCGAGTTAGCGAGAGGTAACACGTTCACGAACAAAATGGTAATCAATCTCGACATATTTCGTGCGATGATAAAATATGGGATTGGTAAAGAGATAAGTGGCATCAATGTTATCACACCATAGGAACGATGACCGAAGCTAAGAAATTTCAAGTTCACTTAGCAACACTTGTATCTATATTACTTTAGCGGTAGCATTGGCGACAGCCTTGTATTTAGCCTCTGTACTCGAGCGAGAAACAGTTGGTTGTTTGTGAGAGCTCCAAGAAACAAGATTGCCACCAAAGAAAATAACATAGCCACCTGTACTACGCCGATCATCTAGGTTCCCGGCTCAATCGGCATCAGAGAAGGCACTTAGCAATAAAGCCTCAGATTTAGTCATGCATAGCTCTATATCAGACGTGGAATGAAGATAACGCAGCATGTGTTTTACTACCGCCCAATGAGCATTTGTTGGTGCTAACAGAAATTGACATACCCGGTTGATATAGAAAGAGATATCGAGATGAGTAAAAGACAAATATTGGAGAGCCCCAACAATACTGTGATAGTGTAGTATCTTTAGCTGAGAGTGGGTCACCGCTCTTTAAGAGTAACTTGTTGTTAGGAAGCATAGGTGTCGGAACACTATTAGAGAAGGTCATATTTGTGCGCTGCAGCAGGTCTTGGATGTATTTATGTTATGTTAAGATGAGACCAGTAGAAGTATGATATACTTCAATGCCAAAAAAATATCTAAGAGTGCCAAAATTTTCACCGCAAACTCAGCTTCAAGTTGAATGATTAGACGATCCATAGGTGATGACGAAGAGCTCATAATAATAATATCATCCATATAGATGAGAATATACATCTGAATACCACCTGTGTTGAACATAAAAATAGAAACATCAGTCTAAAACCCTAGTTGTAATAGTTTGTTACTAAGACAAGAAAACCAGGCATGTGAAGCCTGTTTGATGCCATATAATGACTTGTCCAACTTGTAAAGATAAGTAGGATGAGCCGAGTCAATAAAAATAGGTGGCTGTTTCATATAGACATCCTCTTGAAGATGGTCATGTAAGAATGTATTTTGAATATCAATCTGTCGAAGAAACCAACTACGAGAGATTGCAAGAGACAATAAGACTCGAATAGTGGTAGGTTTCACTACCGGGCTGAATGTGTCATCATAATCAACTTCATACTACTGCTTGAAGCTCTTGGCGACCAATCGTGCTTTATAGCGATTAACAAAGCTATCAGATTTGTGCTTCAGTTTGAAAATCTACTTGCAATCAATGATATTAAGGCCGGCACGTAGAGGAACCAGATGCCAAATCTTGTTCTTGACAAGAGCTTGAAATTCATCATTCATTGTTGAACTCCAAAGAGGGTGTGTTATAGCAATAACATGCGATGTATGCTCTGCATCTGAAGTCCGTATGGCAGAATAAGTAACCGTGTCATCGGTACAAACCTTGGGCTTCTTGATGTTGTGGCTTAATCGCGTTTCATACTTGTGGGCAGGAGGATGCGGTGCAGGAACCTCTGAGTGGTGCACGGCCTCAAGACAGACGGTCAGTGACGAAGTTTGCCACGATGCTGGTGATGATGGGTCGGCAGATGACAGCCCAGCCGCAACCACTGTGCTTGCTGTAGGGGACACGGGAGAGGCAGGCGGAGATTCTGATGCAGGTAGGTCAGCATCAGGCGTTGCATGCGGAGCGCCTGCCTCAGGTGGAGAAGAAGACGAAGGGAATGTCAGTGCCAATCCTGATAAGGTTTTAGGCATCCTAGGATCTACTGCATGCTGAGGGGCTGCATTCATAGGATTAGCAGGAAACATATGCATATCGTAATTGTTCAAATTAAAACTACCACTGTCCTGATTAGGTGTAATGTTGGATGAAGGATACGTGAAGAAAGAAAAATTTGTTTCATCAAATATAACGTCACGGGACACATACACGCATCTGGAATCCATATTGAGACATTTGTATACCTTGTGAAGACCACTATATCCCCAAAACACGTAGACTTTGGATCGAAAGGAAAGTTTATGCTGGTTATAGAATCTCAAATTGAGCCAATATGCGCAACCAAATATACGGAGCATGGAATAATTCGGTGGAGTTTTAAGGAGATGTTCTGGAGGGCACAAATTGTGAAGGACTCGAGTGGGCAATCTATTGATGAGATAAGTGGTTGTGAGGAAGGCCTCGTCTCAAAATTTAATCGGTATGAAGGTATGAGCTAGTAAAGCAAGACCAGTTTTAACTATATGACGATCCTTGCGTTCAGCCAATCCATTTTGTGGTGAGTATATGTGCAAGAAACACGATGGGCTATACAAAGGGATCAAAAAAATTGAGTATGAAGTTTTTGTACTCTCCGCCCTAATTGGATTGGACGCATTTAATTTTAGTATCAAGGAGACGTTCTACATGTGCTTGAAATTGCAAGAAAATGCGTTGAGCCTCAGTGCAGTCATGCATCAAATATATCCATGTAAATTTACTAAAATCATCGATAAAACTTATGTAGTATTTGTACCCACCAACAGACTTGGTGGCAGGGCCCCACACATCTGAAAAAACAAGTTTAAGAGGCAATGTAGAATGATGAATGGCATGAATATAGAGGAGTTGATGACTCTTGCCTAATTGATATGTATGATAAATTGAGGGACTTGACTCCTTGATATATGGGAGATTATTCAAACTTAAAATAGACCGCATGACTAGGGTAGAGGGGTGGCCAAGACGAGCATGCCACTGATCTGGGGATACCTTGATACTAACAAGTACTTGTTTGAAAAATTCAACATCGGACGATTTTATGGGATAGAGACCGGATTGACATCTTCCTTCTAGGAGCACTTGTTTCGTTGCTTGGTCCTTTATAAGAAAATGATAGGGATAAAATTCAAAAAAATACATTATTGTCACGTGATAGTTTATGAATTGAAAGGAGGTGTTTAGAGATATCAGGTACGTGGAGAACATTATGTAAGTCCAGAGGACGTGTAGCAGTATTAAGAGAACAAGAACCAATATGCATAATTTGCAAACCTGCCCCGTTGCCAACTTGAACCGTTTCTCCACCATAGTATTGCTCACATAAGGCTAGACAATTTAGATCACTAGTTATGTGATCGGTAACCCCCGTGTCGGTGTATCAGTTGGTGTCGACCTTATAAGATGAAGTAGCAGCCACCGCATTATAGAGTTGTTCCTCCTGGTAAGACTCATCCATATGATGCCAACATTTGATGGCAGTGTAACCTGTACGACCGCAGATTTGATAGGGAAGGGCGCCGCGTTCACGTCCCTAGGGCAGAGGACCGCCACAACCACGGCCCCGCTGCTACCCATCTCGGCCGGCGAAGTTGGTCGGCGCGCCGATGTTGAGGCAAGTCTCCACCTGGTACTGTAGTTGGTATGCATCAAATACTAGCAGATGTGAGTAGATGTCGTCAAGCGTGAGAGGCTCACTCTTTGTAGTCATAGATGTGATGAACGGATTGTAATCTGGGGAAAGACCCGCTAGGAGATAGGCAATGATCTCGTCTTCATGAAGAGGAGCATCAACCGTAGCCAGCTCGAAGGCTAGACTCTTGATCTTGCGGAAGTAATCGGTAGCAGAGAGGTCGCGCTTCTTGTTTGTAGCAATGTCGACACGCGCTTGGACAGCACCGTACTCGTGACGGAGGAGAACATATGCCAAAGAGTGTCCCAGGCTTCTTTGGATGTGGCGACAGACACCACGTCCTGAAGGATGTCTTTAATCATCGATAAGAGAAGACCACTTAGTAGTTATTGATCTTTATTATACCACAAGCAATATTCTGGGTTAGACACGAGCTCGATGCCATCAGTAGTTGATGAAGTAATCTGCTAAAGAGGCGCGATCGTGGATCCATCGATAAAGCCCATAAGTTTTGTACTCCGTAGATACGGGAGAAGCTGGACGTGCCATAATGTATAGTTTGTTTTGTTAAGTCGGATGGTGACAGCATGATAAATTGGTATAGGGGCAAATATAGCAGTAGAGAAGAGGCTAAAAGTGGAGGCGGAGGTGGTGGAGGAGGAGGTAGAAGATGATATCGATATTAATTTAGAAAAAAAATGATGGCTCTGTATTAATATAATTAACGTTGGATAAATTCTGATATGTAACCACTTATGAATACACTTCGAGCCCACGGAGCCACAAAAGAAAGTGGATTTCCTTAAAAATGAAGTGAGAAATAATGAACTCAAGCCTTCCAAGTTCGAGTCAATCATGCCGCTCACAGGGTGGCGCCGTGCGGCGACAAATCGCACGGGACAATCGATCGAGCGGGCGGGGTGGGGCGGCAAATGCGTCGATTCCGACGGCACGGGGCGGCAATGGTCGTCTCGCCGGTCACGAGGCGTCCCCGTCGGCGTTGCAGCCGGTGGCCAGTACGTAGGCCGGTCTAACGTTCGGGTTCGCCGCCGAGACGGACAGGCGGCCGAAGCCCCAGCGCCCCACCTGGTACAGCTCCAGCCACACCTTCTCCGCGTCGTCGCTGCCGGGGGACGCGGCGGCGGACATCACGACGTCGGCGTCCTCGCCTTTCGACGCGGCCGCCGCGCCGCCGGGGAGCGGCTCCTGGTGACCCCCGCCCGCGTTCATGGCGGCGTCCAGGTCGCGCACCTGCTTCTTCTGCCGCAGCCTGCCCTGCCGCCGCCGCAGCCGGCGCATGCAGCGGCGGGCCACCGCCAGGGGGAGCTTGACGAACGCCAGCCCCAGTAGACTCACCACCGCGCAGGGGCAGCACCCAAGCGCGATGCAGTCCGCCAGCGACACCGCCACGCACGACCGGCACGACAGAGCCGTGCAGTCCGCCTGGTCCACCACCGCGACCGCCGCCACTCCAGGGCATCCCTCCTCGTCGCCGCCGGCGAGCTGGAACAGGCCGTGCCGCCGCGACATCGCTCCGCCACCACCACGGCGCTGCCCGGTCAGCGCCTCATGCCACCGCCACTGCAGCAGCCTGTCCATTTTGAAGGACAACAATAAGATAGAGCCTTAACGACAATCCAGTCAGGAAATGATCATGCCCTGCGCCACCGGCATCCCTACCGATTCCCGGCGAGGCGAAACGGAAAAAAGGTGACGTTTTTGGCCCAAGTGGCGAACTGGCAACGCAGGTGGCCACATGATGCAAAACCAAAGTACAGGGACATGGACACATGCAAGTAAATGTACACCGCCACCTTAAATAGAAGGTTTGGCAGATTTCAAGTCATCAAACAGTGGCCTAAACCTCCAAGGAGACCAAGTACCACCATGAGTCCATGACCAAACAAGGAGGCAACTGAGCTACCATCACAGTTACTGAAGTAAATTATTCACGACTGCAGCAACAAACCAAACAGTGAAAATATCACAATGCTGCTTCATTGCGTTGTGGTTGAGCTACTGTGCGGACACGTAGGACGGGTACAACTGGAAACTGTAGCAGCCATCACACCTGGACGAGCCATGGATCGGTTGCCCGATCCGTGCCTGACGCGTCGGTCCCGCGACCCTGCCGTCGCTGCCGAACTTTGGCGACGTTTACTTGGCAGAGATGGGTATCGATCCAAAGGAAAGCGGGCCCTGCCCCATGGTGTGGTTGATAGATTTCCAGCGACTACTTCAGATGATTGCAAGTGGGAATAGGTTTCTTCTGCGTTTCTTTCATTTCATTTTCCATTGTTTTTGTTTCGGCCGGCTGATTCATTGTTGGACAATGAGTTGAGTTGGCTACGTGGGGAAGATATCTAGAGTGTTTTTTGTTTGGTGTTCCTGAATATTAATTGTTGAGGGGAAGATAGCTGGAGAGGAAGGTGCTGAATGGTACGGCATAAATGTTGGATTTTTTTAAAAAAAATATACATTATCTTTTCACACATATATATGTTTTAAAAACATTTACAAAAATATACATTTTCCATGAGTTGAAAGCACGTCATCATATTATCGTCGTAGCTTAAAGAAGTGAGACCAATGGAAGGGATGGTGATGTGGCGCTAACATGCACCACCACATTGGTCCCACGTAGCACGCGTACGTCATTACAGTGATATGGCACCAATGACAGTATCATAGTTTGCTCGCATAAAACCATAGTGGTACTACGTCACTAACAATGGCGTAGATATGTGTGCTGCGCGGGATACGGTCATTCATGTAGGTGTTGTGCCATTGTCCTTTCCATCAGTCCAGCGTCTATGAGCCTTTAACCTGCGGAGAATATATATTGCCGCAAATATTTCAAAAACATATATATATACATGTAAAATCATGACAAATAATGTATATTTGCAAATTTATTTTGAATATCTGATCGGGTTGGGAGTTGTCTGTAGGCTCCACAAAAATGTAGTAGAAGATTCATAGCTACAAGGGGACCATACCAAAATATAAACTTACGAGTCTTAGGCCCTAGTATTTGAAATGCAGAAATGTTCCATAGTATTTACGAATATTGAACTACTTCTTACAAATTTTCAATAGGATTTCTATGTTTGAAGGAAGGCATAATTCAGACCAGGTAGTAGTGAATTAGTGATACCATTACAGTGTGCCCTTCAGAACTGGGACAAGGCATGCGTGACCAAAGTACACCTAAGGTTAAACAAGATTGGCCGTAAACAAACTGATCTTGGGTCGCCATCAATCCCATTCTGTTGCACATCGGACAAGAATTAAATACGTAGCATCGCAAATACCTGCCGAGCCCTTGTCCCCAAATAATTGTATCTATCGATCCCATAGCTTGGACGACATGGCAATGATTGTATTTGTAGCTTGCTACGACCAAGTTGAACGCTTCATTGATGTTTAATGTACATTCGGTGGTTAAGCAAAATCGAATTGGACCTAAATTTAAGTGGCAATAGTTAAGGCGCGATACTATTATTCCTTTGGTCCACACAGGTGATTGTTTGATGAACTCTACGTTTTAGTGGGAAATCAGTAAGCTTTCTATGTGGAAAGAAGCCGTGTTCATCATCAAAAGCTCCAATAATTTTACTGCAACCGTTACAACAAGTGGCAAAAGCCACGATCTCGGCTTCTTGTGTTCTAATCAATGGACTGAATGTTAGGTTACACACGTAATGAGCTACTATTTGGAACTGCATGAACCGTGCACGAACAGGAATGCCACTCCTTATAGTAATAAAAAAAAGGGTGGAGAAGCATGCATACACCAACTATATTTTGATTTTTTAATTGAAAGCAATGCAAGTATAGTACCTACTCGTAAACATTTCGAAGCCGTTTTAATATGTTAAGAGACAATGACCTTTTGTTCTGACGAAAGGGCCAGATAGAGCTGGCAACTACTGTCTACTGACGTCAACAAAGGGCAAGATTTCATATTTCCCATTGGACTCTAGAAGCATTAGAAAACGGACGAGATTACGCGAGCATGCTGACCATGGAGGTAGAAGACCCCGGAGCTCACCCAACCATGCTGCTACCGAGATTACATTAATGACAAGTAACCGCTGATGTTTCGTATCAGCGAGAAGTAACCGTGATTCATCATGGCAGGGCAGCCGCTACCCTGCCGACGATCTGCCATTGTTCAGGGCAGCGGCAAGATCTCCTAGGATGTCACACACATCGAGGTACACTACGCCGGTCATCGCTGCGTGCAATCATACTACGAGCACTGCTGCGACACTTTAGTTGGTGCAGTGTATTTAAGGGTTGAATGTGGTGGTTGTTAGACAGATCATTGGCCTGCACTGTATATATATATAGACTCGATCCTCTTGTATACGCTCGGGGGGATTTATAGTCAATATACACTTTCTACATGGTATCAGAGCGAGTCTAGACATTCCGGTGCGCTAGCTTCTCCCTCCGGCGAGCCGACCCTTTCCTCCTCGTCATCGACGTCTTCTTCCCGTCGCCGACTCTCTTCCCGGTACTCCTCTCGCTCTCTCGTCTCCATTTCTTCTTCTCCCCGTCTCTCCCGCAGTCACCTTTTCTCCGCCCCACCTCCGCGCGACCAGGCGACGGTCTCGATCCGCCTCCTCGTCCCTCCTCGCACCCGTCTCCGCTCTTCCTCTCGTTTCGTGCATCTCTCCTTCTCTGACGCAGGCGCACCTCCGCGCTCGTCGTCTCCATCGGCTGGAAACATCCCTCGGTTCTTGCCCTTTCCGACACGCTCAACGGCTCTCAGACGCGAACCTTCTCCCCTCACGTCTGAGCCAGTCCAACGTGTCCACGTGTCCACGGACACGAATCCCTGCCTCCCGGACGCGAACATATTCTCTTCGCGTCCAGCCACTCCCTGCCTTTTTCGCATCCGCCCCACTCCTTGGCCTCCACGAGTCCACGGACGTGAATCTTCTCTTCACGGACATGAATCCTCGCACGTCCGTGACCCAACCACTCTCTAACCCACCCACTCTGTCCTCACCTACTCCACTGCCTACTCCCTATTGGCCAACCACTCCTCATCGGCTGGCCACTCCTCACCTACTCTGCTGCCTACTCCTCATCGGCTGGCCACTACTCACCTACTCCGCTGCCTACTCCCCATCGGCCAACCACTCCTCATCGGCTGGCCACTCCTCACCTACTCCGCTGCCCACTTCCCATCGGCTTCTCACGTCCTTAATCGACCGATCCGTCCTCTCATCGGCTTCCCCCTCCCATCGGCTTCTCTCTCCCATCGGCTCTTTGCTCCCGTTCTCCCGTCATGGCCACCGAGTCCGCCCTCAGCTTCGGTACTCTCCCAGTCGCCGAATCTGCTCTGGCCCTCGATGCCACAGACCACATCTCGGGCACCACCTCGCCGATCTTCTCCCCTCCCTACGCTGCTGTGAACGTGAAATCTCACGTTCCTATCTCCCTTGACCTTAACGCCAATTATTTTAAGTGGGTTTTCTTCTTCAAATCTCTCTGTGAAAAATTCGGCCTCCGGTCCCATATTGATGGCTCCGCTTCACCTCGCCCCGATGATCCTCAGTGGGACATCGCCGAGTGCTGCATGCGCAGCTGGCTGGTTGGCTCGGTTGACGACTCTGTCCTCGACCTCGCCATGGACGATACCGACCCCACCGTCCGGGACCTCTGGGTGGCCATTGAGTGGATCTTCCTGGCCAACAAGCAGCCTCGCGCCATCTTCCTCCTCAACGAGTTCCACTCCATGGTACAAGGCGACTCCTCTGTCTCCTCGTACTGTCAGCGCCTCAAAGTCAAGGCTGCTGCTCTCCGAGACGTCGGCCACCCTGTGGCCGACTCTCAACTCGTCCTCGCCCTTCTGCGAGGCCTCAATCCCCGCTTCTCCAACACCGCCGATGACATCGCCAACACCACACCTCTTCCATCGTTCGCCCGGACTCATGACATGCTAGTTCTTAAAGAACTCCGTCTGGCCAATGATGAGAAGACAGTGGCCCACACCGCTCTTCTTGCCGCAGCCAATAATGGCTGCCGAGCTTCTTGCGCTGCCCCTTCCTCCCGCGGTCTTGGTGGCCATGGCTCCGGCCACAGCAACATAGCCTGCACCGGGAAAGGCAAGGGCAAAGGCAAAGGCAGGACCTGACAGGGTCCGACGCCGCCACTACCTACCTCGGTCCCTACCCACCCTACCGGTCCCACGGGTCCGTGGCTCTACTACAACCCCTGAGCGCCCCAGCCCTAGTCATGCAACCCCATCGGCTGGCAACCCAGAGTTTTTGGCGTCCATCCCCAGGCTCACCTGGCATCGGCTCCCGTTCTACCGCCTCAGCTGATGCTACCGACCCCAACCACCCAGTCGGTTCCCTCCTAGAACCAGGCTGGCCTCGTCGCTGCTCTCAACCAGATGATGTTCCAACCATAGCACCCTTGGGTGCTGGACTCTGGGGCGTCTTCACACATGGCGTCATCGGCCGGTATACTTCGCTCCTGTCACCCCTTTTCCTCCCCTTTTGTCACTATCGGCAATGGTCACTCTCTTCCTGTCCAATGCCGCGGTGACTCCTCTCTGTCTACCTCCCCCTACGCAATGTTCTTATTGTCCCTTCTCTCATTCACAATCTTATATCTGTTCGTCAATTCACACACAACAACCACTGCTCCATTGAATTTGACGCGTCTGGTTTTTCTGTGAAGAATATCCCAACCCGACGATAGATCCTTCGCTGCAATAGTGACGGCGACCTCTACACTATTCCTGCTGCGCCGTCTACCCCACACGCCAGCGTCGCCCTCTCCACCAACCTTTGGCACCTTCGCCTCGGCACCCCGACGCTGTCGCCACCATCCATCGCAGCGCCTCCATCCGATGTACTCACAGCAGCTCCACAGTTTGCCACTCATGTCAATTTGGCAAACATATGCGTCTGCCCTTTTCTAGTTTTTTTCCTGTACCTCGCGTCCATTTGAACTTATACATTGTGATGTATGGACGTCCCCAGTTAAAAGTGTCTCCGGTAATCAGTATTATCTCGCTATACTTGACGATTACACACACTATTGCTGGACCTTCCCGCTCATCCACAAATCCGGGGTCGCCTCTCACCTCACTCACTTCGTCACGTACGTATCCACTCAGTTCAACCTCCTCATCAAGGCTTTACAAGCCGATAACGGTACGGAATTCGTCAACCATACCGTTACAAACCTCCTCACCTCGCAGGGCATCCATCTCCGGTTCTCCTGCCCCTACACCTCTCCTCAGAACGGCAAAGCCAAGGGCCTCCTTCGCACCCTCAACAACATCAGTCGCACCATGCTACTTCACGCCCACCTACCCGCCACTTATTGGGCCGAAGCTCTGGCTACTGTGACATACCTTCTCAATCGGCGCCCATGCTCCTCCATTCATAACAACGTTCCCTATGCCCTTCTCTACCGCACGGCGCCCAACTACTCCCACCTTCGCGCTTTCGGGTGCCTCTGCTATCCAAATCTCACCGCCACAGCTTCCCACAAACTTGTCACCCGCTCCCAGACCGGGTCTCTCCGACCCAATCCGCGCTACGGTCTCTCCGCCGTCCACAGCTCTATCTCGCCCATCCTGGCGACTTCTCGCTCAGCCTTGGCCGACCCTCAGTGGCGCGCGGCCATGGCCGACGAGTACAAGGCCCTAATAGACAACGAGACCTGACGCCTCTTTCCCCGACCTCCCGGCGCTAACATTGTGACCGGTAAGTGGATTTTCAAACACAAATTCCACGCCGATGGCTCCCTTGCCCGTCATAAGGCTCGCTGGGTAGTCCGGGGTTTCTTCCAACGACCCGGTGTCGACTACGACGAGACCTTCAGTCCCGTTGTCAAACCCGCCACCATCCGAGTCGTCCTCACCTTGGCTGCCTCTCGCTCCTGGCCGATTCATCAACTAGACGTGAAGAACACCTTTCTTCACGGCCACCAGACGAAAACAGTCTACTGCCAGTAGCCCCTAGGCTTCGTCGACCCTTCTCGGCCCGACGACGTCTGTCTCCTTCAACGCTCTCTCTACGGCCTCAAACAAGCCCCTCGTGCCTGGTACCAGCGCTTTGCTGCCTATCTTCGGCACATCGGCTTCGTGGCCTCTGCGTCCGATAGTTCCCTGTTCACTTTCCATATCGGCTCCGCCATTGCCTATCTACTTCTCTATATCGATGACATTGTCCTCACAGCGTCTTCGACATCTCTCCTCGACCAGATCATGGCCCGACTCCACTCTGAGTTCGCCATGACCGATCTTGGTCCTCTCCACCATTTCTTTGGTATCTCCGTAACCCGTTCCATCCACGGGCTCTTCTTTTCCCAACGCCAGTACGCCATCGACCTCCTCCAGCGTGCGGGCATGGCCGACTGTCGCCTCATGGCCACCCCAGTCGATACTCGAGCCAAACTCTCCGCCGCCGATGGCGCCCTCGTTGCCGATCCCTCTCACTATCGGAGTCTTGCCGGGGCTCTCCAATACCTCACACTTACCCGACCCGACCTCACGTACGCTGTCCAGCAAGTGTGCCTCTTCATGCACGCTCCACGTGAACCTCACCTCGCGCTGCTCAAGCGCATCCTACGCTACGTGAAGGGCACCCTCTCCAGCAGGCTGCATCTCAGCTCCAACCCCATCGACTCCCTCACCGCATACTCCGACGCGGACAGGGCAGGTTGCCCCGACTCTCGACGCTCTACGTCCGGCTACTGCGTCTACCTCGGTGACACTCTCGTATCCTGGTCCTCAAAATGCCAGACTACAGTGTCCTGCTCCAGCGCTGAAGCCGAGTACCGCGCCGTCGCCCACGCCGTCGCTGAGTGCTGCTGGCTTCACTAGCTTCTCTAGGAGCTCCGTGCACCTCTCTCCACCGTGATCGTCGTCTACTGTGACAATGTCAGTGCCGTCTATATGACCGCCAACCCGGTCCATCACCGACCCACCAAGCACATCGAGATCGATATTCATTTTATCCGTGACAAGGTTGCATTAGGATAGGTTCGGGTGCTTCATGTACCATCGGCATATCAGTTTACCGATATAATGACCAAAGGACTGCCCACGCCTTTGTTCACTAGTTTTCGGTCCAGTTTCTACGTCCGTTCTCCTCCCGCTGCGACTGTGGAGGGTGTTAGACAGAACTATATATATATGGGGATTCACTGTACACTCTTCCTCCGACTGTGAAAGTGAAACTGCAGCAGAGTTACGTTGTCTTGTTGTTTAGCTATTTGGCGCGGTGGTGCATGCACCAAGTTTCTCAAATCATCTGCGTTTACGGCAGCTATAGCTATAGAGTATCCTGGCCTACCTCTGAACTTTGGAAATTTTGCTAGTCTCTACGAAAGTTGAATTCGTTTCCTTTTCATTTGAGACAAAAACGTCGCAGTCGGACCGTAAAAAAAAAGTTTCTAGGACTAAACGAAACATCACAAGTAAAAATTCGCAATGCATTTCCCGTGGACGACCACAGACTAGAGAGTACAGAGCAGGTGAGCAAGTGAACTTTCTGAATTTTAACCGGAGCAGAAACACTGAAAAGGCAGGAGCAGCTATCGAGCTTACTTGCGGTTGCAGTGGAAGGAGGGATGCCGCCGAGTCGCCGACCTCCTCCGCGCCGGCGAGCTCGTCAGAAGCCGCGAACCAATGCCTTGGGAAGCACGCGAGGCATGGAGTGGGCGGCGGCGGCGGCGGCGAGCTCCTCCGGCTTTGAGGCAGCCGGGGGAGTCGGGATGGCTATTTGAGCGGACAGCGGTGGAGACGGGAGGGGCGAGAACTCGAGAACCCCTTGCTTGCATCGGTAGCAGCTTCTGTTTCGCGGGACTGATTTATATAGGAAACGGTGATTGTTGTTATTGTGCATCGGAAATGTGTACGTGAGCATGCGGGGCTGACGAAGATGGACTTCATTCATTCATTTTTTAAAAAAAAGAAAGAAGAAAAAAACTATTTTTATTTCGTATCAAATGCTCAGTTTCATGTACTTCTCCTTTGATTGTTTTTCTTATTTAGTAATGGTAATTTGTCGTCCCATTCCATTTGGTTCTCCGCAGGCCGAAAATAAATTTTGGACGCATATGCAATGAGAAAACATCTAACCTGTTGATTTAAAACAATAAAAACAAATACTCTAGCCACATAAGTGCACTTTTGTTATTTTAGATAAAAAGGTCTGAATGTATTAGTATGTGTGATGTGATCAGCGATCAGCAGTGACATAAATAAAAACGGAGATAGCACAAATTGCTGATAAATTTGCGACAAACCATGTCTATTCTATCATAGCATTAATGCATCGGACATCTTTTATAAATGTATAATTACATCTTATAGAACATTTAATAAAGAACGAAGATCTGAAAAATACACAGTAAATGTGTCGTAGCATTTACAACTAAATAAACAATGCATATAGTCATTGCTTATTAATTGTGACAAATAGTATTAATGAGAGGCTCATATATCTCAACAAACATTTAATAAATAACGGAGATCTAAAAAATATAATAATTGTATCCTAGCACTTTAAAATAAATAATGCATGGCTTGTTATGCATAAATTGTGACATACCATGTGTAGCATATCAGTGTGAGGATCATACATCTTCTATAAATAAAAAAATCTCATAGAACATTGAATAAAGAATAGATATCTGAAAGATACAATAAATGTACCTTAGTATTTTAAAACAATTAAATAATCCATTGCTCAATGCGCATAAATTGTAACAAAACATGTCTAATATATAATATTATTAATATGAGGATTATTCATCTTATATAAATGAAAAGTTACACCCCATAGAACATTTAATAAAAAAACAGAGATCCAAAAAATACAATAAATGTATCCTTGCATTTTAAAATAAATAAATAATGTAAAACGAGTACTCTGCGCTTATTGTGAAACAAAAGGAGTATTGTGCGATTTAGATTCCAACAGAAAAGCAACCTTTAAAATCCAACAGAAAAAATATTAATTAACCCTGAAACTATAATGACAACGGTATGAATTACCCACTGAACAATGGAATTAGACATTTTACCCTAGCTCTTCACACCAGACAAAATACTCCCCTAGCTTAACTCGGAGAGGTTTTGAGAAATCCAACGGTGACAATAGTGGTGGCAACACGATGGATTGCATCACCGTCCTCCTCGAGCTTCGTCTTTGCCATCGTCTCACTTCACCTCCACTACCTCTTTCTTGAGCTCCATCACCTCCTCCTGTAGACCTATGGCTTGTGCTCGGTGAAGATGAGATCTAGGAAGCTATTGCTTCTAGCATTGGCCACAACTTCCACTGATCACTAGAGGTTAGAGAGGAGATGCGCCGATAACCTCATGTAGGTAGGTGGTCGAGCTCTTTGAGGTGCTCCAAAGGCCGAGAGGGGATAGGGACATGGCTAGAGGCAGCATGCTAATGAGATAGAGATCGGCGGCATGGAGGTCGAGCTTCTCGACGGCACGCCACACTTGACATGCGCACTCGTGGTTCGCCAGTAGAGGAGGTCTAGGAAGGCGAGGTTAGAAGATGAGTCGGAGAGGAGGTTGAGGGTATAGGTCGTGGCATACCCCAATATCTAACACAAATCCACCACTTCTCCTCATTGACCTCCAGTGCTTCTCCACCTGCTCCCTAACTTTGATGGCTACGCCCGTCTCCTCCTCGACCTCCAACATGAGGAGGTAGCCATCGGCACGTGTCTCCTACTCCACCTTTCTCTCTTAACTCAAAGCCAATGCCCTATCCCTACTGATCTTCTCTAATGGCATAGCCTTGGATTCATAAGAGTTGGCACCCCAATGTCAGCTTTGCACCACGACGATGAGGAGGACAGGAGGTTGAGTTTAAGCCAACACTTTGACAATGTGCTACTGAGTAGGTGAAAGGGAATGAGCTAAAAGAAAGGAGAGGGGAGAAGAATAGGAATCGGTGGACCTAATTATATTTTAGCTTATTGGACTGTGCTCAAAAATGTTATGGATTGAGCTAACATGTATTTCGTCTAGGGTTAAAATATTTGTTTTTATAGTTTATGAGGTAAATTATGACTTTTTCCTTCTCAAAATGATGTAAAGCACATCAGGTTCAAAGTACTCCAACCCCAGTATTGTTATAAGAAAGTAGAAATATGCGGTAAAACAACAGGGCTTGAACAATAGTTGTTTAGACATTGGCTGTTTGTATAAACTTTTTGACATCATCTTTATATAAATTACAAACAACTAATATATATGAGGTTGTCTATTTTTGTTATCTGTAATATATCCATAAAACTAATGAGATATGATTATAAACAATATCCTCTCTGTTTTTAAATAACCAATAAAATTAACTTTACTATTTAAACCTTATACTTTGACTACCGATTACTCTTAAATGGTTAGATGCTTAGGACATTATACACGTTAAGAACATGCCATCCTTTTGAGTGTTCGTAAATGCAAGTGTTCAAATTAAAGTAAGAAAATGAGTATAGTCCGGTCAGTTATTTAAAAACAAAAGAGTATTAAACTACAGATCATCTGTGGCGATCAACTACCAACATGCGTCATGGTAAAAATAGCTACCAACATACCTGTCTGTTGTCTCTGCCTTCTCTTATTATTATCACCTCACTCCCTACGTGACATGATCTCCGCTCTCCGGTTGCTGAACACACTTGTTCATGTGGTTAATTCAACACGAACTATTGCTCCCTTTCGGGCTTGCTTGTCAAGGAATTATTTCGACGTATTATAACTCAAAGGTATGGGATCATGCATTAATTTTTTTTATAAATAAAAAAACAATTCTGAGCAACGAAATCGATTAAATGACTCCAATTAATTTCAAGATTAACTCCTAAAATTCAAAATCGCAGGCATGACTTCTCTTGTCGTGGCAACAAAAACTACCTCGTGTAGCATAGCCAAGGCTCGGTACAAACAAAATTGTCAGTCAGAGTGGACCTACTGCGTACAATATACTCCTTTTTTTTCTCTTCTATTCGCGTCGGTGCAGTGCAGTGCACATCTTATCAAAGATCGCGCCACGTTGGGTAGCTTGGCCCTCCCAGGCTTTCAACACAAACAAACTCGTACTAGGCAGCTTGTTAATTCATCCTAGCAGTCTCTTGTACAGGCACAGCTCCATTAAATTAAACTTTCATCTGGAATCTGCTTAATTAAAAGCCCACCAAGGCAGATGATCTAGTAGTACTAGCTGGAACGGTACAGGACAGAGGGTTTAGTTTGCGCATTCTTTTTATGGGCAGTGAAATTAGGGGAGGCTGTTCATGTGCCAGATCCAGATCCAGGTGTGGTTTACGTGGTGCCAGGTCGATGCGGCATCTGCAGAGACTTCAGTTCATGTTCATGTGCACAGTGTGATGCATGTTTAAGCTTCGGTCAAACGCTGCTGGGCTGGGCGATGGCTCTGGCTGGTAGCCGCACTGTGAACTACAGTACAGGTGATGTTAACCGCGCTACACTTGCGCGCCGCGCGCGGTTCTCATGCTGTGCATTACTGTGTTACTGCGTTGTTACTCTGCTTTTGTTAGATTGTCCGTTACTAAGGAAAATGTTTACATCTCTCGATAGATGGTTTTTTCGTGTCACCTAAATGGTTATAAAAAAATTAAAAATTGACAAGATAAATTAGTGTGAGATATATCACTACATTACAAGTTGAAATTTAGCTTTTATAAGTTATAAAAAATAATTATAAATGCATGTCAACTAGTTTTTAGTTTAATTTATTCATACATATTTATAAAGTAATATATCTTATATTAACATATTTTATTAGTTTTTTAAAATTTTATTTAGGTGTCATGTAAGAAAATATGTCCCAAAAGATAAAAATCTATATCCACATTACTACTCACCTAGTCATTTAATTTTATTGTTTTACACTCTGTGTCAAAATAACTCCACACTTATATATATGATCGTCTATATTTATGTATAGAAATAAAATCTTTTTAAACGGATATAATACTACATAAAAACCATTACTTAAACACAATTACCGTTACCACCCTAAATCTGTTTTATGGTTTAGTATGACGTTCTTGAAGGCTGAAGTTACTACGGATGCGTTTTTTCTATCAGTTATCCAGAGTTGAGTGTTTCTTCTTTCTATTTTATAAGCAAAAAGTTCTAATTATCTCCTATGCTATTACAACCGTCTAAATTATCCCCCACAAACTTTAGCTAGTTCTTAAACAGTTGAACTTGTCGCTGAGCACTTTCCCGTTCCGCACCAACTGATTAAGGGTATATAATCTTTTTCTTTTATATTTGCACAAGTCATATGGCTTTTCAGGAAACCATCTTATCCCTTATATTCCGTGGAGTAACTTTTTTAAAAAAATATATTTGTAAATTAAGCAGACGGCAAGCTGACATATAGATTATTCTTCACTAAAATACTGATGAAAACCATTATAAGAAATATATAGATATGTCCATTTCTTACTTTCAGTTGAAAAAACAAATAGTTGCGATATGTGTACATGTTTGCCAGATATTTTATTAGAGGCAATAATATGCTAATAATAGTTTTTCAACAGCATACTTTTGTAGTTCCGTGTAACGAATTGTGTTCAATTGTAAAACAAGCTGCAAATAAACTATTTTGCTTGCGTGTTTCTAAACCCAAATAAGAATATCTATTGCAAGAAATAGTTAAGTCATTGCTCTCTCTCAGAAGTAATTTATTAGTTCATTTGTCAGTTAGATCAGCAATCAGCGTCGAGATTATTATTCGACAAACATATAGCATTACACGATAGGCATATATGGACGACAAAAAAGAAAAGAAAAATGACTGGACAAGGAGAATCAAAGGATGACTTTCAATAATAGCATCAGGACTAAATAGATTAGATTACAAGTGGGATATACCTTATCTAAATGGAAAGGACCAAAGACAGGTAAATAAACTAATAAGCGAAGTCCCCTCCTCCTTCACTAGCAACCAGCAAACCCAACTAGCTAGAAAGAATAAACTGACTAATCCGAATCAGTGACCATGATGATGAACGATGTTACACCTAAATGATGAGGAGACACAACAGGAGACAACAGGCACGTACGGGCACCGACTCCAGCTGAACCAAATTGTGTAATGGCGGGCGGCCTACGGGATCGATTTTGGCTTGAAAGCGACATCGCAGCGAGCTACTCCTCTTGAACGAAGCTGAATTTTTTTTTTCACTTTGAGAGGGAAGCTGCAACAGTTAGTAATCTATAAATGCAGCATTGCATCGCTGTGTAGGACTCGTATTATCGTATACCCCATAAAGGCACGGGCACTGACCTTAGGATTCGAACGGCAAAAAAACACAACCCGTTTGGCAGTAAAAAGCGCCGTTAGCCCTGGTCGTTCCGAGAATGGAGCCGCCGCGAGACGCCGGCGTGCCGCACTGACATTGAGCCAGTGGATAGCCATGGATTGCGACGCGGGGGTCACCGCCACAGGCTCACGGCTGCTGCTCGCATCCACGGTTTCGCGGCCGGCTGGCGGCGGCTACTGGGATCGGACCTGTTGCTGGTTGCTGCCTTGCTGGACGGAAGCGCTATCCCGCAACGATATTGGGCTCGCGATCCGCGAAGCAGACACGGACCACCGATCTCACCGAGCTGGGTAAGGCCGTGAGATGCACGATGCAGAGGCCACTGCCAAAGTGCCAAACACCGCAGTGGAAGCCTCATTGCCGCTTGTTTCTCGCGTGCTCCGTGTGGCTCAAATACTGGGCTGGATCACGTCGGGCACGCTGCCGCGCCCAGTGTCCTGGCCCGTAGCGGGGATCCCTTCCACGCAAGGAAAAGGTTCAATTGAGGTTCCTCATGTTAGTTCAAGTTTGGATTGCATTTCTCAATCGCAAAACTGGTTACAATGTACCCCTAATCTCTCAAAATCAGGGCAAACAAGGTCCAAGTTGGTTTGGACAGTAGTTTCAGCTAACGTATCACCCACGTAAAATATTAATTTGGTCTTCACATTTACGTGACAGCATAATAATAAATAAATAAATAAAAATAATAGAGTGTCATATGAAAAAAAATAAAAATGACAAGCCCACATATCATCCATTCCTTCTTTCTTTCCCCTCTATCCTCTCTATCCTCAATGCTCGACTTCCCATGTCTCTTGATCATTGCCATTAAGCCACTGCCACCTTAGCCTTAGCATAGAAAGCATCCGTAGACACGCAGCCCTCGGCCCCACCATCTAGCACCTGCCTCTCCACCGCCGCAAGCCCCCTACGCCGCGATCGTAGGAATTGATGCTACTTGGGGTCAATGCTGCAACCATCAAAGATGTCGGCGGTGGCAATCGCCTGATGCAAGTAAGCCTCTACTCAATGATCTATAGGGTAGCAAGCGACGAAAGAGGAGTCAAGGCGGTGGCAACCTTGTCTCTTTTTGAGCGGTGGTGATGTAGTCTCCAAGCTCCACCGGCTCCACCTCGTCTCTTCTCCATCCTCTTTCTTGAGTGACGCGGGCCATGGCATTGTTGTTACCGAGCTCGACTGGCTCTACCTCATCTCATGTCCATTCTCTCTCGAGAGGCACAGGTGGTGGCGTCGTCATCATTGAGCTCGATTGGCGCCGCCTCGTTTCCTAGGGAGCCTCTCTCGTAAGCTCAAGCTTGAGATCTGCCACCACCGCTTGACTCACACTTACTTGCTTAGCTCCTTCGATCACCATGTGAATGAAAGGATAGAAGCAATCATGTCTCATATCACATGGCCGTTAGTGTTGCCTGGGTAGACGAGATGGCTGTTGTACTAGAGAAGGCTGGCTGGAAGGAGTCGAGGGTAGGCGTGAGGTCAATGATGTCAGGAAGGGCATTGATGGCGTAGAGGAGAAACTAGAGATAGGAGAGTAGCAGCGATAGAGGTAGAGGGAGAGCACAGTGGATCTCCCTATCCTCTCACTTGTCTTGCCGTTGATGTTGCCTGCCACCAAGAACTCCTCAATGCCCGACACATCACCATGGTTGAAGCCTATCTCGAGAAACACTGCTCCCTTGAAGGCCACCAACGAGAAGGAATACACTTCTGATGAAAATGTGGGCCGGTCACTAGCCTCATCTAGGGAGGAAGAAAGGAGAAAGAGAAGAAGGTTAGCCACCAGCAACATTTAGGAAGGGAGAGGCCAGCCACTGGCTAGAGGAGATAGGAAGGAGGAAGGAGAGAGGATGAGATACATGAAATGAGATCTATTGATAGGTTGATCCTATTATTTTTATTTTTTTATTGATATATAGGTATTTTTTATTTTTTTTATTTTTTTCCACGTCAATTTAATGTGGGACAAGCATAAGTTAAACCAACTATGACGTCAGCCAAAACTGTTTTATACACTGATTTTAAATGATTTAAAAAGATAGGAGATGTATTGTAACTACAGTTGAAGGAAGCGAACATTTTCCTCCGCGCAATATGCAACCGTGCAGGCCAAATGAGTCCGTGTCCGTCAGAGACGGCCCATGGCGCGCTAGTACCAAGCATTACCCGCCGCGCAGCAGTCATCCCGGGGAAAATCTCTGAGTCTTGGTAAGTTTCGATTCGCTGGCCGACTCAATGCAAACCAATATACTTTGCTTCCTCCACTTCCCTACTTGAGGTTCGCTCGCCAGTCTGCACGCTTCACCCGGAAATAGATCCTCAGGTTTTGTGAGGCGATCGTAACGCATGGTAGCAAATGCGAGACCGCGATGTGTTCTTCCTTTTATTGCATTCGCGGGCTCTCCAATAATTAAGGAAACCTTCACATTTGGAAAACGTACTTGATGCCCCCATATATGAGCAGAGTGGGACCACGATTCCTCCCTCGTACACCGCTCCAAGCTTCGCTCCTCTCTTCTCATCTTAAGGTACACGACGGACTCTTCTCTATGTTTTTTTTTTCTCGCATCCAAAATCCTGGCGTTTCAGTTCACGTAACAAAATCGATGTTTTATAGAACTTGATCACTTTAATTACTGCATTGCAATTTTGCAACAGCCCATTATATATATGCAGCTGCTGAATCTGGAGTTGAAGGGTGTAAAAGACATGAACAACAATGAGGAGGTCATACTAGTGATCATCTTGGTGGCTGTGGGCCTGTTAGTGATATGTTTGGTTCTCAACTGCAACTGCAAGAGCTGCAAGGATGGCAAGAACAAGCATGCTGATGAGCACTGTGAGGCAATTGATACGCGCGATGACGGCCACATTTCCATCAGTAGCACTGATGACTCTGCTGCATGCGCCTAACCAAGTTTAGAGGCGTAGTAAGAGCCTGCACGCATTTGCATGTATGAGGATGGAGGAACATCGCCAAGCAAATAAGTGCAGTTTTAAGAGTAGAAGAGAAAATTAAGAGGAAGACAGCTATTAAATAAAAAAGATGGTAGGAAGTGGAAAGTTAGTAAAGAATAGGATGAGAAGAAATTTAAATAAGATATAATTGATGAAATAAGTAGTAATCAACTATGGGATTTAACTTATTTTAGATAAAATTTAAATCTAAAATTGTATTTATTTTGGTATGAAGATAATAGATAGTAAAAAGTACACTTTAAGTCTCTCATTTAAACGTCTAGATTCAATTACACGCCTCAACCATAAAACCACACCCAACAGATCTTTATCTTCGAGAATCAGTACAAATATAATTCTAAAGTTTGTTTTGGCTGATGCCTAGTTTCTTGTCCCACGTGGCGCACTTGTCAGAGAAAAATAAAATACTATGGATCCTAGCAGTACCCGCCGCAGCTACCGTAGCCCCGTCCTTCCTCCTTTCTCATCCCGGCGTGGCGGGGTGCGGGTGAAGGCGCCAGTGGCCGGGTCGGAGGTGGCGAGCCGCCGCATGAGGCCGGCAAGCTTCTCCCACCGCTAGCCCCTGATGGGAGAGCAAGAAGCGGCGAGCTGACTGAGATTCCGACGACTCCGCCCAAATCCGACCTGAGGTCCGCTCTCTGTTATGCTCAAGCCGACGTGGGGTGCCTGACGCGAAGAGGAGCGGTGGTTTGCCCTCGGATGGCTGCTGCCTGTGTGTCGGCGGAGGCGGCAGCGCTATATTCCGGTGAGGAGGGGCACCGCGCGAAGCAGGCCGGGCACGCCGGTTGCCGCGGCGCCCATGGGAGGAGAAAGGAGACTTCTTGTTCGGCTTCTTCCCGTTTTCCCCTCTTCGTTACTCCGGCGGTGGCGGGTGGCCTAAGGGGAAGAATCTAGTGTTCGGTGGTGGATTCCTTCATTTGGAGGTGGAGGAGGATGGCGGTCGGGGAGGCGTTGCGGCGGCTATGCGAGGAGGCCCGTTGGTCTTACACCGTCTTCTAGAAGGCCATCAGCGCCGCCGACCCCGTGTAAGCCTCTCTCCCTTCCTGCTTGCGTCAAGCTTCTCTCCTACTCGACCTCTCTGCCGTCCAAAACGACATCACCGTGGCCTCCTCCGTTGTCCAGAACAACGCCACCACCTTCTTGTAGAGCTTCCGAATCTGCGGGCACTGTCTCGCCGCCGGCCGCCTCCCTGGAGACCAGGAGGAAGAGAGAAGAGAGGTGGAGAGAGACGGGGAAGAGAGGAGAGAGGGCTGGTTGGAGGAAGACCCATGTGGGTAAGTGATACGGTATATTCGATTTTACGGTTAAAACAATACGTATGACTATAGTGTAAACGCACAATTAAAACTCGACTTTTAAATAAGGAATATAAAGTAGATTTTTTTCTTTAGATAATGCAAAGACTATATGTAAACCCAATTGCCTTATAATATATATAGACTTGGTGAACCCAGTTCCATCGTATGGAATCAAGTGGTTTAACATTGTTACATGTTTATTTCCCTACTAATTTGGGTCTCAAGTACTAAGATTGCATCCATGCTAATTTTCTTCTCCAGACTAGGCTGAGTTCGTTGGTAGAGGTTGGTAACCTATCCTCACAGTATAAAAAACGAGTCGGTCAATTAATGTATAATTAATTAAATTTTAAAGCAATTTTTCTATATATTTCTTTAAAAAACGTATCATTTAGCAGTTTAAAAAACGTACATACGAAAAACGAGAGGAGTTGGGACCTTACCAACGAGCAGCCTAAATATAAAATCTGTTTGTTGGTGTCTATGGCCCTATTCTTTTGAACTTGTTAATCAACTTGTTAATCATATTATTGAAATAGAATATCCTGTGTCATTGAGCATAGGTAGTTGGATGTACGTTTTATTACGTGTTACTTTGAATTCTCAAGTCTGAACTCTGCAGTAAAGCCGGTTATTGAAATGCAGTAACCTGAATTTCCAAGTTCATGGGCTCCTGCATCCTACATACAAAACTAGCATTTTAGGGCTCGTTTGAAATAAAGAAAATATAAAGGATTTTTGGAGGATCCGAATCCTAATGATAGCATTCTTATGAGACCATTTGAAACAAATGATTGGCCCTAAATTTCCTTTGAAAATCTTATGGAATGAGCCATTCCTTTGGAATTTTAGAGGAAAAAAACATGAGCTCTTACTTTATGGTTTTCTCTTCTTGAGTCTACAATTCCTGTATTTTTTCTGTATGACATCCAAACAACTGTTTTAGAACATTCATGTGTTTCTAATTCCTATAGAAATTTACAAGGCGTGACATCCTAATTCTGTGTTTTTCCCCTGTGTTTTTTCTATCCCTGTGTTTTTAAATTCTTGTGCCCAAAGAAGCCTTGGATAACACAAATACTCTATATCAATGTACCCAATTGTGTTAAAGATTTGGTGAGCCCAGTTCCATCTAATAGAATCAAGTGGTTTAACTTTGTTTCTCCCTTGTTTATTTCCCCACTCGTACGGGGCTCTCAAGTGCTAAGATTGCCTCTGTGTAATCTTCTCCAGACTTTTAATACCAAAATCTGTTTGCTAGTGCCTATAGCTCTGTTTTTTTTCCAGCTCATTCACCAGATTATTTAAACAAATTATCTATGTCGTCGATCATAGATAGTTGGATGTGTGTTTTATCACGTGTTAGTTTGAACTTCCAAGTCTGAACTCGGTACTAAGGTAGTAAACCTGGTTTTTGGTGTCTAAGCCTAACGCTGGCTCACACCAAAAGCCGAGGGTGCTCGTCACACACAATTCGATTAGGCATCCCAACCCAAAAATGTGCAGGCTGTCGTAAAACCAGAACCTTCTGGAGTGGGCAAAATTTACACCCACTATAAATAAATAAATAGAAGTTGGGGGTTATAAAGCTTATATGTCAAGAAAAACCGACATTCAGTGAAGAGAAGCTCGAATAGAGAAATTTCATTCCACTCGAGAATTATAAAGCTCCCATTCTCTCATGTTTGCAGTGTAAATTGTGCTGTGCTCGTGTGTGATCATCTATAGAATAGAATTGGTTTCTAACATGTTATCAGCATGAATGTTCTAAGGATGCGTTTGTTCGGTTGACACATGAAAAAGAAATTTCTCGGTTTCTACGCACACATTTTTTTAAACAATATATAAAACAGTTTTTTAAATCATATTAATTTATTTTTTATATTTAAAATAATTAATACTTAATTAATTATACCATTTATCTTACATTGTTTTACCTATTCTTCTTTTTCTCTAGTCAAAGACACTATATGCTACTGGTACAGTATGGATGAAGAAAAGAAGTATCAACAGCAAACACTAGCACAAACAGCGTTGTTGTCACAAGAATGGCTAAACGCCTCACCTGCGTCGGCCCTGAAGTACCGTACCGTGGCATCGTCGGCGCTTCACAACGCCCGACAACATGTCGACGGCCCTTGCCGTCCCAATGCCGGAGACGAGTATGGTGCCTGAAGCACCAACGCCACAAAACCGGCAGTGTCACCAATAGCTGCAGGACACCCCAAGTGTTCCGCGCACAGCCTAGAAGCATCACCATTGCGGAACAACCCTGCGATGGAAGCTAAAGCTCCATGCTGGGCGCAGCGTCCGCACAGCCTGACACCGCCGCACGCGCCGCCTGAAGTGGCCGTGAGCCCACGGCCCTGAAGCGCCGCACCTCTCAACAATTTCATAAGCGTTTGCAGCACAGACGCAGCAGGTGGCTGTGCCGCCATTGTCGTCGAGCTGATGGACAGCGCTTGGTACCCCGCACACGGCCTAGAAGAGTCAGTGCCCAGTGCGAGCCGTCGCCATGGAGACCAAGAAGCCACATGCGACAGCAACATGGCACAGATTTCTGCTTTTCTTCTCTTTTTTGTTCTACAGCTTTAGTTCGTTCTTATTCCTTTTGCACCATAAGCAAACGAGTAAGAAAGCTGTAGTAAATGAGCGAGCCCACAGCAGTAAATGTAGGATAAATGCTGGTCGTTGGTACATGGCTGCATTTGGAGGACAAGTACTACAGTGCAATGGAAGCACTGGTCAACGAGGCTTGCAAATGAGCTAACCTTTGTGATCGGAGTATTTATTTTACTAATACTTTGCATGTTTAAACCCTGAAGTGTTTTGCAATATTTAATCCTATGACTGCTCTTTATGACCATAAATTTCATTTCCTAGCATTTTATTTCACAATGTTAACTTGCAATCCTAAATATTACATAAATTAAATTCTAGGAAAATTTTCTAGGAATTGTGTGATAATCCTGAAGATTACACACATTGTAATCTTGAAGATTAAGCATGACCAATTTATGTTGATCATGCATATGGTATTTATCAGTAGTAAATACAAAATAAATTTGTAGGATATATCAGACATTGTAAAGAAGAAATCCATCGAGATTGCCTTAAATGGTAGTAACTAAGCTGACATGGATGAACTATCAAAGGCTAAAAAAGCAAAGGTGCTGTCATTTCTTGTGACACCATCTCTAGCCAAACTAGTATGAGTATATGAATGAGAGAGATTCATTGGTCTTATGACAGTCCCTAAAGGATTGCTTTGACCAACAAAGGTCGACTGTGTTCCCATAGACACAATATATAACTGGATCACTCTATGCTCAAAGACTACAAGTATGTGGCAACGTATAACTCTGTCTTACACAAGATCATTTCTCAGTTGTATCTATGTGGCCAGAAGATTATTAACAATGAGATGATAAAAAACCACTATCTACCTTCCATCCCAACAATATAGTGCTACAATAACAGAAACTTAAAATACTCCATGTACTCCGAGCTTATCTCTATTTTGTTAGTTGCAAAAAGTCAGAATGGGATTCTCCTGAAGAATCATTCCGTCTAACCCACTAGGTCTATGGTAGTGCTTGAAGCACAACCTAGTATTGTTAGGAGCTCTCGTGACTACAAAAGGGGTTGCGAGCATGGGAAATAGAAAGGTAAAAAGGATAGCATGTTCAAGGGTAAAGATAAGAGTAAGCTTAAATATAAAGACGAACCCAAGAAGGTCACATGTGAGATATGTGGAGAAAAGCATGATACCTAGTACAGATGTAGAGGAATTGGACATTGGTCCCATATTTGCCGTATCCACAAGCACTTGGTTAAGCTCTACCAACAAAGCAGAAATAACAAAGAAAGACAATATGAATCCCACTTCACCATTGAGCCTAAAATTCACACAGAAAAGCGTGATTGCATTCTTATCGATATGGATAGTGGAGACATCTGTATAGACAATAATGAGGACAACCATCTTATGGAGGAGTATGACATATTTGGAGAAATGTAGTGATCACTTGTGTGTAGTGTCCTACATGTCAGTGGTGTTTGTAGAACTTTAGTCATAAATAATGTTCCTGATGAGCCTCTTAGTCCTTTACTAGGCTTGAAGTCCTTGTAATATTTTTTTTAGAATAAGGCTAGTATATTTTGTGTATATTTTCTATCCAAGTTTACTTATGTTTTATGATTATGCTTTAAATCTAGTAGAAACCCTATGGCGGAAGAGGAGATCTATCTAGTAGACAGTGGCACCACTAATACAATCATAAGGAAAACTAGATATTTCTAGACTTTAATCAAAAAAACTGAAAATATAATGACCATTGCTAGAAACAATGCTCATATAGTAGGCATCGAAAGTGCTACTATAGTTCTTCCTATAGATACATGTATCTTTGTAAAGGATGCTTTATTGTATCCCGATTTAAAGCGTATCCTTTTAAGCTTTAAAGACATCCGTGCAAATGGTTTCCACGTAGAAATCGACCTTGAGCAAGATACTAAATATCTACTCATCATAAGAATAAATAGATATGAAAAGTAAGTCATGGAAAGACTCCCTTCATCGCCATCGGGTTTGTACTATATGTACATAAAACCCATGGAATAACATGTTATAATGAAACATATTTAGAAACCCAGAATCATTTAAAATTTGACATAACATAATGAGTCATCCTGGTTTGGGTATTGTGAGAAGAATCATTAAAAATTTTGTTTGGGCATAGTATTGAAAATAAAGATTTTCCTAATCATGAAGATTTTATTTGCCATGCTTGTGCAAAAGGAAAGTTGATCACTAGGTCATCCTTCTTAAAGATTAGTGATGAGTCACCTATTTTTCTTGAAATGATACAAGGTGATATTTGTGGACCTATCTAGCCCCTGCTAGGCTCGTTTAGAAACTTCATGGTATTAATTGATGCTTCTACCAGGTGGAGCCATGCGGACCTATTGTCTATAAGGAACCATGTTTTCTCAAAGCTTTGCCCAAATCATTAGGCTAAAGGCTACTTTCCCTGATAACCGCATCCAATCCATTCAGATGGATAATTCTGGTGAGTTTAGGTCAAAGGCTTTTGATGATTATTATCTAGCCATGGGCATTAAGGTAGAACATTCAGTACCACATGTCCACGCTCAAAATTGCCTAGCTGAGTCCTTGATCAAAAGAATCAAATCAATTGCATGGCCATTACTGCAAAATTGTAGGCTACCAACCAACTGTTGGGGCCATGTTGTGTTGCATGCAACAACACTAATCCAGCTCAGGCCAACCGCATATCATAGTATTTCCCCCTTACAACTAGTGCGTGGGAAAGAACCAAGTATTTTCCATCTGTGAAAATTCAGTTGTGCAATATGTGCCAATCCCACCACCTTAGCGTACCTCTATGGGACCCTACTAGAAGTTGGGGATATATGTTGGTTACACTCCCTCTATAATTAAATATCTGGAGGGATCTTCATACTGCTCGATACGCTAATTGTTTCTTTGACAAGGTTCATTTCCCATCCGTAGGGGGAGATAGGCATCTAAAAGAATGCTGAGAAAGTATATGGAAAGCAAATGGGATGCAATACTTAGACCCACGCACTAGTAAAGCTACACTAGAAGTTCAGAAGATTATAAATTTGCAAAATCTTGCAAATACACTACCAGATGCCTTCATTGATTACAAGGGAGTGACAAGGGCGCATATACTTGCAGAAAATGAACCAGAAAGAGTTAAAGTAACCCAGAAGGTTAATGACTCTACCCTTGCCCCTATCCTAGGAAAAGGGGGAGACCTCCGTATGCTTAAGACAAGGTCCCACGGAGTCGTCCGTGGAGATAAGAACCCGAGCCACTTGTTCTTCTCTAAGAATTAGTTGAAGAAGCTCAACTAGAAGTTAAAGAAAGCTCCAGAAGAAGCAATTCAACTGAAAGTTGAGATGGTCCCAAAAGGACATCATCATGAAGATGGGGACCACAGTGCTTCATGTGCACTCCTTAGCACTAGAAGATCAAAACACCCTAAATTGGTTGTTATGGGAAATAACAATGAGTTGGAGAAAATGAATGAGGAGATCTCCACTAAATATGTTGACACAGGAGAGTTATATAATAGAAAGACTACTGTTATTGATATATACTTTGCCGTAAAAATTGCTGACACTATGGATTCGAATCCAGAACCAAAGACCAAGGTAGAGTGTTAGAAGCACTCAGATTGGGATAAATAGAAAGCAACAATCGAAGCAAAGTTGGGTGCGCTTTATAAAAGAGAGGTTTTTGAGCCTATAGTCTCAACACCTCCAAGAGTCATTTTTGTAGGATGCAAATGGGTTTTCCTCTGAAAGAGATACGAACATGGTAAGGTGGTGAGATATAAAGCGAGTTGGTGTAAATTCAAGTGCCATTAATTTGGTTTTGGTAATTAATGATAAGTCTAATTATATGAGATTAATGTTTTTATGAGTTTTTTTGACCAGTCTCATTTGAATATAGAATTAAAAATAATGAGAGGTATGTACTAAAATTCTTGTATTCTTATTTGATTTCTCTTATGGATCCAAAATATAGAGTAAACTCTCTCATTGATCTTAATTAATTATGTACATCTTGAGGGAGAGCTCACTCTATATTTTATTTATTATGCATTATTTGGTAATGGATCTTAATCGTGACAATAATAAAATGCATGGAGACCAAGTGATATATATCATTTTTATCTCCTACTTTTTGATAAAATCATATATGTTATTTATATGTTATTGATATATATATGTGTGTGTGAGAGAGACTAATGTTTACATAAGCTTTATCTTGATTAGTCTCTTTTATATTGAGAAGATGGAAATCATAAAGGTGTGCATCTATATTTATCTATATCAATACCACATGCCTTCTATATATATATATAGTATAAAACCCCAATGTTATACACTTACATCTCATATATATATTTTGTATGCATATGTTTAGGGAGAGCAAATCATATATATTTCTTATGCATGTTCAAGATCTACGTTATTCGCCTTCTCTTTAATATTGGATCTCTAAAATTGAGCATATATGTGAGTTAATGACATTTGGTGTTAATGGATACTCAATAAATTAATTTATATCCTTTATATACAATTGGTTAGTCATCAAGTGGAGGATCACAATTGATTTGTTAGAACTAATGTTTTCTTTTAAGATATGCAAAAGAATATGTACTGCCATAATAAGGTTGATGGATGACAATATCAGTTGATCATCATCAAGCCAAGGACATCATCATATTGATAAGGATGAGGTCAAGCTTATGATGATAAAAAAGTTTTGACAAATGTTGGTTAAGACCTTGGCATAAAAGATGGTTCAATTGGAAGATCACAAGTGTTGATCAAAGCTCAAGTTTTGACTCCGAGTTAGATGGCACAAGGTAAAGGTATGATAAAGATAAGAATATTTTCTTAGTCTTTTACCGGTCTCAGTGTTTAAAGTAAGGGTCGGGCTATTGGTTTGATTTGAAACATGTGCAAATCACTCAAACTTAAATGCATGATTGTTTTCCCTAGGCAAGCACATTAAGGTTTTGTCTAGATGGAGTGAGGAATCCAGATTGGATCTTGATCCTTTTGAAACTCAACTAGAGCCTATGACATACATATGGTGAGAGTTGGTTAGATGTGTATCATGCATGGCTTTTATATCTTATCCACCTGTAATTCTCGTTGGAGTTGATTTTATGAACAAAGATATAAATGGACATGTCAAGGGGTGCCTAGCGAAGCATGGTGAGTTTTCTCAAGTTCCAAACAAAGAGAGAAGTGGGTATGTTTAATAAGAACGAGTGACCTAATGTGAGTTTGTCTAGTGGAGCACCCTTTACAGTTTGAGCCCTTTATGCTTGAGAAATGTTGTGATTCTTCAAACGATTGTTTATAGTTTGTATAGATCTTTGAATAAGCTTTCCATAGAGTTTAAGAACGTTGAATTCTAATACCCGAGCCATAAGATATCATCGTTTTACTATCGGTGAGTCTTGTTGAAAAGTGGTCGATGGTTGGACCGAGCTAGATTAAAGGCCGATCAGACTAGCATTGAAAGGTTGGTTGGATCGCCAGAGAGCCCAAAAACCCCAACGGCTAATTTTTTGACCGTTGGACTGACGGCCAGTCTAACTGGGCTTAGTAGGGTGGTCAAACTAGCAGACACATCTAGAAAAGTGTTTTAGCCTCCAATGACTAGTTTTTTGGTGTGGGTTATATAAGGGCATGAGTTTGAGTGGTTTGGCTGCTACTCCTGGTGCTAGTGAAGGTATATACATGAGAGCAAAACTTTTGTGAGCTTATTGTGCATGTTTTAGCTTGTGTGAGACATCTCTCCTCTAGTGCATGAGTTACAACTAAAGTGTGTTAGTTGCAAGTTAAAAGTGGTAAAGTGTATGAGATTGCGCTTTAGCACTTGGTGAGAGTCAAGAGAGTCTTGACTTATTACTCTTGGTGTTTACCAACACCTAGACTGCTCAGTGGTGGTTTGCCCAGTGACCTATCCAAAGGACATTGTGTAGGAGATAAGGTGATTGATTGTAAGTGGCTCTGTGTTTAGCATCTCCAGAGTGGAGGAAGAACAACCATACTGATATGGCCTTAGGAGACCGCTTTAGGACCGGCTCCCACCTTGCCCATCTCTTAACAAGGAGATTTAGAGGCCTGATGGTTTGAGCGATGAAGTTGTTCTCATCTCAACGGTGACATAGAAAGTTGGTAACATTTCGAACATTGGGTGCAAAATTATTTGTCTCTTCTCTCCTTTATTTTGTGCTATTTATATTTGTGCAAATTTACTTTCAACAAATTTACATACTAGAGATTATTTGCGTTATCATCACCCTAGTCTTGCAAATCTCAACATAGGCTGGTTTTTTTGTGCACTTAGTTGAGACTATTTGTTTTAGGTTTTGAATTGTGCAAAACCATTCTGATTCACAGTTCTACATATAAAACACGATTTTAGCTAAAAGATTTTTAACCACCTATTTACTCCCCTCTAATCAACCTGCTTGATCCTATGACTAGTGGTATAAGAGTTGACACAGAGACCCGCTATTAATTATGGTAAAACTTACTCTACTATCATGGTATCATATTTCAATACTTGATTTCTATAGCGGCTAACTTGAATTTAGATATGCAGTTGATGGTTGTAGTGACTGCATATTTGTATGGGTCACTAGATTCATAAATTTATATGAAAGTCCCTTAAGGACTCAAAATCCCCAATCTAAAAGGAAACCGCAACATGTATAGTGTTCGCCTGCAATATCGCTATATGGATTAAAACAATCTAGAAGGATATGGCTTAATCAACTAACTTTCTCCTGAAGAGAGGTCACACAAACAATGATGATTGTCATGTGTGTTTATAAAGAAATCCTTAAATAGGTTTTGTATCATCTCAGTCTATGTCAATAATTTGAATATCATCGGTACCACAAAGGACATCAAGAAAGCGATGCCTTACCTTAAGATCGAGTTCGAGATGAAAGATGTAGGAAAAACCAGGTTCCACCTAGGATTACAAATCGAACAACTCCCTGAAGAAGTATTTGTACACCAATCTACTTATACAAAGATAATACTTAAAAAATTCAATATGGACAAATGTCACCCTTTGAAAAGCCACATGGTGGTCTGATCCCTATAAGTGGAAAAGGATCTATTTAGACCAAGGAAGATAATGAAGAGATATTAGGACTTTAAGTTCTCTACTGAAGTACCACTGGGGCACTGATATACCTTGCAAACTATATAAGACTTGATATTGCGTTTTGTAGTCAACTTGTCGGCTAGGTAAAGTGATGCCTTAACTTAACTAAAAGACATTGGGTTGGCGTTAAAACTATATTTAGATACCTACTAGGAACTCAAGACCTTCGGTTGTGGTTTCCAAAGAATCAAGATCCATTCATAGTAGTATTTGTGGATGCTGGCTATATGTCTATAGTTTCATGTTTCTTTGTGATGGTACTGCTATTTTCCGTTAGTCGGCAAAACGGATCTTGGTTGCCACATCAACAAACTACTCAAGAGATAATCGCATTATATAAAACAACACGGGAATATCTGTGGTTTAGATGAATGATTGGTCATATTCAAAAGTCATAAGACCTAAACACTGACAACACTCCCACCATCATTTATAAGGATAATGTTGTTTATGTTGCACAAATGCATATAGGTGATGTGAAGAGTCAAGCTCTATAATAGCAAGGAAATAAATATCATACAAACTAAGTGGCACGAGAATCTCACTAATTTGTTCACAAAGTCTTTACCAGCATTGGAGTTTCTATAAATATGCCATTGATATAAAACAACTTAGTAATTACAGGGATCATAGAGAGTAAATTTATGAGATAACCCATACTTCATGATCATGAAGATCACAAACATGATTGTTGTTGTTGAACAGGTTTTTAACCAGACAATATGTGTAGCGCACGTAATGTATTTTTTTTCATACCTTTTTTTTCTTTTTAGGGGAATTTTTAACGAGCCACATGAATGCTGTAAAGTTTGCCTAAGAGTGAGTGTTCTGAAATCAGAATCTTCTAGTGCGGACAAAATTTACAGCCACTGTAAATGTGAGTTAGAAAGCTTACGTGCCACAGAAAATCAACATTTACCACCTATAAATAGTAGCAAAGAGAGGCTCGGATAGAGGGATTTCATTCCATCGGTTGTAGCTTGTACTATCAACAAAAGCTGTGTTCAGCAACCAATATGTATGTAAAACGATACGGTAGATTATCACATAATTAATTAAGTATTTATATGATTAATTAAGTATTAGCTTTAAAAATTAAAAAAATATTAATATAATTTTTAAATCAAATTTTCTATAGAATTTTTTTTAAAAAATGTAACGTTTAGCTATTTGAAAAATATGAATGAGAACGAGAGAGTTAAAGCTTGAGAAGAGAGGAAAAGAACACAGCCGAAGAGAATAACTAAGCTCCCGTTCCCTCATTTTTTGCAGTGCCTAAAGTGTGTTGTGCTTGTGTGGGAGAATAGAATTGGTTTCTAAGCACAGGTCTTACCCCTCGCAGCGCACTACATAACGCGGCGTCTTATCCGGACGCATATCCTCATCTTATCCCCCTACTCGCTTCCTCCTCCGGCAGCTCACCTCACTCGGGAAGCGAGAGCTCCCTCCCCCTCCCTCCCCCATGGCTTCCACGACGCTCTCCTCCGCCTTCTCCCTCCTCTCCCTCCCCTCGTCCTCCTCCCCGGCCGCCGCATCCGTTCCCAGGTCTGTCACTCTGCCCAACCGACGCCGCCGCGCCGTCGCTGTGGCGTCCACCGCCACCGAGTCCCCGAAGGTCCTGGAGCTCGGGGATGCCATCGCCGGGCTCACCCTCGAGGAGGCGCGCTCCCTCGTGGACCACCTCCAGGAGCGCCTCGGCGTCTCGGCCGCGGCCTTCGCGCCCGCCGCCGTCGTCGCGGCTCCTGGCGCGGGCGGCGCGGGCGCCGCCGCCGAGGAGGCCCCTGCCGAGAAGACGGAGTTCGACGTGGTCATCGAGGAGGTGCCCAGCAGCGCGCGTATCGCCACCATCAAGGTGGTGCGCGCGCTCACCAACCTGGCCCTGAAAGAGGCCAAGGACCTCATCGAGGGCCTCCCCAAGAAGGTCAAGGAGGCCGTCAGCAAGGACGAGGCCGAGGATGCCAAGAAGCAGCTCGAGGAAGTCGGTGCCAAGGTGTCCATTGCGTGACACTAGGTATTTTAGGACTCCTTTTTTTTTCATCCTAATCTTTTGTCTCACCTTTGATATTTACAATGTTTTGTTGTTTTATATGAGATTCCTGTATGTGGATCTATTAGTTCATATTCCATCTTGTATTGATATCAATGTCCCACGAGCTAAATTGCCAATTTAGATTTTTTTTATATTGGTGTTAACGTCAAAATCTGGACGATCCGATAGTGCTAAAGCCGATCGGTTGAGAGATCCGATAAAGAGTTTGATTCAGTCATCAACCGATGGAGATATTGGTCAGCTCGGGAGACAAAGCTGATCGGAACTGTAGAGAAGTCGATCAGATTAAGTCGATCAGATTAAGCTGATCGGAACTGTAGAGACAAAGCTGATCGGAACTGGAGATAGTTCATCTAGGTTTTACCGGCGGATTCTGGCTCTCGATGCGGGGCTGCATCGGTTAAGTCTGATCTCTGGCGAAGAGATAATTCCCGTCACTATCCTGGTATACTTTGTACTATCTAAGGTTGCATCGTTTAGATTCGAACTCTTAGTCAGATCAGGTGTACCGCATCACGTCCGTGTAGGATCTATCGGTCTATCAAACTTCTTTCGCCATCTTCGGTCTCGTGCTGCATCGGTTAGGTCCGACCTATGGGTCTATCGACGGAGGATTGAGTTTTAGGTCTATACGTCAATCTACGGCGTCTCATCGGAGTGAGCAGCCGATGAGTTATCCTAAACGTAGGTTCCTATCGTCGTGCGGCCGATGGGTTCAGGCGTTAGGCTTGTAGGTAGCTGATGGTAACCCTCCTACCTCGTTGTCATGTTCGGTCCGAGGCCTCGCCGTCTCAGTGTCGTTAGTCTCCGGCCTCATACTGTCTCGGTTAGGTCCGATCTATCGAGGCTGGCCCTAACGGCGCCGTTACTGCCGTCGCTCGCCCGCATGGCCTCGCGGGGGATCGGCTCCCGCTCCACGTATCGGATACGGGTAGAGCCATCGACTCTTTGGTTGATAGACCTTTTAGTGCGTTACACGCGTCTCTCCCATACCTCCATCGGCTTTTCAGCTGATGCGCTAGTATTCTCATCTCTATCGGCCATCACCCGATAGAGAGAGTCGGACAGGACTTCCGGCCGATCGACGAACACGTCTTATTTCCTTTTTCTTATCAATTATAGGGTTAAATTGACTGGCACGCTTGCAAACCTCGAGGTTTAAGGACCTGCACTAAAGCTAAATAGACCTCTCAGGTCTTTGCGTGACCAAGCCGTCGTCTTTTTCCGATAGCGGGATTTTTGGCGGTGAGCAATTGGCAAAATCATAATGGTGAAAATTGTGCAATGACGGTGTAACGTTGAAGTGAAATTGTGCTGTCTGTTAATCATAACAATAGAGAAAGCTATTATCAGGTCATTTGCTATTGTTCCGAACATGCTCAAACTATTATCGTTTCCTCTTTAAATCTACAGTATCTCTGGAGCTTCTGAACATTGAAGCTCATCCTACAAATGATGCCAGGAAATTTAGAAGTTGATCTGTATCTTTGATGTCATCCTGCTTGTGTACAAGTGACAAACCGTTGTTTCAAAGTATCATGTTTTGCCCATGATGAGCAAATATGAGTAAATGTCAGTAGCTAGCATATATGGATTATTGGTTTCTGCAACAGTTTGACTTCGCCACATCTTGGAGCTGTTCAGTAATTGTGTCTAAAATGAAAACTTGTTTGCTCAATAGATGAGGTGATCTCTTACTTCCTGCAGGTTGGCTGCTTATTAGTTACTAGCTTGTTCAGTTGTTCGTATAGTTCTTGTCGATATACATCTGTTCTTGTTATAGATGCTCAAATGCCGCTGTCACTTTTTTGTGGGGGAGCTTCAAGCATTGTGAGGATCGCTGCCCACTGATTTCCACTTTGTGAACGGTTTCCACCATAATGTGCCATCCCATTTTTGTTTGTTGACCTTTTTTTGTTGCTATGGTTATTGTCTTTATTCTTGAATTTGCACCACTCATTTCTCAAGTTGTTACCGTGGTGCCTTTTCAGCTCCCACATTTCTTTGGTGTTCATGATGATTTTTGTTTGTTTGTGATTCCCTTCATCAGGAACCCATTCTATATCACCTTTGTTCACTGGTCCTAGAAATAATTTCAGTGCTACGCTGGTACTTCTCCGTTTATCAGATTTCGTTATGTTGAAAATTGTTGCCAAGATTTATGTGATTGTTTCCTTTGCATGCTTGTGTACATACTCCGCTGACTTGTCAAACTATTTTTCTAGAAGATATTAGACATGTCGAACAAATTGATAGTGCATCACTGCGTCATATGAAAACAATAAATTGAACGGAAGTTTCAGAATGTGCGCTGAGTGGTGAACAGTGAGCCACCATGCGATATTTTGCCAGAAGATTTAAAGTATTCATGCAGTGTTCCATTGATTGCATTGAATTTACAGAAACAATCCTTTCTAGTTATTTTGACCGCATGACTCTTTCTCCCAGTGCATGACACCTTTGACATGTCAGGGGACAGATGAGGAATACTCCTTTTCAGATGCAGATGCATGGAAATGAATGAAGAAACTGTTGCAAGTTACCCAAGCTGATGTTGTCAAGTTACCCAAGTTGATGTTGTTTCTATCTTCTTTTGGTTTGGTGGTAGTTGTATTTTTCAATTCTCTAGCATCTGTGTTCCAAGACGTAAATTGTTGTTGATGCTATTGGCACCTTGATGATACGCATCTACCGGGATCAACCCATGTAGCAATGGAAGGCCGTCTTCTACACTCCCATCTCGCAGCGAAAGCTGAATCAGACTCAGATCTCAAGCTAATATAAGGGCTAATAAATTGATTTAGAGTTGATAGAGAGAATTCAGATAACCTGTAAAACTTTCGAAGAAAAGTAAAAAGGTTGACTGGAGTGTCTCCGATTTGTAATACAGCACAACTGCACAACCCTTGAGTCTTTTCTAACAGCAAATAATTTGAGCTCGTTGCCTTCATACGCGCACACAGAAACATCATTTGTGTTTATTTTGCTTGTCAACTGTAACTAAAATTTTGAATTTTAAAACTTGATTTTAAATCAAAATGTTGATTTTGGAGTTTTTTTCATCGTAATTATATTCTAGCCTTCCTTTTAAACCATTAATAATATGTATATAAAAGTTTTAATTATAAATTATTTTTAGTCACTTCATTTATTGCTATACAGCTTATAACCGTAACTGAACCATTGCAGAGCTTTACAAGACGTTTTTATCACTGATAGATGGCCCAAGACCACTTGGCACTTCTTCCTATTCTGATAGACAGGAGTACTTTTCTAGGGCTCACAGCCCATTTGCTGCAACAATGGCGCACGGTTTTGCAAGACCAAAAAGGAACCCATGGATGAAGGATCGAAGGGAAGGGGATCAGTTCGGCACTCCCGCTCTTGATCGATGCCGCCTCCATCGATTAGGCACCGGTATGTTTCGGCGGTCGCGTGGCTGGATTTGGCGCGCGTCAGCGTGTGGCCATGTGACTGCCTACGTGAGACTGAGGGAGTCCTGAAACGCGATCTTACCCTGCACCGCAATTCGCCGACGAACGCTGGACTGGAAGCGCGCTTACCGGACGCTCTCAAAAGCGATGGTTAATGTTTGCCAAGCTTGATTGCTTTGGCGCATGAGCTGCTGCCAAACAGGTTTAACATGTGATCGCAATGGCGCCTCTAACATGTGTCCATCCGCGTTGTGTTGGCAAACAGAAACTTGGATCCATCAGAGGGATGATGCTATTGGCATGAACCACTTTCGTTTTCCTTTTCGGATAGGGGTAGAATATTGCCGACGATGGAAGGGCCACGTTTGGTCGTATTTGGAGAAGGATTTCCAGTTCATTGGAGATGGAAAACTACTTTAAGTTTTCCTAGTTTCAGAGACAGAAGAAAAATTCAGGAGAGGCAAAGCGTCAGGATCCAGAAACATTGTCCAACTCTTAAAAAAAGATTGAGACTAGAACTCTTCAAAAAGACTTTCCCTAAGAACTGTAAACAATTTCTGTGAACACATAGCCATTACGGAAATGAAATGGAAAAAATTGTTTGTCATCCCCTGCAGTCCCCAAGAAGTAATTGTGTGTGTCCACAAGTGCAGTTACTGATTTCATAAGAACGGTTGAAAAAAAAAGCAAATGGAACAACGCGCTTTGGAGTTCCCTGCAACAAGCAGTGTTTCTTTATTGCCCAATTGTGCATCAATGATCTTGGCTGATAATGTAACCCGACTTCTAGTCTTAAAAAAAACTGATGTTGTTCACCTTGTAAAATTGAATGTGCTGAAATCATAAAAATAAAAACCTTTGGCCTTAAAAAAAGTCATTTTATAATGCATACAGTCATCAATTAATTTGAAGCATAAAAATTATTTAAAATATAGATTTTGGGTACATAACAGGATTTTTCATAATATTACTCTTATGTAACTTTTTTTAATTTATGCTAAAAACTAGATAATTAAAGTTGTATAATATTGACTTTGAAAAGGTCTAAAATGACTTGTTTGAGACCAGACAGGGAGTAGTACCGAAAACAGAACTAATATGTTATCAACAAGAGTAACTAAAAACTTGAAGAGATTTAATATCTTGATAATCCGCCAAAAGAGTACAACAATAATTGCCCACATACACGAGCACTACAATTACGCTAATTACCAAATTTGTCGCTTACAAATGTTCATAACAGTAGAACGAGAAATGGTTTTTTTACGTGGAGCACTTCAGATTAATGCATACACAAGTTGTTGCGTCAATGTGATGTCTAATCAAACGTCATAAGCTGAAATTGAACGGCTGCGTCGGCGCCAGAGCCGGCCACAAGTCCTCGAAGGCCCAGCTGAAATTATCGCTCGACTCAGCCACCAGCTCAGGAGCGAGCTCACGGCAACACCGCCGCCGCTTCCTCCATGGACGGCGGCGAGGGTCAGATGATGTCCGGAGAAAAACATGCTCGAGGCCTCCGCCACATCGGCGCCGCTGACACTGCCCTGCAGCAGCGTGCTGCTTTCCTGGCTTGTGTTGGTGCTCGCCTGACCGTCGGTCTTCACGAACACGGCGGCGGCTGCGGCCTCGCCGAGCTGGGGCTTCCGTTTCTTCTGTATGTTGGTCCTCCAGAAGCTCTTGATCTTATTGTCCATCCGTCTAGGCAGGTGATTTGCGTGTTAAGTGTAATTAATTGATAATTTATATTTAGAGCTATATCTTCTAATTATTATTAGTCACATATACATAACATTCTATATATACACGTAATCTCCATATATATACGATTCTCTCTATATATAAATAGTCATGATCCATAGAGATCATCTAACTACCAATTACATTAATATATATTAGAGCTAGCATTTTTTCTCGATATTATCTTCTACCTCCTCCTCTATCACCTTCGCCTCCACTTTCAGCCTCTTCTTTGCTATTATATTTGGTCCTATACCAATTTATCATATCATCATCATCCGACTCAACAAAATAGACGCGTCTAGCTTCTCCCGTATCTGCGGAGTGTAAAACTTATGGACTTCATCGATGGATCTACGACCGCGCCTCTCCAGCAGATTCCTTCATCGACTACTGATAGTATCGAGCTCGTGTCTAACCCAGAATATTGCCTGTGGTATGATAAAGATCAGCAACTACTAAGTGGTCTTCTCTCGTCGATGACTGAAGACATCCTTTAGGACATGGTGTCTGTCGCCACATCCAAAGAATCCTAGGACACTCTTCAGAGCATGTTCTCCTCCGCCACGCGTGCGCGCGCTATCCAAGTACGTGTCGACCTTGCTACAACCAAAAAACATGATCTCTCTGCTACCGATTACTTTCGCAAGATCAAGAGTCTGACCTCCGAGCTAGCTGCGGCTGATGCTCCTCTTCATAATGACAAGATCATTGTCTATCTCCTAGCGGGTCTTCCCTCAAATTACGATCCATTCGTCACATCTATGAGGATAAAGAGTAAGCCCCTCACGCTCGACGACGCCTACTCACATCTGCTAGCATTTGAGGCGCACCAAGTGCAATACTAGGCGAAAACTCGCCTCAACATCGACGCGTCAGCCAACTTCGCCTTCTGAGGTGGGCAGCAATGGGGCCATGGCCATGGCTATCCCCCTAGCCACGCCCGAGGCCATGGCCGTGGCGGTCCTTCGCCCTAGGGACATGGACGCGGTGCCCCTCTCTGTCAAATCTGCAATCGTACAGGTCATACTACCATCAAATGTTGGTATCGTATGGATTAGTCTTACCAAGAGGAACAACTCTATGCTACAGTGACTGCTACTTCATCCTACAAGGTCGACACCAACTGATACACCGATATGGGGGCTACCGATCATATAACCAGTGATCTGGATCGCCTAGCCTTACGTGAACAATACCATGGTAGAGAAACGGTTCAAGTTGGTAGAGGGGCAGATTTATAAATTATACATATTGGTTCTTGTTCTCTTAATACTGCTACATGTCCTCTTAACTTACATAATATTCTCCACGTACCTGATATCTCTAAATACCTTCTTTCAGTTCATAAACTATCACGTGACAATAATGTATTTTTTGAATTTCATCCCTATCATTTTCTTGTACTCCTAGAAGGAAAGAGTGAATCCGACCTCTATCTCATAAAGCCGTCCAATGTTGAATTCTTTAAACAAGCACTTGTCAGTGTTAAGGCATTCACAGATCAATGGCATACTCGTCTTGGTCACCCCTCTACCCCAGTCGTGTGGTCTATTTTGGATTTGAATAATCTTCTATATATCAAGAAGTCGAGTCTCTCAATTTGTCATGCATGTCAATTAGTCAAGAGTCATCAACTCCTCTATACTCAATGCATTCATCGTTCTACATCACCTCTTGAACTTGTTTCTTCAAATGTGTGGGGCCCTGCCCCTAAGTTTGTTGCTAGGTACAAATACTACATAAGCTTTATCGATGATTTTAGTAAATTTACGTGGATATATTTGATGCATGATCGCACTGAGGCTTAACGTATTTTCTTGCAATTTTAAGCACATGTAGAACGTCTCCTTGATACTAAAATTAAATGCGTCCAATCCTATTAGGGTGGGGAGTACCAAAAACTTCATAGTCAATTTTTCCGATCCCTTAGCATAGTCCATCGTGTTTCCTGCCCACATACTTACTAACAAAATGGATCGACTGAACGCAAGCATCATCATATAGTTAAAATTGGTCTTGCTCTACTAGCTCATACCTCCATACCGATTAAATTTTGGGACGAGGCCTTCCTCATAGCCACTTATCTCATCAATAGATTGTCCACTCGAGTCCTTGATAATCTATGTCCTCTAGAATGCCTCCTCAAAACTCCACCGAATTATTCCATGCTCCGTATATTTGGTTGCGTATGTTGGCCCAATTTGTGACCTTATAACCAGCACAAACTTTCTTTTCGATCCAAAGTCTGCGTGTTTTTAGAATATAGTGGTCTTCACAAGGCATACAAATGTTTCGATATAGATTCTAGACGCGTGTATGTGTCCCGTGACATTATATTTGATGAAACAAATTTTCCTTTCTCCACTTATCCTTCATCCAACGTTGCACCTAATCAGGACAGTGACAGTTTTAATTTGAACAATTACGATATGCATATGTTTCCTGCTAACCCTGTTAATGCAGCCCCTCAGCATGCAGTAGATCTCGGGATGCCTAAAACCTCATCAGGATTGGCGCCAGCATTCACTGCGCCCGCTTCTTCACCCCAGGTAGGCGCTCCGCATGCAGCGCCTGATGCTGACCTGCCTACATCAGAGTCTCCACCTGCCTCTCTAGTGTCCCCTACGGCAAGCACAGAGGCTACGGCTAGGTTGTCATCTGCTGGCCCATCATCACCAGCATTGCGGCAAACTTCATCATCGAGCGCCCGGCCTAAGGCCATGCACCACTCAGAGGTTCCTGCACCAGATCCTCCTGCCCATAAGTATGGGACGCACTTAAGCCACAACATCAAAAATCCCAAGGTTCGTATCGACGGCATGGTTACTTATTCTGCCATACGGACTTCAGATGTAGAGACTACATCGCATGTTACTACTATGGCACACCCCCTTTGAAGGTCAGCAATCAATGATGAATTTCAAACCCTTATGAAGAAAAAGACTTGGCATCTAGTTCCTCCACGTGCCGAACTTAATATTATTGATTGTAAGTGGATTTTCAAACTGAAGCACAAAGCTGATGGCTCTGTTGATCACTATAAAGCACGATTGGTCACCAAGGGCTTCAAGCAGCAGTATGGAGTTGATTATGATGATATATTCAGCCCAATAGTGAAACCTACCACTATTCGAGTCTTATTGTCTCTTGCAGTCTCTCGTAGTTAGTTTCTTCGACAGATTGATATTCAAAATGCATTCTTACATGGTCATCCTCAAGAGGACGTCTATATGAAACAGCCACATGGTTTTGTTGACTCGGATCATCCTACTTATCTTTACAAGTTGGACAAGTCATTATATATCCTCAAACAAGTCCCACGTGCCTGGTTTTCTCGTCTTAGTAACAAACTATTACAGTTGGGGTTTCAGGCTTCTAAGACTGATGTTTCTCTTTTCATGTTCAACAGAGGTGGTATTCAGATGTATATTCTCATCTATGTGGATGATATTATCATTATGAGCTCTTCGTCATTAGCTACGGATCGTCTATTCATTCAACTTGAAGCTGAGTTTGCCGTGAAAAATCTTAGCACTCTTGGATATTTTCTTGGTACTAAAGTACATCATACTTCTACTGGCCTCATCTTGACATAACACAAATACATCCAAGATCTGCTGCAGCGCACAAATATGGCCTCCTCTAATAGTGTTCCGACATCTATGCTTTCCAACAACAAGTTACTCTTAAAGAGTGACGACCCTCTCTCAGCTGAAGATACTACACGCTATCGTAATGTTGTTGGAGCTCTCCGATATTTATCTTTCACTTGCCCCGATATCTCCTTCTCTGTCAACTGGATATGCCAATTTCTGTCAGCACCAACGACGGCTCATTGGGTGGCACTAAAACGCATACTGCGTTATCTTCATTTTACGTCTGATATGGGGCTATGCATCACTAAATCTGGGTCTTCATTGCTAAGTGCATTCTCTGATGCCGATTGAGCCGGGAACCCACATGATCGGCGTAGTATAGGTGGCTATGCCATTTTCTTTTGTGGCAATCTTGTTTCTTGGAACTCTCGTAAACAATCAATTGTTTCTCGCTCGAGCACAGAGACTGAATACAAGACTATCGCCAATGCTGTCGCTGAAGTAATATAGATACAAGTGTTGCTAAGGAAACTTAGGATCTCTCAGCTTCGGCCACCATCCCTATAGTGTGATAATATTTGTGCCACTTATCTCTCTGCTAATTCCATATTTCATCGTCGTATGAAGCATGTCAAGATTGATTACCATTTTGTTCGTGAACGTGTTTTCTCTCGTCAACTCGACGTTCGCTTCATCTCATCCAAAGACCAGTGGCAAACATCATGACTAATCCGTTCTCAGTTACTCCCTACTATAATTTACGGCGTAATCTAAACCTAGTCTACCTTCGTCAGATTAAAAGAAGTGTTAAATATAGAAGTGTGTAATTTATATTTAGTAAAAGATCATCAGTTATGTCTTCTGATTACCGTTAGTCACGCTTGTAACCTTTAATGTGATCCTGTAATGACTAGCGTTAATCTTGGACCACCTGATGATCAAGCCAAACAAGACTAATATTACGTTAGTTCAGGGAAATGCGCATCGATCGATCGGAGAACCATGGCATGGTGAAGTGCCCGTGAGATCAATGCGATTGCGACCGACTTGTTGCCCCATCTGGACTGCAGCTCGACGATGAGCCCCAGCTCCTCCGGCAGTCCTGCGTGAAGCCCCCGCGGCGGACGCCGGGGCGGAGGTAGTTGACTTGAGCCACCGAAGCCGGCAGCTCTTCCTCGTGCGGCTCAGGCCAGCGGCGCGCGCGGTGTTGTTCCATCCGCCGTCGCCGTTGACGGCGACGTAGCTCATGAGCACGATGTCCTCCCCCAAGGTCCACGGGCCCTTGCGCACCGCCGCCGCCTCCTGAACCACTGGCACCCGCGCGCACCTGCCGCCACTCATCAATGGCGTCGCGGTATACTCCATGTCTTGCACGGGTTTATCTAGTAGGCAGAGTCTGATGCTTCGATCCTCTTCCCGCGTCGTTGGAAGAGCAGGCGAGCACCGGCTACCAAGAGAGCAGATGGCTGCGGGTTTTGTGCGAGGAAATCGGCGAGGTCGCGCCAGTTTTATAGGGGGAGAGCAATGAGGGCGTGAGCTAGCTCTGCGCACGGCGGGCGTGTACGTGACGGCGCGGCGATGCCTAACTCGAGGAACTAAAGCTGCTGGGTTTTTCCCGAAACCGCGTCGCGTCCACCGCGGCGCGTCGAACTGGCACAGCTAACTATCGGGCATGTGCTCCATCGGTTTGCTAGCGTTGCGCTGCGGAGAGCAACTGCGCAAGATTTTTCGCATGTCCCATGTGTGGAATATGGTGCACATTTCTAACTTGATGTGTGCGTGGGCGTAGGTAACCTTTTCTTCCTCTTCTGATCGATCTGGGTGCCCAAGCTTAGTGCCTTGCGGTTTATCTTGCTTTTAGAAGGGCCAGGTGAAAATTTTGGCACATGTCGATGCAGGTGATGCGACAGTCCTGTAGAAGGATTTTTGTTTTCAAAGGCATCTTTTTATGGTACCGTTAGAATACAAAATCTGAATTAGACTTTGAGTTGTAATCGTACTATAACAGATTTAGCATATAATATTTATGAACCCTTCTGTCAAAAAAATTATTGTGAACCAGGTTAGTTTAGGAGTCACAGGACCCTTTGGTTGGCTGATTATAAGCTTAAATAGCTTATTAGCGATAAAAAATAATTTATATGTTTTTATTGGCTTAAAAAGTTAATGTTAAAAAGAACAAAATATCCTAAAATAAACTTTAAAATTAAGTTTTAAATTTAATTTAAGTTTTCACAACGACTAATTCATAAACAATTAGACTTATAGTTGGTTGACATAACCATGAATCCATGATCATAACATAATAATTTCACTAGCACAAGAAAAGTCCGCGGTTTGATCAAAAGCCCTGGCGCGTGCAGTATTGTTGGATGCTAGGCTTTAGTTAGGATTAATCTGAAACTTATGATTGAAAAAAATGAAGAAATAGAAAAAACATATGATTTAAATAGAACTTAAGTGCAAAACTGATGATCCCAAATACATAAAAAATAATAATCGTTTAAATAGACCATAGAAAAACATATAAATTGAATGAGAGTTAGACTCAAAAAGCTCTTACTTTCCTCTAACATCTTCATATGCTTCTCCATTTCATATAAATTTCAAAGAAAATGTTTAGATTTAATTATTCGTTTTAAAAGCCTTCCTAATTTTTTTTCTTATAGGATTAAAATACTCTAAATTTTCTATATTTTCCTACTAATCGAAGAGGACGGTTAGTTTTTGATGTTTGTTGTATGCTTTGGCAGTCCGGTAAGGCGGTAACGCACCGTCGTGAGCCACTGAACCGAACATGCGTCGTACGGCATCAACCCTAGCACGCACGATACGCACCGCCCGTCGCTTGCACTAACTGCCCTTCTCTGTGACGGGCCTTTAACTAACCGGACTTACCCTGCGAACTTCCGAGTCTGGTCTCTCGAACATAACCTACGAACAGCTCCAGCTCCACCACCTACATATCTACAGAAATCCACCTACATACTATATTCCTAGTGGATGGAGACACAACTCGAAACTTTTATGCGTTCATGTTTGGTGGAGATAATCGGAGAATTCTCAAAAAAAAACTTTTAAAATATTTTGATGCAAGTGACCAGAAAACTCAAGCTCATGAGAAACTATCAACTCAACCTCGAAAGGGCATTTGAAACAGCCAAAGAAGCAATGTGCAAATAATCAAGCGACCGTAATTCCATATCATAAGTTCATCCCTTCCAGACAGGCCGTACACACGCAGACTTCCTTACCCTTTTTCAAGATGACAGCACATTTTATTCAAAAATGTTTGCCTTCATCCTTATGATACATGCTGCATAGAGTTTGTGAGCGTTACACACTATTTCCCACCACCAGGAAGCAAAGCACAGCCTTCTTCATGACAGGTTCTTTACTACGAGTATGCAGGGCACCGCAACATTCTTCATGACAAACTCTAACACTCATGCTTCGGCAGCCTTCTCCTCACCCTTTTGTCCTAGCTTTGCCTTCTTTGCTTCGTAGTCTTTCACGGCAGCTTTAATTGCATCTTCAGCAAGCATGCTACAATGGAGCTTTACAGGTGGAAGTGACAAGTGCTTGGCAATCTCACTGTAAAGAAGAGCACAAAACTCCGTTACAGCCTTACAGAAACTTGCTTCAAAGTATTTGACAGCATCCTCAACACACAAACTTATTGATGACCAAAATACAAAAATAGCAAACATAAAGCAAAGTATATTTTATCTTCCATGAAAACAAAGGGCAGAAACTAAACTTTATACTACATGGTTGTCCTGATGGGATTACCATCTATATTTGTAAGCAAATATGAGCAGACAAACAACTCTTAGCAAATAACCAAATCAAGTCTCTGAATGAAAATGCATACTTCTGTCCATTAAAACACAAATAAGCTCATGAATCAATGCAAACACATCAGACTCCACTGCCTAGGAACTACAGAAAAACCAATTTGTCCTATTCAAAACAGTTTTGGAAACATCATGTTAGTCAAGTACATATCAAACAATTTTTACCAATGTGCTTCTGACATGTCTAAATGCTGAAGCATTAACTTCACTAGATGGTCATCATTACAACAACAGATGACAAATAGAATCTCACAGACAGAATCCTGATACTGACATATTAGTCTGAAAAGGAAATTGCACATACATGCCAGAAGCTTAATTACCACAAGGAAATTGGTACATGTACATAACGAACAACAGTAGTTCGCTGACATAAAAAAAAGCCATATAAGCATGCTAATGTAACCATCGAGAGTACTGTAGTGTAAACAACCAGGAAGGGGAATAGCTTACGTGTTTTTGATAGTCACTACTTCCTCCATTTGCTTGCCCTTCACCCATTCAGTAGCTGCAAGGAAAAAGGTCATGTCAGGAATTGAATTTGTTGTTGGGACCCAAACTTTCTCAGCACAAGCAATCTTCCAGAGTAAAGAGATTCTAGAGAACAATCATAAGAGTTAATCTACCAGCTGAGCAACTGATGCTGTTAATTCTACTTGTTGAGAACAGGGGTGATCTTCGGGCATCTGAACATAATAATTTTCATATGGAAAATTTGCAGATGCATGAACGCAAAGTTAATATTAACTTCAAGCTGCAATTGTCTCTTCTAGTTTTCAGCTTATAAATAGTAAAAATACCATATGCATCATATCATGGCAATATTCGGTCTATAACATGAATAAAGTTTCATACAGGCATTCACCTTACAACAGAACAATGCACGTGAACTGGCCCAGCCCATTCACTGTATTATCTATCATCAGCAATTTTGTGAAGACTCTTCTGTTTTCTTGTACAAAATTACAATCATCTCAAGAACAGTTTGAGCTGCTGACTATCAAAAATATTTCATCAAGAATACACCAACCTTTCTTAAGTTGTTTGTTCAGTGGTGGGGCCCAATCATTTCAAATTTCGTTCATGCTACTAATCAGAACATATAATCCCATAAATATAAGCTCACTGAAACAGAAAATCATATGGGGGAGGGGAGCATCTGAAAAACAGTAACCACTTGTACCAAGCAAGCAGCACAAGCGCCTTATCCCTAGACCAAGAAAATAACATAACTTATCAAATTAAACCCAGGATTAGGCAACCACACCTGCCTCCACAAGCTTCCTGTTATACGGATTGTATTAATACTTCTGTGCAGCAAATCAAGACAACATTTCATTGAACATATTTGAAATTGAACAGTGTTTTAAAAAGTGGTTTCGTGCAGTTACCCCTCCTTGTAGCTCTTATGCGGCATAATTATGTGGTATAATCGGCCACTTACGCTGCTTAAACAGTACAAAGTTGGAGCGCCTGTTCCTTGTATGCAGCCTTGTAGACCTTTTTTTAAAACACTGAAATTGAACAAGATTTCCAAGGTGCAAACACACAGACAAGAAAATCATTGCTGCTACTGTAATTCGTAAACTGATCCAGTCAGGTTTCCTATCAAACAATCATCTCATGTAGATGTATTCCACGCTCACAATTGGCCACCGGAATTTCCTTGTCATTCTACAAAGTAAGAAATCACAATCCTACCCCTCATACGTTCTGACAATTTCTCATCATGGGCAAATGCCCCAACAATTCGAAAATACAAAAAAAAAACCTCACGAATACGAGAACGAAGCCTAAACCAAATAATCGAAGGGAAGGCGAGGAACCGGTAGGGGAATAGTTGGGAGCTAACCGACGGAGGAGGACGCGATGGCGGATCCGCACCCAAAGGTCTTGAAGCAGGCGTCGACGATCTTGCCGGAGCTCTCATCGACGCGGATCTGCATCTTCATGACGTCGCCGCAGGCCGGCGCCCCGACCAGTCCTGTGCCGACGCTGGGGTCGTCGTTCTCGAACGACCCCACGTTCCGAGGGTTCTCGTAGTGGTCCACCACCCGCTCGTGGTACGCCCTCGCCCCGCCCACGGCCGCCGGAGCCGCCGCACCGCCGCCGCCGCCGCCGCCGAGGACCCGCCGGAGCCCCGGGGCCAAGAGCCACCTGCCTCCAGCGCGCAGCATCGTCGCCAACAAGATGGGAGCCGCTTCTGGATTCCTCCGATATTTTTCCGATTAGGTTAGGTTTCCTCGTTGTTTAACCCGGAGAAGGGGGAGGAGGTGGTGAATTGCGGCTGTGCTTTCTGTTACTTTATTATTATCGCTTCTATTAATTTCGTTATTTTGTGCGGCGCGGGGGATACGGGGATCTAGTACGCCCTGACTCGGTGGGTACATGGTGTGTTGTGTACGTGGCGACATTTTGTGGCGTTCGCTTGAGGAGGAACACATTGGGTGCTGCGTTGGCTGCCGCAGGGGATCTGGGCCGTAGAGAGGGAGAGCTCGGAGACGGGACGCAACAAGGGATAATTTATATAGAGGGAGAGATTGAAGTGCATGAATAGATTCGGTTCTCTTAAAATATATTCGTGGTTTCTCAAATTTGTTAGACATATATAAATAGATTCTATATCATTTCGTGGACTGATATGATATGTCATGGTGACCGTTTATATATCACTGATATTCATATATAAAAAAATAAAATGTAGTTTTTAAAATGAAACGACACCAGTAGACAGTAGATGTTACATAACATATCATAGATGGTTGGACCTGTGTGACACAGGATAAATTAGGATAAATTCAGGAAACCAAAAATGAGTTTACAAATTAGATAACATAACCACCTGTGCAATATATATATATATATATATATATATAAACGCCGGGAGGACTGAGCCCTTTGTTTTATCTACTTGGCCTCAGCAGCAGTTGACGTCAATGTCACCGCGCGCATCTATCGTTTTCGAATCTCGAATACAGAATACTCTTATCAACAAGCCACATCCAAGTTCTTACAGATATCCTTAAAAAAATCTTAATAAATTGGAAAGCAAACAAAACAACCAGCAACAACAAAAATATCGGCAAATTGTAATAGGATCAAATAACCGATACACCAGCCATTATTTACAGCAGCTATGATATATCGTGATGAATATACACATGTACGTAAGCACTGCAATTTACACTTACAAAATGCCAACTGATGAATGAGCTGTAAAGGATAACGATCTCGCTGCCCCAGCCGTCCACCGGGGCTGGCAATCATTGGGACGTGCACCTATGCTTCCGGCAGAGTTGACGAGGAAGCGGAGATTTATGTAGCATTTCTGCCCGCGTCATGACAGACAACAGCAATAGAGAAATCTGTAATAGTGAACAAGTTCAGGAGTAATTTTTAAGGCTTCCGAGGGAACTTTGAGAAATCAGGGCGCCGTCGCTCCATGTAAGCATTTTTGCCTTCTTTTGCCTCTTCCGTGCCATAGAAGATCAGTGTCGCATTGCCACCGAGCTCCTGCAGCAGAAGCGCCCATTACATTAGTGCGATTCCAGCAAACTGAAGCATCCAGGAGTAAGTGTGTTTAGGAAAGAAGCAATGCCAACCGAAGATCCTCAAGTATTTTTGAACTCCATCAATTACAAAGGAGGAAGTAAAGAACTGTAGTTTTATCCCTGGCTTTCGATAAATGATACTAGTACCTGAAGGCCAGCATGACCATCATCAGCTGCATTGAGTGCAGATTTCAGCACCCGGATGGCTGTTGGGCTGTTCCTCAAGATTTGTCGGCACCATTTCACTGTTTCTCGTTCCAAATCAGCAAGCTATATGCACAAAGAATATACATGGTTAGTGCATAAACACCTGGCGTGAGTCAGAGACTGTGCATTAGTTTAAAGACGGAAATGTAAAGTTGTAAACGCCTCATGCACTCACTGGTACTACTATATTGACGAGACCCATTCTGTCTGCCTCATCAGCTGTGTAGAACCGTGATAGAAACCACATCTCACGGGCTTTCTTTGGTCCTACCTGTCCGTGACAGAAAAGAAGAAAGAGACTGAAAAATATACTCCAATGCCTGATCTGGTAGGGTATACAACGAAATAAAAACGAAGATGTTTTGGACAGGTGATGTCAATGCCTGATCTGGAAGGGTATACAATGGCTCAACAGCTCTATTGAGGGCTGTAATTGCTCTAATTTTAATCTTTGTGGAATGTATAGGATATACACCTCGTTGACTTACCAACCGAGACATAATTGAAGAGCCATAGCCAGCATCAAAGCTTCCAACCTGTATAAATCACAGAGATAAGATAAAGTAAGCTTTGCGTTTCACCAATAAAATTTACTTGGAACAAGATAAAAGCACAACTTTTCTTTCAGAAAAAAGAAGTGCCTTATTTTTATATATAATGGATGGTTTATCTGTCCGGCCTCTTCAATTGGGCACACAGCCAATGAGTCTAAACAGATAGAAGTATAAAAGAACAACAAAGCAACTCAGATTGGACTATTCAGATAATCTACGCCCAAAAGTACTATGGCACAATTAATCACCACTAGGAAGGTAGCCCGCGCATTGGTGTGGGCATGTGTATTAGTTTGTTCCAAAAACATGTGTAACAAATTATGTTCAAATTAAAAGTAAGGTGTTTTCCTTTATTTTAATTGAACACTCATCAACTCTCCTTTTCCGTAAGATATCTCAAGAAACTTTTATTTCTAATCAACGAATATATTTTATTAATAACATCAAGCTGGCCCTCCCTCTAATTGGTTCAATTGCATGCTCTTTATAATTAAGACGAGGAAATCTACAAATCTTAGACAGTTTCTACATGATATGTGGGACCCATGTGGTAATTTTAAGAAAACACCTAATCAATGTGAGTCTTAAAATATAAATTTAATATGATGAAATATAACATTTAAGCATATCATGATATGAAAGACCACCAATTATGCACCTTAACGGCTTATACATGAAAGACCACCCATGATGCTACTGCAAAGGATACGATTTAGTGAGTTCACAGGTTTATCTTTGGCCTTTCTTTTTTGACGTGGACAAAGCAAAATATGATTTGTATGAAAATAAATATAAAAATGAAAAGAAAGAAAATATCATTAAGACATAAAATGAGCTATTTTCTATAGATAAGGGAGTAAACTGATTCAATAATAACTTGTGGGTGAAGTGCTCCATTAAAATAGTTCTGAGTAAAAACATTACAATAAACATAACTGTTCATATGATTAAAAAAAGGTTAGATAGTTGGCCTAAGATTATAATTATACATAGATTATTGAGAATTTTTATGTGAAATAATGGTACGTATAAATCCATGTGTCCATATATTGTTTGTTAACTTTTGATAAACTTTGATTGGCTTTTTGGAACGTAATAAAATTGGATATTTTACAACTCATTGTGTCCTTTTTCTGGGATGCACCTGCTCCTCGTACTGGATTTTCTCATTGCTTAATAATGGATGGATTGGATGGGATGTGACGCTAAGCTATATGAAAAGCCATGTGGTCTTCATACATGACTGGCATGAAAGCCTACAGGAACATTTCACGCCCATCAATCTACGATATACTAATAGTTTATTAAACCTTCTAAAGTTGATTGAATGACAACGTGGAACATATTTTATAGCTCTTACATCAAAGATCGTGAAAGATCAGTTGATTTAGTTGATTTTGTAATTTGAGCATATTTCAAAAAAAAAAGATAATTGGATTTCTATATCTAACTGAAGGTACCATATTTTTCTCATAATTCTTATCTTATTTATTGTTCAATTTGTCCCCTTTCACTTATAGCTAATTTAGCTACGTATGTTTGTAAAACAATATATAGTGATGTAACCTATGTTGTCAAATTATTTCACAAATTGTTTACGATAATTTGGTCCCTATAGAAATTATTGTTTTATTTAGAAATTTATCACGATTGATTTATATTTTTTATATTTTTGTAGAATAATTTAAGATAATACCATTAGGACTAAAAGTCTGTGTTAAGTTAAATTGAGTATAATATATAATATCATTTTTTTAATATTTCATTGCAATTTGGTTGCAAAGAGATCTACGTCTAAATGGCATATTTTAATTGTTGTATGGCAAAAATATAGTCAATATGGATCTTAAATTATATTTGTTTAATTATAAATAAAACAACAACTCATACAAATTAAAAATAAGATAAAATTTATACTATTTTATTGCAATTTAGTTGCCATGATATTGGTCTATGTCTAAATGGCGTATTTTAGTTGTTATATAACAAAATATGAGCAATTTGTCCAATTATAAATAAAATAACAGAACGAACAAATTGAAAATCGAACTTATATTAAGCTGTTAAATAAGAGAGGAGAGGAGGGGCTGGAGCATCGGGAAGGAGGAGAGATTATGTCACACACCCATAGATATAGAGAATGTACCGCACGCACGGGAGGGTGTGTGATTATTTTTTAAGATGCAATGGTTAAAAATAATGGGTGTCACCATAAGTCAAAATTAGATTTCTCTAATTTATTAGAGCGCGAGCACTTTTGAGAAATTCTCATAATTTTAAGTATATAATAGAATATAAAAAACGAAGTATTTTTATGTATAAAAGGTACATTACTATTGATGGTTTTACTGTCTCTGTTTTTTTATTTGACACTCATGTAAATAAAAATAAAAATAGAGGTAGAAATTTAATACTGGTGTTTATGAAATAATTTTATAGCAGTTGATGCTTATATCTTCAAATATTTAGATGAAGATATAATATTGTAAGGTAATATTTAAATATTTAAAAGATATAGTAAGGTTAGATTAGATTGATATAACTGGATCTTCAAGCCCACGTCGCCTCCTACCCCAAGCGAAGAAACACACGTACCTATGCCTCCTGTTCTGCCCTTCGCAGCCCCTTCCCTCCTATTTTCTCCCTATTTTTAAGCTATCATTTTAACATAAAAAAACAACAGCTAGAAAATATGACTCAAAATAACGTACAATGCACTCCGATGGTTTTGTTTGATCAATGCCGTGATTGTGTTTAAGATGTACAATGTTTAAGATGCAACAGCTACCTGTATGACCTGATTGTTCAGGTTCAAGAATTCCTGATTTTGCTGAGTTCTAAAGATGAGCCGATGAGGTGCCGAGATGTCGAAATTGTATGGTCCCGTCGTTGCGGGCCGTAGTGTATGTATAGACGTAACTAATCTGAGATGGAATCTGGTACTACGTAAAGATAATCTGAGAGTTGGAATTAAAAGATATAATGCTAAAAAAAACTGACGCAGCCCACGGCCCTCTCCTGTCGTGCAAAACTCTCACCTCCTCTCGTGACAGCTTGAGAGTGCTCTAAGGAACGTCACATGAAAGCTTAAGAGTGTTGTAAGAAATGCCACGCGGTAGCTTGAGAGTGCCCTAAGGAACGTTATTTGGCAGCTTAAGAGCGTTTCAAGAATGTTTAATATACTTTTAGTATATAAAGATTTCCACTGAGTGGCAACTGTCAAACTACATGGAAACTAAATGCACATGTGTTTTGATAGCCTAAACACCATGCTCTTCAACCTACTTTTATTAACATTTGATAGCACTAGAAGTTCAGTGATAAAATTTCCCCATTTAGCCGAACTTTGAATAAGCTTATTGAAGTTTAGATCACTGAATTTTCGGTTGTACTACACTGAAACCAAAGTTATCATGCTCTTAGTTTGGGTGGCTTAGCTGAAATTCATCAGTGCTCCTAAAGATAAGCACAAGATATACTAGACCTATCTCAAGAAAAATTGGATTTTGCAACGGAAGTTGCACTAGAACTTTAAGTGATAGAAATGGAGTTGCCTATACACAAGAAGTAATAACAGTAGGCTAGAAAATCACCTTTGGACCTGTCTGCCCAAAAATTGAGTTGTCAGCTGCAATCGTTAGATCACACACCATGTGCAAAACATGGCCTCCTCCGACAGCATAACCAGCAACCTGATATAGTATGATTAGCAAAATTAGCATGTAGAAATGTAGAATGGTGAAAGGAGATTAACAGAAAAAATAGTGACGATAATACCATTGCTATAACAGGCTTCGGAAGGCGCCGTATTTGTACCTGAAGAAACGAAATTACATTGTGCTCAGAACTAAAAAAAAGGGGTTTTCATTAGTGAACAGTAGAACATAACACATTAACAACGTGAACAAGTAGTTTTCGTGTAGGACTTTAGGTACCACCAACATAGAATAGTTTATGGAAGCTAATATAAGAATATCATGAGCACACTCACAATTGAAGCCCAGTCATCTAAAAGTGAATTATTTTTATCCCGAAAAGAGGGTTTCACCTAAAATAAAGTAAATCTTCTAAATATTAGATAAACATACAGAGGAGAGTAGTACATACAATCCTCAAATACTTGCACGCCGTGCTTTTGAAAAACAGCACAAGAAGCATGAGAAGGTTGTTGTGAGGTGTAAGAAATGTATATTTTTCTGAGATAGTCAATCAGTGTGTGCAAATGTCAGAGTAATGCGTATGACCTGGAGGTCTAGGACGTTGAGCCGGCCAAAGCTATCAAAATCAACATATCCATCGGAATCCCTTAACGCCTGGTCACCGCCGCTACAGAAGGCCTTGGTCCCCTTTCAATCAAAAACACCAAAGTAAATATTTTTGTTCACATTGCCTACCAGCTGGAACCTGAATACCTAATGATTCCTCTAGCATAATTACCTTCCCTGTTAGTATGATGACTCCAATTGAGCTATCATCTCGAGCATCCTCGAAAGCGCGCATAAGCTCTTTCACGGTCAGGGGTCGGAATGCATTCCTTCTATCAGGGCGGTTTATTGTGATCTGCAATAGGAATCGAGATTGCGATCATCCAATCACGAAATGCAAGATGAACATGCTATAATGCTGGTCAGAAAAAGAGTTCAGTCTTAGCAATTCAACAAAGAAAGCTAAACTGTGCTGCGCAGTGATTAAATTGGCGATTTGGCATAACACAGATTAAATTATTACTTACCTTGGCGATGCCCTCGCCGACGGCCTTCTCGTAGATGATGTCGACGAAGCCCTTCCTGGACTCGTCGGTCACCGCGCGCCACTCCGGGGGCTCCGACTGCACGACGCCGTGGACCCGTCGGTATCTGTCCGACGCTGCCGACGACGACGACGACGCGGTGGGGGAAGGCGCGAGAGGAGGGGCGGAGGCGAGCGGGAGCGGGAGGGAACTGGGCAGGAGGTGGGCCGTGACGCGGGCGAGCCTCCTCTCCGCCGCGTCCATGGCGAGCGAGAGGCGGGTGCCGGAGTAACGCGTGTGGGGAGACGGAGCGTGGCGCGCGGGGTGTGGTTGGGTTGATGATGGTGCTTTTGGATCAGGGGGAAGGGGCCCGCCTGCCACGCTATCGTTCTAGGGTTTTAAAGGGCCCAAGTACACGACCTACATCAACCTCTTTGATTTCACGGACCAACCCAGCCCAGCAATCAGGATGATGCAACTTGGGCTAAATAACCTTGTTTTCAAAATGATAATGTACTCTGTTGGGGTAGTCAGTGGGACAGAGGGAGCATGGCACTCATAAAATTTACAGAGAGCGACCGAAGCATAATACGTCAAACTTACATGCGTATCCTCTATCGCTCCCTGACGAGCCGTCAAGCCGTCGAGTCCTAATATCCTATGATCGGTTTGATCACTGTCATAGTGAAGGAAGATATAAGTAGCAAGACAGTAATGGTGTCATTGGTGACGGGCTAAAATAAGAGCGGCTACCGAGTAATAGTGGGCAATTAAAACTGTACATGCTGACATTGAGTTAGTACTTAGTGCCTCAGGAAGTACATCGTGTGTGTGTGTGGGGGGGGGGGGGGGGGGGAGTAATTGCTGACTAATTAGAGGCCACGGCGGCAGGATAAGAGAAACGGGGACACCGGACCGGACACACGCAGAGCGGTGGGGCGGATCAACTGCAGTTTGGGCGCTCCACCGTCAAGCAGCTTACACAGAATCACGTAGAAAGTAGAGACTACTGTTACATTGCACTGTAAAAACCATGAAAACGAGGGCCCGTACGTTGGTGGGTCCCAGAATATATGCAGCCTCCGATGATTGACCGTTGGGGCATCCTCCCAGGGCCCAGCAAAAAGGTGCGAATCTCTATGCACGGTGTTACCAATGGAAACCAATCATGGTTACCAACAGGAAAAGGCACTGTTACTCCTGGTAATGCAGCATCATACCATATGCTCTTGGACAAAAAGAGTAGGGCATCCACTGTACTTTAGTAGCAGTTGAACTGTTTGGAATTAATCGTCGTGCAACAAAGAGACGATACTGACTGGCAGGTTGGCTCTTGCATGTGTGTGGCTAAATTGCCTCAAAAATCTATGTTTAAGAGAATTTTACGCGGCCAAATTTGACTGTAAAGATATCGTAGACATAACAATTGGCAACAAACGTTTATGACAAAATGCAACCGAGTAGAAAACTTGATGACCATATATAATATCAGCTTCAACTTTCATTCAGCTGGGGGCGTTGGTCAAGAACAGCATATAATGCCCTCAAAAAGAAGTACAGCATCTTGTTGTTACTAAAAAGGGGAGAAAAGAGATCTAAGCGAGAGAGAGTAAGATGAGACTGGCAGCATAGCTAGTAGTACTGGAACAGGCTTGGCATCTCCCGGACGGCGCCGAACGCCGGCGACGAGGGCATAACGCCGAGCCCCCACGGCAGGCACGGCCCGTCCTCGCCCGCCACGTCGCCGAACATGCCGAACGACGCCGCCTTTCCCACGGCCGGGCCGTAGCATCCCCACTGCTGCTGCTGCCGCGGGTACCCGTACGCGTACTCCACCCCGCTGTCCGACGCCAGCGCCGGCGGCGCCACGGCCGCGGCGGCGGCGCGCCTCTCCTCTTTCTTGTACCTGATGCCACACGCATTGCACAGTGACTGCAAGCAGAGTACACATTCATTTAGTATCGATCGCATGCATGCAAATACGTACGCGAGCACATTGCATTTATACGTGTATGCAACTATGTATGTTACGATCGTGTTATATATGTAGGCAATGGGCAGTACCTTTGGTCCGCGTGGGCCGTTCCGCCAGAGAGGCGTGGAGGTCGTGTCGCAGTTGGCGCACCGGCGAGGAGCCGACGCGGCGGCACCACCGCTCATCTCCTGCCGCCCGTTGCAGCTGGGTTGCAAAGACGACTGATCCCACGGCAGCCTGGCTCCCGCGGCCTCGGCTCGCCTGGTCGACGGCGTGCCGAGCGACAGCGTGCAGTCCACCGAGCCGCCGCCGTACGGCCCGTCGGCGTACTCCCCGTCGCCGGCACCGCAGTACTGCTTGTAGTAGTGGTGGTGGTCCCCGGACGCCCCCGCCGGGGACTGCAGCGAGCAGCCGCCGCCGCAGCTGCCGTAGAGCAGCCCGCACGTGCAGGGCGCCGCCTCTTGCAGCATGATGGCTAACTACCGCACTACTCGGATCGGATCGATCGAGTTTGCGATGGCGCGGAGGTGGCAGCTAGCTGCAAACGATCAAGGCGGGGTCGGCTGGCTCGACTGGACTCGATCGAGACGTACGTACGCGCTAGCCGGCGACTCGCTCGATCAACCGCGGCCGGCCGAGCTGGTCGGCGAAACGACGAGGAGATTTGCGGGAGATGGATCGATCGGTTGGTGGAGATGTGGGTGGAGGGGTACGGGTGCTGGGGTTCTTATAGCGAAGACGCGGGAGTACGGTGGGTGGCGGCTTTTTACCTGGCCTGGCCCGCGCGGCTAGATTTCGGATTCCGGACGGGCGCGAGACGCGATGCAACGCCCGCCCGCCGTAGGGGATAGACAGGCGGATGCGCGTCGACGCGCGGGTGCGAGGAGGATGTCTGCCTTATGCCTTGCCTGCTGCTTGATCGATCGGCTGGCCTTCCTGGGGCGTGGTAAAAGACGGGTCAAAAGAGAGGCCACGTGAAACCGGGAACAGTCTCCGACGCACATATGGGGACGTGGAGGCCGGGGAGCTGGCTTGTAGCGCCTACTATAGCTTGTGCGGCTCATCTGCTGGTACTCGTCCAGTCTCCATTGGGTTTCTCCGATCACGAGGGGCACAGTCGATCTGTCCCTGAATCCTACTACCCTCTCTGCCGGGCTTTGTGGGATCCCCAGGCCACCACCGGGCAACAAGCTGGCAAAGCAACGACGAGGGCGCATGGCGTGGCGTGCGTTGCATGCATGCGCAAGCGTCCGTTGTTCGGTACGCAGCTCTCTAATGAATCCCGAAAGCCTGTGCTGCATCTGCATGCATCCACTGCATCGTGCTCGTATCTTTTGCGACGACACGATGGATCGAAGGCCATTTACTACACGTACCATGTGATCGTTTGGTCGATCGAGCTAGTCAACGACCACGCAACGTACGTACTCTGCACCCCCAGACCACGCCAGCGTCGACTGCAGTATATCCGGACCGATCCACCGATCGATGGATGGATGGATCACCACGAGATGTTGCAGCACGATGCTACTGCTACGTACGTACTCCACTCTCTGCGCACTCTCAGATCAACCTAAAGCGAGCTCGTTCCTCGGTCCAAAAGCAGCCTACAACTAGCGAATAGCTATCTCCACAAGCAGCACGTTTGGGCACATGATTAGTAGGCCAAGAAGAAGCGCTACGAGCTTCCAAACGCAAAGGAGTCGAAGATGAAGAAAGGGCAAAGGAGCCGTAGCGAAAGGAGCAGGGTCGACGAATCGAAGAAGAAGGAAGGGAAAAAAACAAAACAAAAGAGAAGGGGAAACCAAATCAAAAGAATCAAAAGGGAAAGGGAGGCCAGGAGTGGAGGAGACTAGGAGAGAAACACGGGAAAAGACGGGAGGGCGGGGGCGACGTCGTGGCGATAATCGGGCGCGCCATGATGACTCCCCCAAGTTCCATAAAGTCCCCCGTCGAATCGAATCCGATCATCGGTCCAAGGAACAGTCGCGGTCAGCCATGGAAGATCCCGCCTTTTGGCACCAACCTCCACGCACGCCAACCCAGGATGGCAATGGCCAACGCCACGGGGACCCGATACGGCGCCCGCGACTGTAGCCTGATCATTTCTCCTGCTACTGCTTGTAGTAGTGGTACATGTCACTGCCCATTGGACAAGGAGTCTCCGAGTCGTAGCCAGATCATCAGAGGCTTTTCTTTTCTTCTATGTTTTCCTTTTCCTTTGTTGATGTTTATAAGCTGCGTAATTCCCCCTGCCAAGTCAAAGGAGGCAGCGATGCCAGAGAAAGAGAAAGCCTGTGGAGCCCATCATCCCGTATGCTGCTGCCCAACGGCCAAAGCGCCGACACGACCCTAGCCAAAGCATGGCTCCTGTTTCCTTCGTCTCTATCTACTGCCGAACCATTCCCTGTATTGCTGTAAATATACCCACATAAAACTTCCTTGTATGCAGCGGACGAATACATGCATGAATGCCTGCGTGCACAGAGTACCTAAACCATTCCCTTGATCTGGTGTGCAGTGGATTAGCAGCACAGCAGCAGCTGAATAAAACGTTGTTTAATTGAGCAGCTTAATGCTCAGTTTGGCAGCGTTTGTACGCCTTGTGCTCCGTGTGATCTGTCGCCGCATGACGGAGGGGTTAAAATAAGACGAGAGAAAAAACAAGGGGAGGGGCACGAGCACCGAACGGTATACGGCTGCGAGAGAGGTACTAGTGTTGTTTGTGTGTTTGGTGCAATGGTTGGGGCACACAATCCGGCCGAGGAGATCGTCGTTCAAAAAGTTGCCCCCGACACGGCCAGAGTTAAGCCTAGAGATTGGTGTCCTTTGGTTGAGTTTGGGATATGCGCTATTGTACCTGGGATGCATGAAGGCTGAGGCTACCTAGCTCGGCCTCACTCATAGTAGGAGTAGCTCTCTTTGCCCTTTGATTAGAGAGAGGGTGTTGAGGCTATCGCCATCTTTTGGAAAGCGATAGGCGGCACCCCTGAGTTCATCTCGTTTCTCTAGGTTTGAAGCATTCGTTGCTGGATCTCTTAACTCGAAACCCGGGGAAGCTCACCACACAAACAACGGGGTGGTCGTTAGGGCATGTATCTAGCAGGAGAAATGGATTCAGTGGCCTTACACGGCAGCTAGGAAGTCTAGCAGGAACCAAACATGTACAAGCCCCTAATGGCATGTTTTCAGTTGAATGATGAACTAAACCACACGCATGATCCTAGCTGGCGCATGTACATACTCCTATCACAGATTGCTGTTCCAAGATTTTTTTTATGATGCAAAATGGGCGTATTGGTTTAGCATCATCAAACTTTGTTTCACAAGAAGAGGCGCGTGAAAAAGCTTGCAGCCGAGCAAGCTAGAGTTGCATCCGGCCCATGGCATCCTTTGAGGGCTTTTGTCGCTGCCACCGAGTTCACTGGGCCCGGCGACGTGGCCCATCGGTGGTCCAGCTGCACCCCACACCATCTCAGTTTTGAGCCCGTCCCTCTCGCGGGGGACCCCGCCCAGCTGCTGGTGGCCGGCTCGGCGTCGACATTGACCGCCGACGTCCCCGGCTCTCCCGCGGAGTGCGTGCTTTACGTTGTGACTGCAACGAACAGCCGCCACAAAACACAGTGCTGTCACCGCGTCAACGGGCCATGCTCGGAAGGGTGTCGGTTGGGCCTACCGAAGCAAGAAGAGGCCCGTGAAAATGTCAATGACGGATTGAGGTACAGCGTGGGCGCGGCCGGTAGTTGGGCTCAGAAGTCGCAATCCCTCACGTTGCCGCACGCGCAGCAGCGACGAGCCCACCGGGTTCGACGGGTGAAGGGTGGGGGACGCATCGCCACCGCCGGTCGCCCGCGGCCTCGTCGTGCGCGAGCTGTGGCGGAGGCGGCTGGCCACTTGGGCGGCGCGTGGGCAAGCGTCGCGCCGCCTCATGGAGAGGCGATCGGAGGGCAACGCCGCGAACCGGCAAAACTACTGGGTTCGCATTCTACATCGCATTTATCATATATGTTGTTCTAATTAAAGTTACTGCGTGTGGAGAGATGAGGGCGTGGTAAATTAATTGGCGATTGCTACATGCTTGTGTTAATTCTTCCATACAGTTCCGCAATTGAAGTTGAAAACTGAAATCATAATTAGGGACAGATTTAATGCAATTTTGATCCTAGGAGTATATATTACGATTTACGATCAGAATGGCTTACCGACCACTTCTGAGGAAATAATTCGTATATGAGTCGATTCTTATTGGGTGTTGCTGGGTCTCAAATCTCAAGAATGTAGATGGATCAGTAGTATGAATATTTGCTTGATAGAAAAAAAAACCCTTAAAATCAATTAAGCACGTGAGTTTATTCTATTCCTAGGTGCTGTTCCTGGTTACTGTCTGTACCAGGTTCAGAAGGTTTGGTACAGTGGTCTGTGGCTATTCCTAGGCTTAAAATCATTAAACAGATCGGATGGTATCTTTGGGGGTGTAGAACTGTCTAAACTGTATATACTTCTGGCATTTTAGTTTAATTGCCTTTTTCATATTCTTGAAAATGACTTGTGTATTTCTTTATTCCAACCTGTGTGAAGCTAGCAAGATGCTACTTACACCCTGATAATAGCTTAAATGCTTAATCCACTTTCAGAGTAGCTAGCAGTGTAACACAGAATGTTTCATTATACTCCGGTTGATAATTACCTACTTCAAGAGGTGAGAACTCTGCGAGCACTGAGCAAACGCCATATCTACATTGCATTTACATCTTGGTTGGAAGGGACATTGAAGCATTCATAGTTCAAACGTAGACATCACAAATTCAAATTTCTGAAACCAGTTGGTCGATTGAGGAAGCGAGATTCTAGCAAGCACAACTTTATAATCACTAGCACACGAGTACAGAAGTCTTATATCACTGATGTTTTACTACATGGTTTAGCTGGAATGTTCGACAACCACACACAATGCCAAATACAGGCTAGTTTCTGCAAGATCGACACTGATTTTCTTTACAACATAAAAGTATATACAGACAAGTCTTTTCTTCTTTTATTTATAACCAAGCGACCGCAATCTTCTTTACGCAATAACAATATATCAATATGTTTCCTTTAGTAACTTAGCCACAGCAAGGAATATAGTTTATATTGGAGTTGTTTCCTGTCGTCTGGAACCTCAGATGCTTCCACCCCTGGAAAATAAATTGGAAAGATGTACCATGAGTTTATCTTAGCAGTGATAAAAAATAGATCTATTTCAGGGCACCATAATGTTGCATTTGAATAGGAGAAACTCAGACACCGTTTATCAATTTGCTTTCTATGTAGCCATGCTAGGTGTGGTATATTGGGTCTCAGAGGTTACTTATCTATTTATAAAATATTTTGAGAAGAATGGCGTATGCATAGCTCCCTCTTCTAGGGTTATAATGGTTGTGCTCCCTTTCGAGTTCCGAGAGAGCACAGAATAACTTTGAATAAATTGCCTTTTCCTATAGACACATCAGACTTGTGCCTCTTAAAAAGACAGCAATCACCTTTTAATTTGCCAGATGAACTGACATGAAAAAGAGATGTTTAAAGCACCTGTCGGCTGCTAGTCTGGAACTGCACTAAGCACAACTGCTCAAGGGGTTAGACTTCAACATTCAAACCTTCTTTTGTTTGGTATCAGAGAGATTATTCTTCTGGTGCTAGATCCCACGTGAATAATTGGCACTAGGGAACAAACCGTCAGTATACAAATTAGGGCTAACTCCTGTGCCTACCAGCCTTTGTGCAAACTAACAAATCACAAAAGGTGCATAGGGCATGCCACTGCATGCAAATTATGTGTGCATGATGGCTTGTCACAGGCTCAAATTATGAGCTCTTGGTTTCGCCAGATTTATCTGTTACAGAACAGTGCAGATACTCTGATGTTGCACTGCATCTGGAAAGTAAAACAGCAAAGGAAACGGCAACTGACTACCCCTAGCTTATAGTGTTCAAGATCAACCATCTAGGGCATGATTTTCATGGCTGACATCTAATGATCCCTGCATATGTGTTCTTGTGAGGTGTGACAGTGGCTATCAGCTTACAAGCTAGATCGCAACTGCAGATTGTGTTGCTAAGCAGCACGATTCTGAACTCATCAGAGCACCTGCTGACTAGCTTTGAAGAGTTATAGCAAGTTAGCAACACGTGTTTATTACTGGACGTGAGCGGATTGAATTAGGTTTGAGCATTTCCCAGCTGGTTACCTCAGTTCCATGCTCCTTGTGTGTTGTACTTGGGGAACGGGACTCTTCTTTCCTCTATCAGCTTGACATCGTCCTCGAGGATCTCGAAGTGGCGGCGCACCTCATCGGCTGTCTTGGTTCCTCCCATGGCGCGGGACACCTTGTGCCAGAGGTCAGGCGCGCCCTCGCCGTAGTAGGCAAGGGCCTCCTCGAACAGCTTGTTCTCCTTTTTGCTCCACTCTGAGGTCATGTTGACACTGTTGCTGTTGCGGGAGGAGCTACGTGACCCAGAAGACATCCTTGGATTGGACTACTGTCTTTCTTTGGAAGTTAACTGACTAGCTAGTTAGTGTGCAGCTAGACTCAAAGTTTTTCGACTTCAGAATAGATCTCTGTTGTTTTGATATGATATCTGCTCTGCTCGGGTGGCAGCTATTTATAGGCCATCGGGGCGCCGGCTGTACTCGTGTTCATAAGTGTGCGGTTGTGTGAGCTGTAGCACGTATGGCAAATATAACAGTGTACACACCTGTTATTGGCTTGCAGATAGGGAGGTGAGTGGGATTCTGATGCTCTCTGTTGAGGACCCACAAGAAGGGAAGGGTATATATCGTATCTCTGCCGGTTCCAAGATATAAGTGCTTTCTTTTAAATGTAGATTCGGATGGTGCACAGTGTCAATATCTCAAATACATGCCCAGCGAATAAACACGTCGAATGCGTCTTGCTGCATCTACAGGTAAATGAAACCCAAACCTTTGGATTTCTTCCATTGTTGAGTGACTACAGTGTTTAACCGTTTTGTAGGTATGAAACCTAGAATAGTGATAAATAAGAGTATAGCGGTGGTGCGTGGCAGCATAATACGTAAGTACTTATTGGAAAAGACTGAAAATTATATCCTTGTAAAAGAAGTAGAGTACGTTCTCCTGAGATTTAGTTTCATTAACTAAGTTCCGTCCCTTCCGTTCAGTTTTGTTAAAATTTGTTTACTGTTGATATATAATGTCATTACATTGGAACCACGCACAGAACACAATGATAAGATATTAAGATTGGGAGTATCATGATATTAAGGTATCAGATCTACCCTGACAAATCCAGCAATCTTTTCATCTTTTGAAATCACAAGGTATATATGGTGGTGCCCAGTAGCTACACCGCTACAGGGTTCCCAGTAGGCAGTAGTGGGTGATAACTAGCTGGATGCTTGGATGTATGCTCCAATTTCCATATAGCTAGCTAACATTATATTACTGATAGACATCCAACAGATAACTGCAGAAGATGTCTAAGCGATAGAGTGGTAAAACCAGCTGGTTAACTCATGGATATATGTAAAGCTAGCTAGTGGTGGCAATGGAGATGCTTCATGTCTGCACCCTCTCCCTGCATAGGAGGGAGACATTTGTTGGACTTGCTTGCATGTGCGCCACTAGGCATCGTGAATTATATTTTGTGTGGTGCTAGAAATGCCATGCGTGCAATTATCATCCGGGCTCAGCATGCATGATGTTCCTCATTCTGAGTTACTGGGGGATATGCTTCCCTAGGGCGGAGGTTCATGCACCTATATCAGCACAGTGTGCTAGTACTGGGGAGATGGATTTTCATCACTCGGGTAATAGAGTGGTGATAGAGTAATAGAGTTTCAGAAATAATTCTCTTTGTTTCCGATCTAAGCCCCGTCGCTCCATGTCGCGGTAGCTCCATCAGTTGGGAGATATAACCTATTGAGCCTTTTTCAATCTTTTTTTCCTTCATGTACATAATTTCCTTTTCAGCGGCTGTTCAGTTTTGGTCAAAACTCCCCAATCTCAATACAAACATACACAAGTCTTATGCGTATTCCCAACAAAATTACTTCTCTTTGTTACTCATCATAGTTTTTATCTGATGCACTGCTAAGTTACTCATTTTAGATTTCTAGTTACTTATTTATATGTCGTAAAAGACTTAAACAAGCAGTCTTCTTACTAAATGAGTGGTTTAATATGTATAAGTTCTTACTATATGATTCCTGGTATTTACTGTTATATATTCGTTAAGAAATCTGTAATTGACTTTAGATCAATATGTGCATTCAATCGGTAGGAGATATATCTTCATCTCGTAAGAGGATATACACTAATTTTTGCGTGTTACCCAAATGGTAATAATTTTTTTTTAAAAAAAGATAGATATATCACTTCATAAAAATATAAGTTTAAATTAGATAGGTTTGAATAAAAATAATAAATATGACTATGAAAAGTACTATAGTACAATTTGTTTTTTTTAAACTTGTATTGGTCAAATTTAAATTTGTATGTTTGTGAAGTGACATATCTTAAAGTGATTTATCTTACTATTTTTAAAATTTTTTAATGATCATTTAAGTGGCATGTAAAAATAAGTGTATATATGAAAACAGTTTTCCCAATCGGTATGCTGCTGTGACTGCCGGATTTCTGAGAAAATGCAGTTTGCAACTATATAGTTAAGGCTAGATTAATTTAACATTGGCAACTTTTTTCACAGATGCAGGTGGATAGCAACTAAATATGCTGGAGCAGATGACACGATTTTTTTAGAACAATAAGCAGATGACATGATTTGAGTACTAACAAAACTAAGCACTGATATAAATGCAGTCTTAAAGCAACTTAGCTAGTCTTGAAATATGTAGTAGCAGGGAGGGCAACCTACAGGAAATTTTCTGTGCTCTCCTCAAGTTCAATCCATCTGGGCTGCACCACACGAGATTGGTAGAATATGTGCCAAAGCATGGGTTGAACAAGGTTTGGAGCCCTTTCTGGACCAAAGAATAAGTATCTCCGGTTGGCTGCCAGGACCTCGGAAGTAGGAATTGGATTTTGTTCTTTGGTCCTTACCGCTCATTGTACGTTTGGGCCTTTGAATCTCAGGATAAAAAATTTAGACCACATAATGCTTGTTCTACAAGGCTGTGAATGCTTGTTCTAGAAGGCTGTGCAGTGTGTATACTCTTGTTAGTTGCTACTCTGCAATTGTAGGCTGCTCTATGCCCTGCCTTGCAGTGAGAGGTTCTGTCTGTGTGCTGGTCCTGAAAACTGAAAAATATGTTTTGCCCCTCGATGCTGCTCTATTACACTAGGAACCTTGCTTTGAGGGACACACTCTGTTCGAGGTCTAACAGACAACTTAAAAGTGATAAGAGATACTGTAATTAGCAACATTGTGCAATTGAATGTAAGTTACCACAGAAGTTGATGCCAGCATTGGCACCCCGTGCATTATTTTTGTCCAGCAATGAACACTAATGGAAACCTTGCTGACTCACGTGAGAAAGAGAACCCACATTATGGGGAGGGGACAACAGAGGTCCTTCGTAAAAGGGTAGCCAGCACTCCTGCCATGGGTATAATGCAAATTGTCTACTTCAAATTCGACAAAAGCATGTGGGGATATCTGCACCTTCGGTTCTTTGTGGAAGCTAGCCCGGGTTCAGATGATTAGGACTAAAGTGTAGGTGTGCACTCTGCGATTTTTTTGGCTCCAATGTTCACCGATTTCAAAAGAAATGAAGATACATTTCAATAGATAAGTGTATATAGTATTTTAAAATCAGTTAAACATTTTAAACTTTGTTCATCAATTTTATATGAAAATAAGTTATAAAATTTATTAGGCTTAATAAATTAGGAAATATTTTTTTAGATAAATCTACACATATTGATTTTTTAACTAAACATTGAAAAGCTATTAATAATCAAAGTTTTGAAAGTTTAACCAACTATTTAGCTTAAACATTAAATATTTATGATTAGAGTAGAAGATAGGTATATGTAATTGTAAATATTTGCAAGTGTAAGTATATCATTATATAATGTACTCTCCAACTCCAGCATAAGAACATAATTATAAAAAAAATTCACCTCAGAAAATAATTATAAAAGTTTTACACGTTTTTTTTTCTAATAAGCCTTTTTTTAAGACCAAACGATTAAATTGTACACTTTGACAAAGACAAATTCAGCCTAGTAAAAACCGGTGGGACCATCCAACGAAAACGAATGGATCTCGCCATCTCCAACTCCCATGCCCTTGGAGAGGGAATTTGGCTTTTGCCATGAAGTGATGATTTTCTTTATCCATGGTCCTGTCCATCCTGTGCGTGATCGCTCCTAGGTGTAGCACGCGGGGCCCATGGAATTACGAGAGATTTTCCAGCGCCATGGAAGATTTGCTCCATCTCCAAAGCTCCAAAGCAGCATATGGTCTCTACTCTACAGGGAGATGACGACGTGGAGGCCTTCGTGTCCAGCTGATTGTCGCGGTCGCTTTGCACCACCAAGCAAAACAGTGCAACTTGGCGTCTCGTGCTGGCGTGGCGCATACAGTCGCGGCTGCGCTTGTATGGGGGCCGGGGACCTCGAGCCTGCGGTGCGGAGATCTCCGTAGAATATAATCTGCAAAAAGCGCCTCGCCTTCTCACAAAGTACAGGATTCCCTGAGATATTTTCAACGCCTTTTCCTAGTCGAATCCATGCTAGTGAAATTCATTTTTGCCAACTATTTTTCAGCAAACAGCAGGTTTCTGCCAAATGGCGCCATTTCAGTTCATGTTCTCTGAACATTTTTAGTTTTGATTGGTTGAGCACGCATGATAAGCCGTAAAAAATAAAAGAAACAACTAAAAATAATTTACCAATAAAATTTTTACTACTAGTGACTTAGAACCTATAAAATATATTACCATAAAAAACCTCTAAAATCTTTAGAACTTAAATTTTGGCTACGATGACATGGCGGTTGCTGCTGCTAAGTGGTTTCCTATCATGCTTCGAATCTTTGCCGATTTATGATCTTCCAGCGTTAACGAATCACTAGCGGTGTCGCAATTTTGCCGGGTACGTAGACTCTGAACTTCTAATGCCTGAATCATCACTGGTGGTCGGTGTCTTGAATAGCTAGCACGCAGCCACTGCATATGCACCTATACATGCAGTCCACATCCACCGGATCCCAAATCTGCAAAAGGAGAAGCTCAGATTCCAGGCACCAACTTGCATCACAGGGATTGGAATCGAGGTGGTCTCTGCGCTCCCCATCAACTCAGAGACGGGATTCAGAATATTTACCTCCAGCCCTCGCTGAAAAGGCGCCACCATCCTGATGTTCGGATTCCCTTCGGCTCTTATATATACCCACCCTAGCCTATTATCTTACTATCTGCTACTCTCTTTCGGTCCCATAATACTTATCATCTTAAATAAAAATACGATCTTAAAAAATAATTTTAAACACTATTTTTATTATAATATGTATATATATATTAATAAATATATAATTTTATTAAAATATCTATGCATATATTTTTTACACTTGTAAAATAAATATTTTAAATTTTATTGTTCTTGGTATTGTCGAAAACGATAATTAGTACGAAGAGCTAAGCCGTGAAATTGCCGAGTATATCTTGTCTCTCTGATGACTGATGATCGTGGATCGACGCAGCCAGCCAGCCAACTAGTGTGTCGGCCGATTGATACTGACAGGAGATCGATTAGTGGAGTGGCGCACACAGAGTTTTTCCTTTTAGACCCTTTAATCTATTTAATAAATTGTTAAAAGAAAATTTTAAATTAAATCTAGAGTGAAATCTAATTAAAAATTTTCAATTAATAAGTGATCATGAGTTGATGTATAAGTAATCATGACATGCCAATTTTTTTAATTCCCATATCAAATACACTAGCAGGAATTTTATTTAAATTTTCAGAACAAATAAATTAATTTTAATAATTCAAGATCAATTATCGGAATAATTAAAATTAGAAAATCTTTTCCTCTTCTCCTTGGTTATTAGGCAACCTTCCTCTCTCACACGTGCCAGCGGGCCGTCACCCTAGCCTTCTTCCCTCCTCGATCCTAGGCCAGCCCAAGCTGTGGCTCAGCAAGCTAGCCTACCTCCAGCCGAAGGAGGTAGGGTGATGTCACCCACACGCTCCGACCACCCTCGTGCCTTCCTACTTGTGCTTGCCTTGTTTAAATGCATGGGACCGAGTCCACTCCCACTCCACGCCATCTCCACCCCTACTTTCCTCACAAGTCTTGCTGGCCTTGAACCCTAAATGCCGTTGTGTGTCTCCCCATTCCGCCTGTCATTGCTGCCTCTTCCTACCTTCGATTCCACCTCCCGGGGCTATAAAAAGCCTCCCCGACCTCCCTTTCTCCTTTTCCCCCTAAACACTAAGCTCTTTCTTACCCTAAATTGCCTCTGCCGGCTGTTGACCCATAGCATCGCCACCAACCGCCACCTTTAGCCACTCACTACCAGTGTTTGACGTTGCGTTGCCACTACCACTAGTTTCGCCTATCCCTGAGGAAGGCTCACTGTCGCCCCAATCCCGCAGAACACCACCGGAGCATCGACCCCACCTCTTGAGGTGAGATTGACCACTCTTCGTTGATTTTTGGCCGCCTCTCCTCACCGTGTTTCACCGTCCTAACCTTTCACTCATCTTCACCAGGCCGTGCAGGTTTCCCACCCACCTCTCCCTGCTCGTTGAAAGCTGCTAGAACACTGTTGTTGACACCTTCTCGGAGTCGCCACCATCCTCCTTGCGCTGCCTCTCCTCATCACGAGCTCCTAGTGAGAACCTCCTCTACCTCTCTGTTGTTTTCCACCGCTTCATGCGCTTGCGCCACACCAGATGGTCATCGCTAGTGACCATCAAGCCATGTGCTGTCGCCTCTCAGCCAATTAGGCGGTGGGTGCCACCTTACCGTGTCATGGCAGTTCGATCTACCATCCGCTTGGCCGCCCACATGGCAGTTGTGTCAGCGCCACGTGCAGCGGCTATACTTGGCCGTGTGTAGACCTAATCCACCGTGCATCGCCACCTTGAGCCACCGATGGGTGGGATGCGCCTATCATGCACCGGTTTCCCCCTCGTATGACGCTATAAATCTTAAATAATGTGTAATAATTCATTTAGGTTTTTTAGTTAATAGTAAAACACATATCATCCTCTAAAATTTATAACTAATTCATACGAGCACTGTTTAAGTTCATTCAAATTGTAGTAAATCCATAAAAACACCTAGAATCTATTAAAAAATGTTTCATGTGCTATTTCAATAGTCTTTGTCTTGTTTGTGTTGTGTGCTTTATTTGTCTTTAGATTTTGATGTGTCTAAAGCGCTAGTTTGCTCTGAGATCATTACAAAATCACCAAGAGTAGGGCAAGTCAAGTCATACACAAACCCTTGAACATGGTGTACCTATTTTATACAATGTTTTGCTTTCTTTAAATAAACATGCTTGATTTTATAATGTCATGTGGGATGATATTCTACCTATGTACTAATTAGCCATAGCTTGAGTATCCCTTTGCCTTGATAACCTTGGGTAATATGTGATTAGCTTTTGAACAAGGAATGCTTTGCCATGATTAGCTCAACTAGCTCATTAATAGGATAATCACTGCTCTACTTTATACCTTGGAATTAATTATGTTACCTTGTACAAGATGCATGATAATGATTAATATAACTAAAATATAAACTAATGGTAGGCTGTGGGCACATGGTTTTGATCGTCGCACGCATGGCAATTAAGCATCGGTTTACGAGAAACCCTTGAAAGACTTATCATACTTACCACAAGCCAGCGTGAGCAATGATTGGGCTTATAGTATAGCTCATTTCTCTCCTAGACACCAGGCAAGGATGGACGTGATAGAGTTAGGTCAAATCGGGTGTCAATACTGATCAGTTTTTAGATCCACTGTGGCGTAATGGGGCTGCCCACCTAATCTTGATGGGGGCAAAACCTCAGCGTGATGTGAATGATTAGGGGGTTATGTGAATGGTCCTATCACAGCCTCTTATAGGGGTACCATGATGGTACACCAGCGTATGGTGACATGCATAGGGTTATGTCTTGTGGGTACAGTTGTGTACTTCTGGTCAAAGTTAAACTATTCGAATACTCGTCCCCATGATTATGGGCTTGAATAAGCTTTGTCATGATTAGTCCCACTATTAATTAACTTGACTTAATATAATTAATGAAAATAATTTGTATGATTTAGGTGGATGGTTGAGCCTGGTCAACGTGGTTTTGTGTTGATCAGTGATGTTTAATATTGCCTTAATTAATCAATAGTTTTACTATTTTTAACTACAAATGTTTATCACTATTTTACACAAATGAACCACATGTCTTCATTGCCATACCCCGTATCATATCACAATTTGGTATGACTTGTGGAGAACGGTGGGTTATATTCAGTCTTGCTATAATTTTCTCCTCAGAGATGGAGTACCTTCTTAGATGGAGGCAACTCACTGCAAGCTTCAGTTATCATTTAGTTTCTTATTTTTAGTTTTTGATGTATTAATGTAAGAGTTTATAATGTTTGTAAGACATGTATCTGTGTGTTAACTTTGTCATCTGTGTACCCTGATTGGTCCTAGATAGGGGTTTAATGTACATTCAGTCCAAAATTCTAGTAATGAATTTCTAGGCATGACAAAGTTAGTATCAGAGCCAACCTTGACCGTAGGCAAGCCAAATGGAAACCCCTAGGAGCCCTCTAAAACCTTTTCATCTATATAATCTCTTTGCACTTGGATTTGTTTTGAGAAACTGTTGGGATTGCTTCCTTGCTTTGTGGGAAAAATCTTGGTCAATTAATTCGATTGGACTTTCTCATACAAGGTCAAGTTTAGGGTCGGAGTAATTTTGGGCCAGTCAATTCTGAGTCATTGAAATTTTGTTTGACAACCAACTAAAGGATAGGTCGGTAAGGCTGGTATGTTTAGTCATTTGATGGGAGGTATGCATTCTCGGTTATGGTTAAAGTCTATAGGTTGTAATTTTCTATATATTATGTATTTATTTTTGCATTACTTCATTGCTAGATCAATGTTGTTAAGGCTTTTAATTGTTCATGTAAGAATATTCTATGCACAAAATTTGTCTGTCTTTAAGTTATTTACTTGTGTCCTTTATTGCTTAATTTCATTTGGATTTAAGCATTCATTGATTCCATCTCCTTTGTCTTCTTTAGATGTTAGCAGTTCCTCCAAATCAGTGTGGCCAAAACTTGGGAGGAATCATGGGGGAACTCAATAGGATGGTGTCCATCATCGGCTATGGTAATGCCCCTAAGTACACCATCGTGCTTCTCAGTGGTGAGTTTTTGCATCGGGTCAGGCTGAAGATTCCTAATATAGCGGGGTACGTATCCACCATGGAGGTCACAGCAGTAGGAGGAAGTTTTGAGCACACTTATCAGGAGGCAGCTTGTAGGATGCTCGCAAGGCTTTGTCTGAGGCACCACTTGGACCTTCGCACCACCGCCTACCATTGCAACCTATGCCGTAGCTCTTCTAGCACTTTAGTACCTACCAGTCTACCACCAGGAAGAACAGCACCACCCTCGTCCACATGCGCTAGTTGCTTGAGGGCTTCAACACCATGCACTCCAACATGATCGAGGAATCCAAGGCCCTAAATAACCAGAAGGTAGTGAAGATTGTCCACCTAGAGGATGAGGTTGGCAAGTTCAGGAAGGAGAAAGCCAGGCTCAGGAGGCAATCGCTGCCTAAGGGAGCCAGGATTCACATGACTCTAAGGAAGGAAACTTCCCTCCCCTGTGAATTTAGCTTGCGCCCATGGACTCAGATCCAGTCCTAGTTCCAGCTCTAGCACCAGTTCTAGCTCCAGCTCCAGTGGCCCTAGCTAGCGCTCAGTTTGGTGTAGCTAGTTCAAAGGGAGGCACCAGCATCCATGGAGGCTTCACCTCTAGCGACACCAATTCTTCCAGTGGGTCTAGCACTCATAGCAGGCTTAGCTTTGTGCCAAGCAATGGTGAGACTTACCTGCTTGACTCCAAGAGCCACTTAGAGGAGGAGCAGGGAGACGAGTAGGAGTCTGGCTACAACTTTACTGATTGTAGGAGCTGCTTTGAGCACTAGGGCCGTTGTCCCTAGCTTTATCGTTTTTCTTAGTTTTCTTGATTGTTAGTTTCCAAGATAGTTGGTGGACCATACTAGTTGGTTTGTGGTATGGTTACCATTAATTAGGAGTTAAATTGCTTTCCTTTCAGTTGTTTTAGTTAATCAAGATAAGACAATTTAATTTAGTTAATTAAATAAGTATAGTTGTGCTGAGTCTTCTATTTTCCTTCTTGTCCTTCCTTTTTTCTTGTCTTTCCCCTTAGATGGTGAACATGAGGAACAACAACCGTGAAGCTAGCGATGCAAGTGGTAGCGAATAATAGATCGGAGGAGCACCTACCAATGGTACTATTAACCATATTCCACCCCCGCTACTCGAGAACCGAACCATTGCACAGGTTCTGGCCAACCACACCTAGATGATGTCCATGATGATGTAGCATATGCACAATCAACAATAGTAGAACTAGCAACAACAAAACCAGTAGTAGGCACTCGTATAGTCCAAGCTGCCTAAATTCTTTCGAGTTAGGCTGCCCATTTTTTCTAGCACCACCAACCCTATGGAGGCCAATCATTAGCTCCATGCCATCAAGAAGTTAAACCTTCTACAATGCAATGATTAGGATAAGGTTAACTTTGCCACCCATCAGCTCTAGTGTTTCGCTTCTGCATGGTAGGACAACTACCTGGTGACTTGCCCAATAGGATAGAAGGTCACTTGGGTGTAATTCTACCACAATTTTAGGAAGGCACATATCCCCGATGGAATTGTGGTGGAGAAGAAGAGGGAATTCTAGGTGCTCCACCAAGGAAGCAAGACTGTGCTGGAGTACCTACATGAGTTCAACTGCCTCACATGGTACGCCACTAAGGATGTACGCACTGATGCCAAGAGGTAGGAGAAGTTTCTCGAGGGACTAGATGATGAGCTGACCAACCAGCTGATCTCTAGTGACTATGGACTTTGAAAAGCTTTTGGACAAGGCCATCTGTGAGGAAGACCAATGCAATAAGATGGGTCACGAAAGGCAATCCAGTTCAGGGCACACCAAGGGAATAGTCAGAGGCCCTGCTTCATAAGGGACAATAGAGTGGACCATCCACCCTGATTGTTCACCAACAGTGTCCATATCACCTAGGCAACTTTTTCAACAACAATAACCATAGTAGTCAGCACAACCGCAACCTAGCTCCATTCCCATCAATGGCTTTAGCTCTACCTGCACAGCCCAAGAGGGAAGGTGGTGGGAAGACCTTGCTCTGCTTCAACTACAATGAGCTGGGTCACTTTGTACATAGGTGCCCAAAGCCGAAGCGTATTGGGCCCAAGCCTACTCAAGCTCGTGTCAACTATGTCTTTGTAGAGGAGGCACATGCCGCACCAGAAGTGGTACTAGGTGTGTTTCTTGTAAACTCAACCCCTACCATAATACTATTTGATTCTAGTGCTACACATTTATTTATATCCAAGAGATTTATTAGGATACATGGGTTAAGAGTGGTGGAACTTAAGATGCCCATATAAGTTCACACCCTGGTGAACAACATGACAATAGCCCACTACAACCCCTCAGTGGTAATAAAAATCCAAAGATCACCTTTTCCAAGCAACCTAATTCGTCTTGAATCTAAAGACCTAGGTGTCATTCTTGGGATGGATTGACTCATAAGACACAAATGGTTGGTTGGATGTGCAAGCCGCACCATCATCGTGAGAAATGAGAAGGGAGAAATGGTCACTTTCCAATCACTAATGCCAGCGGGACATAGTATGAATCTAAACCAAGCTGTCAGTGAGGAACAACCAAAAACTATGGAGAACTCTATAAAGGAGGGGGATATTCCCATAGTAAGAGAATACCCCTGGAAGATTTGTCGAGCATGCCACCAAAGAGGAAAATTGAGTTTAGAATAGATCTGGCACCAAGGACAACTCCAATATACAAGAGACCCTATAGGATGAAAACAAATGAGATGGCAAAAGTCAAGAAGCAAGTTAATGATCTACTGCAGAAGGCATACATTAGACTGAGCACGTTGCCTTGGGGTGCACCGTTCATCTTTGTAGAGAAGAAGGATAAGAACAAATGATGCCACTATCAAGAACAAATACCCTCTACCGAGGATTGATGACCTGCTTGATCAATTAAAAGGAGAAACCGTGTTATCCAAAATAGGTGTGCAATCAAGCTATCAATAGTTAAGAATCTAGGAGGAAGACATGCAGAAGACTACTTTTACAATCTGGTATGGATTGTATGAGTGCACAATGATGTCTTCAAATTCACCAACGCATCGACTTTCTTCATGAACCTGATGAACAAGTTGTTTATGGAGTTCTTAGATAAGTTTGGTGGTATTCATAGATGACATACTGATCTATGGAAAGCCTGAGAAAGAACATAAGCAACATCTTTGTCTAGTACTTGAGAAGTTTTAGGAGCACTAGTTGTATGCCAAGTTCAGCAAATGTGTCTTCTGGTTGAAGGAAGTGAAGTTCCTTAGTCATGCCATGAAAGCCTAAGGAATTGCTATGAACCCAACAAATGTGGAGTCAGTTACTAAGTGGAAACCATCGAAAATGGTACCACATATTCGGAGTTTTCTTGGACTTATGGGTTATTACCGTCGGTTCATCGAGAACTTCTTGAAGATTGCCAAATCAATGACATAACTATTGAAGAATGATGAGAAATTCAAATGGTCAACAGAATACAACCAAAGCTTCGAAGAACTCATGGAGAGATTGGTCACTACACCGGTCCTAACCTTGCCAGACAAGTAAAAAGATTTTTAGGTGTTCTATGATGCATTACATCAATGTTTAGATGCGTCCTAATACAAGAAGACAGAGTGGTCACATATGCTTCTTGCCAGTTGTGCCCACATGAAGGCAAGCATCTAACTCATGATTTGGAATTGGCTGGAGTGGTCCATGCCTAAAAATCTGGCACCACTACCTCATCAATAATTATTGTGAGATATATATAGACCACAAAAGTTTAAAATACCACCTAGCCTAACTTTTATCTATGACAGAGACGGTGGATGAAATTGATTAAAGATTATGATGTGTAAATACATAAGGCCAATGGCAGATGCATTGAGCCAAAAGACTTAATGTAACACTGCCTGGATGGAAAACATGTGCAATGGAGTGCAAAAAGATCTGGAGCGCCTGAATTAGGCATAGTCACACTTAGATTCATGGAAGCTTTAGAAGCGTAACCCAAAACCCAGAGTCATTAAGTTCGTGAAGCAAGAATAATACGACCTACTGTTTATAAATCTCTTGACGTGACATGAAGTTACTGTGTGGTATGTCGTTTGGGAGCGGCAGCATGGACTGGACTGGAGAACATTGTCCCTAGGCCACAGGCACCAGATTCCAGCCTTTTTTTTTCTCCAAGACGACGTACCTGTCGACCGTTAATGGCACCAAATTAAAAGCTGCGTTTTGACGGTGACTAGTAAGGGCGGCTCGTGGATATCCCGTTGCCGGCTTGTCAGCGAAGATACAGAAACCGGGGATACTTTAATCACTTTCTTACTGGCGTTAAAAAGAAGGCTAGCTGCAGTAGTCGCTACTGCATCTCCAAGAGGCAGCAAGAGCATCTGAGAGGTTGTGTGGCCGCCGTGGTCACCACCAGCCGAGCGGCACATTGCTGAGAGACCAGGAAGACGCCACGTCGGTGATCGAGGATTCGAGGAGCTTACCGCCTAGGGGCTACCGGCGGACTGGTGTAGTGGGCGGAATACTAGCTACTGCTTCTTTCGAAGCTGGACCCCCGGCTATGCTAGTCGATGCCTGCCTGTAGGTCGACCGATCGATACTGCTGCTGAGAAAGCTTACGTACGTAAGAGGAAGGCAAGAATCGATGTATAACTAGTCACATAATCATGCTTTGAACGACATTGGATGCTCGTTTTAAAAGTCACATAATCATGCTTTGGACGACTTTGGATGCCCGTTTTAAAATCTTGTATATATGTGGGACATTAATATGGTAATAAGGTGATGCAAATTTCGTCCCAAATTTTCAATTCCAAACTATGGAGGCTTGTTATCATATATTACAGGTCCATATATAGTGGCAGGTCATTTTAACTAGCAGATAAATTTGAGAAATGGGCAGTTCATAAATTTAAGTAAATTGATAAATCTGCTTAAAATCAATTGGTAATAGCTAAATACAGCAGCAATATGTTGAGTAGAAGGATGTTATCACGTTACGCAAATACACGCTATTCACGGCATTAAGAATATACTGAAGCAATTAACATGCCATAACTTGAAGCAATTGACATGCAATTAAGAATATACAATATTGGTCGAAACTACTGAAGGCCTACCATACCGTTTCGTTCAATTCACTGAAAAGACAATATTTGGGAAATTATATGCAGAACGTGGACGTATGTCCTAGATGAACATTAAGCCAAATGGAACTGAATCACTGTAACAACTAGCTAAGTGACACGTTTGACACATGTTGAACAGACTAACAACACCATAAAACAACAAACCTCATTTCCTGTTTGCTCATTCATTTCCCAATTGTAATTACGGTTTTACCTATTCATCCAAGTTTTTCATTGAATAATTTACATGAACTTGGAAGGTGCATCCAGCAGTTATAGCTCAAGCTATATATGCGTAGAATGATTAATGCACAAATTAGTAATTAGGCATACTTAACAATATAATCACAAGTAGTATAATCAGTACGGAATTGGAAGTAATAGCCTATAAATCCTCTCCGGTTGGTGATGAGAGGAACTGACCCATACTGACAGAGTAGTAAAATCTAACAAAGTGATCTACAAAATAATTCTGACTTTAGGTTGGGTTGGAAGTATGATAGAAGAGTAAATAAAGCCGACGTATAGATATTCATACAGATTTCTGTATTTGCAGCTCTTCAATTCAATCTGGTTTTTAGCAGCAAAATGAAATATGTGGAATCTAAAGACCAATTAGTCATAGGCGTTATTCTAAGAGAAAATGTACAATTCTAAAACTGAAGATGAGCATCATCAAATGAGTCATTGTGCTGCTGTACATAAGCATACGGAATCTGACAATGTAGTAAAATAGGTAATTGGCATTCCGTGAGTTACTTTATCCTGTGACAAACAATCACGCACTCTGCCAATCATAGAAAAGGTTGGTGCTTCTTCCTTCAAGATGCACTCTGTCAATTACAGAAAATTTCAGTGCCTTTTCCTTCAAGACCGTCATTGACCAGTGTTTATCACTTTTTCTCTTATTTAAAATGATATTAGTAATTTAGTTAATGAGGGAAGACAACAATGCTAGGACACAACAACAGAAGAGAACAAAAATCTAATATAAACCCAAATCACATGAAGTTCAAAAGCTACATTACCAAAAGCCATCATCAACTGACGGATGGATGCATCGCTTTCTTGCTTGAGTTAAATTAATCGCAAGCTAAGCTAGCTAGTTAGCTGAGGAATTCCTATGGGATTGATCAAATAGCAGACCGATCTTAAGTAAACTTTTCATCGAGCACCTTGTATGCATGGATGGTGGAATCAAGGAAGCTAGCTATTAGCTGAAGCATAGCTAAGATCTTGGCATGCATGCTTGAACCAATCCTGAGTTCCTGACGCGTGGTAGTGGAGGTGAGGCCAGGAACTAGCTAGGAAGAAGGGAGGAGGCGCTGACTTCTCACGACACACAGTTGCCACCTCCTTCTCATCTTCCCATCCCCGCCACAGATTAACGATGCCGCTATGCACCATCTCCAGATCGAGCTGTGTCGTCGCCTGCTTGATCCATATGTGGAGAGAGAAACAACAGTGTTGGGGAAGAGGATGAGGCAATGGAGACAGGGAGATGGAGGCTACTAGATATGAACATGAAAACAGAACCCAAAATTGAGGAGCAATTTCAGCAATAACAAAACATATATGCAAGCAAGCAAAAATTATTGGGGCATCATTCAACATGCCTATACCTTACTGTGCTATTGTTGTTCTCTAAATGTTTTCCAAACAAATAACAAGTTCCTCATCAGATGAAAAGGATGATATCTTACTCTGTAACATTATGAACAAATGGAATAAGTGAAAATGATATAAAAGATCAATATGTTATTAACATTGGGTGAACCTGAAAGATTCTATCTGAACAATAGTAAAATTGAATGAACAATCTAATTGCGTGCATTATCTAATTGCTTTTTGGTAGCATAGAAATAAACCAACCTATCTGAATGAAAAGAACGCTATGGTATCTTTTGATAATTCTAACATTGGTGGTCCTTGAACATTTTCTATGGATAGATGGCCTAAATGTGTTAGTGTTTAATGTCCAGAGCTATGCTATAAATTCATAAGTTTTTAATAGACTGATACTCCCGCTGGTCAGGAAAACAACTTGTTTTGGACACTGATCACTAATTTCAATAGAAATATATTTGTAAACCTGATCAAATTATAAAGTTATGAAAGTACCAAAGAAAAATCTACACATATGATTTTACATCCAATGTAAGTATTAAAAAAGATATTAATATCTCATTTTGTGAAAGTTTGCATTACGCACTGACCAAGGAAAGGTATATTTTCCTCATTTAGTTGGAGGTATTTGCCTATTTGGACACACCTCAGTGGATTGTTCAAATTTGAACTGATTCCCAGTTTTTTGGAAAGAAAACTTCCTATCCAAATTCTATACACTCCCTAAGGCAATAGCCAGTACCTTATGACCCCAGCCATTGCCTTGTAAGTCCAACGTTCATGTGTTTGAGAGGCTGTACTCTGTAGTCCAGAATGCCGCCCTTTACTTCAACAAGTTCACCACCACTATCCTGCAAAGGACAGACAAATTTGGAAACTTAGAGACTTTTTTCATAAGGAGCAAAATTAGAGCAATCTTAGATCAAGAATTCAGCACTCGTACGTAAACAGTGTGATTCACCACCCCACAAATTAAGATATAAACTCTTTGTGGCTGTTGTTTCCACCAAAACTGCTACTGCTGTAATAACTATTACAAGATGGCAAGAGAGTTTTCTCATGTTTGACACTCATTAAGCAGTCTGATCATGGACTATACCTTCATTCCCATCGACGAAGACAGCATTGCAATTATGTTGGCACCTACTTTCAGACCCATGTTTTTTCAATCATGAACCTCTACTTTCACACACAGCACTTACATAGGAGATTTTTCTTTAAGTACAATGTTTACTGTCTGTCAATTGGTGATATATGGGACTTACGGTTGGTTAAGTTACCTATGAAGGCATCATTGGCAAATCCTATCATCGCATGTGCAGTGCTTTTGACCTGAATCACACAGTCCTGATATCGCGTCTAAAGGGCAAATTGTTAGACTCCAAGCAAAAGCTGTGCACCATTATAAACAGAAGCAAAGTCAAGTAAATTCCTGTTTGTGAGAAAAGCAAAAGGAAGCTATTACATAAACATGAAACAAAGGAGTAATATACGAAAAAATTATAACATGTGGTGTACCACAAATAGCCACTAGTGTGTTTCGTCTGGTTATATTGCTCCATGGGTTCCTTTGTCCTTATATTAGTTTTGCGGAACTTCAGAATTATCTCCGAGTACATCTCCCACACATTATTCTTACTACTCTCACCAGAAGCATCGAATGATCTTTAGTTTAACTGTGTTACACAAAAACCTAGCATAACATATGTGGAATAAGCCATCAAAGTTTGTTTTGTTGAAATATATTTAAGATAAGCCATAACTTGTTTTCAGTAAGTTTACACAATATACCACGTTTGTATTGTAGACCATGGTCTTGCAATCTGCAAGGATAAAAACAGAGCAGCTAGGCACAAGGTACTTCTCCCCTCAGAAGATCACAGTTCCAGTTCCATCTTCCCCTTTGTTGTTGTTGGATAGGAAAGACAAGCACAGCTTTTCTTCAGGCAACTCATAGTTGTGTACCTGCAGGTACAGGAAACTAATCAACCCTGGATCACAGTCATGGTTGTGTACCTGAGGTTGACAATTACAGATGAATATCAAACTGGAAGCAGTTGATCCCTACCTCATACCCATGACTCAAGATACCAAATAACTGTTTCCCCCAAAGAAAAGATTTCTAGTATGACTTGATCGCACTGTGCAGGTCTCTCAGATGTCCAAATTTGGTCTTCTCCTTGCACATGCCTAAATAAAATATGGACATACATGGCCCGATTGTTAGAATCAATACATGCACAGGTTCTGCAGAAAGAAATATAAGACAAGGGACGCGATTGAGCCAATCTAACCGTATTCATCCATAGGAACTTCATCATAGTATCCAGTCAACACATATGAAGCACCTATCCTCCCAAAATTTCTTCCGCTGCGAACTGTTCGCAACAATTAAATATATAATCCCATTAGAAACTGTGAATAATTTAACATTTAACAATGAGAAAAGGCAAATCAAAACACATACTCCTACCATATAATAGTTTACCATATTCATTGTTAGCCCTGAATATAATGGGTCAATCTCCCTAAGCCAATAAGGCAAACCACTGGGAAAATATGTAGGAACATAGATCAAGCAGAACACCAACTTTGAATCGGTGAATCAGGGGAACCGATAGATGAACACGACAATCCAAAAGGACGAAAAAAAATAGAATCAGAGAGGTGGGCGAGGTGAGCTGACCTTATCGGGTTTTAGGTAGAGTAGCACGATGTCGACCTGGTCAAGCGTGCCGGTGAGAGCGGCGGCCTCGCGCGTCTCCGGGCGGCGCCGGCCTCCTCGCACGAGCGCAGCAGTTCCGCGTACGGGATCCCCGCCGTCCCGCGGGCTCCACTTCAGGGCATCCATGTTCAGCACCCGCATCAGCCAACTCATCTCCTCAGCCATCACCTCCGCATGCCCATCCTTCTCCGGCACCGGCGCCGTTGCCGGTGCCGCCGCGGCCGCAGGAAGCAATGCGTACCGGCAACGCGGCGTTACCCACCTGCGCGCGGCGTTCTTCCCCGCTGCCGCCGCCGCCACTGGCTAAGAGGACGCGGAGGACGACGCGGTGGCGGCGTGGAGGAGGGAGAGGCAAGAGGCCGGAGGAACTGCGCAGCGCAGGTAGAGGGCGGCGGTGCGGCGTGGGTAGAGGGCGGCGCCGCTGCGCGTGGAGAAGCTGGAGAGACGAGGCGGCGTGCGGAGAAATTGCGTGCGAGACTGGATTTTCTGCTCTCCTTTTTTTCCATGAGACTTCTTCCGTAACCCGGGCCATCTAACGACAACATCCACCAATAGCTAACTACATGCACAAAAAATGATGGACGACGCAACTCCCAGTCTCTCACCCTATCTCCTTAGTGTGCCACAGTTGGGTGGGCCTTCTTCATGGAGCCCACAAGCCAGCAACAAGAGTAGGCTGAACTCAAGTGGGTATAACACGGAAAAAAGACTACAAGCACCTATGCGCGAGATGGGAAAAACAACCAGCGCACAGTAAAACACGCACGGTAAAGTCCTACGTGGAGCTGCTCATGAGTGACCTGTCCTCCAGCCTTGAAGAGGTTTACGGGTCTATTTGGATGAATGCCTAAGCATACTGCGCCTGTCGCAGGTAGTTAGCGTATCATTTATTTGCTTACTCACATAAAGTTATTGTCAAATATGTGGCGCCTAAATCGTTCACCAGACTTATGGCGAGAGTGCACGAGTGTAAATTGTTCATAAAGTGTTAATACCGTTATTAGTCCATTGAAGAACAGAACAAGAACAAGAGGAGAGAGCAGCTACAGATTGGCATTTGCAAGGCTTGAAGAGGAAGCACTAAAATGGAATTCTCTTACTGGAACACGTTGGTGGTGATGATTTGCATGGAGATCGATCCCATGATTGCTGAGAAATCGAAGAACGATGAAGAGTACTAAAGGAATAATAGTAGAAAAAGAAGAACAGCCTTACGACAATGATGCCCCGTTGCTTCACATCATTGGAACTAGCCCGCTTTGCTCTGCATTCACTCATCGACCCGCCATGCCGCCGCATGAATTAGAAAGAGCAAGAGATCCAATGATCCATGGTGGAGTTAAAAACTTAGGAGAGAGAAGGCTAAAGCAGGATGGGGATGAGAAGATAAGAACGAGAGGATAAGGACGTTGATTTCTATTGACCCCACTTAGAGGTGTCCTTCAAATTCTTTAATACAATCAAATCTATTACTTGCACATCGGCTGTTCTACATGTATTAATAGTTAGTTATTTTGAGGGATTAGTAATTATTCTAATCTTGTTTTCTTAAACTAAATTAATTGCTATATTTACTAAATGTATTTTTTTTCAATTATTAAATAATACATTAACTTACGTGACATGAGAATTGTGATTATATGAAAATTTAGCTATGAAACAAACACTTGTCACACAATTTTGTCAAATATACGGCATGACTTAAGATAAGCATCTAAACGGTTGTCACAATAAATATGTCACAATCGAGTAAATCAACCAAACAATCATATGTGCCACAATATTAGCCATGCCACAATTTTAACATTTACCTAACTTCTCACGCGATAAGTTAAAGTACAAACCTATAACACAAAATGGAAGGGAGTTGCTGGCAAAAGTAGTGGCTAAAGCGTGCCCCTGTACGTATGAGATTGCAGAAAACACACATGCACTTGTCGAGCATACACACCTACAGTCGCAACAAAGTGAGCGGCGCCATTAGCTAGGGACGGGACGAGGGACGAGGGTCGAGGGGCACGGACGCACAGTGCGGCGCGGGTGAATCCTCCGGTCTCCAGCCGACGCCCGCGCGCCACGACCAGCCGCGGGGTGGCACGGCAGCCTTGCGCTGCCGCGGGTGTGCTCTTGACGGCTGGATGATTCGATCGGAATTGCACGGGCAGAGGGGGCCGCGCGCCTGCCCACCGACGGGGATGGGCGCGAGCCCAAGAAAGCGAACGTGCATTGGCTATAGATGTCTAGAAAAACCACAGCTGATTCGTCCCAAAGCTCGGTTTTTGGCCCGGCTCACGCATGACATGATTCAATAGAGTCCGTGTCCGGGTCGACCCAGTGTATAAAGTAGTGTCGTGTTAAATTATTGATTAAATTATTTTATAAATACTAGTGTTGAGAGCTGTGTCAGTGATTTCAGACCACAGGCTAGCACAACATACTAATTGTGTCGCACTAGCCAGACTGGTATATACCGTGTTAGGCTGATAATCAGGTATATGGGTTTTATCGGTACGGTTCGATAGCACGGCAAGATTGGACCATGTTTTTATCGTGTCTGTATCCGACGGGTCATTTGACCATCTAAGCCATTGGGCCCTAACCAGAGGCCCAGCTCGTTACACGAGTAAAGTGACCGACCTGAGGGTGCGGTCGAGAGAAAAACGCAGGGCCCGCGTGCCCGACCGTTGATGTAGGTTGCCGGTCCGTGACGCGCCGCCTTTGCGTGCAGCGTGCTCCTCCCGTCTTTTGGGCTATATCAGCGACTGAGGCCTGCGTGGCGGCCTGTTTTTGGGCTGAAATGCTAGTTTCGGCCGTGCACTGTCGGTTCGCTTGTTTCTTTCGGGTATTCGATGCCAATTCTGCAGCTTGGCGTTCGAAAACAGTCGTCTGTTACTTTTCCTGTGATTTCTACCAGTGGTGATTTTGCATTTAGGGTGCATATTGCCATTGATTTTTCATAGGGATATGCGCCTAGAAGAAAGAAGTGTGCTACGGACTAATTGGTGTGCGCTTTAAATTCTACGCACAGAATGGTGATAGGCGTGATTTGCTCCCCAAAAGCAGTCAATCCCGTAGATAGTGCTGGAGAAGCGATTTTTTCGGCCCAAGTGGACTACCGGCCTACCACAACCTCCGCTTGTTCCGTGCAATCAGGCGCGCTGCTAGCATAACGCAGTGGACCTGATTAGCACAACTGAAATTCAGGTTTGAGATGGCCATCAGCATCCCCTTCGCGGTTTTCTGATTGCACCTGATCAGCACAACTCAAATTCAGGTTCGAGACCTTGATCTGGCCGGGGCCTAGTAAAGTTTTACTAGGCGTGTCAGTGGAGTGGCGCGGATCGAGCGCGGCCCACCGGTCAGACCCGGCCGGACGCGCCGCGCGAGCGGACGACACGGCCACGCACCCGCGGGACTCGCCGCATCTGATGGGGGTGCGTACAGGAGCGCGCCATGTGGGTAGGTGCCTCCTTGCCTGGCCCAAACGGGCGTAATTGCCTCGGTAACAAATCATTGATCTGGATTTGGATTGTATATATATAATCTAACAGTTTTGTCTACGACGTAGCAACGAGATAGGCTTCACCCTCCCTCGTATGGGAAAGAGCCGACAAGGGCGAAGACAAACACATACTAACAATGGATTAGCTTAAGAAACAATGGATTAGGCTGTGACGAGGGTGACCGAAAACGGCTAGACGCTGTCAGGATCGATGACAACGTAGTACTATGTACTTAGAGATTAGAGATTAGGCTGTGATATTTGTTTGTTGGCATAAGAGCATTCTCAATAGATACAGATTCTAGACCTTCATCGATAAAATAGCGGTGAAGAGAAAAAAAAATGCTCCAACAGATACTTCATCCCACCCTCCAAATTTAACACATCCTCCATTTAAGAGAGAAACGTCAAATTTGACATTCCTCTCTCTTCATGTCATCCGACAAATGCTAGTGTCTAGACCAAACTTCTGCCCCCATCTGTATCGACGCCTCGTCCACCATTGTTATCATTGGCTGGCCTTGCATGCAAGTTATCCCATCTACCATTCTTCTACTCATTTTTAACAGTGGTAGTGACTTAGGTGGGCTAACGGAGAGAAAGGGCATACTTGTGTCACCCACAACCCCTATTGCTGCGCTGCCCATAGTTAAAAGATAATATAAATTATGGCCGTTATAAAAAAATAATATAAATATATGGGTAGTTAAAAGATATTATTGAGAGTGAGAAGAGACATGGGGTGGGAATCTTTTTTTTTTAATGGACCAAACTTGGATGATTTGCTAGGAATGCTCTAAGGCGTTTGATTAGAATATAAAAGCTCTCAATGCCGTTTCACTCTCGTACTGGCTCGGTGATGGCTTGCCGCTTGCCCGTGAGCTCACCGCGCCGCGTCAAGCTACGTGAGCGCGCATTACTCCTCCATTGCTTTTGCGGGGCCCCCAGGGAATGAATACGCCGGAGCGGGCGATCGGGTGGCTGTCGCGACCCACCGCGACCCGCACGTACGGTGTGCCGTAGCGAGGTCGGCACGTCGACCCACCGGTGTATTTGCCCGTCCCTTGCGGATTCCCGTAATCCCTGCCATGTGCCTCCACACGCGCGCGCGCACGGTGGCCGGCCGGTGGGATGCTTCTCTGCTTCTTCTTTTCTCCTGCGAGCAGATGGGCGCGCTGCTTGTCTGCAGGTACATGCCACCTGTCCACCTCTAGCTACCAGTGCTAGCTCTACAGTTAAGAGCATTGGCAGCCACGGGTTTAGACAAAGGAATCCATGTGCTTCCCTCATGCTTCCCTGAGAGGCAAGGAACAAACTACCCTTCACATGAACGGTAGCTAACAGACGGCCACCTGGAAAGCAAAGTCAATAATGCATTACTACATGGGGTAGGAGTAGATCATTAGGGGGGGCGCGTATCGTCGCATCACACATAGGAGACACGGGCAAATTTTCCATCCCTTTTGTTTTCTATACTTACGTTAATACTAGTGTTCTACTCTAGACAATTAGAAAGGGATAAAATAATTGTGAAAATTTAAAATAAAATTTAACACTTCCTCCTTATCATAAATTAAAAAAACATTTTCAAAATCCAGAACACTCAGTTACTAAATATATTATATCCGTACATACATAATTCCCATAAATCTAAATTCATAGAATAAAAGTAGACAAAATTTATAAACAAATGAAATCATCTCAATCAGATTTCTGGGTCTCAAGCACCCTTAATAAAATAAACCAAAATTAATTAAAGCCTAATTAATTAATAATGCAAAATTAAAAAATAATTAATCAACCAAACTTTTTAACAACTAGAAAAACACTCTTAGAAACCAATCCAAATCATAGAGAAAATAAATTAATCTAAAATCAATTGCTACATATATAAAAAATAAATAAGAACAAGAGATTAATTACCGTAATAATCTTCTATAAACTTTTACCTTTATTATTACAAAAATTATCAAAAAAATCTCTCTAACTCTGTGTTAAATCCCTATCACTTTGCCCTCTTTTTATAGAAAAAATAATCAAAAAATGACCTAAATACTATTAAGATTTCATAAACACTATTCTGCTTATTTTCAGCCATCAAATTTAAAATCGATGCTCTAAATTACATCACGTCACACGACATATGGAATGACATATAGTTTGATGTGTTTTCTTAGATAATCTCTGGTACACTGTTTCCATACCATCACACCAATTCGGAGATGACACATGTTCCCAAAATCTCATGTATCCCTAGCGCATGACATCACCAACCCACTTCCAGCTAAATTGTGCTCCTGCTCTACATCCGGCATACTCGTAGTTTCAATCCATTGCTATAGAAAACTCTAAAAATTAATTTATCAATTTTTATCAAAAATTACTCTAAATTCTTTTAGCGATTTTTCATTTATTTTTAGCATTTAATATTATATATATAAAATTATTTGGGTATATATTTTCACAAATACACATACACGCTCTGACTATAAACAATATTAATATAAATCAATTATGTAATACCAATTTTAATATAAACTAATTTTATAATGCTAATTTTAATATAAATTAATTTTGTAATGCTATTTTTAATATAAAATAATTTTGTCAATTTTAATATAGTTTAATTTTAGTAATTTTAATATAAATTATTTTTTCATCAAATTAGTCTTGGAAGAGTTTTACAAATCAGTTTATTGACAAAGTAAACAATGCTATTGGGTAGGCACCGACTAATTAACCAGCCGGTCGAGATAGTTGGTACAATCTACCAGTACTGGCATTTGTTTGGTTGGAGGGATGGAATAGGTTAAGTTAGGGGAACCTATTTTTCACGGTGTTTGATTTAGTTACAGGTGGGATAAGATGATTCATATAAAAAAATATTACTTGTAGACCTAGGTCCGCTCCATACCTTTAAACCAATCTAACACATTTTTCTCTCTTATTGACATAAATAGTACCATTTCATCCTTCATACTAAACACATGGATGAGATCATCTCATAAAAAAAACAGGATGTCCCTAACCTATCCCACATTATCACTAAACTAAACACACGCTAGCTTAACTTGTTATTACGGGGTCGCCGTTGTACTGATGTAAAACTTGTACATATATTATCAGCCATTCAAAGAACATCACAGTTTTCAAAATGATAAAAGATGGCTGGACAAATTGTAGGTTCAGACGAGACCTGGTGGGGGAGAAACTAGAAAATTGGAAAGAGATTAATGAAATCTACAAGAATCTGAATTATACATGAGAAAGAGACAAAATAAAATGGATGTTGACAAAAGATGGGGTTTTCAGTGTTAAATCTTTTTTACAAAGCCTTATTTCTGCAAAACACTGGATACCCCTCTAGAAAACTGAAGGGAGAGGGGCGGGGGGCATTTTATTCAGAAAAAGAAACAGAGGATCATATTTTTGTAAAATGCTGACTAGCTAGATTTGCATGGAACATAGTGGGATGTGCTTTCAATTTGGCTCCCATAAATAATGTGCAACATTTGTTTGGGGCTTGGCTCCATAAATTTTTTAAAGATGAAAGGAAAATGGTGATAGTGGGTATTGCTGCAGTAATTTGGACTATTTGGAAAGCAAGGAATGCAGTTTGCTTTAAAAAATACTTTGCCTAATGATCCTATAGAAATAATCATTCAAATTTGTCACTGGATTACAACATGGTCTGTTTTACAGAATTCTCCGTCAAGAGGAGAAAAGCTGCTAGGGGGAGACAGGCTCCTAAAGCAAATGGCAACTAAAATCTACAGCTGTCAACATGGTTGGAAGAACAAGAACAAGCTGCTGGAAGGATGACAAAGGGTGCATACGAGCTGGTTTTTTTCATTCTGGGGGTTCCTGGGCTCTTTCTTCGGCATTTTCTTTCTTTTCTTCACCTGATAGCAGGTTGCAGATGGAGAAAAAGAAAACAGAATGATATTTTCTACTTTTCAGCATGTAATCAGAGGGATTAGATATCTGAGTCTATAGGCTCTATGGTTATATTTAAAATTGCTAAAAAAATACAACATTAAATATTATTTAATTTTTATAACTATTTAATGGCACAAACGATACATTTAACTGCTACAAAAGTTAAAAATCCAATAAAGAATTTATGTGTATATATATATATAAACGTATCATTTAATATGTTGAAAAGCGTGCACATAAAAAATAAAAAAAGAGAAAAAAATTTTAAAAAACTTTTTCGGACGCAGCCTAGGAACCTGTTATGCCGTGTTTCTCTTCCTTCGTTGTTTGCAAACTATGTAGAAGCCAGTTGCATTTCTCTAACGGAAATCGGGGAGGCCTCGCCCTCTCTTTCTAAAAAAAACTACAATCAACCACTCTCAAACTGAATGCAGTTAATTATTACAGGCAAGGAAAACAGATGGCAACGAACAGTACATTATGGACCAATCAATTAATAATCTACGTACAAGGACCGAGGAGTGCTGAATTGCATTGGTCTCGCTAGGACAGTAACTCCAGTTCTAACCGAAACCACAAACGTACCCTCCCAAAGAAACGGTACCATGATTACCATCGGGTCCAACACCGCCACCAAACTTGCACCGATGTGGAGGAAAACAGATACTCTTTCTCTGATTTTAATGATTTTAAGTAGCTAATATATGATCTTATTATTAAATAGGTTTATATTTTAATAATTCATATAAGTACCGCTTGCCGTGTGGGATGCCCAAATACGAGTCCATGGCGCGCTAGTGTTAAAGAAGCCTTTTGCTTCCTTCCATGGCGCGCTGGTACCGACAAAGTTAATGCCACCCCTCTCCTCCACCATCCGCTAAGTTAAAAGTTAGCTCTACGAAGTAGTAGTACCACAGTATTCTACACTACCAGTGGTTGCTATGTGCACGAAGCAGACACCAGCGATCCGCTGACAAGTGAGCCTAGCTGACCACCAGACCCCACAGTGATACCCAGATTCTCTTTGCATTGCCGCACAGAATCGAAGCTAGGTGAGCGAAATGGCGCCTCGTGAGTTGCTTCTATTTATCTCAGCCTCACCTCTGCGCGAGTTCCATTCTTCATCTCGCTTCACCTCAGCGCCATTGCCATCCAAGCACGCGCGCACAGAGCAACGGACGTGAGTAATAAGCAAGGATGAGGCTTGTCGGAGCTCATCGTGTTGCTCTGCTGGCGCTGGCGTGCGTCGTCGTCCATGGCCTGGGAGGAGGAGGCCGGGAGGCGGAGGCCGTGGGAGGAGAAGGCTTCGTGAGGGCGCATGGGACACGCTTCGTGGTCAACGGCAACCCGTACTATGCCAACGGGTTCAACGCCTACTGGCTCATGTCACTGGCCGCCGACCCGTCGCAGAGGGGCAAGGTCACCGCCGTGCTCAGCGAGGCCGCTGGCCACGGCCTCTCCGTCGCCAGGACGTGGGCGTTCAGCGATGGCGGCGGCAGCAACGCGCTGCAGTTCTCCCCCGGCAACTACAACGAGAACACCTTCAAGGTCCTTAAGCAACATTTCCCTCTCACTCTCACTCTCCCTGAAACACAGCATGTGTTAATGTGATGGTGGTGGCTCTGTTTTTCGGGGAATGGTTTGAAATGTGTGGTTGTTGCATGTTAATTTTCGCTTCTTGGTGTTTTGTGCAGGGGTTGGATTTTGTGCTGTCTGAGGCTAGGAAGTATGGGATCAAGGTGATTCTGAGCCTTGTGAACAGCTATGACTCTTTTGGCGGGAGGAAGCAGTATGTGAACTGGGCAAGAGCGCAGGGGCAGGTCATTGTGTCCGACGACGAGTTCTTCACCAACCCTATTGTTAAGGGCTTCTACAAGAACCACGTGAAGGTAACAGCGGCAATAAATTATGAGAAATGTCTACCGTTTTTTAGTACGTGAAGGAACACCGTATTTACTTTGTAGGATTTTTTAGTTTTTTTTCTATTTCAAAAGATGGTTCCTTTGTTTCAGTTTCGTGTAGTTTCCTTTTATGATCTAGTAAAAAATGAAAAATAAAGAGCTCTCGAGGTTGGTTTCAAGAAGAACGTTTACCTCATTGTTTGATACACCCGCAAAATGTTGCAGTAAAATATCCATCCTTGAGAAGAGCAAGGTGGAATGGCCAATTTAAGGCAATAACGGATAGTGCGGTTCGTTGATGTTGTGCGTGATGCCTGATGAGCCGCTAGTCGTATAGGATCTTCCTCGCAAATTTATTAGGAAGACGCATTCCTATGCACACTCCAAAGCGGCAACTGTGGCTTGTAGTGATTTTTATTTTTATTATTTTTTGCGAGGAACTCTGAGTACTGTAACTGTCGGTGGACCCAAAGCACACGGCATGTACAGTAGCACTCTCAGCATTGCATCTTTTTCTTATATCTCTCACATTCTAAGTCACTTAATTTTTTTCTAAGTCAAAAGTCATTTTCATCAAGTATATAGAAAGATCTAACGATGTTTCCAACATATTAAATATATTTTGATAGTGAAAATACTACTACTGTGTTTTTCTATAAACTTAAGTTAAATATAAAAAATAATTAATTTTAAAAAGTCAAAGCACCTTAAGAACGTTGCGCATGCCACGAGCCATCACTACCTTTTTTCTGTTTGCACTGTCGGATCCCTCTGCAATCTCGTTGCTCTGCAGCGTCAGACAGTCAACCATTACAGGGCCCTATCGGGTAGGTGCTTTATTAGTGCTCAATAGTGTCACACCCACGCCATGTTCCTGTTACTTTATCAGTCAGGAAATATAGTTGTCACAAAATCTCTAGAACTTCTTTTGATGATCGTGGCACGCTTCTGACGATCGACTTTGCTTGTGTTTGCACCATGTATGATGATGAAGACGGTGCTGACGAGGAAGAACACGATCACCGGGGTGGCGTACAGGGACGACCCGACCATCCTGTCGTGGGAGCTGATGAACGAGCCCAGGTGCCAGTCCGACCTGTCCGGCCGCACCATCCAGTCGTGGATCACCGAGATGGCGGCGCACGTCAAGTTCATCGACCGCAACCACATGCTTGAGGCCGGTCTCGAGGGCTTCTACGGCGCCTCCTCGCCGTCCCGCGTCGCCGCCGTCAACCCCTCCGGCTACCAGCTCGGCACAGACTTCATCGCCAACAACCAGGTCCCCGGCATCGACTTCGCCACCGTCCACTCCTACCCCGACCAATGGTAACCGATCGATACTCTTCTCGTCATTCGACGACGGCCATGGCTGAACATCTGAAATGGGATGGACATGTGGCGTGCAGGTTGTCGAGCAAGGATGACCAGGCGCAGCTGGGCTTCCTGGGGAGGTGGCTGGACGCGCACATCGCGGACGCGCAGGCGGTGCTGAGGAAGCCGCTGCTGATCGCCGAGTTCGGCAAGTCGTGGAAGGACCCCGGGTACAGCAGCGGGCAGCGCGACGCGCTCTACGGCGTGGTGTACGCCAAGATCTACGAGTCGGCGCGGAGGGGCGGCGCCACGGTGGGGGGACTCTTCTGGCAGCTCATGGTGTCCGGGATGGACTCGTACCGCGACGGCTACGAGGTCGTCTTCGGGGAGACGCCGTCCACGACCGGCGTCATCACCACGAACAGCCGGAGGCTTCGCTTCCTCAGCAAGGCGTTCGCGCGGGCCAGGCAGGCGCAGCCGGCGCGCGGGAAGGGCCGCCACAACGGCGGGAAATAGAGATTGGCCGCTGATTAGGCCAGAAAGTAGCAGTAAGAAGAAATGTTTGGTTTAATTTGTGTGCATTTTCTTCTACGTGTGGGTTAACTTAAAGCAAGGGTTGGGATGGGGTACGTGAGTTTGAGTTGATGGCTCCTCGAGATGATTTAAGATTCATCCGGGAGGCAAGGATTAGTACTTGCCATCCTTCATGGTGCCTTAAGAAGACGTGTTTTTAGGTTTTCTTATAGTTATATGGACCACGAAGTAGGCACTGTGGTGAAGTTATGGTGTAAGGCTGGCTATGGAAGAAGCCAGCCCGTGATTACAATCTATACAATTTATGAATGATGTTTTGCTGTCAGCCATGCATGATTTTATCTAGTACGTGTTCATCCTATTCATTACTCCCCCACTTTAAAATATAAGATTATTTTAGTTTTATCCTAAATTAAATTTCTTTTAATTTTAACCATATATATAAAATATAATATAGTTAATATTTTCAATATTAAACAAATATATTATAAAAATATATTGATTTAATAAAATTAACTTAATATTATAAATATTACTATATAGTTAAATTTATATCCTAGAACTAGAACGGAGAATGAGGGAGCATTAGTTATCTCATCACTAGTTGGTTTCTTATATGCTTTCCTCATCAGTTCGTTTGCTATTGCTTACTCCTATTTCGTATGATAAATTGTCGTCTGAATTCTGCCCAGTTCATATTTAGCTTAGCCAAATTAAAACAGACAGGTCTTCAGATCACAGAAGCACTATTATTGAGCATGTAAATTATATGCATACATGCTTACGGGAGATAAATCCGAGCTGAAAAGCTAAGGGCTCTTCGACTCGTCCGATCATCATGTGCGCATTATGCCGCCTCTGCGAAGCCAACCTTCAGGTTGCCATAGTCAAACACGGTACGGTAGGCCCCATAAAGACATCTCCTAAGATCCTGCAATAGCAAGCTCCCGTAGTCAGAGTGAATAACATGTCTATGGGGATTTGTTTTCAGCAATGTGTTAAGCACAGTAGCGATTGGAGAGTAATCTCATAAAAGAAACAAAAATTGAACACATCTCAATATAAAGTCTGAAACTGTTGAGTCACATCTTTTGTTGGATGACAAGTAACTAAAAAACAAGCAACATAGACGATTACTGATGCAATTGTTCTGTCTGAGCAGTACATATTACACAAAAAAGGGGTCAGTGATGATGAAAAAGCCAAAAACGCTATAAGAACTTAGGGTGGAATGGTGAATAATTTACCAGAGAGGACCACGAGGACGAGGAGTGTCCATAGCTGTGAATCCACTGATACACTGGGTATTCTGTTAGACAGACCACTGGTCTGGGCTGTATATATATAGACCCGATCCCCTCGTATACACGGGGGGATTCATAGTCACTGTACATTTCCTACATGGTATCAGAGCGAGTCTAGACATCCCGACGCGCTAGCTTCTCCCTCCGGCGAGCCGACTCTTTTCTCCTCGTCGTCGACGTCTTCTTTCCGTCACCGACTCTCTTCCCGATACTCCCCTCGCTCTCTCGTCTCCATTTCTTCTTCTCCCCGTCTCTCCCGCAGTCGCCTTTTCTCCGCCCCACCTTCGCGCGACCAGGCGACGGTCTCGCTCCGCCTCCTCGTCCCTCCTCGCACCCATCTCCGCTCTTCCTCTTGTTTCGTGCATCTCTCCTTCTCTGACGCCGGCGCACCTCCGCGCTCGTCGTCTCCATCGGCTGGAAACCTCCCTTGGTTCTTGCCCTTTCTGACACGCTCAATGGCTCTCGGACGCGAACCTTCTCCCCTCACGTCCGAGCCAGTCCAACGTGTCCACGTGTCCACGGACACGAATCCCTGCCTCCCGGACGCGAACATTTTCTCTTCGCATCCGGCCACTCCCTGCCTTTTTCACGTCCGCCCCACTCCTTGGCCTCTACGAGTCCACGGACGTGAATCTTCTCTTCACGGACGTGAATCCTCGCACGTCCGTGACCCAACCACTCTCTGACCCACCCACTCTGTCCTCACCTACTCCGCTGCCTACTCCCAATCGGCCAACCACTCCTCATCGGCAGGCCACTCCTCACCTACTCCGCTGTCTACTCCTCATCGGCTGGCCACTCCTCACCTACTTCGCTGCTTACTCCCCATCGGCCAGCCACTCCTCATCGGCTGGCCACTCCTCACCTACACCGATGCCCACTTCCCATCGGCTTCTCACGTCCTTGATCGGCCGATCCGTCCTCTCATCGGCTTCTCTCTCCTATCGGCTCTTTGCTCCCGTTCTCCCGTCATGGCCTCCGAGTCCGTCCTCAGCTCCGGCACTCTCCCAGTCGTCGAATCTGCTCCGGCCCTCGGTGCCACAGACCACACCTCGGGCACCACCTCGCAGGGCATCCATCTCCAGCTCTCCTGCCCCTACACCTCTCCTCAGAACGGCAAAGCCGAGCGCCTCCTTCGCACCCTCAACAACATCAGTCGCACCATGCTATTTCACGCCCACCTACCCGCCACTTATTGGGCCGAAGCTCTGGCTACTGCGACGTACCTTCTTAATCGGCGCCCATGCTCCTCCGTTCATAACAACATTTCCTATGCCCTTCTCCACTGCACGGCGCCCGACTACTCCCACCTTCGCGTTTTCGGGTGCCTCTGCTACCCAAATCTCACCGCCACAGCTTCCCACAAACTCGCTCCCCGCTCCACCACCTGTATTCTCCTCGGCTATTCCACCTCTCACAAGGGATACCGATGCCTCGACCTTTCCACCCGACGGGTCCTCGTCTCTTGTCACGTGACGAGACATGTTTTCCCTTCGGTCTCCTTCATCCGAGATCCTCCTCTAGTGATCTCGACTTTCTCCTCACCAACACCGTGCCGACCAGGTCTTCCCCACTGCCCTCTCCATCGGCCCCCTCATCGGCTGCTGCTGAGGATTTACCCGTCACATCTCCCACCACTACTCGGTCCGATGTCCCCACCATCGGACCCCCATTGGACCCACCTTTATCAGCCGATACCGATCCTATTTATCCTTCAGCCGATACCGTTCCCTCTCCATCGGACACCCCACTTCCATCGGCTCCTCACTTTCCATCGGCTCCCCCACCCTATCGGCTCCACCCACCCTATCGGCTGATCCACCTCTATCGGACCGATCGGAATACTCGGCCTACCCGACCTCATCGGCTTAGGCCAACCTAATCCCTCCTTTTCCTCTTATCTATAGTCGCCGACTCGGAGCCGATGACGCCCCCACCAGACCAGTTCTTCCCATTACTCCCGCACCCCCATCGGCTCCAGTTCCCTCCACCTCTCACATTGTCACCCGCTCCCAGACCGGGTCTCTCCGACCCAATCCGCGCTATGGTCTCTCCGCCGTCCACAGCTCTATCTCGCCGATCCCGACGACTTCTCGCTCAGCCTTGGCCGACTCTCAATGGCGCGCGGCCATGGCCGACGAGTACAAGGCCCTAATGGACAACGAGACCTGGCGCCTCGTTCCCCGACCTCCCGGCGCCAACATTGTGACTGGTAAGTGGATTTTCAAACACAAATTCCACGCCGATGGCTCCCTTGCCCGTCACAAGGCTCGCTGGGTAGTCCGGGGTTTCTCCCAACGACCCGGTGTTGACTACGACGAGACCTTCAGTCCCGTTGTCAAACCCGCCACCATCCGAGTCGTCCTCACCTTGGCTGCCTCTCGCTCCTGGCAGATCCATCAACTAGACGTGAAGAACGCCTTTCTTCATGGCCACCTGACGGAAACAGTCTACTGCCAGCAGCCCCTAGGCTTTGTCGACCCTTCTCGGCCCGACGACGTCTGTCTCCTTCAACGCTCTCTCTACGGCCTCAAACAAGCCCCTAGTGCCTGGTACCAGCGCTTTGCTGCCTATCTTCGGCACATCGGCTTCGTGGCCTCTACGTCCGATAGTTCCGTGTTCACTTTTTATATCGGCTCTGCCACTGCCTATCTACTTCTCTATGTCGATGACATTGTCCTCACAGTGTCTTCGACATCTCTCCTCGACCAGATCATGGCCCGACTCCACTCTGAGTTCGCCATGACCGATCTTGGTCCTCTCCACCATTTTCTTGGCATCTCTGTAACCCGTTCCATCCACGGGCTCTTCCTTTCCCAACGCCAGTACGCCATCGACCTCCTCCAGCGTGCGGGCATGGCCGACTGTCACCCCACGGCCACCCCAGTCGACACTCGAGCCAAACTCTCCACCGCCGATGGCCCTCGTTGCCGATCCCTCTCACTATCGGAGTCTTGCCGGGGCTCTTCAATACCTTACACTCACCCGACCCGACCTCACGTACGCTGTCCAGCAAGTGTGCCTCTTCATGCACGCTCCGCGCAAACCTCATCTCGCGCTGCTCAAGCGCATCCTACGCTACCTGAAGGGCACCCTCTCCAGCGGGCTGCATCTCAGCTCCAGCCCCATCGACTCCCTCACCGCGTACTCCGACGCGGACTGGGCAGGCTGTCCCGACTCTCGACGCTCTACGTCCGGCTACTGCGTCTACCTCGATGACACTCTCGTATCCTGGTCCTCAAAACGCCAGACTACAGTGTCCCGCTCCAGCGCTGAAGCTGAGTACCGCGCCGTCGCCCACGCCGTCGCCAAGTGCTGCTGGCTTCGCCAGCTTCTCCAGGAGCTCCGTGCACCCCTCTCCACTGCGACCGTCATCTACTGTGACAATGTCAGTGCCGTCTACATGACCGCCAACCCGGTCCATCACCGACGCACCAAGCACATCGAGATCGATATTCATTTTGTCCGTGACAAGGCTGCATTAGGATAGGTTCGGGTGCTCCATGTACCATCGGCACATCAGTTTGCCGACATAATGACCAATGGCCTACCCACACCTTTGTTCACTAGTTTTCGGTCCAGTCTCTGCGTCCGTTCCCCTCCCGCTGCGACTGCGGGGGTGTTAGACAGACTACTGGCCTAGGCTGTATATATATAGACCCGACCCCCTCGTATATACAGGGGATTCATAGTTACTGTCCATTTCCTAAAGTTCCCTCACCAACCTTCAGGATTTACTGAATAAAGAAGATAAAATTGAATTTGTTACAAATTTAAGGAGGCTAAAAGAATATATGAATTTCGAATGTATGAGAACCATTTACACATAATATTGTCTACCTCTTCCTCAAGCTATAGGAAGTTCCACATGCATTATATTGCTACCATTTTTGGCATGCTTATTTTCCATTTCTTTTAACTATATCTAGTTGTATTTTTTAAAACGTTGTTATTTTAAATTTTGATTGTCACGCAGCAATTGGAAAAAAAAGAGCCCCAAGAAGCATTATATTGGAGTAGTATTCTAAAATAGAGGCATAAACACCTTATAGGGCTCTTCCCTAATATATGGCTGCATCACTTTAAGTCAAGGTGATACTGGAGGAACCACATACCATGTGTCTAAGGAACGGATCTTAGAAAGTTCCTAAACAAAAACATCTCTAATCTTAAAATATGCAAACAATAATTGCTGAGCTTAAAATCTAATATGGATGCAATTCCCAAGAAAAGACAGCATAAGAGTCATAGAGAAGAATCTGTACTTGTTCTGGTTTGAGCACAGTTTGTAAAATAATGCACTGCAGAGTTGCTCTTACAAGCCAGGAAACAAACCTGATTAATGTACGGCAATACGAGATCCTGAGTTTGATTTTGAGCAAGTTGGGTATGCATCCATACAACAGCTATCTCACAAGCATTGCACATCGCACTTCTAAAGGGACCATTTGATTTTCCAACTTCATCATCCACCACACTCTGAATACCAGCACTGCCACTACATAGCACACAAGTCATCATAAGTAACAACGCCAGCTATCCTGACATAATGAAATCTAGTACATTTAGTAACCACTAGCAATAGCAGCACTCGCATTCAAGTAAACACTATTTAGAATCTGCAAAGTAAAATGCTATGTATGCAATTATCCATCCACAGTAAATCCACAACTGTAGAGGCTGGACTAATTTCCAATATCTAAAAATAGCAAATCCACAAATCTTACGTAACACCATGAGTACCATCAAAAGTACCTAAACCAACTGAAGAGCATACTTTTGCTGGCTTTGTCTGCATCATAAGCCCAGAGAAAGTTTAGTTACAAGCGACAAATTTGAGAACTTCATGCTTTTGGAATGTAGAAAGCTGCAAACCTCTGCTTGCAGCTGATCTAGGATCTGTTGCCCATATTGAGAAACAACTGCCTTGCACTCTTGGCTGACTACCCCAGTAGCACCAAACTTTCATTTATCTGAATAATTATGGCCTTCATAGTTCCAAACATCAAGACCCTCAAAGTCTAAATTTAAAAGAAGGAATGTACCCACAAGAGAAGAAAGTTTCGACACTAGATAATACACGTCATGTTCTTTAAATGGTCATCCAGGACCTATCTAATTCGTTAGGTAAGGTACACTTTGGGTACAAATTAAGACAGCCTTTTGGGAAGTTAGTGATTCCTTAAGGCTTTCCTGGCCCATCCTTGGGGATGGGCTGGGTTTTGTGTCCTACCAAGCAAGGCCCAAGGAATATTGTTTGTGTCATTTAAAAGTAGAATACAATTCCAGTCGGTTTGGTGCTTGTCATTTAATTGTAGGATTACCTTAATCAGAAGGAAACCTGCAAAATTATAAAATCATACATCCTTGTTTAATCCAAACGCACAACACATTTTCTGACAAAACCACAAAAACGTTCAAAGCCTCTGTGTACTAAAAAAAATGCAAATATTCCGTGCTAGTGGTAGAACTTAAGCCAAGACCACAGTGGTCTAAATGTTTGTTAAGAAATGTTTACAAAGGCGAGATTTTACACACTGTTGAAATTCAGATTAAGGAAATAAAGCAATGTTAGGAGCCCCCAGTTTCAGATGTGGTAGACCACTTTTCCTTGCCTATGGTCATCTTTGTTTAAAGAAAAAAACACAGTTCACAGCATACCGTGGGACCAGTAAGCAGTGAAGTTCCAGAATCTGCTATTGCTGCACATCCAGCTGCATAGAATTCTAATGACACATAGGGGAACAACCAAAGTGATAGGACCATGTTGCATTTAAATAAAGGTATAGTGAGTATGAGTAAAATGATAATTGAGCACCTGTGGACTTCCCACCAATCAAGGCATCACCCATATTGAACTTCAGAAAGAAATTGTAATTTTGTCAGCACAGATCATTGCTCTCACAATCGAAATTTAAAGCGTACTCAACCAAATTCAAAATGACACAAACTGCCAGTATCCCTTCCTAGTGACAGGGACATATGTATGACTTCCTTTGTAGTGATTAGGATCGATTCCTCCTAACACAATTTCGCCTCCCTGCCCTTCAGAATGCCGATTGAACCAGAATGTGAAAACAGGATCAACAACAAAACCTTGTCTCACCATGTTGTACCTATGAGTTTGCTTTGCAATGTCAGTGATAGCAAATCTGCTCCACATTCAGAGAATGAGAGAATTATGCAGGTGTATTTGTAAGAATGTGTACAGTGAGACTAAGACTCCAACGCTATATAGGGGTCAGATCTATATATATATAGTTCAGTGGTCCAGTGATCTAACACCCTCCGCAGTCACAACGGAAGGAGAACGGACATAGAGACTGGATCGAAAACTGGTGAACAAAGACGTAGGGAGGCTTTTGGTCATAATATCGGTAAACTGGTGCACCGATGGTATATGAGCACCTGAATCTGTTATAGTGCGACCTTGTCACGGACAAAATAAATATCGATCTCTATCTGCTTCGTGCGTCGATGATGAATCGGGTTGGCGGTCATGTAGACAGTACTAACGTTGTCACAGTAGATAACGGTCGTAGAGGAGAGAGGTGCATGAAGCTCTTGGAGAAGCTGGTGAAGCCAACAACACTCGGCGACGACATTGGCGACGGCGCGGTACTTGGCTTCGACGCTAGACCGAGACACTGTAGTCTGACGTTTTTAGGACTAGGAGACTAGGGTGTTGTCCAGGAAGACGCAGTAGCCGGACATGGAGCGTCGAGAGTCGGGGCAGCTTGCCCAGTCCGCGTCGGAGTACGCGGTGAGGGAGTCGATAGAGCTAGAGTTGAGATGCAGCCCGCTGGAGAGTGTGCCCTTCACGTAACGAAGAATGCGCTTGAGCAGCGCGAGATGAGGTTCACGCGGAGCATGCATAAAAAGGCACACTTGCTGGACGACGTAGGTGAGATAGGGCCGTGTGAGGGTGAGGTATTGGAGAGCACCAGCAAGACTCCGATACTGAGAGGGATCGGCGACGAGTGAGCCATCGGCAGCGGAGAGTTTGGCTCGAGTGTCGACCAGAGTGGCCATGGGGTGACATTCGGCCATGCCCGCACGCTGGAGAAGATCGATGGCGTATTGGCGCTGGGAAAGGAAGAGCCCGTGAGAAGAACGGATGACGGAGATGACAAGGAAGTGATGGAGAGGACCGAGACCGGTCATGGCGAACTCGAAGTGGAGTCGAGCCATGATCTGGTGTAGGAGGGACGTCGAGGACGCTGTAAGAACAATATCGTCGACATATAGGAGGAGATAGGTGATGGCGTTGCCGATGTGAAGAGTAAAGAGAGAGCTATCGGACACGTAGGCCATAAAGCCGATGTGCCGAAGGTAGGCAGTAAAGTGCTGGTATCAGGCCCGAGGAGCTTGTTTGAGGCCGTAGAGAGAGCGCTGAAGGAGGTAGACATCGTCGGGATGAGAGGGGTCGATGAAGCCTGGAGGCTGCTGGCAGTAGTCCGTTTCTATCAGATGATCGTGAAGAAAGGCTTTTTTCACGTCAAGCTGGTGGATCGGCCAAGAGTGCGAGGCAGCCAAGGTGAGAACAACCCGGATGGTGGCGGGTTTGACGACGGGATTGAAAGTCTCGTCGTAATCGACACTGGGGTGTTGGGAGAAACCCCGAACTATCCAGCGTGCCTTGTGACAGGCAAGTGAGCCATCGACGTAGAACTTGTGCTTAAAGATCCACTTACCGGTCACAACGTTGGCGCCAGGCCTCGTTGTCCATGAGGGCCTTGTACTCGTCGGCCATGACCGCGCGCCACTGAGAATCGGCTAGGGCAGAATGAGAAGTCGTCGAGATGGGCGAGAAAGAACAATGGACGGCGGAGAGCCTGTAGCGCTTGGTGGGGCGGAGAGACCTGGTTTGTGATCGGGTAAACCATGTGAGATGTGAAGGGGACGGGAGCCGATAGGAGCGTGGTAGGTGTGGGGAGGACTGGTTAGGGAGGGGCGTCATCAGCTCGGGATCGGCAGCTGTATGTGAGAGGAAAGGGCTGAACTAGATCGGCCTAAACCGATGGGGTTAGATGGGCTGATCGGTTTGGTCGGTTTGATGGAGATGGAGCAGCCGATAAGGAGGGAGAGCCAATAGAGGCTGAGGAGCCGGTGGAGGTGGATGGGCCGATGGGTGGTTATGAGCTGATGAGGGCTAAGGAGCCGATGAGGGTGAGGTGTCCGATGGAAAGGAGACAGGATCGACCGAAGCCGATGAGAGTGGTGGGGACGATGGAGGTCCGATGGGAGTGACATTGAACCAAAGAGTAGTGTGATAGCTGAGCAGTAAGTCCTCAGGAGCAGCCGATGAGGGGGCCGGAGGGGAGATCGGTGAAGAAGACCAAGAGGGCACGGTGTTGGTAAGGAGGAAGTCGAGATCGCTAGATGAGGATCTCAGATTGAGCAGACCGAAGGGGAAGCAGGTCTCCTCAAAACCGAATGACGAGAGACGATGACCCAGCGATTGAAGAGATCGAGACATCGGTATCCCTTGTGAGATGAGGGATATCCGAGGAGAATACAGGCGGTGGAGCGGGGAGCAAGTTTGTGAGGAGCAGTGGCGATGAGATTTGGGTAGCAGAGGTACTCAAAACGCATAGGTGGGAGTAGTCGGGCGCCGTGCGGTACAAAAGAGTGTATGGAACGTTGTGGTGAGCGGAGGAGCATGGTTGTCGATTGAGAAGGTAAGTCGCAGTGGTTAGTGCTTTAGCCCAGTAAGTTGCAGGTAGGTGGGCATGAAGTAGCATGATGCGACTTATGTAGTTAAGGGTGCGAAGTAGACGTTCGACCTTGCCATTCTGGGGAGAGGTGTAGGGGTAGGAGAGGCGTAGATGGATGCCCTGCGAGGTAAGGAAGATTTGAACAGTACGGTTGACAAACTCCGTACCGTTATCGGCTTGTAGAGCTTTAATGGGGAGGTTAACTAGTTAGAAACATAGTTTGTGAAGTTAGTTAGGTGAGAGGCGACCTCGGATTTGCTGGTGAGTGAAAAAGTCCAGCAATAGTGTGTGTAATCATCAAGTATTGTAAAATAATATTAATTACCGGAGACACTTTTAACCCAAGAAGTCCATACATCACAGTGTATTAGCTCAAACGGTCGTGAGGTACAAGATAGAGAATTCAAAAATGGTAGTCGTACATGTTTGCCAAGTTGACATGAGTGGTAAATGGTGGAGGTGCTATGGGTACATTGGATAGAGGCGCTACAACAGAGGTTGGCGACAGCGTCGGGCTGGGGTGGCCAAGGCGAAGATGCTAGATGTTGGTGGAGAGGGCGACGCTGGCGTGTGGAATGGACGACGCAGTAGGGATGGTGTAGAGGTCACCGTCACTATTGCAGCGAAGGATCTATTGCCGGGTTGGGATCCTTCACAGAGAAACTAGAAGCGTCAAATTCGATTAAGCAATTGTTATCTTGTTTGAATTGGCGAACAGATACGAGATTGTGAATAAGGGAGGGAACAATGAGGACATTGCGAAGTGGAAGGTTAGTGGTGGGTATAGACAGAGAGGAGTCACCACGGCATTGGATAGAAAGAGAGCGGCCATTGCCAATGGTGACAAAGGGGGAGGAGGAGGAATGACAAGAGCAGAGTATACTAGCCGATGACGCTATGTGGGAGGACACACCAGAGTCTAGCACCCAAGGGTGCTGAGGTTGGAGCGTCATCTGGTTGAGGGCGGTGACGAGGCCAGCCTGGTTTCAGGAGGGAACCGACTGGGTGGGTGGTGGCGGTACCATCGGCTGAGGCGGCAGGATGAGAGCCGATGCCAGGTAGGCCTAAGGATGGGCGCCGAGAACCCCTGGTTGCCAGTCGATGGGACTGCGTAGCTAGGGCTGGGGTGCCCAGGGGTTGTAGCAGAGCCACGGACTCGTGGGATCGGCAGGCTGGGCATGGACTGAAGTAGATCACGATTGCATCGGACGGTGCTAGTTCTTGCCCTTGCCTTTGCTGGTGCCATCGGTACGGGCTGCGTTGCCATGGTTAGGGCCATGGCCGCCAGAGTCGCGGGAGGAGGCGGCAGCACAGGATGCTCGGCAACCATGATCGGCTGCGGTGAGGAGAGCTGTGTGGGCCACGATCTTCTCGTCGTTGGCTAGATGAGGTTCTTTGAGAACTAGCATGTCATGGGCCCGGGCAAACGACGGAAGGGGTGTGGAGTTGGCGATGTCGTCGGCGGTGTTGGAGAAGTGTGGGTTGAGGCCTCGCAGAAGGGCGAGGACGAGTTAGGAGTTGGCCACGGGGTGACAGATATCGCGGAGAGCGGGAGCCTTTACTTTAAGACGCTGGCAATACGAGGAGACAGAAGAGTCTCCTTGTACTATGGAGTGAAACTCGTTGAGTAAGAAGATGGCGCGTGACTGCTTGTTGGCGAGAAAGATCCGTTCGATAGCCACTCGGAGATCCCGGGCGGTGGGGTTGGTGTCTTCCATGGTGAGGTCGAGGACAGAGTTATCGACTGATCCAAGCAATTAGCTGCGCACACAGCACTTGGCGATGTCCCACTGGGGGTCATCGGGTCGAGGTAGAGCGGAGCCATCGATGTATGACCGAAGGCTGAACTTTCCATATAAAGATTTAAAGAAAAATACCCACTTAGAGTAGTTGGCGTTGAGGTCAAGAAAGATGGGAACGTGAGATTTCACGTTCACAGCAGCGTAGGGTGGTGAGAAGATCGGCGAGGTAGTGCCCGAGGTGTGGTCTGGGGCGCCGAGGGCCGGATTAGATTCGGCGACTGGGAGAGTGCCAGAGCTGAGGGATGACTCAGTGGCCATGACAAGAGAGGAACAGGGGCAAGAAGCCGATGAGAAGAAGCCGATGAGAAAGGAGATCGACCGATCAGGGAAGTGATTGGCCGATGGGGAGTGAACTGATGATAAAGAAGGGTGGGCCAAGTAGCCGATGGAGAGTGGTTGACCGATGAAAGGTAGGTAGCAGAGTAGTTGAGCGAAAGGTGGGTGGCATAGTAGGTAGCTCAGAGAGTGGGTGGGTCATGGACGTGCGAAGATTCACGTCCGTGACGAGAAGTTTCATGTCCTAGGACTCGTGGAGGCAAAGGAGTAAAGCAGACGCAAAAACTCGAAGAGGGGATAGACACGAAGAGAGGAGGTTCGCGTCTGGGAGGTAGAGATTTATGTCTGTGGACACGTCGGAATGGTTCGGACGCGAGTGGAGAAGGTTCGCTCTGAGAGCAGTTGAGCGTATCAAAAAAGCAGGAACCGAGAGAGGGTTTCAGCTGATGGAGGGCGGATGGGTCCAGCCGATGGAGGGCGAATGAGTCCAGCCGATAGAGACGATAAGCGCAGAAGTGCGCCGGCGTCGGAGGAGAAAAGATGCACGGGGCAAGAAAAAGGGGGAAGACGGGTGTGAGCCGAGACGAGAAGGCAGATGGAGACCGTCTCCTCGTCGTATGGAGGAGCAAGGGATGGGAGAGGGTGGTGGAAAAGGAGAAAGTAAAATGCCTACGGAGGAGACGGAAAGAAAAAGGAGCCGAGACGAGAGAGCGAAGAGGGAATAACAGGAAAGAAGTCGATGACGAGGAGAAAGCGTCCGATCGCTGATGGGAGAATATTAGCGTGCCGGGGATGTCTAGATCTGCTCTGATACTATGTAAGAATGTGTACAGTAAGATTAAGACCTCAATGCCATATAGAAAGTGTCGAGTCTAGTCATCCAATAATAGTTTGTCAGTCTAACAACAACATGAGACAATCTGGCTATCTAACACAACTGATCTGTATAGGGTGCTGGTTTACTGGTGCCCAACCTAAAACTCTATTTTGGTTTTTTACTTTCAATATAAGTGGGGCGTCTTTCCTTTGTTCCAAAAAAAGTTCAGATTTGAAGGTATACATATCTCACCATGCAGTACACAGAGTGAAATGGACATTTTTATTGTTGATGTTACTATTACGTACAAGTGCGATGTATTTATTTTTTCAAGATGCTAGCAAGACTTGCTCACCAGATAGGCACTGTGTTTCCTACCACGATTTCCTTAAATCCAAGCCCAAGAATGCTATCAAATTTTGCAACCATGAATGTGATACTTGGCTCCCGCGTAGCTTCAATAAAATCCTAACAATGTTACCCAATAAAATCAGGATACTCTCAAATAGGATGCACATTGGAATATAAGATGAAAACAAGTTACATTTGATGATAAACCTGATTTTTCACAACTACACCACCAACTTTCACACTGTCCTGGCTAAAATAGCTAGAAATTGCACCAGTCCCATAATGAATTGAAGCAGATTTTCCTGACAAACAGAAGAACTGATAAAGTATAGTTATGAACTTAACAACTTGTTGCGGTTTAGATACAAGGACACGACTAGCGCCTACATAATGAATACTATCTCATATTATGGCATGCTGTGTTGTATTGTTTGCTAAAGATCTAAATAAAGATTATGAGTTCTTGTTTCTGCTAGAACATGGTGGGAAAAGGCTGGAAGCATCTTAGGGTGAGTTCTAGTCTGTTTTTTTTTTTAAAAAAACTTTCCATATGAAAGTTTTTTAAAAATTAAATAAATCTATTTTTTAAAATTTATAATAATAAATAAATAAATAATTATATCCTAGTCACTCGCTTCGTTTCACGTGCAACGAAAAATCTTTAGCTTACCGCAACTTCGAACAGAGCCTTAGTGGCATTGTGGCAATTTTCATGCACACCACATGATTTTTCCATGTTTGATTTTGGATTCACATGATTGACATCATAGTAGAAATAGTGGCCTATCTGAGAATAGATTGGATAACTGTAGTCGTAGTCTAGACTCTAGAATAATAGTAGAAAGATGGTGTCAACATCACAACCTAAGATGACTATAAATCCACCAAAGCAAAAATTATCAACCAATGACAGTTACATAGCTGCAGCAACGTATTACAGTATAGCTCCCTCTTGTTAAAAATACATGACGTTTCCAGATATATGTAATCAACCACTATAAACTATACTGGACACACAAAAATGACCTGCATAAACTTATTTTAAAAAATATTTCACCATATTATAAATTTTGTAAGCATCCAAGTAACATTTTAGGCATATAACACATAAATCTGACTAATGATTTGATGATTTTCTATCGTAAATCAGTAGTTAGATTTACGTGTAGATGCCAAAATGCTACTTATTTATGGTTGGAGGAAATAATCTATGTACTTTAATGTTGTTTCTGTTATTTTATTGTTGCAGCCTAACATACACCAGCAATAAAAAAGTATTAGTTGCAGAAGAAAATGTGTAATTTAATAAATTGCAGAAAAAATCTAGTTTGATATATGCTTCAAATCAGTTTTCATGTAAATGCATACACCCAATTTACTCAATTTTAAATTAGTCATGCAGTTATGCCAATTCAGTCACTCACTTGGAGCCAACAGAACTATATAAGATCAGGCAACAGGCAACAGAGTATTGATCGATCGGATTTTCAGTTAACTGGAGAGATAACACTGTTCACTAAAACACATTGCACCATAAACGCTATAAAGCGGAGAAGATTATTGCTTGAAAGCACAAGCCATTCTTCTTATACGTGCTTGATTGGCCAGCCTTGTACCTCGAGTGGAAGTAGCAAGCAATCTGCAGCAAACAACAGAAAGGGACGCTAAAAAGATTGATCATCACCAAGTGAAAAAACAGACCAAAATTGTTTCGAGAGCACACCAATAAAATCTGGACTAGATAGACACTAAAAAGGCCTTAAAACTCGTCGATTCTAACGGCGATTTAGCCAAGCAAAAGCGAAGACTCGTCTAGAGATGGCAATGGCCCCGTTTCCCCGTGGGAGAATCATATATCTCCACCATAGATCAAAATGAAGAGAAACTACCTTTTATCGGGTTTGGTTCGTCGTCCCCTATATACACTCCATATGAAGACCTGACAAAAATAGTGTGGGCTTTACTTCTGATATATTTGGTTCAACTAGCCCATAACAACTAGGCTCAATAGGTGGAGTATATAAACCAGCTGCTAACCCTACCCACTCTCTCTCAGATTCTCGATCCGGTGACCCTTATCCTCGTTTGGCCATTCCCAAATCGCTCCACGCCTCCACCGAAAGCGGCGCCGCCTGAAGCTGCTGCTGCGCCGCTGCTCGATACCTAGCGCTGCCCAGAGGTGTCGCCGCCGAGGAAGGCCGACGTGGCGACGCTCTGGTATGCCGCGGTGAGGACGACGACTTCTTCCGGTGCTCCGTTGTACGGGCCGTCGGATCGGCAACGGGGTGACACGTCCCACGAGATATTTTTGCTAAGTTCACGCGACAATGCACCGAGGAAAATGTCACGCCGAAGTGCATGCCTGACAAGTTCAGCTTGGTTTACTTCTGCGATAGCATAGCGGTGGAAAATGAGTGCAAAACAAAAATAGAGGACGCTAATGACAAAAGCAGATAGATTGTTAATTCTTTTACTAGTGTTTGCCATACGACTCATGCAGGTCACAAAGCATGACAGACAACAAGGAGGAGAGATAGCTAGTTTCCATGTTCATGGTAGAAAAGGCATGAAACTCCACTGATATTTTCGTCATGGCTTCATCCTTCTTGTTGTTGTAAAGAAAATAACAGTGGTAACACGGAATCCTGATCTTATTAAGATATCATGACGAAACGAAGAAAAACTGTAGTGAGCTCCATCCACATTTTCAGGCGTTTTTTTAGAAAAATGATCACGCCTTGTGGCCATCTTTGCCACTTGGTTTTCCACAAGAAAAAAAGTGTGGCATTACCGTGTGAGCTCAGGAATTGTTGTTGGCTTGTTGCTATGATCACACAAGTTCCATGCAAGCTAGTAGAAACTACAAATCGCAAGGCTGGTTAGTAAATAGTAATAGTTCTTTTCTTCCCTAAACTCTGGTAGGTAATTCTCCTGTTAAGTATTTTAGGATTGACATGCCACCTAAGAGAGAATACCCTAGAACACAAACTTAGGTCATGCATTGCTTGTCAAATATAGCTTGTGTGTTATAAGTTGTTGTATTAAGTCTCACAACGAGCACAATCCTCGTGTTTAGCTATCACGATCAGGTTACAATATAGACAAACTATCAGATCGATGTTGATGTTAAGCTTAAAATAAGGAATATGAGGGTGAGGCTCTTAGTTATCAATCCCTTGCAGCTCTTATTCATATGTATCACCTAGCTCTATTTATATCCTATAATGTAGCATCACGAGGACCGAGGTATTTGGCTATTGGAGCCATATGGTTGGAATGGATATCAGGGGCCTTTTCACCTACTTCAGATGGCGAATTAATAATAGGCTACATACTTTTGCTTAGTTTATTTTATACAGGGCTTGTCTTACAGTGTTTTTTATTATTTAGTTACAAGAACTTTAGTTGTGTCCATCTTCCTTATAAAAAAAAGGCATCAATCCATTATACTCTTCATGATACACATGCTAAAATGGGAGTGACACTCAATTTCTCATTTTAATTGAGAATTATTCAAAACTATCTATTTATTCAAATGGATTGGCTTTAATCTTTTTTTTTTACTGAAATACTGCCAGGGCTTTGCCTGACACTTAAATTATATTAAAAGAGAAAAGGAATATTTACATCATAAAAGGAACAAACATCCCAGAATCTAAATGAGTTGTATACAATCAAAAACTTGCTATTTTAAACTACCATTCATCCTACAAGAATGTAAGAGAACATCATTTTTGAAATAAATCTTCCAGCTTGAGACACTAGGAGGTACATTCTGAAAAATGAGAGCATTCCTTTACTTCCAAAAATGCCAGCAGGATATCAAGCATACTTCCATAAAACCTTTTCTCTGAAATTGATATTTGACTAAGAAAAACGTTTGTGAAAATTCTAGATTAGTATTCCAGTCAATTTCAATGGCATGACAGCAGCTCAAGCTAAATGGTCAATTGAAAAAGAGGTGAATTAGTGTCTCCCTTTGGTTTAACATACATAGAGAACAAGAGAGATCTGCATCCTCAGGGGCACAAAACTTTCTATCAAGCATATCCCTAGTATTCAATCTGTCTGAAAACACTAACCATGCAAAGACCTTGATGTTCATGACCACCTTGCACTTCCATAGCCATACAAAATATCTCGGTGGTTGAACGCCCATAAAATTCATTCTATAAATCCTCTGTGATGATTATTTGTTAGAATTCCATATATAAGTCCATTTGTCCTTCATCTCAGAGATTCGCACTTGCTCCAGATCAGCCATCAGATTTTGATATTCGTCATATGCTTGAACTGATAATGGTAAATGAAAAGCATCATCAATATTCTTTTCCATCATTGTTTGTACTGAGTCTGATTGGTTTCTAGCATAATAGTATAATCTAAGGTACTTGATACTCACCTCTCCATCGCACATATCATCCCAGAACAAGCATGTTAGGCCATCTTCCACCATACAATGTCACTCCTCTATATATATATATCCACATACTGCAAAACATCTCTCCACCAAAAAGATCCTTGATACTAGCAACATGTGGTGCTGTGCCATTGTAATATTTCTCCCAAATCAAATTCACCCATGGTAGATTTTTCCTGTGATAGAACTTATCCAAGTTCTTCATCAGAAGAGAAACATTCTGCATTCTTAGATTTATGATTTCTAGCCATCCTTAATCTTTTGGCTTACAAACCCTATAAGAAGCTGCCAAAGACTTTTTGTTTGAATTAATGTCTGAACCTCTCCATAAGCAATATCTTTTGCACTATCAATTATCTCTATAATTGTTAGACCACTAAACCATTAAACTGTATATATATAGACCCGACTCTCCCTGTATAGAGTTGAGGTCTTAGTCTCACTGGACACATTCTTACATGGTATCAGAGCAAGTCTAGACATCCCTGACGCGCTAGCATTCTCTCACCAGCGAGCCAACCTTTTCTCCCCGTCGTCGATGTTTTCTCCCCATCACCGACCTTTTTTCCGGTACTCCCTCCTCGCTTTCTCGTCTTGATTCTTTTCTTCTTCCCGTCTTCTTCGCAGACATTTTTTCTTCTCCTTTTCCACCACCCTCTCCCATCCCTTGCTCCTCCACGCGATAAGGCGACGATCTCCATCCGCCTCCTCGTCTCGCCTCATAAGCAGCCCCGCGCCATCTTTCTCCTCAACGAGTTTCACTCCATAGTACAAAAAGACTTCTTTGTTTTCTCGTACTGCCAACACCTTAAGGTAAAAGCTGCTGCTCTCCGGGATGTCGGCCACCCTATGGCCGACTCTCAACTTGTCCTCGCCGTCTTGCAAGGCCTCAACCCTCGCTTCTCAAACACCGCCGATGACATCGCCAATGTCACACCCCTTTCGTCGTTTGCCCGGACCCATGACATGCTAGTTCTTAAAGAACTTCGTCTGACTAACGACGAAAAGACCGTGACCCACACCGCTCTCCTCGCCGCAACCGATAATGGCTGCCGAGCATCCTGCGCTGTCGCTCCCTCCCGCAGCTCTGACGGCCATAGCCCTAACCAAGGCAACGTAGCCTGCACCGACAAAGGCAAGGGCAAGAACTGGCACGGTCCGATGCAATCGTGACCTGCTTCAGTTCTTGCCCAGCCTGTCGGTCCCATGGGTCCGTAACTCTGCTACAACCCCTGGGCACCCTAGCCCTAACCACTCAGCCTCATCGGATGGCAACCAGGGGTCCTCGGCGCCCATCCTCAGGCCCACCTGGTATCGGCTCCCATTCTGCCACCTCAGTCGATGCTATCGACACCACCCACCCAGTCGGTTCCCTCCTGGAACCAGGCTGGTCTCATCACCGCTCTCAACCAGATGATGCTCCAACCTCAGCACCCTTGGGTGCTGGACTCTAGGGCGTCCTCCCACATGGCATCATCGGCCGGTATACTTCTTGTCACCTCTCTTTCTCTCTCTTTGTCACTATCGGCAATGGCCACTCTCTTCCTGTCCAATGCCGTGGTGACTCCTCTCTGTCTACACCCACCACTAACCTCCCCCTTCGCAATGTCCTCATCATACCCTCCCTTATTCATAATCTCGTATCTGTTCGCCAATTCACACAAGATAATAATTGCTCAATTGAATTTGACGCTTCTAGTTTCTCTGTGAAGGATATCTCAACCCGACGACAGATCCTTCGTTGCAATAGTGGCGGTGACCTCTACACCATTTTCATTGCGCCGTCCACTCCACACGTCAGCATCGCCCTCTCTACCAACCTCTAGCATTTTCGCCTCGGCCACCCTGGCCTCAACGCTGTCGCCAACCTCTGTCGCAGCGTCTCTATCCAGTGTACTCACAGTAGCTCCACAGTTTGCCACTCATGTCAACTTGGTAAACATATGCGTCTGCCATTTTCTAATTCTCTATCTTGTACCTCACGACCGTTTGAGCTTATACATTATGATGTATGGACTTCTCCGGTTAAAAGTATCTCCGGTAATCAGTATTATCTTGCCATACTTAACGATTACACACACTATTGCTAGACTTTTCCGCTCATCAGCAAATCCAAGGTCGCCTCCCACCTAACTAACTTCACCACCTACGTTTTTACCTAGTTCAACCTTCCCATCAAGACTCTACGAGCCAATAACGATACGGAGTTTGTTAACCGTACTGTTCAAACCTTTCTCACCTCACAGGGCATCCATCTACGCCTCTCCTGCCCCAACACCTCTCCCTAGAACGGCAAGGCCGAATGCCTCCTTCGCACTCTCAACAACATAAGTCACATTATGCTGCTTCATGCCCACTTACCTGTAACTTACTAGGCAGAAGCACTAACCACTTCGACTTACCTCCTCAATCGGCGCCCGTGCTCCTCCGTTCGCCACAACGTTCTATACACTCTTCTTTACTGCACAGCGTCCGACTACTCCCACCTCCGTGTTTTCGGGTGCCTCTGCTACCCAAACCTCACCGCCACTGCTCCCCACAAACTTGCTCCCCGCTCCACCGCCTGCTTTCTCCTCGGCTATCCCTCATCTCACAAGGGATACCGATGTCTCGACCTTTCTATCCGCCAGGTCATCGTCTCTCGTAATGTCATCTTTGACGAGACATGATTTCCCTTTGGCCTGCTTAATCCGAGATCCTTATCTAGCGATCTCGACTTCCTCCTCACCAACACCGTGTCGTCCCGGTCTCCTCCACCGTTCTCCCTATCGGACCCCTCATCGGCCGCTGCTAAGAACTTACCGTTCAGCTATCCCACTACTATTCGGTCCGATGTCCTTCCCATCGAACCCCTATCGGCCCTACCACTCTCATTGGCTTCAGCCGATCCTGTCCCCTTTCCATCGGACACCTTACCCAAATCGGCTCCTCAGTCCTCATCAGCTCATCTGCCTCCATCAGGTGCCCCCTCTCTATCGGTTGATCCATCTCCATCGGGCCGACCAAACCGATCGGTCCATCCAACTCCATCGGCTCAGGCCGATTTAGTTCCCCCCTTTCCTCTCACATACAGCCGCTGATCCTGAACCGATGATAGGCTCTTCACCGTCCACTGCTCTATCTCGCCTATCCCGGCGACTTCTCGTTCCGCCCTGGCTGACCCTCAGTGGCACGTGGCCATAGCCGACGAGTACAAGGCCCTCATGGACAACGAGACCTGGCGCCTCGTCCCCCATCCACCCGGCGCCAACATTGTGACCGGTAAGTAGATCTTTAAGCATAAGTTCCACGCCAATGGCTCCCTTGCCCGTCACAAGGCACACTAGGTAGTTCGGGGTTTCTTCCAATGCCCCGTTGTCGATTACGATGAGACTTTCAGTCCCGTCGTCAAACCCGCCACCATCCGGGTCGTTCTCACTTTGGCTGCCTCGTACTCCTGGCCGATCCATCAGCTTGACGTGAAGAACGCCTTTCTTCACGGTCATCTGACGGAAACGGTGTACTGCCAGCAGCCTCTTGGTTTCGTCGACCCCTCTCGTCCCGACGATGTCTGCCTTCTTCAACGTTCTCTCTACGGCCTCAAACAAGCCCCTCGGGCCTGGTACCAGCGCTTTGCTACCTATCTTTGGCACATCGTTTTCGTGGCCCTGCATCTAATAGCTCCCTTTTTACTCTTCATATCGGTAACGCTACTGCCTATCTCCTTCTATATGTCGACTATATTGTTCTTACAGCGTCTTCGATATCTGTCCTAAACCAGATCATGGCTCGACTCCACTCCGAGTTCGCCATGACAGATCTTGGTCCTCTCCACCACTTCCTTAGCATCTCCATCACCCTTTCCTCTCACGGGCTCTTTCTTTCCCAGCGCTAGTACGCCATCGATCTTCTCCTGCGTGCCAGCATGGCCGATTGCCACCCCACGGCCACCCCGGTCGATACTCGAGCCAAACTCTTCGCTGCCGATGGCTCACTCTTTGCCGATCCCTCTTAGTATCGGAGTCTTGCTGGGGATCTCCAATACCTCACCCTCACACGGCCTGACCTCACGTACGCCGTCCAACAAGTGTGCCTCTTTATGCACGCTCCGTGCGAACCTCACCTCGCGCTGCTCAAGCACATCCTGCGCTACGTGAAGGACACACTCTCCAGCGGGCTGCACCTCAGCTCCAGCCCCATCGACTCCCTCACCGCGTACTCCAACGCGGACTAGGCAAGTTGCTCCAACTTTCGACGCTCCACGTCTGGCTACTGCGTCTTCCTTGGCGACACTCTAGTCTCCTAGTCCTCCAAACGCCAGACTACAGTGTCATGGTCTAGCGCCGAAGCCGAGTACCGCACCGTCGCCTACGCCGTCGCCAAGTGTTGCTGGCTTCGCCAGCTTCTTTAGAAGCTCCGTGCACTCCTCTCTTTTGCGACCGTCGTCTAATGTGACAACGTCAGTGCTGTCTATATGACCACCAACACAGTTTATTATCGACGCACCAAGCACATTGAGATCGATATCCATTTTGTCCGTGACAAGGTCGCATTAGGACAGGTTCGGATGCTCCATCTACCATCGGCGCATTAGTTCGCCGATATAATAACTAAAGGCCTGCCCACGCATTTGTTCACCAGTTTTCGGTCCAGTCTCTACGTCCGTTCCCCTTCCGCTGCGACTGCGGGGGTGTTAGACCACTGGACCACTAGGCTGTATATATATAGATCCGACCCCTTGTATATACTCGGGATCTTAGTCTCACTGTACATATTTCTATAATTATGTAACTTTTTTAGTCATTGCATTAAAAAATTTAGTGTTTTCCTCACCAAATTTCATTCATTAGAAGGTGCAGCACTTCTTCCAATCATGTAGCTTTATTAAGTGCTTTTTAACCAATTCCCTGAAGTTCCATTCCCGTTCTTTAAATGGTCTATCCTCCTCAATTAGGTCCAAAAAATCAACAACCTTGTAACTTCATGAAATTGAAGCTTTCAGAGAAGATAAGCCTTTACTCCACTTTTTTAGGCCTTCCCTAAGGAATTTTAGCTTTGCCGCCAGAGATTTGGCAGGATCATCAATGTCTTTATCCTTGAATCAAAACTGTGCGACTTTATCAAAGAACCCAATCATCTCTAACCAATAATTTTCAAATCGAAACACATTGCTCTTTGGAATGTTGGTTGAAATCTGAACTATACGAGGCACATGATAAGAAGCTGCCCTGGTTAGAGGTTAAATCAGAGTGTTTGGATATTCTGTTATCCATGTGGCTGACGTAAAGAAAAATCAAGTTGTTCCAAAAGTGGTTGTGCTTGCATATTAGACCAAGTAAATATCCTTCCTTTAAAAGGAAATTCCAATAAACCTAGGGAACTGATTATATCATTAAAAACCATTATATCCGACATATCAGCACCTGGTCTATTCCTATTTTCGGGTGATCTGTAAAAATTAAAATCACCTAACAAGAGGCAAAGTTGTGAAATCCCCATTTGAATATTCTTTAACCATTGCACAAAATCATCTCTCTCTGGCCCTTTAAATGGCCCATATACTGATGTCAATAGCCACTTATCATTATTCTGATATGAAACAAATTCTGTTGTGCAAGCATGATGTCTTGATTCAATAACTGAACCTATAAAGTTCTTCCAACCCATATAACTAAGATCCCACCTTATGCACCTCTAGATAATATAGCATGAAACTTATTAAATCTTTTAGGCCCAATTTTCCTGATGAAAGTCATATCAATGACTTCCTCTTTTGTCTCCTGCAAACACACAATTTGGCTAGCACTATCTTCAATAGCCTGCCTGATAACATCCCATTTTTCTTGAGCATTAAGACCCCTAACATTCCAGCATAAAACATTCTACTAACGATTACTATCCATCAAACAAGTTCATAAGAAATAGCTATACAGGAATTACATAGCATTTCCTAACCAAGACATCTGAATACAAGACCAGGTTAAAAAAATAACTAATATTATGGTTCCAACTGAGTTCTAGCTGACTAGACATATTATTATTACTAATTGTCTTCGTTCTTCTTCTATCATTGGTAACATAGGCAGCTCGTCTCCTGCCATCTTGTCTTATGTCACCTCCTCAGGAGCCATGGCACAACCCTCCAAACACATCTTTTGTAATAGTGAGATAGAACATTCAGATGGTGATGAATCTGAATTAACATCATTGATTCTTTCAAAATCAGAATCAAAATAAAGGACTATTTGAAGTGAGTAACTTTGCGTTCTCTGCTAGTTCCTTCAACTTCTTCACTGCCTATCAGATCACTGGTCTGAATTGTATATATATAGACCCGATCCCCCTTTATATACTCGGAATCATAGTCACTGTACGTATTTCTACAAGGTATCAGAGCGATTCTAAACATCCCCAACGCGCTAGCTTTCTCCCACCGGCGAGCTGATCTTTTTCCTCCTCATCGTCGACGTTTTCTCCCCGTCGCCGACCTTCTTCCCGGTACTCTCCTCGTTCTCTCGTCTTCGTTTCTCTCTTCTCCCCGTCTTTCCCGCAGTCACTTTCTTTTCTCCGTTTCCACCTCCGCGCGATGGTCTCCATCCACCTCCTCGTCTCGTCTCGCACCCGTCTCCGCCCTTCTTCTTGCTTTGTGCATCCTTTTTTCTCTGACGCCAGCGCACCTCTGCGCTCGTCGTCTCCATCGGCTAGACTTGTCCACCCTCTATCAGCTAGAACCCTCCCTCGGTTCCCGCCTTCTTCGACACACTCAATGGCTCTCGGACGCGAACCTTCCCTCACATCCGAGCTAATCTGACGTGTCCACGGACACGAATCCCTGCCTCCCGGACGTGAACATCTTCTCTTCGCATCCGGCCCCTCTCCGCCTTTTTCGCGTCTGCTCCACTCCTTGGCCTCCACGAGTCTATAGACGTGAATCTTCCCTTCACGAACGTGAATCCTCGCACGTTCGTGACCTAACCACTCTCTGACCTACCTACTCTACCACCACCTTTTCCTCACCTACTCCGCTGCCTACTCTGCATCGACCAACCACTCCCTATCGGCTGGCTGGCCTACTCTCTATCGGCTTCTCATCTCTCTGATTAGCCGATCCGTCCTCCCACTGGCTTCTTCCTCCGATTGGCTATTTGTCCCTGTTCTTCTCTCGTCATGGCCACCGAGTCCGCCCTCAGCTCCGGCACTCTCCCAGTCGTCGAGTTTGCTTTGGCTCTCGGTGCCCCAGACCACACTTCGGGCACCACCTCGTCGATCTTCTCCCCCCTACGCTGTTGTGAACGTGAAATCTCACGTTCCTATCTCTCTTGACCTTAACGCCAACTAGTCTAAGTGGGTTTTCTTCTTCAAATCTCTCTATGGAAAGTTCGGACTATGGTCACATATCGATGGCTCCGCTCCACCTCGCCCCGATGACCCCTAGTGGGACATCGCCAAGTGCTACGTGCACAGCTGGCTGCTCAGCTCAGTCGACGACTTTATCCTTGACCTTGCCATGGACGATATCGACCCCACCGCCTAGGATCTCTGGGTGGCCATCGAGCGGATCTTCCTCACGAACAAGCAGCCCCGCACCATCTTCCTCCTCAACGAGTTTCATTCTATGGTACAAGGAGACTCCTTTGTCTCCTCGTACTTTTAGCGGCTTAAGGTCAAGGCTACTGCTCTCCAAGATATCGGCCACCCTGTGGCCGACTCTCAACTCGTTCTTGCCCTTCTGCGAGGCCTCAACCCCCGCTTCTCAAACACCGCCGATGACATCGCCAACGCCACACCCCTACCATCGTTTGCCTTGGCCCATGACATGTTAGTTCTTAAACAACTCCGTCTGGCCAACGACGAGAAGACAGTGGCCCACACCGCTCTCCTCACCGCAGCCGATAATGGCTGCCGAGCATCTTGCGCTGCCGCTCCCTCCGGCGGCTCTGGTGGCCATGGCTCCAACCATGGCAACACAGCCCGTACCGAGAAAGGCAAGAGCAAAGGCAAAGGCAAGAACTGGAAGGGTTCGATACAATCGCGACCTGCCTCAGTCCCTGCCCAACCTGCCGGTCCCACAGGTCCGTAGCTCTGCTACAACCCCTGGGCACCCCAGCTCTAGCCACGCAGCCCCATCGGATAGCAACGAGGGGTTCTCGGCACCCATCCTTAGGCTTACCTGGCATCGGCTCCCACTCTGTCGCCTCAGCCGATGCTACCGACACCACCCACCCAGTCGGTTCCCTCCTGGAGTCAGGCTAGCCTCGTCGCCGCCCTCAACCAGATGACGCTCCAACCACAGCATCCTTGGGTGCTAGACTCTGGGGCGTCCTCCCACATGGCGTCATCGACAATGGCCACTCTCTTCCTGTCCAATGCCAAGGTGACTCCTCTCTGTCTACACCCACCACTAACCTCCCCCTTCGCAATGTTCTTATCGTACCTTTCCTTATTCACAATCTTGTATCTGTTCGCCAATTCATAAGAGACAATAACTGCTCTATCGAATTTAATGCTTCTGGTTTCTCTGTGAAGGATATCCCAACCCGGTGACAGATCCTTCGCTACAATAGTGGTGGAGACCTCTACACCATTCCCGCTACGCCGTCCACTCCACATGCCAGCGTCGCCCTCTCCACCAACCTCTGGCATCTTTGCCTTGGCCACACCGGCCCCGACGCTATCGCCACCCTTCGTCGTAGCGCCTCCATTCGATATACCCACAGCGGCTCCACAGTTTGCCACTCATCTCAACTTGGTAAACATGTGCGTCTGCCTTTCTCTAGCTCTCTCTCTTGTACCTCGTGTCCGTTTGAACTTATCCATTGTGATGTATGAACATCTCCAGTTAAAAGTGTCTCCGATAATCAGTATTATCTTGCCATACTTGACGATTACACACACTATTGCTGGACTTTTTTACTCATCAGCAAATCCGAGGTCGCCTCTCACCTCACTAACTTCGCCACATACGTTTCTACTCAGTTCAACCACCCCATCAAGGCTCTACAAGCCAATAACGGTACGAAATTCGTTAACCGTATCGTTACAATCTTTCTCACCTCACAGGGCATCCATCTACGGCTCTCCTACCCCTACACCTCTCCCCAGAACGGTAAAGTCGAGCGTCTCCTTCGCACCCTCAACAACATAAGTCGTACTATGCTACTTCATGCCCACTTACCTGCCACTTACTGGGCAGAAGCTCTGACACTGCGACTTATCTTCTCAATCGGCGCACGTGCTCCTCCGTTCAAAACAACGTTCCATATGCCCTTCTTTATCGCACGGCGCCCGACTACTCTCACCTTCGTATCTTTGGGTGCCTTTGCTACCCTAACCTCACCGCCACTACTTCCCACAAACTCGCTTTCCGCTCCACCGCCTGCATTCTCCTCGGCTATCCCTCCTCTCATAAGGGATACCGATGTTTCGACCTTTCCACCCGACGGGTCATTGTCTCTTGTCATGTCATCTTTAACGAGACATGCTTTCCCTTTGGTCTGCTTCATCCGAGATCCTCTTCTAGCGATCTCGATTTCCTCCTCACTAACACCGTGCCAACCTAGTCTCCTCCACTGTTCTCTCCATCGGCCCCCCTCATCGGCCGCTGCTGAGGACTTACCTTTCACCTATCCCACTACTATTCGATCCGATGTCCCACCCATCGAACCCCCATCGGCCAAACCACTCTCATCGGCTTCAACCGATCCCGTCCTTTCTTCATCGGACAACCCACTTCCATCAGCTCTTCAGTCTCCATCAGCTCCCCCCTCCCTATCGACTACTCCATCTCCATCGGACCAACCGGACCAATCAACCCATCCGACTCCATCGGCCCAGGCTGATCTAGTTCCCTGCTTTCCTCTCACCTACAGCCGCCGATCCAAAGCAGATGACGCCCCCATTCAACCAGTTCTTCCCATCTCTACCGCATTTCCATCGGCTCCAGTTCCCTCTACCTCTCATATGGTCACTCGCTCACAGACCAGGTCTCTCCGTCCCACCAAGTGCTATGGACTCTCCGTCGTCCACAGCTCTATCTTCCCCATCTCAGCGACCTCTCGCTCAGCCCTGGCCAACCCTCAGTGGCGCGCGGCCACGGCCGACGAGTACAAGGCCCTAATGGACAACGAGATCTGGCGCCTCGTCCCCCATCCTCTCGACGCCAACATTGTGACCGGCAAGTGGATTTTTAAACACAAGTTCCACGCCGATGGCTTCCTTGCCCGTCACAAGGTATGCTGGTAGTCCGGGGTTTCTCCCAACGCCCCGGTGTCAATTACGACGAGACTTTCAGTCCCATCGTCAAACCCACCACCATTCGGGTCGTCCTCACTTTGGCTGCCTCACACTCCTGGCCGATCCATCAGCTTGACGTGAAGAACACCTTTCTTCACGATCATCTGACGGAAATAGTCTACTGCCAGCAACCCCCAGGCTTCGTCGACCCCTCTCGTCCCGACGATGCCTGCCTTCTTCAACGTTCCCTCTATAGCCTTAAATAAGCCCCTCGTGCCTGGTACCAGTGCTTTGCTGCCTATCTTTGGCACATCGGCTTCATGGCCTCTGTGTCCGATAGCTCCATGTTCACTCTTCATATCGGCTCCGCTGCTGCCTATCTCCTTCTATATGTCAACGACATTGTCCTTACAGCATCTTTGACATCTCTCCTCGACCAGATCATGACCAGACTCCACTCTGAGTTCGCCATGACCGATCTTGGTCCTCTCCACCACTTTCTTTGCATCTCTGTCACCCGTTCCTCTCATGAGCTCTTTTTTTCCCAGCGCCAGTACGCCATCTATCTTCTCCAGCATGTAGGCATGGTCGATTGTCATCCCACGACCACCTCGGTCAACACTCGAGCCAAACTCTCCGCTGCCGATGGCGCACTTGTTGCCGATCCCTCTCAGTATCGGAGTCTTGCCGGGGCTCTCCAATACCTCACCCTCACATGGCCCGACCTTACGTACGCCGTCCAGCAAGTGTGCCTCTTCATGCACGCTCCGCGCGAACCTCACCTCGTGCATCCAACGCTATGTGAAGGACACGCTCTCTAGCAGGCTGCATCTCAGCTCCAGCCCCATTGACTCCCTCATCGCGTACTCCGACGCGGACTGGGCAGGCTATCTCGACTCTCGACGCTCTACGTCTGGCTACTACGTCTTCCTCGGTGACACTCTAGTCTCCTGGTCCTCAAAACGCCAGAATACAGTGTCTCGGTCTAGCGCCGAAGCTGAGTACCGCGCCGTCGCCGAGTGTTGCTGGCTTCGTCAGCTTCTCCAGGAGCTCCGTGCACCCTTCTCCCCTATGACCGTCGTTTACTACGACAATATCAGTGCTGTCTATATAACCGTCAACCCGGTTCATCATCGATGCACCAAACACATCGAGATCGATTTCTATTTTATCCGTGATAAGGTCGCATTAGGACAGGTTCGGGTGCTCCATATACCATTGATGCACTAATTCGTCGATATAATGACCAAAAGCCTACCCACGCCTTTATTCACCAGTTTTCGGTCCAGTCTCTGCGTCCGTTCTCCTCCCGCTGTGACTGCAAAGTGGTGTTATACCACTGGCCTGGGTTATATATATATATAACTGACCCTCCTTTATACACTTAAACTCTTACTCACCGTACATATTTCTACGCTTCCTTTTCTCTTTGCCTACCAATTTCTTGCTTAGGGTCTACATGCATGAAACCATCCTCTCAGCCTTTTGCTATACCAACGTCTAAGGATAAATCTCCAGATTCATTCCCATAAGTTGGTTTTTTAATGGAGATTCATCCTTATAAGTTGGTTTTTTCTGAGACGGAGGGTGTAGTCTGTCCCTTATATCTGTCAAAATATTATCCTAGGAATGCGTACATAGCCAATAAACCTTGAACTTTAACATAGAAAAGCATTATTCACTTAGCTTTTATACACAAGAAAGTCCAGTAGCACCGGCCAAATCTATAATTGTTTTCCATTTAGACTTCTTGGTTTATACCTTTTCACTGGGCTATTAATTTATACTTTTAGGCATTCCTTGGAATGGAAGAAATTTAAAGGAATTTCTCAAGAACAAAAGTAATTCTAGCACGAATTTTTTTGTAAATTCATGATTCAAAAAAGCCTTAATTTGACCTTTTGTCTTTTAAGCCACAAGTTTAAATATAAAATAATAAGTCGAATCCACATTAAAAGAAAGTCGAACATAGCTTTTAACTTATTAAAGCAAGAATAGCCATGCTACTGAGTTGTTGCGGCTGTGCCATAGCAGGGCAAGTAGCAAAGCACTGTTACATTGGCTTTCAGCCATAGCTAGCAAGGGTATCTGAAACAGCCTAATTACATGATTGCTTGGGTTTTGACTTTTGTTTTATAAGCTAGCTAATAAACTCAAACAAAAAATTGAAATGCAAATAAATGTAGAGCAAAAAAATGTAACAAAGCTAGATAATATATCCAAATATTGGTAATTTACTAGATAACATCGCAAATATTATTTTAGAGGTGTTTTATAATGTAGAATCAATTTAGACCGTTTATTTTTTCTAATCCAATGAATAATATCTGTTTATACTAATACATCAACTAGTAGAATAATTTTTAAATCAATATGGACATCACTTCTAATAAGATAATACTCATAGTAGAATACCACCAGCAGAGAGCACCATAAAGATCCTTTAATTTTATTATTTTTGATTTAATTAGAGTGATTTTTTTAAAAAGACAAGAATGCCTCTTGAGGCATAAACTTCTAACCCTGCAAGAATATGATATATGGTAATGATGTACTTAGAGTGATAACAGATAAAAAGTTGTATAATGTGTATTTTTAATATTTGAAAAAAATGAAAATTGGGAAAGGATTTAAAAATGTTGAAAAACTGAAAAATTTGAAAAAAAATTAAAAAGTTGCAAAATGAATAGATTTTAGAGGGGATTGAGAGAGAGATAGTTCGGTTTGAACAAATCAACCCGAGTAACATGTGGAGGGATAAATTTATTATTTTAACACGATTTCTCTAATTAGGTTAAAAATAATATATGTTCTTCAGTAAATTATTATTTTTTGAAAGAAGATATATATTAATAAATTATACATATTTTAAAAGTCATGTGAGAAAGACGACCACACGCTGCATCAACAATCAGCGCTTGCTGCTCCGCCCGCAAAATCAGAAAATAACTCACGGGTTCGCCAGCCGTGCCAATCGCCCGAGCAAACTTTGGGACCACTTGTCAGAGACCCGTCAAAGGCTACCACTAGTTCTAAACTGCGGCTACACCTACATGCACACTACCCCTTTCTCAGCGGGCGCGCGTGCAGACGCCAGGCAACGCACACAACACCTTCCCGCCTCCTCCGTTCTTCCCCCAACCGCGTCTCACGCCCACGGCGAGAGCCACCGCACCGTCGCTGATGATCCGCCCCGCCGCTATGACGCACGCGAGGCTCCTCCTGGCGCGCTCCTATGTATGCCAAACGCGGGGACGAAGAACTCCTCCCAACGCCGTGTAAGCATACCGTCGAACACCTCCCGCGCGCCACTAACCCGCCTCTTTTCTGTTGCCTGTGCAGGCGATGGCTGCCTCCAGTTGGCCTAGCGCCTCCAAGAACCTTCCGCTGCTGGGCCATGTACGGTATGAGTAACCTCTTTCCTGAATTGTGCTTGAATTTCTATACCGTTGTTTGTCGGGGTCTGGATTGTTGTACGTGCTGTTGTTTCTGAAAGGGGTGAGAGAGATGGCTATGCATGTAAATGTGTATTGATATCTTTACTTTCAGATCTTTTGGCACAGATGATGAATAATTATTTGTTGCATGACAGATTAATATGCGATGTGGTTCGATTTTAGCATATTCCAGATTACCTAGTGCTGTATTTGTAGTTTCAGAATCAGAGTACTTCTGCACATCTTTGCCTAATATATCAGAACACCGACCAAAACTTGAAAGATGCCACGGAAGTAAGGATCAGGTACTGTTGTTTAACATGGAAAATAAGGGGTTCTAGCCTGATAGGTGTACTGCAAATTCTATTGTTGCTGTAGACCCGTAGAGGTCGTGCACTTCCTTTTTTTGTTTGCTTGTTTGGAAGTATTACAACATGTTCGATGTTCTTTGGGTAAATGTTTTTTTTCTTTTTCTGAAAGGAAGCTTCTGATAAATTTTCGTGGCGTTTTGGTACAAGTATTCAATCATATACAATTAATAGGAAGACAAGTCCTTTATTCATTTTGTAGCTGGAACTTGCAACCTTTTGTCCAAGTGAGTTTCTTGTTAGGAACAGTCATAGAGGACCCAATGTAGAACTCCATTTATTCAATAGAATTAATTAGTTTGTGCATAAAAATGTCCTTTCTGCTATAGTTAGCTTTAGGTCATGCATAACTGAGTGGAGAAACACCATTGTCTATGATGCAGTTCTCATCATCCAATGTATGCAAGGAAAGATGAGATTAAAATGTCAAGTAGAAGATGGTGTCATGCTTCTCCTGACAATCAAGGTAAATCTTCTAAGACACCAGCCTCCTGAAAGTTGCTTAGATTTTTTTCAGGATATTGCTTAGAAATGGCTGCGCAATGCAGCCATGTACAATTCACACCTAGACTTTCATCTCAACTTTGAATTATCACTAGGTTGTTTTTGAAATGGAAACTATTACATGTTTGTGGCATGGAGTAGTAAGGCAGCTCACGTGCACAACTGGAAAATACTATTGTCACACAAGCAGAACATTTTTGGAAAATTGCGTCTCCGTTGCATTTCAACTCTTTCTTCTTTTCTTTGCCTTTTTGGTTAAATTTTCCTAATCTGTCATTCACTCATTTTCATCTACAAAGTACAAACCCTTCTCTACTAGCCATACTGTCTCTGGGCTCTGGCATCACGCGGTCGAGCTCTGGCATCGCGCAGCTGAGGAGCTTGACGACATAGGCAGCGCCGGCGGGCAAGGCAACGGCACTGTGAGTCGCGCCGGGGCGGAGGGAGTCGAGCCCTCGAGCAATGGCACCAGGCAGAAGGAGCGCGACGTGGTTACATCTGTACTCATCTCTCCACGGGATTGTCTGGGCGGCGCCGTCGTCGGGATGTCGTCGTCTACGGCTGCGGTCGCCGGTTCAGGTCATCTTCTGACCGCCTTAATTGCCCCCGCCCGCTAATCTCTTCCCGTCGCTCCATGCGCAAGGTCATCGTCGCGCACCAGACCGCGGTCATGTCCGTGGCGCGCGTGTAGTTGCCGACCGCCAGACCCTAAGTGATGTCCTTCTCGGCCCCTCGCCCCCTCCTGCTTGAGTTGTCATTGGCCGCGCTATAATGGCTTGGTTTGATGCCGTGGGCGCTCTGTCAACACCATCTTGCTGCGATCGTATGAATCGTCTGCCCATACCCGGAGTTGGGGTGAAGAAGGCCTTGAGGGAAAAACTGTCATTTATAAACTTCTCCCATTAAAACGGATACTGGCAGATTGGGTGAATGAAATACGTGATGTCAATGCTATTTTCCAGAATTTTTGGCGTTTGTCGTAATACTTTACATTCGACACCTCTCTGCTATATTTTGCAAAACTCTGCTACAGGTGCAATGGCATGGAGCAAATTTACATATTTTAGCTGGGCATTTAAATATAGAATATGCCATTCTCGTTTGAATGATTTTTTTAATAATGTAAAAGAAGTGGATAGCAACAGATAGAATGAAAGTAATCCACCCATGTAAGATGGATAAAAGAACTAGGAATAACCGAATAAGATATCTTAACCATGTAATCAGGAACCTCTGGTTTACTCTTCTAACTTTTTGAATGATATTCAGAATTATTCTTATCTGAAGAAACAGTTATGTCCTGCAAACATGCAGTACAGAAGCTGTAATACTCCCAACATCATACTGTGATTCTCCTTCAATCCCATCCTTCAACATAATACTGATCTTGACCAGCTCTTGCCTTGTTAATCCATACTGTCAATTACTAAATAATCTAACAGATCTGTTTCTCATATTATTTCAGAGCTAGTAAAGAAGAGCTGTGTTCCATGCAATTCTAAGGATATACATGCCATGTCAGAAGATTCTGCTAAGAAGCTGCTAGAAAAGGTTTTCTTCTTGTATATGCTTTTGTAGTCAAAACTCTGATAAAGGTTATTGGCACTTCATCAACTGACTCCTGAAAACAGGTAAGCGGTTGGGAATTAGCAACCGAAGGAGACATTCTAAAATTGCACAGAGCTTGGAAGGTGAAGAATTTTGTAAAAGGACTGGAATTCTTTCAGCTTGTTGTTGCTATTGCTGAGGAAGAAGGTTTCCTGTTCTTCTTTTTTCCTACATACTGGCATCTATATGGACCATTGCCAATAAATTTTCTCTTATCTGCTTATTGAAATTAAGTTAACAAATAGCAATGGTCAAGTAACTTCTTCTCTTAATGTACTAGTTGATGTGGAATCCCCAACCCTTTTTCTCTTGTAGTTTACAATTTTTCTTACCTCTTTTGAGACACCAAACATACTGGAAGATGGTTAAACAATATGACACATGGCAAGTTTCCAAGTGGAGCTACTGCAAACTATTTCCTATACAGTATCTTCGCAAGTGCATGTAATTCTACACTTATTGTCTGAATGAGATAAGATAGAGAGGAGAGCTAGTAAGCTATCTCCTGTTGAACTTGGGAAAGAATCTTATAGGAGTAATTCTTATGGCTATTATGGAGAATAGAAAGATTGCCCCTGGTACAGCCATGGTGATCAGAATCAAATTATTAGTTTTCACAATTTTCTACTACGCATTATATTTGTTGTAATAGCATGCTGTAATTATATTTAACATGGTGAAAGTTTATTTACATGTTGCATGGAAAAACAATCCTAAACTCTTCACATTTCTTGGATCATGTTTTTGTTTCCATAAGAGTGCCAGTGAAGTATGTTTGATATGCTTTCTCAGGTCACCACCCTGATCTTCATCTTGTTGGTTGGAATAATGTGAAAATTGATGTTTGGACACACTCTGTCAGTAAGTGATCTGCATATCGTTCTTTTTGCCAATTTGTTTTGATGTGATCATTTAAAAGAATCAAACCTCGTATTTCACTTGCAGTATGTTGGATTGTTTTTAGTCAAATCTCCTAAAACTGAAAACACCTTACTTATTACATTAGCAATGGATATGACCGCCAAATCACGTAGAGAGTGATGTTGACTGGAAAAAAAAGGAATCACAGTTGTTTGTGTTAACTTTGTTTTAACCTTTTAATTTCTAGGACAAAGAAAAGTAAAAAATCTGTGACTCTTTCCTAAATCTTGATCAGTGATGGCTATGAGTCAGCTTACTAGTTTACGAACCCTGACTGACATGACCAAGTTTTCACTTTGTAAGGGAGGCGAAATGGCCATAATGGCATAATTTATGCTTTGTATTTGGACAAAGTCAAAATTCGATTCCCCAGAAAAAAGTCAAAATTCAGATGTTTATTGAGAAATTCTTGCCCTTTATCAGATGGAAATGAGTTGTGGGCTTGGATGTTTATTGTCTGTTGGTGATTTTGCCTTTGCCATGAAAAAGATGTGTATGCTTAAAATGAGACAAGTCAAATTAAAACAAATAGGGACCATAAATAGCAAAACTACGTACTTTCTCTGTTTTTTATGTTGAGGTAGTTAATTTTTAAATATAACTTTGACCATTCGTGTTATTTAATTTTTTTAGTAATTATTATTTATTTTGTTTTGATTTGTTTTATCATTATAATTAGTTTGAACACAACTTATATTTTTATATATTTATATAATTTTTTTAATAAAACGAATTGTCAAACGGTGTCAAAGTCTAAATGTAAAAAGAAGAATAGAAGTTGCACGCCTTTTGGTTGTTGAGAACTGGACTAGGATTTAGGAAGCCTTACTGAAGAAACATAAGCACAGTAATCATCACCACGCTGGTTTATAATGATGTGACTCCATTGCTGTGTTTGCAGGAGGCTTAACGGACAATGATTTCATCCTTGCTGCGAAGATCAATAGCCTCAATTTAGAAGGCCTCTTAAGCAAGAAAGCTAATGTCCAGAAGTAGTTCGCGCAGATGAAGGGATGCAAAGTAGCCCCAGCTGTTTACATTCTCCGCTTTGATATCTAACGAGATGATGTACTTGGCTTCGGTTAGAATGCTTGCGTTGAGGTTTCCTTAACTTGATAAACTCTTCTCGAATTTTCAACGTGAATTTATCTTTCTAAATTTTTCCTATGAATTATTGGACAATGGTATCATGCTTACCTGCTTCTGTTACAGAATGCAGGACCCACCATAATCCACATTCTGCATAATACATGATTCTGTTACAGAATGCCGAGAACCACAATAATCTCGTAATCTGCGTTCTTGTGTGCGTGTCAAGGAACACGCCTGATCAAAAGAATTAACGAAATGCATTTGATCAAGGAGAACCTATTTCTATTACATGTGGGGCCAAGAGGAGTAGGTTCCACGTACACATAAGTCCACGCCTATTCCGTTAGTTTCGGTTGCCTCCCGTTCTTCCGTCCGTACGATGCTCTGTCATATGCACCCTTGAGATTACTAGGGAAAGCCGACGCGACAGCATGTGTTTCTCCGGTTACCGTCACGAGCGGCCAGGGTAAGCAGCCCGGCGGCGACGCTATGGTGGGAAGCGCGACCTCGCCGGACTCTGCCTCTAAGCGGCGGCCGCTTGCGCTCCTCCACGAGGACTCAAAGCAAGCGGCCAGCGAAATTGCCGGCGACGCCGACGCTAGCGCTTCGCTCGCCGTGCCACTGGCAGCCGTGTCGCCGGCGGCCGTCGGCGAGCACTGCTTCCTTGCTGAGCCGGTGGGCAGAGCGGCGCCTACTAGTAAAGACTGAAGAGAGGCAAATGCATTGCCCTTCTCAATGTTTAATATCCGCTTCAGGAATCCTGTATAGACACTGCAGAACAATGGACCGTGGATTAACCCTCATCTCTTCAGAAAAGAAACTTCCTTGCAAGAAAAAAGAATGAAAGAAAGATACTCACAAAATATTATCTTCTCGTTAAAACCCGCCCTAATTTTCATTGGCATCAAACATCGATCAAAGCTTGCACGGAGTGCTCAGCCCTGCGGTGAAAATTTGCAATGTTGGCTGCCAAAAACAAGCTATCTCCATAGAAATGAAGTACCAGGCTATAAAGGCCACTTCAGCGTCTAACCAATAATTCTTTACACATGCATATTAGTATATATTCCTATAAGAATGCCAGCGAAGTCAGCCGTGAGTGAGTAATTTACGTGTAGATGGGTTACGTTAAAATTTGATAAGCACATAAATATAATATAATAGATTTGGTTAAAAGATATCACCGATTGGTTTGTACAAATAAGAAGTCGGTTGATATAGTAAAAAAGTCAATTGGATAGATCAAAAAGAACTCGGTTCAGTTGAAAATAGAAAATTATTTAGATAAAACTAAATCTTAATTTTTTCTGACGGATTCTAGCTCTCGAGATGTCACCATTATCCTGATATATATATTCTATCTAAAATTAGGTCTAATCTGTTAATCTGATCGGATATATTACATCATGTTTACATAGGATCTAAGTTTTTTTTATTATCATCAGTCTCAGTTCAAACTTTTAACCTATTGATATTAGATTAAGTCTTTTAAGTCGATGCATCTTTACGTGATGTTTTATTATATTAGCTAACCAATGAGTTTTCTTTACACTAAACTTCACGCTTAACGTATCAACTTTTTACTAATATACATAAATTATCTACAATTAATCTATTAGTAATCGATCTATTTTTATTAGATCCAATTAGTTTCAATTATATTTAATAAGTGTAACAGATTTCATTTCTCTTTCTCATCAACTCGGCGACCCAATTATATTATAACTATTTCATTAGTTTCTACCGTTAGTTCCAACTTTATATTATTTCAGTTTGGTAGCTCTAATGATATAATTATATTTAAAGTATCATCAGCTCTATAATTAATGTCTTTTATTTTATCTCTCTATTTACATGTCATCGTCATCTAATTCGATCTAATATATAAGTAATACAGCTCCTATCAACAACCAGCCAGACAATAGAAAGTCTATATAGACCTAACTCTATCTATCCTAATTGAAAGATCAAATTAACCAGTATGCCTACTAACCTCGAGTTTAAAAACTACAATAAAACTAAACTAAACAAAACAGATCTTCCAATCTTTATGTTTAGAAACGTTGTATCATACCATCTGCGAACACGATGAATCGATTTCCACGTCAACAAGATGCTGAATGCTCATGGATAGGTACTGAAGTCTGAAATCTGAAGCCCTCAAGTGGATCAAGGTAGCCTGCAAAATTTTGTAGCGACACCTGCATGCTGCAGCTCCTCATCATCTGACTATCTATCAGCAGCTACATTATGGGAGTATGCTTTGAGATGTGCAGCGACCAGCACATAAAATTAGTAGGGCATCAAGAACATAAAGGGTGAATCACACAGGGTATAAGAAGCAGCTCTTGTTAGATGAAATTAGGACTTACCGTTACAACATAGCAACTCACTATCGAGTAACCTCATGATAGCTGAAATTAGTCCCAGGGCACACGCAACAAGTGAAGAAGAAAGGAAGAAAAAACAGCAAAATACTTCGAAACTGTAGAAAGCATTGTCCCCTCTTCTCAGCGCACAAGATGGCAGCTCAGCTAGTCTGCTCATTTCATGGCGCATGCCAGGTCACCAGATCACCTGGCAGTGTAGAGGGGCTTCTCCCACGAGAGTGCAGGACTCAGTAGATGTGTTGCCAGATCTGGTATGATGGCTGAGATGGAGTGGTCTTGGAGATGTTCAAGGTTCCCTCGGTAAGGCTCTGTGGGTGCTCCTGCGGTAAACCAGCCTGCGACTGGTAGAAGCTTGGGTACCCGAGGCCACCGTATTGAGAGGGCTGCTGCCCCTTCTGGCCCTGGAAACCATAGAAGTTGCCAGGTGGTACCGCTGAAACAGCCCTTGAACCAGCAGCTCCATGAAGCCACATTGTAGAGTTGTCGTTCTGAAAGGTGTCACAAATGAAGTCACGAAACAATGAAATGAAACTCCATATGGATAATTAAAATGGAACTGCAAGTGTTTTTCGTAGTATATCCTCAGACAGCGCAAAACACAAATGGCGCCAGTATTTTAGAACATAGGCAAAGCATGTGAAACTTACCTGTTGTAAGGCAATGTAGTGACTGTTATCTTTGAATCGTGTGCTTAAAGCTTCTTCAAACCCCATAGTTGTGGGTGCAGAGGGTGCAGAGGAGACATTCTGATTTAAGCCGAAATTTCCAGGAATACTATTTGAGCTACCAAAACCTCCAAATCCAGAGACCACTGATGAAGGCTGTGGTGGGCTTGTAGAAAGAAGGCTGCTCTTGTATTGTGGCATCGAATATTTCATACTGACTCCAGGCACCCCAGTGGTAGCAGAAGATTGATGGAAAGGTCCATTACTTGAGTAAGCTTGCTGAAAGGCTGCTGATGGTAGATAGTAGTTTTGAGGCAAATATGGATAGCCAACCAGATTGGAAAAAGGCCCAATGGGCAGAGTTGGCTGAGAGTACGGATGTACAGACAATTGTTGTGGGAGAGGAGGCCCAGACGGAATGCTCGTGCTGGGAAGATTTTGTGTAGATTGTGTGTTAGAGAACCCCCCTGGCTTGGAAGTCTGGAAAATATAAAAGCAAAGTGGAACTCAAAAATAAAATATAAACTGAAATGCTAACATCTCTATGCCAAATCAATTAGGCATTTAATAGCCAGGATGATGTACCTACAATTCTTTTATTAACAAAAGGAATGGTTAAAAGCTATAAGCTTCTTGATGACTTGATGCTACTATATCCATTCAGCTATGCTCAAAATAAAGTGTCCATCCTTGAAATAGAGAGTATGACCTCTTTCTAGACTTGTTAACTACTACTTCTAAAAATTCGACACACTTCAGAATAAGCACGCTAATAAAAAGTAAAAAGGATTTTGGAATTACCTCCTGCATGGAGATTGCTGGTAAGCTGGCAGTCGGTACTGCTGGGTTATATTTTGTAGCTAATTGTGTTGATAGCAATGGTGAAAAGTCAAAGTCACAAAGGGTGGGAAGATTTGATCCCAGCAAGTTGTTGTGTAGAGTATTTGCTTGCTACAATGATAAATTAGAGGGCCATAAGGATGACAAAAAGGAAAAATAAAAAACTCCAATTTGCCAAAAATACATTACAAGAATAAATGATACTAAGCTTGAGAGGATTGATTTAATTTTAGTAATCTTCATATATGTCAGACTGCCAATCTGTCACATTTCCAAGGACATTCAATGCTAAAGAGGTAAACAAGTAAAAAATTCATCATCCCAGCAGAGTATGAAACATCTTTTGCCAGACAGAACTGAATAAAAAAAATATCCTCTCGTAATGTTTGCAGCTTATACCTACTCTAACCTAGCTCCTCAATAGCAAAGCTAAATAAACAATTTTATAATTTAATCAAATCACAAATTCGTGAAAGATTCATATAAGTGATCAGTCCAAGTTGGTACATATGCTAACATTGAGATAGTGACAAATAATAGGACAAGTGGTAATCATGAACTATGATAAATGGATATTCCGTGCTCCAATCTCAGGGTAGAAGAGAACCATACCAGTAAACTTGAAAACTGAGGAAGATGTTGCACTAGTGCGTCTCCCTTTGGGCTTTCCATCATACTCAGTTGTGTTGTGTTTGAATATACATGATCTGAAACTGATGGCAGATTGTATTGAAGACTTGACACATCTACAGCACCCTGCGTCAGTATATCAGGCTGTGAAACTGAAGGTTCATCAGCATTATCCATGTTAGCGTCAATTCTGGCTTCAACATCCCCATTTGCTGAAGAATTTAGAGCAGCATTATGGTCTTGATTCCTGCAAGACAGGCCTCATCAGAAAACACTAATTTCTTGTCGCGAATACAGAACATAGCAGAGAAATGTTTTCACCTGACATCTGCTTGATCAACTGATGGAGATTCATCTGGAATAGGAACTTGATCAACTGATGGAGATTCATCTGGAATAGGAACCTCCTCCACACTGTTTTTATGGACCTTTGGTGGAAGCAACCCAGAGAAGGCACCAGATCCAAAACTACCAAAGCTCAGATGCCCACAATCTGCATTTGCAAGTTGTAGATGATCAGGGATTATAACTGCAGGATTATCTTCGGTAGATTTAGTTGCAACTAGATCTTCAGTCCGTAGGCTTAGGTGCTGAATGTTTGCCGCAGCAGATTCCACATCAACATTAGAAACTTCAACTGCAAAATGTTACACCATCAGAGTTCACATTAATAATTGCATGTTTCAGAGAAGTACCAGCATTTAGGGCCATGGCATATATAACTTAATACATCTGTACAATGTGAATGAAAATGTATAAAAAAGGAACCAAGTAACCATGCTACATGTTCATATTTCACTTCCTTGGGAATTTGTGAATGGTAGCGCACTAAGATATGTACAGCAAACCATAAGCCAACAAGGCAATAAAATATGCTTGAACCTTGAATAAATTTGAAAACTAGAACCATCAGTTACCATTAATAAGCACCATTAGTTCATTGCTGATTCTTTTGCTGCAGATTTGGCACAGCATAAAGAACATTTATCTATATAATACGATCTTAAACAAGTAGATGTTTAAACTGTATCTATGCAATTGTATGTTGGGAGTGTAGCATTAGCATCTTAAATTAAAATATACTGAAAACATAAGTTTTAAAAGATCATAGTTCTTGATCCAATTGAAAATTAGATGGCATTGAACAAATTATACAATCGACTAGTTCATGATTAAAACAATACTGATACATTGAACCAGAGCTGTACATTTTTGTTGTAGTCTTGGTAAATGAAATGAATACAGATACACACTTAAATAATAAGATTATGGTTTTGGATAGAATTGAAAATGGTGATTATCAGAGTACAGATATTCTATTTAAAACTACAAAGGAAAACAAGGGCCCTTCTTTGCAACTCTAGCTGTTAGCTTACAATCTTCCAACATAGATCAACAACCCTTGTCGTGATGAGAAATAAACTGCTAAAAATAATCTAACAATATAACATACCTTTTTTTTTCATACCATAGTTTTTCAGTGACACTAGCAGTCTACCACATGAACGCATTACAGGGACAAAGGTTAAAAGATGAACATTGACAATGAATGGTTTTGGCTTTGCTATGTAAAGGCAAAGCCATTAAAAAATTAACCGATGGCCTTGATAAACATCAGACAATACACCTAATCCATGTCATACTGTAAGAGAAATTTGCACTTGGTTTTTGAAGAGCATAGTGCGGTTAAGCGGGGAAACAAAATATCATGTTAGCCAGTTGGAGGAATTTTCTAATCGTTTCAATGGACAGTGGCTCAGACAATAGAAGAGCACGTTATTTGACTTTAGAGGCACATAACCAGAAAAGGAACTTCTGAAGATGTTTTTTTTTCAATTTCAACTGTATTACCTTCATCATCATCATCACCATCATCATAGCTATTTCCTTGAGACTGGTATGTACATGAGTTGTGCAATAAACCATCATTAAAATGGCTGTTGCCCTCAAGAATTTCCAGGTGTCTATCAGAAGGTATAGCTGAGTTGTTCTCTCCTACATGAGAATTATTGTGCGAGTTCACATCATCAGCAACCAACGTCGATAATTCCAAAGATGCCACAGGTAAAGGTATGTTGCAAGATGTCTCAGGGACTGTTAGTTGACTCCCTGATAGTGTCCCATCCTGTTGAAACCAATCACTCTCTTGTGTCTCATGGTTATCAGCAGAAGCCTGACTGGAATTCATAACTTGAGGAATAGGATCTTGAAGAACAGAAAATCTCTGCTCAAATGTTGTTAGTGGGGCAGTGCTTGCAGATTTGTTTGGGTTCTGGCTTACAACACTTGAGAAAGATGAGGTGTGGCCAGCATATGCTTTATCTGTTGTAGCCACAGGCTTGCTAGAAGACCTTACTTGAGGTCTGCCCATTTTCACAATATCAGCCATTGACATCTGACCTGGCACCCCACACCTGTTCTGAAATCCAGACGATGGTTGCATTGCTCCAAAAGATCCATCAAGAAGAACATCCTTGTTTACAGAAGAACTACAGCACAAAAGAAAGCAAATTAGTTAACCATACTGTAAATAGAAAAAATTACCTCCAACATAATTTTTTACATGTTCAAGCTTTCATTACCTTGGAACAGTTTGCTTCTGTGTAGAATTAGTTGCTAGCACGCCAGGTCCCAATATCGACAACCTTGAGGACATGTTATCTGGTTGGATTGAAAATGAGAAATGGATTATAGCCAAACATAGAAACTAATGGATACAGAAAAGTTTTAAACTTACCAGCACCACTTGATCCAGACTGAACTGAACTGCTTCGTCCACTACAGTCTGCACCACCTCTAATGGCTCGACTGTTGGAGTTAACTGCTCCTCTAGATGTTGGCCCAAGCAGCTCCTTATTAACCTGTGTGTTATTTCAGCACGTATTGACGTGAGCTCTAAAAGCACACGAAATAAATAATCAAGAGACGGTATGGATATGTAAGCTTTTAACACTAAATCATAACAAGTCAACAAATTAAACAAGTAATGTATCAACCAATTGTCACTGGTTAGCTACACAAGTTGTACACATAGAAATTCAATACCAGGCCAACTGAAATTATATGAAACTTGTCAAACTGGAAGTAAAAACTAGTCCTGACCTCCTTTTTCTTGTCGCGCTTGCTCTTTACCTCTTGAAACGTATCTAGAGAAAGATTGACAAAATGTCAGATATCATTATCAGGGCACTACTGGAACAATGAAGAAAATCAAGCATAGCATGTTATTCACAAGAAAAAAATGCACTAAAATGAACAATTGGACATGCTTTTTTTTGAAATGAAGACCAGCATCCCAAGATTATACCATCCAAAGCATGCCAAATAAATTGTAGAAATATATCGATGTAATTCAAGTGTTTTGCAGATGATGCCCAAGTCAATCTCAACACATTTCCAACTTCCTTTAGAATATTGCTATTATGAAGCAATTGAAGGTTATTTATTCAAATTACAGAAAGAGATTATAGAATCTGTTAGTTTCCTACAACAAAGACTACAGGAGATGCACATCTTGATTGCCTATGATCAGTTGACTCTTACTTTGAATGAACTATAGGAAAGGTGTGCAGAACATAAATGTTCAGACAGAGGTTAATGTAAAGAAAGCAGCAGCCCAACAGGGAAAAATCAGGTGTCCTACCCAAGCTGAATAAATTGAAACACTGTCCAAGCAGATGGAAAAGACCTCATTCCAAGAGAATTTCAGTATTCACAAGGCTAATCTAAATCATGCCTCACATTTTAGCATCGATTGAATTGATGCTACTCAAAATAAAGACTAGTATAAATTTAAACCGACAGTTACAGTATTACAGCCCAACCTATGCCAAATGCAAAATAACACATCAGACAAACAAATCTGGGTAAGATCAAACCAAACCAAAAGGAAAACACCAGCTATTTCTGCCACTATCTTGCTGTACACCGACATCACGGTAATAAATCAAAGTAAATCCCCAAAGCAAACCCACCAAAGCACGTCTCCTAATATCACAAAGCGCAACAGAACTCCCTAAAACTCATCCAATCCAATCCAGTAGCCACGAACAATCCAAGCACTAGACAAAGCAAACAAAGCAGATACAAAAACTTAACGGCGCGAGGTGAGACCTTGGGAGAGGAGGCGGCTGACCGCCTCGTCGGGGTCCATGCCGCAGTCGCGCAGCGCCGTGTAGATCTCCGCGTCGGGGCGGTTCACGATCTCCTTCAGCCCCTGCACCAGCTTCCTCGCCGACGCTGGCACTGGCCCCGCCGCCGCTCCCCTCCCTCCACCTCCCCCTCCTCCTCCGCCGCCGCGGCTCATCCTCGCCGGAGCCCCCTTGCCCACACCGTCACCGGGAACCCCTCGCCCCCGTCCTCCAAAGTCCAAAACAGCTACCCGGCGAAGCGCCCGCCCGAGCGACGCCGAGCAGCCGCGTCCCTGCTTCGGCTCGGCCTCCGGCTGCAGCTCTCTTCCCCAACCACGCAACGGCGGCCGAAAATTCCAAAACCCTCCCTGCCTCCGCCTCGCCTATCTTTATATAACTCGGCTGCGGCAGCGACTGCGAGCGAGATGAATGCGATTATTAAAAATTAATTTCCCATTTTTGTCCGCGCTTCTTCCCTCCTCTCTATCCATCCCCGTGTACACTTGTCGCGGCGGTGTGGCACCTCAAACACGCACAGAAACATCTGACGCTGACAGGGTAAAAACATCACCTGCGGAGCCCACCTGCAGTCTTTAGTTCACTCGAGGGTAGGATCGTCTCCTGTGACTTTAGGCGTGCACGGGATTCTCTGCTTGGAGAGGCGAGGACTCGCGGACAGAGACGGGGACTTCCGCCCCGAGGCTAGCATGTGGGGGCAATTATTCGGCGGTCCCACGTGTCAGATAACCATGTGACAAGCGTGGCCTCGGAGTTATCCTTAGCAAGCTGACGAGTGGGCCACAGTGCCGGTGGTACGAAAGTGACGAAGCGTTTAGGGCTTTTCCGTCTGTGTGAGGCGGGGGAGTCGCTCCTCATTTTTCGTTTTGGGGTACGAAAGAGTGGAAAGGTTTTTTTGGGGGGTTTTCCTGATTTGGTTAGATTCCTCCCCTTCTTTTCAGCACTTTATTCCACTCCCTTCCAGTTTAAAGTTTGTTGCCAAAAGAATATTTCGAAGGAAAATTCGTTAATTTCCAGAGGGAAATTTTGTTCGTCTTGTTGTAACTTTTTTCTTTCTTTTGTATAGAGAGAAATTTTTTCCATTTTGAATTTGCCGCTTGCAACCTGCTGTTTTGTGGACTTAATTAAATATTTGCATTTAAGTTTCTCCCCGTAACAATTAATACATGCAATCCAAAAATGTACTTTACTTTTTTTGACAAAAATTATAGTTTCTCATTTTTTTAATATAGGACATTGTTATTCATCTTATTAAAAACATGTAATTATCATTTAATTTATTATACTTTGTTTTATTGTCTTAGCTTGTATTTTTCTAAACCTACACAAAATTTTTAAATAATATGAATGGTCATGCATGTCAAAAGGTAACATCATAGTATATAAAAAAACAAAAGAAGTATTTGTTTAACATGTACTAACTAAAATGTATTTGCTTTAACATGTAATTAGCCAAAGTAATAGTATGTGTAAATAAAATCTTAAAAAGCTCTATAGAACACTAAAGCCAGTATGCTATCACATATGGAATCTCATATAACTTTAGTTGTTAGCTCCTTAGGTTGCTTTGGAATAAACAATAAGAACGTTTCAAAAGATTTGTGTCGTTGCTATGTAAAAAAAACGAATTGATACCACAGAGAGGAAAACATGAGGGCACCATGACTATTTTTCTTTTCTTTTTCATTTTGGAATTGAGGAAGAGTAGGGACAGGATGTCGTTAGGGTGATTAGATTTTTATGTGCTTATATCTACTTAATGTCAGCACCTAATTTTGGTATCAGTTGTGGCACCTATTTGTAGCAAACATAATACTATTAGTATCGGATATGACACTGATTAGGTATCATGTCTACTAGTAGGTACTATGTCTATATCTGAGTACCACATCTTGTACTTTAGGTACCATGCATGCCTGATAGTTAGATACCACATGTGATACATAGAGGTATCATATAAAGTTATAATAGATGTGGATAGATATGGATAAACCTTGCTAGAAAAATAGGTAGACGTGGCCATGGGCATAGTCACCACCACCACTAGTGGCAAGCAGAACCAGCAATCATCGTTGTCTTCTTCTCAATCCCCTTCATCCTTGTCGTTGATCAAGGAAAATGCCTCCACTGGCTGCCCCATCATTATCCCATTTGGCCCTATTTACATCCACAATCGCGTGGATCCCCGTCGACAACATTGTTGCTAGGCTCCTTTTGCATCTCCTCTCCGTTAGTGTCGTAGTTGGGAGGCCATTGCTTGGATCTCCTCCAGTAGATATGAAAGCCATTGCCGCTTAAAGGACTCTCGTGACCGCCACTACATGGATCTTGATCAACGGTGTCGCTTGACCTTCTCTCCATTGGTCCCGATGAGGTCGTTGTTGGGTTTCCTCTTAGGATCTAGAGCCATCGCAAACTTGTGAGGCTTTCATTTGCTCCATCGAGCCGCTGCCCATGGACCTCCGCCACCGTCAGCTCCTCTTGTTATGCACAGATCTAAGGGAGGTAAAACGGTTTGTCTCCTTAACTTATTGCATTGTGGCCTTGTAAGGAGGACAATTCATCCCTTAGTTTTTTCTGTTTGGAATTACATGGTTTAGGGTGATAGCATATATGGTGCCAAACAAGTTACCTATATAAATAACTACATAACAATTTTTATTTGACAACATGTCTTAGGTAACATATGTCATCATTCTATTTCTATCTCAAATCTCAAACATCTCACATGATCATCCTAAGTACACATTTCTTAGAATTTTGAATTATGATTGGGATACTAAGTAGTATTTCCTTCAATCATTAATATTTGATGTTTATGCTAAGATTTAATCAAAATTTTAAAACTTTAACCATTATCTTCTCAAATGTTTATTGTATAAAACAAAAATAATATATGTAGTTTTACTTTCAAAAGTACATCATAATATTATAAACTTACTTTAATAATATAGAATTGATGGTTATAGTTTAAAAAAGTTTGACGGAATCGTGCCCTAACCACTGACCAAAAAACTATATGATTTTTTAATTGAGTTAAAGAAAGCTACTAACTAACAATTGCCTATGGGTTTATATTAGAGCTACACACTTTTTGATTGAAATGGTGACCTAACCCCCTATGGTGGTATGGTACCCTCGTACAAGTTTTTTCTTTCATTACATACATAAGAAGATCACACACCCGATCACATGGGTACACATGTGAATGTGAACATCAGCACACACCTAATAATATGGATATTTGACAATAATCGATGGAGCGCAGACAAAATTCTCACAAAAACTAATCGTGTAAAATATATGTGCAGCGTGATTTAAATTACGTTGAATGGGGTTATGCATTTGTAACTTCGTGATCGGCTAATCGCACGAGGTCACTGAAAGTGTGCCTTAGTATAGAAATTCAGGCCTCGATTACGAAGTTACAAATGCTTAACTAGATTGTTTAATGGTTCTTAGGGAAAAGATGGAGCATCTTTAGATCCTATCAAATTCCCAGTAATTTCTCAATTTATAGAAAACTTAGGAAAAAGTTGGTATGGACCAACCTTAGAATTTTCGCTGTGTTTTTGTTTCTTATCAAAATTTGTGTTTTTTCTTTGATATATTAAAACTATCATTTTTATATTTAAAATTCTTTGTTTTATGCATGCATTCTTATCAAAACATTTTATTTTTTTCTTATTAATACATTTTATCGTTTATATGTTAAAAAAGGCCTTAAAAGTTAAAACAGAGTAGTTCCAAATGGATGTAGATTTCCATTCGGAAAATAAAACGAAAACAAAAATCCTCTCCGCTGGATGGACCAGGTACAGTATTGAACACAAGGCAGGAAATAGAGTGGGTATGCTTATAGGATCCAACAAGAATTGATAAGCTAGCCCAGGAGTAGATAGCACTACTTTCTTTCCAGTGGGAGTGAGTCGAAGAGCACCACCGTCCGCACAGCCTGCCGGGCCAACCCCTACCATATCCGAGACATTTGATAATACGTAATCTTTATATATTATTTACTATATTCAATGACTCAGACATCCCATATGTCAGTAAGAGTAAAATTACACTATCAAAATGATAAACTATCAAAAAAAATCCTCCACATCCACTTAAAATCCCCACCACTAAAAGCGAAGTGTTCTCACACTAATTACCCCACTAGCGTCTAGCGAAAAAGCCACCCTGCCACGCCACCATGCGACTACTTGCCTACATGCCATCGTCGTGGCCACCATAACACTCAGAGTGAACAACCCTAGCCCTAGCTGCAAGACCAAGCCAGGGCCACCATGCGCGCTCTCCTTTCTCGACACCCTCCGTATTGCTATAGAGATATTTTTTTTATTTGTCCATTTGCAATTCCACCAATTTATACTAAATGATAAGTAAAAAGCCTTACACACAAAATTTCACTAACTCAATTCCATTAGAATAACTATTTCTTAACATCTCTTAACATGGAGGTTAATGGTTCTAACTCTACCAATTTTTTCATTCCTTCATTTTCTTTTCATGCGAAGGTTTTCGCCGGTTTTCTTTAGGATGGGATGGAAGACGATTTGAGTTTTCTTAGGAAGGAAGGATAATCAAATATAGGGTGGAAGCGGTGGCCGCCATCTTCCTCTTTTTCTCACTGATGGCATCGTGGGAGTGGAGTGCTTGTGGGCCCCGAAGCTCTACCGTGACATGGCTGCCGAGACCAAGGAGGAGGTGAGGAATGAAGTGGTGACGAACGAGCAACTTGTGTAGGAGGTGTAGGAGGTGTAGGAGATGTAGATGGTGAGTATGGCTGGTGACAATGTGATTGAACATGAACTATGTAGTGGTTCAATTGCCTATGTCAAGATCTCTTTGTACATGCTTGCTTCTGAACATATTTTATCCTCCATAGATTTATATTAGGGAAACGTCATATCTTGAACTTAGGGAAACGTTACATCTTGTATAGGCCAATTGCTTCACTTTAATGCGATGCAGAAAAAGAAGCAAGATATTCTCCAAACCTCAATCAGGTCCCCTTTTTTTGGTGGGGGGAACTATTCATTGTTGCTGAGCATATTGGAGAAAACATTATCCTATTACACGAGTATAACTATAGTATTTGTCTTTAAAAAGAATATAGAGAGAGCAAAACTATTCTACATCTTCAAGGGTCAAACCCACCTCCCCTCCTTTCCAAGGCTCAAAACCCAGCTCTCACTCGGTTAAAGGTCAGTCAAATTGCCTCCACGTCGGTTAGATGTCGCTCAAACCCGCATGATGACTTCCCCTACCACTATCTCTTCTAAGCTCTTGTTGTCTCGTAGGAATAGTGTAGTAATGCTACAATCATCATATAGTAACACCATAAATTATTTGTAGTACCAGTGCTAAAATATAGTTATAACATATTTACTTTTAATAAGCACTTTTTTCTAAGCACTTTTTTTGCAAACAGTTTAAAAATATGAAGTGAGAGATGTTGCTCTTTAAATATTTTTTTTTTAAAAAATAACTCTACACATACAATAACACTATAGCATTATTGTTATTACTATATATTATACTATAGTGCAAACAGTTTAAAAAATAATAATACATGACACGAGAGTTATTGGTGGCCATTTTGAAGTTTCACTCTTTGCAGTACTACATTACTTGTTTACTCTGTAATTTTATCAATCACAATGTAACTACAGGGTATTACTATAATTAATTCTGTGTTTGATATTACTACGGAGTTATATGAATAACATGTAACTTTTATGGTAATAGATTTAATTTATACTAGGTATTTCATGGTGGTAGAGAAAAAATATTTTTTTTATTTATTGATTTGCAATTCCACCAATTTGTACTGAAGGATAAGTGACAAGGCTTAGACACAAAATTTTCCTAGCTCAATTCAATTAGAATAACTATTTGTTAACATCTCTTAATATATAGAGGTTAATGGTTTCTCTATTTTTTTTCATTCCTTCATTTTCTTTTCTCGTGAAAGTTTTCATTAGTTTTCCTCAGGATGAAAACCTGCTTGTGTTTTCTTAGGAATCTTAGGAAGGAAGGATAATAAGTTGGTTTTCTCGTAGAGCAAGAGTGGTCGGCTTAGAGGCAACCAGTTTTTTTTGGATGGGTAGGAGTTGGATTGGTTTTTGTATGGGAGGGAACTAGCTAGGTTTTCTCGTGGAGCGATGGCGGTCGACACAAGGAGAGCATTCAGGCTAGGAGGGAGGGTAAAGTTATGTTCAACGTGTGAGCAGTAGCATTTGTGAGGTTTGATAGCAACAACTTGTATAATACGTAGTAATAGACATGGTGCTCAATCTATTACTATCATTACTATATATATATTACGTGTTGTTACGTCTTAAGAATTTACTTTAATAGTAAATAGAGAATACCAAAACAAAAAATGTATAATGAGCCTTCCATGGCTAGGCACAACTAAGTAACTTTATATGGTTTTTAAGTATTTAAGATATTCTTATTTTGGCATAAAATAAATGAATTTCTAATGTCACAAGAAAACGTTAGAGAACGTTAGAGGTAAAGTGAAAAGACAAATGTCCTTACTAATAAAAAAAAGTGGATGGATAGATAAGAAATATTAAAAGAATAAAAATTCTTGATCTATAGACCGAGCGTGGTAGATAGAAATCAGAACAAAATTTAACGATTAGAAATCAACGAGAGTTTTTTTTTTAATTTCGTTTGTCCAGATCCAAATAGCGCGCATGCATGTAGCTGAATTTGTCCTTTTGTGATTAGGTTGTCAACAAATCTTTTTTTTCCGGAAGTGTTTTTTGTCTTGGTGTGGTTAAGAGATTTATTTTTCCTTCCAATGCGGTCACCGCTGCATGGACGACAGGTAAAAGCAACGTAGCAGGCAGGATGGCCTTCGGTGTTGCGCTGGGTGGCCGTGTGGGCCTTGGGCGGAAGGGCACGTGGGTTGGCGGGCGCACGCGAAGCACGACGGGAGTCCGTGCGTGTGGGCTCGGGAGGAGGCAGGCGAGGAGGCTCTAAAAAAATTATTTTAGAGTTGGTGTATAGGTGTATAGAATAGTCTTATCCTCTCTATATATATTATGAGTCTGAATAATTTATATTTTCCAACATATTTAGCCTAAAATTCTGGATTAGCTCATAGCTTTCCCTACTTATAGTCGGTCAGTCCACTAAAGGCCTTTCCTTGTTTCTCCTAACGATCCATGGTTTTTTAACAATTAACAGTTCTGATATTGCTGTTTCTGAATTTAGTGCTAAAGTTGGTATGAAACTGTTTTTAGGATCTGGGCTGCCCATGGGCCTAGGCCTCTTGCCCAATGCGCATGACATCATTATTTTTAATCGGCAAGTTAGAATCATGTGTATATGATTATATTAACCATCAAAAAGTTTTGTACATCAGCTCGAGGATTATACTAGTTTTTTGGATCCATGTGACTTGGACCTTTACTGCCAACTACTGTTTTGCGTGACTGTTACACTTCGGGAATAGTCTGTTTAGAGTCTAGACACCACAAAAATCAACGCTCTACAGTGATGAAGTGATGACATTACAAAACCAATTTTTGACGCATTTCCTTTGTTTCACTGATTTTACTTATTGCTGATTTTTGCATGAAGACATGCTATATCTTATAACTGTACTTCAGTTCTGATGATATTTTGCATATGTTAAATCAATCTGATACATTGCAAGAGGGGCAGACTTACTGTTTATCAAACTTATTTTATTTATTATACATGAAAGACAACACGTATACGCGTACCACTATCCTACCCGGAAAATGGTACATGTAGCGAAAAAAAATACAGCAGTGTTATGTGTACTTAAAAAAAGTTCTTACCACCTTACAGTTTGAATTACATCCTCTGATTGACGCTTTTGACCATAAAAGTTTTTACAAATACTTACATTAATCTCAAAATCTATTTTTCAAATTTATTTTATTCAGGGGCAGGCTTACTGTTTATCAAACTTATTTTATTTATTATACATTGCAAGAGGGGCAAACCTACTGTTTATCAAACTTTTTTATTCATTGTACATTGCAAGAGGGCAGACTTACTGTTTATCAAACTTATTTTATTCATTATACATGAAAGACACGTATACGCATGCCACTATCCCACCTGGAAAAATCGTACACGTAGAAAAAAAAACAACAGTGCTATGTGTACTTTAAAAAAAGTTCTTACAAGTTTCTTACAGTTTGAATTACTTCCTCCATTGACACTTTTGACCATAAAAGTTTTTACAAATACTTACATTACATGCATCCTAAAATTTATTTTCCAAATTTGCTCTTGCAATTAAGCATACTCTTACTTCTACTCCCATATCACTAACATAGCTTTCAAAACGTTCCATAAACTACATAAGGGGCAAAATAGGTATAGCTTTCAGAAGGTTTCACACACTAAATAAGGGGCAAAATAGGTACATCCTGTAAAGCATATGATTGTCTAGATCTTTATGCACCGATCAATGACAAATAAAGAAAACTGAGCAAGGAATTACTTGGAAGTTATAAAACATCAATTCAATCACAGGGTAACACATCGGCATTTGTAAAATGTTTGTAACAAAAAAAATGCAAGCGTATGTTTTCAACTATAGAAAGCATAAACTCAATTCGGTCTGTTTGATTTTCGTAGTAATTCAAAAAATGGATAAAAGCACGTCCCTCGTATCCCTACATCAACTCTTACGATGATATGGTATTGTTAACGTCAAAATCTATTTAATCAAAAACAGATTTAGTAAAGAAGAGTTCGATTACTATATAGAAGAAACCGATCGAATAAAGTGATAAAGGATTAATTAGAAGACTATCTAAATGAGATCATACGAATCGTGAAACTCATGACAGTGAAATAACGTCTGATGGTTGTTGTAACCGCGTCAGACTCTGTAATAACAGGATATAAATATATACCCCATGAAAGCCTATAAAACATTCTTCGATTAATACAACTTTGATGCATCGTCATCTTAACTTGTCTAGTTTTTTACAGCGAGTTCTGGCTCTCAACGTGGGGCTGCATAGGTTAAGTTTAATCTTTGATGAAAAGGTAAGTTTCACCACTATCCAGGTATGTCTTGCTCTGTCTAAGCCTACATTGGTTAGATTTGATTTCTTAGTTAGATCGAGCGTACCGCATCATGTTCGTACGAGATCTATCGGTTTACTAAGCTCTCTCTGTCGTCATCGGTCTCGTGCTGCATCTGTTAGATTCGACCTACGAGACTGCCAACAATAGATTGAACCGTAGCTCTATAGGTCTCTGCCTGGCGTTTCATTGGAGTTGTTAGCCAATGAGTTATCTATACCTTGAACAATACGCCCAGTGTATCGATTTCTCAGTCGATACGCATCCGTCTTTAGAGACCTCCAACAAACGTCACGCCTAGTGTATTGTCTTTCGGTCGATGTATGCATATCTTCAGAGATGTCATATCATCGGCTCAGTTAGCCGATGGGTTCACTCCACCCTTCCTTTAGCACAACTGATATGGCGTTCACCGTCCTGTTACCGTTGGTCTCGGTCTCTTACTGTCTCAGTTAGGTCTGATCTTCGAGATCGGTGCTAGCGGCGTCATCACAGTGGGCAATGGGTCTTGTGCTGTGGGAGAAGCGGGCCCTGCTCTTTGTTTATCGTCCACCATATCCGAAGCGACATCAGCTTTACAGCTGATGTGTTTTTTATATGATTTCTTACTAGTTCACATATTCCTCCATCAACTTTTCAACCGATGAACGAGTGTTGCGGCTTTCGTCGTTAACTAGGAGAGATCCCGCATGCTTTAATATTATTTGAATATCCTTTGGTACACACATCGGCTTTACGATCGATAGATCAGAATCTCGCTTTTGCTACATCTAGAACCATCACATCCTTCGTCGACATCTGTTTACACCTTTATCGGCTCACCAGCCGATGAAAGAGCGTCCTAATTCTTATCGACATCTAGCCGATAGCAGTAGCTATTCGAACACGACCGATGACCAACTCAACCTTATCGATAGGCAGCCGACAATAAGAACTCGTATCGATCCATCGTCTGATTGACACATTCGTCTCACCCCTTATCAATCGTAAATTTAAATTGATTGACACGTGATCAGAAACTTAAATACTTACAGTAAAACTAAACAGATCATTAAAAAGCTTTTACGTGACCAAACCACGTCTTTTCTCGATCGAACATTCGCTCGGCCTGGTCGGACACTATGGTGGCGAGCAGGTACACGTTTCATGTCGCGCTGCGCTGCACGGTATCCAATCCAACTATCCAAAGCTCAGCGAGGACGCCGAGGAGGAGTACGTGTGCCGGCGCGCGGGCCAGAGGGAGGTGACACAGCAAGATGCAAAAGCGAGCATTTGCATCCTATCCCCTTCTCTTCTCGAAGCGCCCGCTCCCCCTCGATTCCTCCCCCCGTCCCCCTGCCCCCGCATTCCGGCGCACTCCCCTCTTCTTCTCCGAACGTCTTCCCGTACCAGTTCCGGGGGAGCTAGTTGGGCTAGTTCGGCTTTGTGCGTGGCCGGCGGGAAAGCTTAGCGGCGCGGGCGCGCGGCGGGTTTTGGCGGGAGCGGACTTGGCGGCGGCGGCGCTGGCCTCCGGATGGTGTGTCTTTTGCCCTAGCTTTCCAATTCCCAATTGCCTGTGTTGTAATTTGTACTCATACACTTGCCTCGTCGCTATGATTCTCGTCCTCTCCGATCGTATAACTGTGGTCTTGTGCTCTTACTTAGTACTATTGCAGCATAATTTTCTTATGTGTATGCAAGTATTTCTGTTAATTCATCCCAATGGCAGCTATTTGATCTTTTGAGCCCAGTTGCTCAACGGATTGCGTTATACTGTACTACATGTGCTGTATGATTGGAGAAATCAGTATTGGCATAATTCCCTGATGAATGTGCATTTCTCTCCAACACACAGAATTGAAGGGAACATGGCTGATGTGGAGGAGCAACAGCCTCATCAGGTCAGTGGTGTGTCCAGGGTGCAAGACGGAGTTGCCCAGGCGAATTTGGGGAAAGAGCATGTGCCAGGAAGTGAGCTCTGGACCGACGGGCTCATCTGTGCTTTTGAGCTCATAAAGGGTCACAAGAAGCTGGTTCAGCACAAATCATGGCCGACAATTGATAACAAGCAGGAGAAAGGGGTCCCCGTGCATATGAAACGGCACATAAGTAGGAAAGGCCATTGTGTTGAGACCCTGAAACCAGAAGAGTGCGATGTGGTGGACAACCCCCGCCAGACGGAGTTTGCTAATGATCCTTCTTTGTTCAAAGATAGGCCAGTGCATGCCAGGGAAATACTGGATCACAAATGGGTGCCTATAGGATGGTCTAGGATCACTGAGTTGGTACAGAGGGTTCAGTCAGATGCCAGCTGGGAGAATGAGCAGGGGGAGATGACTGACAGCGAGGATGATTACACCGTAGCTGATCTTGCAGCTCCATATTGGCAGCGTCCGGTAGGACCTACATGGTGGTGCCATGTCACTGCAGGCCATCCCTCAGTCGACGCATGGTTGAATAGTGCTCACTGGATGCATCCGGCTATAAGAACTGCACTGAGAGATGAAAGCCGACTGATAAGTGATCGGATGAAGTACCTTCTCTATGAGGTTGTCTTTTTCATTCTCATTTGTCCAAGACACTTCATAATTTTATATACTTTTTTTCTTCCTGCAATCTGTCCGTGATTCAATACCCTTTTAATCATTCTAAAATTGAATGATCTGCAATTTGTAGTGTGTACACGTTATCTGCCTGAACTTTTATACTTGCTGTAGATACACCTGTTTCTTTTATTCTATACTTTTCCATGTTTGATGAAAAAAAATTGAATTAACTGTTGAGCTGTAGATTTTTTTATGGTCATGATTAATTGAATTAACTGAATGCACTTACAGCATTTGTGTTCAAGAGCACACCCCCACCTTTTCCACAATATTCTGAACACCTCTTTTTATGTGGAATTATTCCATTGCTTCAGGCCTATTGTATGAAATACTAGTATCAATTTATATCATTCCCTCTAACCCACCCTCTTTTCCTTGGAAGTTCTAACATAACAATAACATTATGGCCTAATTGGGTGAGTCAAGTGTTATGGGCATGGGCCAGGTCTATACAGCAGTTTAGACATGATAAATTAGGAATAAGTTAAATAAAGATAGGAGATTATCTAGTAAGGAGGAAAGATATGAGGTTTATTACTAAACTAGAGATAGAAATTGGATTGGTTCCTATATTGTTAGGCCCATGCCCATAACATCAAGCCTGGTTTGACCCGTTGATATGTCATTAATGTTTGGACTTATCTTAGATCTGTCAAAGTTCAAAGGCTTTTATCTGCCAACAGAGTGTCAATTTACCTGCATTATGTACATGTTTTTTTCATGGATCTTGTTTATTTAACGGGTTCTATAATTCTATTGAACTATTTTTTCTATATTTGTATAATATTACCCAAATAGTCTCTGACATGGAGTATATGGATATATGGTTATGATATATGTGCCCTGTGCCCCTGTCAACCTGAATACGTAGGCGACAATATTTACTGTTTGGTCAAATCATTCTGTATTTTTTTCTAAGAGTTCTAGTGTCTTATGTCCAAATCAGTAATTTCTTAAAACTATGCTGATTTGGACTACTTCCATAATAGTTAATCAGCCTGACTACTTCATAGAACTACTCGTGTGCATATTAGATGCATACAATAGTTATTGTCTATTAGAAAGTGTGATGATGCGCTGTCAGAATTGCATATCAGATTTATTCTATAAACTCCTGTTAGCTATTCAGGTCCCAGTTAGAGTTGCAGGGGGACTGCTATTTGAACTTCTTGGCCAGTCAGTTGGAGATCCAAACAGTGAAGAGGAAGACATACCCATTGTGCTTCGGTCTTGGCAGGCACAGAACTTTCTTGTGACCACAATGCATGTCAAAGGCCCTTCATCCAATATAAATGTTTTAGGAGTGACTGAAGTGCAGGTACCCTTTTTGAAACAAAGGCTGAATTGCAGGTATGAACTGAATAATATTTAGCTTGTGAGTTTTTCATCTTAATTTGCTCGTGGAACTCTGTGCAGGAGTTGCTTAGTGCTGGTGGAAGCCAAACACCTAGATCAGCTCATGAAGTAATTGCACATTTGATCAGCCGTCTTTCACGATGGGATGACAGGTTCATTCTATGTTCTAACTTCTATCACTACCATAATTTTCGTTTTATTTTCTTAGGATGTTTGGTCGTAGAGATAAATATTTATCAATAAGAAAAAAAAGCATTCTTTGTTTGTTTTGTGTAATCATGTGATACTTTTTTTTTTACCCAACTCAAGCTTATCGTAGAAATAAGTTTCTAGAGACATCAATAGATTGTACTTACACAGGTTTAACCCGACATACTGCTACTTACTTTCTTGGACTTCTCTTTGCAAATGAGACTAAACGCAATGAAATTCAACCCCCAAAATAAGAACATCATTGGCCTTTATCTTAACATTATGTTGGCTATAAGCTTATGCCTCATATTGCTAAAAGAGCCACAGCAAAATTCAGACCCCCGACCCCCCAAATAAGAATTTCATGGGATTTTATCTAAATATATTATCAGAGATCAGCCTTGAGCTCATACTTCTTTGTATTAGTAATGGATGAGGTTATAAGAAATATACAAGGGGATATCTCTTGGTGTATGCTTTTTGCAGATGATGTAGTGTTAATAGATAAAAGCCACGTAAGAGTAAATAGGAGACTAGAGTTGTGACGTCAGACTTTTGAGTCCAAAGATTTTAGAGTAAACAGAACTAAGATTGAATGCTTGAGGTGTGACTTTGGCACTATTGCACACGAGGAGTGATATGTGAGTTTAGGAGGCTAAGTAGTGCCTAAAAAAACACTTTTCGATATCTAGGATCGATACTATAGATATATGTGGATATTGATGTGGACGTTAGCTATAGAATCAAAGCGGACTGGTTAAAGTGGCGTTAAACATCTAATATCTTCTGTGATAAGAGGGTATCGTAGAAGATAAAATGTAAGATTTATAAAACGGCGATTAAAACTGTTATGCTCTATTGGGCAAAATGTTGGATTATAAAAAGACGTCATGTTCATTGTTATAAAAATATATATGCTACGTTGGATTTATGATCATATAAGAATGGATCGAGTTCGAAACGAGAATATACGTGATCAACTAGAGGTAGCACTAATTGAAGAAAAACTTATCCAATATCGGTTGAGTTGATTTGGTCATATCCAAAAAGACTCTCAGAGACGTCAGAACATAATAACATAAAGAAAAGTAGTGAAAGATTAAAATTAATATGAAAAGAGATAATAAAAAAAGAATTGAAAAAATAGGATATATCTGAAAATCTGTACGAATAGAAATGCTTAGAAAGCGGCTATTGACTTACCTAAACCATATTATACTGTTGATAAAGTTATGTCCAAGCATGTCTAAAGGATCATTGGATTTTGTTTATCTGCATAATAAAAAACTGATTTGATATGAGGACTTTTAAGAGCAATTTGTTCTATCTATGCATTCTCTATATCCCATAACCTTGTTAACATTACTGAACATCTACTGCCTAGTTTGTAAAAGAAGATGCATATTATTTGCTTTAGGAAGATAATTTTTATTCTTGATAATGATAAACTAGCATAACTGGGGAAATTGGGGTCATTTTCCCAACATAAGAAGAAAGGCACCAAAATTCAAGTTGAAGAGGACTTGAACTTGTGTGATGGGGGCACACAGTTACCAATTTATGCTCAATTTCTTTTCTTGATAAAGATGTTAATAGAATTTTATCTAGCCATGTTAACTTGACCGTACAGTATTTTTTTATCAGAAAACCTAACATTTTAATCCATTTTAGTCATTCTGTCTTTAATGCCTGCAATTGTACTTGCTGTAGCAAACAGCAGTGTCTACTCACGGCAAAGATACTAATAGTTGTGTTATTTTATTTCAGGTTATTCCGGAAATATATCTTTGGTGAAGCAGATGAAATTGAATTGAAGTTTGTGAATAGGTGAGGAAACTGAATGGGCATATCTCAACTAGCAGAGCATATTGTTTGAATTGATGGGCCAATGCCCTAAAACTAGATGATCCCATAACATTTTAAATTATCTTACATATCCAAATAATCATTTTGCAGGAGAAATCGTGAAGATCTAAATCTATTCAGCATCATATTGAATCAAGAAATTAGAAGGTTGGCAACACAGGTAAGTATATAATTAAATAGAACACCAATTTATAGGAATGGCCAATGTACCATTTCTATTTGTTGAAGTATAACACACAAAAATTTGGATAGGATAGATGATCCAAAATAGGAATTAGATTATATGTAGGGGCTTCTATTCAGATAAGTGTGCAATTGTGAACACGATAATGTTAACAGATCAAGTTCCATGCGGCATTTGTGCATGCTATTCTCTATTATTTGATACTTAATGATCATGAGCTCATGCTACAGGTAATCAGAGTTAAATGGTCTCTGCATGCAAGGGAAGAGATCATAATCGAGCTTCTTAGACATTTGAAGGGAAATACCACAAGAGTTATCTTAGAGAGCATTAGAAAGGACACAAGGGAAATGTTGGAGGAGCAGGAAGCTGTCCGTGGTCGCTTGTTCACTATTCAGGATGTTATGCAAAGCACTGTTCGAGCATGGTTACAAGTATGCACAGTTTTGTTAAATTTCAACACAAACCTAGAGCTATTTTGCATTCTTACTGTGGACTTGACTTGTTATTGATAGCCAAGTTTTGCTCTTCTCCAGGATAAAAGCCTTCGTATCACCCACAATTTGGCTATTTTTGGAGGTGGCGGCATGGTTCTATCCATAATCACTGGCCTTTTTGGAATTAACGTTGATGGCATACCGGGAGCGCAAAATACTCCATATGCTTTTGGCTTGTTCGCAGGACTTCTCTTCTTTATAGGCATCGTCCTTATTGGGGTAGGAATACTCTATCTTGGGTTGCAAAATCCTGTGACCAGTGAGAAGGTCAAGGTGAGGAAGCTGGAGCTCCAGCATCTTGTTTCAGCGTTCCAGCATGAAGCAGAACAGCACGGCAAGGTGAGGGAAGGTCTCAACCGTCACAGCTCGTCTCCGAAGTCGTCGTCGGCTTCTGATGAAGGCTACATCCTAATTTCGTAGAAGGGACTGGAAGGAAATAAGTACAAAGGGATTTGACAGGAAAAAAGGGATTTCCGGATAGAAGAGTTCTTGATAAGGACTAAAGTATAAGCCATATGACAATGTTTGGTGATCTGAATAGAGGTTTAGATTAGAGTATAACGGCTGACTTGATATGCTACTGATATACTTGTATCTGGGAAGGATTACCATTGAGGATTATGGGATCAAAATGTTAAATATGAGTAACGGTGTAGCCTCCTTTTCTGTATACCAGGTGTCCGGCCTTTGTACTTGGAAGTCAGAACTCACACAAAAAAAAAAAAGGACTCAGGAACGACGAGTCAAAATGGTTGGCAACTGGAGTAGATGGAGCACAGGCACATAGCGGAAGAAAACTTCAGAGCGTCGACGGCCGGATGCCACTGGTTAGCATGATTTGCATTCTACGTTAGGTTGATAAATCTTGGCACTATATGACTTGCAATACGTAAATTTCTACATCCCTGCGCTCACCGCATGCGCACAGTGGCTTGCACAAGAACATTGGATCAAGTTAAAATTGCCACTAATCAAGTAGGCAACCATCTCTTTCAAAGCCATGAGTACCCTTTTCTAGCCTAAAGCAACCATTAGACGTTGCACTTTCAGGGTCGAATCCTCATCGAATGGTGTGTCTTGAAAGCTATGGAATGGAGGGAGTGTAAGTAGGTGAAGAACAAAAGTCACCAATGATGAACTCAGACAGGAAGGTGGCAACACTTGCAAAACAAGCAGGCACTAATCATTGGCATCCTGTAATCATGTGCATGCATAAAAAAACAAATCACCAAGGTGCAAGGACTAAACAACCGCCTTTGAATTTTAGCTATGGAGAGGAAACATGGGAATGATTAGTTCCAGTAGTCAGTTAGTCACTGACAGGTGACATCAACTATTTTCCCAGAAAAGAGTTAATGCGCTCATCTCATCTGTCAGAAGACTCTTCTCACAAAGGATAAGTGTGAGAAGATCATCCTGCATTTGCAACCGTGCACTCCTTTGATCCAAACTAGTAATGGAGAAGAAATTTTCACACATGGTACACCAACAAAACTTTGTACTTCATGGTAAAGTTGAGGATCGACAAGGGTTCTTTACAAGGGTAACAAAATCTGGATACTAGTCATGCCTTCGCGGTCAGTTCCTCCTGATAACTTTAACGGTATAGATGAAGAAGGTTTTTCTGTGCTCCCCTAAAAGAGAACTACACCTATCCTAAAGTAAACGAGAATAAGGACTCATCTACAGAAAACAAAGTACGGCAGATATTTTAGGGGAGTATAGAAGCACTTCTCGAAAAGAAGAAAGAAAAGATAAACAAAGGTTTCCTATGCCTTTATGCCTTCCAGCATTTGTTAAATATAAACCTGTTGCAATCACAGTATTGAACTATATTGAATTTTGACCAAACCAGACAGGATTATGAAATGATTTCATATGTCCTATTTTCTGTTCCTGTGCAGCATTGGAGACTCAGGAGTCAGCACCGTTTGAAATCTCCTCCGCAGACTGCTGTGACTCGATATCGATGCTTCCCATCGTCTGCCTGGGGCTTTTCTGATCCTGCCAATAACCAAAAAGAAAAACATATACTTGTTATATTGATGACGTGTAAAATAAATGTTTGAAGAACGGTGACAAAAAATGGTCTAAACTACTTGTCGATATGCATTCTGAACTGCTTCGAGCATTTGGACAACATGACTCATTTTTGGCCTTTTGTCAGCATCTGGATCAACACACTTCAGACCAACCAAAATTGCCCGTTTAAGGGCACGTTTTGGGGGCATAATCTCAAGGTTCGGATCCACTACTTCCTCTGCCCTCTTGCTGCTAATCATCATTTTAAACCATTCCACAAGATTTGTCTGAAATGACATATAAAAGTGGCTTAAGTACTAGAACATATACTGGTTATTCCAACTGTCAAAAAATGGGAAAAGCTCTACCTCATCTGCAGGTTTACTGTAATCAACTGGGTCTCTAGCAGTCACAGATTCCAAGAGCACAACTCCAAAACTGTAAATGTCACTCTTTTCATTTAGCATCCCGCTATTCGCATATTCAGGTGCAACATACCTAACAACAGATTAAGAAATTTAAGATATTCTTCTTTCCAAATTTACAGAGGAAAAATAAAATGGAACAACATGGAGTACAAGAAAGCTATACCCATATGTTCCCATCACTCTTGTATTGATGTAGCTACTGTCAGAATTCAGTAGTTTGGCCAACCCAAAATCAGAAACCTTGCTGTTGAATTCGTCATCAATTAATATATTACTTGACTTAATATCTCGGTGTACAATTTTGGGGTCTATGGCTTCATGAAGATATGCAAGCCTAAAAATCATGAAACTCATCTATATTAGCATGTAGTAGTATTGATCTTTAAAACCTGTCCTTATGTGAGAAGGTTTATTTCGTGGGGAATAACTGCAAGTGAGGTCCAGACTGTGATCTTACGCTTTTGCAGTGCCAAGGAGAATCTTCATGCGGTTTTCCCAAGTAAGGATGCCCCCGCTCATGGCCCCATGAAGCCATTGTTCTAGGTTGCCATTGTTGACATATTCATAGACAAGCATCCTGCAGGTGAATATTCAGAAAAGGTCAATATACAGTGAGAAACACATACTGACGTTATGCACAAGGGAAGACAGAATTTCCTTCTTATGTGCAGTAGTAATATCACGATGTACTTGCACACGGTGGATTCATATAAACTGGGCAGAGCAGTAAAGTTAATTAAGCAGAACAAAGTGAACTGAAAGGAAGAAATGATCACCTATGTATCCCTTCCACACAGTACCCCAGAAGCCGCACCAGATTCTTATGCCGAACATGACCGATGGCTTCAACTTCGACTCTAAATTCCTTCTCTGCTTGCCCCCTGCAAACCCAGCAAACAAATCTTAGCTCCAGGTTAACATACAGTAAACTCAGTAAGGCAATATAAACTTACACATTGTTAAGGATCTTCTTCACAGCAACTTCAGTACCATTCATCAGTCGACCCTTGTAGACAATTCCATATCCACCCTCTCCAAGGACATTACTCTTTGCAAACCGGTTCGTCGCGTACTCGAGGTCCCTCAAGGTAAACCAGTGACCCCAGCCCAAATGCGATAGCTCAGGTAGGCCAACCAGTGGTGAAGCAGACGCATACCCGTATGATGAACTGCCTTTCCTAGCCGGCCCAGAGCTGCTGTAATCTTCAGAATATGAGCTCCCAGCCTTCTCTATGTTGTACACTGAGCTGCATTGGCTGAATGCGTCGACATCAACAGATCTACTCTCTGCCAGATGCGGAACACCCTTAATCTGTTCATATTTATCCTGCACTGGCATGATAGGTGTCCCACTGTCATGCAGGCTCTGTGCATCAACTCTGTCAACATTGATATCCTTCGACACAACAGGGATCTCCATCTGCGATCTACCGTCGAATCCTACCGTCGTCTTCTTTTTCCTCCGCATAGATAGCCACAATGCTATGATGAACAAAATTGCCATTAGTATCCCAATGCCAATGGCAATCAGGACCCATACTCTCAAGCGAAGCACGGGTGTTGTCTGCGACAGTGCTGAACTGATGGAGTTGCTGTCGGACGACATATCCTGAAAGTCTATCCGATCAACAATTCACAATTGTATCAGAGATGCTCTCACAAGTGCAAAATCTTGCACTGATTTGCCAGATGAATTTACAAACTTATTCTGATTGCTTTATCTGTGTAAAAAAGAAAAGGTACGCCATTACTTAACTCTGAAACCAGAACCAGCACATGAACAGAACTATTAAAAGTAATAAAGCTGCGCGCATATGATAGCTCAATTCTTCCATGTTCAGGTGGGGGGGGGGGGTATTATCTTTCATATTACTGTACAGAGCAATTCGCACAAGCTAACTAATCAAACAGCAAAAATGTCCATTTCTCGGTCAAACCACCAGCGAGGCATGGACTCCTGATGAGACTCAAACTCTGAACTGTTCATTCAACAACAACGCCTATACAAAACTATCAAATGCAAGATACAGGGTGTCCAAAAAAAATCCGCACAATGCAAAACAAACCAGAATTCTACCGACACCATCCCACCCACACCAGAAATCCCAAGGCCCATCGCAATTCAAAGGCACGAGGACATTGACAAGTCAAACAGACAAACACCTTCAAGAGCACACAGATGCCGACAGGCCCAACGAAGACGAAGAGGAAGATACGGGATTACCTCCGCAGCGCCTTCAGTTCATCCCCATTGGGCAAGAATCCCATCAAGGACCCCGCCGTGCCCCCACCCCGTCGTCAGAGCTGCAAAAGAAAGCCAGTTCTTGCCCGTGTGTGGAGTGGCGCGCACCGGAATGCGCAAGAAGGGCAAGCTGCCTTTGCTTCTTTGCGAGAGAGAGCGAGAGAGAGAGAGAGAGGGAGGGAGCCGCAAAGACGAGCGCTACACACACGCGCACATGAGGAGAGAGAGGGTGAGAGGAGGGGAGGAAGCTAGAGAGGGAGAGAGAGTAAACGAGAAGCAAAGGGAGGGGAGGACTGGAGTAGAAGAGTTTGCAGCGTTTGGAATTAAGGGGAGGGTGTGTGGAAAGGAGAGAGAGAAGCCATTAATTAAAAAAACAAGGAGGTGGTTATTTGGAAATACTCTAATTAAGAAATTGGGAAGGAGGAGGAAAATTAATTAATTGATTAGTTAATGCTTGGGGAATGGCCTGATGGTTGAGACCAGCATGTGGAGGGTGGGGGTGGAAGTCAAACGTCCAGGGGAATTATCTTTGCTTAGCTGGAAATGCAAAGGCTTAATCTATTGGCATTATGGCAATATCTCACTCTTTTCTAGCAAAGTATTGGGACGTCTTGCTCAGCGCAGGTGTCTTCTCTAATTTGTTGCTAGTGCGTCATTTCATCTATAATGACGTTAGCACGAGTGTAGAGTAATCACTATGACACGTATAAATAATGTAACCCATTGTGTGTAATACAGATAAATTATGATTACATGATTATTATATTAAAATTGTAAGGATATTTTACGGTCTATATAACGCTTTGATATAACTGTCTAACATGATACGTAATAAAATAAGTATGATAACAAATATATTTATCATTTTTTTAGCAAGGTACCAACCATGCAAGCTGTTGCCACGCAGGGGTTCCATGCAGCCCTATGAAAACCTAGAATTTGACAGGATGCTCACCTAATGCGTCATAGGTGTGAAGTTTTATGCCATATTGCCAACCTCAGATAGCCAACAGATGGAACGCTTGGAAAGATAGCATACCATTGTAAACACCTTCAAATGGATGAACTGGCGCCATGCTGTTTCGGTTGTGTACAAATCCATCTTCTAACTCCTCATGATATAATGACAGTGTACAGGACCATCTCAAATATGGACAGTGCAAAAAAAAGGACTCATAAATCATAAAAATTAAGGTCTATTCACTGCTTAGCATCATTGGTACCATAGCTGATAGCTGACTACATTAAATGTCTGTTGTCCTGTTTTGATCCAACGGGTGAGATTGAGCTTGTGGCACTGTGTTGCCGCTGTAGCTATCCGATGTGCTTGAGAGTCCATGAAAATCATTTTGCTATCTTTCCCTGGATCCTGCTAATTGCCAAAAGGACGCAATTTCCCATATAGAAAAAGGACTCCATTTTCTTGCATGGGTGTACTTGGCGTTGGAGAGAACAATTTGATTATTTATCCGCTTTATCAAGATCTTAAAATTTAAAGAAAACAATCATTTGTTGGTCAACTTCCTGACAGAGACACGCTTGAGATATAAAAAATGAAATCCTACAATATTTCTGTCTGCAGAAACCAACATAATATTTTTTTCAGCCATGTGTTGAACATGTTTAGCACGACAAACATTATTGGAAGAAAGAAAATTAAAGCTGATGCTTTAGCCTAATTCATGTGACGTGTACTCGTACCGATACATAGCTAAGCTTTACCAATAGTAATCGAGTTCTTGAGTAGGGAATGCATATATGCACAATGCACTTCCCTAGTGTGCTCTCATGACAGTGGTTAAGGAGGACATGAGTTCTTTCGGTGCAGTTAAATACTCCTTTCACATCACCCTCTCATTTCATCACCAAGAGGTGATCAAGATCAAGCCCCCATCTAATCCGGCTACGCCAACCTTAATTAATCTCGTTTGTTGCCTGCAAATACGGGTAATTAGGCCATTCGATCAGTCAGTCACAGTCAAATCTTTGGAGAGGATGTACGAAGGCTGAACCTATGATCTGTGAATGCCCTTGGTAGTTAGTATCACTTTTATCTGCACTCGACAAATGTTAGGTGTTGGCTACACAACATAATTGCGCTAACTTTATTCCAGGTTAGCTATATGCGCACGCCTGGAGTTGGTTAGTTGCTGCTCCCATCATGATCGTCTTTAATCATACGTAGCAGGGGACACTTCATTAGGCGCCCCTAAATGCCATCATGGCCAAGGGATAATCACAGTTCACGCAGAGGCCCCATGCAATGGCCATATCTGATTATCTGTCGCCTTATTAGCTAACATTCATATCTATTTATCTATATGTATTCTATAATCATATACTTTTAGAAACTCTCATATTAATAAAAAGAATTATTAATTAGATGGACAATATTATCATCATCACCATAGATCTAAATTTATCATCGTGAACCACGTTAAAAACCCATAATTGAGACTCTAAACTAACTGAATACAATTTAATTTTTATTAATATTTTAGAATATGTCGTGCACGTATGAGTTAGCGATTAGCCTTGTTAATGGGAGACTAAAAGTCTAAAATATGAAAATTATCATCATGCACGACGAGCTGATCGACCAGTAACCAACTGGGCGTTGATCTGCGTGTGGGCGCGCGGCCGCGGATTGCGGGAGTAGGCCACCTGCCGCCGGCCGCCGGCCGTTTTGGCCTGCAAATTTTGCGGCGACCGCGAGACACCTAGTGACCGGCAGAACGCGACATGGCGCGCACCTATGAATCCCAGGAATCCAGCATCTGTTTCTTCACCTGGCGTCCAGCTAATTAAATCAACGGCCTTGATTCGGTTTCAGCCTCGATCTATCGGACAAGTTGTTCATTGTACGGTCGGGATTGATGTACGGGGGGTGCAGGATAATCATGCCCTTGTAGCTGTCGGCCTGGTTGTTTGCGTCGATTATTTATAGTTTGGGAATTTTGGGCGTTTTTTTTTATGTTTTCACAAGCTGACAGTCGTCTTGAGAGACGATGCCCATCTGTCTATTTGTTCTTTTTTCTTTACCGGCACAAAGAAAGACTACTAGCTAGGAGGGTATGTCTCTTCATGCTGGTTGATGATTTGAGATCGACGGAGCAGCAATAATGTGCTGCCGTATAGTTTACTCGTTTCAGGGAGGAAAAATGTGCGTCCTAACAGCTTTTGCAGAGGAGGATGGATTCATTGGAAAACTGACTAGTTATCCTGTGGGTGTTCGGTTTGATTTGCATGATGTTGTTTAGGTGAGGTCTTGAGGACTTTCAGGTTAGGTGAGGGCGTGAGGCGCTGAAGGTTTCATGGTGGGAGCTTTCTAATTACATCTGCCTGCAGAATATCTAGCTTAACGCTCGCGAGTTGTTGTCACAAAGCCAACCAATCTCTTCACTTTACATGTCTTCTTGTTGGTTCGAAGTACAGTAGCCTTTTGCTTGAACATGCCTACCTCCCTTGGCGTTTACTCGGCGACATGTGTTTCTTTTTCTCCGTTGGGAGAACATAATGGATGTTAGGTGGTTTATATAACCCAAAGAAAAGAAGAGGTCCAAGCAGAAACGCGAGAAGAAAGCCCAAAGTCCATATACATGTTGCCGTGCGGGCGCCGGTTATTAGGCCCAAATGTGCACGTTATATTTTGGCCCAAACCTGCGCTCTGAATTTGATGTTTCACGTATAAGAAACGAATGTTTAACTGGAATTCAACTATATTACACTTGATTTTTATTGTTGCAATGGATTTTTTTAAAATGTTGCACGTGGTGTTATTTGGATGTTTCAATAAATATTTCCCAATATTTCATTAGTTTCATCTGCAAATATTGTATGCGATGTTTTTAGCTGATCAATAAATATTTAGATTCATTTGTAAATGTTACACATGATATTCTTTAAATGTTTTGGTAAATATTATGTGATGTTGATGTTTCATTTATTTTATAAAAGTGCTTCAATCAAGAATATATATATCATCTGACATATAATCGAGTGGTATCTATGTAAAGATTTAATCGCAAAAGATAAATAATTTAGAAGAAAAAATAATTTAAAGATTGCTAATAAACTGTATGGAAGGAGAGAGATACTGTAAAAATGCATGCATGAGCATGCAGAGGCAAGGCAACCACGAGTGTTTGAAAGTACTTCAGGCCTGCAGCGCATGCAAAACTAGCATAATACTAAGCAGGAAAGGGCGTCCGATTTTGTGATATCCATTGGACGTCAGACGCCTAGTGGCCTCCTTAAGTTGAAGATTTGGACCATAACTGCGCGATATTTCGGCCGTGTTGTTTCAGCACAAAGTTAAGCGAAATTCCGGCCCTCTCTGACGCGTAATTCCGGCTCAAGAATGTACTCTACAATTTTTGGTTCAAAAACTGCAAAGAAAGTCCAACTTAACTCCCTCAAATAGATGTATTCTCATCTGTAATCCTTAACCGTAAACCGATTATAATGAATCCTCCAATTATTAAAATATATACAAAATGACTATCTATTCGGCACTGACAGCGGTTTTCGCTGACTTAAGTGTCCTATGGCACTTATGTGAAACTACTGTTAACAAAAAGAATATGAAAAACTAAATGGATCCACGTGTCATTGGCAACTTTTTTAAAAAAAAAATTGAAAGATTACATGGAGCACACATATCAATCACAGTCTATTTATCATTCTCTCTCCTCCTCCCTCCCCTTTATCTCTCTCCTTTATCTCTCTCCTCCTCCTTGCACGCAGCATGACAGAGAGCAATGGTGATCAGCGAGTCCTATTGAACTCAAGCCTAAGCAACAACAGCTTACTCAGCGCAAATGTTGTTGTAGCATCAAAATGTCAACTAAAAGTCGATAAATAGATTATTACAATTAAATACCATATAATTAAAAACTAACCTAAATTGTTAAGCTTAGTGTAAGGGTAGGTTAATACGAGTTCAAGTTATTTCTAGAAATATTAATTGCATAGGTAAATTACAAGACAAGAGACAACAGAATTTTTCATTTAATGTTTAAAAACTTGTTGGCTTTATACATCATCATCGAGACGATTACCGCTCAAACCATTAGTCTTCAAACTCTTTTATCAAGGAATGGATAAGATTAGAGCCGATCCCAATGTGATATACCCAAGTCCTAATCACTAAGGGTATATCTTTCTCTAAGATAGTGAACTATAAACAGGGATCACTGAATCACAACTTCTTTAAGCTATCTAGGAGGCGTCGTCAATCTTAAAGAGTAACAAAGTCACAATTAAAACTAGGAGATGATCAAGTGCTAAAAAAACTTATAATACACTTATCTTAAGTTAATCTACTCTCAAAATTCACAAATGAAGAGAAATTTGCTCAAGTGGTGTGAAAGTGTTGCAAGGGCTCTAGAATGGAGAGCTAAAAGAGACTCTTGTTATTAGTGGTGGTATCAATAGCCCCACTTAACAAAACCAATTGTTAGGAGTCAAAATCTCCCAACTCTGTGCATAGTCGATCTGACGGTAGACAAAACCTCGATCTGACCGATTAAGCAAACGACAGTTTGAAAACTAGCTATTCGCGCGTATTTAATGTGCCTGTCAATCCGACCCAAGGCCAGGAATGGTCCGACCGGCAACCTACTCTTGGTAGACGGTTCTGGATACGCCTAGTTTGACCAGTCAGGGGGCTCGGTCCACCGATACCGTTCGTCAGGCTTATCCGATGGTTTTATATCACATCGATCCAACAAGCCGCAACACCACGAGTACCAATGGATATTGGATAGCGCCGATCCGATTGGCCTCTTGCACACTAGCTGTACTAGATGGTCTTGGCCCAACTGGCTAGGAAGGCAGGTCTGATCGGCCATCGGCCACCAGAATCAAAGCTAAAAATTAAGACACTCTTATACATATGTACTCATGTAACATTTTAACTATCTCTTTACCAAAATTACCACACATCTTGATAGGACGTTAAAGGTAGAAAGAAAAACTAGCAACTTCGCTCGCCAACTCCTGAATCGATAAAAACCTATCAGTTTCATCTCATTGTTTTTTTGCGTCATCAATTTAAATCTATAGTAAACGTACTTGTCATACAAATAATGAGGTCGTAACTCAAATTATCATATAAAATAAAATAGTTTTTTATAATTAGCGCATATCATTAATTATCGAAATTAACACCTGGGCATAGATGCTTGGCTGTGGAGGTCGGCACTTTCCGGCAGCCGGAACGTCCTCATGAACTAGCCGGAGGGGAGCTCCTTGACATCCATGGGGGTGTTGGCCATGGCACGGCGGTCGGTGGAAGGCGAAGGCGGCGGCGGCGACGAGGAGGAGTCGGAGAGGAAGCCTCTGTGCGGTGGGCTTGCCTCCCGTCACAGTCTCGCCCTCCCGCCCACGGCCGTCTTCGGCGTTGCCGGCTCGCCCGCGCGGCCAGATTCGCGGGGCAAGGGGAGGTGGGGGAGGGGCCGACAGCATCCTTGCAGGAAAGGAGGAGGCCAGCGGCGCGCCCCGGCATGGAGTTCGATGTCAAGGTCCCCAATCCACTCCCCCAAGAACCCCAAATCCAGTAACCTCACCCGATCCCAAACATGATCCAAGAACGCCCCTCGGATGAGGCAGTCGCCGTGGCCGCATGCCGCACCGCCGCTCCCGACCTCCCTGGCCAGCCGTCGCTGCCCTCTCCCTTGTCCGCCTCCTCGCCGCGCAGAACGGCAGAGCCGAGGAGCCTTCCTCCTGGCGTCGTCCTCTCCCCCAAGCGCCATCGCCGCCTCCACCCCCACACTCCGCCGCCCCGTTCTGCGCTGCCATCGGGGAGCCCGCAGCCCCGCCGCCCAGATCGAGGCCGTAGGTAGCTGGGACGGCGGCGAGGGCGAATGTGCGGTCACCGGCGGCAGGGCCACCTCCCCTCCGCCTCCTCCTCCTCCGGCGGACGCGTGAAGGAGAGGCGGCCGCCTGCGTCGCCGGACTGTAGCGCGAGGTGGCGAGCTCGGCCTGGTCGGGCGGCTGTGAGGAGGATGGTCGAGCGACGGGCGACGTAAGATTGAGGGACAGAAAAGAAGAGGAGAGAGAGAGGATGACATGTCATATTTAATAATTTTTTTAGGAGGTTTATATGTTGGTCTATTATTTTTTTTATCTGCTAACAGTAATACCACATGAACACCATAAACCTTAGGAGACGAAGATTACATCAACAATAGGACAAAACCGTTAAAAAGACAATATAAACCGATTTTAATAGATAAAGAGCCTTTATATCTGTTTGATTTTATGGTTAACAGACGAATGGACTTTTCCAAAAACTGGTCCCAACCGGCCTAAAATGGAGTGTAATTTCGGCCTATAGTGGCGCGTAATTCTGGCCCGTAAATAAGAGAAAATTAGGCACGTCAGGGCAGCGTAATTTCAGCCCAAACCTGCAAGCATCGTCAGCCCATGAGAGCGGCCCAAAAAGGCTCAGTCCATAGCGCCAAGAACTTGGCCCAAGAGTAAATACGCCACATAGATTTAGCCCAAGCAGAACTACAGGCCCAATGCGAGATTTACCCCCCATTTGATTTTGGCTCTTTAGATAAACTACTTTATCGTCTTCCGTGAACATATTTTTCAAACGGTTGAATGTGATGCTCTTTAAAAAAAATTATATAGAATTTTTTAAAAAAATTAAAATTTTTTAAGTTTATAATAATTAATAATTAATTTTCCTTATATATGAAATTAATTATACGGAAGATTAGCACAGACTAACCGCTCAAAGAATGGGGGCGGAGAGACTACGCACATCCTCCTCAGCCAGTCGATCGGAATTTCCTCTTTTGTAACAACAAAAGTTGTTCCTATCCTCTCTGCTAGTGCTAGAGATGGCAACAGCTCGCTGCGCCACGCCATGCCCCTCATTCCCGGAGAAGAAATTCCGCGTACGCCTAACATCAGACACGTGTCCCTCCTGGTCCTAGCAAGTTTTCGCCCATCCCCATCGCCTTCCTTGATTCCTTCTCCTCCTCTCTCACGTCGATCTCACGCCAGCTCATCGAACTCTCTCCGCGGCAACCCGTCCCACAGTCCCATCCCAGCGAAGGGGAAGCTCCACCGCCATCGGCGTGCTGCTCGCCCTTCTCCGTTCTGCGGATCCATCCGGTGCTTGGGTTGATCTACCTCGCTGGTGACGTACCCTAGCCTGCTGCTTTGATTGTTCCGAGATTTTATCCTTCTGTTAACTTTTGTTTTCTTAGAGTAATCAAACCCAAATCCTTGTCTGGGACTGGGAATGTAACCAACCAATGGACTCCCCAATATCGCAGTTTCCTTCTGATTCATTTGCTGTTTGGTACTGTGCCCATATCAGTTTATTTTCTAAAATCTTGCGGGAGTTCAACTGAATCCCCATGCCCTTCTCCTGATCTGATCAAGTAGAACCGTGCGTATTACAATTCCCTTTACAGCCAATAGCTTGTTTGAAGTGGAACAACATTTCTTTTAAAGAAAGTGGAACCACATCTATTATTCAATATTTCTGCAGTGATAATGGTGAAGCAAGGCATGAAATGATTAATTTGAACTAATAGATGGATCTTGGGCTGCTAACACTCTGATGTAATGAAAATCAGAAAGAAAGTTAGGAAGGTCAGCTGTTTATCTTACCTGACTTGCTGATATTTCCATGATTGCAGTCATGACACCATCAGTTTTGCTCGCTGTCAGTAATTCTACAACAAAACAGTGTGATGACCTATATATGAGTCCGTTTGCTGTCCAATTCTTGTTGTATTGACTTAACAATTGATTCATTTGCTGACCCAATCTAGTGGTATTGCACTTGACAACAAACAAATATACAACAAAGGCTGATGCCTTTGTGGTAGAGAAATTTTGACTGAATACTGATGTGATTAATACTAATTTGCTCATAAATCAGAGATGCTTAATCTTGTTCCAAATGGTGGGCTAGGTGAGTGAATATTTTCAAGCCAATTTTGACCAAGTATGCATTTGCTTGCATCACTTTGTCATATGCAATTGAAATTTCTGCAAACACAGGACTGGAGGCTGTATGTGACTATTGAAGATAAGTTAAATAAATGACAACATTTATATTCTCTAGACTGTTATTTAGATGTGTACAGCCTAGATCATATAAAATATTTTTGTTAAAAGTAAGTATCAATGTTTAATGTTGCCTGTTCGTACCTTTTGTCAAGAAAATGACCCAAAGAGACTATTAAATTTAGTTGTCTGGAATATTTGAGGTTTGAGCTTCAATCTTTACCAAGCATGTCCTTGTCCTCTGTCCTCATTCCGTTATGCTCATATATGGTAGCTTGCCAGATCATTGTGCTCTATGAAAGCATGTATATGTTTGCAAATTCGGTATTTATAGTGGGAACAGTATTTTTTTAATGATGGATTATTCAGAATAATGTGAACTCTTCTTGAGCTCAAGAAAAATAAACTTACCATTTATGAAGCTCCTGTTTCCTCTTTTTCTCTGATTGAATGCTTAACGAGCTTACAGTAACGAATAGTGAGTTGGCATTGAATTTTGATGCAGTCGAGAAGTTCTTATGTTGGACATATCCCCTAGAAATAAGGACATGTTATTAGTCTCCTTATTTGTTTTATGTGCTTCTGCTTTTCTGCTATGGCATAAAGGTAGGAACAATAACCATCTGCTTTTTATCCTGGTTCTTATTTTGAGAAAATCTCACCATCCTCATGGATCAGCAAATATATTATCTTTTTTGTGTATGTTAGATGGTTAGAGTATATTGTGTGCTTAAAAAATGATTCTTTGCACTTTGAGTGTGGGCATTAAAATGAACTCTTCTCTGCAGCTTAATTTCACTATGTCTGGAATGCCATCTGATGATGCAACTGATCAAGTGAGGCTTGAAGGAGATGCTTCTGACAAAAAGGAAGAAAAGACTCAAGACCAGAATGAAGCAAGTGGAATGCCCTCGCCACAAGAAGAGGTACTATCTTTGGAGATAAGTTCATTTTTAGCCTTTGAATTTTGTCCGGGATCCATTTTTCACCATAAACTCGTAAACCGTGTATTTTTTCACCCTGAACTTATCAAATCATTCACTTTACCCCCTTGTGCAATTTCCTCCTAGTTTCAGTACATAGTAGTCAGGCCACGTTGACTTTGACCTTGCTGATGTGGCTGTTGGCTTTGGATGACCCTGGAAAGCTGGCACCAATATAAGCCCTGGCGGAAGCCAAAAACTGGGTGCAAATGATGCAACACCTGGCAGCCTTCCAGCGTTGTCCACAATCAACAGCCACATCAGCAAGGTTAAATCCAACATGGGCTGTCCATTGTGTACCAAAACCAGGAGGAAATAGTGCAAGGGAGTGGAGTGAAAGGTTTGAGAAGTCTAGGGGTGAAAAATATCCGGCTTAGGAGTACAGGGTGAAAAATGGACTCCTGGCAATGTGAAAAAGGCCAAAGTGTAATTTTCCCTATCTTTTGCTCCACCATTTTTCATGTTACTGTTTATACTTATTCATGTGGCATTTATTCCATCAAATAGTAGGAATACCTATTAATTAGCTTACTAATATTTATATATGAATATTTTCAGGAGGCAGCCATCAAGAAAAAATATGGGGGAATACTGCCCAAGAGGACACCACATATAACTAAGGTCAATGCTTTTATTTTAGTATCTTTGTTTTTCTCTGTTAAAATGATCATTTTTGTATAAAGGTGAAACAGATGTATGGTTAAGTTGCATCTCTTGCTGAACTGATGTAATCTTTAAAACGGAATAATCTATCAGGACCATGATCGAGCTTACTTTGATTCTGCTGATTGGGCTTTAGGAAAGGTAATACTGAAGTCATTATGAAGTCAAATTGAGTGTTTAATTAAAATTCAATAATTTTTGAAGAAGAATTCAATTCTTACCATGTTTTTCCTTTTGCTTGCCACAGCAAGGTGGAAGCCACAAACCTAAAGGACCTCTTGAAGCACTTCGACCAAAACTTCAGGTACTGGCATTAAAGTTTATGAAATGCACATTTTTTTGTCATTTTTTATTCGAAGAGAAGATTATAGCTGAAAGATTTGTGGTTCTTATAATGTATTATAAGTGAACACCCAGATCATTCACTTTTAGCGTTTTGGCATACCATATTCAATTCTTCTCTTCAGTGTTTTACTGTTTCCCAATCCATTTTCAGCCTACCCAACAACATGCACGTGCTCGGCGAACTCCTTATGCATCTGCTGACAATGATGGTACTTCTTATCTGTACATGAATACATCCTAACTAATCAACTCCTTGTACGTGCATTTCATTTTCTATTGTTGTATCATGGCATTGTATATTTCTCTGTAGAGTGTATGAATTTGCCTCCTGAGGATTTGAATCAGAATGGTGGTCCCGTCGAAGACAAGAACAAGGAAGAACAGTAACGAGAAGCTGCACCCTGTCTATTTGGAGCATTGCTGTTGCCTTGGTAAATAACTAGAGCGAATGCCTACACTTCTTGTGGGGTTGAGCTTTGCAGTGTTAACTTCATGTAAGACGTGGTATATCTGGCGTCTACCACATCAGCTGTTCAATCTTTCTGGTACCTGTAACAGCTAGGAATGAACACTTATGATCCCGTGATGGCGATGGTGTAGTACTGGATGTGCAAGGAAACAAATAGTGCTTAACTTCAGCTCCCCATGAATGGAAATTACTGAGATAATGGAGACTCTTATCTTGGTAGTACGACATTAACATGTGTTTTTTTGTGGTATTAGTATTGTTGTTTTCAGGGTACTACTTCTGGTAGTTTTGGACTGATGATGATCATAATAGGCTCACAACAATCATCCATTTTCTGCATCTACTGAACCAAAAAGAAAGCTAGATGAGTGTGAAGCTGAACATACTCCCATCTGTCAGGAGATTGGTCGTTTTCTTTTAAGCTGACTGATGACGGATTATCGTTGGTGCGTTTTCTAACCTCCTAAACAGAAAAAAAATTACGATTCTTACAAAAAAAATCTCCATCAATATTTCTTATATAACTTTTTAAATCAACTTTTTAACTTTTAAGTATTTAATTTATTCATACATGTTTCTAAATAATTATTGTAAATTTAGTTTCATGCACCACCATCCAGCTGCACTTTAGAAAGCGAAAACATTTCAGTTCGGCTAACGTCTGAACGAGTCACGGCAGACTTTTATCTCTCCGACGCTCCGAGCACTTTCTCGAACACTCGCGGTCTCACGCGGCGGCCGCCTCTCGCAGACTTGATCCAACTAAACCCTTAGCCTCACCCACCCACGGTGAACTCACTGCTCGCCGCCACCGCCGCAGCGCAACGATGGGGTTCGATGTGAGCGTCGTGCCGATAAACCCCGACGGGTGGGGCCTGCCGGACGCCACCGACGTTCGGCTTGGGCTCCTCCGCCGCGTCGGCATCCATCCCCTTCGCCCCTTTCTCTCGCTCCGACAAGCTCGGCCGCATCGCCGACTGGACGCGCAACGCCCCGGGCCCCGCGGCCTTCGCCGCCGCCCGCGACGCCGTCTTCGACTTCGCCGGACTCGAGGACTCCGCGGCGCTCGCCTCCGCGGACGACGCCTCCTTCCGCCTCGTCGACGGCAAGCCGCCCCCGCGCCACCCGCGCTTCGGCCCCAGGTGGCGCTTCCAGCAGCGGCCTCAGCTCCCGCAGCGCCGCGAGGCCGAGAAGGAGCGCGCCCGCCGTGACCGCCACTACCTCCAGAACCGCCGCTCGTACCACCCCCATCACAACCGCGGAGGCGCCTCGTCGTCGGCGAAGCCGTCTGTCGACATCCAGCCCGAGTGGACGATGCTGGAGCAGATCCCCTTCTCCTCCTTCTCCAAGCTCTCCTTTGCCGTCGCCGACCAGCCCGAAGATATCCTCGTCTGCGGCGCCATTGAGTACTACGACCGCGCCTACGACCGTGTCAACCCGAAGGCGTAGCGCCGCCTCGAGCGGTTTAAGTCACGCAGCTTCTTCAAGGTCACCACCACGGACGACCCCGTCATCCGCCGCCTCGCCGAGAATGACAAGGCCACGGTCTTCGCCACTGACACCATCCTCGCCGCGCTCATGTGCACGCCCCGCAGCGTCCAGTCCTGGGACATTGTCGTGCAGCGCGTCGGCAACAATCTCTTCTTCGACAAGCGCGACGGCTCGCAGCTCGACCTGCTAACCGTCAACGAGACCGCCCAGGAGCCCCTACCTGAAGCCAAGGAGGACATCAACTCTGCACACTCGCTTGCTGTTGAGGCCACCTACATCAACCAGAACTTCTCGCAGCAGGTGTTGCGCCACCATGGCGAGAAGGTCACTTTCGATGAGCCTAACCCATTTGCTACCGATGGGGAGGAGGTTGCTTCTGTTTCTTATCGTTACCGCCGCTGGAAGCTAGATGATGAGACCAGCTTGGTTGCTCGCTGTGAGATTCATGCTGTCAATGTTGATCCACGCGGTGACCGCCAATTCCTTACACTCTATGCACTCAATGAGTTTGATCCCAAGATTACCGGTGTCGATTGGAGACAGAAGCTCGAGACCCAGAGGGGAGCTGTGCTTGCAACAGAACTCAAGAACAATGCTAACAAGCTTGCTCGCTGGACCGCCCAGGCATTGCTCGCTGGCGCGGACATGATGAAGTTGGGATATGTATCACGTTTGCACCCCCGGGATCACTATAATCATTCCATTCTCAGTGTGATGGGGTACAAACCAAGGGATTTTGCTGCCCAGATCAATCTCAACACGGCGAACATGTGGGGCATTGTGACGTCGATTGTGGATGTCTGCATGAAGCTTGGAGAGGGCAAGTACGTGCTCATCAAGGACCCGTTGAAGCCACAGGTGCGGCTTTACGAGGTTCCTGGTGATGCGTTTGAGAATGAGTACGTTGAAGAACCACTGCCCGAGGAGGAGCAGGTGCGGTCACTTGCAGATGGTGCTGATGCTACTGCACTGGAAATGGATGCTGCCGCGGAGGCGGAGGCGGAGGCCAATGGAGCAACCGCGTCAGCAGGTGGAGAAGCTGAGAAGAGCGTTGCCACTACTGCTATGGGAATGAAGTATAATCTACAGAAGTCTCTCTACCTTGATGAATATTAGGTTCAGCTAGAATTTTATTCAGTCTACCGGTATCAGGAGCTAGTTCGTAAGGTTTTCTACATGGCGGCCCGATGTTGTTATTGTGGTGGTCGGCCAGTATTGTTTATTTTCTGTTTCACGTGTACCGTAAGTATTGTCTAATTAGGAAACCTCATAATGCAAATAATAAGATGTACTATTAGCTAGTCATTTCCGTTGTTTGTTTGTCGATTTGCTATGCTACAGTGGTATGGGTTTTCGGCGGTTGCGTTTTCTTGGCTCTGTCATTCAAATAAGTTTGTCATAGCTTGGTAATTCTTTTTTTGAGATAATAGCTTGGTCCTTCTGTTGCAGATCTTTGGCATGTACTCGGTGCTTTTCGAGCATTGCTGTTCCGTGCAGTCCGTTGGCTTCCTTCCACTGCCCAATGCTATCTGATGATTCAGTGATTTGTCCTTAGCAGTTTGCAGCTGGCACGGGGCACTCTATCGTGGTTTCACTGGATTGTCAGCCTCCGTTCTGAACTGAGATCGCGAAGCAGGCAAGTTAACAAGGCCGGGCCATTATGGGCCCAACGTATAAGCAAGCTCCCCGCTGAGCTGAGACTAGCTAGTTGTTTACGTTCAAATTTCAGGCTCGTCTGGCTTGAATTCTCCCTGTCGTTTTTCGCTCCCTTCTCCGTATCATAGGACCTGTTTGGATGATTGACGAAGCTTGTCATAAGAAGTGTGGTTAGCAAAACGTTAGTCACACTTGAGACAAGTTTAGCCACGAAATTAAGTCTATGACAAATGAACTCATATAAACGAAAAATATGGCTAACCATAAGTATGGCGATCAATCAAACTACCGCCTAAAAACTACTCCGATATGACATGTCTAAAGCGCGATGTAGCAATACGAGGCACCCAATCAAACCACGAATCGCGCTACTTGTCTTTGAACCTCCTCTCTCTCTTGGACCATACATATTCCTCTGCACACTGCACTGCAGGTGCCAAAATCCGTCTGGTTCCGTCGCATCTCGCCTCCATCCACGGCGCACTCACCAATCGTCTCGTCGCGCACGCTCCCGAGCGACGCGCGTGCTCGCGCCTTTTTGTATTGGCGGACAGGACGACGCGTCGCCGTCGCGCGCTCACGCGTCCTCCCAACTCGCGCTCGACGTGGCAACCATAGCGTGCATATATCCATCCATTCCCAGCTTTAGCTAGCGTGTATATATCCGTCCATTTTTCACAGCTTTGATTGCATTATTTGTTGGTAATACCATCATTGAGGGGCGAGGGTGAGTGACATGTATGGCACGGCTTCTACTCGGTCGACGTTGGCCGCACTCGGTCACTAGTTGTAGTAAAACCATCTCTCCTCGTGCACGGCCATTATTACTTTACCGTAATAATTGTCAGCCAAACCACAGCGACGGGGAGTAATCTCAGCGGCTCGTTTCGAATTATTAGCAACCCATTTCTGTCGTTTCCATTCGCATCACCCACTGTTCTAGCGACTTCCAAGCAATCATCAACACGTCACAGCACAAGGGCCTGTTTGAATGGCTAGCTGCAGGTTTCGTAAAGAAATTTGGTTGGGATTGTTTGTTCCATTGTTCTTGCAAAATTCGTGTGTTTTAAACAGCAGAGGAAATGCTTGTAGCTAGGGCCAAAAGAACGGGGAGCCCACAGGCTAGCTATAATGGAGAAATCAATGACTAATGACGATGGCAAAAGCATGTACCGAACATTTGCGCCACTAATCTAGAAAGGAGAAAGCAATTGCCGCAAAATGAAAATGGGTTGTGCCCGTGGCTGTTGAGTTGTGTCACTTGTGTACCCCTTCGTATGTGAGGCTTTTAGGAACGCTTGATGTTGATTGAGCTTGTGGGGGAAAAAAATCTTGAACGGACAGGCTATCATCATAGTCGGATGCAGTCATTATCTGATTATGATATTGTCGAGCTTGATGTATATTATGTATGAGCACAGATCACTCTGTATGTATACATCAGCCTACTCTAAATTCAATTGAATGAAATAAGTACTCAATATGAACTAAGCCCATGAAATGACCCGCACTCTGATATATATCTGATGGCTACAAAGAGTGCCTCTTAGTTTGGCAAGCCAAAATAACCCCATAGTCTCTTCGGATTGTTTGGAATAACGAGGATTTTAATTCAAATTCCCTTTTTTGTTTTGAAATCTGAATGAATTTTAACATCTGCGTATGAGCATATCGAACCAACGCTTGAAAATCAGAACATGATGGATTGTTTGGGAGAGCACCAAAAGTGCCATGCAGCAAACTCATAATAATGTTTCCTTCTGAGAGCATTGGTTTTTAATTTGCAGGTAGTCCTGAGATCATCGGAGGGGCTTTTGGCACTAGCACACTTCCCTTCACTCGCCAATGCTTCGAATGCTGTCCATAGAGGTAGGCAGAGTTGTGGAAGTGAATCCCGATGCCGTAAACAATAACAAAATAATAATTTAAAATCCAACGAGAGTCTAAATAACTACCTTCTAACTATTTCTATTAATATTAAGTATAGATTTTAAGGTATATAATTTATTATAATTTTTTTATTAATTTTAATCTTTCTATCTGTATTCTCACATATATATGTGTCTACCTGTCTGTGTAGATGAATAATTAGGGTTTGAGGTCTCTTATCCAAATAATTAGCTGAGGTTGATCTGATTACCTTGTTTTTTTATTAAATGATTACCTTGCTTATTGCCCTTCTTTCGCTGATCTTAATGATCTTGCATGCATAGTTGCGTGATGTTTATCAGTCAGGATGTCACTGTACGTCAAAGTGTTTTGCATTAGCAGTGTGTAGTTGTGTCAGAGAATGTCTAACTTCTCTCTCTCTCTCTATTTGAAAACAAAAATGTCCAACTTATACAGGAGCATACTTTAATACACTCGAAGTGATGATTTCAGAGTTACCATGCTGATCTCTCTCTCTCTCTCTGTGTATCTGTTTTTTTTTTGAAACAATCCATTCTGATCTCTGTGTCATAACCTAGTGAATCAATAAACACACAGATTAATAATACACCACGACCTTGTACTTTTTCTTAATCTGTACCTGCATCTTTCAATGAAAAAGCACTGAAGAAAAACTCTTTGATTAACCCTTGTAGTGAGGGCACACCTGTAATCACAATTAGCAAACTCCTTTTGTTCCTTTTAGAAGGTCGGGTGATGGTGATGGAGACTATACAAGAAATAAAGGGGTTGAAAGTGACCCTGCCTTCTTCCCGTTGGATCTTCTAAAGGTCGCGTCCATCTTATTGGCCGTTTGATCTGCACCGTCCTCAAGCATACACATCATGCCAAAGGAAAGCGGCATAGCTGCATGGCACTTCTGGTAGGCAACCCAAATCAAGCAAATTGCAAATTAAAATTAGGCCATCACTGTCTAATTGACTGTTCGAGCGAACTCAGCTAAAAACTTTAGCTTAATTAAAATAAAGAAATTACACTAGCGATATATAACTTTATGAGCTAGGTGCACTGAGTAGATAAACTTATAAAATGCACGTTCTACGTGAGAACCAAGACCAAATTAAAACATACATGATATGATAGCTAGTATTGTTAAGGCTGACGTGGATTAAGATGCCACGTCGGCATGCATATGGCGTATTTTAGTCAAAACTTTCAAAATTGTGTTTTTTGTTCCCTAATTTACTTTTTTTTTGTTGAGAATTATTTTATATTGGAGATCTACAGATACTTCAACAATGTTGTGTTCTTTCAGTCGCCATCTGTTACTAAGTTCATCGTACATGTGACTGGGCCTACTTGGTGTCCTAATTAGTGTTAAACCCAGCAAAATTAGTCACGGCGTGCTGTTTTAAACTTGGTTCGTATGCATTATATAATTCATAAGTTTAGTTCATATACTGGAATGGCCATTTTGTAAGTTTATGTAGTATTAGGGTACAACCACCTTATGAATTTCCTGTACCGTTCACGCAAATTTGCTTTTTAAAAAATTGCTGACCTGCAGGCCGCAGTAGCCGATACGTCGGTCCAATTTGCATATAAAGAAAGGTTATGGTTGCTAGTGACTGTTTTGGAGTTCTGCAGTGAGAAATTTTAATTTCTCGGTGAAAGAGTATATAGGCACGGTTCTCCTTGCTCTCGAGCCACGTTCTCTCTTGCTCACCGTGTCACCCAGGCATACTCAGCTGTGCTCGACCGGATGATGCCATGGGGGATTGGTAGCCACACGCACCGTGTTGCGCGTACTGCCAAGGGCGCAGATCACGTGCGATTCTGCGGTCAAATACGATTGTGATGGCGCGTGAGAGCCAGGGTGATTTCTTGGCGTCTACTGTACTTGCTTATCGGTGCTGTTACTAGTTGTGGAGCTATCACTATATTTTTACTTTCTTTTTGTGTTTTCTTAAGAGTATATCTGGCCGGATGATGGTTATTGGAAACACTCCACGCTCACGCTTCATATTATTATATATACATGCATGTTTGAATAATACACGGCATGTTCTTAAAACTATACGGTGGTATTAACTAAATATTTGATCTTGTAAAATGTATATTTAGATTTATGATCTTGATTTAATTTATCATAGTAAGATTATTAATATGGTGCTCCACGCTAACACACATTTTGTATTTAGTCCCCATGACAGGAAGATAGGTTACACAAGAGGGTAGGTAGTAAACATCGGCGATGGATCTGATCATATCCACCCTTGGCGACGATGGTGGTGGATGAGTAAGGTGACGGTGGTTCCTTCACCACCGCACGGGGTGGCTGACATGGAGCTCAAAGACAATGGATAGAAAGGGCCGTGATGAGCTTCTCCAACAACGGTGGCGGTGGTGTCAAACTCCGTCACTCTACACATCTCGTCGCCTACATCTACTTCTTCTTTACTGATGCACTCCTCCGCCCTTCCCCTCTCACTTCTAAATCTAGCCATGGGTGCATGGCTTCACTTGTGCACACATTTTGACGACGGTGTGTGACGTAGAGGCGATGTTGATGGTTGTGGGCTTTGAGCTTTGACGGGGTGATCAGGTGTTGTGGATCTAGCCATGTTAGCATCAGCAATGCCCCTCCTTTCTTCTAGATCCCACATCAATGGTCTGATGTCTCTAAAGCTCAAGGTCGTGAGATCCACTCAAGGCAGGGCCTCGAGGTCTTCATTGGGACATGGGCTTCTCTTCTGTGCACACCTTCCTTCATTGGCTTCACCACCAATGTTCTCTGCACACCCTCTTATGCAATCATCCTCCAGCCAGGAAAAAAAGGTCGTTTTGGACATTTTTAAGTTAAACTTTCGTTTTAAATATTTGAATGGGATGTATGAAAATTGTTACGGAAGTTTACATAATGTTACTGATTTTTATTCTATAAATATATTACAATAAAACTAAGTGGTAAATATCATATATATTTTTAGATCGTACCACCTGTGTTCTCAAAAGTCATCTTCTAAAATGTGTTCAGGGCAAACCTCCATGTCTTAAATCATTAATAGTTATAAGAACATTAGAATTCAGTATGTGAAAATGACATTAATATATTTGTCTTACAAAATACTTTCATATGGTTATATTAATTTTTTTTATAAATATATAACTAGAACAAATAATGATAAAACATGAGTGTTTGAGACTATAATTGTAGTACCAAATATCAATGTTCAAAACAACCTGTTTTAATGACCAAAGCGATTTATTATATTATTAAGATATACTGTGTTCGCTAGAAATTATAATATTAATAGGAGAAAAAGAAAAAAGAGATTAAGTAGAATAAAATTTAGAAATAACTAAAATTCATAATAAAAATAAAGAATATTGAAATAATAGTTCATCTAGAACGTAACACAAGATTAATTAAAATTTAAAATAAAAATAAAATAAATTCTAAAATTGATTTTCAATACAATTTTCAAATAAACTTCAAAGGATCATTAAAATTCTAAACAAAAATATAATAAAAATTAAATAAGTAAAGAAGAATCTATGGTTGGGTGATAGTATTAGATTGTATTAATAAAGAAAAAATAAAATTTAAGCCATCATGTGATAGTATTAGATGTGTACAAAGTATAACTATATATATAAAAAGAAGAAAATAGCTATATATCAAATCCAATCATACTTTTAATATAATTACATATATAGAAATAGAAGATAATAAATATATAAAAATTCAATTCAACTAGCCCACGTAAAATTGTGCGGAGAAATCTCATGGCTATATCAATAGCGATAAAATCCAATTATTAACAATCACTACTGTTGACTATCCATTATTAACATCTGCAATCATATTATGCCGACAGAGGCATGTGGGTCCAATTGTATTAACTACAGAGTAGTCGTGCTAGCTTGTGATCGATCGATCGGTTGCTGCTCGTTCATGTGTTCTGTGGTTCTGCATTGCTGCTCACGAAATGCAAAGTTGATGGATCGATCTAGTACAGCATTGCTATATGGCCACCAGCTCTCTCCTGGAGCACTCTTGATTAGTACTGCATTTTGTACGGCGTCAGGCTGGATGTGTTGGTTTGTTCGATTGCATTCCTGATCGAAGAGATGATTCCGCCGGCAGGCCCGACTCCAGACGACACAGACAGAGTTACTCATTTTTGTATAGAAGCATACAGATGCATTTTGCAGAAACGGCAATATATAGCACTAACGACTAATTAAGTTATGATTCGCAATACGATATGAACAGTTGTGTTGATACTCTCAATACAGTACTCTCTCTTCAAAATATAAATATTTATATATTGTTTAATAGAGATTATTGGTAAATAAGAAAAGAATTTGGTATCCTTAAGAAATATAATATGAATAAAGATGTGAAGATATGTATGGTTAAGATGAAAAGAAATTTGAATAAAAATAATTGATGTGACAAGCGTCGTTAATTATGAAATAAGATTTAAAATTTAAAAATATTTATATTTTTTAACGGATGGTAGTATCTCTCAATGCTTTTGGCCTGTTTGCGAGGAAACAAATTACGTCACATCTGAGATCTATGATCACACGTCGAATCAGAGCGACTCAGGACAAAATTCGTCCATACAGCTACCGGCTAGCACACGTACTTACTATCACTTTATCGCCGTTGCCGTATTAGACCAATCCAGCCAAAAACAAATCGTGCGGCGATCGACGGCACGGACGGACCGACGGAGGAGAGACGGGCCGGCCTCCCTTTCTTTCCCCCGTGTATGCACGCACCGACCCCTGCAAATCCGCCAAATCTGCACCACACGACACGACGCGACGGCGCGCGGCGCCGGGGCCCTCGTCCGTCGCTCGCCTGCGCCCACCTTGCATGACGCGCGCAAGTGGCCGTACACGCGACCCCCTCGCTTAGCTAGCCGCCGCCGCCGCCGCCGTCCTTGTCATCCATAGCTAGCAACAACAAACCGCAGGATATCTCGCCAATTTCGATCGGTTTCAAGGCAAGCGAGCTCGCCGACCGACCTGCGCGCGGATGTAGCATGGTATCAACGGCGGGGAGGCGCCAAGCACCTGCGTAAAAAAAAAAAATCACGAATCCGCATGCGGCTAGTTTGGGGTAATTACAAGTGGGAGCCATGCATGGTTCCGACCTCAGACAGACGATGGCAGCACAATGTAACGGACAGCCGGCCGACCGCTAGCACCGGCCGTTGAAAATCTCCAACTATACGGATGCAATTAATATTGTTGGGCCTATTGTAGTTTTTTTTTTCTTAGTACAAAGCATGCCGTTTTTCATCGAGTCTTCTCTTCTCAAGCCAGGAATTTCTTTGCACACCGTACGGAGAGAAAAAAAATGCACTAGTACCATCTGTGAACGGTTCATATACATTATTTGTTTCATATTATAAAATGTTTTAACCTTTTTAATTATTTTTTTAAAGTTTTAGAAAATATAGCAATATTTAATTAAATATATTTTAATAGTATATTTATTTTATATTAAAAATATTGCTATATTTTTATAACTTTATTTAAAATTAAAGAAGTTTAACTTAAAAAATTAAAACGATTTATAATATAAACGGAGAAAAAAAAGTACGTAGCTAGCATGTGACCAACATATTGGACACTATACCTAGTCTTGGTGAAGTTGGCGTTTTCATCGAGCTTCCGCGCACGCATGGACGCCAACGGAACGATGTGGATGTCATCTCTCCGTGTTTATTGTGACGCATTCTAGAAACGGTAAGGGGATCGCTGGTAATATATTCAAACTTTAATAAAGAAAAAGTCGGAACGAAGACGCGTGTGAAAGTAAATCAACGTAACCACGTACGCATCACACGCTTGTTATAATTTTGTGTTTGCTTGAGCAAACATACAAGATCCAGATGACTCCGACAAGACAAAAACGAGATTTTCAAGATGAAATTAGGCTGCGTCTTTTTCCTTATCAAGAGAGCTATTTGCTCCTTAACCGTAAAAACGAGTTATATTTTTTATAAAAACTTTTTTATATAGATTTTAAAAAAATTAAACAAATTAATATTTAAATAATCACACGTTAATAATATTTCTCGTTTTATGTGTAACTTAAATTTAAATTTGAACTAATGCTAAGACAGCTTTAAAAGAATTTATAGGACTAAGTTCAAGTTTAACCGTTGAGTCTGGTTTGATTACAAATATATTATATAAAGTAAAATAGATGTCATTTAGTTCCATATTTGTGGTTTAATGAATCAGCATGTTTAATCAGTCTCAAACACAACGTGGCTATCCACGCTCAAAAACCACTATAACAAAAAAAAATTACATTTAGCTCCTCTAAACCAGGGTCATCCCCAAGACCTCAACTCAGACTCCTCTCTTTCCTGTCAAATCAGGAGGCGTTGTGAGAAGGGTGAAGGGTGTTCTGGAGGGGAGGGAGGAGCCAAATTACGGCACGAAAAAAGATGTCCAAGGAAAGTGGGGTGAAGTACAGTATGGCCATGGCCCTTCAAGTAGCTCATAGAATAAGTTCAAGAATTCAGATGATTCAATGGCTCAGACCTATCGATAATCGCTAGCGTCATCCTAATCACCATCCTCGCTATCCACCGTACGGGAAGGGAGGATTCGAGGTGGTAGAATGCGGTGGGAGGAGAGGGTTTAATAGATATTTAAATGCGCACTCTAGGGAAAAAGAGGATATATATATCTGTGTGTCGGAGGCTTTTGGAAGAAACCAAATGTAAATTTTTAGCCTTATGGATAACTATGTTGATGTCAGACACTTTAACTACTGTGATATATTAAACTATGATTATGATTAAGAATCTAAATGATTTACAAAATCACGGATATAAGTGACATCACAGTTCAAACTTAAAAGATTCATCATGTATTTTACTGTATTATATACAGGTAAACTCTTAGTTGGCTCTAGCCATAACTCCCTATCAAATTTTTTATTCTCCTTATTCCTCCCAATTTACTCAAATTTGCAGTTGTTGCATCGGATGTTGCTCTTAGAGTTGATATTAAGGGAAGAATCGACTCTTTTCTCTCTCCTTCACGTAACCAAAAAAGTTTGTTTATACGAGGTTGTACATATTAATTGGATGTGTATCTACTTGCACCCTCGACTATTACGGTTGTTAGACACAAAGATATAGATTTTTTTAAAAAAATTAACTTAGGCTCAGCTATAATTGAAGGAGGTAGTTAAATAGACTTAACTATCAAATCTAGTTCAAAGTATATTAGTTCATCAGCCAAACGACACCTTACAGGTTGCACAGGGGAAAATGTGAAAAACTAGCTAAAATGTCATTTCCCCCCTATTTAACATAGCGTAGCAATTCACATAATTTAGCAAAGATAGGGGCAACCTAGCAACAAAAGTCCTAATTTGGACGCAGCAATCAAATAGGGGGCAATAATTTACACAATGATTGGTTTCTCATAATTTAACAGCATTAAATTATTTATTATCCATATATGCAGAAAAAAGACTGGCAATAAACGCTAGCTTTCATCTGTATTGGATCCGATCTCACATAAGTGCCAATTAAAATTGCGTGTAATCAACCCAAAAAGTTTCTCCACTATTATCAGAAACAATTAAAGAGTATCTAGATTTCAAGTGACCAAAAGTGTTCTCAACTTCGCATCCTAACTCTTCAATGGCAATCTAATGGTTTTTTTACTCTCACTATTTATATTCAAAACAAAGTCCCTTCTTTCATAGATAAAAGGTTAAACAATAAACTACACTAATCTAAACAGGAAATAAATTTTCAATTCATAAAAAATTACAAAATTTCATATTAAAGCATTCAAACTCAAGATAAAAATAACATAAAACCATATACGATAACAAAATTAAAGTTACTTGAACTAACAATGCGCTTTGCATAGAGATTAGTGCTGTGTAATTTTAGATGAGTGAAAAAATATAAATTTTTAGACGTATGAAATCTAGCAAATCCCAAACTATTAATATATGTCATGTGAAAAATATCACCATTAATATAATTATCAAGAAAAAAATATATTTACAGTTAAATGGATTTGTCACCAAAAATACCTTTATAATACAAATAAAATAACTGGTTTCCCATTGAAATCGATCAAAAACTGACGACATGTTAGGGTTATAACTAAAAGTTGACAGAGCATGTTAGGACAGAGAGATCACACGTGATGCATATAGATGGTTTAATTGAAAAAAGGTATAGTTGGGGGTAAGAAAAAAGGGAAACGGATATACTCACACTGCATGCAAGAGCATGATTAGCGTCATATGCCATATATGACTATTTTAGAATTCATGATCAATCTTAACGTCGTAATATCCCAACAAACCAATTCTCAGATTTAAACTAATAATTACGATATCTTATCCATAGCTTAGGAAGGTTTGTAGCCAAGCTTTATGAGCTAACGCCAAATACTTATGCCCCGCTCTTTCAAACAGTAGAGTAGGATTAGTGTATAATTAATAAAGTATTAATTATTATAAATTTTAAAATGAATTTATTTAATATTTTTTATAAAACGTATTATTTAGCCGTTTAAAAAACGTGCTACTAGCTCACATTCGAACGGGGCACTTAGATGAATTGACGAGAGGGAAAGAAATCGATCAGCTTGGTCAGGGTTATAAAAAAAATACTTGCGTTGCACGGACTTATACCCATGTAATTCGCACACCGAAAGCCACGGCGAGAGGAGGAGAAAAGGACGCGAAACAGCGTCAAATCTGGTCGCCGTCGCACCGACCAGAGCCGAAAACTCCCGCCCAGCGTCAAGCGCCCGAGATCCCACGAGAAACACCCCAACCCCAGTGGCCGCCACGCCACGCTGCGTTGCGTTGCACCTGCGCGCCCGAACCCGCCAACCCGGTTGCACCCTCGCCCGATCCGTGAAAAAAAGGGAGCCGGAAGCGACAGGGGAGGAGACGCGGGGGCCGCACGAGACAGACGGGGAAGGGAGGAGCACGAGCTACAGCTACAAGAGCTCGTTGGTTTTTAACCCAGCCCCGACCCTGACCCCGAGCGGCCGCCAGTGGAGAGGGGCAGCCGCAGGGGACGGTTTTACGACGCCAACTCGCGAGTTGCTCGGTCGCAGGGGGTCGGGGATTGCGCTGGTTCGATCCCCCGGGGTGCGGGGGGCGGGGGGCGGGGGGCGGGATCGATCTCTCTCCGCTACTACCTCGCGCTCGCGGTCAGGCGGTTGGGCGGGCGGGCGTCGCATGCGGCGGCGCGGCGAGGCAAATGCGGGTAGATTCGTCGCTGGCGGAGGAGGAGCGGTGAGGAGGCGGCGGCCGGGGAGGGAGCGATGCAGACGGAGCAGCAGCAGCAACAGCAGCGGAGGAAGGTGAGAGGAGGTGGCAGTCGGTGCTCTCCCGAGGGACAATTGTTTTTTTTTTGTTTGGCGGTGTTTCTCGCTGGGGTGGTTGGGTTTTGGTGGATGTGGTCTCATAGGTTGTTGCGTTTGGAGATCGGTTTGTCCGGCGGGTTGAAACGATCTGGGCTATATGGAGTCGTAGGATTTTGTGCGAAAGAATGCTTTTTTCTTTTCTCGTGGAGCTTTGGATTCGGATGCCTACGAGCGTAAGGATTTGTTCTTGCCATTGTTTTCTGCTGCCTTTTTCTCGTCTTTTCATTTGCGGATGACTCCGTAGGATTATGGTGAAATTCAGTGGATTTTGAGCTCTGCAGTTGCTGTAGTTCTCGATTCTCATGTTCCATTTGTTTGAAAGAGAGATTTTTTTCCTTCTCCTTTCCCCGGATCAGAAATTATCTGGATTGTCAGAAGGTTCTCCGTTGAATTTAACAGTGTATGCCATCTTGATAATATCTGAAACCTTCTGGTGCTGGGCAACGTCTGCTTTTGTGCCCTCCAAAGGAAATGGCATCCTTTGACAACTTTTCCCAAGTCAATCGAATACTCATTGCTCCTTGATGAAGCACTAGTAATTCAGAGATTTTTCCTACCCCCTTCTAATCCGAGATAGCACGCCAGGGAGAGGAGATTAATTCAGATGCTATCACAAATGCGGTATAAGATTCGCTGAGTAGATATGTTTATCCTAAACCAGCTCTGCGGCCTTTCTTACCTTGTTTTTTTTACTTGCAAGAAAAGGATAGCCAATCATTTTAATTGTCCCAGTGGATTATCTAATCAATATATTCCATGCCCACTCGGGAGGCATATTGATCGAGATGGTTTTATGCCCCAGGGGCAAGAGTACTTAAGAATCATTATTTGGCTCTTTTTTAGTCTCGTTCGGTCTTACGCTTGATTGTGCCGTTTTGCTCATTTCTGGAGAGTGGAGACCAAGGAGTCTTTGCATCAGAAGGGCAGGTGTAGCTACTGTCTTTTCTGATACATGAGCTACTAGAGTCCAGCTGCTCGTTCTAGGATCTATTTGAGTTTGTTGAACTAGGATCTGTCTGAGTTTGTTGAACGCAGATTAACAGTCTGCTGTTTCAGTGGTCTGTTAAGAAGTAATCTTCTATGCAAAGCAATGTACAAGATGTCTTGTTGACTATTATATTCATGACATTAGCTTTGAATTATTTCTCCACGGAGTTGTTTCATGCAAAGATTAGCATGTTGAGTGCTGAGGATAGTATTTGTAGCCTCCCTACTTCATCCAATGAACGATTGAAACCCTTTCTAGCTCTTTACAAAACTCTTTTTGCGGCTGCTGCTGCTATACACTTAAATTTGGCCTTTTTTATATTTACTCCCTCTTTTTAAAACAAGCTATCTCCTGCACAGTGTTAACTCAATTTGTTGACTTTTGTTCAGGTTTCACCAGAGATGGATTTCTTCAGCGAATATGATGATGCTAACAGATACAAAATACAGGAAGTCATTGGCAAAGGAAGCTATGGTGTAGTTTGTTCAGCTATTGACCAGCATACTGGCAACAAGGTTGCAATCAAAAAAATACACAATATCTTTGAGCACCTATCTGATGCTGCCCGAATCCTCCGTGAGATCAAATTACTCCGGCTATTACAGCATCCTGATATAGTAGAGATCAAGCATATAATGTTACCTCCATCAAGGAGGGACTTCAAGGACATCTATGTTGTCTTTGAGTTGATGGATACCGATCTCCACCAAGTCATCAAGGCAAATGATGACTTAACCAAAGAACATCATCGGTTCTTTCTCTATCAGATGCTTCGTGCTCTGAAATATATTCATACTGGTATGCTTCTTTTTACAAACTGAGGTCTGAGCTACCACAGTGATTATTGATGATTGTAATCTTTGTTTAGTGTCTAGGATAATTCATTTTCTCTGAAATGTTGGGAAAAGTTTATTCACATAATTTTGGTTCTTTGTTATGCTTCATGAAAAGCATAAACGATCTTGTAGTGTGCTCGCACATGAATTTTCACAGTGCTAACCCAATAAAGAAGTCCACTATAAATAAAGGAAATTGTCCATCCCACATCAATTGTCTTTAGCTGCTTGTTCTGTTCATTATATTATTTTTGCTTTGTTGAGATTCTGTTTGTTGCCATCCTCTTATTTCTTGAAAGTATTTCCCACTATTTTGCATCTTATGCTGATTACTAGATACTTGCACTTTCTTTGTCTATCTAGTAATTGACTAATTGTACAACAGGTCATCATTACTATTTTCTGCTATTCACTATTGAGCCATTAACACTATCACCATTGGTTTACCTGCATTGCTTATGTCCTAACCATCAATATGTACTGCAGCTAATGTCTATCATCGTGATTTGAAGCCAAAGAACATATTGGCAAACGCTAACTGTAAACTCAAAATATGTGATTTTGGTCTAGCACGAGTGGCATTTAATGACACTCCTACAACGGTATTCTGGACGGTATGTGAAATTTGATGGTGCATTAATATATTGCATTATCTGCAATATTACATGCATATTTTATTTGATTGTACTTTTTGCCGCATAAGTGTTATTTTCTATTTCATAATTTTCTTTCTTTGTGTTTTGCAGGATTATGTTGCTACTAGATGGTATAGGGCTCCTGAGTTGTGTGGTTCTTTCTTTTCTAAGGTAATTAATCTGTGCAATTCTCATGTGTTGTTTGTTGGAATATTTGCTTGCGCTACTTCCCCCAGAAGCATGCTTCATGTCATTGCTGAATAATATTTGCTGTTAAATTCATTGTCACATCCCTATACAAGGTTTTGCTATGGTTTTCTGCATGCTCTTCTGATTGTACACATTTTATCATAAAGATATTTTCCTCTTCAAATTAACTAGTGTAATACAATGAGGGATATGCCAATGGAATGATCATGACAGCTATTCAAGAGCCTAGTATTCATGGCCATGCACACTGTACTGGTGGTACTAGCCAACATGCTGGTATATAATAGTTGTCACTTGTCACTTTGGGGCCCTTGCTTGATATGCAAGCCATTAATGTCAGTCATAGCAACTGCCGTTGATACTGAGTGGCCTTCCTAGTATCTAGCATTCACAATTCAAATTATCTAGTGTTCTTACATGTCGTCATAGATCATATTTCACATTTTGTGATCTCTTTCCCATTCCTCCAAGCCTTTATTTGGATCTTTGGCAACGACCGTGTGCCTATATTCTGTTTTATGATGTCTGACTTCATTTTACTTTATCTTGATTAACTGAGTCACTTGATTCCAAGCTCCCTACAGATATGCATATGTTACTGTTTTGAAACTTCATATGCAGTCTTTTTTTTCTGAATGATTAATGTCTATGTGTTAAATTTATCCTATCCTGTTCTACATAACCCTTTTTATGCACAAGTACCCCCATAGTTATGTGATTTTACATCAGGCCATTCATCCCCTTTGATTCCGATTTGGCTTTGTGCCAGCTGGCATAACAGGGATCATTCCTTCCAAATTGTCTTGTTCAGAAGCTGCATTCATAGGTGGCATTTTCTACCTTTTTAGTAGGTATTGCCTTCATTGATCATGATAGATAAACTATTAGTATTATTTGGTTAGGTTTGAAAAGTACATCGTTTACAGTAACCTGGGTGCTTATTCTTCTGTTCGATATCTAGGCAAAGTGATAGGATTAATGTAGTTAGGTAACGTTTTCATCACTGTTATGCCAATTATCAACTAATATCTGACCTGTCCTTCTGTAAATTTCAATGGATGCTAAATTGATTGTACTGTGCAGTATTCACCAGCTATTGATATATGGAGTATTGGCTGCATTTTTGCTGAGATTTTAACTGGGAAGCCTTTGTTTCCTGGTAAAAATGTGGTTCGCCAGTTGGATCTGATGACTGATCTCTTGGGTACTCCATCAATGGATACTGTTACAAGGGTATACTTTGCCTTTCATTAATGACTAATGTTCTAAGTTGAACTATCCATAATAAATGCCAAGTAACATGTTGTAACTGCAGATTCGGAATGAGAAAGCAAGGAGGTACTTGAGTAGTATGAGGAAAAAGCAGCCAGTGCCTTTTTCTGAGAGATTCCCAAAGGCAGATCCTGCTGCACTCAAACTTCTGCAGAGGCTTTTAGCATTCGACCCGAAGGATAGGCCAACTGCCGAAGAGGTTAGTTTTTTCTTAATGAATGTTGAATTAAAAAATCTGTAATTTGTACTTCCATCTGATAGCTGCACCTGGTTTCATTTGGTGTTGAAATCATTCTAATGACATTCATATTCATTAATGTACATCTCAGGCGTTGGCTGATCCATATTTTAAAGGCCTTGCAAAAGCAGAGAGAGAACCATCATGCCAGCCAATAACAAAAATGGAGTTTGAGTTTGAGCGGAGAAAGGTGACTAAAGAGGGTGTGAAGGAACTTATGTTCTGTGAAATACTGGAGTATCATCCTCAACTTCTCAAGGATTACATGAATGGAACCGAAAAAACAAACTTCCTATATCCTAGGTTCGTGCCATAAATTCTCTTCCATAAGTCATGCTCCCCGCCTCCTTTGTTTTTGTTTATTCCCATCTTCTGCACCCCGTTGGTTATAACTAATACATTTTGGGTTGTGCCTAATTGTTATTACGCAGTGCCCTTGACAACTTCCGGAGACAATTTGCTAACCTGGAAGACAATGGAGGGAAGAATGGAGATGCTGTTCCATTGGACAGGAAACATGTTTCGCTCCCAAGGTGGCTAAAACCGTTTTAACTGTCAATGCTTTTCTTCCCATTGATTACAATGCCTAGTTCGCTTTCTGTTAAAAAATTGCTTCAAATCAAACAGATAGCTCATACTCGCATCATTATAAAACTTTGTTTCATGATTTTATGGTACTATAAAATATCTTTACACAACAGAAAGTGGGTGATTTGAGGTGATATCAATAACAGAAACCACCCTTGAAATATTGGTGCTGAGCTTTAATATCTAATTTGCAGAACTACTACAGTTCATTCTTCTCCAATTCCTCCCAAGGATCATCAAAATATAACTTCCCAAGTACCCGAAAGGATTCCAGGTAATAGTTTCTCCTAAATAAATTTATCAACGTTCATTTCTTCAGATGGAACCCTCTGATATATTTTCTTCTCATTCTCAGGTAGAACAGGAAGAGGGGCTGGCCCTGTAATACCATTTGAGAATTTGAGTGCAATGGGCCCATACAATCAACGTAGGGTGGTCAGGAATCCAGTGCTTCCTCCAGCCACCACCAACCTATCAGCATACGCCTACCACCAGAAGTCAGATAGCTCGGAAAGAGAGCTCCAGCAGGAGCTTGAGAAAGATAGCATGCGGTGCCAGCCATCAGAGCGTTTCATGGATGCTAAGGAGGTGCCACATATGTCCCATGATTTAAGGTCTTCCTCCTACTACGTTTCAAAGGCGAAAACTGATGTAGCAGACAGAGCTGCCTTACAATCCAACATGATGCAGGGAATTGGCCCTTTTAATGGCATTGCTGCAGTTGGAGGTAACTACAATAAAGTCGGTGCTGTTCAGTATGGAGTCTCAAGGATGTATTAGGGTACAATGGCCACTTCCAAAATGCTCCGCTGAGCTGAACTAATGGACTTACATTAAAGAATCTAAGTACTCAAGTGCCTTTTCAGCCACAGATTCGGACAGAGGAATACAGGACCCAACAATCTGATCGAGGAAACGTGGAGGCGGTGAAATTACAGAATGTGGAAAGGACAAACATCTTGATAGCCATTAATCTAGCCTGTCAAGAAAGGCATGCCGTCAGTTATTTGCTGCTAAGAAAAAGAAAGAAATTGGAGAGAAGGGGAAAAGATGAGCGAGTGATCTATGTACTTTGAATGAAATAAAAATTATGTGAATGGGAATAAAAATAGCGAGCTTCTGTATATACAACAGCTTGATTCTATATATTACTGCCAGACAGCCATTTCTTTTGTGGACATGTGGTGGTGTGTATTTTCTTTTGTATCTTTGGGCGTCTGAGCACTAATGCTTGCGAGACAATTCACTTGAACTGGGAGTATATTTTGGTGTATCGTCAAAAACAAACAAATCTGAGGACGATATTAAATGATAGTGAACCGTTTGCTTCTCTTTTAGAGTGATGGGAAAAGATAATGAAATTGTTACTTCTGTAATAGGATTGATAGAGTTGATCACGCCACTACTGAGCCATAGGTCTGGTTAGTGCTTACAGCAACTGAGAAGCATCTGAAGACCCGAGTTCAAATACGAATTAGGTGGTAGCGTGCTTCAAATGCTATGAAATTTTAATATATTGAGCGAAAATACGAGTAAATACGTTTGGACGATGATGAGTATTACTTCAAATGCCACGATGTTTTAACACTCTCGAGAGAAAAACATGTAAACATTAGTTTCTATAATGTAATTACGAGTAAATCAATTAATTGCCAATTGAGATTCTGACAGTGGGAAAAAGAGATGCACGAATCCGTCCTGGACAGTCCCAACAATATGATCTAACGGCAACATCAAATGTACGGGAGACTTAACATTGAAGGAAACAGAGAAAGATTTGTAAAGTCCACTTTCATTTTCAGCAGCATACTATGTACAAAACTGTTTAAGAAATACGAGGATATGTACAATTCACAACTAGCTCTGGCACCAAAATTCTTAATCTTATGAAAACCACCCACGTAAAAAAGGAAAAGAAAAAGGGCAAGAAGCTCAGTTAACATGTTAAGTTTCTGTTCCTCTATCTGAGTAAAAAAATGTTATTCCTAACATTTATTGGAAAATCTCAGCAATATTCTTTGATGCCAAACTTCTTCGCGATTATGGGTCGGACATCATCCACAAAAGCAAGGGCCTCCAGGAACGGAATCAACTGAGATAATGCCTCATCCGAGGAATCACTAAACCAACTCTCTATGGGTATACCATTATTCACTTGCAGCTGGAAAACCTGAATGGAACATGGAAATGAATATTCTGATGCTCATCTGATACTTCATGCAACAGTTGATGAATGGAAGTTCAAAAATTCAGAGAGATATAGGTCCAGGACACTTTAATACACCGAACCTTCTTAAACACTGAAGTGACAACATCTAGAACACAAAGTGCATTAGTGAGAACAGTTTACCTGCGGAGTGTTGTCAATTATGACAACTTTAGCAAGGTCAACTCCAACAACTGTCAGATCCTTTGTGTAGCCAGTGTTCGTAAATACACATGACTCCCGGAAATAACGCCTAGAGAACAGTTTTTTCTCTGGATCCAAGATGTCAAGCAACTGATCTGCATAAACACTTTGGCTGGCTGTGAATATAACAATCTCAAACATCTCAGCCATTTTTTGGAGGAACATGTGGAGATGTGGTCTCTTCCTCACATAAACCATATGCTCCTTCATATCAAAGAACACTGGAAAGGTAAAATCGTAGTCATCACACTGCTCTATGGTCGAATGAACAAGGGTTTCTGCACAGGAAGGGAAAATAAAATTATATTATTCTCAGGGAAACATCAATAGAGTCCTAAAAAATAATAATCTTTTCAAACCAGCAACATACCGTCCAAATCAAGCACAAGAGTGACCTTCTTGGCCCCTTGTTCCTTTGATACAGCATGTGAATTCAGCTCAGTAAAATCAATGAGACTAGGCAAATCCTCCTCAGCGAGATGTGGATTGAGCCACTCCAACACCTCTGAGTTACTAAATAACACATCCCCCTCAGATTTGCATGGCTCCTTACCAACACTGGCTTCTGCAGTGTTCTCACTAAGTGGGAATACTCCACATTGGCCACTTGTATTTACCAATGCATTAATTGGTACAACTTCATCATATAATGCAGTAAAACTAGCTGGAAACTCAGAGGGTGTATCCAATAAGAAAGAGAAAGCATCATCAGGATTATAAATGTCCAACAGACTGCAACCCTCATTCGAGCCCCAGCTTTCTTCATGACAATTAATGGTACAGCTATTATATGATGCAGAATTTATATCTTCATCTGCAAACAATACCATGCATGATGATAATTCAGTACACAGTTACACACATTTAAACACTGAAACTTGCTTTTGAGTACTAACTTACTGTTCAACAAAAGCATGCCCCAAATAAATATTTCTACATTTTCTCCTCTAGGAGCTATTAAAATAATGAACATCATTCAAATTATGCTTTTCAGTTACTGCTCCACAACTGCAAGAATTAGCTGTTCGTTCATTGGCAATAGGTAGATGAATAGACAACTTTCAAGAGAAGCAATTCATGATATATTTAATAGATTTTCCACTATCACAATAAAATGATAATCATGTGAGTTTAATCTGGTGGGTACATATTATTCAGATTCAGTACCAATCAAAATGCCTAGACAATCAGTCACCATGAATTGCTGGCATGATTATTTGCATATAGTGCACACCTTTCTCTTTCCACAATAGAATGGATAAGTATATATTTCATATCATGATTTTACATACAGGCCAAAGATAGCATGTACAGCAAAAGTTCATCTCAACTTTTCAATTTCAGCAAACATCCTAGGTTTGTTCAACAATATAATGTTGAGAGAGGCTGATATGGCATTATGACTAAAAGGCTTCCGAACTAGGGGAAAGGAAAAATACCAATGCTATCTCAGCTAAAAGCTACATATGTGGCACAATTTTTTTGGAGCAAGAGATGCAGTAAAATTAAAAGAAGATCAGAAATCATTCAGCCAAGCAACACCAGAATTTGTGATAAGTTGGCACAAAGACAAAAACTGTGTCCAGTTTGTGGACATAGATAGGTTAATGTGGTATTCTTGCAGTGTAACTTTTGAAACCTTGATCATTTATATACACATCACTATCGGCAAATCAGTGTATAGCTTGACCACGCAAAAATAATCATATTAAATTTGCAACACAAGATGCTTATGTAGTATACATATTTTTACACATTTTCAAAAGTGCATCTAAAAAAAGGTCAGAATCATGCATTAAAGACTGATGACCAAAAAGTCCAATACAATTTAAGAGTAAAAAAGGAATATAGCAGTCATTACTAGCAAAAAAAATCTTTTTTTTTGGATTCTTGGTAAGATTGGTTTTCAGATAACCTAGAAACTATGGCATCATATTGTAAATACTTTGCTAATTGCAATATGAAAATGCAAAGCTCACATGGAAGTGTAAATGCCTAGCGCATAGCAAATTTAATCTTGCTGCTTCGCTTAATGGATATATATATCCTGAGTTACTTAAGGTGAAGGCGTTGCCACTTACCTTTGTCAAAATAATTTACTACATTTAACTGAGATCTGCTGTCTCCGTAACTAACAAACGAATCATTCTCCATATTTGGTGAAACTGCCACCTCAGATATTAAATCCTGTAAATCAACATGGAAACATTACATTGCAGAAGATTCTTTCAAATAACAGAATAACAATGATTCTGATATAGAGTGTTGAGACCTAAAATAGGAGAGAAGACACCAAAATAATGAAGCTATATACCTAGCCTACAAATGTTAGCTCATAACACAAACAAGAATGAAGAAACAAAAACAATGCCTTCTGCCCTTTATAATAAATCATTTAACTGAAACTAGTTGAAATGCAAGGTCAAATGACAAATCAGTTTCCTCTTAGCTTCAATACTTCCATTTCATTATGATAAGTTTCCTCTTTCATTTCAGTTTGTCTCTCCAAACTGAAGTGCAAGAGGAAACTTATACTAATGAAATGGAAGTATACAAGCCAAACGATTGAACACAACAGTAAAGTGTGACCATAATAATTTTAATAATATATGATCAGATGATGATGATGTGGTACCTTGAGCAAAGATGCTCCTTCACAAGCATCATCCAAGCTAGCTGCTTCCATGATCATAATGTCCTGGCCAGCTAACTGAGTTGTCAAATCCAGCTCTGTGGGAAAAAGGAAATAGAATCAACGAAATATGCACAACTTCACTAACCTTTGATCACTAACAGCAAACAATTTAAACACATCTTCCAAATAGCTAAGTAAAACCAACTTAACAAACATGAGTTATTAAATTATCTATCTATAAAAAATAGATTCTGAATACAACATTAAGCATACACTTAGTTCCTGTTCAAGAGAACTGTAACAAACAGTACAACTAAATTACATAGATTTTATGGGAAAGTTGCAAGAAACTCTCACATTCAGTAAAAAAATCAGCCTTAAGACTCCCACAGAGTCGCATGCAGTCACTTACCATCCTGGGGATCTTTATAAGGCAAGTTCAATACAGCCGACTGCTTTCGTTCGCTGACTTGAAAATGTGAGATCTTCATGGATTTCTTGGGTTTGGAATCAAACTCATCCCTAAAAACATCATCGTCAAAATTCCTCTTCATCCTCAGTGCTGGCATCTTGATCAGCGTTGTGCTTGAAACTATTAAACCCTCTGCAGAACAAACACAAAAGTTGGAGAATACACCTTAGAAATATTGATGGTCAATAAACACAACCTTAAATTGAACTCATGAAGGACATAACCGTTTAGTATGACCTATAACAGAAAAGCCTGGCCTTTGAGAAAAGATCTAGCCTTCTTAGACAGTTTGTACTATTCAATCACGTCTTCTACAAGCACTCAATTGCTTCCTCAAAAGCAGATTCCTTTAGTCCTTTTACCAGCAAAGGAGGTGCAACCGATAAAATGGTTAATTAGTTGCTTTATTCAGTTGAGCAAGTAATCACAGCAGTAGACGTATTAACCTAGTAATCATGCCTGATTCAGCCTGAATTAACAAATTTGTCCTTGAAACATCAAAGATTAGCAAACATGCTGCATGTAGAAAACGAAGTTGACAGGATCATTTGTATAGTTACGGCACTATTGCAGAAAGATAATTTTCTATCGCTAGATCGCAGTAAAGCGTCGGTAGAACAAAGTAAGAAATGAAATCGAGGAACAACCAGGTGGAATCACAGTAAGACCAACGCGAAGACCCAAACCCTAGAAAGGAAAATAGGATAAACTTACGCCGTGGTAGTGATCTCACTTAAATTAACCCAACCCCCTACCAAAACAACATCTTATAATAGTGAAACGCTGAAATTTCATCGAACAAACCCCGAAATTACCAATAGAGAACACTCAGATTACCGCCCTAAAACCTACCTTGGGGCATGGGGGTTCAGCCGAACCCCAAGAAAATTACTCAATTATACTTGAACACAGACTGTTGCTCGATTCTTACCGATATGGAGTCAGCTGGAACGAATTCAGCCGAGTCGCCCCTCCGAACCTCCTCGCCGGCCGCGCGCGCGCGAGAAGACCAGGCCGCACAACGGGGAAGAGGCTACCGCTCGGGGTCGGAAAGTAGAGAGAGGAGGCCCTCCACGCCGCGCGTACCGCCCTTCTCGCCGGCCGCGCTCTCGGGGAAGGCGACGCGCAGTCGCCTGCCTCCGGGCTCGCGCTGCACAACGGAGACGAAGGAGGGGGGGGGAGACAGTAGAGAAGGGAAGAGAGAGACGCATTAGATGGAGAGCATGAGGGGTATTTCCGTCATTCCCTCGGAAAAAACCGCCTTAAACACTGCGATGCGGGAAGGATTGTGAGGGCAGACACGTCATTTTGCGGGGGAGACGAAGGGGAGGTTGCGTGCCACGGTTGGGGAGCAAGGGTCAAAGCTGGGGGTGTTCATGAACGGCCCAGATGAAGGATTGTGGTGAGGGGGTGGCATCTCGGCCGTTGGTGTACGGGTGACCGAGGTCTGAGTCATCGGTCCACTAGCCCATCACGTCACTAAAGAGCGACGAGAAAGGAAAACTGGTTACGCTTCTGTAGCAAAGTAGGAGTATTTTTATTGGGGCGGCTATACCACTCGTTTCCATCGTACAGGATAATACCTGATATTAGCTCTGGCTGAATATTATATCGGATAGGTATTGATTAATATCTACTGGTCTAAGTATTTATCAGTATTTGTTGATACCTATCAACACTATAATAATATCTTATCGGTATCAGATTAACTTTCCCTAGCGAGATGACATGAGACCCTTCTTAAGCAAATATTCCTTTCTTTCTCCTTCTCCGGTAACTCACAATATCAAAGCCCTAGGAGAGAAAGGACTTGTGGTGCTACTAGGAGAGAGATGTAGCTTGAGTTGAGCCTAGAAGAGATATAAGGAGGAAAGAGGGAAAGTTGCTAGGTATAGGCAACTCGTGTAGAAGTGTAGGAGCTCGAACTTGAGTCCGTGTTATCATATCTAGTAACAAGGAAGGATGGTTAGTAATAGCATTGACGAAGAGGCTCGACAACTTGTACGATGGAGCCATCCATTGTTGCATAAAGGGTGTCCCTGTGCCTCTTTGCCCTCCAGTCATCGACGTCCACCTTTAAATGCAATGGAGCAACAACTACAAAGCCAACTCTAGCTTTCACTCGCATCCTCCTATGTCTTCAATGTTACGCATATGAACAATGCGATTGGTAGGGGATAGGGGATGAGAAGATCCTGTCCCACGGCAGAGACTGGGATAATTGACATATAGCATTTCTAATTTCATTCAAGGGATTAATCTGTAATCCGTACGAACTTCAACTTAATTGGTACGTAGACATAAGATCGAGCATTTATGCAATCACAGAAAAATTTGGATATATGTAATCTTCAAGAGTGGATTTCGCTTGAATGGCAAAATGTCACTCTCACCCGGGATGTGTACGCTGAAATGCTATTTGTTTCATTTCTCCTAAATTAAAATGTTTTTCTATTTTATCACACGCAACATGACTAAAATGCCCCTGAGGATCGATTCAAACTCATATACAAAAGAAATCGAAGTGCCCAAATTTGATGCTTTGTGCACAGCAATTTCGGGATTCAATTCAGTGATGCAATTGACTGGAGGAGAGAGAAGGGAGAGCTTTCCAGCAGACGTCAATGGCGGCAGAGGGGGAGATGAAGACGGGCTGCTCCAAGAGGACATCGATGCCGCGGAGACCCTCGCCGCCGACTTGTTCGCCGCTCTCGTCGTGCCAGCAGGTGAGAGCGAGACCGTGCTCTGCCACCTCCCCGAGGCCAGCGTCGACGCCGCCGCGAAGCTGGCCGTCGTGGTGTTCTCCACGCGCAGACTTCAATGGTGGTGGGCTGCCGCTGCAGCTGGGGAGGAGTGGTTGAGGGTTGACGCGCCGCAGCTGGCTGTTGGAATGGCGTCGCAGGATCTGCAACGCCGGATTTTTCACCGCGCCATGGACGCCACGAAATTGCCAGTCTCCAGCGCCGCCCTCGCGGCGCTGCTCGCCTGCTGCGGCTCTGCCGACGGCGACTGCGACAGGCTCTTCTTCGGCCGCGCCTCTTCGCTCCCCCGCGGCTCTGTTAGTTAAAGCCATGCACCGTAATTAGACAGGATACACGAGCACTGACCTGTGGCTGCCGTGTATATAGGAGATAGTGGCAGCGAGAATAGCTCACGCACTAACCTGGGCGAGTGGTTCTGAACTAACGGCACAGATGTGGGGATGGACACGTCGTGCGCGTGGTGTGTGGGCAGCCACCATGAGCTCTGCTCTTTGTATTACACAAAAATGAAAGAGCTAAGATCAGAAAACGTTGCAATTGTTCAGCACCAAAACACATGTGTTCACTGTGTTTCCAAGTGTTCGTGTGAGTACAGCTTGAGTGTGTGTTCATCTTCCACGGCGAGTTCCAGGTTACGCCGGCGTTGTTCATCGTCGCCCCGGGCCTGACAATTGGTATTAGACCCAGGTTGTGAGGATCTCGCCGTAGCCATGACGTCTTTGACGAGACCTCGTGGCAGCTCGCCGGCCGTGGGCGACGGGAAGCAGCCCGTGAAGGAGAAACCGAGCGGTTCGGGCAACAAGACGCCGCCGTAGCGCACGCCTTCACCAACTCGCTCTCCATCACGCCGATCACGCACGCGCGACGCACGTCGCTCGTGTCACCCGGGATGCATGCCGTCCGCGGGAGGTGGTGATCGAGCACATCATTCGAGATGGCGGCAGCTCTCGCAACTGCCGCAGTTGACGAGGACCAACTATAATGAGTGGTCGCTTTGCATGAAGCTCAAGCTGCAAGCGCGTCATCTCTAGGAGGCCATAGAGTTCGATGACGCTGAGTTCGACGATGACCAGAGCGCCCTGGACGCCATCTGTAGTGCCGTCCCGACAGAGATGGTCCCGGTGCTCGCCACTAAGACCACCACCAAGGAGGCGTGGGAGGCGATAAAGACTCTCCGCATCGGCAACAACCGCGTGCGGAAGGCAACGACGTAGAACCTCCACGCCGAGTACGAGACGATCAAGCTCAGCGGCAGCGAGGCGATTGAGGACTTTGCGTTGCGTCTCACCGGCATTGTCCAGAGGCTGGCAACACTCGATGATCCCGAGCCGGATGAGAAGGTCGTGGTGAAGTACCTTCGGGTCGTGTGTCCGAGATATAAGCAACTTGTGATCTCCATTGAAACGCTACTTGATATCTCTAAGCTGTCCATCGAAGAAGTCATTGGTCGACTGAAGGCGGCGGACGACGTCGAACCTACGCCGCCTCAAGCCGCCGCAGGCAAACTGCTCCTCACAGAGGAGCAATGGCTAGAGAAGTACAAACAGAAGGGGACGGAGTCAGGGCGCAGCGGCTCGAGCTCTACAGCCCGTGGTAAGCACCGTGGCAAGCCGCGTGGCCGCGGCGGCAACAACAGCAGCGACGCACGAAGCGGATCGAGCGGCGATGCTGGCTTCAGATCAAGCACGTCCCGTGCTAGGCCAAATGATGTCTACAAACGCTGTGGCAAAACGGGATATTGGGCCCAACACTACCGTGGCAAGCTAAAGACCGAGGAGCAGGCCCATACAGTCCAAGATGATGAGCCCAAGTTGATGTACACGTACGTGGCTGAGGAGAAGCGTGTGTCGTCCAATCCGTCTCTTCCTCCCCAAGTGCCGCCGCCGCCACTCCCTAACATCGCCGCTACCGCTGCAGATGCCGCACCCAGCAGGCTGAGCCCGCGCTGCTCGTCCCCAACATTGGCGCTGCTACTGATGGCGCCCCCACATCACATCAGCTCGAAATCATGGAGGCCAAAGTGTTCGCCGCCATCGACGCGGCGGACGGCTAGGACCTGAAGCGCTGGGTTCTGGACACCGGAGCAACCAATCACATGACTGGTGTGCGCAGGGCCTTCTCCGACCTCGACACCAGCATCGTCGGCAAGGTGCGCTTCGGCGACGGCTTCGTCGTCCAGATCGAGGGCCGCGACACCATCCTGTTCGCCTGCAAGAATAGGGAGCACCGTACCCTCGCCAACGCGTACTTCATCTCTCGCCTCACCACGAACATCATTAGCGTTGGCTAGCTCGACGAGGTGGGGTTCCGGGTGCTCGTCGAAGGAGGAGTGATGTGGATCCGCGACGAGGAGCGCCGTCTGCTTGCCAAGATCCACCGGAGCCCAAACCGGCTGTACGTGCTCAACGTCGACATTGCACGACCGGTGTACTTCGCGGCGCACGCCACGAAGCAGGCGTGGCTCTAGCATGCCCGATTCGGGCACGTCAACTTTAGCGCGCTCAGAAAGATGGGGCGTGAGGAGCTGGTCCGTGGCATGCCCCTGCTGGACCACGTCGATCAAGTGTGCGACGCATGCCTCGCCGGCAAGCACCGACGGACGCCGTTCCCACAGCACGCGCTCTCGCGTTCAACAGAGGTACTGCAGCTGCTGCACGGGGACCTCTGCAAGTTCTCTTGCCCAGCGGAAACCGCTACTTCCTCCTACTCATCGACGACTACTCGCGGTACATGTGGATCGTGCTGCTGCCTTCGAAGGATGCCGCAGCCGTAGCGATCAAACGCATTCAGGTTGCGGCGGAGCGTAAGACTGGGAAGCTGGTTCGTGCACTCCGCACAGACCGAGGAGGAGAGTTCCTGGCGCGGGACTTCGAACAGTATTGCGCCGAATTGGGCCTGCGTCGTGAACTCATGGCGCCACATTCCCCTCATCAAAATGGCGTCGTCGAGAGGCGCAATCAGACCGTGGTGAGCACCGCTCGGAGTATGCTGAAGGCGAAGGAACTCCCTGGCGTGTTCTAGGAGAGGCAATCACCATGGCTGTCTATCTACTCAACCGCTCATCGTCCAAGAGCATCGATGGCAAGACCCCATACCAGCTCTGGACCGGGGCTGCTCTTGGTGTCCAGCACCTGCGGACGTTCGGCTGCGTTGCACACATAAAGTTGACGATGCCGAACCAGAAGAAACTCGATAACCATAGCAGGCGCACCATCTTCGTCAGGTACGAGGCAGGTTCCAAGGCCTACCGCCTATATGACCCATCGACTCAGTGGGTCCACATCAGCCGCGACGTCGTCTTCGACGAGGCCGCTCAGTGGAGCTGGGCAGGAGAACTTGCAGGCTATCTAGATGATTTCCTCATCAAGGAAACTGATGCAGGGCTGCCCCAGGTGATCACCAAGACTTCATCATCTACGATACCTGACGCCTAGATCAGCATCACCAGCACCAACGTCTTCACCAGCATCCCACGGTGGCATGTTCTAGTCGCCCACCACTCCTGTACAAGATATAGGTGGAGTGGTGGAATTTGCATCACCACCAGAAGGCGAGGTGGATCTGGATGCTGACCATGATGGTGCACCTCTCCGTTTTCGATGACTAGAGAATGTGTTGGGCTCTACTTTGACACCTGGCCTAGCACAATGGGAACTTGAAGAGCAACTGTTGTTGGCCAGCGACACCGAGCCATCCAACTTCCTCGAGGCGCAGCGGCACGAGTGTTGGCGCAACGCCATGCTCGATGAGATGACCGCCATCGAAGCAAATGGCACTTGGAGGCTTGTCGATCCTCCACCACGTTCCCGAACCATTGGGCTCAAGTGGGTTTACAAGGCGAAGAAGGACGCAGCCAAGATCATCTCCAAGTACAAGGCCCGGCTGGTCGCAAAGGGCTACGTGCAGCGTCAAGGAGTCGACTTTGACAAGGTTTTTGCATCGGTGGCACGCTTAGAGTCAGTACGCCTTCTGCTTGCGCACGCTGTAAACGAGGGATGGATGGTCCACCACATGGACGTCAAATCAGCGTTCCTCAACGGTGAGCTGCAGGAGGAGGTGTACGTCGAGTAGCCGCCAGGCTTCGTCCTCAAGGGACACGAGGGCAAGGTCCTGCACCTCGTCAACGCGCTGTACGGACTACGCCAAGCTCCGTGCACCTGGTACTCAAAGTTGGACAGCTCCCTGCTACGACTCGGGTTCAGGCACAGCAACTCCAAGCATGCAGTGTACCTGCGCGGCGAGGGCGTGCGACGCCTTGTCGTGGGGGTCTACGTCGATGACTTGGTGATCACGGGAGGTTGCAACTGCGACATCGATGAGTTCAAGGGGCAAATAAAGGCAACTTTCCAGATGAGTGATCTGGGCTTGCTCCACTACTACCTCGGTCTGGAGGTGTGCCAAACTCCGGATGGCATCACCTTGGGTCAGAGCGCGTACGCGGCAAAGATACTCCGGAATGCCGGGCTGGCTGGGTGCAACCCCAGTTTCATCCCCATGGAGCCACGCCTCAAGCTGAGCAAGGAGAACACCACGCCGGCCGTCGACGTCACAGCATACCGGAGCATCGTCGGCTTGCTACGGTACCTGATGAACACAAGGCCTGATTTGGCCTTCTCGGTGGGTTATGTGAGCCGCTTCATGGAGAAGCCAACCACCGAGCACCTAGCAGTTGTGAAAAGAGGCACGCTTTTCAACGACAGTGATCATGCTAGAGATATTGATACATCGCTGGCCCTCTGGACTATGGCTGCTACTACACAAGGAAGAAGGAGGCACATCTGGTGGGTTTCAACGACAATGACCATGCTGGGGATATTGATACCCGCAGAAGCACTACCGGGGTTCTTTACTTCCTTGGCAGCAATGTCATCACCAGGCAGAGCCAAAAGCAGCAGGTTGTGGCCCTGTCCTCTTGTGAAGCTGAGTACATCGCGGGGACTGCTGCTACTTGTCAAGGTGTGTGGCTGTCGCGCCTCCTATCTGAACTGAAAGGGAAGAAGGAGGGAACGGCAAAGATCTTCATCGACAGCGAGTTCGCCATTCAGCTGAGTAATAATCCCGTCTTCCATGATCATAGCAAACATATAGATATAAGATACCATTTTATTCGTGAATACATCGAGGAAGGTAGGGTATGTGTTGCCTCCATTGACACCTCTGATCAGCTGGCGGATATTTTGACCAAGGCATTGGCAAGGGAGCGCTTTTGTGAACTACACGCCAAGCTTAGCCTTGTGAAGCTCAAACAGAAGTGCAAGGTGTAGGAGAAGATTTACTAGTTAAGCCATGCAATGTAATTAGATAGGACTGCATGTTTCGTTTTCAGTTCTGCATGTACACGAGCCCTTACCTGTGGCTGCCGTGTACATAGGAGGTAGTGGCAGCGAGAATAGCTCACGCACTAACCTGGGCGAGTGGTTCTGAACGAACGCCATAGACGTGGGGATGGACACGTCGTGCACGTGGTGTGCGGGCCGCTCACCATGAGCTCTGCTCTTTATATTACATAATAAATGGAAAATCTAAGATCAGAAAACGCTACAGTGTTGAGCAGCACCAAAACACCTGTGTTCACTGTGTTTCCAAGTGTTCGCGTGAGTACAGCTTGAGTGTGTGTTCATCTTCCACGGCGAGTTCCAGGTCACGCCGGCGTCGTTCATCGTCGCCCCGGGCCTGATAGGCTCCCCGCCTCCCTTTTCATCTCCGTCACCAGCCACGTCTCGGTCGCGCCGCCCTCCTCCCTCGCCGATCCGCTCAGTCGCCATCGGATTCTTCTCCTTCCCACTGCCGCTTGCTGCCCAAATCACCGTCGTCTTCGTCTCACTCCATCGCCGGCCCAGTCGAGCTCCACGTAGCCAAGGCCACTATGAGCTCATGCACTGGCCATCCTCGTTGAGCTCTTACGTCGGGTTGGCATCGGCGGCATGCAGTGGAGCTGGCGGTGCGGACGTGCCAGCGGAGAGCTGACGTCGAGGTGGATTTGTCCCCTTTTCTTCGCTGCCTCAACAGGAGAGCCCAAGGGCATATTACGTCCATATCCTAGGTAAGAGTGGTATTTAGCAAATTCTTTTTATAGGATGGTGTTTCAGCGAAAAACGCTTTTGACAATAGCATAACGTTAAATTTCTATGTAATCTTGTGTTGTAGTTTACCCTAACACGCATGCACGCCATCGCGTTGCGGCCCAAGGTAGTATGGTCTGTACAACTTGATGCAATCACTCATCGGAACCCAATTATAATGGGCCTCACTTCGGCTTCTATACCGATCAGGCCCAGTTACTATCGGCCGCACGCGTGCCGCGATCCCGTTCTGGCCGAGTGTGTATGGACAGCACGAGTACAGTGAGATCACGTTCAGGTCCAGTTAGTATGGGCTGCAAGCGTGCCGTCATCCCTTTCTGGCGTAATAGTAACTACGGGCCGAAATGGTGCTTGTGGGCCAGGCTCCCAGGTCAACTTCGTCAACGCGGGCTCGTGTTGACGTGAGGCCTTTGTTACGAGGAAAATTACTGTTACTGGTTTGTAACTAATCGCTCAATTGGGAATTACAATCAAAGTTTGACAGAATTTTCAATTAATCGCCTAATTAGTTCAAGAGGGTCAAATTCGCAAACTGGAAAGTTGGAATTCCTAGCGGATTACGAATGGATGAGATCAGATTCAAAACCAACTAGGCAAATCATCATCGTCATCCGAGACTGAGCTTCGCTGACTGCGTCGCTTTCTCTCACCGATCAGCCATGGTTCTCGACGCTCGGCTCCGCCTCCCACTCGCCGGTCTAACGCCGGCGACGCCTTTCGTCTCGGGATCCACCCCTAAGCCGGGGAACCTCTCGTTCGCCATCAGGCCGACCTCCGCCTCTCTGTCATCCTCCTCCAATGCCCCAGCGTCGCCACCGCCCATCGTCGTCGTGGGCTCCGCCAACGCCGACATCTACGTCGAGGTCGACCGCCTCCCGCTCGTCGGGGAGACGGTGGCGGCGCGCGCTGGCCGCAGTCTCGCTGGTGGGAAGGGCGCCAACCAGGCCGCCTGCGGGGGCCGCCTCGCGACGGGGCCCACCTACCTCGTGGCGCGCGTCGGGGACGACGCGAACGGGCGGCTCCTCGAGGGCGCCCTCGCGGACGCCGGCGGCGTCCGCCTCGACCGCGTCGCGCGCGCGCCCGACGAGCCCTCGGGCCACGCCGTGGTGATGCTGATGCCCGACGGGCAGAACTCCATCATCATCGTCGGCGGCGCCAACATGGAGGGATGGGCCGCGGGGGTCGGCTCGGACAACCTGGACCTGATCCGCCAGGCTGGCGTGCTGCTGCTGCAGCGGGAGATACCCGATTGGGTCAACGTGCAGGCTGCTCAGGTGGTTGCTCTAAATTTTCTTTTAGATTTGACCAAGCTATTATCATTTACACACTTTGTGAATTTGGTATTGATTCGTTGCTAAATATGTTCCTTTTTCCAGCACATTTGCTAATGGCTTCTAGCTTGGCAGTGCCTTTGACCAAAACAAAGAGAGAAAATGTGGCCCATAGTTAACCGAAATTGTGTGGTATGGTGAGCTTATTGCATTGGCACAAATTAGGTTCTAGTTTTCTACGACATATTGCAGCAAAATGACAGTGTGGGTTGGGTTTTATCTGTTAGCTGGAGTTACCTCCGTTAATTTAGTTTGATCTACATATATCTGTGTGATTGCTACTCCAGATTGTGATTTTGATCTGGTCGGTGGTAGGAAACAGGATAGTCGATGAGACATATTGAGCATAGATTAGAATTTTCTGAGCGGAAGATGCATGTTTTTTTTGTTGAGAAAATTCTTCCAAGTTTTGATGTGCTGTTCAATGCTTATCTTGTTCTTCGTGAATTTGTGTTCTATGCTTATTCTTGCTTAATATGCTACTAAAGTTTTAGTTTAGATGTTAAAAGTTTTGATGGGAAGAACCAACTTTGGATTTGGTAGCATGCTTTGCTCATGATATCAAAGGATCTTGGAGAAAAATAATTGTATGCACCCTATTCTGTACACTGTGTAAAATAGGATATACCAGGCCATGAGGCATGTTGGAAAAGTTCTGTTTTTTCTAACCTTTGGTCTGATGCATGGTATAATCCCAACAGCATTCACATAGTCTCCTCTATCATCAACATCAGTTTGAACAAAACAGGAAACATGTTCATTTGGCTGGAATTTACATATTCTGTCACTCTGTTGCTGGTATGAGTGTTTAATGGACTTCACATTGAAAGCTAGGCCATTCAGCACTCTGATTTCGATTTATAAAATGCTGTTAGCTTGTTGTAAGGTGCATTGCAAGTATCTGATCTGTTTCACTAAGCTCCACAGAAGCAAATGAGGCTTTGATAACAAACCAGTAATTTGTCGATGAGGGTTAGGACAAAGAATTTGGATCTCGTACAGGGAGATCTGGTTCTCATGTGAGGACAGCATAATTTTACAACATCCAGTTTCTTCTTGTCTTCTGTAATGGGCTCACAAAGCTTTGGTTTACAGTTTCCTTTGTTTTCCCCTATTAGAACTTTTTCTTCTCTTTGTCTTCTATGCACATTCTATGTGTAGGCCAAGTTGTGCAACTGGATATGCACCTTATTTGTACTACCTACTCTCTGGTAATTCAGTAATGTCCAATATTATTTGAGTGCAAAAGAAAGTAGAGTCAATATGTTGTAACTTGAGAATTTAGATGATGAAATCTACTTCAATGCATTAAGAAAAATAAAGCAGCGCTATCATCTTTGCTGAGTTGCTTCAACATATATCTGAACTCTGAAAGAAATCATATATATTTGTCTGTGTGACTGATTTGTGTCAGTGAAGAGCTAAAGATTCCAGAAAAAAGAGATCAAACGATGCAGAAAGAGGGGTGTTTTACTTTATTTTTAAAGTCTTATGATATCTCAAACATGCTTCCATGCAGTTATGTGGGCAAATGCTACACTGATCTAATTAAGCACAGCATCATGCACTTCAGTCCATTCTAAAGATCATGTGAAGATTAGTATCTTAGGGACTCCATTTGGACCAAATAACCTTGTTTGCTGCATGGTGCTACTTTCGTGTTTACGTTACTCTTCTATCAATTTCAATGTATTATCAGACTGATAAATCCAATCTTATTCATAATTTTAATCTTTCATAGATTGCACTATCATATACTTGAGAAATTTGAAAAATTCATAGCATATAATTGCAATTGCAGTAACCACCTCGTGTATTTACATATCCAAGCATAGAGGAGTTGTTTTGTAATAAACTGAATTTTTGTTATCAGGCTGCAAAAGGTGCAGGTGTGCCTGTTATCTTGGACGCTGGTGGAATGGATGCTCCTGTCCCTGAAGAACTACTGAGCCTGGTGGATATTTTTAGTCCAAATGAAACAGAGCTTGCACGTTTGACTGGGATGCCTACAGATACATTTGAACAGATCAGTCGAGCTGCAGGAGCATGCCATAAAATGGTGAGATGTCCAAATTAGAATTATTTTATGTGGTTTATTTTTATGCATTTTCTGCTTTTTTCCTCCATATTCATCACTTAACTATATCTCTTATATTACTTCTCCATTCAGATTTATAACATGTCCACATATTTCTAGGTTCAAACTTCATAAGTTTTCACCAATGATTAGGCTATTTACATATAGGTTTAGTGGTACAAAGGTGGTACCTCTAGATTTGTACTTCCATGTACTTTCATATGGTCATGATTTTCTAGATTGAGCATTTTGTTGCAAGAGATTGCAAGAGATTTCTGGTCAAAGTTCAATTTAGACCGTGACAAGCCAATTCATGCCTTGTGAAATGGAGGGAGGGAGTAGATGGTTTGTGTTGCAGACTTGTATCAATATTCATTGGTTACTTTTGGTTAACCACAATTGTGTGTTTGATATAATTGTTTTAAGGTTATTGATTCATGATCTTGCATCAGGATAACTAATTTAAGAAAATGCAGTAGCCTCCTGCCCTCCTTTCGTTATCCCTTTTGTGTATGTCTCTGTGTGCATGTGTTTTCATACCATTAGTAGGATGTATATCTTGTGTTTTTGTTCTCCGGTATGCAAACACAAGTGTTATTTACATGGAAGTGGATTGAGCATATACTCGCAAAAGTTCTTTTTGCCATGACCTTAAATTACTACCTATAAATTGCACTGCTAGTTAAAAATAATCCAATGGTACAGAAAACATGATTAAGCAAGATGCTGTAACAATTTGTACATTTTGGTTTTCCTAGGTGGCTAGGTATGTGGCAATGTTAGATGCCGATGGCCCAACAATTACATGTAGTGCTAAATCCTAGATTTTTAGAGCAGTACTTCTGCTCTTCCTAGGTGGCTTTTGGCTTATTTTTATTGAACAAGTGAGTTTGGTAAAAGCAGGTTTTGTTCTCTAATAAAATGGACAGGGCATACATTACTTAGTTGTTTAGAAAGTCAATCCCAGGAATGATACTTAACTAATAGGTTGGATAACCCTGGTAGCACAATCAGAGAAATAACACTTCAGCATGTCACCATCTGATCACGAAGTGGCCACTGGCTGGAAGCTCGTAATTAACTTTAGTACACAGAATCTGTGTGTTTTCTTCACGGGAGAATCTGGATGTCTCTTCATGCTTGTCTGCTATATAAACAGGATGAGATTTATGTAGCTGAAATTACCTGAAAGTATGTAATCTGTGCCTAATGTATACTGTGAAGTAAGAAAAGAAATGCAAAGACTTACAGATGTGTTATAGCTGCCAGTACAGAGGTTTGGTTCTTCAACTGAAAATTTTTCATGTTATTTACTCCAATTACCCTCTTTAATAGGGCATGTTCAAGTTGTTTTTCTCATTGGCTCCAGAGTTGAGTAATATATCTATCATACATGTTGATGATGCATAATTGTTTATGAGAATACGATCTTCTATTAGAAATTGTGATCCCAACAATATGAGAATACGATCTTCTATTAGAAATTGTGATCCCAACAATATGAGAATACGATCTTCTATTAGAAATTGTGATCCCAACAAGACATCTGTGTTTTTGTCTACAGGGTGTGAAAGAAGTGCTGGTTAAACTCGGATCACAAGGATCTGCTTTATTTATTGAAGGGGAGGAGCCGATCAGGCAGCCAATAATTCCTGCCACAGAAGTTGTTGATACTACTGGTGCCGGTGACACTTTCACCTCAGCTTTTGCTGTTGCTCTAGTTGAGGGTAAACCTAAGAAAGAGTGCATGAGATTTGCTGGTACTGAAAGCACTCTCTCGTCGGCATTTAATTGCAATTGATTTCTTGTTCTTCAACATTAGCATGCTTTGTTTGAGGCTTCAATTTTCAATTTTCAATTTCAGCTGCTGCTGCATCTCTGTGTGTTCAAGTAAAAGGAGCCATACCCAGCATGCCTGACCGAAAATCAGTAATGAACCTTCTGGAATCTGTTCAGATTGAATAACTGTAGATCTCTTGATTGGTTCTCTTCAGCCACCATTCATCCTCAATAATGTAAGTTGTCCTCCATGCTCCTTATCACTTCATTCTATGACGTATATTTGGAGTTTTGCTGCTTAACATTGCCATTGTGGTAGCGGAAAAGAAGAGAAAATAGCATCCATTCCTCCTTACAAATAGAAGCACTGATTTAATTCTGTTGGTTTCTACAAGCTTTCTTGTTTGTGCCATACTGCCATAGCTTTACTTACGTTACACACTGCCTGTCCTTCTCGACCTAAATCCTCACTGTTGGTAGATCTCATTTAATTTCGCACATGCACTGATACGACACCCTCAAAACGTGAATTATGGAGCCCTGTCAATCTCAGTACCATTTTGTTGGGAGACATTGTTAGTTCATGCTGTCATTCAGGACAGGAGGGTTAGTCAGTTGTCATTATCCACCTCAAATCTAACCATCATTCGCTATCTTTTTTGCAGGGTCGCGCGGGCAAATTGGACGGATCCAATGAAGCTCCCATAGAGGCATAGACCCTCATGGCCTCATCTGCTCCCCCTCCAATAACGTGACAATCTTGGAGCGGAAATGCATTTCCCGGTGCCACTGCCATCCATAGTAAACGCCCCAAATGAAGAATGGACATTTCACACATCCATCCCTGTTGCTGTAGGCACTGTGAATACAATGAACAGTTTTCACACCGGCCTTGAGCTAGCAGACGGTGACACCGTGCTGTTATATTATCTTCTTCTTCTGACTCCCGTTCGCCGTAATCTGAATATCACCGGTTGCTTCTTTTTTCTCGCAGTCGCCGTACGACGCCGACAATTGCATCGCCCTTTAAAGTTCGGTGTCTCGCCTTGTCTCTCTTTTTTGACCCTTATCGCTTTCGATGTTCTTTGTCTTCTTTTTTTTCCCTCTCTTTTTTCGCTGCTGTTGTGACGGAGGCATCGCACGGCCTCTCGCAATTAGCAATTAAGCCAAGCTTCAATCTTGCTAGCTAGTGGCATGGCGATGTGGCAATATGGCTGGCCACTTTAAGTCTTTCTGAAGGCTAAGCTATCGCTGAAGCCAAGCCTTTCATTCCATCCATCATTATCCTTTCCGTCCGTCCAGGCCCTGGCCGGCCTGGTGAGAGAGCAGCATATCACGAATCCATCATCGCCTCATCGGCGTCGCTTTCGCGGATGGCTTGGCGATCCAGCTTCCTTCGAACACCGTCGTTTGATTAATGCACCTTGTCTTGTCGTACCTTCATCTATTTATGGAACCGGCCGGAGGGGACACGGACGATACGTATGGTTAGCTCTATTGGGGATAATTATAAATACACAAATGTTTCTTTTTGTTAAAGACAAGGATTTATATAGTAGTAGTAGCTCTATTGGGGATAATTTTATTTTTGAACGACGCGTGATTGCCTAGTTGATACTACTACTTTGCTCCTGTCCAAGGTGACCACACACACAAAAAGAACACTCTGGTGGATAATATTTGCTCCCAATTTCTGTGTTCTTGTATGAAGTCATAAAATACGACGATCGACGCAGTATTGAGCTGATGTGCAGCAGCTTGCCAGCTCAGGGCTCTAAGCTAATTAACCAGTCAGTCAAAGATCAGGTCAGCATGAATCATGTTCGATCAATTAACTCATTAAACATTTTTTTGGCTTGATTGACACGTTAAACAATATAAAGAAGTACGTAAAAACCACAGTATATTTCATATTTATGAACGTTACTGTATTTATTATATACGGAGCTTTTTTATATGACGAACTAAACAACAGAGAGGTGTGTTAATTTGTCCCCGTAAAGAAAAGGTGTTGTATCTTAATTTTTCCGGCCAGTGAGCTAGTAGTATATATTATACGCTTTATATATACTGGAGTATTTTCGGCTGTACATTGATTGACTTACACGTTTATTCAGGGTTGGACTTTGAACACGAGTCTACGCCGTATTTGTCTTTTGTGCTGGGGAAAAAGAAACGTTCGGCAAATTGGTGCACACCTTGCGCTGTGGCCTTTGATGCTGCTGGCCTTCTAGTTTGTTGTCTGGTTCTCTGATGCCTGTCAGGATTTGGCCATATATGCGTAATAATTCTAATATCCCAACACAAAAGGTTATAATCAAAATTAAATTACATATACTGCATGATTGATCCATCCACTTGTGCTCATATGTAAAATAGTACTATAGGAAAATTGAGCAAGACTGGAAAAAGGCACAAAGAAAACAAAATCTACCAGCCACAGAGTAGCTAGACATGTAACATCGATATCTTTTCTTACTCACGCAACAACCAGCTGATATTGAAGAGAATAGTGCATATCTCATGCACGATACCCTCTGGCAGTACAAGATTGAGGGTACGTACCTGCCAATTAAATGAGGCCGTGAGAATCTGCTGTTGGTTAAAAGCTGCACAAGATTTTGTTTTTCTCCTTCAAAGTTGCGTCACCATGAATCTAGTCATCTTGGATCAATTAGTATAGGCCCAGAGGTGTCCTTGGATACTCCTTGTTGACTAAACTGCTAATAGTAGTAAATTAAACAATATGGCATCAAGCAAGTGATCATGCATGCATGGCCCTCTGCAGATGATGAATCTAAGTCTCTAATGTACAATCGCATGCACAGTACAAGCAGATTTTGCCTTACCAGAATTAATGGGATATGGTCACCACTCACCCAAGTGTAGTATATTTTTCTCTCGGTTGCGAGCCTTTAATTGAAGAAAGGTCATTTTTGTCACATGTGTATCAAAGTAAAAGGTACTATTGTTTTTAGCCGGTCCTTATCTAGAAAGGGAATTAGATGCTCCAAACATCTTTGGGTTTGACATCTTTGTGTAATTAATCTGCCAGAGCACAGAGTAAATTCTGTATGCCAGTTGAAACATTTGACTTTTACCCGTCCAAACCAACTTAATTAAATCAAGCTAGCTCAAAACCATGCAAGACTATCCAATCTCTTCCATTTACGGCTCACACACAAATATATACTATATGCCAGTGATCAGCATGTAGCTGCTAGCTAGCACCACATGTTCATAGCACATATTACATGAACTAAGTATATTTTAAATATAAAGCATGACAAAATACTTATAATTTTCCTTGTTGAAGGAATATACAATATATGTATAGTTAATAATATTGGGGATTGCTAGCATTGGAAAGGAAAAACAAACTTAAAAAGGATGTCCATTTCCATTGAAATGTCACGTGTCGTCATATCTAACTGACCTACGCCATGCATGTACATCCAAAAAAAAGTAATATACAACTTTTATATTTCATGCAGCTGGATGTGTATGACCGGTCTACACACACCGGGCCCTTGATCTCGCATGGAACCAAATTCTGAAAATTGTCGATCAGGTAGCCGACGAAATAGCAAACCAGTTAGACACATTAATTGACTTGCTTTAGATCTACCTTTGTTAGTACATGAGTCACATCATCACTGCACTGTAAGAGGAAGGGTCCAAAACCCTTAACGCCTCAGTCACGTTTTAGAGAGATTAGGTACATCGATCATCTCTTTGCCATAATTCTGATAACATGCATGATTGCGACACACGTGAATATATATAATGCATGATTATCTATGATACTTAGAACCCATATATAACAGTAAACAAACATGCACAAGCTAGCTAATCAGGACCCATGCTTTAATTCCACAAATCAATCACATACACGCACAATGACATGCACACGGCCATGCACGGTCGCTAGCTAGGCAGCTTTACATCACTGTGCATCAGTCGTAGTGCTAGTAGTGGTACCAGTACTAGCTTGGAACGACCTGACCAGTACTAGCTCGCAAAGAAACAAGCAGCAAAACAACCCTGCTACTTTTCCTTAACAACTCTTCCTGCCAACCAAACGAACGAACCAATTAATCATCACGTCATGACAAGCGAAAGCCAGGGATCAGAAACTAATCAACGCCCATTCAATTCGTTCATGCATGATTGACCATGTTGGTGGATGTAATTATATATGCTAAAATGTAAAATGTATTGGAACGGAGGAATGGATCGGTGTGTAGAAGCATCCCGATATTTTCCACATGCCTCCTGGTTCCTCTCCTTTCTTGCTTGAGCACTAAATCTTCAAAATCCCCAAATCAATCTCTATAATATTCGACATGGTATCAGAAAGTTGATCTGGCGTGATTACGCAGCAATTGAGCCTTGGTTTTATTGCCGAAATTTGTGGAAACGGTTGACGGCCGCCCGGTGCTGTGTTGCCGGAATTCAGAGCTTGTGGCTGCACTTGAGGTCTGCCAGTTTGCTGCCGCTGCTCGTGTCTAACTAATGGTTTGCTGCCTGCAATACTTAGTATATTCTAATGTTGGTACACTGTATAAAAATTTTAGTAAGTTTTTGGAGCAGCAACAACAAAATAAAAAAAGACAAACCGGTCCGTACTTAGCCAAATCCCGTGAAGGCAATTATATTAGTTGGCCTCGACAAGGCTAAGTTATTTAGTGGTAGACTGAATTAAAATGTGCTGCTTTTTAAATACTCCTTTCATTTATTATCTCTTATATTAATTTTCGTCTTTTTTTATTTTTTATATTATTATTTTAACTTAAAATTATATAATATACTAAGTGCCTCTGAGAGTCTCATTTGTACATACTCAAACCAATTCAACCGATATTAAATAATTTTTTTTCAATTGGTACTAGTCGATCATGTATATTTTCGTTCTAAATTCGATCTATTTTTATATAATCATAAATCTAACGTAACATATATATTTCTATAATATTCAATTATTAAACATATCGTCTTTTTTAATCAATATCTTGTTACATATAACATAACAGATATAATCACCGTTCTATAAAACTTACTTTTAGCTTATATGATACCCTCTTATCATAAATGATATCAGATGATTGGCACTACTTTATTCAGTCTGCTTTAATTCTATGACTAATGTCTATATCAATACCCCATCTATTTGTAGCATTAATCTCAGATATCGAAAGGTATCCTACTTAGGCACTACTTGTCTTTCTAAACTAAAACCTTTGAACTAAAGAGTTTACCGTTACTACTCTAGTTTCCTATTTACTTCCGAATAGCTCTCATCAACTAAAATTACATTATCTATAAAGAGTATACATAAAGAGATATCTACTTGTATGTTTCTTATAACCTCATCCATTACCAAGGTAAAGAGGTATATACTCAAGATTGATCACTGATGTAGTTATATTTTAATCAGAAAGTAACCTGTGTTATCATCGTTTGTTCAAACACTAGTCATAACATTATTATACATATCCATAATGAGAGAGACATACTTTATTGGAATTTTATGTTTGTCCAAAGTCCGTCACATAATATTTCTTAGAATCTTGTCATAAGCCTTCTTCAAATTAATAAAAACCATATGTAGTTCATTCTTCTGCTCTCTAAACTAGTTCATAATTTGTCTTATTAACAAAATTACTTTTATGGTTAACCTTCTAGGCATGAAACCAAATTGGTTCATAGAGATCCACGTCGTTCCTCTTAAACGGTGCTTGATAACTCTCTCCCATAGCTTCATAGTGTAGTTCATCAACTTAATTCCCTGGTAATTAGTATAATTTGGATATCTCCATTATTCTTGTAGATTGGCACCAATATACTTCTCCTCTACTCTTCATACATCGTATTTGATTGAAAAATATTGTTGAACAACTTGGTTAGCTATACTATAGCTATTTCCCCAAGACATCTTCATACTTTGATTGGAATATCATCATAGCCCATCTCATTACCACTTTTTATTCCTTTCAAAACTTCTCTAACCTTAGATTTTTGGATCCTCCGCACAAATCTCCTATTGGTGTCATCCGATGAGTCATCCCTGGACGGTAGTGTCCTTGTTCCTTTCATTGAACAAATTATCAAAATACTACTGCCATATATGTTTAATCTCATCATCTTTCACCAAAAGTTATTCTCTCTTATCCTTAATACAATTAACTTGATTGAAGTCCATCGTTTTTCTACTACGAGCCCTAGTCATTCTATAGACGTCCTTATCTTCTTCTTTCGTACTCAGATGTTGATATAGATCCTTGAAAACCCGCCTATTTGCCTTACTGCCAGCTTGTTTTACGGTCTTTTTTGTCACCTTATACTTTTCTATGTTGTCCTTACTCTTGTCATAGTACAAGTATTTATAGTATTTTTTTCTTCTCCTTAATAGATCTTTGCACATTTTTGTTCCACCATCAAGTGTCTTTAGTTTCACATCCGCTCTCTTTGGACACTCCAAACATCTTTGAAACAATATTTTGAATACATGTTGACATCTTCTCTCATATGTTATTTGTATTATCTTCTTTTCTTCTAAGAGCCCTCTTCGATAACCCTTTTCTTAAAGACATTTGATATCTCTCCTTATAACTTCCACCACTTGGTTCTTATAATTTTGGTTTGTTTATCCCTACGAGCATTCACCAGAAATTGAAAGTCGGCAACCACTAGCCTATGTTGAGAAACCAAACATTATTCAGATATCCTTTCTTCATTTCTAAAGTTACTACAAAAAGTGTTGGCCACTACAAAAAGTTACTAAATGATATTGTTTATTTCTAAAGAAATTGTTGGCTATCATCAAATAAAAAGCTATAGCAAAGTCTAAGATTTTCTCTCCCTCCTAATTCCTACCACCATACCCAAAACCTCTATGTGCCGCCTCGAAACTTATACCTATTGTACTTACATAGCCATTAAGATGCTCTCATATAAAAAACTTTTCGCTATTAGGTACAACTCTAACCAAGCCATCTAAGTCTTCATAGAAATGTCTCTTAGCACTCTCATCCTAACCTATTTGAGGTGCATACGTACTAATTATATTTAATACTATATCACTAATGACAAGTTTAACTAAGATGATCCTATCCTCTTGCCTTCTTACCTCCACCACATCATTCTTAAGCCTCTTATCAATCAGAATTCCTACTCAATTTTTATTTGAAGTTGTCCCTGAGTACTAGAGCTTAAAACCGTTATTGTCCACCTCCTTTGCCTTCTGACCCTTCTATTTAGTTTCTTGAACGCACAAGATATTTATATGCATCCTAACTGCTGTCTTGACTAGCTCTCTTAATTTACCTATAAGGGACCCTACATTCTAGCTACCTAAACGGATACTAATTAGCTCGACTTACCTCCTTATCCTTTGCACTTGTCGAGTCAAGTGTGAAGACCCTTGCTCATTTTTCACCATACTCGAGTGCTGATCTAGCGTGGCACTAAAGATATGATGGACCAATCCTTGCTCACTTAACACCATGCCAAGATTATGACATGGCACGTCACAGGGATGATGATCTAGCTCTTACCCATTTAACGCCATACCCATGTTTCAATATGGCGTGTTGCTAAGAGTGTTACGTCGAATAAGATTTTCTTGGGTTTTATTTTCATAAGAATATCTAAGTTTTTATGTTGGTTCACTAAGCCTAACACAACCTTTCTTCTTTAGTAAGGCTTAGGAGCTGCTATATTGAGACACCAAAGGTATCTCAACACTAGCGGAGTCAATTCTAAACTTGCATGGGTATAATAATTTGATTGTTCATGATTATAAAGAAAAGAGAAGGGTGATGCACGTAATAAGAAAATTAATGACAGAGAGTTGTTTGGCTAATGGGCAGGATGGAGCCCTCTGTTAGACAACAAATTGAGACAATGAATATAGTTTTAGAGGTGTGATTAGCTTTGGAGAAACAATTTATAGGAAAATCAAACAAGATGCAAGCTACCTAGGTCATGCATGAGTTGACAAATTTGAAATAAGGTTATACAAGGATTTGCATTACTACCATGCCTTTGAACCAGTTGATGGGAATGATTTAGCTATTCATCATAAATGATTTGAACCATTTGTTGGAAAGCTCTTTCTAGATGGCATACACTTGGATTTTATCTTTTGTTGATGTCTCATCTTTTCTAAATCTGAATGGCCTGTTTGAATGATATCATTTCCAATTTGATGGAAGACGAAATGAGATTAGCTAATTTTAAGGAGGAGGGTCAAAGAAATGTTCGTGAATGTGCTATCCAATCTATGCAAGCTCATCAACTAAGTAATTTTCCAACATATCGATATGAAGGAAAATTATTATGTGATTACTGCAAGACAATAGGACATACCAGGGAGAAATGCTTTAAACTACATGTCTATCCACCTAGGTGGCAAAAGGGAAAGTCTCAGACATGGGGAGTTCAAGGCTCAAATTGGAACTAGGCTAATCACACTTCATCTATAGGTGAAGTACCAATGGTAAATGTGCAAGCTCTTGAAGAATTTACATCCAAGCTCAAACTCTCTGAAGGCTAAAAGTGCATCTAGACCTCCTAATAGATTTTGAGTGATAGAAGCCAAGAAATTAGAGAGCTAATATATTGTGATTAAGAATCTCATAGTTATTTCCCAAAGGGAGAATGTTTTGTTTAAAAGAAGACCCCTCATGAAAAAAAAGAATAGAAAAACAAAAGAGACTTGATATGAAGAAAATATATTTTTAATTTTCCTTTAGTCCTTATGACAAGTCGTACTATTAAGACGATCTCAAGTTTAATCAGGTCAAGAAGCAAGTATTCAATAAATGTACAAGTCTTGATAAGTAAACACTCACACTACATACACCTTAGTGTTTTAGTTTTTTTCTCCCGATGCCTTGGATGCTTGTGTCTAGGCTTTGTGAAAACTTATGTACAAGTTTCTCTATCAAATAGAGAAATCTATCTGGAGTCTCTAGACCATGTGGTTGAAATCTTTAGATTGAGTTCTCTATTTGGCAGAGAGGTATGTCTAGAGTCTTTGGAAGTTTAGACAAATCCTCTGAACCCCTTTTTCTTCTCGAGGCTAAGTGTTGTCTAGAATCTCTAGACCGTTGGTCGAAGTCTTCGGACTAAGGTCTTTGTCTAGGCCAAAAGACCTGTCTAGAGTTTCTGGATTGTTTGGCCAGAGTCTCTAAACTTGAGTCTCTGTTCAGGTCAAAAGGCCTGTCATGAGTTTTTGAACATTCTGTTTGAATATTCCAAAGTTTGAATTCTATGAGTAATGGCTAGCTTCGAGAGAGATGGGTATTTAATCCCACCAACCCCTTTTGAGAGTATGGCTGATCATTCATTGCTACATCTCTCCTAAAAGTTTTCTAGAGATTCTCCACTCCACTCTTTCGGATCTTGAGCTTAATTCACGCTTTGAGAGTGACTTTTTGGTTGATTTGGAAGAATTTAGATCTTATAATTTATGTGAGACTCAAGCTTGCTACTCTTAGAGAATCACTTTCTAGACGACTAGAAGTTTCCTGTGAGGATTCAACGTGTGATTCGCTTGAAAAGTTTGTGAAGATCTCTCTTACTTCTACAAGGAAAGATGTATTCTAGTGATTCCTTGAGTTCTACCTTAGAGATTGATCTGGTAGAGCAAACTCCATATTAAGTGGGAGTATGTGTCCTAGTGGAAATATTAGTACTTACCTTGGATTAAGTGCTACGCTTTGGTGAGAGCTTGAAGACCAAACTAATTTCTAGAGTTGAACTTGGTGAGACAAAGGATCGAAAGAGATTTGGCCCTTTAGAGCTCAACGGAGACAAAGGATCAGTTGATCCAAACTTCGGTGAAAAATTACATTATCTTCTAGCTTACTTTTACATTTTATATTCACTGTGATTTTGTTAACTTGCTTACTTCCCAACCCGTAGGGTTTGTCTTCTTTAAGTGTCCCTTGGACATTTTAAAGCAGATCCAAAATCTCCTAACCATACTACCAGAGATTTCGAACTATCTTCTCTGTCTGATAGAAAGACTGATCTAGATAATCTAGTCTTTAGGACCGAAGACTCTAAAGGAAAGACTAATTTCCACTGTCAGTGCAATTTAGATTTAAAATTTTGCACATTCACCCCCTCTATGTGACTCAAGGTCTTTTCAATTGTTGTAAGTGCCTCATTTTTGAATAAGGCTAAATAACTCAAAGAAATGTTACAGTTGGGAGAGGAGTCAATTGATCTAAGAAAGGACAACGAGAATGACTCCATAGGCAAAAGTTGCTCTAAGAAGTGAGTGTTTATTCCTCTTGACTATGATAAGCTCAATTCTAATTCTTCCACTAACTTTGTCTCTATGCCTTTTGAACGTACTCCTCATTTCAATAGGACACACTATGACGCCTGGAAGTATAAGATGAAGTTACATCTAATATCTTTCTACCCTAATGTGTGGAAGATTGTGCTTACAGGTCTCAACATTTTGGAGGAGAATTTTGAGCTCACACCCACTTAAGAGGTGCTTGTTCATCGCAATGCACAAGCAAAAAGTGTGATTCTTAGATCTCTAAGTCATAAAGAGTTCAACATGGTGGACTGGCTTAAAGAGGCTATGAAAATTTAGGAGGCTTTTCAATTGGTGTATAAAGGATCGTCTCGGGTGTTATAGTCACTGATCGAGCTGTTGGAGGGACAACTCGGACGATTAGTGATGGAAGATGATAAGACACCATAAGAGATATATGATCGTATGATGGTTATTGTCAACAAGATTTGTGGCCTCGAAGGCAAAGACATGGCCAACCATGTCATGGTCAAGAAGCTTCTCCGAGTCTTTGCGCCTAGAAACTCAAACTTGGTGACACTCATCTGGGAGAGCAAGAATTTCAAGAGGCTCATTTCAAGCGATGTTCTTTCAAGAATTATCTCCCATAGCTTTTGAAAGAAGATTCCAAACATGTCAAGGCACTCGTTAAGAATGTTGTCATGGCCAAGAACAAGGAGGTTGACTTAAAAGCAATTGCAAGAAGCAAGGAGGACTTAAACGATGGTGACGTAATTGGATAGCTTGGTTTGTTCATAATTTTCACGTTAATCTTTTTTCTATTAGCTCTATTACCAAGTCTCATAATTGCATAGCTTGGTTTGATCCTATGTATTGTGTTTTTCATGAGTTACAGATAGGAAAACTTCTAGGACTAGGACCATTCATGACAAATCTATTATCTTATGAGGGAAGTAATGAAGTTGCCCTTACTACATATATGTCACCTAGTCAAGAACTAATATTACATCACCATAGGTTGTTCATCCCTCTTTTGTTTCTTTATCTTGTATATATTATACTCTTTTTAAATTGTGTCCTAAGGAATCCCTTGTATGTGATGCTTGTGAGTTGGCAAAGAATAGGAGTACCTATTCTAGTAGATGTTTAAGAAGTAGCAAACCTTTTCAAATGATACACTCTGATGTTTGCAGACCCTATGAAGTTCACTCTATTTATGGACATAGATTGTTTGTAACCTTTATTGACTATTTTAGTTGCTATACTTGGCTTTATTTGCTCAAACACAAAAGCAACGTGTGTTCTATTTTTAACAATTTATGTGCTCTTATCTGAAATCAATTTGGGAAAACTGTTAAAACTTTATATTTTGACAATGGTTTAGAGTATGCTAACTAGGAGTTTTAGGAGTTACTTGCTTCTAATGGTATTTTACATCAAACTACCTGTGTTAGCATTCTAGAACAAAATGATGTTGCAGAATGTAAAACTAGACATTTGCTTGAGGTTGCTCATTCCCTAATGTTTACAATGAATATATCCAAGTTTCTTTGGAGGGAATCAATAAAAATTATCACATATTTGATAAATCATATGCCACTTCATGTTCTAAATCATAAGACTCCAGCTGAGAGTCTTTTTAAATAAAATGATTTTTTTTGTTCCTTCAAGAGTCTTTAGATGTGTGTGCTTTGTTTATGATTATAGAAACTCTATTAATAAGCTTGATCAACATGCTGTTAAGTGTGTTTTTATGGGGTACTCTCCTACTCAAAGGGGATATAGATGGTGGTGTCCCTTAAAGAGTCGCTTCTTGGATGTTACATTTCTTCAACATGAATCTTATTATAGCCCAACTAATGATATTGGAATTATGCTGAAGAGAAACAAGAGGCGGAGAGTAACAGTGGAGGCATCCTTGTGGGCTCTCTTCTTGTTCGTACTTTAGGTGTTTCCTCTATTTCTAGTATTCCTATTCAAGGGAAGGAAACAAATAATGATTGTGGTGATGATGATGATGATGATAATAATTATTGTCATGATATGCAAGATGTGACATGAAATTCATTATTGCCTTATGAGGTTGTAGTGTTCCCCATGCTTGAGGATCTAGATAGCATCTCTAATACTCCCAATCTTGTAGCTTTAGATTGTATTTTATGACAAGGTGAGAGCCATCCATCTATTCATGTATCACATGAAAATGATCTAACTATTATTTTGAGAAAGCCAACTAAATCCTCAAATATTCCGGCACATCTCAAAGATTATGTTGGAAACAAGCATAACATTGCTAACTTTATTCTTACCGACATTGTAGTCCCTCCTTCCATAGCTTTGCTGCCTTGCTTGATTCTATATCCATAACCACTATTTGGAAAATAGCTAAGGAGGATCCAAAGTGGAAGGAAGCAATGCTTGAAGAGATGAGATCCTTGGAGAAGAACAAGACTTGGGAGCTTGTGGATCTACCACCAGTTAAGCAACTTGTAGGTTGTAAGTGGGTTTTCACAATTAAACATACTCCAAAAAGCAAGATGGATATATATAAAGATTGCCTTGTGGCAAAAGAATATACACAAACATATGGAATTGATTATGAGAAGGCATTTGCCCTAATGGCAACGATGAATTCTATAAGGACACTTATGTCCCGTGCTGTGAATCTAGATTGGGAAGTTTATCAAATAGATGTGAAAAATACTTTCCTTCATGAGGATCTCCAAGAGAAGGTTTATATGTAAATTCCTCTAGGCTTTGAGACAAACCGAACAATAGGCAAGGTACTTCATCTATATCGATCCATGTATCGATTGAAGTAGTCACCTCACACTTGGTTTGACAGGTTTCGGTGAGCCATGCTTAAAAAGGGGTATAGCCAAAGCAATGTAGACCATACATGGTTCTTTAAGTGTGCCATCAGTAAAATCTCAATTCTCATAGTGTATGTGGATGACATCATGATCAATGAAGATGATATCAAAGAAATCACTCATTTGAAGAGTCATCTAGCAAAAGAGTTTGAAGTTGAAGATCTTGGATGCTTGAGATATTTTCTTGGCATTGAGGTATCTAGAAGGCCTAAAGGTATATTTCTCTCCGTATATAAATATGTCGTTGACTTGCTTTGTGAAGCAGGTATGCTTGGTTGTCATCTAGCGGCTACACCAATTGAGCAAAATCATTGTTTAGTTGAAAACACAGGAAAGTCGGTGTTAATGCTAGAATTTGGTAAGCCCATAGATAGATTAGAAAGATGATCGGTATGGTAAAGAAGAGTCTGATTGCTATAGGGAAGAAGCCGATCAAACGAAGTGAGGAAGGATTCGATCCAATTATAGAAGACTATCCAAATGAGGCCGAGTCTGAGGAGGAGCCGTGGAACTCACGGCAGGGTAATTTATCTATGTAAATTGTATCTTATATTGATAGGAAGATTTAGTTAGTTCAATTAACTTCCTTAGAGATATTTTTCTATTATATTTTTTAGGAAATAACGTCTGATGGTTGTTGTAATCACGTCGGACTCTGTAATGGCAGGGTATAAATATAGACTCCTTGAAAGCCTGTAAGATATCCTTCGATCAATACAATTTTGGCGCATTGCCACCTTAGCTCGTCTAGGTTTTTACCTGCGGGTTCTGGCTCTCGGCACGGGGCTGCATCGGTTAAGTTCAATCTCTGGTGAAGGGGTAAGTCCTGCTACTATCCCGGTATATCTTGCTCTGTCTAAGACTATATCAGCTAGATTCGACCTCTTAGTCAGATCGAGTGTACTGCATCACGTCCCGTTAGTCCCGTGCTGCATTGATTAGGTTCGACCCATGAGGCTGCCAATAGTAGATTGAGTCGTAGGCTTGTAGGTCTCTGCCTGGCGTTTCATCGAAGTGGTTAGCCGATGAGTTATTTATGCCTTGAGCAACATGCCTAGTTTATCGATTTCTCAGCCAATACGCACCCATCTTTAGAGACTTCCATCGACCGTCACGCCTAGTGCATCGGCCTTCCGGTTGATGTACGCATACCTTCAAAGATGTCTTCTTATCGTACACTCTACTCTATCTAAGGCTGCATCGATTAGGCTCGACCTCTTAGTCAGATCGAGCGTATCGCATCACGTTCGCGCGAGGCACGCCGACGCGTCGGTGTCCCTCCTCCATCCATGGTCTCATGCTGCATCGGTTAGGTTTGACCTATGTGATCGGGGGCGGTGAATACCCTTTGTTGCCCCCATCGGCTCTACAGCTGATGGATCAGGATCTCACTTTCGCTACACCCGAAGTCATCACATTCTTCGTCGACATCTATCTACGCCTTCATCGGCTCCCTAGCCGATGGAAGAGCGTCCCAATCCTTATCGACGACCAGCCGATAGCAGGAGCCATCTAGATGCAGCCGATGACCAACTCGATCCTATTGGTGGCCAGCCGATAGCATGAGCTCGTATTGGCCCATCGTCCGACAGACCCGTTCGCTTCACTTTCTTGTTAATTGCAAGGTAAAATTGACTAGCACACTCTCAGATCTCGAAGCTTAAGGACTTACATTGGAGTTAAGCAGATCTCCCAGCCCTTCGCGTGACCAAGTCACCGTCTCTCCCTGATCGGACCTCCGCTCGGCTTGGTCGGACACCCCCTAGGAGGTTTGGTGGCGAGCAATCGGTTGATCATAATTGTTACCAGAGAATGGTTGGTAAGCTCATATATCTCTCTCATACTAGACTGGAGATTACATTTGCTTTGAGCGTAGTTAGCTAGCTCATGCATGATCTAAGATCATCTTATATGGATGCCGTGACTAGGATTTTAAGCTACTTAGTCTTTTGTATACTCATCAAGGAAGTCTTCAAGTTGAATGATATACAGATGCTGATTAGGCTGCCTCATTAGATGATTGAAGATCAACATCTAGTTGCTACACATTTATTGGAGGAAATCTAGTCTCATGGCGCAACAAGAAGTAAACTGTTGTTGCAAGATCCACTATCAAAGCCGAAATCTAAGCAATGGCACATGGTGTGTGAAGTGCTATGGTTGTGGTCTTCTCATTTAGTTGGGGATCTTTAAGGATATGTTTTTGATGTTGTACTATGACAACAAGCTAGCTTTGACATTGCAAATAACCTTATACATCATGATCGAACTAAGCATATAAAGATTGATCGTTACTTTATTAAGAAAAAGTTAGATACAGAAATGATATGTATGCCATATGTTAGCTTGACAAGCCAAGTTCCTAATATTTTTACAAAAGGATTACCTAAGAGATGTTTCACAATTTTCTATAGCAAGATGGGCCTTTACAATGTATTTGTCTCATCTTGAGAAGTGTTGGTGGATGTAATTATGTATCTATACAAGGGCTAAAATGTTAAATGTACTCAAAATATAGATGGAATAGAGGAAGGGATCGGTTTGTAGAACTATCCCGATATTTTCCACATGCCTCCTGTTCCTCTTCTCCTCTTTTCTCGCTTGAGCACTAAATCTTCAAAATCCCCAAATCAATCTCCACAATATTCGATAGACCACTCTGCAAGAAACCTTAGCTCGATTGGTTCTAATTTAACAACATGCCAATTAAAAAAATGTGCATATGAAGTATAGAGTACCAGTACTCTTCCATTAATGGAGCTATAGGAGAAGATCAATGTAAAGAGGAGCTTGCATAAAATTATCATGGCTCATATGGTCAGACCTGCAACCTGCAGGGTGCAATGCCGGAGCCTGTGAATTAATTAGGTGCTTACATGTACAAGAACTGCTAGTATACTAGATCTAGCTAGCTAGCTAGAGCATAGAAATGATACGAGACCCAGAAAACTGTGTATCATCTCGCAGAACGGAAGAAAACAAATCAAGAAAGGAAACAGAAGAGGTGAATTGGGGGGAAAAGTGTAATGAGATGTTAATTAATTAAACAGCATGAGCCAAATGACCTCTTATCTAGCTAGTCTGATGATTAAGCTTCAGATTGATGGTCGCGTCAAGGCTGGTTGGTGCCGTCGACGAAGGACGGCAGAAGCATGTCCTGCAGGAGGCTGAAGTCTTGCGCCATGAAGTGCTGCATCTGGAGCGACGACGACGACTGAGGCGAGACGCCGCCGCTGATTGCGCCGGTCAGGCCATGGCTCGTCGTCGTCGTCGCCGCGGTCATGCCGTGGTGGGCGGCGGGAGGGAGGAAGCTGCCCAGCACGTCGATGCCGACGCCGACGCCGACGCCAGGGCGGCCGAACAGCGCGCCGGAGCCCAGCGGCGGCGGCATGCCGTGGTAGTGGCGCATGTGCCCGGCCGCTGCCGCCGCCTGCGCGTGCGCGGCGAGCAGGTGCGTGCTGCCCCGGAGCGTGGCCGGGATGGGGTGCGTGTGCTTGCCCTCGTACGTGGTGATCACCACCGCCGGGTCCTGGTACGACCGCTCCACCCGCTTCTTCACCGGGCACTTCTGCGTCGTGCACCGGTAGTAGCTCCTGCAAAATTAACACCGACCCTGATCGATCAGATCCTCCATCCCCGCATGCAACGAACGCATGGTGCAACTACTGCGCCGGTACACGTCCAACTACTGTGTACGTACGCTACGTGTATGTGTATTTGGGGTTGGCGTACCTGGGGTATGGGCTGTTCTTGACAGCCTTCTGGCCGTACTTGCGCCACCTGTAGCCGTCCTCGAGGTGGTCGACCTCGCTCTTGGTCCTGAACGCGAACCGCGGCTGCCGCACCCGTTTCTCCCCCTTACCCGCCTTCCCGCCCTTCGCCGCCGACCTGCACCCACCACACCCATCGATCAATCAGCTCGGTTTTCCGCGTAGATACAGAAAGAGCGGCGGCATTTCGTAGCGTCCGCGGCGCCCGGCGCTAGCGACGGCCACTGCTGGGATCCCGTACGTTCAAACCGGGTGGACACGGGAGTCTGAATACGAGCGTGCGTACACATGGTTTTTAAGGGGTTCACACTACACCGTGTTTGCATTCTACTGGCCTTTCTTCTGATGTCTCCCTTTTCGGCTCACTGGATTCTACTGGTAGCTATGTGTCAAGACTGGGGATATACGCTAGATTGCACCAAAAAGGAAGCTGCTGGCAAGATCCAAGTAGCAGAATGGGGGATGATGTGTTGGGGTAGATAACTGGCTAAAGACTGACAGCATGCTTATTGTCTAGGGATCAATCTACTTTGCTCTTTTTCCCCCTATCTACCCCTTTTTGGGCATGATCTTTGGTAAAAGGGGATCAGAAGACAAGTTACAAAGATCTTTGGTCATGTTGGAACTTGGAAGAAGATGCAGGAAATCAAGAAAAGCAAAACAAATATCAGAGCGCTAACTGATACATTAAACAACTTTTTAAATAAAACATTAGCAGGATTTTTAATTTTTGGAAGAAAGTGTGAGGCATGCAAGCTGAGTGTGAAACCCTAGATATGTTCACACCTTTGCCAAACTACTTTAAAATGGAATAAAAGAAAAAAAATGGGAGAATGAATGGAAGAAAGAATGACCACCAAGCAAAGCAAGGAAGCGAAATCTAGCCCACAGAAACCGGCCCCAAATCTTGATACCGGATCACCAAAAAAGGCACTGGATGGTCTCATCCTAATGAATAATTAGCAAGTAGATCACGAACTTGGCAAAATGACCCAAGATTTCAAGGGAAAAATGGAGAAAAATTTCGGAGAAATTAATGAAGTGGCCTAAAGCACCCTTTCTTGTTCTTGTGGCCTTCCTCTTCTTCTCCCTTGCCTTCCTCTTTGTTCTCCTCCTCCTCCTCCTTGTACCTAGCGAGAGAGTCCTCCTCCCCGGCGCCGCCGCCGCCTCCCCCACCTCCACCACACCCCTCGCTCGACGACGTCGACATAGACGACGTCGTGTTCGGCGTCAACGGCGCCGCCCCGACGCCACCGCCGCCGCTCGTGACGATGTTCACCCCGACATCCCTCTTGGCGTCCTCCCCGACCGGCAGCTCCAGCGCGCCGCACATCAGGTCGTAGTCCATCTGCATCGGCGTGTCCGCCTGCAGGTAGTCGGCGAACCACGACGACGGCAGCAGCTGCTGGTGCTGCATCTGCGTCGTCTCCCCCGCCCCCGGCAGCGCGAACAGCGGCGCCAGCTCGTCCTGGAACTGGTACTCGCCCGACATACCCGCCACCGGCGACGTACTACTGCTACCACCACCGCCTCTCCCCGACGCTGGCCGTGGCCGTGGTGGTGGTTCTTGGCGCCGGCACGCACGCACCTCTCTCTCGCTTATCGAAGGCCAGGGTCGAGATGGAGATGGACAGAGGAGGAAGCAAGCGTGCAAGAGCCGAGGGATATATGGATGCTAGTTGCGGAGGGGTAGTGAGAGAGAGGGGCGCTGCGAGGGAAGCCAAGGATGACAATAGGAGTGTGGGTGTGAAGTGTAAAGAGAGAGAGGAAGGCTCTGAGGCAGTGAGAGAGATGGATATATGGATGGATGGATGGATGGAGAGGATGGTTGGGTGTGAGGATTTTTTTTCTCCCTTAGCTTTGGGTTTGCTTTTCGATTAATTGATTTCAGCTTTTGTGAGAGAAACAAGTTGATTATTAGGCCCAAATGAGACGCCCACTCCTTGGCTTAGCTTGTTCGGCTTTTCTTTCTTCTAATCTCAAAATAATCCCTTGCTTAGATCTCGGTGAGACTATGAGAACAGCGATTAACGGTGGGTGTGGGAAAACGGTCCACGGTCACGGGCGGGAGCGCTGAGTCAGCGGCATGCACCGGCGGTAGCCGGTCACGTGGGTCAATTCGCCGCGCATCGGCTAACCATTCAGACGTTGCGGCCGACCGACACGTGTCCGTCCCCGCGCCCTTTGACTACGCTACACTCCTGCGCCCGCTGGCACGTGGAGCCCAGCGGCGGAGGCCCACGCCAGCGTGACGCTGCCTGCGATCTGTCCCGTCCGATCTCGAGCTGACGGCCGCTGATGCTGGCAGTGGTGGTACGGACGCTTTGGAGCCACACCGGCATCGCGTTACGTCGCGTCCCGTGCGTGCATGACACACCGGTGGGGAATGGCATGTGCGAGCCAGGCCATGAAGCAGCAGCAGGGGTCCGGTCAAGCTGGCAGGTGGGGCCCCGTCGCGTTTCCATTCGGAGACGGTGCATCGTTCTGCGCGTCAGGCATCTGGAAACGGGTAGGGTTCTCTTCTTCTCCGATCTCTTGATCCTTTTTCTTTTCCCTGCAACAGGAGGAGAAGTACAGGAAATCTAATCATAAAAAGGGATCACAATGACAGGAGACCTAAGACCGTTTGGTCTGTTCCTATTCCCTCAGCAAAAAATTAGAGCTCGCTCGGCAATCATGCAAAAGTGCATCATACGCATACCGCTCCAAGGAAATCAGTTTTAATTTCATCCATCTTGCTGCTGTTGTGTTTGAAGTGCATGCTCGTACCGTTGTTTTGTGACAGGGTTTTCGCGTGGAAAAAACTCTGAAATTCTACTCAATGTTCAGCGAGGAGTACCGCTGAGCAACCCCCCCCCCCAAAAAAAAAAGAAAAGAAAAGAAATGAAGCACGAACAGTGAGCAGTCCGTAGAAGGAAATTGATCTCAGCTCTTTTGTCAAAATAGGTGAGCTCTGCGGCGGTACAAGGATAGTTATGCTGCTTCCGTCACGGATTTCTGAGCGGGTCAAAGCTCTGAGGTGTGTAAATGTATATCCAATCAAACACGTCATCAACAACTCGTGCACCGCTGCCTGCCTAAAGAAAAGCACCAGCGCGGGCACAGTGGCCGTGCCGGTGGCGGTGCACCCCCCACCGTGTAGCCGTGTCGCGCACCGCCGCGACCTGCTCCGCGCGCGGCTCGCCCAACTAACGGCGCGGCGCGCCCATGCGAAGCGAATCAACCGCCAGTGCACGGCAACGCCCATAAGACCGCGTCCTGGAGCTAGCGAACCAGAATATACTACGCCTATCAACGGACGAAACGCTGTAACCGCAGGGGGCGCGCGGCGCGGGAGTACGTGACGGGGGTCGATGGGCCGGATCGATGTCTGAATCCGCAATCGCGCGCGTGTTGGATCGATCGGGATCTGGCCGGGGGGCGCTGGCTGGGCTGGACTAGCTAGCCGCGCGCGGGGGCGGCCGGCGGCCGGCGGCCGGCGCGGGAGCATTTAGAGCGGGAGGGGGTAGCGTGTGCGGCAGGTGGGTGGGGCGTGGCGTGTGTGTGGGGTGTGGATGTTTTGGTGGGTGCGCACCTGCTTTTTGTCTCGGAAAGGCCGGTCCAGACGGGACGGCGACGTCCTGCCGCTGGTCGGTCCCTGGTCGGGGTCCAGCCACGCCTTCCTCGCTACTCGCACTTCGCTCGGCTCTACCCATGCATCATGTCTCGCTGTAACCAGGCCCGAACGCGCTCGGTCGCTGGTCGCGTAAACTCATCGTGTCGCGTCGCGCTTCTTTCTACGCGTGTGATCCCTCGATCGATCGATCAGGCACGCTTAACGCCGCTGATTTACTTTACAAATCACGTAGACATCAGTTACTAATAACAGAATAATGGATGTTTTTATTGACCGATCGAATCAGATTTTACTATCACTAGAATCAGAAATATCTATGCGTGTAGCATCTACTCCACCTTAGGAAAGGTCACAAAAAATATATTCAGTGCTCCTGATTCAGTACGGAAGGGAGTTGGGATCTACTGTACTACTGTATCAACACTTTGGTCTAAATAAATGGAGGTGCTTAATTATAGAGACTATGATTGATCTTCATTAAAATTATGTAAATTTTAAACCATCGAATTATTTTGAGATTTGTTAACACTATCCTAACCCTATTCCTACCCCCTCCTCTCCTTCCTTACTTCTAGTCACCACGGGATTGAGCAGATCACTCGATGTCCCTTGTCGCCACTGCTTACCACCGTGTCGCCACCTAGCCTTGTCCTTAGGTGACAAGCGTCAACGGCGCCGATAAGGCTCCCTCTCTCTCCAATTGGCCTCTTCTCTATCTCTCTTTCTCTTCTCCTTCTCTAGCTAGTGGTGACAAGTGGTCTTGCTCCGTCGCTAGATCCACCACCATCGATCGCTGTCTCTTAACCGCAATATTACTTTGCCCCTCACCGTTGACATTGGCCCACCATCCTCCATCTCCGTAGCTTCGGCATCACCATCGGCACCTCACAGCTTGCTCCTATTCACCGCTAATTATTAGGCTACCACCTCCCATAACCATCCTTCTATGTCTGGTGATCTCCTCCCTCTTCCCCTCCTCCCACCCCTCTTATCCTATTCTAAATTGGAACCTTAAACCTTAAGCTCTAGTGATTTTATCGAGGTCACTAGACCTAGAGGTAAAGAGGTAAAGGTATTATTAGAGTCAGGGGAGAATGAGTTAAGATTATTGGAGCATAAACCACGAAGCAAAACTAAAATAAAAATCTATAAGAAATTCTCTCAAAATTTGTGTCGAATCAATTCCGCAATTATAGTCACCACGAAATGTAAAATAGAGATGACATTATGACATATGACATGACGTGTGGTATATATCTTCTCTCCCATCGAGCTGCAAAAATGTGATTCATCCCACGTATGAAAATCTCGCAGAGATCGACGGGAGGCATGAGCATCACTGCCTTTCTTATTACTCGAAAAAAGAAAAGAAAAGAAAAGTTGTTGCAAAAGAGTACGTAGGACTCTGCCATGACATATTAATTTTCTCATTTGAGATCCATTTTAGAACGTGAGAAAAAAATTCCTAGTGTGAAATCCCCCCCCCCTCCCCTTTTTGTTACGCAATATCTAAGGTGTGCGATATTAAAGCTGCTAACAAGTAACCTTAAAATTTTCGTTAGCCTATTGAAATCATTAGGTTTTGAGGATAATAATTTGTCATACCCAGTTAATTTTAGGCAAACAAACTTCCAAAAGGATGCTACACTTTCATAGAAACGTAATAATGATTACTTTGATTGAGCCACATACGTCCATAGTTCCATGGATGACTACGATATGTACTGGAAAAAAAGCCCAGAACTGGACGGAACACATAAGAATGCAATGCTAGCTCTATCCTTTGATATATATACTAATACTGACCACACTATTACCAACCAAAAATTTTGATGTAGAGTTCAAACAAGCAATCAAGCTCAACAATAGCTACACATACTAGTCGCTAAATGCGATGTGATAAATCCATGAGAGATATTTTTAACAGCTCATCCGCGACGATTGCAACATTTTTTTTTATCTCAGCTAGCTAGGGAAAGATCATCGAGATAGAGAGGCAGAGATCAGAGCTCGTACTGCATTTATGGCGGTAGGAAGCATGTCACTATATTCGGTAGATGCTTTGACAACTGAAGCTAAACTTGTAGGAAAATGCCAAGACGGAAATCAAAATCACAACGCTGAAGATGCACAAAGGAACAAACGCCACATGATACAGGACATATTGGCCCTAATTTAAAATTTTCAGCCGAGATGATGGTCAGATAGGAATGGAGCATTAACAATTCTGAAATCTACCAAAAACTGGGGAAGGCGATTAACCAACGCTATGTTTGTTTGGAGATGGAAAATCTTCCGCCATGTTGTTTGGGATTAACACATGATTAATTAAATATTAACTATAAAAATTTTAAAAAATATATTAATATGATTTGTAAGTAACTTACATATAGAAAATTTTATTAAAAAATATTATTTAATAGTAAGTATCAGTCCGAGAAATGTAGGAAAGGAAAACAATAGATTAGAGGTTGGGAAGCTAGGCAAACTTTCACTTTCACTTTTTAAGTTTTTTATAACTAATACTTATTTAATAATGTGTTAATCCATTGCTTTGTTTTATGTACTTAAAAGGGGTTCTCACCCGTCACAAACACAGCCTAAGCCACGCATCTAACGAGCAACTCCTACTCTCTTATTTTTATTTCTATTTCTATGAGCAAACAACTCTATATGAATGTTTCTTTAAAAAATCTTTTTAATCAATTTTTCATTTTTTAAGCTAATACTTAATTAATTATAAGCTCATTTTGTTTTACGTGCGAGGAAGGAGAAGTTTTCAACCCATATATTTGAATACAGCCTAAGTAGTCGAAGTAACAACAAGACACTCGTTAGTTTACATGTATTATCCCAAACTCGGCGTATTCACAAGGAAAAGAGGGTCACTATGTTGATTCTTAGTTTGCTCTCTCAAATATTTATCGGTTAATCAACCTCGCACCGGCAATTCGTTCCTCCTAACAGGGCAACATGAACAGAACGCCCGTTGTGCGATGCAAACCCAACAGTTTTGAATGTCTGGTCACGTTAACAAGCACTGTATTAGCTAGGGGCTTTAGGTAAGATCGATATTTTGATGACAGTATCTTCAATTAGGGATAGGGACTTCTCGCAGTCTTGGTCACAAGTTATAAACCGTACGTACGAGTTGTAGACTAAATGCCACGCAGGTGGAGCACGCCGGGTAAGACGTACAGGTTCACAGGTGTTATAGCTACACGTACGTAGTACGTATGTATTCGCCAGAGCCACGACCCCACGACTCCACGATACATACAACCACTCCCTTTCCCGCAGTTATCCAAGCCTACGCTTTGTCAGGCTCAGCACGATAAGGTTGACCGTGACGCGGCCGGTGCGCGTACGGTCTAGCGGGGCTGCGTTCCTCGGCCGCAACACCGACGGATCGATCGGCGTCACAGCCGCGACACAGCGGCCCGCCCGCTACCGTGGCGCGGCCGCACCCGCACCGCACGGCCCCCTCTCGCGCGAGCCCTGTCGACGTCGCGATCCGGCTGTCTCCCTCTCGCCGGCCCGGACGGACGCCGACCGATCGCACGCGCCAGTCGATCGATCCGCTCCACCGCGCGCTCCTCCACCGAGTTCTCGGTCGGCGCCGCCTCGGGCGCGTGATGTGTACGCGCGCGGTGTGTAGTCTAGATAGGGGGATCCAGTCGTCCTGGCCCGTCCGGCTCGCGTACCGGTAAATCCGCCACACCAAAACAGTCTTGCACGGCTAGCTAGGTAGCCGGCGCACCGATCCATCGATCGAACGTGACATCTGCCGCACCGTACCCCTAGAGTACGTGGTAGAGTTACCACGTCTAGCCGATGATATCGCACGAGTTGCTACGAGTACTAACTAGTGTAGGCTATTAGTGGCAGCGTCATCGTAGATAGCCAACGCACGCGTGTCAAAACGGATTCTAGGCGACAGTTGGTGTACTTAAGTTTGTGCCTACTCACGTTAGGCTCCATCACGCAAGACATTTTTTACCACCGGGGCCACGAATAACAAGCCACGGTGGTGCTGTGACGATCGCAAGCATCTAGCTCAGCTAGCAAGGTTTGGCCAACGTATAGTACGTATCACCAGCTAGTAGCTAGCTAGATTGCCAGCCATTCGGTGCGTGCCGATTCGATCACTCGCGGCGAACGGATTAACACTCCGCAATCAACTCCAACCTTTGTACTTATTCGGCGCTAATTAAGTGCGACGACGAGAAAGTGTCAGAGTGGTGTATCATGTTTAGCAACACTAGCAACTTGGTTAAAATTTCGCCTATTGTTCGTCACGTGCGGCATAATCACCTAGCTTCAATCCTACGCCAACATCAGTATCATTAGAAAATGTGTGTTTCGTTGATTAGTTAATTGACCCGGTACGGTGATTCTTCTCTTCTCGATTGTTTCGGTTGCGGGAAGCATGCATGCAATTGGGCTCTCTGCAAGCTTAGCTTTACCAAGTAGCACTAGTAGTAGATAGAAACTTCATAAACTTAATGCTTGCACGCCATGAAACAATCAAGAAAAGGGGAATAGTTTATTGCATATGGGCTTGACTTGATGTGGTTAGACAGACCAAATCGGGTCAAACTGGCCAACTCTTGGACCAGTAACCAGCATGATGCCACGCATACGTACGTTCCCGTTGTTTCAACTGTAAACAGTATCTATGTTTCTCTTTTCTTGTATAAATACATTTCTCTTTTACGGATATGTAAGTAGTACCACTTAGTTTGCCCAAATGAATAAGGACATATCACATATGCACAGTAAAAACGGTGCAGGGTTATTGATTCAAGCCAGGCTTTATATTATCTCTGCTAGAGGCTAAACTTGTCACCTCTACATATGCAAACAAAACATCAACATGTATTATTGTGTTGCTAAATTATCATCACATCGAGTCTATTCCATATTCAAGGAGGCACTCCTAGCTAGCACTATTTAATTTCCAGTCTCTGCCACCTGTGCGAGAGATAACTACAGTATTTAACGATAACAGCACTGGCACAATCACATTGCCATTTCCAGCGACCACGTTGTGATGTACCGTGCGTCGTCAAAAGGACCCCAATGCCAAACCGTCAAAATGTCTCGGTTTCACCATGCATGCCTTTCGCTTTTCCGACTGGAGCCACCAATTTGACTCGGTCGAAATCCTGGCCGGCTGGCCCCTAGCCTTTGTCCAAAGGCGATTTGCCTTTGCATTGCATGCAAAACTATATATCCAGGGGCAGATTTAGCCGGAGAAAAGAGGGGGCTCAATGCCTTCTTCCTCCTTCAGCCCCCTCCTCTTCTTCCTCCTCTCTTCTTTTCTCTTTTCCCTCTTTTTTTTTCTATGGATCTAGTGGGTAGTAGGCTCCAGCCCTCACCAACACCCACGCTGGATCCGCCCTTATATATATCCATCCATACACACCTGTTATACACTTGACACTTACTATAACTAAACAATATGAACTAATTAATATAATATACATTAATAGTATATTACGAAGAATTTAAGAACAACCACTTATATAACTTTTCATATTTTCTCAACTTAAAAATAAAATAAATTTACAAATGTTATAATACATGTGACCGTCTCAACTAGTAATAACTATAAAATAAAATTAAAAGTATCTTAAAATATTGAGAACATGTACAATATATTTTTTCATATTTTCTAAAGTTTAAAATAAAATATTTATTTTGATAAATATATTATAAAGTTATTAAGCTATAATAAACGAAATTTATAACCTTGTGATCTAAATTGGTTAGGAATCAGGAAGTATACAGTAGGTAGGAAAATAATGGAAAAAACATTCAAGATTCGTACCTGGACATGCAGAAGTACTACCTACTATGCTAGTGGCACCTACCTATTGTTGAACAGGTGCATAGATTTTTAACCTGTACGAAGCTCAGCGCCAATAGAGATGATATTGACTGATGACAAGCTGAATCATGCCACCTCTGACGGCATGTTTAAATTAGTGACACTGAGATGTTGAAACTTTAGCGTTAAATCTGATGGTGTTAAGATTATAATTTATTTTTAAAATAATTTTTTGATACTGTTTATTTTTATAATAAGCTTTTTAAAATATCAAATTGCCAAAATTTCCCACTGAAAGTGATCTCGGTCTATCAAAATCTAGCTTTTCTACTCTGAGGCCTGCATGGTTTCTCCTTTTGTCCAGAAAATGATCGATCTGAGTTGGGAGTCGGACGAACTGCTGGCCACTGCACTGTCCTACTGCAAGTCCCCAGCTTTTCAGTCAAGATCTTGTTTGGATCTCATCTAGTTTGAAGTGATAATGCATTACTAATTACTGATATCATGATCTGACACTGCCAGTGCCATGCTTAATTTTCGCTCGTTAGTCAAGTCATGTGAGATGATGGCATACTAACATTCATGGGAGCAAAAGAGCAATTCAGTGGTGATACCCATTTACTCGTAAGACAATAAACAATGGAGACCATTGCTACCAGTGGCCTCAACAAGCCATTTAGTCTAGGTTAATTGGTTAAAGTTTTATGGTAAAACTTCAAATGGTCCTAATCTGATACAATTGAAAGTATAATTAGATGCTTGATACCAATCTTACCTCGAGAATCAGTGATGTATGCTATAGGAGAATAAATAGGCGTTTAATGTAGTTAAAAAACTCATAGTCGAAATTAGTTTTGACCAGATAGTTTAATACCGATGCGGACAGTTCAACAACACACAATATTAGATAGTTGAACTGAATCGGACCAAAACCAAAGAAAACATAAACTCGCCTATTAGAGTATAAATCCAGATAGTCAAGCACCGAGCAAATAGTCCGATAACCCTTAGTATTGGACAATCCAACCACTTTAAGACAATTCGGTCCTATCATAAAAATATGAAACATATAACGAAATAGATCACTTTGCACACTAATTTTAGACTTTTTGCTAGAAGGTGATTAGTAGAAATAAGCATGTAATAATAGATCATAAATATGTCAACATGAAAAAGTATAAGTGCAAAAGTAAAGATAGAGAGAAGACACCGATTTAATTACTAAAATTTAGATCCAATCGATCCTACGTCTCTGTCGAGAAGCTCCAAAGAGACGGGTTTTGATTAACCCTTTTTTCTCTCTGAGCTTCCACCTCTAAATATTGTCTTGGTCCCTTTAAGCAACCATGAATAGCAAGTTTGTACTTTAAAGCAAGTTCATACTCTAAGCAACCCCTTAGTCCTAAGCTCGGGTGCTATAAAACTTTTTTCTAATAAAGCTTGCTCTACTAAGTAACTATCGAGATGAAGCTTAGTTTCTACTTATTACATCTTCTCTTTTGAAGGAGAGGTATCAACCTTCACAACTTCTTCTAGACACATCACACACCTTAGTTACTCACGTGCTTCTTGTTCTCCTCTTACAACCTCACGTTCTTCAACTTGAAGCACACCAACTCTACACCACTCTCAAAGCTACTTCCTAGCAACACAAATGCTCTAGCATGCTTTAAGATGGTTCGAAATCAACTAACCTTTTTATAAATATGCAAGAACACTCTCTCAAGACTAAATTATTTTCTTTTTGATCTTTAATTAACTCTTGGGGTTCTTGGATATACATTTGGCTTTGTCAGGTAGAAGAGGGTCTAAAAGTCTTCTAACAACTCCATGGCACTGAGTATATATAGCTCCAACCTCTCCAATTAGCCATTTCTTCTCGTTACTTGAAATTATGAAAACTTACATAGAGTCAGACAGTTTGCCACCTGGTCAAATAGTCTGGCTCTTCTCTACTTTTTCAACGGTCACAGACATTAATCATTGGGCTAAAAAGTGTTGGACAGTCTGGCCTCTGTCGAATTGTCTGGAAGCTCGCTCGGACAATTCGGTATCGTGCCGGATTGTCTGGCTCTATGAAGTTCTTCGTCCATTACTTTCAAACAAAGCTTCTTCCAAACAGTTTGGCTGCGCTTGGATTGTTCGGTCTTCACTTCAACTCCTGACTAGCTTGAACACGGGCTTGCCTACACAGTCCGACTCCTCTCGGACTGTTCGACACTTGTAACTCTCATGGACAATCCAATTGCTCTAGAAATAATCTCCGGTCTAGTGCTTCTCCATGGAATCTTGATCTTCTCTCTTCCAAGGCTTACCCCATTAGATTCTTTTTCAACAAAAGATTAATTTTCAATAACTTGTGATTTATTATGGCTTTGACCGGTCTATCGGCGTCGCACCAAGCAGTTGCTCCTTCACCACTATATCTAGTCCTTCGACGCCAAGCCCCTGCTTGCCTTCTTCTATGCATGATCCATCACGTAGCCAAGTGTTATCAACCCTTCACCATATCTTGTTATTTTCTATCACTTGTAGCCTTGTATTACAATAAAAACTCATTGTATTCCTTATTCCTCATTATCTTGTCATCATCTTTTAATTAGACTAATCCCTTACTTATTCACTTAATAAGCTCATTAGTCCTTTAATGCTATCAATTAGCCAAAACCCACTAGGGATCTAGATATTATTTTAGAACTTGTCTACATGGATTTAAGTACTAGACTTGGCATGAATGCGCTTATTTACGGCTAATTAATCTTTTAGCGATAGATGACATAATTGTTGATAGCACGATGCCTGTGATGACTTCATTAATTTCAATATATGCCATCCTAGTTTTTGAAGATGCCTATAGCGGTAAGGTGTGTGTAAATTTATAGAGGTGAGTGTACACATGTTTTTATAAGCGCTTGTGTATATACCGTGTTTTGAAAAAAACAAGCCACATCCTCAAGTATATTTTGTGTTTTAGACACTTATTATTTATATGTTAGCCATTGTGGTATTTTTTATTTATCAAGTCAATTAAAACTTTTATATTTGAACCTAGAACAACAAAAAGAAATGCATATATACCCTAACCTCCCGATGGACCCACCATCAGCTTCTCTCACCCTCTCATTTTCCTTTCCCTCCCCTTAGTGTCTCTATCTTCCCCTACTGACCAATCCCCTTCTCATTTCTTCGATAATGAATCAGTCAAACCACCGACGTCTCCATCGCCCGTCTTCATCTCTCTCCTCCTTTTCGCCCACTGCAGCGCCACTCTCTTTTTCCACCGATAGCCTCTTCCCCTCCCCTTTTCCACCGGCATTGGCGTCGTCTCTCCTCCCTTTGACCAATGAGTTTGATTTCTCTCCTCCACCGATGAGCTCTTGTTCTTTCCTCTCCACCGATGGCTCCCACCCTTCTCCATAGATAAGCTCAAGCTTCATGTCCTCTCCGTCAATGAGAGGGGCCACAGTGGTGACAAGGATAATAAGCTCTTCTTTACCAAATCTAGATCTAACGCGAGCTCATCAGATCCAACCATGAGCTCCTAGATTTGCATCGACGGAAAGTGGCGATGACCTCAACGAAAGTCCTCCTCAGCAACAACGTCGACAGTGAGGAGTAGTGACGACCTCAATGACGGGGAGCGGCGACAACCATGGCAAGTCCTTCTTTAGCTCGACGGTGGCCATCTTCCTCTGCTTCTCTTTTTTCCCAAGCTTGTTGTGGGGCTTCGAACTTACCCAACGCGTGTTCCTAAGATGTGACTTCACAACTCTCGAGCCAAGACGCACCAAGATAACCGTGACCTTTTTAGGCCAGGTGTGGTGTTGCGAGACCACATTCCCTGCTACCATGAGCGCTCAGCTCGGACGTGGAGGGTCGAGACCACCATTCACGGTGGTGTGTTGGGCATGGCCTAAGTCTATTACTCTGCCTTTCTTACTAGCCAGCGGCCAAACTGATGTGCATCCATTACCAGTGAAGCCAAACTGTGTATGCATGTATGGACACCGAATTCATCGTTCATGCCGTGTCTGTCATATACAGTAGTGCATGCATTCAATCAGCATATAATCTTGTTTTGCACTAATGTTCCCTGAGCTAAAACATCTGAAAATTAAGTAGGAACATTTGCCAAAGATCGTTAAGGGGAATGAACTGAGCACTGACCGTGCAGAATTTTACAAGCGTGGCTGGTGCATGGTGTTTATTCCTAAATAAGGTTTATTGGGTCCCTTTGACTCGCCGATCTTCCTGATCTGCTGGGCACATCGAGGAGGAGCATAACATATTTTACACGTAAAAGCACCATGTATTTTATTCCCTTCTCTCTTTCTATGGTGGTAGAGAATCTTTCCACAAGTTATCATGCAGCTGTGTTCACACTTCTCCACTGCGGCGGCCTCCAATGATTACCTTTATGCTTAGCTCAGAAAAAGTTTGAGATTTTAGAGAGAGCGTGAAAGTGGGAGATCAATGTTTTTCGCTGGGGACGACAGATCTCTGAAAACGTTTCTTTTTTTTTTTTGCAATGTTTATTTCCCTTTCTCAAACCCTGTTGATTCTGTGCAAGATATTGAGATATCCTATTTATAGGTCACTCAAACTGTTTCCCTTTAGGCACGTCTCCGAATGTCGTAACACTGTAAATTTGTCACCGTATATTATTCACGTTTTAGCTTGATCATTTGGCCTTTTTTCTAAAAAAAGTTGTAAATACTTAAAAAATGTCATATTAGCAAAGTTTTTTTTCTCTATAATACAGCCATACAACATTTATTAATAATAAATTAAGGGTTTAAAATTTAGAGAAAATTTTAAAAATACCATCTTAGCGATACCTAAGCTACCAAATACTAAGCTACCAACGTATATGAGAATAAGGTGTAGTAACTAGATTAATACGTCAACAATATATATGATGGTGTTGTCCAACTCTATGAATTTTTATTATATGTAATAAATTGGCCATAAAATTTATTAATGGTTAAAGTAGAAACATTGATAATCAATAGTCACAAGTAAACGAGGACGGAAAGAATAGTCTATTACTGGTGTTCGTTTCTGTGACCCAGCGCGTAATCGCATTTAAGAAAAGAAGAAGAAAAGGAGGTGGCCTATGGAAGCAGTGTGAGGTGGCAAAATGCAAATGCACAATGGCTACTATCCACTGTTTAATCACAGAACCTTGAGTTCAACAATGGGAAAAAGGGCAAAACCATGGTCCGATAAAACCACTAAATAAATTGTTCGTGCAATAAACAAGGATAAAGCATAGCCATTATGCATTTTCAAAAGGAAATTCTTCCGTGGTTCCATATCTGCTTCTTGTTGCTAGCTTGTGAACAAAAGTGAGAAAGAAGGTACTGGACCAGGCCGCAGATGCTTGCTGAATGGGCCCATGGGTTAAATTCTTCCGTTTTATTATACAACCGGTTATTTCACAAGCTGCAGCTCTCGCGTAGGTATCTGCCTATCTGGGATAGTGTGCTGGGCAATTTATTCTATGCAACTGATCCTAACAGGCCCATATCAGTAGGTCCAGCAGGGAAACGAGAACGGAAAAATGGGGAGGAATGTGCATCCAAATCGTCCTATAAATTGCATCCACCTAGTACTGATCTAAGGCGAGAATAACAGTACTTAGCTGCGTTCGTTTAAGGGAATGGATCCGTTCTCTCCCAAAAGTAAAATAGAGCTATAGATTAGTATAATTAATTAAATAATATATATATTTAAAAATAGATTAATATAATTTTAAAACAGCATCTATATAGAAATCTTTAAAAAAATATTATTTAGTAGTTTAAAAAAGTATGCTTATAGACGAGCAAAGTTAGTAATAGTAGTGTGATCCCCTCTTCGATCTCCTGCAGAGGAATCATAGAAACCAGCGTGCGTGTGATCGATCTGTTAGGCTGGCAGGGTATATATTCGACAGATTGGCCATGCTTTTGCTATTATCGATGCGTGTACATAGCTGCCCACTGCATTCTGCCCGTTGGTTTCGCTTAGCCGGTGAGTGACACGGCCACGAATCTTTTCGACTCGTTGTTCCGCCAGCGGCTAGAATTCTTATCACCGGCCACCGACATTCAGAGACATTTAGTGCCAGTCGAGATTGCACTGAAGCAAGCAGCTGTGCTTACTAGCTCAACCGATTTCATGCTCTCCGAGTTTTTAAAAACCACTTTTTTTAACACCATATGTCAGGTTTCAAAAAATTTCGCAACCAAATTTTCTATTGCAACAAACAAACTGAGTGGAACCATTGAAATCCATGCGAAGTGCCACGAGGTATAGCGACGATAGATAGAGAGCACCAATAAACTATAGATAAAATATAGTTATTGGATAATTTTGTTGGTTTATTGTATGAAATTATCGTGTACACTAGTAATATAATTTTATAAATAAAATATTTTATAAATTAGGAGCAACATAATCGAAGAATGACTTTTCTCTATCTTTGACTTCAAAATATTTAAAATTCGGTATCTAAAATAATTCTTCTCATCGTCGACTATAAAAAAGGAGAAAATCACACATATACCAAAATAAAAAATATTATTAATAACTAATGTCATTGGATATATTTTAATTTTATAAAAACCAGAAGACTTGAATGGGGTCGATCAGAGTTCTTGATTGGAAGATATGGATTTTTAAATATTAAATTTTTTTAAAAGTAAAAAATGGTTTATTGAGAATATTCAGGTCCACTTATCAGTAAAAGGGAAAAGAGTGGTTCACGGTGGACCAAATCATAGTGAGAAGAGGAATGAGCTGGTGGACTTGGCCTGTTAGGCTAGCCAATGGGCTTAGCCTAGAAAGGCCGAGGCTAGTCTATTGGAGGAGGGATAGTACACTTTAAGATAGTGGGCTGGTCCAAGATTTGGCCTATTAGAGAGGAGGAAAGAGAAGCGTCGATGGCTTAGGCCTTTCGGCCAAGTGGGCAGCGTCAGTCGACCCACAGTGGTATTGCCCTCCTAGGTCGAGCCCTATTAGCAAGGGTGGAATACGGTGACAATGTGGCAGCCATGTGGCGTCACATTGGATTTGATCAAGGGAGGTGGACACCAACTGGAAGATTGATCACAACACTGACTTGATGTCGACGACAGCCGTGAGAAGAACGAGTGGAGGGAGGGGATTCCAATGAGCAGCTCAGATTTGAGGGGAGAAGTACGATGGCGGTAGGCGGCGTAAGATCAGGAGAGGTGGCATGGGAGTTCTATGATGGCTACCATTCCCGCGGCAGAGAGGTTTTGGATGGCAATGAGATGCAGTTCCTTAGGAGAGAAAGAGAGAGAAAGAAGGAGGAATTGAAGGGAGCGCTCACCGAGGAGGGGATTAGCACGACGGTGGCTATTGTGATGGCCCAAACATTGCTAGTGTTTATATTGAATCGGTCCTCCATGTTTGCCGATGGAGGTCCGATGGAATGTCGCGCACGGACATACTGAGATCTGAGAGATCTTCTTAGTTCCAGTGTATTTCTTTTGGCTTCGAGGTCCCTTCATTAGGGTTGCTAGAGTTACGGATGTGCCAGTTAATTTGACCCTATAATTGACAAGGAGATAAGCTGATAAGTTAGTCGACCGATGGACCGATACAAACTTCTACTATCGACTGGTCGCCAATATGGTTGAGATAGTCATCAGCTGTAGAGCCGATGTCGCTCTGGAAGAAAGTAGTTGATAGGCAATATGTGGACTCTCATTGGCTGAAAAGCCGATGAAGCTATAAAGGGATAACGAGAAATAAGATAAATAACCCATTGGCTGTAGAGCCAATGGTACTTTGGAATATGGTGGTCGATGAGCGGCATGTGTAATCCCCCTATCGACTAGTTACTAATAGAGACTATAGCGCATGTTCATCGGCTAAAAAGCCGATAAAGGCATATACAGATAGAAATGAAAAAGATAAATGACTAATTGGCTACAAAGCTGATGACGCTTCGAATAGAATATACGATAAATAGTAAGGAGTAAGATTCGATCTTTCGAAGATATAAGAGGCTAGATCGGACGTATCGGCAAAAGTAACTAGTGAATTCATCGGCTCACTGAGTTGATGAGAGGAATTCTCTAAAAATATATGTATATTGGTTGAGAAGTCAATACACTAGACATGAAGCTCAATATGTGGATAAATTATCGGCTGGCCGCTCAAATGAAACGATCGCGTAAATACCTATCGACCTACGGCTCAATCTACTATCAATGGTCTAGTAGGTTAGACCTAACCGATGCAGCAAGAGACCAATGACAATAGAGGGAGCTCGATAAGCCGATAGAACCATACGAACGTGATGTGATGCACCCGATTGGACTAAGAGATCGGTCCTAATCGATGCAGTCTTAGCCAGAACGGATATAATAAGATAGTAGCGAGACTTATCCCTTTACCGAAGATTGTACTTAATCGATATAGCCTCACATCGAGAGCTAGAACCTGCCGGTAAAAACCTAGATGAACTAGGGTGGCGATACATCGAGATTGTATTTAATTTATGTGGATAATTACAAGGTTTCAGGAGGTTTATATTTATACCTTGAAGTTCAAACAACCTCCGAATGCTATTTTCTAAACATAAAAGCAAGCTATCTTTTAGAAGTTAACAAAACTAATTAGAGTTGCCTATCTTACAAGATATATTCTATAGAGATATAATATCCTATCGTGGTTTTCACGCCTTCTCCTTAGACTCGATCACATCTGGATAACTATTCGTCTTTTGATTGAACCGAATTCATCCTCAATCCGTCTGATCGACTCTTTTATTGTATTAATCAGACTCTATCCAAAAGCTGATCGGTTCTCCAATCCTATCTACGGGGCTTACTAAATTTTGATGGAAACACATGCCCTCCAATTTCAAAGCATGTGGACTCATGTTTCGAAATTATCTTCCTCAGGCTCCCATGACTCTTAAATCTTCTCCCCTACTACTTGCAATTGGCTTTCATCAGCCGATATGGTCTGCATCAAATGTGCTAAGCTTTCAAACTCTCGAGAGAAAAACTTCTTTCTGATGCGTCTTGATAGTCCTTGGAATGCCATCTCTGCTAACTATTTATTATTTAAGTCTAAGCTGCAGAATTGGCTTTATACATTACGGAATCTTTGAATATATTCCAAAACTGATTCCTTCTTCCTCTACTTTACTGATATCAAATCTGTGAGCCACATCTCGTGGATCCCCGCAAAAAAGTATTTGCGAAATTGTTCTTCTAGATCAGCCCATCCTCTGATTGAACTTGGTGACAATGATGAAAACCAATTAAAAAATGATCCGAATAGCAACAATGAAAACAACCTAACTCTCAAAGTTTCTTTTGCCGATGCTTGTCTGCGTATGTTAACACCAAAATTTGGTAATCCCAGGGAAATATGGGAAGGATGATTGGTTTAGTATAGAAGAGTTTGATTGCTACAGAAAAGAAGCCGATTGCAGGAAGCAAGGAAGGATTCGGTACAACAATAGAAGATTATCCAAATGAGACCAAATCTGAGGGGGAGCTGTGGAAATCATGGCTTGGTATTTTATCTATGTAAATCGTATCTTATATAGATAGGAAAGATTTAGTTAGTTTAGTTAACTTCTTAAGAGATATTTTCCTTTTATATTTTTAGGAGATAACGTCCGATGGTTGTTGTAACCGCGTCGGACTCTGTAGTGCCAAGGTATAAATATAGACCCACTAGGAACCTGTAAAGACATCAATAGATCCTTCAATCAATACAACTTAGGCACATCGTCACCCTAGTTTATCTAGTTTTTTACTGGTGAGTTCTAGCTCTCAACGCGGGGCTGCATCGGTTAAGTTCGATCTTCGACGAAGGAGTAAGTCCCCTTACTATCCCGGCATGTCTTGCTTTGTCTAAGGCTGCATCGGTTAGGTTTGACCTCTTAGGTAGATTGAATGTATCACATCACATCCGTGCAAGGTTTATCGGTCTATCAAGCTCTCTCTGTCGTCGTCGGTCTTGTGCTGCATCGGTTAGGTTTGACTTATAAGGTTATCGACGGTAGATTGAGCTATAAGCCTATAGGTCTCTGTACGGCGTTTCATCGGAGTGTTAGCCGATGAGTTATCTATACCCCAAGCACCACGCCCAGTGTATTGGCTCCTTGGCCGATACGCACCAGTCTTCAGAGACTTCCCTCGAGTGCTACACCAAGCGCATCGGCCTTCCAGTCAATGCGCACCTATCTTTAGAAAGACGTCCTCTCATTGGCTCAACTAACCGATAGGTTCGATTCGCCCTTACTTCAGCATGACCGATCCGGCGTTCACCGTTCTGTTGCCGTTGGCCTCGATGTCATATTGTCTCGGTTAGGTCCGATCTTCGAGATTCGGTACTAGCGGCGTCGTCATGGCGGGCGACGGGTCTCATGTTGCCATATCTGGAGCGGCATCGGCTTTGCAGCCGACGTCTTTTATACGATTCCTAGCCAGTTCGCATATGCCTTCATCAATGTTCCAGCCGATGAACGAGCGGTACAGCTTCCGTCGGCAACCAAAAGAGATCCCGCGTGCTTTGCTATTCTTTGAATACCCTTTGGTGCCTCCATTAGCTCTACGGTTGATGGATCAGGATCTCGTTTTTATTATACTCGGAGTCATCATGTCCTTCGTCAATATCTATCCATGCCTTCATCGGCTCCCCAGCCGATAGAAGAACGTCCCAATACCTATCGGCGACTAGCTGATAGAAGGAGCCATTCGGATACGGCCGATAACCACCTTGATCCTATCGGTGGCTAGCCGATAGCGAGAGCTCGTATCGGCCCATCGTCTGACTGATCTGTTCGCCTCACCTCCTTGTCAATTGTAAGGTTAAATTTACTAACACGCTCGCACCCACACTGTCTCACCGGAGTTGAGCAAATCTCATAGGCCCCGACATGCGTACCTTGAGGCACGGAGAGAAGCCGACCGCCTGCACTTGAGCTAAGCAGACCTCCCAGGTTTCGGCATGTTCGCGCCGTGCGCGTGAGATCTGGCGCAAACAGCATAGCACAAGTTTCACCTTCTCAGTACTACACCACTATGGTGCCAACAAACGCCGTAGGTCACACAGACCTGTTCGCAACCACAAAGGTTGACCGCCTGACATACTAGTGGAGTTTACAACCATCCTAACTATCATGTTCACCAACCTTTGGTGAAAGAAAATTATGCTATGAGAAACATCTCACATTCATCAATAACCACGAGCACGACTGTTTAAACAGTTCAGCTAATCTCTACAAAGTTTGCATGCTTACCCGCACGTCATAAACTTCTCTCTTTACACAACATGTGCTGATCAAACATGGTTGACAATAGATGGCTCACTACAAGACTTTTCTAAAACTAACCCATAAATGTCTCATGTCACATAATTAGGTTGAATATTTTAAAGCTGATTATTAGACAAGTCTCATATCCCTTATCTACTCTGGACATGCAGAGGATGTCTCCTACACCTATCCAATCACCTTTAAAAAAGGTTATATCCATAATACCATCTCCTCATCCTAGCGTTCCACAACTATTAGCATAGAATATTTTATGTGGTAATTAATTAGTTAGCTAGGGGCATTCTATAACACCCGTGTGGTCGCACTATAATATGATTAGATGAATTTGCTAAATGAATCAGTTCTTAATGATAATGCATATCCAAGCCAGGAAGGTATTAACTCCGCACATCCAGGTAATATAAACCATTTTTATTTTACAAACCCACCAACATCGCATCAAATTTTTAAGTAAAATTTGAAAGTACCAAGTTTTTTCATACGACATCACAATTGTAAGTGGGCTAAGCAACTATCTTGGTAATCGTATCTAACAGATGAAGATACCGACACACATTTGGTGGGGTTAACAAGGATGAGAGCAATTTACTACATAATTTAAGTGCAACTGCTAGATAGATCCGTTGTTTTCACGTAAACCGAGGACAAACATGATTAAAGTATGATATAAAAATGTATCTTTATAAAATAAAGTAATTCACAAATATATGTTCAAAATGTTCAAGAATTGCTCGCTTTGCTCTAGAAGCAACTCTTATCCCATAAAGGCGGTGCCCAAATCTTCCACGAACTAGCGGCCTATGCGTGGAAATTAAACAAATAAACAAAAAACCAAAATAAAATGTTAGAAAAAAAATACAATTGTGCCAATGTGTAGATCTTGTTTTTAAAAATAATTAAAGACTTGAATTGGGTTAAATGAAATTATGATAGATTTTCTATGATTTTTTAAAGTTGAATGGATTTTGTGGTGTTTTTGAAAAATAGGGAATAGAGAGGGATTTACTTTTTTTCCTTTTTCTCCTTTGGGTGGGACCCACTAGTTAGTCAAGTGGGGGTGGGAGAAAAAGGCTTCTTCTTCTTCCTTGGTTCGCTACTCCAAGGGCTCGGGAGTGGGCCTAGTGTGACAGGGAAGTAGGGGCGAGCGGGAAGGTGGCTAGTGTGGGGTGGTGATTAGTCAGGAAGAGGGCACCGTTGTCGATCGATGGGCTCAGCAGTGCTAAGGGGGAGGGGTGTGGGACTAGCGAGTGGATGTGACACTGCTGTGAGATTCTGAAGGAGAACAGGAGCAGGAACGGTGGGATTCACGGCGGGGATGGGATGGGCTTAACGCGGCGTGGTTATGTGACCCTACATGACTGGTGAGAATCATGGTGGCAAGGGCATCACACATGGGTGCGATAGGGGGACGCTGGCCGACTTGACATTCCACTGAGCACGTGCCGTGCGTGCGAGCGTGGCATGGGGAAGAGGATGAGCGTGTAGGCGCAAGCAGAGCGGGCACGTGTGGGAGCAAGGGAAGATGGGCTATGGACTGACTCAAGTACGACCCATGATAGAAAAAGAGGAGGGAAGGATATGGAGAAGGAGGGGATGCCTTAGGTTGACTTTGAGAGTGGTCCTGTAGGTGAAAGAGAGAGGAGAGAGAGGGAGCTAGGTTGATAGGGTGGTTAAGCCGGCCGAGATGGAGGAAGGAGAAGGGAAAAGAGAGGAGAGGGTTGGGCCGAGGGGATGGTGGCCCAAACGAACATGAGGGAGGGAAAGGCAACTCAAACAAATATGAGGTTTTCTAATTTTTCTAGAGATTTCTAGAATTGAATTTTTGAGGAATTTTTTGGTGGATTTGAAATGAGTTGGAATTTGAACTTGAGATTTTCTTAGAGAATTTGTGGGAGGGACTCAAGAAGATTTATTTGAGATCTAATTTTTGGTACAAAGAACACAAATTCAAATAAGGTTCAAATAAAGTTTTTGAAAAAGGATTTTTAAATAAAGCAAAATTTAGGGTGCTACAGCTATCCATTGATGAGCTCGGGCTCGCACTCAATTCCTATGATGACGAAACTAGGGAAAAGAGGCAGCAGTGGCCGTGTGGCTTGGTGTGGTTGATGGAGGGGCTCCTGGGGCTATTTATAGGTTGGAAGAGGCACTTTGTGATGAGCGAGAGAGGCAGTGGTGACAGTAGCCGTCATGGCATGACTGGTCGATGTGACATGACATTGTTGCGACACTGTGGCACACGTCATTGCTGCATCAAGCTAAGATAGAGGGATGGAGGTGCAATGGAACGGTGAAAGTGCGCCTGCGCTTTTGACTTTAGGGCTTGATGATGCCATGGCTAGATGTGATAGGGCGACATGGCGTTGCTGTAGTCAGCGTCTACCGAGGACACAACAGGGAAGAAGATGAGGGCATAGATGATGACAAGATGGCGGGACTTGGTGAGAGCACTTGCTCCGGCAAGGTGGTATGGGAGCGGCTTCAGCTAGAGAGTTTAAGAGTGAGAGAGAAGGAAGTGGCTAGGGAAGGAAGAAGATGATGAGAGAGGGGAGGGGCTGACAAGTAGGTTCCACATGTGGGCTATCAGGGTGAAGAAGATGGTGGCATGCTAGGCTAGCTCTAGGCCGCTTGTGGAAGAAGGGAGGGGAAGAGGAGAGGGTTCCTGATTGGGCCGGGGTTGGGAAGGGGAGGATGAGCGACCCAAAAAAAATATTGACCCTTATTTTCCTTAGAGAATTAGTTTGAAGGATTTTTGGCAAGTTTGAAATATATATTTCAATGCAAATTGTATTCCTTAGTTCACAAGAATTTGAGAATTTTAAATCAATAGGCTTTTGTATAGGTCTTTGAGGTAGGTTTGAATTTGAAGGAATTTGTGAGAAGAGTTTATGAAGGCAAAAAGGGTGGATTTAAAGGAGGATTTGAATTCAAAATTTAAAACTTTGAGCCATGGAGTTAGATGAGAGGATTTTTTTATTGTTTTTGAAGCCTTTGGAAAAGCACTTATAGTTTGGTGGTTTCAAACAGATTTTGGATACAATTAAATAGGGACATTTGAATTTCAAAATCTGAGTCTCAAAAATTCTGATGGTATCTTGGGATAAGATTTTTGGGGTCTAAGAGAAAGAATTTTAAGATCTTCGCACTTAGGTCCTTAATATCACACAAAGAAACCAAATTTTAAAATTATGTTTTTTTATTAAAATAGTTTTTAACTGTCCTAAAACCAGGTGTTACACACCTGCACATATGCTTCAGTTGGATGCTTGCAGTTGCAGACTTGCAGCTGTTGTGCTCTTTTTCTTGACTTGATTTTGTGCACTACTACCTTTGTTCCAACATAAATGCAGCTTTAGAGTGAGCGGGGAATTTAAGGAGAAAAAATTAGCTAGGTGCTTCCATTAAATAAGAGATGGTAGAGAGTGGGAGAAATTTAAATAAGATATAATTAATGAAATAAGTAGTATTTAAGAATTATACTTATTTTAGATAAAAATTGAATTAAAAATACATTTATGTTATAACAAAGGTTTATTAGGAGTACTAAGTTTCAGCACTAAAATACAAATGTGTTCTAACATTTCTTTTAAAATTGGCCGGTGCACTTTTTTTAGAATAGAGGAAATTTTTAGGAATTTTGGATGATTTAAATTAATTATTGTGAGCCATAAATTTATAGGTTCCAAATAGCCTAGAATTTAAGGTCGGGACATTGCAGTACCATTGTTGCAACAACAATATCACTTTCGGTACTAAATAAGTTAGGACAGTCTAAAGTTAAAATCTAATAAAAGCTTCTAAATCACGGTTCAATCGTATCAATAACTAATTTCGAAGTATTCATATTTAAGTATAGATTTTCAGATATATTCCACTATTTTAAGTACTTCTTATTATTTCTCTCTATGTTAATTTTGGTCTTGCTCCACTTCTCTTTGCATTATTATTTTGACTTAGGATTCCATACTAGTCATAGCATTGTTGTTGATGAAAGAGATATAACTTGTTGGGACTTTATGTTTATTCAAATCTCATCACATAATATTTCTTGATATCTTGTCAAAAGCATTTTTCAAGTCAATAAAACCATACGTAGGTACTTCTCCTCTCTAAGCCATTACATAACTTGTCTTATTAAAAAAATTACATATATGGTTGATCTTTCGGGCAAGAAACCAAATTGGTTCATAGAGATCCGTGTTGTTCCTTTCAAACAGTGTTTGATAACTCTATCACATAGCTTCATAGTGTAACTCATCAACTCAATTCTTCGTTAATTAGTACAACTTCAGATATCTCTCTTATTCTTGTAGATTGGTACTAATATACTTCTTCTCCACTCCTCAGGCATCATGTTCGATTGAAAAATATTGTTGAACAACTTGGTTAGCCATACTATAACTATATCTCCGAGATATCTCTACACCTTGATTAGAATATCATCAGGACCCATCGTCTTACCCTCTTTTATCCTTTTCAAAGCTTTTGTAACCTCATATTCTTAGATTCTCTGCACAAAACTCCTATTAGTATCATCCGAATGGTCGTCCAACTATATGGTAGTGTTTTCGTTCCCACCATTAAACAAATTTTTAAAATATTTTTGTCATCTATGTCTAATCTTATCTTCTTTCACCAAGAGCTACGCACTCTCATCCTTAATACATTTAACTTGGTTGAAGTCTCTCGTCTTCTTATCACGAGCCCTAACTATTTTATAGATGTCTTTCTCTCCTTTTTTTACTCAAACATTGATACAAATCTTCGAAAGCCTGCCCCTTTGCCTCACTCACAGCTCGTTTTGCGGTCTTCTTTGCCACCTTGTACTTCTCCATATTGTCCTCACTCTTGTCATTGTACAAGCGTCGATAGCATTCTTTCTTCTCCTTAATAGCTCTTTGTACGTCTTCGTTTTACCACCAAGAATCTTTAGTTTCGCATCCACTCCTTTTAGTTACTCCAAACACCTCTGAAGCAATTTTCTCCCACATGTTATTTACATTGTCTTCTTCCTTCTAAAAGCCTTCTTCGATAACTCTTTCTAAGAAGACATTTGATGTCTCTCCTTCTAACTTTTACCACTTTATTTTTTACAATTTTGGCTTGTTTATCTTTACAAGCATGCACTAAAAAGCGAAAGTTGGCTACCAGCAGCTTATGTTGAAAAACCACACATTCTCCAGGTATCACTTTATAATCTACACATGCTCGTTTATCCCCTATTCTCATAAGGACAAAATCAATCTAGCTAGAGTGTTGGCCGCTACTAAAAGTCACTAAATGAGATTGTCTCTTTTTAAAGAATATGTTGGCTATCATCAGATCAAAAGCTATAGCAAAGTCTATGATTTTCTCTCCCTCCTGATTCCTACCACCATAACCAAAATCTCCATGTGTCGTCTCGAAACTTATACTTGTTGCACCTACATAACCATTAAGATCTCCTTCTATAGAAAACTTCTCACTACTAGGTACAGCTCTAACCAAGGTATCTAAGTTTTTTTCAGAAATATCTTTTAGTACTCTCATCCTATCTTATTTGAGGGGCATATGCTTTAAGACTATATCACTAAAGACAAATTTAAGTAAGATGATCCTATTCTCTTGCTTTCTCACCTCCACCACACCATCTTTGATGTTCTTATCAATCAGAATTTCTATTCTATTTCTATTTGAAGTTGTCCCTGAGTACCAGAGCTTAAAACCGGTACTATCTAACTTCTTCGTCTTCTAACACTTCCATTTAGTCTTTTCACCATACAAGACATTTACACGTTTTCTAACCGCTGTCTCGACTAGCTCTTTTAACTTACTCATAAGGGATCGTATATTTTAGCTAACTAAACGGATTCTAGTTGAGCTGACTTGTTTTCTTACCTTTCGTACCCGCCGAGTTAGGTGTAAAGACCCTTACTTAATTTTCACCATACATAGGTGTCGATGTAACACGTCACAAAGGATATGATAACTCGATTCTTGCTCATTTGATACTATACTCAAATCATAATATGGCATGTCATGAGAATAATGACCCAACCCTTATCTATTAAACATCATATCTGAATTATAATATGACGCGTCGTTAAGAGGGTTATGTGTTAAGTAGATTTTTTTTATTATAATCTAACTAAGTTTTTACATCTACTCGTCGAATCTACTAACACTACTCGTTGCTACAGCTTGGGACCACACAGCTCGACACTTATTGAGTCATTAAAGTAGCACTGCAAATGAAAAAAAAAACTCACTGCCATTGATCGGTTCTACTGTAGACGTGAGTAGTGACACTAAGACAGACAATAGTCACCTGATCATCAACCTTGGACTCAGAATGATTAGTGCCGGATGGAACAACCCCTTACGGCTGTCTGCGGTCTGCCTAACCCAACTGTCTATCGATCAATCACCCCAGTCACTGTCACGTTTAGCTGTACCACCTGCACTTACGTATAAGAAATTTGTTCCAGCTGCTGAAACATTAATCGCTAACAACGAATAACGATCGACGATGGACATGTTGAATTGCATGGCAGTACCGTCGTGTCTGCAGGAATTCTAGACGGGCCAGCTAGCGGAGCCTGCATCCCTAATCGACGGAGGGGAAATGTCCAGCGGAGTGACTGATAGCGAGACGTGCGTGCAGGCACGTGGTACGTGCTTCAGTCAATATATGCGAGTTTGCTACACGCCGAATGAAAATGTGTCTGGCTTTATGCTGCAACTGCGTGTGAGTGGGATCATTTTATCCTTTTTATTTCTTTGGTCTTGTTTCATTATTTGGGACACCATTTTTTTTTCAAACTTGGAGGTAACTGAGAATTTCAGGGGCAACTACTCCCGGTTGAGTGTTGGAGCCCTTGACTAGCGGCTGTACCCTTGGCCGGTACAGACCAAAAATTGCACCGAATTGATACGGCGAGATGGATTGGAGAGACGGAAACTAAAGTCGCAGGGTAGCGTTGTGATGCAATGCAGGCCTGCACGCACGCCCTGCTGTCACGGCCAGCCGGGCTCCAGCCGTACAGAAACAGAGTCCAGCACCAGCACACACAATCAGCGACCGATCGATCGATTACCCAAAATCAATATGCTTCTAGAATGTGTACTTCTCGTGCGATTAGTTTAATCTTGGAGATTTATACTAACACGAACTCTAATAAAATACCCGTATTGTTTACACGGATTTATAGCGCTTTTCAGTTGCAGATCAAACCGGCAACGACCCTGACAGCCGACGGTGAGTTGTAATAGCATACTCTCGCGCGGTTGGCGGGAACCTTCGGCGCCAAGCAGGCTCGAATCGAAATCGCATCTCCTCGAGAGGAGACGGTTTCGTCTCCTTTATATTGCTAGGTGTCCAACCAACCCGGTCGTCTCGTCTCGTCCCTGCGCGGCACGCACCCCTCCCCCGCTTCCGTCTCCAAGAATCTTCTTCTGCTACCTCTCCCACGGCGGCGGCCATGGGCGTCGAGGCCGACATAACGCCGGCGCCGGCGGCGGCGACTGAGGTTGGTGGTGGCAAGGCGGCGACGGAGGGAGGGCTGCGGCGGGGTGGAGGGTGGGTCAAGAGGATGATGACGACGGTGCCGAGGAGGCGGGGGCACTACACGCCCGTGGGCGTCGAGCTGCACGCGGCGGCGGGGGCCGAGGAGGAGGGCGCGACGGAGAAGCTGCCGCGGCGGGGCGGGTGGCTGAGGCGGATGATGCTGCCGCGGGAGTGCCTGCAGGTGCAGCACCGGCAGCGGTGGTGGAAGCTGCAGGCAGGCGGCGCCGGCGGGTCGTCGAGGCTGGCCGCGGGGCTCACGCGGTCGCTGTCGCGGTGGAAGACGGGGAGCCTGATGAGCGGCGGCTGGGCGAGGGCGGTGGCCGACGCCGTGGCGTTCCGCGTGATGTACGTGGTGGAGGCCGTGGTGCTCGGCCTCGCGCTTTCCTGCTTCTTCTGCTGCTGCGGCTGCCAAATTTAGCTTAATTAAGCCTATTCTGGTCGCCTCGGCAGGGCGCGTTCGTAACCGATATCGTGCATGTATGTAATTTTTTGCTTTGTCAATTAGTTCGACCGTGTTGTAAATCTGCGCCTTAATCCCGTGCGAATTGAGAATCATCTTAAACTAATCGATCAATCGATGGCCGTCGATCGATCGCGTACATACGTGTTCGTCGATCGCGCGTACATACGTGTTCTCGGTGGACGCGACTGCTCAACAGATTGATGCCTCTAGACTCCTCTCGACCTTGCCGCCGTGGCGGACGACGAAGTTTGGCGTACGCCGTACCGTGGTTCTTGTACGTTCACAATTGGCCATGGCCTATTGGCGGCTGCTCCGGTAGACCTCGAGGCCGCTACACGGTGCATGGTTATCTCTTCACCCCAGGAGCCCTTTTTTTCGATCAAAGAAATTTTGTACATACAATAGTGATATTAGATTAAAAGGGAGAAATTTCTGCAACAAACATTGGGTTTAAAAGAAGTTTACATATAGGATTTTTTTCTCTATATTTTAGAGGAGTTCTAATACTGAGGTTTATAACCTCATATATTTGCAAATTCCGTTCCTCTAATACATTTGTCGTTGGGCCGGCAGAAGTACGCTGGCCAAATTTTTATTAAGAATAGGAAACAAGTAACATTTTACACACAAGAAGAAGGTCACTGAGGCAGGGAACAACATTATTTTACATAAGTATTACTACAGTAACACAATTACACGGTTGGGATGTATCGGTGAAAATCATCAAATAAGTACTCATAAAAACCATATCTAAAATTTTTATAAATTTATAAAAAAAACTACTAAATATAGGTATAAGCATGAAATATATTACCACAAAATCTCAAATCTAAACTCAACTTTATTTAGGAGAAACAAAAATACAAATTCAAATGAACGATAACATGACACTATTCACCTAAAATTTATCTTTTTTTCTCTCAAATGAAGTTAAATTTGGACTTAAGATTCAGTAGAGGGAAAACATTTCATGTATCTATCTCTTTAATATTTTTTTATTAGTTTAGAGAACTTTTAGGTGAAAATGTATTTTATGTATATACCTATTTAGTATTTTTTTTATAAATTTAAAGAACTTTTAGGTCTGATTTTTATGGGTTTTTGATGGTTTTTACTGAATATTTTCACTTACACAATTAGTGTCACATACAACACTCTGTACTCCCATTAGGCGCTAATGTCCCTTGCTTCACGATTAGCACCATTCTTATAAGATAAGATGGTTATTTTGCATAAGAGCTATACTATTATTCTGACCCATGAGTATTTGTGACCTGCTCCATCTGTCCATATTGGGTGATCTGCTTATATCTTTAGGCATGGCCTACTTTTCAGTCCATTCAACCATTATATTTATTGTTTTAGTTACAACGCTAGGTCTTTTCAAATCAAGTAAACTCCTATGGACATTAGAGTAATATTTAGAATCTTTTTATATATTTATAGACGGAGTGGTATATAATTAATGATGAACAAACATGTGAACACAAATTCAATAGAAAAAAAATCAGAAGATGAAATGTATAGACACGTTTGCAGTTGAATATGTTATTTTCGTTTTCTTATCTGTGAATCGAAATTTATCTTACATACTTATATGTGGATTGATAGGTAATGCAAATAGTCGTATGTTAAAAAAAACTAGTATAGATTTTCAAAACCATGTGCATGGCATTAAAAACGAGGGTCAATATCTTCGAGGGCTTAAATAGGCTCTTTTGTTTTTTTGCCAGGCAATAGGCTAAGGCTTAGTTGGAATCCACAATTATTTTAAACTTTTCGATTACATGTAAAATAAGAATAAGATAAGTAATTGGCATATAATTAATTAAATATTAATTATTATATACTTAAAAATTAGATTTATTTGATTTTAAAAAACTCTATATAATTTTTTTAAAAAATATATCGTTTAAAGTAGCTAGGCCTAGAAACTTAGAACGCAGCCTTAGCGCTGATGTTCTACTGATTCCCTCCGAGAAAACTACCACGCCAAACCTCCTCCACACCAATATGTTGGAGAAAACTACCAACACCCAGCATTCTGCCGGTCACTTGCTACGTTTGGTGGGATGGATTATCCTCCTTTCCCTGTCCTCACGCTTGTCTTCTACCAACAATTTCTCTGGTTATGAAGTGACGGTAGTGGCTTGGCTCATGCGCGATCGGCAGCGCCAGTACCAGTAAACAACAAAAGCGCATGACTTTTCTCAACGACGATATTTGTGACTATCCGAACTGACCTTTTACCATGCTAAAGTTTAAAATACATGCTAAAGGCGTGTTTTACGTTTATTTTTATCGGTAATAGAATTAATCTAAATCGTTCATATTTTTTAATCCAATAACTGGTATCTATTATACTACTGTCTTAACTTAACTATTAAATATAGAATTAATTTTTTAATGGTATAGTTGAGATAATTTCTATCGATAAAAATACTAATAGTACAGTACTACTGTAGACCACTGTAAATGTGACTTTTTTATAATGGTCGCTAAAAGCGGCATCCCTTTCCTTCCACATGCCAACATGCTGTGACGACATCACGAAATATCCGGCGAAGCAAGCACAAGATTCTATCAATTCTACGGTCCACATCAAAACCACCTGAAAATCTAGTCGACCAGGCTAGAAGAGAGATAATTTAATCTGCTGCTAGCTGCCTAGCTCGACCATACACGGCCTCTTTGTAGCGGAACAGGCCACCTTATCTGCAGTATCTGGGAGGAGATTGAGAGGGCAGCGAGCGTGCGACATGCAGGGCAAAGAGCGCTCTGACTGAAATGTCCTATGTCCTATTGTCGTCGGATGCAGAATTTTTTAATTTATATTTTTATTAAAATATTTTAAACATATATTTTTACTTAAAAAAATTATAGATTTATACTTCGTAGATGTATTTATTTTAAAAAAACATCACACACCAGGAATCGTGAATTATAGTGTGGCAAATAATTATTAGCACATGTTAACGGTGAAGTGAAGACTATAAAATTATCGGATGACTCTTGTTACTTTAGTTAAGGGTATTTTTTTCTACGGTAGAAGCCTACCTATAAAATGTAGTGCACGGCATACGAGAGAGAGGGGTCTGTTGTTTTTTTAGACGACCCCTTACTACCTTTTGTTAGACTTTTTTTTTCCTAGAGGGCTGTCTATAAAATTTATAAGATCTATCTGTGAGAGGGGAGGGGTTTTGGTAATTTTGTAGATGGCCCTATGACACCCTTTGTTAAGTGTTTTTTTTCAGCTAACTATAAAGTCACTCTTAGCCATCCAAAATTCCATTTTATTCATAAAAAGAGAAGAGATGGTTAAAGGAAGGGAAAGAGAAGCGGCGAAACACTACTGGCTTGGGGATTTATATAAAGGTAAGATTTATATACTTTGTAATATTTATTTTTAGTAATAAAATAAAATAGTATGTATAGTATTGTTCTAGTTTACTAAATAAATAATTTTGTTTCTAGATTCGTGGTTTGATAATTTCGTTCCTAAATCTGTAGATACTTTCGTTTGTAATGTTTGAAGACATCAATACTAAGATATTAAATGCACGGTACTAGATATGATGATTAATTTCTCATTTAGTTCAAATATATTTTTTCATAAACAAATATATCATATAAAGTGATATTTTGGTTATATCATGATCGAAATAATGTTAGGTATGATCTATATGGTATAGATCTATTAGATCTCGGCTCAACCATTAAAAATATTGAAAGCCCAGCTAAGAGAAGTTTGTCAGTAATGCACAACTGGTTAATACGAGACTTTCGAATTAACCCTTAGGTTAACGCAATAACTGTGTATATCATAGTGAGCTAGACAACTGAAAGTTTTTTCTATGAATTAATACCGGTGGATTCCACTACCACTTGAAGATGGTATGTGGAGAATATATTAGAACAAGATTGTCCATCCAGCATTCTTGTGTTAGTGTACGAGAAAGATAACACTATTTTAAGAGCTGTGCAAGATAAAAAGAGTCTAAGTATGACGGAATGTGATGCTAAAATAGTAGAGAGAAATAACTTAAAGCACCAAGAAGGAGGAGGAGGAGGCATAAAGCAAGAGAATTGGTAGACGATGTAGAGAGAAACATCACTATCGTTGAGATAATGGATATAAAAGATTTTGATAACGAGCATACAAAGAATGATGAATCGTCGAACGAGTAGGGTGGCAATATAAATCCATCACAATGGTTTAGTAAGGATTTCTCTGAACTTGTTATCTCTAAGAGGCATTACGTGCCATGTGAGTACAAGTAAAATGAGATCATTCAAGGGGCTAAATATATATACAGAGAGAAATTGATGGAGACAGTTAAGTACTAGATGGTATCACTTCAGCGGGAGTTTTAGGTCGCAAAGTCAGATAAGTCGGTATACAAAGTCAAGTGCATGAACTTAAGTTATGGGTGTCTATAGAGGGTGCATATATTCAAGGGTAAATAAAAGTATTACTAAAAGATGTCAATCATCACCAATCATAATTATCACTTACATGGGGTATTGAGTATTTAAGGACTGGTAACATGGAGAAGCGGTATGTACAGGAGTAGTCAGATGTTCATAGCAGATTGTGCGTGCACCACATGAGTGTTAATTTCTACAAGCAAATCAAGAACAAACACCTTATGAATCTTTTCAAAATGATTTATACACTTTTAATGTGTCGAAGACACACTTTCCACCTACCATACAGGGAGATGACCCTCTACACTTCAGGCATCTCATATCTTCTAGGTCTTCCCCTCACAGGGAGGAAGGGCACACTTGATCTAGTTGATAGACTTTACGAATGGCGCAACGATATCCATGAGCTTTTCATTCACGTTTAGCGCTTGCCTAGTCTTGTAGATCCAAGCGTACTCCCTCACTATACCACAAACGATCTTACCCAGACGTGGCTACTTATGTTCACCGTAAATAAAGCAATTTATATGTTGTTATATGCATACTTATGTGTAATTAATTACTTATAGAAATAATCTTCTCCCTATACAACCCGATCATCTCCATCTTGGGGCTAACGACTACTTAGTGTGATGGAACTTCAAAGCATATATGTTGTGGATCTTTGGCTGGGTGATGTTCACTAGAACAGCCAACCATGCTGTGGATAAGTGGCATATCCACTACACTCGGGTGATTGCCGATGGTGAGGATAGGAGTGTATCTCAATGGAGCTAAGGATCCGTTGTCCTTGCATCGGTGTATCGGGGTCTTTGTGACGCATGCACGAAAACCGATCTGGTTTGTTAATCACTGACTATCCACTACTTCTGCAGCTCTGGGCGGCCGAGTGGTTTGCGATCAGCCGACCAGTGGTGGACCATAACGCCTACGACAATGGCATGTAAACACAGAGGCTACCTAAGGACTTCTCTACGATGGGGATAGTGTGGTGTTGTCGTCAAGATGTGCTCAGCTCCTCCTAGCTTGCAAGAGCTCTACCATCTCACACATAGAAGCCAAATGATTTGACTCCTATGTAATAGGTTCGCACTAGCCATGGTGTTCTAGCCGACCGTCTCACCTACTCTAAAGGTCACGTGCAAGCGTAAGACAGGAGGATGAAGAGGGGTAGATGGTAGACTCTAGCCTAGTGGTATGTTGTGCCATTTATACTTACTCTTTATACTACTTTATATTCACTATTTTGGCTTTATATACCTACATCACTTATTATGCGTTAAAACAACCTCGTTTTTACTCTTTATTGTATGCACATGACTACCGGTGGCAAACAACAATTAATTTTTTGTGTTTTCACTCCTTACTATGTGCATGACTGTCGAGTCACAATCAATGCTTAGTGATGTTAGCAACTTTTCGCGTGTGATCATCACGTCGCTTTCAATACAAACCCGATAGCCAACTTTCGACACGTGACCGTCACATCGCTTTCAGCATAACTCGTTGACCAACTTTTAGCGTGTTAATGTCACGCTGCGTTCAAAGTATTTTTACAAGCACAATACTTTCCAAGCGTAAATGTCACATCATTTTTAATGCTTTCATTCATGTCTTCCACACCTAACATAGCACACGTTATATAAAACCTCTGTATGCACGATTGAGTTCAAGTTTTTCCCCGCTAATACCCTTGCAAATACTACAACACCCATTTGCTCTGTCTCCTATAGCATCAAAGAATAATAGTTGCTAAACACGCTTTCACTGAGAATCTTGACTAGAAAAGGAATCTTTTGGCTTAGCTAATTTCACCTTGGTGTAACCGTCTGTTCTGCATATGTAGTTATCGATGTCAGCTTATGACAACTTGGTATCCCAACACTCGTAGGAGAAGATTCTTTCAATGCCCAAACCATTCTTATGAGATATGAATTGTATGCACTTGTTTTTTAATTGTTCCTTACCACAACATTTTCTTTGAACTAATAATTTCTTTGCTAGATCCAGAAAAGGATGTGTAACTTTATTCAGTGAGGTGATATAGAAAATCCCGTATTTGACCCTAACCGTTGGTTTTTCGAGGGTCGTTAGTTTTTTCTCTCAAAATCAAACGAACAATACATGACGAGAAAGGAGGAGTACAAACAACATCAGCGAGCTAAATAGTTAAACTAGAGGCTGCAATCTCCTGTACTACCTCCATGGCGGGAGCACTCTAAGCACACTTGCGATTATCGTTGCCAAGTGGTAAGATCAATAAGCGACAATACTTTTGGTTTGCTAAGTGGTAAGATCAATAAGTGACAATACTTTTGGTAGAAGATACTTTATTTATCTAAACATTTTTAATGACGATTTCATTATAAGTTTGCTATATATCTCTTTAATTTATTTTAATTTATTATCACTGTGACTATAATAGATATATATGCACCTTTTCCCCATAGGAACCACCAAGAAGGTGTCAATTCACACAATGAATAGACATTAAGAAATCACTATACACTCTATAGGAGTCATAGTCTAAAACAATTGAATAATTATGTATGTTAAAGTGAAATACGAGCAAGCTGCTCTAGCAACCGGTGACTACAAGTAGACGATAGATGATGATATCTATAAGTTTCAAATAGATGTATGTACCGTATTACCCGTTGTATTATTTATATTGCGTTTATATTTTATTCGTAATGTGTAAATCTCTCACTAACCATATAATATTTTTGCCATTATTACCTAAATAATATCTACGTGTGAATTCGTTTAACCCTCTATTTAAGAGTTTCTTACATAATTCAGACATCTCAATTATCTTTTTTACGTACTCCTAAAATTTCTTTATAATTAAATCTCTAAATAAAAATAGATTCATTTAAAATCTAGTTTTTCCTTTTCAATATTTGTACGTTAAGGACAAAAACACCATAATAGAGAGCATTAAGGGGCCACCTATAAAATTGCCACACCCCCTCTCATAAACGGACTTGGCAATTTTATAAATGGTCTCCTGAGAAGGAAAAACACTTAACTAGAGGGTTGTATAGGGGCTACTTGTAAAAACGGTAAGCCACATCATCCCTTGCACGTCCTACATGGCATTTTGCAGATGGCTCGTTATTATGAGAAAAAATATCATCTGCTACGGTGGCAAGAGGGCTATCTATAAATTTATTATCCGATCATTCCAGCGTTAATATGTGCCAAGGAGCGTTTGCTACATCATATCTTTTTTCAAAAAAAAGCATCGATGTTAGAGTATATACTATAAAATTTAAATATATATATTATAAATATTTTAATAAATAAATAAAAATATATATATAAGTGATAGCGGAGATGTCATAGTGGATGGTCCAATTGATTCCAGTACTAAGTATAATTACTAACTCTAACGATACACTGACTCTCAACATTATTAATCCCTCTATTTTATATTATAAATTATTTTAACTTGTAGACTTCTTTAAAAAAATTAGTAATATTTACAACATCTAATTAGTTTTATTAAATTTAATATTAAATATATTTTGATATTTAAAGTTGAAAGTTTGAATTATAAAAAATTAAAATATCTTATAAGATAAAACGGAGGAGGAAGGGAGTAGCACATATCTAGCGAATTGGTAAATTGTAATGTGTAGGACTCGAAAAGGGTTTTAAGTCAAACTCAATTTATTGAATCCCACGTAGATTACAATAGTTTTTGTGAATTGAAAGACACTCTCCACTGGTTGGGTTTACTTCAGCAAAATATGAGGAAGACATTGACAAGGACATGGAAACCCACGGCATATTACCAAGGATCCAGGCTCTGAGCAAGCTAGGCCATTGCATGGGGAGCTTAGGGTTAAAAGCCTAAGGAGGTTTTGAAAGATTTCAGCACGATGGCTTCAATATATGCCATATTAGGCTGGGCCGGTTCAGGCCTTAGCACAGGGCGTGGTCTGACGCTGTGAGGCTGTAACAATATTGGAGGAGAACGGAATATATTTTAGACAATGAGAACAAAATATGTACATGCTAAGAAAAACAGTGAATATGTACAAGCATTACATTTCGTGTCGCAGAACTCACAAACACATCCGGTAGTCGAGTTAGCCGGTACCATTGACAAACGCCAAGTATTTACAAACTAACGACGATTACCTTCTGTGCCTCGAGGAGGAGCTACCCATTATGGCCTTATATGCATGATTGGTCTTGCACCTTTCATTGACCTCCCCTGCCAGTTTCCATGGTGTCCAGTAGTTCGGTGGTGCGCCTTGTCCGGCTCTCGCTTTCCCTCTCGGTGATGTACCTAAAGTGCGCATGAGGCCAGAACCCTGCCATGGCGTGGCGCAACCACTAGTTAATGCAAGGTTTTGAAAACTGGTCCTAGAAAAAATAATATTGTTCTCTCATATAACGAATAACAATTCGTTGCCATACAAAAGCTTGAATCCACATTTTTAATTTAAAGACTGGTTATCAGCGGTAACTGGCTGGTTAGTTTCCAATGGTGGCCGGTTTTGCATTAAACATTTTCCAAGGCTAATGCATACTTTTTCAAAGGCTTAAGCGTATGAAAAGTATTACAACATCATTAGTAGGTCAAAGTACAATTATCCACAATGACATGCCTCGTATCTAAGTCAACGGTCTATTCTTTTCACAGAATCTATATAACCAAGAATCCTAATCCCCTTCTCCATTTGGTTCAGGCCATTGCTCGATTCCCTGATCCCTTCTTCCTTGTTACCCTCTCTCCACCCTTCTCCCTAGTGATGCTCCTTTTTTCCTATCTGTCTCTGGTGCTACCTCTGTTTCTCCAGTGTTATTGTCCTGTCCTCTCTCTGTTCTTTCTTTCCCTAAGCAGCATCTCTTCCCTTTTCTGAAGCTAGTTAGAACTAAATGCCACCAAATCCAGGAACATGTTCCTAGCATCACCTGCCAATTTAGCCCTCTCCTTCACTTCCCATCTAATGAACTTAGATGCAGCGTTCCTCCAGATCGATAAGGCTAGATCTAATGACCTTAGGCCTGATTGGATCTGGCTGCCTTAGGAAGTTTGTGTTTTAAATTTGTTTTATACTTAAGCTTGGATGTAACGGTCCTTGGGCTGAGACGGTCGGATCTAGCGACCTAGGCTCATGTGGATCTGGCTGCCTTAAGAAATCAAATCTGGTCTTGGTGTTCCCTCGAACTGTGGTGCACATGGCCACATGTGGCAGCTGGTCACAATGACTGGCTTGCGTCGAACTGTGGTGACGAACAACATTGCTATCCTTTTCAATATTTTTCTTGAACTGGTAACCAAGCCGGTAACCACCGTGATTTGAATCCTTGGCTGGACGTCGTGATCGGTCAATACTGTGTTGTACTTCATCTCAAGAAAAGGAAAAAAAAAAGGGAGAGAAAGCAGAACACACCTTTCTCATCTGAAGGTGCCGGGAAGAACTGAAGATAGCAAACAGATGCAACTACCAATCCTATAGACGAGCACTGACCATTAGCACCAGAGAGAACGAGATATCTCACAATAGCGATTTTTATAAAGTGTAACTTCTTCAAGCATGTACAGTGCCCGTGATGTATACGTACCGAGGATGCCTCCCGTGAAGACATCTTGCCAGTGGTGCCAGTAGTCGTCCACCCTCGAGATGGCGACCATCGCCGCGACGAGCAGAGGCACAAGGACGATGCACAGCTTGGCGACGTGCCCCCGCCGGTCGAACACGGTGATCTTCCCGGCGAGGTACCACGACAGGAACCCCAGACCAGCGAAAGACCCTGCCACATAAGTGCATCGATCAGGAGAACACATCATTTTTGTTGTCACAGTGTCACAAAGTCACTAAACCGTTAATTCAGTGGTGGCAATATATTATACTGTAGCAAGTTTTTTTTTGGATAATGGACTCAATCTAGATAGAAGAATGATCAAACAGTTGGTTGATCTTGATCCGTTGTTATGTGAGAGTGAGATAGACTCACATGAAGTGTGTCCGCTCGGGAAGCTCTTGTGCCCCTCCTTGATCACGCTCGCGTCGCCGTGGCAGATGACTCCCGTGGTGACCTTGTCGAACACCTGGCCGTCTCAGGTGAATTTGCTCGATAAATGAGGCGTTCTTGGGCGTAAAATCGGGCGAGACTTGAGGGCTGAGTTGAGAGTTAGTTACCGCGATCCCGTCGGGGAAGCAGCGCCAGAAGAAGTTTGGCCGTGGGCGACCGACGGCGTCCTTGATCGCGTCGGTGAGGACGCTGGTGATCAGCACCGAAAACAGAATACCTGGTTGCGTCGTCGTCATACCATTCATAACAACAATGCAAAAAAGATGCTACAATGGATGGCACTGCAGAAAAGATCAATTGGTTATGGAAGGTTAACTACCTAGTACCGCATGGTGCAGATCGTAAACGTTCCTCCTCCTGATGTAGACAACGGCAAAGATAATCACGGGTCCAATGACAGCGATGATCTGCGCATTTATTAAATCACATGAAGAGGAACTCAATCGAGGGAGGGATAAATTACAAATAATTACGCCGCACCGGGACGCCCCAGATGGGGACGGTGTTGCTCTTCATGGGGTATCTGAGATCGGTCATCATGCCGGCGCCGACGAACCGGTGGAACGGCTCGATGGCGTTGAGGAGGCCGTCGACGGCGACGAGGAGGAGCAGAGCGAGCCAATCGTATGCGTGCGACCTCGCCACACTGGCGCCATGCGACCGTATCGTCGGGAACGCGCACGCCGGCGGAGAAACTTGCGTGCTGCTGCCGGCCGGTGCCGACGAGGCCGGCATCGATTCCTCTCACCTGTGTGCTTTGCGATCTTGCACTGCCGGTAAACGAATCTTGGCTCCCTCTAGATCGTCTCTCGTTTTTTCGAGGTGAACCTAGATCGTTTTTCTGGGAAATGCATCCTTTACATGTGTATATATAAACACAATATAACAATAACGAGCGAGTGAATCATTGGGACGGACGAGCTGTTGAGCAGACAAGGAATAATTAACATTAGTACTAGGTGTGATTGGGACTTTGGGAGTTGCTTGGGAGTTTCTTCAGTTATCACCTCTCTTTTCATGGCATTTTTTGGGTACCTTCAGTTCCAGCAAACTTAAGGCATGGTCTTTGTAGCTGAGGGATGACGTGTGATGGATGAAACTGAATTTATGACAAATTAGTTAAAAGCACAAATAAATGGATTAAATGTTAGAGAATCGAATCAAAGTTTTCTAAAAAATATTGATAAATATTTTTTTATAAAAATCATATAATTTAGTAGCTTAGGAAATCACATACGTAATAGTCTCTAATAGTTAATCCAAAACCCCCTTTGAAAAGCATGCTGAAGAAAACATAGGAGTGAAAAAAAGGAAGATTTTAACATAAACATAAGTGTAAACAAAAGATGCAAAACACATCAGAAATACAATAATGTTCATTTGAATAGAGAAAAAATATAGAAATTTAAGGAGAGATAAAAACTTGTAAACAAATTTTCATGAGGTTGTATCTCATATTAAATTTCCTCTTGTTCCAAAGGGTAATTTAGGAAGAAAATTGTATGAATCGAATCCTAAAAAAATTCTTTCTTTGAAAGGGGGTATTTGAAGGAAAAGGTCCATTTACAAACGGAATTCTAGTAAAAGTCTAAACTACTTCTTTCCCATTTACATGAAACACGTAGGCGCACACACAACAAACTTTAAAAGCGTTAACTGATCCTTAGGATCAATAAAAACTAATCTTTGGTGACATTCACTGCCGTGGCAATTTGACTAAGCCTGAAACTATTTTTGTAATTAGAAATTAATAAACAATAACTTCTAGCAATCCTGATCGAAAAAGGGGTACTATCTTGCAATGCATAATTATTCCAGATTTTTCTAAAGTCTTCTTTGAGATTTTATAGAAGATAAAATAAGTCCGCGTCACCACATCAGCAGACGTTATCCAATCCAAATTAGTATTTAGGTAAATTAGACCTTTACCATTAGTGCTGTTCTTTTTTATAGATTTTGCACTGATCGCGTCGCGCTCAGCCCTGTAATCTGTACTTGGAGTAGCAGGGATATATAAAGAACGGTAGACAGCGTGCTAATGGGATTAGTAGATCTGTGTCTCTGAAAGAACATCAGTTGCTCACCGGTTGGCACGCACAGCTCCGCGTCTGGGGCGCGTACCGCGTAACTGACATCCACGCGCCTACGCGGGATAGGGATAGTAAGTACCTTCATGGAGCAATAATAACTCATTCAGTGATCGAAGTTAAAAGTCAATTGCCTGACAATGACATGTACAGTACTCATCATGGAACATAACAATCACTCTCAGAAGTCAAGCATCAAGTGCTAAGTGCAACCTTTATCCCGAGGTAGTTGACACTTAAACATCTCTATTATATACCATTTGGTTCAGTTTCATAAGCCATTTATAATATGCCATCGTATTTTATTTAAATTCTATGATTTATTTTCGTTGTTCAGTTAGTCTCTGTATAATTATATCCTAATAACCAAAATACTCTAAGGGCAAAAACTTTCAAAATGTGGCCAAAAAAAATCTAAAGTTGTCCAGCTCAAACTTTGGAATTTTTACAATACGATATTTTAGAATTTTTGACTAAATTTTGGAAGTTTTCATACTAGAGGTATTTCGATCATTAAATAAAATTGTACAGTGGAGACTAACTGAATGGTGATGAGAAATCATAGACATTAAGAAAAAACTGACTTTTCAGTGACAGAGTATAAAACTAGGCCAAATCAGTGGTCACAATAGATTCTCTTTAAATAATAATCTATGTTCGTAAGTATAAACATTTTGAGTGGTTTAGTAAAAATTAAGATTAAGTTAAAATCACTTTGATGTCTCTAGGTGTTTGTATGATTGAAAAATCACATCCAGTGATATAACTAACAATGAGCCGTAAATGCCTAGACATAGATTGAGGAAGTATTCAACCTCCTTAGGGATGATGAGGCGATGGTGAGCCAGCGGCGAATGGGCTGTTAAGGTAGTGATGGAGGTGGTGGGAGTGAGAGGTGGCAATGGTGGCTGGTCAGTCAACTTTGGCTCAACAACTACAATCTATATAAAAGTCCATATCATTCTTATTCTATTCTAAAGCTTGTATTTTTATATTAACCGATCCCTATATTTTCAAAACACACCATACATGATACTATGATCGATGTATAATTTATTGATAGTGATATGGTAGGAGAAGCTGTTATTCAAAGGATTTACCAAGATTGTTAAAAGACAGATTCTGATGAGGGATATTACAATGACTTTGGATTGGAAGATACAAATGCCTTTAAATCAAAATCATGACTATCATAATTTACACCAACTATACAAAAAGAACGAAATAGCTTCGTCGCAACATAAAACACTAGGTATCTCAGATTTTAGATCGATATTACTTTTACTACTAATTGCATATTAGGTTACGCCTTTTTTCATATCGTTCATCTGAGTTTGGGTTTCATTTGGTCGTGCCTCTAGCTAGTTGTCTAATATGCTAGGTTAATAACAACATCGCAAGTTGGTGGTTACTGTTTGACATCCGTGGCCGATAAAATTGCATGTACCAGATCAAATGAGCTCCTCAAACACACCCATACACGAGCATGTAGATAAATCGGTTTTGCATCTAAGAGAGTGCGTCCGAAAAGGTTTTCCATGTGTATTCGTATGGCTAACAGAAAGATGACTATGTTTATTGGTTTGATAATTTTAATGTCATGTACATAAAGACATAACATCGGAGTGAATTTTTTGACGAGAGGTAATATGACTACTTTGGATCAAGAGATAAGACTCGATTAGATTATGTTCGCTTTTAGATCAGAACCATCATTACCTCCATCTAATTTGAACTACTATGATTGACATAACCTCAAGATGTCGCTATCGTGAAAAATAACAGTTTAATATTATCTATCACGAGGCCATGCCCAGGATCTACCACTTCTAAACTGACGACCGCTACCAAAAATTTGATTAGTTCAAAACCGATCGACTAGCGGATCAAACATTTGGCCGCTCAGTCAGATTTCTCAAAATACATGGTGCTCTCGATAATGTTCACTCACTGATCAAACAACTAGATTAACAAGCACACACATGTAGTACGAGGGAGAAATTGGTATGATAAATAATGATACGAGTTAGTTAACACTAATTAATTCATGAGACCGTTGTTCTTCGACGATGATATACATGGATTTCACATTTTAGTTTATTATTTCCTAGATTGATCTTGTCTTTTTAGTATATATGTCGAAAATCTCAAAGCCATTGACATTAATCTATAGTAGTAGGCTGAGACACCGAAATCAGGTCACAGCCATTTCTCGTAAAGATAACAGTTTTGATATGGTAGAACATAAGATCCTCTATAGATTTTGGTCAAACCACTTTCAGAGTAATTCCCTCGCAAGACTACCGTTCTACTGGGTTAGTCGGTCCAATATATTATTTTTAGATTGATTTTTATCCTTAGATTGATCCGACGGCTGTTTTACTTTTTGGTGCAAGTGGCGACAGTCGACATAAATCTCGATAAAAAAAACCTCTATCCTCAAAGGGGCGCCGGCACGTCCGAGAATTCGCGGTCGAGAACCACGCGGCGCGCTAACATCCTGCCCATGCGTCATCAATTCGGACACGGCAGCCAACGCATGCATCCTTTGCATGTTGATAAACCGTGATATAAGCACATACACGACCAAGTCCAGGGAGTACTGCTACGTGCACATTGCCTACTAATCAGATATTGGTTTGGGCGTACCTCAGACCATAGAAAAATGTTATTTAGTAGATTGATTATTCCATTAATCTACTAATTTCATATCATAGTAGGTACGCAGTATTTTATATATAATTTATCTTACTCTTTTAATCAATAATTTATTATATTTATCTATAGCATAATTTTATATAATATTTATTTGCGAGCTACTTTTATATTAGATTTTATATTAGACTGACCACGGTTTACTCATTTTATTCTATTAATCGTGTTTATGATAAATATAGTATATGAGATTTAATCTAAATTTACTCATTATATCAGTTTATATAGCTTTCTAAATATTTACTTGATTATATTCTTTTCCTTATAAAAATTAATTTTTAAAAAATTATTTGAGCATCAAAACACCAAGCGGGCTAATAGGCATGGTAAAAAATGCCACTAGACAACATCATACCAAATCTACCAACAAATAATAGTAACATATATAAAAAACAACTGATCTCATATGGCATATTTGTGAAAAAAATTACCATATCATCAAATAATCCCTCACAAAAAAACTAATACTACTCAACATATTTGTCGAGATTTCTATCCATAATCATCTACCTTGAGTAATCGGAATATAGAAGAAAGAGTTGCTCTGCTCATAAACAGAGCGCCTAGAGACTCTGCTCAATGACACCTAGAGTGGCATTACTGTATTATCAGATGATACCTTACAAATGTCACCAGCATGACCACCTATCATATTTATCGAGAAAATATCCACACCATTCATTTCAACTTGTCGGAACCGACCAATCGAAATGTGGATGAAGGGGACCTTTCGCTTATATACGAGGGACTTGAGGCACTGTTCATGACATCTAGGATGATGATACATGCTTAGAACTTAAATGATGACAATACAGCTAATCGCCCGGCAATGGAGGCATACGTGAAAACAAGCAATAAACTTAGAAAGATGTTTTTGACAAAAAGTTTAAAGTAAACCACAACCATCTAATATGTTTGTTAGTTGGTAAAACAAATGCTAACCATGTTGTCCATATAAGATGCACATACAGTAACCAATTTGAGCACAATTACAAGAGGTTGAGACCTGACTACGCCCCTCGTCTTAGCGGAACCAGCGAGTCATAGTGGTCAAAACCTGATTACATTGTTGGTCTTCATGTGACCAAGGGTCATAGCGGTCTTACAGCTCATACAAGTGGCCGAGACCCAACTACAGTCTTCTTTGTGGGACCAGAGAGGTTGTAGTGGTTCTACCACCTATACATATGGTTGTGGCTCGACTACTCAACTACAAAAACATAACCGATCCAAGGTGCCTATCAGTCGAGAATTTATTCTGACTATATAAGTACCTGATCAACAACTCTAAACTTCATTATATATAAGAAAAAAAATCAAAAGATAGATTGATGTCGAGATTTGTACATAGTCAAAATTCAATACCAACTAGATGAGACTCAGAACGATAACTCTAATACATGATCACATATCTTGTATGGATATAACAACTGGTATAAGGTGACCACGTGTGGGTGCTCTACATTACACGATACTTCCTAAACTTTTCGTCTTTACCACAAATAGTGATAACATATACAATATAGCAAACAAACAAGAGTTATGTTTCTGTAAGTTTTTACATAGATATTTATTTAAATAGTGTATATTGATATTCTTGATATTGGCTAATGTTTTTTCCTATATTTGTTCCTCTTGACTACTTTCATATTAGAGGTCACTCTAATTTACTCGAGTAGTAGGGCATACAAGGGGCTTTATATTGTCAAATTATGGGATATGTGTATGTCATGTGACTACTAAATAAATTTTAAATTTCTTGTCTTTAAAAAAATATAGTCTCAAATTAGTTTCTTTGATACAACAATATTGAGTTATAGTTGGTGCCATCCGAAATGCTCAATAAGTTATGGTAAAAGTAAAGCCATAGACACAAAAATAATCTGGATTTGGTTGAGAAAGTATAATTTTACAATGTCGGCCAAATACACATAGGGTGTAAAATTTTTATTAAGTGCTTTATATGTATTTACTTGCTTATATTTAATACCTATATTTTGAGCTACCGGACATACTCGAGGGCTTTATAACTCCTGATCAGTTTATTCAAGTATTTTAGGAGAAAAAAGGAATAAATAAAATGAGGAGTAGGGCTATTGCCCATTATCGAGGGTTTAAATATATAGAAAAATCTATGTTTCCTTTGCTCTCATTTGTATTTAATATCAGTCGATCCCTATATAGTAAGTATATTGTGATCAAGGTATAACCCATCAATAAAATAGTTAAAGCGGTTTCATCAAGTAAAAAATCATGTACAACGTGAAAGCAAATGGCGGTAAATTAATTTTCTCTAGCTTTTGTGTCATATGAAAGTCTTACTACAATGAGGACCACAGCTTTGAAACCTAAGGTTGAATATTGGTGCTCAAAATCTATTGCAAAGCGATTCTCTTTTCTTTGTGCTATTTTTGAAATTTATAACTAATAGGAAGTTCGATAGTCATATCAGCATATATGACTAGATTGGAAAATCCGTATTGAGCAAACTTTTGAGCTTCCATCTGGCATTGAAAACATTATCAAATTTTCCAATCATCAGATCAAAAACTCTGATTGGTTGAAATGTTTGAAATTGTCGAAGTTTGTAATTTTGATCTGGTGGCTAGAATATTATCAAAAATTCCGATGTGCAATTGAAATATCTGAAATCATCAAAAAATTGTATTTTGACAAAACTTTTAACCTTCGGTCTAGGTGGACAAACAATATCAAAATATCCGATCGTTAATCAAAATATTAGATGTGTGTTTTTTTCAAGTTGATAATTTAGTTTTTGAGCTATCGAGCTAGTATTTCTAACAATTTGGAAATTCCGAGGAAATATTGAAATATTCGATATGAGGAACCTTTTCACTCCAACGGTTAGATTTTTGGTGAGGGGTATTTAAACCCCTCCATACCCACAATCTACGGTTCCTATTTCTATTAAATACTTTGCGCTCTTGGCTTGATATTTTTTAGCTTCACTTTGAGCCTGGCCTTTTAACCTCTCCTTCTCGATCTTTGTGAAAAAGCTTTGTGTGAGTAGAGTAGTTTTGGATTTTGCTTGTTCATGTGACTTTTTATGTGATTCTTGCACACTAACATTCAACCCAGTTCTTGTTGTATTTATTACTCTTGAAGGTTGATGACTTTTAGATGGCTAGGTGTCACTCTTGTGCCACTAACTCATGTATGGTGTGATGGAAAAAGTTTGTGAATACCAGATCTTACCCCTACAAAGAAAGAGATACCACTAGTGAAGGAAGAGTGTATTTATACAATCTCAAGAGAAAAGGGTGAGTAAAGATCTAGCTCTTTATGAGCTCCTCAACAAAGAGTAAAATCCCCTCAAAAATTTAAACTACGGGAATACTTTGCCTCACAAATCTCGATGATATTCCTTCTTCACTTAACTTACATTAGTATCTTGTTGCTTATTGCTTCTTGTTCCTAGTTCTTGTTCTCTAGAGCTTGTGGTAGATCTAGTGCTTGGCTTAGCTTGCTCTAACCATAGTGATCTAATGTTGCAATAGTAATATCAGAAGTTTCGATTCAACCAGACATTTCAATAGCACATTGGAATATTCATTAGGTCCCTTAAGCTTCTAGTTTGCTTTAAAAGTTTTTAATCTCCTATCTCGTCATCTAGACCCATTCACTAAGCGCCATTGGATTTAAGGTATTTGTGCTCGAATCCATTATTGCAATGGCAATCTGCGGTTGAGGGGTATCTTCTTTGCCTCCTCTAGCTAACATTAGTGAGCAAAGATAGGCCAGGAGTTGTTGAATTTGGATGACTAGATCCGATTAGTAGTTTGGACACGGTGACAAAGGAGGTGGTTAAAGGTGGATGAAACAGGGATGAGGAGTGCAAGAGTTCAGATTGTATATATTAAGATCGTCTCAGTATGATTTTTTTGGTACGGTAGTGCTCGTTAGGCAGTAAAAATTGAAGCTTTTAGTTTTTTATCAAATTGTTTCTCAATTATAAAACTTAAAATTTAAGAATTTTTATAACCTTTGCTGTGGCATTTCAATCCATCACCTAAAAATTAGTACAGCGACCCAATTAACAGTGACTGCCAATAATATTTTGATAGGAATGACGGGAAAAGTAGCGATATATACAGTGATAGAATAGATTAGAAAGTAGTACTTCCTTCGTCTGAGAATAAACTAAGTTTTTTTGGTGTGTGTATAGAACAGTTCTAGTACATTCTAGCCAAATTTTAATTGCATAAGGATATAGTTAACTGCATGTCGATGTGGGCGTTATGGCTCCCGCCAGTCTATTACAAGCCTGTAGTCCCAGAATTGGTGGGAGAGCACAGCTTTTGGGTGAGAGGCTTATAAGCAAATGATGGCATTACTTTCGCAACAATATTCAGAAGTTTAAATGGGCTGATACGTTAATTGCTTTTCTTGGGTTCTGTGATTTCTCTTAGACATATATCATTTGGGTAAGAAAGGAGTACTTAAAAAGTACTCTCTCTATTCCATATTCCAAAATAAGTCTTAATATTCAATTTTTATTTTAAAATAAGTTTTTTCAAACACTACTTGTCTCATCCATTAAACTTCTCCCCCAACTCATTGTGAACTCAGCTCAGCAGCAACGCAAGTTGTGGTATGATTCCGAGAAAGAGCAGAACGTAACTGTCAAGAGTATCAACTCTAGCGGGCAAATTTTTTGAGAACAATAATTTTGAGATTAAGATGATATGTAGGACTATACCCAAACAACGTGAAATAGTTTCAATAGAACAATAATTTTTACATCAAGATTTGTAGGGCTTTACCCTCTCCGAGGAGGGGGAGCCCTTCCAGAAATTCTCAGTGGCCCTTGTGGGGCCGAAGAGGGGGTTTGGAAATAGTTTTCAACCAGCAATTGACGCGCCTCGGTATTACCTCACTAGCTGCGTCATTGCCCCAAGCGCAAAGATAACTACAACGTTTCCCCCCACCCTATTTTATACCCATCGCGTCCCCCTCCCTCTCGCCCAACTACCGAGGTGGTACTAAACAATCGAAAAACCAGCACAACAGCGCGTCGTATCATCAGCCGAAGCTGCATTGGCCGACAGCCCAACTCTACTGGGCCACTCGAACGGCCCACAAGATTTCTGTCTACTCTCCTCTCCGCTTTGCTTTGTCTCTTCTCGTCGCCGCTGCAAACCTACTGCGCGGTAGCCTCTCTCCGTCTCCTCCGGCTCCGGCTGCTCGGGTCTAAACCCTCGTCGCGTATACTAAACCCCGGCGGCCCAGTCGTGAGAGGGGGCGGAGGGATGAAGACGATGTCGCAGACGGCGCTGAAGCCGCTCAAGACGCAGGCTGCCGCCTGTCAAGCCTCGCCCCAAGCCGCCGCTGTCCCGGAAGAAGGGGCAACCCCTCGTCGACCGGCGCTGCCCCAAGAAGCCCCCCACCGCCTTCTTCTACTTCATGTGCGTGCGCACGCCCCGACGCTATCTCGGGTTACTTCTCTTTGTTCGGATTTGCCTGTTTTGTCATTCGTATGCCGTGCTGTGGCTGCTCTGGCCTCTGGCCGCGAAGCTATTCTGGTGTTGCCGGGGCTTTTTTTTTCTTTTTAATCGAGTTCTTTCCTTGCATAAGTTAGAACTTTGTTTAGGAGCTTTTAGTCAGCAACTTCGAATTGAGCGGTGCCTTAGTGGTAATATGCTGCAGCAAGTTCGCATGTGAAATCTTACGACACTGCTCCGTTCTGTGGCAATTAGGAAAATGGTTAGGTATATTAGGGGCTGAACTTACTAGATTTTACAGTGCATCTCAATCTGAGGAGCATTTTTCGATCTGTTTCCCAGTAATGGATGGAGTCATTGTTGTAGCTTGTGCAACCTTGTTTCATCGCACGTTTATGTAGATTGGCATTGTTTACATCTCATTTTGGAATATTGGGATCATATTTGAGTTGTCCTGCGATATTATATAGGATTGACCTGTTCTTGGTCAGAATTTGATGGTTTGTCCTAAAGCCGGAGGCAGATTATTGTGGTCCTATCATGGGAGTTGACAACTGAAACTATGCAACACTAAATTATTCAGTACCAAAGTGATCCCCCTGCACCATATGCAAAGGGCACAGCCTTTGCCTCTCATTCAACAGGCATATCTGATGTGCCAAAGCAGTCTGCTTATTGTACCTAGTCCACAATTGCATTGGAAAATGTGTGATTACTGGTTTAAAATGAAAAGCGCTTATGTTTTTGACTTGTCATGCTTTCGATGGTTACAAAGTATTTTAGCTACTGATAGAGAATAATGGCAACATCTACATTCTACCAGAATTGTCTAGATGCTTTATACTGCATCCAGTCATCACAATTAAACATAATACTTGCTTGAGTTTTTTCACATAAATTTAGGTGTAACCGAAACACAAAAGTTACTCTGTTGTTTTTTCCTCTGTTATTTTCATCTCTTTTATTGAACCAACTCACCCACGTTTTACTGAAAAACTGTTTTGTTCTGCTGAAGGGAGGATTTTCGGAAAACTTTCAAGGAAGAAAATCCAAGTGTAAAATCAATTCAAGAAGTAAGTAGCCATCATTTAACGTTGAAGCTTTAAGCTACTTAGTCATCTAACAATACATCTTACCCTGCAGGTAGGGAAGGTATGTGGCAAGAAATGGAATACAATGACATTTGAGGTTTGTATTTCCCCCTTAGCATAACGATGTCTGTGTTCAATTAGGTCTCTAGTCACTATAAAATTCTGTCACCCAAGCATCAAACCATGCTTCTTGGTAATGTAAAATGGTTGATACAAACATGATGGCACTGCAAATCTGTACATGTCAAGTGGAGATGTAGTTTGGCTTATTCTTTTGTTTGAAGAACCACTTCTGTTGTAAAACAATCTGTGGCAGTGAAATAAAAACTCCTTTCTTTTTAAACCATTAAACAGAAGTTCCTGCTTCAGTGTATTGTATTTGTGAGGTTTAATGACCAAGTTTAAAAGGGATATTTGAGCCATATCTGCTCTTTTTTGTCTACCGTTTATGTGCCTACTGCCTAGTGGTAAAAGTAGATGACTAGTTCTATTTATTCTAAAATTCCTTGAATTCATTGGTTCAGCCTACAATAATTTGATCATTGACTCTAGAGAGTAGTCCATTCTAAGGAAATAGCTGAAGGAATGGATTGGCATATATTGCAACTGTAGAAGCTTCATGGCCGATACTCAATACACTCAAACGGCTAAAGGAATGCATTGACATGGACTGTAACTGTAGAAGCCTGAGAATGTACTTTGTAGGCATTACATCTATTATTCAGTTGGATAATGATGCATGATTGCACATTTACTTTTTTTTCCTTTATGTTCCCTTTTGTTCAGTAGGTTTAGTATAGTCGCAATGCACAGAGTCACAGTATTTGGTGCCAACTGCCAAATACCCATGTTTTGTTATTTCTTTTCATGCCACCAAGCCATTAGTGAAAACAAAAAAAAAAGATGCCATTGCTATGAAGCATATCAACATCAGCTATGAATTTCTTAGAGCTTTAAATACCAGATATGTAGTTTGGAATTTCCCTTTTTAGAAATTATAGTTTGGACCAAACTGCCAGTTGAACCAGGAAAAGACAGAACCGTCAGCTCCACCAGTTTGGTTTCACTCAAAAACTATTCATGCAATCGAGCTGCAAAAGGCTGGGTGAACTATTTTTGTTGTTCTGATTGGTGGATATATATTTCCTTTCTTTTTTTCAGGCTCTTCTTTTTGGCTTCTTAAACAATAGTGTGTTTGCATCAGAAGATAAAATATGGCTATTGTTTGTGTCTATCTACATGTGGGTTTCAGTTGTACATACTAAAATTTGTGCTCAATTTTTTACAGACCAATAATTTTTAATAATTATAATGTATAAATCATTACAGATTTAGGACACAGCGCTTTGACTATGCAGGAGTTCTGACTTATCGTAAATTTTCTGATACAGAATCAAAATAAGTTACCTAGGCAACACATAATTCTTCATTTCACACTTTGCAAATTGCATTTTGTACATAACACTCATATCATACTGATGTCAACATTTTCAATTTTGTTTATTATACCAGGAAAGGGTGAAGTATTATGATCTAGCGACCGAGAAGCGTGCAGAGTATGAGAAGGTGGTAGCTGAATTTGACAAGAAAAAGGTGGATTTTTGGCATATACTTATTGCACGTGTTCTCATGTCTATTTAGTTTTCCATGCATCAACATTAATTTTAAAGTCTTTCAGTCCAAGGTTAGTTAGAAATAAAATTCAACATAAGCCCTATACCAAGGTTCAATATAAAAATAGTTATTTTTCATTTACTTCTAAATAAAATTTTAAAAATATTCTAACATTTCAAAAAAAATTATTCCCCCCTCTCATATTAATTTTGGTATTTACCTGTCTATCCTCACATTATTATCATCGTGTCTTATAATTCTATTATGCACAGGTGACTTTGGATATCTTCATTGAATATTTACAAATCATCTCAGCCGGTGTTAAATAATCTTTTTTTTTAAATTGATGATGTCCATAGCCTATCATATATATCATCGTACCACATCCATTCTTATATATTTATAAATCCAACATAAAATATAATCCATTCTTATATGTCTATAAATCCAATACAAAATACGAATCTTTGTAATACTTAACTATTAAATATGTCGTTTTTTATGCTAATATTTTGTACTATACAACATTGTAGGTCTAATTATCATTATATAAAACTTGTATCAACTTTTGGACTTCTTATCGTAGAAAATGTCTAATTATTTTTATTATTTTATCTACCTACCTCTCTTTGATTCTATAGCTAATATCTTCAATAATATCTATATCTCTCTATAGCATCGATCCAAATAATGAAAAATATACTTTTTGGCATTAGACCCTTTAAACTATTTTTTTTGTTTTATATGTAGTAGTGTCAAGGTCGCTTATCATATATTCAATTTAATTTCGCTGAGTCTAAAACCTCTTGACTCTAGAGTTTATTGTTACAACTATAACTTTACATTTACTCTTGTTGGACTTTCATCAACTAGCACTATATCATTAACAAAAATCATACATCAAAAGATATCCTTTTATATATCTCTTGTGACTTTATATACGATCATATTTATATGTATCCTATTAATTATTTGAACTCTAGTTATAATATTAATAAGGCTCACGGACTTTATATTTGTCGAGTTTTCCATGCATGCAGGAAGGTGGTGAATTGTCTGAGGAATCAGATTACGACTGCAGGTGACCGTTGGGTTGTTCTGACGGTTCACCCAAGTAATTGGATGGGCGAATCAATCGTATATAACAGAACTGAGCTTTGTAATCGAATCTATATATAGTCAGCTTACTGTTCATGCTAGAGTAAACTATCGTCTTGTGATAAACTGAGTTTTAGATCAACACGAGTTTCGTAAAACGAGTACTCACCGGTACCTTGAACTACATTTTCGTTTGTTAAAGTTTAATTACGGTCCGTCCCATCTGTGGATAAAGAAAATCAGTATGTTACATTGGGCATCAAGGACTCCGTGGCCCAATGGATAAGGCGCTGGTCTACGGAACCAGAGATTCTGGGTTCGATCCCCAGCGGAGTCGGTCTCTCCCTTCCTCCCTCTCTCTCTCACTCACTCTTTTGAAGTTTGCCATTTCAATTACCATGGTTCTTCTGTTTGGACGAAATGGGGATAACCGAACTCACTTTTTTTTTTTTAAGTTTTGCAAGTTCAATTACAATGGTTCTTCTGCCGGTCCAGCTCCAGCGGGTACACCCCCTGGATGAAGCACGCGATCACCATTCGCCGGTAGTTGGCGTTCTTCCTGAATGCATGGGAGCGCAACGCAACAAAGTGAGAAGCCGCTGTAGCTGGCTGCATGAGTGAAGTTTTTGTGACCGTGCAAGTGTAACTTTTTTTAAACACGATAATTTTGTATTAAAAATATAGACGAGAATACAACACTGTATTACGAGGAAAGAAAGAAAGAAGAACTGTCAATACGGAACAAAGAGACCCCACGCCGAGATTCATCCAGACGAGCATAGCTACGACGTTGAATAACTATGGGACGTGCAAAAGCATACGAACGAGAGCCGGTCACCGTTTCAATCTTTACCAATAAACCAATTTGGTGACGCAGGCCTAAAGCCAGCATCATCGATTGGATCAACACCAACCAACAGGACACGCCTTCCTAGGTTTTCACTGAGAACACATGAATATCAATCGCCATCTTTGTTTTTGCGCTGCACGTTCGTAGTGTATGCCATCATTACCTCTGCAAATACAAAAGAACAAATATAAAAGAGGAGATGTGAACTGTTATACGGTGTGGTTGACCATGCCGTCTTACAAAACTCACCATTTTTTTACATGTCTCATCAAACTTTAAAGCCTCTCGTAACCATGAAGAACATGTGCTGAGATAAAATAGCTTCATTTCAAACTAGTCAAGGGAGCCCTATCAGGACTTGATGACTGGTCTGCTCATTAGAAAGAGACAAAATCTCCTATATCTAATATCTGTAAATTAGAGTCCATTTTTCCACTAACTACCACTGTGATATTTTTTTACTATAAAAAGATAATTAAGGCTCTACTAGAGCAGTTCTAAATCTAAAAATCTAAGCAAACATACAACCTCTATAACCGAGTTTATAAAAAATAATACAACAGTAATAGGGTATATCCCAAACTTATATAATCACTTTTGTCACTCCCTAGTCTCAAAGTATAATTTACTTAAAATTTTGTTAAAGAAGACAAAAACCCTATTCAAGCCAAACGAGAGACGAGTTTCAGACTTCCACCCCCTCAAATCTAGAGAGAACATCGGAGGCGAAGGAGGGGGAGTAGAGTGGGCGGCGGCAGGAAAAACCCGCGAGTCGCTGAGTGGTTTTTCTTTTTAACTCAAAATAGTTGTACTTAACTAAGCAGGCCTTCTTCGGTCTTGAAAGCGCAACTAACTTTTGTTCAAGTGTAACTTACCAGCTCGAGCGAAGGAGGCCTCTCCAGGTCGTCGACGACAGGTTGCGTGCCCCGTACGCATGGGAACTCGGACGGGCTCGCCGCAGCAGCCGGCGTGACAGCTTTCTGATCCGGCGCCGTCTTGGCCGTCGCTCCTTTCGGCTTCAAGAGCACGCAAGGGAACAATACGAGGCTCGCTAATAGGAGCAAGGCCTGGAGGCGGAGATGATATGCAGTTCGGCAGCAATTAATTTTATGGGCCAATTTGGAAGGAATCACAGAAACCGCCAGTGAACTTTTTTATCCTTTGGTTTTCTTTACATCAGCGGTTCTCTTTCGTCCAAACGAAGGGAATATAGAATATGGAATCTGCTTCTTTCTCTGCTCGGTTGTGCTTGTGCACTAGTCCCATGCTAAAGTTGGCACCAACAAGCAACGAAATTTTGGTCTTGCTAAAGTTGGCCAGCTTTTGAGCTAGCCATGCATGCACCGAATTACAGTACAGTACAGAAGGGATATAGATTCTATCTGTTCATCAAATACAATATACCAAACGATGTATTAGCGAAAAAATAATTTATAGTTAAAATGTTTATATTTTATATTTATGTTTTTAACGACTTAAACATTAATATAAAAAATAAACTATAATAAAAAACCTAAAAACAATTCTAAAATTAAATTTTAAAATTCAAATTTTAACAGTGATATATACGTTTTAGGCCGGCCGATGGAGCCATATGCTCTACGAGAAGCTTCTCAAATGGCTACAATAGCAGAATGACGCCTGACTTGTGAGCCAGCTTATAAATTAAAATAAGCCTAATCAAACAAACAACTTTTTTGTTAGGCTTTTAAGTAGGCTTTTTAAGTTATAAGTCACTCTTGTACTGCTAAGCTTGCATTTTTGGCTTATGTGGATTAGAGTTAGAACTCTACTCTTAAACTTAAGGCTCAAAAATCTCCGGCTTATAAATCAAAAAGTCAAAAAGTCAGCTTAAATGCCTAAGCATAATCCTAATTAAAGGTTAATTACGGTTGCATACGAGAGGAATCTCACGGGGACTCAAAATCACACGCAAATATATATGGGGTCGCGGTAAGACCTAGTAAATCACATGAGGATGAAGGTGCCTTTCAATTGTGTAGATTTGTACAATAACATGCTGTAGAAACAACATTTTTTTGAAACGAACTGTAGAAACAACTTTACATGCAAACGTTTTCTGAATTTGGTTCTGCTAAATCAAAGAACCACTTTGGAAGGAAAACTCATGATTAGTTGCCATGAAACTACAGCTGCTACAGGGCATAAGTGAGAACATACAGAACCTGGACTAGCTAGCTGGTAGGTCCTCAGTGGCAGAAGAGGCATGTTTTTCAGCAATTAATTTCTCCAGTCGTTTCTTGAGATAAGCTTGCCTGAGTTTCTCTCTACGAGCAGCCTCCTGTTCTTGTCGTCGGGATTTCATTGTTGAAGCCTTCTGCCTTGCCTCACTTACTTCCTCATGAACCTCCCTGCAGAATATCATGGCATGAGTCAATAAAAGGCCTGAGGCATAGTATTGTCATAATGTTAACAGAACTACAGAAGCGTCAATGTTGGCATTTTTAGGAAAGAATTGATTATCTTGGCATTTTTACACATCAGGCTCTTGATGAACTGTTATTACTGTTTTAATGGAAGGCCTTACATGAAGTGGATGGACACAGCTTGTAAAGATTTGCAAACGGTCCTGATCACATGAAGAGATCTGACTTAAGCAATGTGAACTGTTTGGGGGACACAACACAGTTGTTAAGGATTGCTACAATTGACTATGGCTATGTGGGCATGCTAAAAAGAAATGTTGGTACACGAAAATGCACAAAATACCAACATTTTAGGAAGCAAATTGCATGTTGAATGGTCTATGTAAGCATCAAATGACTAAAATGCAAGGACAGACAATTTCAGTTTTGTTCTTCTTCAGTGTCAGAGTAATACGCATGTTTTGAATTCTAAAAGACAAACAACGGGCAATAAATAGCAACACACAACACAAATAAATTTACTTATGTCAAATCCAGAGAAAACAGTACCTTACAAATCGCTTGTACTCATCTCTGTCAATAGTAGTGCCAGTTTGGCCAAGGCCCATTGGTTTGGCACTTGACATAGAATCATCATTGTCATTTTCTGGTTCTGCACTATCAATAGCCCTTTGGCTCTCTGGTTGCCAAGGCTCATAGACATGACCGAAACTCTTTTGGAAAAAATCAACACAATATTTTTCCTTGTCTTCTTCATCAGGTATCTCGCCTCTCAATAATTTTTCATATAATTCTGCCTTCTTTTCTAAGGCAGCGTAACTTGCTGAACCATCCTTCGCAGCTTTCAGCTCTAACTTATCTCTGTCACAAAAGCAAATATCAAAGTAGGCATTAGTGCTGGTCAAGAGCATGAGCAAGAGGGAAAAGAACGCAGGTAGCATGTCATGGACATCATAATAAGCAAAATATGGAATCAACATTCTTAAAAATTCTACATGAGAAAAGTGCAAAGGGGAGAGTTAGCTAGTGCTGTGTAGAAATGCTGAATGAGAAAAGGAAATTCTTCCTAAGAGCCATTGCAGTCAGGATATCAGATGATTGGTCTGAGCAAGATGGAAGGAACATCAAATAGTAACATCTAGCCAGGAATTGATCTTCGATCAGATCCATTGTTAATTTTCACTGGTGAAGAAAAGCCCGATGTAGCAGAAGTACAGGCAGCATGCCCTACATTTGTTCCCAGTTGTACAGTTGCTAAAAGACATCTAAAATTGTTTTACCAAATCAAATTCCATGACATCCAATACAAAAAAGCATAGAAACATTGATCTCCGACATGAACCAGTTACCCATATTGTTCTGAAGTAATTCCACCTTGCTGACATATATGACAGACAAGTCACATAACCTAGTGTTATCAGCACAAACCTATTCTTACAAAGTCATTGCAAAAGGGGATTATTCATTTGGATCAGCAGAGGGATGAGGCATAGCTATAGATTGCAAATAAAACGTTACCTTGGTCCTCTAATTACTAGATCATACGAACTAATAACCATTTTAAGACATTTATCTAACACTCTACATAATAAAGGGCGGTAATTGAGACTGGTTCGTCAAATTCCCCGGATACTTAAAAACACAAGGATGCATAAGGATAGAAGTGAGACGTACTTGTGGGCGCGGGCGTCGACGCCGGAATTCTTCGCGCCGAGGGGGTCGGAGGGCGCGGCGCGCTTCTTCGCGCGTCGGAGCTCACCCGAGGCCGCCGCCGCCGCGGCGGCGTCGTGGGCGGTGGGCTTGCGAGCCTCCTCCTGGGTGCGGTAGAGCTGCGCCTTGAGGTCAAGGATGGACGTGGCGCCAACTCCCTCGATGGCCTTGTGCTTCTTCGGCATCACCGCCGACTCCGTCAGCCACCCCAGCGACTCCATCCGCCGCTCCCTCGTCGCACCCCTCTGCTGCTCCGGCCCCTGCGCCTGCGGCCTCTGCGCGGTCGAGGTCGAGGCCGACGACGAAGGCCCGCTCTCTCCAGCCGACGACATCGTGGCGGTGGCGGACAAGGATGGGTTCGCCGGAGGCAGGGAGAGGGATCGGTCGCCGCCGACTCGCCGGTGGGGAAAGAGAGGAGGTCGGCAGAGTGGGCTGGGCTAGACTTGTACTCTCTGGGTGGGCCTCTTCCACGAGATGCAGCCCAAGTCGACACTTCCTTCCAGGACATCTCGCTGGCTCGGTGGGCCCGGCCGCGCCGTGGCACGGAGCTCAAACATGTGGTGCGCCGTGCGCGGCTTCCCTCCTTCCCTCTCTCTCCTCTTGTGGTGGAAGAGCGGTGACGCCACTCGCTCGCCACGAAAAAACGGGAAAAGGGAGTTGAAATCGATTTTGCCACGCCCGAGTTTCCAGCGAACTCGGGGAAGACGAAGAGGAAAGCGTGAGCCATGGCGTGCAGCTTCCCGCCTTCCTCCGCCACGAGGCTCCAGGCCGTGGACGCGGCGGCGGGGGCCATGAGGAGCGGCAGGGCGCCCCTCAGGACGGCCGTTTCCCCCGCGCAGAGATCGCTGGGCGCCGGCTGCAAGGCCGCGGCTGCCCGGCAGGAAGGCGCGACGCAGGACCCCACCATCTCAGGTACATCTCCTCAACTTCGTAGTTACTTCTGGATCTCATTTGTGTAGGATTCAAATGTCCTCTATTGTGTTGTCCGGAGAAGATGGAGATCTGGCATGTAATCTAGCCTAAATTATTAGGAGTCCATGACTGCTTCGGTGTCTCTGATATCTCAGTTGTATGCTCATGCTCGTGTAGTCATACTACTCTAGCTTGTGCAATTCGGTACTAGCCAAACATGGTGTGAATTCAATTCGTTTGCAACCCAAGCCTAAATTTCAGAAGTACTGTAGTATTATTGAGTTGTGTTAGGCTGTCAGCGGTTTTTATTTTCAAAGGAAGTCTGTTCAGGGATTTGAAGTATCGGTACTACAATATATTATTAGGTCATTTTGTTGCATCGAACATATGGCCTACTTGTTCCCATGAAGCTCCTTCTGTTGCCAAATGGCTTAACATTGGCATCTTTTGTTCTGAAAGTTTCTTCGGCGCGCACCCAGTTGGATCTCCTGGAGCAACTGACAACCCCTACATCTGATGGCAATGGTATGTTCCACACAAAACCGGCAATTCTGCATCTTTCTTTCTCATTCATGCCCTAAATTAGCATCTGTGGCAACTAATCACAATGTCTCACTAGGCCTGGAGAACGGTGCTCCTACAGAACCCCGTGTGCGAACTACTATCCGCGAGCAACTTTCAGCGTTGATCGGTGACACGGATGGCGAGTACACCCTCCCGTTGGGCAAGAAGCTCAAGGAAGGCCTCAAAAGCCTCAACTCCCTGACCGTCTCCCAGAGGAGGAACATCAAGAGGCAGGCCCTTCTCACCAAGGTCAGTGGACGGAACGACTCGGTGTTCTTCGCCACCGTTGGAGCATTTGTCCTAGTGCCGCCTTTGGCCATCTTAGCTATTGCAGTCCTAACTGGTTATGTCCAGCTCTTGCCATGAATATGAAGGTGCATGTTTTTCAGTAGTCATCTTCAGACCTTTAATATATAGGAACATAGTTTTGCTCTGCAAGAGAACTGTATATATATAGTCAGAATTGTGTATTTGTAAGTAGGTTTTGGTCCATTTTGATCTGCTTGCTACGGTATATGTGATGGTGTAACTTGTAAGAACTTGATATGCCATAAATCTAGCACAGGGAGCATCAGTAGAATAGATCAAAACAAAACGATAATGATCTTAATATGACTGAAGCAAGTATATGATGTCATACATAACAGAGGTGCACGTTGCATACTTGCATGTAATCACTTTAGAATTGGAATGTGAAAGTGTTGCTTCTGCTGATGCTGCAAACTTGAAAAAAAAAACGTCTGCAAAGAGAACATAAATAGTACCCGGCCAAAAGAGAACATAAGTAGTAGTAGATAATGATTTCTTGCCTGAGAAATATAATGTTGCATATCTCTACTTTTGCACAAACAGTACAACGTTGGCTTGAAACAAAATATAAAAAGCACAGCAGAACATAGAGCACCAGAGGCTTCATAATCCTCTTCATTATTGTTAGACAGACCACTGGCCTGAGCTGTATATATATAGACCCGATCTCCTCGTATACACAGGGGGAGTCATAGTCACTGTACATTTTCTACATGATATCAGAGTGAGTCTAGACATCCCAACGCGCTAACTTCTCCCTCCGGCGAGTCGACTCTTTCCTCCTCATCGTCGACGTCTTCTTCCCATCGCCGACTCTCTTCCCGGTACTCCCCTTGCTCTCTCGTCTCCATTTCTTCTTCTCCCCGTCTCTCCCGCAGTCACCTTTTCTCCGCCCTACCTCCACGCGACCAGGCGACGGTCTCGCTCCACCTCCTCGTCCCTCCTCCACCCGTCTCCGCTCTTCCTCTTGTTTCGTGCATCTCTCCTTCTTCGACGCCGACGCACCTCCACGCTCGTCGTCTCCATCGGCTGGACTTGTCCAGCCCTCCATCGGCTGGAAACCTTCCTTGGTTCTTGCCCTTTTCGACACGCTCAACGGCTCTCGGACGCGAACCTTCTCCCCTCACGTCCGAGCCAGTCCAACGTGTCCACGTGTCCAAGGACACGAATCCCTGCCTCCTGGACGTGAACACTTTCTCTTCGCATCCGGCCACTCCCTGCCTTTTTCGCGTCCGCCCCACTCCTTGGTCTCCACAAGTCCATGGACGTAAATCTTCTCTTCACGGACGTGAATCCTCGCACGTCCGTGACCCAACCACTCTCTGACCCACCCACTCTGTCCTCACCTACTCCGCTGCCTACTCCCCATCGGCCAACCACTCCTCATCGGTTGGCCACTCCTCACCTACTCCGCTGCCTACTCCTCATCGGCTGGCCACACCTCACCTACTCCGTTGCCTACTCCCCATCGATCAACCACTCCTCATCGGCTAGCCACTCCTCACCTACTCCGCTGCCCACTTCCCATCGGCTTCTCACGTCCTTGATTGGCCGATCCGTCCTCTCATCGGCTTCCTCCTCCCATCGGCTTCTCTTTCCCATCGGCTCTTTGCTCCCGTTCTCCCGTCATGGCCTCTGAGTCCGCCCTCAGCTCTAGTACTCTCCTAGTTGCCGAATCTGCTCCGGCCCTCGGTGCCACAGACCACACCTCGGGCACCACCTCGCCGATCTTCTCCCCTCTCTACGCTGCTGTGAATGTGAAATCTCACGTTCCTATCTCTCTTGACCTTAACGCCAATTATTCTAAGTGGGTTTTCTTCTTCAAATCTCTCTGTGAAAAATTCGGCCTCCGGTCCCATATTGATGGCTTAGCTCCACCTCGCCCCGATGATCCTCAGTGGGACATCGCCGAGTGCTACGTGCGTAGCTGGCTGCTCGGCTCGGTCGACGACTCTGTCCTCAACCTCGCCATGGACGATACTGACCCCACCGCACGGGACCTCTGGGTGGCCATCGAGCGGATCTTTCTGGCCAACAAGCAGCCTCGCGCCATCTTCCTCCTCAACGAGTTCCACTCCATGGTACAAGGCGACTCCTCTGTCTCCTCGTACTATCAGCGCCTCAAAGTCAAGGCTGCTGCTCTCCGGGACGTCGGCCACCTTATGGCCGACTCTCAACTCGTCCTCGCCCTTCTGCGAGGCCTCAATCCCCTCTTCTCCAACACCACCGATGACATCGCCAACGCCACACCTCTTCCATCGTTCGCCCGGGCTAATGACATGCTAGTTCTTAAAGAACTCCATCTGACCAATGATGAGAAGACAGTGGCCCACACCGCTCTTCTTGCCGCAGCCGATAATGGCTGCCGAGCTTCTTGCGTTGCCCCTTTCTCCCGCGGTCCTGGTGGCCATGGCTCCGGCCACAGCAACACAGCCCACACCGGGAAATACAAGGGCAAAGGCAAAGGCAGGACCTGGCAGGGTCCGACGCCACCACGACCTACCTCGGTCCCTACCCACCCTGCCGGTCCCACGGGTCCGTGGCTCTGCTACAACCCCTGGACGCCCCAGCCCTAGCCACGCAGCCCCATCGGCTGGCAAACCGGAGTTCTCGGTGCCCATCCCCAGGCTCACTTGGCATCGGCTCCCATTCTGCCGCCTCAGCCGATGCTACCAACCCTAACCACCCAGTCGGTTCCCTCCTGGAACCAGGCTGGCCTCGTCGCTGCCCTCAACCAGATGACGCTCCAACCACAGCACCCTTGGGTGCTGGACTCCGGGGCATCTTCACAGATGGCGTCATCGGCCGGTATACTTTGCTCCTGTCACCCCTCTTCCTTCCCTTTTGTCACTATCGACAATGGTCACTCTCTTCCTGTCCAATGCCGCGGTGACTCCTCTCTGTCTACATCCACCACTAACCTCCCCCTACGCAATGTTCTTATTGTCCCTTCTCTCATTCACAATCTTATATCTGTCCGTCAATTCACACGAGATAATCACTGCTCCATTGAATTTGACGCGTCTGATTTCTCTGTGAAGGATATCCCAACCCGGCGACAGATCCTTCGCTGCAATAGTGGCGGCGACCTCTACACCATTCCTGCTGTGCCGTCCACCCCACACGCTAGCGTCGCCCTCTCCACCAACCTTTGGCACCTTTGCCTCGGCCACCCGGCCCTGACGCTGTCGCCATCCTCCGTCGCAGCGCCTCCATCCGATGTACTCACAGCAGCTCCACAGTTTGCTACTCATGTCAACTTGGCAAACATGTGCGTCTGCCCTTTTCTAGTTCTCTCTCCTGTACCTCGTGTCCATTTGAACTTATACATTGTGATGTATGGACGTACCCAGTTAAAAGTGTCTCCGGTAATCAGTATTATCTCGCTATACTTGACGATTACACACACTATTGCTGGACCTTCCCGCTCATCCACAAATTCGAGGTCGCCTCTCACCTCACTCACTTCGTCACGTACGTATCCACTCAGTTTAACCTCTCTATCAAGGCTTTACAAGCCGATAACGGTACAGAATTCGTCAACCATACCGTTACAAACCTCCTCACCTCGCAGGGCATCCATGTCCGGCTCTCCTGCCCCTACACCTCTCCTCAGAACAGCAAAGCCGAGCGCTTCCTTCGCACCCTCAACAACATCAGTCGCACCATGCTACTTCACGCCCACCTACCCGCCACTTATTGGGCCGAAGCTCTAGCTACTGCGATGTACCTTCTCAATCAGCGCCCATGCTCATCCGTTCATAACAACATTCCCTATGCCCTTCTCTACCGCACGGTGCCCGACTACTCCCATCTTCGCGTTTTCGGGTGCCTCTGCTACCCAAATCTCACCGCCACAGCTTCTCACAAACTCGCTCCCTGCACCACCGCCTGTATTCTCCTCGGCTATTCCACCTCTCATAAGGGATACCGATGCCTCGACCTTTCCATCCGACGGGTCCTCGTCTCTCGTCACGTCATTTTTGACGAGACATGTTTTCCCTTCGGTCTCCTTCATCCGAGATCCTCCTCTAGTGATCTCGACTTCCTCCTCACCAACACCGTGCCGACCAGGTCTTCCCCACTACCCTTTCTATCGACCGCTGCTGAGGATTTACCCGTCACATCTCCCACCACTACTCGGTCCGATGTCCCCACCATCGGACCCACCTTTATCGGCCGATACCTATCCTATTTATCCTTCAACCGATACCATTCCCTCTCCATCGGACACCCCACTTCCATCGGCTCCTCACTTTCTATCGGCTCCCCCCACCCTATCGGCTGATCCACCTCTATCGGACCGATCGGAATACTCGGCCCACCCGACCTCATCGGCTCAGGCCGATCTAATCCCTCATTTTTCTCTTGTCTACAGTCGTCGACTCGGAGCCGATGACGCCACCACCCGACCAATTCTTCCCATTACTCCCGCACCCCCATTGGCTCCAGTTCCCTCCACCTCTCACATTGTCACCCGCTCCCAGATCGGGTCTCTCCAACCCAATCCGCGCTACGGTCTCTCCGCCGTCCACAGCCCTATCTCGCCCATCCCGATGACTTCTCGCTCAGCCTTGGCCGACCCTCAGTGGCGCGCGGCCATAGCCGACGAGTACAAAACCCTAATGGACAACGAGACCTGGCGCCTCGTTCCCCGATCTCCCGGCGCCAACATTGTGACCGGCAAGTGGATTTTCAAACATAAATTCCACGCCAATGGCTCCCTTGCCCGTCACAAGGCTCGCTGGGTAGTTCGGGGTTTCTCCCAACGACCCGGTGTCGACTACGACGAGACCTTCAGTCCTGTTGTCAAACCCGCCACCATCCGAGTCGTACTCACCTTGGCTGCCTCTCGCTCCTAGCCGATCCATCAACTAGACGTGAAGAACGTCTTTCTTCACGGCCACCTGACGGAAACAGTCTACTGCCAGCAGCCCCCAGGCTTCGTCGACCCTTCTCGGCCCGACGACGTCCGTCTCCTTCAACGCTCTCTCTACGGCCTCAAACAAGCCCCTCGTGCCTGGTACCAGCGCTTTGCTGCCTATCTTCGGTACATCGGCTTCGTGGCCTCTGCGTTCGATAGTCCCCTGTTCACTTTCCATATCGGCTCCGCCACTGCCTATCTACTTCTCTATGTCGATGACATTGTCCTCACAGCGTCTTCGACATCTCTCCTCGACCAAATCATGGCCCGACTCCACTCTGAGTTCGCCATGACCGATCTTGGTCCTCTCCACCATTTTCTTGGCATCTCCGTAACCCGTTCCATCCACGGGCTCTTCCTTTCCCAACGCCAGTACGCCATCGACCTCCTCCAGCGTGCAGGCATGGCCGACTGTCACCTCACGGCCACCCCAGTCGACACTCGAGCCAAACTCTCCGCCGCCGATGGCGCCCTCGTTGCCGATCCCTCTCACTATCGGAGTCTTGCCGGGGCTCTCCAATACCTCACACTCACCCGACCCGACCTCACGTACGCTGTCCTGCATGTGTGCCTCTTCATGCACGCTCCGCGCGAACCTCACCTCGCGCTGCTCAAGCGCATCCTACGCTACGTGAAGGGCACCCTCTCCAGCGGGCTGCATCTCAGCTCTAGCCCCATCGACTCCCTCACCGCGTACTCCGACGCGGACTGGACAGGCTGCCCCGACTCTCGACACTCTACGTCCGGCTACTGCGTCTACCTCGGTGACACTCTCGTATCCTGGTCCTCAAAACGCCAGACTACAGTGTCCCGTTCCAGCGCTGAAGCCGAGTACTGCGCCGTCGCCCACGCCGTCGCCGAGTGCTGCTGGCTTCGCCAGCTTCTCCAGGAGCTCCGTGCACCCCTCTCCACCGTGACCGTCATCTACTGTGACAATGTCAGTGCCGTCTACATGACCGCCAACCCGGTCCATCACCGACACACCAAGCACATCGAGATCAATATTCATTTTGTCCGTGACAAGGTTGCATTAGGACAGGTTCGGGTGCTCCATGTACCATCGGCACATTAGTTTGCCGACATAATGACCAAAGGCCTGCCCACGCCTTTATTCACTAGTTTTCGGTCCAGTCTCTGCGTCCGTTCCCCTCCCGCTGCGACTGCGGGAGGGTGTTAGACAGACCACTGGCCTGGACTGTATATATAGACCCGACCCCCTCGTATACACGGGAGAATTCATAGTCACTGTACATTTTCTACAATTATCAATAAGGTATAGAACTGTACAGTGTTCAAGGCACACCTCTCAAACCAACAAGTTATCAAATCATTGAGCAGCATTACCATCTTTCTCAGCAAACTTTACAGCACCTGCCCTCCTGAGTTGTTTTTTATTTGGGCATCTCACTCTTGCGCCATACCCAATTCCTTCCGAAGAGTTGTCGGATAGGTTCTACGATTGTCGGTAGGTCTTAGCTGCTTGTTAGGGGCATACCCTTGCTTCATCATGTAGCTCCATCTGTCTATCAAGTGGTAGAAGAAAAGCAGTAAGGAGAGCTCGAAAGCAAGGAGGCCGGTCCAAAGCTTCACACTCTTTGTGGTTCTCTCATGGTAGGTGTGAAGGCCAATGCAGACATTTGTAATGCTAGTAGCACAAATTGCGATGCCGAGAAGCCAGTGGAGGAAGTACCACAAACTCCTTACCTTAACACCTCTGCACAAACACAAAAAGGATAAAGCCTAGAGACAACTTTGTAAGAATCATGAAAAAAAAACTGTGCCAAATGAAAGTAGTTTTCTTCTACCTTTCTGGTCTGAAGAAACCGATAAGTGGCTGGAGCCACATGAATCCATACAATGCTAATCCTACTCTCCGGTGACTGTTACTAAACGAATTCTCAAAGTTCATTAGTGACAGAGCCGCACCGCCAGTAGCAAGTAGGACAGCTGCAATCTGCAAACTCAATCGGACACACCATTTTATCTTATGTTCTATAAAACAACAAGAAAAAGAAACAATTTTAAGCAAGCCTGAGAAATAACATGGCAATAGAAAAAGGACTCTGATGCATCTGCCGCTTTTAGATTTGCTTGACATTCTGGCTAGTATTATCCCTACAGGCATCAAGAAACCAAAAGAAGACCAGTGGAACAATGCATGTAGCTTGAGTTGAAATAATACTTTGGGTGTCATCTGCAAGAAATGTAATTGTTGCAATCATCAACCCAAGAAATCTTGTACGAAACCAAAGAAAGTGAAATAACTAGGACTTATGCTCTGAATATAATCCAGAATTATATACACGAGAGTGTGATTCAGAAACCATGGATGTAAGGAAAAACATTTATACCTCCATAGGATGCCCGGTCATGTTGTGGCTTTGATTGAGATGCACTGTGCAGTTTGATGAGCCATCAGACGGCACAAGAAGCAATACAACCAAAGAAATTGTGAACAGAAAGAGCAGTCTCTTTCTTGCAGATACAAGCATTTTTGCTAGTCAATTCAGCTACACCTCAGAACATACAAGCCACCAAGATTTCCACAAAACAAACCCTCAAATCAAGCCTTGGCTGGAGAATGGCCAGCACACACAAAATGCTCCTTAGACTGAACAATGGCAGGATAAGAGAAGCTGCAAACCTGTCTGAATCCCCCCTCCTTCACTCACCTCACCTAATACTACCTCAAAGGCATCCTTCCTTCCTCTCTGCTAAGAATCCCACTGCCATACAAGCACACTAGACTCCCAAGAACAGGAAAGAGAAACCTGTCTGAACTATGAACTAAAGAATCAAAATTGCCTTCTGAATCTCTCCTCGCAATGCAGTGGCTACCAATCCCAGGAGACGAAGATGGCGAACAGCCTTCCTAGACAACCGATGGGAATGATCTATATCAAGCAAAGATGGCTCAGCTGGTGCCGGTGTTGCCGTGTGGCCCGTGGGAGATTTTGATATGAGCAGAGCAGCGAAAGCTCCCCTTGGCTCCAGCAAATATACTATGCGCTGCTGCGTGTGGGGCGGGACTGGCGGGGAAATACTGAAATGAGAGGAGCTTTTGGCGCATTTCGCCGAGATTTTGCTGCTCCGTGGATGGCGTGATGATGGCTGTGGTAGGCCGGCGCATCGGGAAGGAGAGAGAGAGGCTTCTGCTGTGGTGGTTCGGAGCGGGCGTGCGGTGCTGCAGGACGCGGCAAAGCAACGGTTTGCTCTATAAGCTCCGCGCGACGCCGTGTCCCTCCAGCTGAAACGCAAAAAAACAGAGGCATCAAACGTTTGGTTCTAAAGTGACGGCCAGGTGTCTGTAGTGCCACAAAGAGAAACTCGCTGCCCTGGTCCTCCCCTTCCGCCACCGCCGCGTCCTCGTCCTCCGGCGTTGGCGGGGGGAGCGGTGGCGTGCTCGGCCGCCTCGACCTCTCCACGCACATCGTCGCGGCGGCGCCGTTTGGTGGCCCGATCGCCGCCGTCCGCGACGACTCGAAGATCGTGCAGCTCCACTCCGAGCCATCCCGCCGCCGCCTCCTCCTCTCCTCCTCCGGCCACTCCATCTCGTCCTCCCCATGGCCACCCCAGCTCCCCCGCCTCCACTCGTTGGTATTCTCCAGCTCCCTCAACCTCGTCGCGCTGCTCTCCGATGGCTCCCTCCTCCGCTTCCGCCTCCCCGATCTGAAGCCCAACCCTAGCTCCAGCCCCGTGCCCCTGCTCCCGCGGGCCTCCGGCGGCGTTGGTGACGCTGCCTTTCTGGGGAGGTGGCGTGGCTGTCCTCACGGAGGACAACCGCGTCGTGGTGGCCACAGACATCGACGCCGCAGACCCTCACCCGCGCGAGCTCGCCGACCCGTGCGTTGGCCAGGACGAGCAGGTACCGTGCATGGCTGTGGTGGAGCCGCAGTTTGTCATGTCCGGGAGCCCAGAGGTACTGCTTGCGGTTGGTGATCGAGTGTTGGCGGTTGATGAGGATGGTGTGCAGACACTCGGGTTGGAGCTGGACATTGGACCCGTGCAGAAGATGGCAGTTTCCCCCAATGGGAAGCTGCTTGCAGCATTTGCACACGATGGGCGCCTGCTCGTCATCCCTACGGATTTCTCCAAGATCATCTTCGAGTATGAGTGTGATGAAAGTTAGTGTGATGTAAGTTGTTTATATATATTGCGTTGTCTACTCTGTAGCATGTATCTTGGTTCTAGGCGTGCAGCAGTTCATGTAGATTGATTCAAACTACAGCTAACTGAATGGATCTAATGAGTATAATACTACTGTGAGGAAGTGGTAGTGAATATGCTAATTTGTTTTCTAGTTTACATTGTGCTGTTTTGTGTCTGAGAACATAGCACCTCAAATACATTTGGGTAGTACTAGTTTTTCCCCCCTTACCGTTCTGGTTAATCAAAGATGCATATATGTTCAACAAACATGCAATGCTCACCAAGTTAACAATCACATTGATTTGTTATCATTCTTCGCATACTCTTATTGTCATCACTGCTTATTTTCAATGACTGCAACCTGTGCAGCAGTTGTGATAGTTCTTTTTAATTTATTATTGATCTTATGGTCTTTAAGCAATCATGGACAGATGCCATAGCATGCAAACAAAGCAATTTCTGAATAAATTGTTGGTTGTTGCCAAGCTGTACATTTTTGGCATTGGCTGCGATGTGTTGAGTCTGTGTTTATCTGGTAATACTCTTAGTAACATGCTTAGTGGCACTATAATGTAAATAAGTGAACCTTTCTTTTCGTGACTTGGAGCTTTTATTAGCACACTCCTGTTGTTTGAGAGTACATTTGCAAACCTACCATACTCACAGGACAAGGACAGCATAGTATTGAACCACATATTGACATTTTACTTCCATTCAACCTCTTTTGTAGCATTACTGCAAGTGTTGATAGTGGAAATTTTGTAACAACTGCACTCTTGATTTTCTCAATGGACTTACGTTGTGAAACAACACATCCCTAAGATCATAGACTTGTATTCCCAAACAGATAGAGTAGCTCGTGTCTATTGAAATTGACTGTATGCATACCTCTAAATGATTATATTCCCTCAGCCTTCTATTGTGGTCTTGCTTTTATTTGGAACCATATTTATGCAGTTTAAGCCGTTATGGAATGTTTTCAGCATGTAATCTAGGTTAGATAGGTTTTTTGTGTTTATTTTGTGGTAGTATTTTATACTGATAGTGTAAGTACACTTTTGCACAGCTTCTCATTATTATGTTTTTTAATCTTGTAGTCTGCATTACCACCAGATCAAATAGCTTGGTGTGGATTGGACAGTGTGCTTCTTTACTGGTCTGAAGTGCTTTTGATGGTTGGTCCAAATGGAGATCCGATGCTATATAATTACGATGAACCCATAAAGCTCATTCCAGAGTGTGATGGTGTAAGAATCCTCTCAAACTCAAGTATGGAATTCCTACACAGAGTCCCTGATTCCACTACATCAATTTTTGGCATTGGAAGCATGTCCCCAGCAGCATTGCTGTATGATGCTAGAGATCATTATGACAAACAAAGTGCCAAGGTACTGTTTAATTCCTTTTCTTATGTACATAGCTATGCCTGGTGCAGTGCATGTTTGCCTTATACATTTGTCATCACTTGGTGTTAGCATAGTGCACTTTATGGCATTCACAGCGTGTAACTTGTGAATTATATCAGGGTTGTTTGCTATCTCAAATGTTGTAAAAAAACTTGTTTGAGAATTTTTCTCTTTTGCAATCTCACAAATAAGTATTTTTGCTGAAAATCAAACACAAGACATCAACAATAATTCACACCTGCAGGCATACGATAATTATCAGTTAATATCATCTTCCTTGCCTGAGGCAATTGAGGCATGTATAGATGCTGCTGGCCATGAGTTTGATGTTTCACTCCAACATGCATTACTGAGAGCTGCTAGTTATGGCCTTTTAGTCCTAAGCAAGTTGGGGTAGCTTTAAGTTAAATCCAACAAAAGCCTCAAATTATGTTTCAGTCATATCAATAGCTGCTTTCTACAAATCTTTATATATATTTCACTTTTTCAAGCTTTTTTTACTGTATCTTTCCATGTTAATTTTGGTTTTCCTCTATCTCTCCTCATATTATTATCTTGACTTAGGATTCTATAATATACTAGTGCCTTTGGGGGTCTTATTTGGACATGATCAAACTATCTTAACCGATATTGATAAGTTTTTTTTTCAATTGGTATTATCTCTAGCCGACCATGTATATTCTTGTTTCGAACTCAATCTATTCTTATATGACCATAAATCTAGCGTAACATATATATTTTTGCAATACTTAGGTATTGAACATGTCGTTTATTTTTACCAACGTTCTGCCCCATACAGTATAACAGGTCTAATCGTTGTTCTATAAAATTTATTTTTTAACTTATGTGATATCCTTTTATTATAAAGGATGCTAAATGCTTGGCGTCACTTTATCTAGCCTGTTTTAATTTTAGAGTTAACGTCTGCATAAATATCTCCATCTATCTATAGTATCGATCCTAGATATCAAAAGGTGTCCTTCTTAGACATACTTAACCTTCTAAACTTATATCTTTCTTCTCATATACAATGGTGACAAAGTCACAGCTCAAGTATTCAATCTTAGTTCAGAGGGTCTTAGAAGTGTGTTTTATTTCTTTAGATTGAGGTCCATCACCTGTCTAGTGCAGTCCGTAAATAACTTGTGTTTTTTTTGGGAAGATCTGCAATATGGAATGCTTACATGGATCATTCCCTAGTTTTCTTTGTTACTGCTTGCACCAGAACCATTATAATTCATCTCAAACTATCAGTTGGTGAGGAGATCATTTCTGTAGAACTTTCTTGGTTATTCTGCTGTGTAGAAAGCTATTGTTGCAAGATATCATGCATCGATCTTGTGGATAAGAGATTCTGAAGCTAGGATGCTATCTATCTAGCAATTGAGCTTCTTCAGCAATAGCCCTATGAACACAGTTTTGACTGCTAATGTCCATCAGGTAAATTTACAAGCAGAGATAATATAATGCCAGGACACCTTCAGTAACTGTGTACAAAGGCTTACTATTATGTTAAAACTCCAGAAGTAGCAGCATACAAATATGCACAGGACTTCTGAAGTAACTGCATGGTGCATACAGAACAAAAGTCTATTTTCTGAAATCTCATGCAGTGCTAAAAATAATCAGTCTTGTTGGGACAAGCTCTTCGCTGTGTTCACTACAATAAAAGCTTCTCCTGATCTCTTTACTGAGGCTTTAGGTCTTGTAGGAGCTTACCTGAAGCCTTGCTTACTTTGTCCAGATTCTCTAACCAACAGTGTGTTTGACTTGTGTCACGAGACTGTCTCTGGACATTCGATCTAAATAACTGAATACGGCATTGTTTGGTCTGCGTCACAAGTCTGCGTCATCCATCGCCAAAGCCACTCCTGCCTAGATTCTCCACAAACCAATCCCCAGGACTAACTCATTCATCAAAAAAGATGAGGCAACAGCTGTCCTTGGCATGCAGGACCAGTAGACCATGCGGGATGGAACCAATCTTCAAACCAAACACGCCATAAGAGGGTAGCTGAAAATTCAGGCTAAGCATGTTATTGATAGCATGACGTCCTTATGATAAAATTCCTAACCTTCTGAATGAGTCGACCACCTTTGATATACTTTCTAGCCAGCACTAATGATCTAGTAGTGTATGTTACTTCAGAAGTCTTTACGCAAACGCAATAGCAGCAGTAAAATAGTTCCATACCTTACTGCTGCTATTGCGTTTCACACACCCTGGTAGATTATAAGAGAAAATCATGTTTAGCTTATTGCTTTTATTGCATGAATCTTACTAAGATTTGATTAACTACTACCATTGAGCATTACCTTTTCGGAGCACTCTTTTGCGTGCTAGTATTCTTTTGTGTAGGATAGTTTTTTTTTGAACTTGGCATTGATACCCAGTTGGCTTTGGCAGTCAATTTCCACATGAACGTTTTCAAGAAATGTGCAAAATGTTACGGGTTTTAAATGCTGTTCGTGATCCTCAAATTGGGATGCCACTTGCCATTCATCAGTACAAGGTTTGTATTACACTCAGATTCTCCGGTCAATGTTTATATCTAGCTACAATATGATTATATCTTATGGAACGTCTTTCCCTCCTTAGTTGCTTACTGCACCAGTACTCATTGGACGTTTGATCAATGCCAACCAGCACCTTTTGGCACTTTGCATCTCTGAGTACCTGAACCTGAACCTGGTAACCTCTTTCTCTCTTTTTTTTTATCTGAGAAATTTTCCTTGTCCATGGACAAGCAGTGTACCTTTAAGTCATAAGTATATGCAAAACTTACTTCCAATACACATGATGAAATTTCAATTAGCTTTATTTATTATTAGTCTTTTTGGCACAAGTCTCTCGTTTTAGTTTTTCTTTATCAGTTAATTGTGGCATAACATTTTCTGGAAGTAAGATATAAGCCATTCTTAATTTACGTTTAGCGAAGTGACTGGTAGTCACATCAAGTCTTCATAAACCAGCATATTATTGTACTTGACACTTGGTTGGTATACAGGTAGAATTTGTAGATTTATTTCACTAGTTACAGGCTTATAATAAATTTTCTCAGTGAAATGATAACATTCCATGTATACCTTAAATCCTTATAGGAGGTCGTGATTATGCATTGGGTATGTGAGAAGATAACAGCATCAGCAGCTATTCGAGATACAGTCCTTCTTGAGGGCTTGCTTGACAAGGTTTGTTTACTTACAATCATACTCAGAAAATAGTTGATACTTGATAGGATTGCCTGGTAGGTACATATTCAGTTGCATGTGCTCTTCTCTGCTTTACAAGTTCTTTCTGTTGCAGCTCAGGTTATGCAAGGGCATATCATATGCTGCAGTAGCAGCTCATGCAGATAAAAGTGGCAGGCGAAAGTTGACTTCCATTCTTATTGACCATGAGTCCCAATCGTCAAAGCAGGCAAGTTTCCTTTTGGTCTAATGATTTAGGTGGATGCGCATCAGAACTTTTTGATTGAGCAACTGAGTCTTTCAAGCACTGCTCTGGATTTTGCTTGTTTTATGGAACAGCTTTAACATGTAACATGCTCTGTGATTAGTAATGGTGTAAATTGAAGTGTCCATGTAGGTGATATGGAGCTAAGTGATACATCATGCTTTATGGATGCTTATGGACCAAAAATGAAACGGACATCATGATCTTCACAAATGTACAGGGAAGAAAAGTAAATCTCAAAAGAAAATAGGGAACAATGACCTTGGGTAAATTTCTACTATTTAAGATGGCGTGGTTGATTAGACTAATATGAGTATCATCGCCTTCCTTGTTATAGGTGCAAATGGAGGTAGCGGTTATGATGTAATCAAAATGAGGGTTTTATTTTTGTTACCATCATACACTTTTATATGGACAGTACCTTATCCAGTGAGCTGGGTTGAACCTGCTCAGCTGCAGCTTGTGTTTTCTCTTGGTCTCTTAGTGGTTGTTAATATGCTAAATATTGTAAGGAACATGAGAGATTTAAAGCTACCAGCCTTAAATCTTAAATTTGTTTTAACGTTCACAGATTCCATTGCTGCTAAGCATTGATGAACAAGACAAGGCATTATCAAAGGCAATTGAGAGTGGGGATACTGATCTTGTGTACCCTGTGCTTTTCCATATCTGGCAGATGGTAGCTATAGAAAAGGTATGTAAATCTAATCCCATCCCATCCCATCCTCTTGAGTGGATGATAATTCCATAGAAGATGCAACTTCTTGGAAATAACATGAAGCATGTGTTGATTATTGATATCATCTTTGGTAAGATTCTTACTAGTGAACAATAATCTTTGTTTCTCCATTAGCTATAAGTACTTCTCACTGTGTCATTGTTAATGCGCTTCAGTAACTTATTATTTTTACAGAGTGCTCCATTGGATTTTTTTGGCGTAATCAATGCAAGGCCTTTGGCTCATGATTTGTTTATGGCATATGCAAGGTGATGCTTCCATCCTTTTTCTGAATTCTGATTATTTGCGTTATATGCATAGCTTTGGTTCAATATGGTTGCATGTTTCCGTTTTGCTCACAGACATTCCAAGCATGAAGCTTTGAAGGACTTCTTTCTATCAACAGGGAGACTTCAGGTAGGTGCACAACTAACTATTACTGTTTCTGATGTTTTCTACATCTCTAGTTTGCTTTCATTATTTCAATTGAAAATCATACGTTAGCTTAGTTTGCCATTTTGCTTACCATGAAATAAACAGTTAGCTCCATTTTGTACAAAGACATGCTACAATTAGTAATATCTCCTAGCATGAGTTACTTCCTAAACTATCAAGAGAAATTGCAGGAAGCTGCCTTTCTTTTATTGAAAGAGTCAAGGGAATTGGAGAGGAATCCATTGGCAAGCAAGGGATCTCCTCTCCATGGTCCACAAGTTAGGCTCATTGAGCAGGCCCACAGACTTTTTGCTGAGAAGCTGAGACCAAGGAGCATGTTTTTTAATCCAAAGCTTCTGAAGAGCACACGAAATTGCTAAGGTATGTGATGACTTATTAGAGCCCATAATTTGCAATATCTGCACTGTTTCCACACTCCTAGCACAGGGATGATGGATGAATTTATGTAATTCTGGTGGGTGATATCTTAGAAAAACTGGTGAACATAAGGAATAGGAAATCTTAATCATACCATGCACTAAGGATAAAACCTAAACTTTGCCTTGTCCCTGGTTCTCACAAAATGATTCATCAAATGGATTGTCCTTGCTTTGGGACAGCAGGAAACTGAGGCATGTATACTTTTTTTAGGGGAAAAATGAAGCATAATTCAATTTCATGTGCCACTTTATTACTTTGCGGGTGGTTTGTCACTGTTCTTGTTCACTATTTACTCAAACCCCATCATGAAACTTCCATTTGCTTCGTACTGTAGGTTATGTTGAATCATTAGTAATTCCTAGTTTACTTTAGAGCATTGGTTTTTAAGTGGTTCATAATGTTGTAGTTACTTCCAATAGTATCTATATGCACTGGCATTGCATTATACATTCAGTTAGCCAATTAGGTACAGAAGCAGCTGGATTGAAACATTGTTCTCACAAATTGGGAGATATATTTACCTCATTCTTCTCTGAATTTGCTGTTTTCTGGTTTTCCTTTCTCTTGCTTCCAGATCACAACATGAACTAGAAGTTTCCACAAAACAAGTGATATTTGTGGGTTCTAGTGTCAGTGATACAATCAAAGCATGTATTGCCATGGGAAATGAACGAGCTGCACTCAAAGTGAAGTCAGAGTTCAAGGTATTGAAAACACCCTTCAAAAAGAAAATTGTGGCTGATGAATAATATTATTCTGATCTTTCTAATGCCCTATGCTGCATAGGTTCCTGATAAGAGGTGGTACTGGCTCAAATCATGTGCTTTAGCTACAGTTGGGAACTGGGATGCGTTGGAAAAGTTTTCAAAAGAGAAGAGGCCACCAGGATGTATATTTACCTATTGTGTATCATCTATTCATGAGAATCTGATTGGAGATCAACATTCATGGTTCTTCCACGGGGATAATAAATTCACAATATTGCTTCATGTAAAGAAATATCATTTATACGTTTCAGCATGCTGATATTCGGTTCCCTTACAAGCTATAAACCTTTTGTGGAAGCATGCATTGATGCTGGTCAAAAAACTGAAGCTCTCAAGTACATTCCAAAGTTGACACATCCTCGTGAACAATCTGAGGTGTATTTTAGACTTAGTTCACATATTACCTGCTACCTCTGTCCACAAATACAAACATTTCTAGAAGTTCTAGCAGAGATTAAGATTGAAGTGAAATTAGTTTGATGCCCCTGAGAGTTTAACTTATTAGGAATAATCATGCCCAGCGATGCAGCAATAAATGCAGGGAATCATGAGGAGTGATTGGATTAAGAAAGTAGTACTCTAGAAATGCTTAAGATCGAACATTTGATGTGCTTTATGCATATCAGTGTTGTCGTTTCTGCATTTCATTTCGTACATCCAACTTTGGTAGATCAAGCTTCTGTTTACTGGAGCATTAGAAATCAGTATCGAGGATGGGAAAAGAATAGGAGGGATATGAAGGAGTGGCTGATGCATGCCATATAAAACAGAAGGGCCTATCCCAGAAAGTGTTGAGCACTTGATCTTGAGCAGGTTAAGGTATTTGATACATAAAGGTCGAAGATGCCTGATTATGGATAGATCAATTGGAAGAATGGGCTGACATTCAACATATAGAAATTTCAGTTCCATTCTGAATCATTACTTTGCATGATTAATCAATAGAAATTTCATATAGGGGTACAATCTAGTGTTCTAGTGCAAACCACGATCTAGATGCAAATATGCCAGCTGTTTTGGTTTGAGCATTAAATCAATATGAGAAGCTCTAAAAAAATTGAGCAAAGTTTTTGGATCATTGTCTAAAATTTTGAAAGTGAAATAAAAAAGGAAAAAGTTCAAAAACTTGTGCCCTATTATTCTTTGCCTTCTTTGAACTTGGATTTCTCTCGGTTGTTTGTCTCAATACATGTGATAACCTTGGCGTTGTTGTTCAGGCATATGCACGGATCAAGATGGCAAAGGAAGCTGCAGAAGCAGCTTCACAGATCATAGTGATGAGCTATTTGGTCGTCTAAAGCTTACACTGGCACAGAACACAGCCGCGGCATCTATTTTCGATACATTGCGGGGTCGGCTATCCTTCCAAGGGGCATACTGACCTACATGTGTTTGGCCATGGGATTTGAGTTTTGTGCACCCTTCGTACGTGCAATAGCGCAATCAGATCAGATCAGATCAATTCATTATGATGCTTCTATTTTCATCTTTGTGTACCGGCCCCACTGTGTGAATACCCCCGTTCACAATCCACAGCTATGTAAAATGCGTAGATGTCGATTTTGAAGCGCAAATGTGGATTAGAGGCCTTTTTTTAGAGTATAGGCATCTTTGCTGGTATGCCATGTTTAAAAAGAAAAAAAAGAAAACTATGTTGGTTTGAGCGTGCACTATGACAGATAAATCTGGACGTCCATCCGATTTCAGCTTAACCATTGCTCTTTCAGCCTTAATGCTTATTTGCAAGTATTTTGAAACTATACTTAATTACAAGTATCTTGCAAATTAACACAAACCCTGGATGAGACATAATGAAATCGTTAGGTATGCCAAAGAACCGATCTGCGCCAGCCTTAATACAGCCAACCCAAGCAGATTACATATATATATATATATATATCAAAAACCAAGTAAGATTTAAGTCTGCCAATTACTAATAACGCCATACGCATAAGGTTTGCCAAGCATGTTCCAAACGATAGATAATTATCAAAATGCTGTAAGTCTTGGCGCATCAAAACTTTCAGCCAACGAAAAACTTTCCAACTCTTGTACTACCAAACAAAGACCACATCACTACAAACCAATCACATGAACAGGTTTGGCCTCGACGCCTTGAACGTGGTCTTCAGCTTCCTGGTTGGCGGCCTGACCTTGCGGTACACAAGGGGGAACTTGATGCTCCCGTTGTGGAACTGCTTGGTGTTGTCCCTCTTGCAGAGCTTGAAGTGGACAGTCGCGGTCTTGATGATCTGAATGCAAGGGAATCTCACACGGTGGCGAGAAGCCATCTCAGTGTACATCTGTTCCACGGCACCATTCAGTGTAGTGTCACGGTATTCCTTGTACATGTTGTGGTAACCGGTTCTGCTCTGGTAACGCAGCCAGATGCCATAGTTCTTGATGGTGGTTGGGTTACGCTCGAAGATCTGACATGGCAGAAATTGTGAGGGATAGAGAACAAAGTATTATCCATGCAAAATGTGAAATCATACTGGAAGTAAAGTGTGATCCAGTGTTCAAAAATTAATATCTCCATATTGAGTAAAATTCTGTAGAAAGAAATCACCAATTACTGCTAGAGTTTCAAACATCATTCACCATAAACATCCCAACAAGCAACAGAAGCTCAAAACACAGCTATAGGGACTGACTAATACAAGACTGCTACATGAATTTGCATATAACTATATATAATGAGGCACATATCTGATTAATGAATTTGATTTGCACTGTTTACGGACATCTATCCACAGCTAATGTATGTTCTAAAGATGTAATATCTTAAGGCCAATCGTTACAAATATAAATGGTTTAACCCCTACAATGTTATACTGCAGAAATATGAAAAACTCATTGGCAAATGCAAATGATCCCTTACCGTAACACAAGTGAAATAACTAGTGAAAAATAATTTGGAAACAAGATGGCACGCAGCAAGCTCCTAACAAAACGAGGGAACTACTGTGGCAATTTGAATAATTGATACCAAGTGAGTACATGCCAATCGCACTTATTATAACACTACTAAAAAGTACAGATCACTAACAGTGCAGTAACGAGAAGGAAACAACATACGAGCTGGAGAAAGAAAATACCCCGAATTTGGAAGAGGTGTCACGTATTAGCAGTCGATCAGTATGACTAATATCTAGTAGTAATTCTAGGTTAGAAATGTCAGGGAGCAATCAGAGATCCAGCGTAAAAGTACAATACGATTGAATTCCTAGTACCTCGTTGATGGCGAGCATCTGGCCGTTGCTCTTCTTCACCTTCTTCAGCTTCCTCAGGAAGTACCTGCTCACAAGCCACCAATTAGCAAACCGCACGAGAGAAGATGAACTTTTATGCGGAAAAAAAATCTCAACAGGTGGTGACGAGGCGACGGCTTACCAGAACTTGCTCTTGGCGCGGACCTCATTGGTGGCCCAGAGCTTCATCCGGTAGATCTTGGGGTGCTCATCGCCGGGGGTCGGCAGAGCGCGCCCCACCACCTGGTACTGATGGAACTGCACGCACGTAGAGAACAGATCAATCAAACGCACGGAAACGGCCGCCTCAACCGAAGCAACGGCGCGAGATTGGGCTTACCCTGAAGGCCACCATTTCCGCGAGCTCCTCGAAACCCTAGCCTAGCTAACCTACGGAGGATGGGGAGAGCGCAGGGGAGGCGGCGGGCGATGGCGGCGTCAGTGGGATGGAGAGGATCGTTTATAGGTGGCGAGTTTGGTGGTAAACCCTAGTGGGCTTAGTTGGTGTAGTAATGGGCTTTTCATTACAACTAGTTCTTGGGCCTTGTTTTTTCAAAGAAAACATGGCGCATGCGTGAGTTCAATTGAAGAAATCATTAGGCACTTTTTGGAGGAGAGAGTCTGGAAGGTTCTTTTTCTTTGGACATTGAACTATTTTATTCTTCCATTACACCAAAGAGACAGTTGCGCGCACTACATGTGAGTGCTCTTCTAACGTAGGCTTAAAGAGGTAAAAAAGAGGTAAAGACCAATTACAAATTATCGATAACACTATAATCATATTAAAAAGTGCACCATGTATGTATAATATTTATGATTTGAAATCTCATTTACGCACGGCTTTCCACCACACCGTGAAAATCATGTAAATTTACAACATGGATCATCAATGGTGGGAATTGAACAATAACTAAGCATTGTTTGCTATACTCAATGTCTTAGATTGCGTTAAGCATCTCACATTGACAACCATATGCACTCCGCCTCGGAAAAGGTGGCGGTTAAGCCGAAGACTCTCCACAGCCACCACGACATGCTCCCGTGGTCGGGTCGTCCTTGCTTCACGGTCTGGCGCAGCTGCCGGCGCTAGCTCATCGCCCATGATGAGGTGGGACGAGGACATGTCCCTTCTTGGGAAGCAGTAGTTCCTCCGGTGAAGATGATGCACGGTGGCATCTGTAGCGCCGTAGGGGTGAGGCGTCGGAGATGGTCAGTACTACCATGGATGTCCTTTAAACCCTACTTATAATAAAAAACGTATTGGTTGCTGATGATCTCTATAAAAACTACTATATGTGATGGGTGAATCATGGATAAGATCCCTCTCGACCCATCGCGGCTGACCATCTTATTTAAGATGGGCTGTGACTTACCACCCGTCACAGATACACTACTTATGATGAGCTAAAAAAATTACTCATCACAAATACACTACCTATGATAGTTTTTTAGTCACCCTAAGCTAGCCTCAGATAATTATTAGCCATATCTTCTAAAAACTTATAGAATTCACACAACATGTATATATACATATTTTACATCCACATAATTCACATAAAATTTATATTTATATAATTCACATTATTAATCATTAAGTTAAATATTTACATCACAAAATACACGTGAAGCTTCTTAAAATAGCAAACAATTAGCCTAAGTGACATAATAGTAATAAATTGAATAAAGTTGTATAATAATTGTAAAAACATAGTTAAAAGGAGCCAATTATGTATATAAACTAAATATTTTAAAAAAAATATTAATTGTTTTACTACAAGCGAATGAACTAATTAAAATAGAAAAGGCATATTTTTAATGAGCTTCCTAACCCAACTTCAGATAGAAATGCCTTTTCTTGTTTATCACTTAGGCTATAAAGTTGGCTAGGTCAATCTGTCTTGTCTCAAATTGTTTTTATATTTCATATGAATCTAAATTTATAAGACGTCTTTTTCGATTGGGTTCTAACCTTTAGGTCAAACGTAGTCGCCTATATCATCAAGATTTTTATATGATGGTAGATATAAAGTATCGCTGACTTACTATTTGGACTAAAAAAACATACTTGTGGTAGAGAGATAACGTAGTTGTTCGGATATATTTGTCTACATATAGTCTTTAGGTCTTATCTATTACAACAACTAGAGGTGTAAAGTCGTATTTCTTAACTGATTTGGAGTTAAGATAGTATACCATACTCTATTTGATAACTATGACCACAAGGATCTAATGTTGGCTATAAAAGAGTTAATTTAGTTGTTTGTCGTATTGTTATTCTATAATGTATGAATTTACTAATAAAATAAGATACCTTACTCTTGATTATAGGCTAGCATAGGACAATCATTTTTTATAGACATACAAACACCGTCCTATGCATTCGATGACGTTGTTCGATGCATATTTTAAGTTGGTTTTGTTGATCATATTTAGATCTAGAAAACCAACCAAGTTACCTATTTTTTAAGACATGTAGTCAGAAAAACCTATAATGATTGCATTGTAGTTTAGAACATGGAAATTATATTGATCATGGCATTAGAGTGTAAATCATTTACAAATAGTAGGATTTTAACATTTTTGTGCCTAGTTGTCTAAATCCCACTTGTGGTTAAATTAAAAAAATACATTGAGGATAGAAATGGTTGTCGGTCATGCTCACAGTTCACTTGGCATTAGTCTCACCACAAGATGTAGAATTGATGGAAATGTTGTCTTTTATACATATTTGATATTTTGATATTTTAATTGGACAAAAAGTATGTCAGTAGTGCAGGGCGACGGTGACAAAAATGATCTTGTGTGGGGTGATTGTCGAATGGCATCCAGTCCTTCTGTCACCATCACTTCTGTGCGACCTAGTATCTAGCATACATAATAAAATTTCTAAGTCTAATTAATTCCAATTGCATGAAGATTTCTAAAATTATATGCACATAATTAGAATTGCAACCATGGAATATTTAAAAAAACTATATACCATACATATTAAACATGTCATTTCTAAAATTATTCTTTAAACTTACTTCTAAAATTATTACTAAAAAATATTTTCTAAAATTATTTATAAACTATAGATCATTTCTAACTAAAGAGGGGAGGGAGAGGGAAAGTTGGTACACATGATCATCAGAGTGCTTAGAGAGGTGGCACAGGGTTATAGACATCGGGGAGGACATTACCAGTGCACGGGTAGTTGGTGCCGTGCTTAGGAAAGTGGTGCTAGAGGTCGGGGAGGCAGCGCCAGAGTTGTGAACGATGGGGAAGGCAGCGTTGGGCTCGAGGAAAGTGACGTTGGATCAGGGAGGTAGTGTCGACGTCGAGGAAGATGAGCGTGTGAATAAGTGTGAAGTGCAAGATCTAGGAAGATGAGCATGAGCAACTTCTAAGGTTTACTGCTATTTGTGATAGATAGTAATTCCCGGTCCATCATAGATAACTTACTTGCGATAGGTGAGAACTCTCTATCCATCATAGGTAATTTACCCATGATAGACCGAAAGTTGTAGGCCGTCATAGGTAGCTAATTGGTGATGGGTTGGTAGACGGGGCCAATCACAGGTAAGTTATTCTTGATAGGTAGGGAGTTTCCGCCAGACACAGGTAACTTGTCGACCGTAGTTAACTTGTTGATTGTTTGATAGTAAGGTGGTTTTGTTTTTTCTAATTTAAATACCAAAATATAATTGTATTTTTAATAAAACTTTATGCAAATATAACACCACATATTGTATTCTTTGAACATAATGCCATAATTCAAATATAATACCATATATTGTATTCTTCCAACATAAATACCACAATTCAAATATAATATGATATATTATCTACATGATACTAATCCGACATGTTATCCAGTTGACAGAACAACATAATATAGCCACTAGACAGCTTTCTTCACTTATAGGGTAGTGTACTTATTGTATCTTTACAGTGCTAAGGTTGTATATGAAATCCTTCATTGTGATCTTCTCATGCATATACAATGTTGTCTTTCAATTGCTCCTCTAATAGTATGGCCTACATATGTATCACATGTTTCTACACTTTTTTCAAACAGCATCAAAAGATCATCGTATAATAGTTTCAGAAATACATCTATATCATTGTCAGGTTATCTCAGTTATTATACCAGCATGCATAATATAATGTACTTTCTCTTGAAGCACAACTAAGGAGGTAGATTGCAGTTCACAAGTAGAATTGGTCATGTACTATGATGACTGTTCATATCTTTAAAAAGATTCATTCCATTCGTGGTCTTATGTTTCTCAAGTCTTCTGTGAATTGTGGATATATTTTGTTGATATTTCTCTATTTCATTGAATCAACCAGATGCCTAAGTAAATCATCTTTTTTTCAACCAGTGTCATGCTAATGAAATAACTCAGCCTTCTCCCCATTCATAAACAATCGTCTGAAATGGTATGTAATAGGTAGATACCATACGACCTTTACAAGGCCATTCTTATTTGACTCTTTACCCTCTGCAGAATTGTTCTATAGAATTATAGTGCAATATATAGTCATTCAGACATGCATGAATCTTTCTAATCTCCAACCCAAAAAAAATTTGCTTCGTATATTGTCCTTGACAAAGTGTTTGGCTCGGGAAGCAGTTCTTTCAGTAAATTAAGAAGTTTTATGAAACTCTTATTCAACCACCCATTACTTGCCTTAAGCTTCATAAGTTTAATTACTATCGATAATTTTGTGTACAACGACTTACACCTAGAGAAGATAGGAGTCTCGAAATCTGCTACCAAGGGTGAGAATTTCTCATAGTCCTTTTCGTTATATGCTAAAGCCTCGACATCCCGCAATATCTGAACAAGGGCATCTTCATCAACACCAAACATTTTCCTATCTAATGGAGAAGGAACAAACATGTTATTATCATCATGCTGCTCGTCCGATACTTTCACCGATATAGCCATTATAGTTCTTTCTCACCATGTTTAGACCAACAAGGGTAACCATTCATAAATTCTCTATATATTAAAGTGAGACTAAACTATTTTCGCAAATATCTTCTTATTCTTGTAGCCCATGTATAGGCATATTATAAATTCTTTATTTTTTTTAGACTTATCATCCTCCACAACATGTAAAAATTAAATAACTCGCTCAAGCGATTGCTAGGGTACTTCTAAGTTCTGTCCATCTACAATATTAAACACTAATTAAAATAATATATATATTTACAAAAAAATGTAAGCTACATTATAAAAAATATAACACTAATTTTAGAAATTGGATGTGACAATGATTTTTCTACCTCAATTTTAAAGCAAAAATTCATATCTTCTGCTCTCCCATCTTAATAGTAAATAATGTACTAATTCAGTTATTGAGTAAGCTCAATATAGGATGAGCATATCTGATGAATTAGAATACATAACCTGTCATAGATAAAAAAAACATCTTTACGATGGGTGAGAGCTAATGGCCCATTTCCTCATCTATAACAAGCCTAGCACTCCGAACCAACACCGATACGATTTTCGACAATCAGTCCATCACATATATGCAATGATGGATCGTACAATTCAGCCTAACTTATAACAGATAAGTTGCTAACTGTAAAAAAAACAATGATGAGCGGATCTATGATAAGTCGCTTCCTCTTATGGCTAGACATCACCGTCGCCGCCGCCGCTGTGGGTTTCTTGGCACCAGGGGCGCGTGGGCTGAAGTACACCTTGCTCAGGACCAGCCGCTCTTCGTTGTCTTACCTGCCGACGTCGAGGCCGAGCTCCACCATCAGCCACTCCAACCGGACACGTTGGCCGTCGTCGTCCTTCGTAATGAAGGAGAGGCTCTGCCGGTGCCCCAGGAGGCGGCCGGAGGAGGCAGCGGCCATGGGCTTGGCGCCGACCTCCTAGTGCCACCACCCGGCCCCGTCGTCCACCGTCCGCGCCTTGCGGCCGCCCTTGAGCCCCCTCACGGCGCTGAAGAAGTACCACGCCTCGTCGCCGCTGCTCCTCGCGACCGCCGGCACGAACCACCTCGTGAGGTCGGCGGAGTACACGTTGGCCTCGTGGATGAACCCGCATGATGACGACTTGTCGCCAGAGGCGACACGGGGACGGAGGTACTACTCGACGAGCTCCTGCTCATAGGGTGGACATCCATCTCGTCATCGTCCCAGCAGCGTGGCAGTCATGGCGGCGGATTGGCGCAAGGTATCGAACTATGGGTGGATCTCCAACTCACAAGCGGATACGAATACGGGATCGTACGGGGGAGGAAGTCTACCGGTTTATATCGAGCGGTCGCGGGCGTTTTCCCCTCGTATTGTGTTCAGACTCCGCATCCGGCTCGATGTAGGAGAGGTCATGGCGAAGCCGCGTGCAAGCGGATTTGACGTGCGAGTTTCCAAATTATTGTTTCACAAGCCGAGTTTGAGTCTGTGTTCGTGTGGGTTTTCAAATTTCTTATTTCGCATTCCATATTTTGATGGCCATCCTGGGCCGAATAACTCGTCAGCACTGTTCGATTTTACTCGTCCTTTTACTGGGCTGGCAACCTAGCAGCAAATCCCAAAACAGCTAATCGGACAGGAGGAAAGAGCCTTAAACATCTGCAGCGATAACTCTGAAAATACTTAGCGACGTACGTCCGAAGCGTTCGCCTCCGACGCCTTCCTCCCCGTTTCATTTTTCTCTTCCTCATTTCCTTAACGAGTAAAAGAAAAACGTCGGAGAGGGCCCGGCCTCGCCGAAGCTCTAACTCGCTGCCACCACCGTTGTGAGAGAGCGTGCAGGGTGGAGCGGAAGGCGCCGCTACCCGTGAGGGCCTGAGCTTGCCGGAACTCAACTTACTGCTAATGGTGACAAAGCCACGAGAAGGAGACTTGTAGAGCTCAAAGCGTCGTCGACCCGAGCTCACTAGAGCTCACCAGTAGCGGTTATGGCATCGTGAGGATAGGTCCTAAGCTTATGGAAACTCCAACTCACCACTAGCGATGGCTCTAGAAGGCGGCTTGTGGGGCAGAGTTAAAAGACATCGTCACCAAAGAGTGCCTGAGCTCACCGGTAGCGGTTATGGCACCATGAGGAGGTTTTATGTAGAGTGGAGCAAAAGGCATCGTGGTCGGAGAGAGCCTTGAGCTCACCGACAGTAACGGTGCCACCGTGGAGGCTATGTGTGGGGCGGAGAGAGACATCGCTGGTTTTATCGTGCGTAACTACAAGGTGTCGATGGGGACAAATAGGCTTTGTTGTAGTCCATTGTTCTTTTTTTTTCATTTTGGTGTATTGAAGTATTTCGCTCTTTTTATCGAGATGTTGGACGATGTTGGACATGAAGGGCACTGCATTTTATTAGATGTTGCACATAGCAAGTCGTTAATGTTGCAATCAATTATTTTCAATATTGCATCTAGTTGAAACATTTCTCACTAAGCAATAAAATATTTTTCATTAAAAAACAAAACATGTGAAACATTTTTTCAGCACTAGTACAGAGAGAATCTAAGCTTAGAAAGAAGCTCAATACCATTAGAAGAATGAATTTTTAGATAATAATAAATATGACGAATACATTAATAGCTTTGCACACTACAAATATAGATCAAAAAGAAAATAGGAGAATACAAGTCCGTTGTCCCACCCTATCATTTCTATGCATACATGTACAACCCAGAACTCCACAAGGTACAAGACTCAATAAAGAGGGGAAGAATGGGCATTTACATTAGGCAAACGACTGATGATCGAAGCCCGTTCACCAAATCTCTTCTCCTTTTGTGACACCAAGCAGGATAGCAATGGCAGCAAGCGAAGCCTGTTCGTGGCAACAAAAAAAAAATGAAAGCAAATTTAGGCTTTCTGCTTTCAATTATAAAGAACGGAAGAAACTTACACTTTCATGATTAGTAGATATCACCGTGAACAATTTTATTTTACCATTTCTACGCAATGCATATTAAATTTTATGCACAAAAGTATGTATAATTGTTAGTCGAGCAATATGCCAACATATGGATTTGCTTTCATCCTATCACTTAGTAGCTTCCAAAATTTAGCGGTAAAAGAAATCTCCTTTTCAGCTATGCATCTATTTGGTGAATTCCACCAGCTTTGTGGCTAGTGCTGCACAAGCTGTCAAAAAAAAATCTGATACAGCAGCTACAGCCTAAGTCTCGGAACAATTAACATGTAAAGGACTTACATGGCCCATAGGCCACATCAATTTTGAAACTACAGAGCATTGCAGTGGTGTAAAGGACTTACGGCAATAGTGCAAGCAACATATCCTGGTTTCTCCCTGTAATCATGTACTCGGACACAGATCAGAACAAAAGCTCCAATATACCATGGAATGGCAGCCAGGAAGAAGCCAATAATAAACCTTTTACAAACAGTAGAAACAGCAGTTTCTCAGCGCAACTCGAGTTCATTAATGTAACACATGATGGTAATGTTCAGAGAAACTTACAGGAACCAGCCCATGCCAATGCCGCAACATGGAAGGCGTGGCATTCTCACAGGCCTTCCTTCAACAACAGGAATGTAACCTAACAAACAGTAAACATGATAAACCCAAAAGGCAGGTTAGGACATTATTCGACTCATAAATGGAACTTTCATAAAGTTATAAGCTTGATCAAACAAAAATACTGAATTCACTCAAACAGTACATTGCATTCTTAGATAACATATTCCTGTGATAAATTACTCAAAAGAATCATGTTTCACACAAAGATCACATATTAGACAATAGTACTAAAGAGTTCCTTCAGAAACTAGAATTTAATCTCTAATTAATACTAGTACTAAAGTATGTTTACTGTTTGACCATCTGTTTACTTGTTTGTTCTAGTGAACTACAGAAATTACCAACCTCCTAATGGCATGGCCAAAGAATGCACATGAAAATACCAAGGACCCATTAAAGTTTGATCATAAATCAACAATGCTATGTGTTTCACACATGGAAATTGCCTGCTCAGAAGTGACTCTTCGGAATGAGCAATTGAGCATAAACTCAACTAAAGTTGAGTGCTCTCCTACAAACGAAACAAAACAACACATGAAACTATAAGTCCAATTACAGAGAGGATGGAAACGGGAGAGGGGACCGATGCAAGTTAGACACCCATATTCGCCTTCTGATATAATAATTTCAGGGAAATCGAAATGATTCCAGGAGATTTAACATGCTCTAGTACCCCAAGTGACCACGTGAGTACAGACGACAGATTCTAAAGGAATGAGGTACGATCTATGTGAGCGCAAGTACAGCATTTTCAAGGCTCGATCTAGTTAAATAATTTTTAAATTAAACAAGTTGCTCTTCAAACAGACGAATAAACCTACATGGCTTCTGTAGTTCTAATTTCTTCGGAAACAGGCAGCTTGCATTAAATCAACAATACAGGACAAATTCGCTAAAAATGCTTTCAGGTTCTCACAGACAGTGTATCCATCCTACGAAACGGTGATCCAAGCGTAGCACATAATCGAATTGCAGAACTAGGGTTTCCCGTACCTTGCACGGCCTGGTAGCCCTGGGCGTAGTACGGCGCGGCGGCTGGGTACGTCTGCTGAGGAGGGTAGAACGCATAGGACGCCGGGGGCGGCTGCGGGTAGTGCCGGAGCCCCGGTGGCGGGGTCGGCTGGGGGAACCCGACCGCCGGCTGCGGGAGCTCGCCGGCGGCGGACGGGGCCCCGAAGGTGCCGTACTGCTGCGGCTGCGGCGACGCAGACGGCTGGAATCCGGAGGAGGCGGAGCGGGGCTTTCCGTCGGCGTCAGGCATCTCGCCGGCCATGGCGCGGTGGGATGGGAGCGTTTGCTCGGGTTGGGGAATCGACCACCGCGACGCGGGAGAGACGGGCGAGGCTTGGAAATGATTTATTAGTAGCCAGCTCTCTTACGACAGTGATCTCTACTTATACTGTATTTAGGTAAAAAAAACGGCGTTTCAAATTGGAAAAACCGTGGGGGCTCCGGCCTGTAAGGTCCATGAAACTGAAATCGAAATTTACAGCTAAAAGCGCTAAGGCAACAGTTATAACAGGTAATTAGAACGGTTCTTGCAGCTGTTTCACAAATAAATCATGCTGGTTCTGGTTACTGCCTGGCGATTGCTCAAGTGACAAAGCAGTGGTTCTTTTCCCCTTGTTTTAATAATATGCTCAAATTAAATGCCATGGCATGTGGAATGAATGGTTAATTTCTTTTTCTAAGACGCTGATCAAGGGCACGGAAAAATGACAAGGCAAAAAAACGTGCATCGGGCCCTATGTCAGGCTGGCGTGTTCAGATCATTGACTTCAAAGCTTTACAGTACAAAAATAGTTAGTGCAAAATTCTCATGTGTACTTTCTCTTCCACTGAAGTCACAAAAAGACATACGCCAGATCAACCAATAATACGGGGGAAAATGTGCTTTAGCAAGTTGGAGACTACTGGCATATGCTCAAGGAAGAAAAGATACTAAAAACGCATGATTCTTTCAAGCTGCAAAATCTAACCTTGGCGTATATTCTCCTACAAGGTGCATCAGAATTTGAGAATGATGCCACAACTGACTTTTTTTTTATGGAATGTATGACACAACTGACTTTCGCTGAGAACTTTGTATAGCACAAGACAAGAGGCAAACTGGCCTCTGTTTATTATTACCATTGATCTCATGAAATGGAAGTTCCCAAGTAGTGCCTTACAAATTAACAACAGATTATTTAATGTACAACATAGCTGCGAGCTTCTCGAGTTGAGTTCACAACAGCTTGAAAGCTTTAGCTGGAACATCTCAGACCTTGGATGGAGGAGGATCCTGAATACCGCAGAGCAAATTTGCGGGTACAGCTACATCGATAATCTTTGGATAGGCCAGGTTCAAGTCTGCAAATGGACAGTAAATAATCCAGATCTTGTTTAGTGTATAAAAAAGTGGAGGTAATGTTTGATCTGGTAAGTGCTTACGTGGGTAGAAGTATAATGAAAATGGGTATTCATAAATTGATGTGAGGAGAAAAGGTACATATCCATTGTAAAAAGACTCAGAAACTTACTGTCCATAATTGTCTTGAATGTTTCCTATAAACATAACAAGTAAATTAACGTCAGAAAAAATATAGCCTTTATTAGTTAGATGAGTGTGAAGAATTTGAGCCAAAGTAGCAAGTACTTTATCCTTGGTTAGTCGAGCATTATAGGCAACCTCCTCCTCAACAGTACTTACCTGCAAAACAAAAAACAAGTCAATTGCCCGGTACCTTGATTGGTGATTGGTGAGCTTTAAGAAAGTGAGCGCTTACTGTGAAACCTTTGTAGTCATGGCCAGGATAAAGCAGGGTATCCTTTGGCAATGTGAAAATCTGATAAGGATAGAAAAATCAGCTTCCGACCCTTTATATTATGTACGATATGATGCAAGATATGAAGATAATGTCTGCTTAGTCTCAAAATATTACGTACGATTGCCTAAAAAAAGAAGTGGTATGCTATTCTACAAGCTGATGTGTACTTAGTCTTAAAAAAGGATAATGCATACTTGCCTGCGAATGCACTGACTCATAGAGCTCATCAGAACTTCCTCCCTGTAATACCAGAAAACAAAATAAACAATCTATGTTTAAACAGAATTTCTCTAGAACATGAATTCTGAGCTTCCATATGAAAGCAAACTTATGTTTGCCTAGCAGACAGAATGCATTCAGTCCCTAATTAGCCACAGTATCTTTAGCTTTCAAACAGAACAATTCCTGATCACTAAGCCATTAAGAAGTGGCAGTGGTAACAACTACCTGAAAGTCTGTCCTTCCACATGCACGTATAAGCAAGGCATCACCAGTAAAAGCCATTCTTGGTGAAGGTTGATTATCGCCATCACCTGTTACATAAGTCACACAGCCAGCAGTATGGCCAGGAGTAGATCGTACCTAAAAAATAATGCCAATATTACATGACAGATTGAACAGAGATGCATAATTTTCAATGCTGCTTTATTCAGCAGCTTGGTTGACAGTATACATTTTCTTATTTGTATTTTAGCTGCCATGGATATGATTATAAATACCTAAAGCCAAACTTTCAATAAGAACACAGAAAATTTCAAGAATAAACATATCCACAAACAATGGTTGCACAGCCGAAAAAATATTTAATATCATCCAAACACCATATCTCCATAAACATTCACATTACCTCATTTTCTATGAACCAACGGAAAATGTTTTTAAATTTGTTATACAAGTCTAACCTACAAAAGTGCACAGTTTTATAAGTCCTAACTTAGCTGCGTGGACAACTGTTGGTCATCTTACTGACAAACACCACACAGTTGACATGATTAAGGAAAAAAATATATATGTATGACTAGATCGCATAAATTATGTCTCTGACCACCACCACCACAAACAACCCATTCAGATGACCACATGCAGGAAAAGCCCTTTCACAACTAGAAGTAGACAGTCCGTTCATATTTGCAGCTTGTATAGAGTAAGATTCTAGGGGAACTGCTGCAATTGCCATACTCCATAAAATTCAGAGGGGATGGGGGTGGGTGGTTGAGAGTTCAGGATTAATGTTTATTAAGTTCAACCAAAGAGCTCTAAAGGACTAGTTTCAATACTCCCTATAGTTTATGTCAGTATTTACTAAATGAAAGAAGAAACACATAGCCAAACAGCTAATTAAAATGGGATTATACCTCAAGGAAGAGGTTACCGAAGTATATTTTGTCCCCATGCTCAATAAAATGGTCTGCTTTTGCTTTGCTAGCTTTTGCAATCACGGACTTTACTCCAGGTAACTTAGTCTGCAAGTACATTCCATCGGATGACCATGTATTACCAAAGAGAACAAAGTATCAAGACTATGAAAAGAAAATATATCAAAAGATCTCGAGAAGTTCAGAGGTTGGAACTATTTACCTTTATTAATCCTGTTCCAGTGACATGATCAGCATGCACATGTGTATTCATAGCATAGACTAGCTTCAAGCCCAAGTCCTTGATAAGATTGAGATCTCTATCAACTGTTCTGTCCACAGGGTCAATCAACTGATAACACAAAACCAAGGAGGTTAGGGTGGTGATCAACAAAATGGAAGCAACTATAGCTAAACATCAAATCTACAAAAACAGCGCCAATATTTTTTTCTGATTTAGTTGAGTGCTTATTGCGCTAGTGTGGTCTGTCACATATATAGAGAAAAAGGTTACAAATTTGTTTTCATTTTGGCTCAATCAATACGATAATTAAGAAAACAAATAACTTAAAAACACTTAAGCAAACCCATGGAGAAGATTAAGTTTTGGATTAATCAAATATGAAGTTTGGGATTCTTGAACAATATAGTGAGATCGTGCATTAATGTAATGTAACGTCAAGTCCAAGATAACATGAATCTATGTAATCCATCAGAATGATATGAAGTAATTTGATTACCTTTCATAGCTTATAAATGACCTCCTGAACTGGATAATTATAATTACCGTCACTGATTGCAATATCGCAATCTTGAGTACTGTCTGACATTAAAAAAAAAGCAAGATGGTCTCTAAATCAGCTGGGGATTCCACAATTCACAGGTAATCAATTATTCCAGTCTTATACCTATTTGGAGTATTTTGTTTGCTATTTATGTTGGTGTTAACGCCGGAATTTGATTCAGCCTGTAAACAGGATTGGCCGATGGAAAAATACTAATCGGCTCGTGGAGTGAAGCCGATTGATACTGTAGAAGAGCTGATCAAACGGGTGAAAGACGGATTCGGTTTGTTTGAAGACGGAAATTTATTCAGATGGAACCGAGTCTAAAGACGAATAGTGTGGGTAACGGCAGGTTGGATGTCTGTATATAATGTGTTACGTAGGCTAAGCAAATTTAGATAGCTTTACAATTTCTTAGAGATTAGTTTTCTTTTATATTCTTAGGAAATAACGTTCGGTGGTTGCTATAACCGCGTCAGACTTTGTAATTTCAGGATATAAATATAGACCCTTTGGAAGCTTGTAAAAGAGAACTGATCAATCCAATAAACCTTCGGCGTATCGCCACCCTAACTCATCTAGGTTTTTACCAGCGGATTCTGGCTCTCGACGCGGGGCTATATCAGTTAAGTTTGATCTCCAACTAAGGGGTAAATCCCGTCACTATCCTGGTATACTTTGCTCTGTCTAAAATTACATCGGTTAGATTCAACTTCTTAATTAGATCGAGCATACCACATCACATCCGCGTGAGGCTCGTTGGCGCGTCAGTCTCCCTGCTCCATCCACGGTCTCGTGTTGCATCAGTTAGGTTCGACCTACGAGATTGGCGACAGTGGTTCGAGCCGATGTCCCGGCAGGTCTTCACGCGGCGTCTCATCAGAGTGAGTAGCCGACGAGTTATCCTCACCGCTAGCCTCATATCCATCTTGCATATCGTCTAACGATTAATCCGCTAGAGATCGATCTGATCACATAGAATGCGGCTTGGTACTGTCTCGGTTCGGTCCGATCTATCAGGACTCGTGTCTGATGGGACTAGCGTCGAGATCTAGAGTATTTCGTTTCCCATCGGCTCAAACAGCCGATGGGTTTAGGTATAGGCCTGCGTCGGACGTTTGGCCAGTAGGTAGCCGATGACCTCGTCTTTTTCCTTCCTCGTCGTTACGTTCGATCTAAACCTCCATTGTCTCCGCGCCGTTAGCCCTGGCCTCATATTGTTTTGGTTCAGTCCAATCTATCGAGATTGGTTCTAACGGTGCCGTTACCGTGATCACTGGTCCTCATGGCTTCGTGGGGGATCGGACCCCGCTCCACGCTTCGGATGCTACGGAGCGTCATCGGCTCTTTGGCTGATAAGTCCTCTACTCTATTCCACACATGTATTGCTCACGCCTTTATCGATTGTTCAGCCGATACTCGAGCGCTGTCTTTCCTACCAGCACCCAACCGATAGGGTGAGCTAGATAGGCCTATCGGCCAACCGGCTCACAGATCTCACCCTTTCTTCTTATCAATTGCATGGTTAAATTGACTGACACGCCCTCGGACCTCGAAGATTAAGAACCAGCACTAGAGTTAAAGTAGATATTTCAGGCCTTCGCGTGACCAAACCGCCGTCTTTCTCCGATCAGACCTCCGTTCGGCTCGGTCGGACTCCCCGCGAGATTTGGCAGCGAGCAGTTGGTATCTACAGTCTGCACTACCTACTGAAAGAGTAATCCAGCTATTGTATCCATAAAAGAGGTTTCCATTTACCCAATTCACATCAAGAGCAACCAACAGCAACATACCACGGCGGGTTTCTCGGGGTCCCCCACGTCGGCGAGGAGGTAGGTGTAGGTGGAGCTCTCCTTCTCGAACAGCTGCCTGAACAGCAGCCTCCTCCCTTCCGCGCCGGAGCCGCTGCTGTATGCCGCCATTGCGAGCACCACCGGCAGCAGCCGCAGGCTCCGCGAGATTGGCCTAGCACGCGGAGCGCACGACGACGACGGCGCGGCGGAGAAGGCGGCGGCGCAGGCGGACAGATGCGGGGACAAGAGGCGGCACGAGCGAAGCAGCGCCACCATCCGTCCGGCGCTATATAATAGGGCGGAGGTACGCACGCGAGTGGGAGGAGGAGGAAGAAATCAAGATGCGGAAGCGACAGCGGGGGCTCGGTTGTTATCGGCGGTGGACCTCGCGGTGATTAGCACGCGCCGGAATAAACAAATGCGGAGAGGATCGGGGAAGGGAGGGGGAGGGAGGGAGGCGACGGCAGCGATGATGTGGCGAACGGCGCCGGCGGCGGGTGAAGCCAGGTGGGGCAGGGGTTGGCACTTGCCGGTTTGAGCTCTTGTATCAGCGGATACGCTAATCAATCAGGCGTCTACCAGTCTAAACGTGCTTATAATCTACGTTCAGATACCAAATTATCTTCAGAATTTGTTCAGATACCATATTTTTCCAGAATTTGTTCAGGCACCAATACTACATGGGAGGTTTCTGGAAGATCTCTGCACACGAAATAGCCATCGTTTATCTGAATTTCTGAATCTGGAGATGGATTCAGCTGAAATTAGGGGTGAAAACTGTCAAAGAAATTCCCAGCCAATCCACGTTCCTTTTGGATTTTTATCAGCTGAGCAATTTTGTAATGGTTAACGACGAAAAACGAAAATAAAAATGATAAAAAGGTATGAAAAATGAAAATGGAAACAATTTTACTGTACACTGACCTTTTTCGATTTTTATCATATTCTTATGGCAATTACTATTTTTACATTATGGTAATTATCGTATATCTAAGTACTCATTTCTTTAACAGATAGTTTAGAAGCTCATCAACTAACCAATCAAATCTCCAACTTAGCCACAAGGTTAAAAAAGAGATAAATTGTAATTTCTATAGTATAATCTTGAATTTATTTCATCATATTATATAGATATATAAAATTAAATGTAAGATTTTATAATTATTACCAGTTTTCAATATTTACCGTTTTCAGTTTTTTGATATTTCTGTACCATTATTATTTTCGGTTTTGTAATTTTCGATTTAAATATAGTTATGGAAATGGTTGATACGATTTTCGACCGTCTTTATCCCTAGCTGAAATGCTGCTTATTTTGCAGTGTCAGTAAAGCATCTGACAAATCACAGATCAAGATGTGAGGCTGAACTAATTTGGGGCAGCTAACAACTAACGAGTAAGTGATGGATTACCTCATGGATTACATAATGCGAAAGGGACGAGTGGATAAAAAGTGGGAGTTCTGGAACTCCAAATATTTGAAAGGCATAAACTAATGCAGGAGGGGGGGGGGGGGGGGGCGCTTATACATGTTTTGTTTGTAGTACGCGCGTCGGGAACAAGTTGGTCGCTTATCAGTTGCGGGCTGCCGTGTACGAGTCTGACGCGGACGTTCCGATCGATAGGGCAACCTTGGTGGATTAGCGTCGCTGTCAGGACAAGCGAACCGAGTAATCACGCACTGCCCGCAGGTGGACACCAACAGTAGAAAGGCTCTTGGATTGGGAGATTGATACGGCAATATCCTGTGGTTTTTGTGTACCCTGTTCGTTAAGAAAAAACCGTTGGAGCTTATGCGCGCATCCAAAACGAGAAAGCTATTAATAATTAATTAATTAAGTTTTAATTATTATAAGCTGAAAAATAAATTTATTTAATATTTTAAAGCCACTTATAAAATCTATATCTTAAACAGAAAATAACAATACCACTGTTATAAACATTAAATAAGTTGCTACTATATAGTCAGTACTACAGCCTCATCGTTTTACTATTTAGAATCAGCTATTGTCACATTTTAAATTTTAAAATTAATTTTAAATATTTTTAACATAGTATATATATATATATAAGATTTTAACTATAAATTATTTTTAAAATTGTTAATAAGCCGTTTTAACTTATAATCCATCAGCTTATGGTTAACACCTATATTTGCATCCACTTAAAATCTTGAACTTCTCAGCTAGAATTGATCTAGTGCCAAACTTTCCCAACAATACATGAATGTATAGGCAACGCCAAAATTTTTGTAGGTTCAAAATTATAATGGAGTGTTTGGTAGGCTACTATTCAAAGTTTTTTATGAACAAATTTTGGTAGGATAGCGAACTAAAACGGCCCTTCTTTTCTGAAAAAAAAAGTTAAGGCTCTCTCTAATTGAGAGAGTATGTGGAACACTTCTGAATTGATAAATTTGCAGCGTATTAAGAATGTAGCAGCATACTAGCATGGCAAACTTCTTCGGTAATTTTATCCTGAACTGACACGATGATGCACGACCACACAATACCGGAACACTGCATGCCAAATGTTCAAATCGGTCCGGTTGGACAGAACTGGGCCGACACGTAAAAGCCTTGTAGGCTTGTTGCCCACAACAAAAACCCGTCGATTACGGCTTACGGCTGCTCCAAGACGCAAACCGCTTTGTTTCCCCCAATGAACAATGATGGCCTTGGTGATCGAGACAATCATGGAGAATCAGGAGAAACTAGCAAGAGACGCGCTACGCTGCGTGTGGAGATAGAAGGGATCCAAGAGGGCCTAGGAGATGTATATATACAGATTGTATTTTGAAGCTATTAGTACCTTTTAAGTAACATTTACATATAGTAAGTAATTGTTACAATCCAATATGAGAAAAATACCATCTTGATACAACATGGCTGGAAATTCTAAATGATATACAGAGGATCAAATCTCTATTTGTTTCGGTGTATTGCCACATTGATGGTTTGGCTAGAGTAATGATATATAGATGGATCACATAACTTAACTCAGGTTTCTATAAAATACATAAATGTATATATTCTTCAGTAGTGCTGACGAAATAAACGGAGTACTAAAAATTGCATTGAACTGACCTTTCAGGCAAACTCTGGATATACTGGGCAAAGTGCATCACAAATTCTGAAACAATATGTAGCTATGAACGGGCAAGCAATTAAATCAAGATAGAAATATTTCAACCATTTAAAGTGCAATCAATTTGCGAACATATATAATATCTCGGTGAAATGTTGTACGGCATGCCAACTTTGTTTGTTTGAACATATGGGCTAACATGAAACTCAACAGAATTCAGAGCTAATTTGCAGCTTCAGCGGGACTAATTCTCACGTATCAATAATTAGTAGTACTACTAATATCTATGACATTGGCTGCTTGGAATACCGAATGACACACACAAAAAAAAACAATTATGCAGTGGAGACCATGCAATCGAGCTCTCCTGTAAATAACCCTAAACCCTATAAATAAAGGCAAATCAAGTACATTCTTTTGCCAAAAGGCCAACAACGACTTAACCTTCTATCTTAATCTATTTTTGCTAAACCTGATAACACAAAATACCAATAAATCCGAAACATATATACTTCATTTGTATTTTTTGAGGTTTGCATTTTATTAAGTCTTATCACACTAAACCTTTTCAGCTATAACATTGGTAGCAGAAAAATATGAACAAAAGAAACATAGTAGTATTAATGGCTTTAGATGTCAGGCCACCACTACCTGCAGAAGATCTGGTGTTAGGCCTTTAGATGCACAGATATTTCATGAGGTACAGGAATAAATAGGTAATTAATTGTATTGTGCATTGCATACTGCTATGGAAGAAATCATATGTGCAATCCATACATGTCCATTGAGATGTCAAAAAATGATAGTACATCAAGTAAATTGTAAAGGTATAATAACAAAGAAAGACAGAAGCAACCAACCATACCAAATCTATCTAACCTGATAGAAATTCTCTTTTTGAAGAAAATGATCAAATTTTGTGGTGAATTACACTGCACACATGTAAAATTTCACAAACATGAACCCAATACATGATAATTTAGATCTACATGTAGTGAAGTAAATAGCATTTCAACTTATGGTCTAATAGTCTAATTTCTTAAAGGGAAGCAAATAAAACAATTAATAACATAACAACAACAAAATATATATGGTCAGTGATAATAGGTGAGTAAAACTGTGACACATCATTATTGTAGAATACATGTCTTTGACTTCCCTAGTACCAACTGAACATATTTTCTGAAGACTGTTTTTAGCAATAACAAAAATATCTATCGGATACCTTCAGAAGAAATAATACTGCAGACTACCTTGCCATTATTTGGACCAATAGCATGCCCTTAATTTGACAAAAATGTCTCAACACTAAAATAAACATTGCATGTTTTCTTTGAAAATGAGGAAATGTACAGTGGATATAAGATTACAGAAAATGCTTGTGAGAGGTATGCACACGTACTCCTGAAATACTATAAGAATCTATTTTTGTGCTTCAGTCAACTACCTGGGAAAAAAGGAGAAAAATGCATGTTCAAAAGATGTCAACCAACTGAAATAGTGAATGTAAATGGCTAAGAGAAGAAGGTATATAAATTATTTCCCATAAGCATATAGCATACTACATAACTGATCTACACCATATGCTATGGCAGTCGGTACTTGCCTTTTAGGCTAACAACAAACCTGTAATAGATAAAAAGCATTAGCTTACATTCTGGTCATAGCTTCACTTCCCTTTTTAATTTCAAGTTATTGAGAACCACAACAAAATAAACATGCAACATAAAACAAATTTTAAATATAAAGTACAGCAAAACCAAAAAATTCAAGAGTGGGACTGACAGTTTACCATATATATAATTTACTCTCCAGCTCAATACGAATCCACAGTGCCTTATAGTCCCATCTATAATATGCACAAACAGGGCTCTTCAGATTAGTAGTGGGCAGGTAAAACATTTTTGATGCATGTACAGTACTAAGCAATATTGCATCTGTGCAATTGTTGTGAGAATCAAGGTGTTTAAGCATATAGAATTTGTAGGAGCTCCACATTTCGAAAATTATAGGATGAGAATATCATTGGGTTGTGACCATATGATGGATCAAATATAATGATGATTGGAACAATAATGTATATTCACACTCAAAGTCAAATGTATAAATTCTTAGAATGAACCTTATTGCAAGTTTTTGTTGTCCTCAGATAATGAGAGCGTAGGAAAACAAAGGGAAAGATATGCCCATGATGAAAATGTTGATTGCAGCCACATTGTAAGAAGTACAGAATTGCTCCCTATACCTAACCACCAAGTAGCAGTAGATCCCTTGACTTTTCATCTATTGATACGGGGGAAAAGATATTCCATAATAGAAAGCTGCTGAGGAAAATTTCACATTAACAATTTAATGATGAAATTATTGGATCTTAAGCTGGTCACTCATCAGCGACTCCAAGTTAGTAATATATTTCTAGCTTAATAAAATCTTACAATTTTGGTTCTTGTTTATATTACAGGCAGGTTTGAACACAGCAACTGTGAGGCAACATGATATATTAAATGATGCGGATTGGAATAGTAACCTGAAGCATGGCTCTATTATATTTATTTGCAATGATGAATTTGCTTGCAGACATAGCCACAAGCAAACCAGCAGAAATAATTATTCAACTTATCTGTCTAATCAAAACATAAGAAATAATTTAATGCCATGAATGGTAGAGTAAATAAAAATAAAACTAATTAGCAATGTTGTCAATGTTTAGCAATTAGCATTACCTGGACAACATTATCTTAATAAACATGAAGAACGCCTTGTTCTTGTCCCAATTCATAAAACTGAAGAACACCCTGCAGAACACCTTGTTCTTGTCCCAATGTTCTTAGCCCATGATGTTGCTAATCTGCAGCAGATCAATTGAACTCCAGGAAGAAACAACACATAAATCACCGCGTTGGGGAGGAAAAAAAGAGGGCAGGTGAGGGGAGAGGAGGGAACCAGATGAATCGACGGCGCGAGCGCAGCGGATGTCGAGGAGCGCAGCAAGGGGCGCGAGGAGGACGGAGCCAACGCTGAGCCCTCTGTCCGGTGACGGGAGAGCGAGCGTGGAGAGGCGACACACAACCGAGGCCACCGCCCAGCCGCAAGAGAGAGCGAGCGAGGGCGACGGCCACGGGGATGCGGATGTGGCTAGGCCTAGGGTTTTCTTTGCGCTGGTTTGATCGAGTGATCTAGGCCGTTCGTCGTCCTCCCGCCGATCCGACGACCACGCAAGGGCCGGGCACTCTGGGGCAGAATGGATGGTCAGATCGAGTCCCATCGCAAAATCGAACGACGCACGTGAGCTAGAACCTGTGCGTAATTAACAGAAATGGAGGGCTTCGCTGAAAAAAAATGGATTTTCCTACGGTGTTTGGAGAGATAAATATGCGGAAGAAATCCGTCCTCACTTCTCTGGAACAGACCAACGCCATCAAATACCTCCACACTTCCACGGATCGACACGCTTGGGTGCCAGATTTGACAACACTCTTGGGCGAGGGTACGAGCTGGACTTGCACGCAGCCTCCTGCTACATACGGCTCTGTCGACTGTGCGCCTGTGTGCCCACCTCGTACCCTCCAACTAAAACATGCAAAGGCAGCCACACCCACGTACGTACACTGTAGTTTCACCCGCTGGCTACGCCCACAGTTTCCAATTCCCATTGGACCCGTGGGAAAAGACAAGCCTTTCATGGTCTCTGCTTTGTAGTGATACAGACCTACAGTGCTACTACTGCTAGAGTAGAACAAATCCATTTAGAGCATTGTACTGAAAAGCCTAATGCAGACAGGAAGTATACATTATAATCTCTGTTACTATAGACCATTAGACCAAGTAACAGTTAGCTACGCTGAGTTTACTGTGGATTAGCCATTTAAATTACTGTGGCGTTGTACATCTGTAGCATCATGGCTCAGCCACCCTCTCTCTCTTCACGGGAGGGCATTGTCGTTGTTGGTCGGATTCCGCCAAGTTAGTCAGCACATGCGCTCGCCTTCCACTGTTTGTCCATACACCTGCGAACAACGCCCCCCTTTCCATAGCTTAATTGTCTCGCACTCACGCCGCTTTCCCCCTCCCGCCGCCCGCGCCAGTGCGCAGCTACACGCTACGGGATAAGCCAACCTTGCTTGCTTGCATAGTCGCTTGCTCGCGCGCTTCTCCCAGCCTAGATTCCACCCGATTCTGTCCGCGAGATGGATTCCCGCGACGGATGGCTACTCCTCCTTCTCGGTTTCCTGCTCGCGGCAGCCGTGGCGCCGACTTGCCGCGCTCGGGAGGCGCAGCCGCTGCCGGCAGCAGAGCAGGTGCCGGCGGCGGCAGGACGGCGGGGTGGCGCGGGCGCGGGAGCTGCTGCCAGCGGCGGAAGGCGTGCGCCGGTGCGGCACGAGCTGTCACTGGACTTCTACGCCAAGACGTGCCCCGCTGTGGACCAGATCGTCGGCAACGTCACCACCCCGCGGTTCCGAGACAACCCCGCCGCCGGCCCCGCCGTGCTCCGCCTCTTCTACCACGACTGCTTCGTCGAAGTACGTGCACAGAGCTAGCCACCCATGCATGCAGCGCGCACATATATACAGAAACGCAAATTGTGCAATTCTCTCGTACAAATGGCGTCCATGCCGTCCCATTTTCTTGGCACGCATCGGTGTCCAATTCTGATCAACCGAAACACCCGGTAATGCGCATACTTTCTCAGGGCTGCGACGCGTCCATACTGATCGCGCCGACGGCCAACAACGCCGGCGGGGCGCCGAGGGTGGAGAGGGACATGGAGGAGAACCGGAACCTGCCGCAGGAGGCGTTCGACATGGTGGAGATGGCCAAGGCCGCCGTGGAGAAGTCGTGCCCGGGCGTCGTCACCTGCGCTGACGTCCTTGCCCTCGCCGCCCGGGATTTCGTTCACCTGGTACGCACGCACGCATGATGCTTCACGCTTCTCTAATTCTGTCCTCAAAAAAAAAAAGGCTCGTTCCTTCACAAGAAAATCCGTGCATTTAGCGGTGACTCTGAGCTGAGCAACCAAATAGCAAACTATGCAAGTGAAGTCCTATGCAAACCGAAATCGCCAACAAACCGAAAATCTATATATATAGAAGTTGTTTTAAAAAGTCAGATAATTTAATTTAAAAGTTTATAATAATTAAATTTTAATTAGTTATATACTTATGGTTTATCTTCAGCTAAGTCTAACGAGGCCGAGTAGCATTGCAACAAACTGACATGTACATTTGTACAGTAGGTTTCAGAGAGAGAAGATAGAACAATGTGCGTGGCAATGCAACTCCGATCCCAACTGTCAAAGTTAGTGTACAAGTTAGGATCATGTAGGCGAGTCTGGGGAAAAGAACTCTGCTTTGCTTTCGCATGTGGATAAAGGCTCATTCGCCATTCCGGTGATGGGCGGCATGTGATCTGTGAAACTGAAGCCAACGTCGTCGTCAGGAACAGGGTTCCTGCCTCCTGCGCATGCTAAGTTAATTAACTAACTGACTACTAGCTTGTAGCTTTAGCCAACTGATGCAGGCAGCTAATCATGCATGGTTTTTCTCGGCAGCACGTACGTACGGGCAGCCGGTAAAATTAATCAAAGGTGACCAGCTTTTCTGTTGCGCCGAATCGATCATAAGCGGTAGCAACAGTGCGGTCGGTGATCTAATGCTAGCTAGGTGACACAGTGGGGCTAAACTAAACCGCCAAAGTTTAATCTGTGGCCGTGCATGTGTAAATGATAGGTCTTGGTTTTGTTAGCATCTTGCCTCTGAGACGAGCTAGCATCTTGTGTAAATGACAGGTCTTAAATGCAGATCACTGACATTGCTAGCTAACAGGCGATCGAGTATAGTTTGTTTCCGTGACTTGTTGCCTTATCTACGGTGACATAGTCGTTACCTCAACAGGTAATTAGGTGCTGGGGAATCGATACTCTCTTGGATCTTAGTAATGGTCACCACACACAGACAAGACACCAGAGGATTAAGTTAGTCAGGATCGTGTCAAGAGCAGCAGCGGATTCGGTGGTTCGGGCACATGGATATGGTTAATTAGCGTGTATGCCCGACGTCTGTCACGGCGCTGCACTGTACTCTGCCTCTGCGTCTCTCTGTAGTTAAGCTAGCTAGCTAGCCGACTAACAAGTTGTCTTTGGTTTGTCCATTTGGTGGCCTGTGAAGCCTACCTCTGAGCAAGTCTAGTGTCGTATTCTTCCCCTCTCTCTGCCTCTATTTTGAAACAGTGAATGCCTGTGGGCAATAGTCAAGCCTGCCTGCCTGGCGCCTGCTTTGTTGTGTAGCAGTACGTAGCACGGTCTCTCTTCTTTACAATGTTGGTTGTGCATCTTTCTGGACCATTTACGCCTTAGGTTTCACAACTCACGAAAAGCTAAATCAGAACAGCGAGGTCTTTGGCTAGTAGTACTGTAGTAGCTTTTGTTCAGAGTACTAGAGTGGTATATGTGGTGGATTTAAAGGGGAGGGGTGATGACTGATGAGAAGCATGGAGCGAAAGCAGCTTACGTTCATCCCAACACGTCTTTTCCTATGAATCTAGCAGCATTTCTTAGGACCATTTATTTTTTAGAGAGAATCATCCTTAGGACTTACTACACGTGACGGGGTATTTTTACTATTTTTCTTCATTCACGGCAGAGTTGGGTTAATTTACGTGAAATCTCTACAAAGTATTACAAATAGGCTCATAAAAGGACAATAACAATAACAAATTGAAGAAAAGCCCAGGATAGCTAGGCCGGCGAGACTCATCCTGGCCGAGCTGCATAAGAACAGTCCATTTATTCTAAAAATATATTTTAGGCTACTAGGTAACAAGGCCCAATAGCCCAAACATAAAATGTCACTATTTTTTTCCGAACAGAACTTGATTTAAAACGTCTTTATTCTTTTTACGCAGGCAGGTGGGCCCTACTACGCGGTGAAGAAGGGGCGGAAGGACAGCAGGGTGTCGCTGGCGGGCAAGGTGCGCGGCAGCCTCCCGCGCGCCAACTCCACCGTGGACGAGCTCCTCCGCGTGTTCGCCTCCAAGGGCCTCGGCGCCGGCGACCTCGTGGCCCTCTCGGGCGCGCACACCGTCGGGTTCGCGCACTGCACCCACTTCCTGGGGCGCCTCTACGACTTCCGCGGGACGCGGCAGCCGGACCCGGTGATGGACGCGCGGCTGGTGAAGGCCCTCCGCATGTCGTGCCCCTACACCGGCGGCAGCGCACGCGTGGTGGTGCCGTTCGACGTGAGCACCCCGTTCCAGTTCGACCACGCCTATTACGCCAACCTGCAGGCGAGGCTGGGCCTCCTCGGCTCCGACCAGGCGCTCTTCCTGGACGCGCGCACAAGGCCGCTCGTGCAGGACCTCGCCGCCGACAGGGAACGGTTCTTCCAGGCCTTCGCCGCCAGCATGGACAGGATGGGCTCCGTCCGGGTCAAGAAGGGCAGGAAGGGTGAGGTCAGGAGAGTCTGCAGCCAGCACCTGTTCTGAACTGGTCCAGCTCAGACGGTCACAACATTTCGGAGAGTATTAGTTCCCCTTTTTTTTTCCACTTCTGTTACTCGTGCTACAGTGATAGCTAGGTTGTGCAGGGAATGTTTACAGTTTGCAAGGTCCCTCTCTTTCGCAGTGTGTGCGTGAGGCCTTCCTACTCCTATTTGCTCGATTGGTTTGGACTGGATTGCAGAAGAGAGGACGGTCTGTACGTCTGTTTTTCTTTTTCTTTTTCCATTTGCAAGGTGTGTGTCTCTGTTTTTACTTAGGACGGAATAGTTGATGCTTCAAGCTTTATCGGAAGCTAGCTCAATTTAATGTGTTTGGGACAAGTATGTCCTCGGATGCCACGTCAACATGCCAACAACACAGCATCCATTTATTAGCTCCACACCTTTCTCATCTGATTCATTATGTAGTAATTCAAAAACATGATCGAACCATCTAAATGCATGCAACCGAAATGAAATACTCCCAACGCCCCATAATATAAGGGTCTGTATCATCTGCCTTTCTATCTGCTATGGCGAAGTTTTCCGTAGGCCATCCAGAGCGTTAATCTCCCAACCAATATTCACGATTAGAGAGAACGATAATCCTACTACTTGCCGTGGATATTTGCCAAGCAAAGAATGTATCATGAACACAGCGAAGCTTCTCGATTCATTTTCGTCTTCATGATCCCCACGTTGATGCATCAGTATTTTAAGTAGAGACAAGGGCATCGCTTGCTTTGTGGATAAAAAACAGAACTGGTTTTTAGCCGGAAAGTTTGATGCAATCGCTAGATGTCGTTTGCTGACTATTAGGATGTGGCAATGCTAAAGAATGTGCTCTCATGCAGGGCAAATTGTCTTGATCCCTCCACGGATGTTCCTTTGTTTAAATAGTTAAAATTCACTCAATTTTAAAACCCCTTTTTTCTTTGTGATTTCAGAAAATCATTTCCGTTTCGTTCTATTTTAAACATTTTTCATTTGTCATTTTTCTTTTCTGCCTTTCTTTTTCTCCTCATTCCTTTGAAAGTGGACCCTCCATCTAAAAACCCTCACGGATTCACTCATATCGTCTTCAGCTGTCAACCCAATTTTCTTTTCAACGCCGGCCCATCCTTCCTTTATTCTCTTTCTCTTCCATCTTTTTCTCCTATCTCTCTTTTTCCTTCTTCCTTTGGTCTAGGCTAGCCAGCTAAGCCTAGGCTAGTCCAACTCCCTGCTATTCCCAACTCTCCTCCTTGCACTGTCTCTACACGTCATTGCCCATGTGCCAATGATACCACGCCACTACTTCGTCGCTGAGTCACGTCCACACGTCGCCTTTTCCCTTACCAACTGATTGAGCAAAGTTTAGTACAAACCAAGTTGACCTCGATCGCTATCCATTCCGAGCTCAACAGCTCAAGCTCACCACCCCCAACACCAACTACCATCACCTTCATCGTCTCCATTCTATCTGCCTCTCTGTTGCTCCTTATCAGGCATCACCAAAAGGAAAACAAGCCTCCTCCAACTCCTCTAGCGCCTCTTTCAAGCCGCACCACCCTCTACCGTCGGAATCGTCATTGCTAGAGCTAGGAGGTTGGAACCCTAGCTTGGACCGCCGGTGTCGACCTCCAAAATTCACCATTACCAATCCTCTTACATCCAAATTGAAAGTGAAAATGAGATCTCCACCCCTAAACTCCTTCATTAGCTTCACCTTCCCTAGTGATATCGTTGCCGACACCACCTCCACCTCACCGCCTCTGTTCGGCCGCATGTCATGCCACCATTTCCTATTGCCTCATGCCTAGCCACCACAACCATCGGGTCCGCTTCCCTCCAATTGAAGTTGCCAACCCATCCCTGGCGTTGCCAAGCAACTGGAGCGCTACTGGCATGAATGTCATTGCCTCCCTCCTGTACCCGTCGCCGCCAACCTCGCCGCCACCTTGTCGGTGTTGAGTGACCTCACAAACAGCTTTTCCATCCTACCATGACCCCGAAACATGCCCTTTCCCACAGGGAACTGGCCTCCTCTGCTACTGGCACCTATCAATGCTGGCCGACTCTTGTGTACAAGGAGAGAAAAGAAAGAAAATTGAATTCTCCATTAAAAAAATAAATCAGATAAATACCTTTTTATCAATTGCTTCACTATTCATTTGGAAAGCTGAGACCTATTCCCAACTCTTTGAATTATTCCGAATCCACCCACGCAAGTTTCCTTGTAATCCGAGCATCCGTTGACGTAATCCTAATTTTGGCCTTAGGGTTTGCCATTCGCTAAAAATTCTAAAAGTCCCAAAATTCTTCCAAAATCCTTCTCTTTATATTCTCATACACTTTCTAAGCTTTGACATTTATTTGGAGTTATTCACTTAATTATTTTATTTTGTGTATCAATATATTACATAGTTGCCGATCTAGGATAAGGTGAAGATTTGAATTTTGCCGTTGACACCTATGTTGTCATAGCCCGTTGGGAAAAGTGTGGTACTACTACGCCAATCTAAAAGGCAAGTCATGCACATTTGATCATAATTAAATCTAATATGAAGATAGGTTATATTTTGAGTAGAATCTACCTACCTTGAAGTACTATAGTATACATGTGTCTTTTTACTGAAAACATTTTTGAAATAACAATGACTTGTTATTTATTTTGCTATTTATATTGACATGCTATGCAATTGAGCCTATTATACCATTGATAACCCTAGCTCAACATGACATAAATATTGAGCATAATTATTATTATGTGGATTACATCATTTCATGTTAAGCCTTTGTAAATGTTATGATTTCTTTGATGTTAAAAAGGACAAACCCCTCTATGCCAATATAAGTAACATAGTTTGTGCCTATCTACACGAGCAGGTATTCGAACTTAGCATATACTGCTCCAGTGATTTGAACTTTTGCAGCCTTTCGGTGTATTTGCATTTTAGGCCTTAACGCATGTGATGACTACAGAGTGGCATGAGATATTGACTATGTGAGTGTAGGTACTGTGGGACTCGTTATGGACTTTGAGAACTATGTGTTCCTCTCAGTCATACAATAGTAGGGATGGGGTGACGTGTTGGTGCATACCCTTGGAATATCATGTTGGGGTCAATAATCAATTTATCCTATAACCTACTAGGCAGAATAGAGATGAAGTTAGAGAAGTAGCATGCTATGTTATCTTTATCTCACTAGCTTTGGGTATCGTGTAGTTAAAGATGGGTAGACACTACAGAGTCGTTTGGTATTTCGAATACGTTATACTCTTGGTTAATGGATATATGTCAATGAGTGAATCTAAAGTAAAGGCATAAGTAGATTTAGAGAAATGTTGGAACGTGATTAATAAATAGCATGAAATGATAAACTCTTCAAATATAAGCTTGTTTATGAAATGGGTTGTTTGTGAACTACTACTAAGGTTTAGAGTTAAGGCTCCTTTTAATTTGAAGGAAAAACATAAGAATTTATATGATTCCAATCTTACATAATGTTTTCCTATATAGCCCTTTGAATCAGCCAGTTGAAAACTATTGAATCTTGTGAAATTTTTAAGGAATGCTTTAGGCATACAAGTTTTGGAGATTTTTTAACATAAGGTCTAGCCTCAAGGAAATTTTTCTTTGAGTCTATCTCTCTCATCCAATTCATGTGTTTTTTTTCTCACGGTCCAATCAAATGATCATTCATGTATTTTTTTTCTTATGCTTTACAGTCCTCTATTTTACACTTGCAATTATGTCCAAATCCTATGCGTGAGAGTGAGAACTTCGATAGTGGGGATTTGACAGGACCTCTTTAGTGAGTTTGGCTAGGGTGCTAGTCACGTGCGAGGAGGGAGCTCAGACTCTCCAGATGTGCAAGAAACAAAAAAAAATAACTAGCCAGATGTACAGGTCTGGGCCACCTAGAGGTGTAATACCCAACTCCTATTGTGGTGGTGATCTCTCTTTTTGGTGTAGGAGCTTACAGGTTTATCGACTACCCATGAGGATTCCCTCTCAGAATAGTTTCTCTTCTAGGTACCCTAAGAGCTTCTCAGCATGTAAACAAGTTCCTTGTTCTCTCTCTAGGATCCAACCCCCTCTTCCTAGGTCCTGATTCTTCCTTATACTCTCAACAGGGGACACCACATGATTGAGTTCAAGGGATGATTTTATTGATATCAGCACTAGGTGTGTCATGTCTTGTCAATAGCTTTTCCTTTCACTTGCTTTGTAAGCCTTGGGGTAGGCCTTGAAAGGGCCCATGTGAGTGGGGCATGGAGAGAGACTGCCAAGCTATCTCACCTAGTCTACCACGGTCTTAGGGCAACTCAAAATAGGGCTTGCTACAAGTAGGGAGTAGTGGTAGCTTGACACATACCCCTACTCTATCCACGTAGGCACTCAAGGAATATAATTCACGATACTTCCTTGGACATAGGACCCGCTGGTCGGTGTCTGATGGAAGGCTATAAGTGGGCCTTGGTGGGGGCGCAATAGTCAATTGCGCTCCTCCGTTTTCCCATGCCATGTCAGAGCATACACAGGCATGAGGTGATGGGTGGTAGCTGTAGCAATTGCCTCCTTGTCTTTCATGCTCTTGGTCCTAGGATAGATAACTGGGTAGGTGTCAGGGATCCAAGGCAGGGCCAGTTACACCACTTAGTCTTTACCAAGAAATGGCCTTGAGCTATCTTGAGGGTTTCGTTCTTCTTGATTTTCTAGGGGACACACATCACCTCCATGCAACTGGTTCTTAGGTCATCGACAATTTCCCCCAGCCTTGTCTTCAATTGGAAGCATGATGATTGGAGATAAGGCCTTTATTTTTGTTGGCCTATGGTGATTTAGATACCACTGGGCCGCTTCAAACTTGCAAACAGTGCACGCCACTTCGTCTTCTGCCCCTTAAATTACGAGCAATAAATCATGACTTGCACTATTATAGGAGACATTTTCTTATTTCTCGTGTGCCATGGGTGGCGCATGATTTCTTTGGGAATCATGGGGAGAGTGCTGTTCCAAAACAAACGATATAAAAGGTGGAATAGAGGCCATTGGAATGGCCTCTAGTTCTACTCTCTGACTTCATCCGCACCACACTTTAGCGCACATACCACCGTTTGCCTCCTTTCGCTTGTGCTCTTGCTTCCTACCCTTATCCCAACCCTCACTACCATAGCCATGCCACAAGCAAGCTGGAGCCACCACACAACAAGCCACTCAGGTATGTCATCATCCTGCTTTCGCAATGAAGTGAGGCGGAAAGGGTGAGAAGGTTGCTGCCACCGGCCACTCAACGAGGAGTGTCCAATGTCAAGGCTAGGACAGCCTCACCCTACCCAACTAGGTTAACCAAGATTATCTTCTTCATCTCTTACGTGGACGGGGCTAATCCTGTTGTTCTTAGCATTCTTCATGGAGATTTAAAGACCTACAAGATCCAGATGGTGCACCTCTCCTTTAATGTCGTGGTGAACTTGGCCATCTTCACACATTTATGTGAGATGTTTGTCGGGGTTATGCCGTTCATCTCAGTGTTTTTGTACTTCTTCGTGCTCTAGAGCTACAACAAGAAGAAGGAAGGAGACAAGCCCGAAATCATTGAGTGTTGCTTCTTCATGCCCTAATAGGGCCCAATCACCCATTCATCCCCTTATCACCAAGCAAGAAATGGGATAACTGGTGTGAGAGTTGGGTGTATATCACAGTGGAGGAGCCCTCTCGTCCATTGCTTCCCATCACAACCGCCCAGCGCTAGGGCACATGGGAAGAGGCACCAACAGAAGGAGGTGCCTCAACTCCATCATGAATCGGATTGTGGAGTTGCGACAGTGTGGCTTGGACTCATCGATGGTGATCGACAATTTCTTACGTCGATGGTTGGCCCACCTACGACAGCGTGCATGGCCGGCTTGGCTATGCATGGGGGCTAACAACATCACATGGACACACATTGGCATTAGGGGGCAAATTGTCAGTGGTTGTACAATGGGCTTGACGTTGTCCATGAGCTCATTACACATGAGGAGTGAAAGCTCATCGAGGTCATCGCAGAGTACATTCTCACCTCCTACTACGCCCGGTACATCACTTTCTCCCTCAAGGGACCGTAGTTGGGTGTGCCAAAGGAAGGAGGGGAACCGACACACGTGGGTGTTAGTGAGGTTGTGACCAATGTGGCATTCTTCTTTGAGGGTGCGTTGGACGAGCCCATAGAGGAGAACGATGATGGAGATGACGCCGACGTTGTTGTCATCGACGCTAGTTCGGTGGCCTCTAAAGACGCCCTAGTCGCCAAGGACTAGAGCATCGCTGCCTCATATTCTACCTTTGCTTGTATATAGGCTCTTTGCTGTTTTTGTTTGAGTACAACTTTTCTAAACCACACATTTAAATGTTCTGTTTTGTCTTGAATGTGGTTCCTTCCTCGCGCAAGCCAAAAGTAGCTGGTAGAACAATATTGCCATCCTGACTTAGGGCTTTTGTGTGAGTTCTTAAACGTCACTGAGGGTGTCTGAGGCCACACAACCCTTTCATTGGGGGAGCTTGGGTCCTTAGGCATGAACTGCGTCGTAGGCACTCGGGGCACTAGGAGTCCTTGAGTCCTCATTGTGGTGACCTCTTCACGCCTCACCGATTTGGGTTCCTCCATCTCCTTTATCAAGGAAGGAGATGCTCTTAAAGTCTCGCTTCTCAAAATGCAAGCGCACAAGGGGTCGCTAGACCTAAGTCTTACGCATAAAAGTGTTGCTAGCGCCATGCCTAGGTTTGCCTTGGGATTCTGCTCACACTTAAAAGAAAGCTATTTGCTTCGCAAAACGCCGCCCAAAGCCATGGCACTATTTCCATCGACCACTGTTTTACCCGAGGCCTCTTAGGTAACTTAGATCAGGTAGCTTATGGTCCTGAAGCCTCAGTAGTGCTCGGGGCAAGGCTGGCCAAGCTAAGCTCACACAACTCATTGTTGAGGCCTAGACTCTCTTATACCCGCTGAGGGGCTCAAAAGGATTACTTGATACCCTCAAAACTTGGTGGTGCTTAGGGCACTGCCTACCTATCTGAACACATGCAACTAGCACATGAGGGCCAAGCTACTGTGGCCTCGCAAATGGTTCACCCCGTTGTCAAATATTTGCACTTCGAGAAACAGGATGAATGTCAATTCCCATGGTGGAAAGCATTGACGAGTAGGTGAATGAAGCAAGAAAATTTTGCATAAAATTTACATGTATTAAAAATGTATATACAATGGTGGGAGCCCCTCGGCAATTTGGAGAAGAGGATACCTATTCTTGCTCCCCAAGCAAAAGCTCTTACATCCAAACTTAGGGGTAAAGTTTCCTCAAGTGTTTGATGTTACATGGGTTCGGAAGCGGCACCCTATCTTCCGTGGCAAGCTGTACCACACCTAGTCGGGAGACCCTGGTCACTTAGAAAGGGACTTCCTATGTTGGAGAGAGTTTATTCATTCCTAAGGATGTGGTGTAACACTAGATCCCTAACTTTGAGCGTTCGAGCCTGAACGTGGAGTTGGTGGTAGAGCCTCAGGTTTTGCTGGTATCCGGCGGCTTGGAGAGTGGCACGACATCAACATTCCTTGAGATAGTCCACATCATTGTGACTCATCTAGTCCATCCTTGAGGTTCCGGCCAAGACTGTTGCTCGAGATGAAGCCAACCAGGATAGATTGTTGGCAAGCATGTTGTCTCATCAGCGTACATGGTAGAGCTCGAGGCCATTGAAGCGCCGCTCCATCTTTTGAACTTCTTCCATGTACACTGCCATTTAGGGGTCAGAGCATCGGTACTCATTTGCCTCTTGATTGACAACAAGCTAGGAATCGTCTTTCACTAAGAAGCTGTGTAACCCAAGGCCCGCTATAGCCCAAAGGCCAGCAAGCAAATCCTCGCACTCTGCCATATTGTTGGTTGTGCGATAGTAAAGCTACTTGATGTACCAGAGGGTTTCTCTAGTTCAGGAAGTTAACACTACTCCAACCCCTGCACCTTAAAGCAATAGGGAGTCATCAAAGTACATTATCCAGTGCATCGTCCGTTGTCCCAATTCTCCAAGGTTAGGATTTGATGACAAGCATTCTTCTTTGACATTGGGGATAGGGGTCCACTCTACAATGAAGTTAGCCAGGGGCCTGGCTATTGACAACATGTGTAATGCCCCACTTTTTGCAAGACGTTAGAAACTAATTTCATAAAATCCTATTTGTAAAAATTTTGTTTTTTGGTTGTAAGTCTAATTAATGCCGTAGATCTCAATTTCAATCCCACCGTTGACTCCCTTCCCTGATACGAAAAATCAAATCCTAAAAATTCGCATTCCAAATTAATCTCAGAGTTTAAATTTTCGTATTCGAACTTCTCTTCTAAGAACTCTATCCGTAAATTCATTCAATTATTCCAATTCAATTTTTGTCCTAAAGGCCTCATACAAACTCATTCCAAAAACATAAAAAATCCCACCTTGTCTCCCTTCCTTGAATCCTTCCTAATCTCTTCTGATTTCAAATATCCTATTTGAATTCAAAACTCAACTCAGATACTCAAAAGATTCTCCAAACAAAATCCCTGAGAAAAGATCAAGTCTTCTCCTTTCAATTCCGGCCGCCTTTCTCCCTTTCCTCTCTCTGGTCGGCCCAACAAATTTTCCTTCCTCCTCTCCTCTTTTCTATTCCCGCCTGGGCCGCCCCTCTTATTTCCGCCCCACGGCCTAAGTCCAGCCGCCGCTCTTCCGCGCCTTAGCCCAGTGGCAAAAGCCGCCAGGCCGACGCCCCGTCTGCGCACGTGCCGAGGGAGGCAAGCCTCCCCGCCTCTCCTCGCCACACGGCGCGGTGATGCTACACGTCGCCGCACCCGCAAAACACCTCGCTACTGTTGGAATCCTCCGTGCCGCTCGCCGTTCCTGTCGTCCGTGCGTCGTGGCCGACCGGCCAGGATGGCGGCGTCACCGCGCCAGTCCTCCCTGCTGCGGCGACCGCCCTGTCCCCGCATGCCGCCAAGCCCCGTCGCCGCCTCCTTTTGACGTCACCCCACAGCGGCACCATGGCCCCGCCGCTAGCAGCCAAACCGCCGACGCCGAGCTGCCCGCCTCGCCAGCCGCGTCGCCCAAACAAGGAGGAGGCGAGTTACTTTTTCCGCCGCTCTCCTCCCTTTTTTCCCTCCCGGGAAAAGCCCCTGTCTCCACTCCTTGTCTTCTTGTGCGAGGCAGAGGACCAACTGACGCCGCCGCGGCAGCTCGCCGTCCTCGCCCCTTGACCGAGCCAGCGAGGAGCGCACTACCCGAGCTCCCTTGCCCTCCAAGCCTCCAAATCCGCGCCTATAAAAGCCGCGCCCCATCCTTGATTCCATTCTTCTTCCTCTCCACCATTAGAGCTAGCGCCAAGCTGCACGCACCGTCGCTTCGCTGTCCGTTCCACCTCACCGTTCTCATCCACCGCGTGGGGCGCTGGAGGAGCCGGCGTGATGTAGGGAGCGCCGCGGCGATCACTTCTTCCCCTTCTCCAGTTTTGGCTCGTGCCGAGGCCGGAACGGACAATTCTGCGCCGACGGCCGCTCGTCACTGCGCCCTTCGTCTCGGAAGCCTTCCAATCCTTTTGACCGGCTCATACACCTCTCCTAGGCTGCTAGCCAGCTCGCCGCCGCGTCTTGTTGCTAGCCGCTCGCCGTTCCCGTGCTCGTTCGGTGCCGCCGCTAACTCGCCGCCGTAGATGCCCTAGCTCGCCACGCCTTGCTTCTTGTCGCTTGGGATGCCTTCGGGACCTCGTGTAGAGCCTCTAGCTCTGGCGAATCGATCCCTTGATCTCCGGCGAACTTTTCCCCCTTTGTCTCGTCGGCGAGATGCGCCGCCGCAATCCACCGCCGTCCCTCGATTTCCGGTGAATCCGATCCGTTGGCTCAACTCCTCTTGCATTACTCGTTGCCCCGGTGGTATCCCCCCTCGACGAGCCACTCTGGTCTGCCTCGACGAGCCGCATCGTCGTCGGCCGTCAGATCCCGTCCTTGTTCTTCCTCCTTGCGCCATCCGACGTGGTCGCCACCTCGGCGCCACGTATCCGACACTGGGTGCCACGCGTGCGCGCCCTTGCTCCCGCTCCGTGCGCACGGTCCACAGGGAGCCGTGCGGCTGCAAGTGGACTTGCCGCACTCATTACACGACCGGTTCACGCACCAACACCAAACCCACCATCGACCTTCCCCGCGTCACCGTGAACTCGCTCCACGTGAGCCGTCCAGCTGACAAGTGGGTCCTGATCGGGATCAGGTGTGTTCGGCCTCGCCCACCGGCCAGTCCTCCTGGCCTGCCTCGCTCGTTCGGCCCATTGGCCCATGTCGACGCACCTAGCCCATGACGCCGTTCCTCGTCCTCGTCCTCGCGCGCGCGGCGGCCTGCTGGGCCTCCTCGTTGAGCTGGCCTTGACTCGGCCTCGCTCGATTGCGCGCCGTTGCCCTGGGCTGCGCCGCGCCTCCCGATCCAGTAGACCGTGGTCCACTGCTCCCTCCGATCTAGCCGCGCGAGGACCTAGTCCACGGTGCACCCGAGGCACTCATCCCACTTACATGGTGGTCTCACCTGTCAGTGACTCTAGAGGAATATTCCTTCGAATGTTCTTTCCTGGAAATTCCAGAAATCATTTCCTTTCATCCATAAAATTAAATAAATTTCCAAAATTGATTTTTTATACTTTTATTAATTATTTAAAATTAAGATATATCTAAATTGCCCTTGATATTCATATAGTTTTTTAGCATAGCTAACATGCCAGACGTGTTCCAAACTGAGTCACCGACCCTATGTTTTTCATATTCCTTTATTTTTTTAATTTTATGCTTTAAGGGAGCTCTAAACCTGTTAATACATTGTTATAGCCTACAGTAGTATAATTTCTGAACTACTTATGTAGTTAGTCTTACATATTCTTATTCTTAGACTCTAGATATCAAAAAGAAGCTATATGTGAAGTTGAGAATCTGTCGATCTGCAGAAGTGGAATGAGAGTGGAATGAGGAATGAAAATGAAGGCTATAATTTTTAGATTGAATCAATGTTTAGAGTGCTCCTATGATGCCGGTTGTGTCTTTTGGTTATAAGTATATAGTCTAGTGTTATCGATTTATATAATTAATCGAATTACTATTTTTTTTATCATTCTACCTGTAATGGAACGTTCTAGTCTAGTTACCATGGTACGTTTAGATTCCCACCATCTAAGCATTCCTACGATTCTTAAAAAAATTGACAACAATCTTAAATCCAAACTTAACTCATACATTGATATATGAAAAAGATAAATTCAGCATATAAATAGTAGTGGTACTATTTATATTCGAAATTATGCGTTTTGTTTCTTGTTGAATTTGTATATGATGATTTTTTGTGTAGAGTGGTAAATGTCACTATATTATACATTATTAAGTTTTTTTAAAAAAATTACAACTATTTATATCGAATTTTAAAAAAAGTATACGAAAGGACATTCACTCGAGATTAGTATCCGTTTGCTCTCGTGTAGTCATATTTCAATTCCTGCTTGTGGATCATCAGACTTTGTTTGGCATTGTACCGCAAGATTGTAATTGTGCTCCTCGGTTTAGTAGTTAATGGTAGTATTAGCCTGTTGTCCAATTGAAGCCGTTGTTTCAGCGATGGACGCTCTAGATGGCCAACGGCAAACTTTGCCGTTGATAGGTGAAAGGCACACGATACAAATCCATAATACAAGATATTATACATTTTTTTAAAAAAACTAAGTAGTAAAATAATAAGTGATAGTATAAAAGATGATTGTTGAGAGAATAATTCAGTACAAAACTAAGCAGGTAGGGAATAAATTACTCCATCTGTCTTAAACTAATTTTATTTTTATTATCTTAATTATTCCAAATTAATTTTATCCATAATATAAGATATTATACTTTTTTAAAAAAACTTAGGAAGTAGCAAAATGACATACAAAAGATGATAATTGAGTGAATAATTTATTACAAAAGTAATACAAAAGTAAGTAGGTAGGGGATAAATTACTCTATCGGTCTCAAAACTTTATCTTTCAAACAATTAATTATTTTATTAGAGTTTGCGAAAATGATGGTCAAAAGTAGGTTTTATTAAAGGGAAAGATAATTGTATTAAAATTTGTTAAAATAAAATGCAGCCTAGTTTTTTTTAGTTTGTATTGGTGTGTGTGTGGTGGGTGAAAAAGCGATAGAGGTAGTGGTGCAAAAGTGGATAGGTGAGAAATAAAATACTGTTTTAGAATTACGAAATACCTTATGTTTTTAAGATAAATTTATAGAACATAATCCCTTATACTTATATTCTTATATTACATTATGGATAGATAATGGAAGAAGTTCTCCCAGCCAACATACTCGTACGCAGGGAGTAGTGCATACTGAACAAAGTGACGAGGCAAAGGGTAAAGTTGAGTTTGAAGCAGAGATTGGAATTAAGCTTTTTTGGCATAGGAAGCAATATGAGTTATTAGAATGTAGCTAATTAAGTATTAGCTATTATAAATTTAAAAAATAAAAATATATTTATTTATTTTTAAAAATAAACTTTATATAAAACTCTTTAAAAAACATATCATAAAATTTATGAGGAGTGCTTGAGTTTTGACTGGTTCAGTCTCGATTTACGCTCGGCTCGAGCTTCAGACCAGCTGAAACTGAGCTTATGCCAAAGCTCATGAGCTTTAGTGAACCGAGCTCGAGCTACCAACTAGCCTAACATTATATGATTTTTATTATCTATTTAATAAATTAGTAGATTAAATATTCTATTTGTATGTATCCACGCAATAAAGTTGCTTATATTTGTATTATATATTTATATTTTTTACTTCTCTCACTATATTATATATTTGTATTATACATTGTCCTTCTTATCAGCCTAGCTCGAGCTTGATTATCGTGCTCGAGCCGGCTCGAGCTTGTAAGCAGGTGAGCTCGCTTGTGCTCGGCTCGTTGACAGCCCTGGCCCTAAGCCTAAGGCTAAGGCTAGAGGTAGCAGTGGTACTCCAAGAAGCAAATGAAACGGGGAGAAACTGGACTCGCTGGACCAGTGGTCGATGGACAAACAGAGGGAGGGAGGAGGACTACACGCTCAGGTGGAGTAAATGGAAAAGCTGCATGCCCATGGCGCAGAGCCATGGACTAGTACTGGTAGTAGTACAACCCAGACGTCAATCACTCGATCAATCCTCCGTACAAGTAGAGTAGCTAGGCGGCACGTCGAGTCCCATCTGCCAGATCCTACGTTTTGCACCCCACACGACCACCCCCGATCTCTCTTGCATGTGTTGTGTTGACGACAAAATTCCATCTCGACGTAGTACGACGAGACAGAGAGGGCGTGGTGATGACTGGCCAGTCAAAGGCAGGGGGAGGAAGGCGTCCGGTTGGTCTGCCGACGACGACAACGACGTCCGGACGGAAGGAAGGGCAGTCGTGTCGATCGCGACCAGCTTTTCTGCTTGCGCCACGGCAGGGGCAGCGCCAGGGGAGGGGGAGGGGAGAGCGAGGGAGAGGGAGGGGGCCCGGGTTTCTTCCTGCCGCACGGGAGAGGGCTGCCTACACGTAACGTATGCCTCCCTGCCAGTCTGCCACCGCCCCTGCTCTCCCCTCCCTGGCAGGTCTCCGGTCTGGTCGATCGAGCCCACACTGTTGCATGCCGGTGCATACCATCACCGGCGCTAGCCACGAGGTGAGACCGTGAACGTGAGAGGTGAGATGGAGACGCGCGACGGAGACGGAGCGCGATGGACGGGCTCCGTGGAAGGGAAGGCGCGCTGCAAGCCTGCAATGCAGGCGCGACATTCCACCCGCAGAGAGGGTTTGACGGACCGGGCGGCGAACCGCGCGCCGCGTGCGGTTCGGCGGAAGCCGCGGCCGGTCTCGATCGCGACTTTTGTACGTCCGTGCGAGCGAGATCGATCGTCTTTACCTGGATTTTCATGTGTACTCTGTGCTGTATGGGCAGATTCTGCTTGCTTCTGGCTGCTCGGTCAGTGTTGGAAGTAATGGCTTTGTTGCCGGATACAGTAGTAGTACTCACCGCCGAAGTAGCTAGTTCGTGACGGCCGGAAAACGGATGGCGTTAGTTAAACAAGGCTCTCCTTGCCTGTAGAAATGAGTTTCAAATGTGGTTGCAGGTACATGATAGAAATTGGTATTAGTTGCGTTGTATATGACCGTTGAAGAATGGGTTAACCTTCACACAAAATTTGGGTCTCTACTATTCAACCAAAAAATATACAAGCCAAATACTATATGTATCACGTTGGTACGAAAGGTAGTGTCTGAGATAGTAAAAGATTCAATTAAAAAAAATTATTGCCTCTTCGCTATCTTAAATCTCAGTTGTATTTCACACAGAAGTGAGCACGGAGTTGAATTGCTCTTCCCTTTCCTCACGTGACGGTGTACGTCGTCAAAAGCATCTTAGCAGTATCATGTAGCTAGGAATCCTATCCTAATTGATATCCCTAGTCTACTTAAAAAATATTTTTCTAAAAATATATTAATGGATAGTCAGGTCATTTAAATATTAGTATAAACTAAAAGCATTTAAAGGATTGTTGGGTTGGAAAATATTAATAACCCTATTGTGGCCTTAGAAAATGGTATAGTTAACTTTTATTGCAGATGACAAAACTCGCTCAACTTTAGATAACATTACTCTATCGTCCCATCGAATGATGAGGAGTATATTTCTTGTCATCTCATTGTAACGGTTTGATCTCTTGATCAAAATAGTTACCGAACATTTGTGCCATTGACTGCACGAACTTTACAACGTCACATATCTTACGTTGTCGAAAAGATGATGACATACTTAAATTTAAGATCAATTGGTTTGATAATATCAGCTGTTATAGTAGCTACATCATTCAGAACTCTATTAAAAAATAGGTCGAGACAGTAGAGCTCGACTGGGCTATCTATTGTTGATTAACATGTTTGGATGGTTTGTTAACATTATAAATAAGAACATTTCAAGCGCTTATGTGCATATCTTGAAATAACCTTACGGGTGATAATAAGTAGCTAGGAGTTCGTACAACGAGTAGATCTGATTAGCAGTCAAATGAAACACATCACGACGTTGTGTAGCATTTCTCATTGGACTCGCTGTGGATCTTTTATGTTCACCGTCTCTAGACCCGTGGTCAGCTCAACGATAATGGCATCCTCCTCCTTGCTATCATAGCCTTCTCACGTGCCATTTGAAGTGTTCAAACCACTGCTCATTTCACGATACCTGGCTTTGAAAAAAAAGTATACTGTCATATTAATGTATTGAGAACTATAGATAAATGAATTAACTACATAATAAAAATTAAAAATGAAAGTACCCAATGTTAAATTGGGAAGGAATTACACAAAGCATTATTCATACTTCTCAGCGAACAGTACCACGAGGCCGCCAAAATAATTAAAGCATGAAAATGTATTAAGTACTAGTACTATCGATATAGGCCACTTTTAGGACATGACTGCACCATGGTCACTCCTGGACCAAATGGATCCACCAAACTAACCACCATAAGAAACTAAACTCTTGAACATATTGGTGGTGGTGCTGGTCCCATGTAACCTATTGTAGGCCGTCTAAATGATCTAGAGATCATTCTCTATTGTCAAGCAATCGTCGAGATAGAATTAACGCTAGTATGCATTGTGGAACAGTTTCAACATCATTAACCACAAATTGCTACCTTTGCGGTATCCATCGGTCACCATCATCTCTATGCAAGCCTTTAGGCCTTTGGTCTTTTTCTCCTCCTTCCTCTTAGCATGGCTCTACATAAACTTAACCCTCAGTTAGCTTGTAGAGAGCCTCATCAATGAAGTCAATGCATGTCCTCTTTGAAGTTCCCCTAAAGATCCAACTTTCCGTGGCAAGTCTCTTGCCCCTCGTCCAAGCTACATGTGCTAGTAAGGGTTGGGGTGGTGCCCTGTTAGTATATGAGTTAATGCCTCTAAATTAGATTGCTGTATAGGTTACTGGTCAATCACTAGTTGTTCTCCAAACATATTGGAGTGGTCCGGATGACGGTGTGTTCATGAAAAATAGTATGTTACTCTTCAATACACTTGAAAGGAGCATTCTTGAAAGCCTACACTCGTTTCTTACCTATACAATTGAAGAACAGTGTCAACATGCAAGTAGAAATGGTGTCATGTACATTATAACAGGAACAATTGATGCATTAGTTCGAAAAGCAGTTTATTGACATCTTATTATAAACTCCAATCAATATACTTTGCAGAAATAAAAATAGAATATATCTGATTTGCACAAAGAAAGCATATATATATATATATATATATATATATATATATATATCTGTCTGAATGTAAAGACAGAAAACTGTTTTTTTCTTCATGTGAGCAATATAGGTAGTAGTTAATTATTTACTAATCACAATTTACTGATATTTGATTATGAGATGGCAGTGAATATAATTCGCAGAAAGAATTACAGTATATAAATTGTACCAAATATGTGATTACGTAGTGCTAGCAATATAAATTGCAGAAAGAAAAAAGCAAATATGCGATTATATACTGATGGCAGTATGAATTGCTGGTATATTGCTTTGTGCAATGGCAGGTTTGAAATGTCAAGCTAGTACTGATGGCAAGCGCAGAAAGGAAAACATGGACAAGTGTCAAGTGCAGCAAGATAAATCAGTCCATGCATGTATTTTTAACTAGGAATGCCAAGTGCAGCATAAAACATATCTGGACAAAATCTGAAATGGTAGCATCATAAAAGTGACATGAAAATAACTATATCAGCAATTGATTTCATAGATAACGCAGAAACAAAGCTGTACACAATGGCAAGTTTGAATTGGCAATATCTATTGCAAGATATGAATGGCAGCACAGCACTTTACTGATGCATTTTGAATTAGGAAATTATTCATTGTAGGAGAGCCACATTCCTATTGTCTTTACTATTAGGTAAGCTTCACACAGGTACATGAACTATAGTGGTCAGTACTACTGGTACACTACTCTACAACCACAGTATTGCTACAAATTTGCAGTTACAAAATCAATGGAAAGCCAACATAATAATCTTCTACAGCACTGCCATACAGCAACAAGTTGTTAAAAAAGATGCTACAACTCCATATGTCTCATGCAATTGATCACTAGCAATTTAGTAGCATGGCTATTGCAAATGATGGAGTAGTTCCTTGATGGAGCATTATCAGTTCAATTGATTGCAGTAGTTCCATGTACATTATGCCTAATCTGGAAAAAAAGATGTACTGCTAGCAGTACAAGTTTTACATAAATCTTAATTTTCAATTGAAGAGATGCCTGAATGTGAATAAGGTAAACTGATATATGTTTTGGTTATATCAGCAGTATTGATAGCAGTGAATATTTTGCTAATCATAAGGTAGTGAAATTTGATTGTACTACTACCATAGTACTGCTTCAACTTGGCAGTTTAAAAGTCATGGAAAGGCAACATAAAAATGTGCCATACCTATGCAATACAGATACAACTTGTAAATGAAATATGCTACAACTATTTGCATTCACTACAAGTATGTGAAGTGAGAATACAGATGTATATGTGAGAATACAGATGTATATGTGAGACATGGTCACATAATAAAAGTTAGTTACTTTCTGAAGTTAAACTAGGTAAAAAAAATGTAAATTTGAGACATATGGACAAGATTTACCAGGACAAGTCTAGCTTCATCATTACAAAATTGTAAAATATTTCCAAGTAAGTAATACTAACACAAGATAAATTCATTCAAATAAAATGGACAACTATATCGTACTGTTCATGCTATGAATTACAACAATATGATTTTGCTAGTAACACGGCAGGGGGACGATGTTTGTACATCGAATTACATTCCAATGTTCATATAGTATACACTTATATACACTAGTACATCTAATTACATTCCTATGTGCATATACAATACCGTTCACTCCACTACTATTCACTAGTCAAAACTATGGTTGAGCTCATATATATTGCATCCATGAAGTTCATAGTAGACAGTAGTTTCAGTGTGCAATGAAGGATTAATTTTGTATTTCTATTCAAGTACGACAAGTAATCTCCAAAAGCAAAGATAGAGTGACAAACCACGCTCTGTCTTTCCCACCACTTGTCAGGGGTGACGATGGCCTGAGTGATGGGTCATGCCTAAGTCTGATAGCTTGGGATTCTAGCCATGTCCACATATTGAATTTGGGGCGAAACGTTTTTAGCAACTCTTCAGTTGCTTCTTGGTTACTCTCTTTCATGCCTTCTCTAACATCTTCCTCTCCAAATTGAGGCACCCTTGTGTTTTGGGGGACGATGCGATGATGTTACATGCAAGAATCTCCTCCAAGTAGCTTTGGAGGAAGCTGTGAAGCTCTTCCTCGGTCCAACGGGTTCGACCATTCGCTATCTACCAACTGAAGTCAAGCAAGCAATTTGGGGTACAAGTAAAAGCTACAAGGAATGCATTACCTTGGTTGCCTCGTCGGACAGGATGTGGTCTCAATCAATGGAGTGCACATCTGTTCTTGGACTAACTCATCGAATGCATTACCTTAGCTTTAGGCAATTTAGTGATGACAATGATGATGACTCATGAAGCAACATTGAATTTGTCCTCTTTAGTCAGCCTTTACAAGTCGTCGGATTGCAGTGAATCACATGACCCCTATCGGAATCTAGATCACGCACCACTATGCGTCAAGTAGCCGAGTCACAAGACCTAGATGAAAGAGTGGAAGGCTTGACTTCGATGCCTAGGACCTCCATGACTTGCTAGAGTTTCTTGCCTCTGCCAGCCATAGGGGTGATGGAGGAGGCTTAAAATAGAGGCGAGGTGAGGTAGCCATCCCCTTTGCCAACCTCGACAACAGCTGGGCGATGTGGTGAACCAATGAAGGGGAATGATGATGATGATTAGGATGAAGAAAAGGGGAATGAGGGCAAGGTACTACACATCAATGTGAGAATAGTAATAACCCTAACTATCGTTGTCCACATTAATGTTGTCGTGGCTCAACCTTCCGATCGTTGTCACGCCTATAATTTCTATCTAAAATTCCAAACACTTATATGTATATTTAATGCTTGTTCAGAAATTAGCCAAGGTACACAATAACAATGCTAATAGCAAAGTGCAAGTCTTTAACTAATAATAAAAAGAGTGCCTAATTATTACAGAGGCAAATGGAACCTCTAAAATAATTAAAGATCTAAGCAACGGAAAATAAACTAGCAACAACGATAACTCTAACTCTATAGGTAGCTTAATTATGACTTAGCCTAGTCTTATAGATCACATTCTTCACTATATAACTGCTCCTCTCATGATTGATTACTATAATACGAGTACATGGAATACTCAACAAGCCCCATAACAAATATGGAAGTGCACAAGATATAACGAAGAAAGGCGTAATATGGCTAATTTTTATAAACAACATTTAATAAACATTTGCAAACAGTAAAACAGTTGGATAATTAAGCAATATTAATTCATCAATGTAAAACTTATATCGGTTGTATAGCCCAAACCACTCTACACTTGGAGTTGCCATAAATCCCTCAATTAGTATAATATTTAACATTAATAAAATATGAGACTAATCACAAAAAATATTATTAGTCTCTCCTATAACTATGGATATAGCTATTCAAATAATTTTACTCTGGTCAAAGGTGTACATATTTAACTACAAGACACAACCTTAGAGCATGTTGCTATGCTCATCAATATTACCATGGTAACTCAAAAAGAAATTGTAACAAGACCCTTCGCATAACATGGCCAATGATTACCTACTAAGTCCCCAGTAGAAGTGGCCCAACCCTTAAACTAGAGAAACTCTTAGCTCCTTAACGTGGATTTAATATTACGATGTAGAACTAATACCTGTCACTCTAGATTTATGGACACAACCACCTATATCCAAAACACACCAAGGTGTCTTCTACTGGAACATGCTATACAACAGATCTAGCCATTACACATTCTGTCTTATGATTAGTACGGTGAATGCTTTACAACACTAGCTTGCAAAACGGTCTTTAATTGTCATAAGCATGACTATCACAACCATGTACTCACAACTCACCATTAGAAGTTTTAGTTGATAATTTATTAGTTAACCAAACACAACTAACTACCGTGAGCTACCATTAACTAATCATAATTAAGCTTAAGTGAGGAATTAGTTATCCTATATGTGATTTTATAATTTCTAAGCATAAATAAGCAATTACACTAAATATCTAGTTGAACCATTATAAAAAAATCCAAGCTAATCAAATTATATTCCAATGTATCAAGGTATAAGTGATATATGTTCACACCACCCAATGACATTCAAAAATAAATACAATATTAAATAAAAAACATGATCTAAAATATCGAATCAACATGCTCAAAGGGTGTTGGATATGTGTGACTTGCCTTGTAGCCCTACAATGACTACTGAATCTTCCTCGGTGAAGACAGGCTCTCCAGAAACATGAAAAACTAAAGGCAAAAAATAAAACCAACAAAAATAGTACATAATAATAGAGAATTAGCATATGTTGATATTTTTAATGGATAGATCTTGATTTATAGAGAATTCAACAACTTGAATCGATTGATTTGGAATTAGGATGAATTAGTTATGATTTTTCTAAGATTAAACCAATTTAAAGCCTATACAGAAATTAATTAAGGATTTTGACGCAATAAATAATTTTTTTAAATGGGGAAAAATTATTATGTCACATAGACTCGATTCACCGTGGATCGAGTGCATAGAGGCGGTGTATGCAAATTGACGGTTAGGATTGATTTGACCAAGGTTGACTAAGATTGACCCGAGATCAATCATAATCTAGGGCTCGGGATGGAGGCCACATGAGCATCCAGTTGGCTACCATAGAGGGTGGGGAGGGCAACATGGTGCTGATGTGGACACACTGGCGGTGAGTGACACGGGGACCTATGGTCGCCAGTACTTCAAGACATGGCAGCGCAAACTGAGAGCATCGAGATGACAAGTGTGATGAGGGGGAACTCATTGGATGGTGACACAGTGAAAAATGATGACGAATTATGGCCTGTGACAAGGAGGAAGTAGCGGTTGCTTTAGGTCATTGACGAGGGCAGCGCTCTGGTGGCGAATAGAGACCATGAACCGATAGACAAGATGTGGCTCCTCCTTGCGAACCCGGTGACAGTGACTATGGGCTCTAGCGGTGACTACAAGGGTAGTGCGGCTTGGCTAGAGCCTATGGGTAGAAGTGACACTCAAGCTCGCGACGCAGCTAGAGCTTGGTGACATGACAGGCTAAAGCAAGGGTGGTAATGAAAAGAGGAGACTGGGCTCCCATTTATAGCACCGAATGGGCTAGTTCAAGGCAAAAATGACAGTTAGGTAGGGTTTTCATCGGTTGGATAAGCTCGAGTCTGAGCTTGATACGACACCAAATGAACTATGTTTTGCTTTGATTTTTAAGGGAAAAGATAGAGGAGGATAATGGGACAAAAACCCCTCAACTAATTTGTAAAAAAAGAGAACGGGAAGCTAAATTCGACACATATTCGGTGGTGGCTCAGACTCCGCCTCTAGATGAAGGTTGAAGATGACCCCGATAGGTAGGGCCCACCTATCGGTGGAATGGAGAGGGAAAGGCGCTAGTAGGCTAGTGGGTTGCCTCGAGTTAGTATGGGAGAATGGCATCATGGGAGATGGGAGAGGCATTGGGCCTAATTCACCCTAGTGGCCTAGGAAAAATTTTAAAGGATTTTTAATTTAAATTAATCACCAAAAATGTTATTTCAATTATTAAAAATAATTTCCTTGCTCAAATAATTCAAAAAAATCTAGTAGTAAAGTATTTAATAAAATTTTAAATAATTTCTAAAAATGTATTAACAAGTGTATTATTAGATTAAACAATTTTTAGGATGTGACAGCCATCCAGCCTATCAGCTTGATGCTTCGAAAGAGCAAAATGCATCATCTACATTTTGGCCCACTAGAAGTTGCACTACGGCCTAAGAGAAGCTTCTTCAAGGAATCAAACACATGCACAGCCGGCCTTACATACGTTTTGCTCCCAACGATTGAGTTTGAAAGGATCTTGATATCGTCTAGAGGCCGGGGGTGAATAGTCATTCCAAAAAATTCACAACTTTGAAAGCAGATTAAACAAATGGAACTTTCGCTTCAAATTCAAACTTTCGATATGAAATTAGAACTTCTAATCTCATTTGGAATTTTCAGCGACTAAGAGAATAAAACACTAACTATGAACTTGTAGCTCAAACAAACAATATGTAAATGAATCAAAAATTAACAAGTAATGTATCTAAGCAAGATATCAAGGAACAAACTAGATCCACTAAGCACGAAAGTAGATTAGGTAAAACAAACTAAAGCACAATATGAATGAAGGTAGGAACGAGCAAATCAAGAGAGGAGACACATGATTTGTTTCTTAAAGTTTAGATTCACCGATCCTACATCTTTGTTGAGGGGTCATAAAGGCTAAGTTTCTTTCAACCATTTTTCTCATGAGATTGGATAAATGCACTCCTCGGTTTTACTTTTGATTTCTTCTTTTGCGAAGGCGAAATTGAAACCTTCATAAAAATTTTATGGCACACCACAATCTTGGGTACTCGCCTACGATTGCTAGTTATTTAGAAAACCTTGATCTCTAAGAGTAACAAATACAAGTATCAATTTGCTTGCAATGACCTCAAGTGCTCAATGGGTGGAGTGAAGCTCACATGCTCTAATCCCAAATCTCTCATCTTCTCAAATCTCTCTCACAAAGAGTTACCACAAAGGTTGTGGAATGAGGAAGTCTATTTGGCTTTGGATCTGTCTTAGTTTTGCTCAAAATCAGCATCTACTCATGGTGGAGGTCAGGGGTTTTAATACATAAACCCCCTCAAAACTAGCCGTTATGCAGATATCGTATATTTCGAGTTTCACATCAGTACTTTAATATTTTTTCTCAATAGAAGCGCTTGTGAACATACTAGAAATTTTGACACTCACATTGGAATTTCCGATGTTCATTAGAACTTCTAATGTCACTCACCAAAACAATAATAACTGTTTGTCTGGAAGTCCATTTTTTATGATCTTGGACTCCATGAAAAGCTCACTTAAAGGGCTATCCAACCTACTCAAAGGAAAGGTTAAAACATAGATTTCTCTTAAGGTAACACTATAATATGTCACTTTGAGTTCAAAGACATACACAAACACATTGACATTGTATCCCTCTTAGTAGTAGTATGACATTCCTCTACCGAAATGCAAATAGAGAGAATTATACCAATAGAAATAACTTCATGCCATCTTCTTTTTTTGTCTTGAGAGGTGTCAACACTAAAAAAAATTTCACCTTGTATCCTTCAAATGATTAATATGGGTCACTTGTAGCTTCAAATGGCCTTGCACAATCCATTATGACAAATCCTTCAATCGCCGTTCATCACCAGATTTAGTCCTTCGATGCCAAACCCCTTGTTTATCCTTCACTGTCGCATAGTCTATCATGACAAAGCATTGCTTTCAGTTCACTTTATTGTTATAGGTAGCCACTTTATACCCCACATCTTTAATATTCTCAAACAAGCCATTCATTTTGACCAAACAAGCCATTCATTTTGATCTTTAGGTGTCATTTTGTAATTACTTGAGCATCAACACCTTTTTAAATTCTTGTAACCTATTTCTTTCATTAAACTAAATAAAATTATTAGTTCCAATGATTCGATTATCAATGTTTATTTATTGACCAACCAATCGCATATAAATAATTATGAATAAGACGATGAGTATTAATCAATACCACTAGGGTCATATACTCAAATGTAAAGATCCTAATTAAATAGAAGCAATCAACTTAGATCAAATACATGCATTAGATTTCAATTATCTATATGCATACGAAATATTTGTGTGAAGTAAGAGTATGCATAACTAGAGATAAACTACTAGGTGTTTATCCTATATAATAATAGAAGACATTTATCAAATATAGATATTAAATAAATACATATCTTTATCATCTCCATGTTTTCAACGTAGAGGGACTAAATAAAATATGGCTCAAATAAGACTTTAATCTCACATGTAGATACCAATCATATGTAAATCATATGGAAATAATATATATGAACCTATTAATACATAGATGGAGAGATAGGGTGATACATATAGCTTGATCTCTATAATTTTATCATTATTGTGATTAAGGTTTATTATCAATGAATATTTATTTCTCAACTCATATAAAATCTAGGAATTACCTATTTACCAACTTATAAGAAAGAAGTTAGTCTTACAATGCCAGTTTGCTCAAAAATCATGAAAATAACAATTATATGAATCGTGTATTGTAGATCTTTAATCTTTTTATTTGGTGATGGATGACAACATGATATTAATCATGTAGAGTGAGTGGAAAATATAGACTGAAGTAACTCTCTAAAATGTACATACGTAGTAATATAGAGAGAGACAAATATACATATATGAATATATGATAAAGGACTTCACGCAATATTAGTAAGTTTCATTGGATTCCAAATACCTTTTCCCAGTTTCCGTTCATGCAAGTTTTTTTAGGGTCGTTCATGCCAGTTAGGAGTATACGTCGGTATTGTTTCTTAACCAACAAATCGGATACGGTGTTACATGTGCGGATGAAACCAAACATCTGACAACATTTTTCGGGAGGTGTCGGATACAACGCCGGAAAACATGACTGCAAGAGTTAGAGGAACAGCCAAAACCTGATAAAAATTGCCTCGGCTCGAGCTTGGTCTAATAAGATCAGAAGGAACATGCTCCCTCGAACTATGTTTGTGCAAAGACTTTTATAGTGCTAATTTGACATGCATCACTACTACATAATTAATTTTTACAGAACCCCAAAATGCGCCCCTCTACAGTATGGGAAAGTAATGCAGTCTGCCTATGAAGAGGGATTGGTTTTCACGGGCGGGCCGATTAAGAGCAGACTTATACCATTTTCGCGGACGCCTGATCACTCCTATATATAACTTCTTTTATCCTTGAGCTCACTTATTCTATGAAGTTTCTATCTGCTAAACATATCAACACATAGGAGAGGTTTTGAACTTAAAATCGTTAATAGTGGACGCATCTAGATTTGTAATATTTAGAAGCAAAATTTAATTGTTAATTTTTTGCAATGGTTGTTCTCATCTTTTCTAGGCTTTAAAAAGATGGTGTATATAGATCTAGTTAATATATGTTGCATTTTAGAACTTAGTTGGCATATAAGGAAAACTAGATGTGGGGCAAATTATTTTTTTATATTTTAATTAATTTTATCGCATGTTATTTATCATAATGCTTTGAAAAATAGACCTATGTTTGATATATTTTATATTAATTACTTTAATTGATGATGCGCTAATTATGATGAGCAGTATATATTTTCATGTTTTATTTGAAATAGCTCTAATTTAATTTTATTCATATTGTATTATAGATGGAGAGGACATGGATGTATGATACATCAAGAATTCATCCGTTGAATATTTCTAAAGTATCTAAATTTATTGAAAAGCTAAACACACATGCTTTGTGTGAGAATAGGAAGGAAATACATTATCCTGTTGATTGTATGACCATAAAGTATATATCAATCTCGATATAATTAGGTCACACTTAGTAAAGTGTGATTCGTGCAAGATTATAAGTTTTGGTCTCATCATGACGAAATCATTGCTTCTTCAGGAGACAACAATCATGGTATCATAGATGAAGACACTTATTTTTTTGATTGGATATGTTTGAAAATTTTACGATTGATGACATTGACCATAATATGATAGACTAGGATGGTCCTATTTTGATGGATGATATTAATGATTTTGGTGCTGATTTTGATCCGGAGGATATGTTGTGCTACGCTAAACAAGAAAAGTTAATGGGTACGACGAGATGATTAGACAATCTTAAGGCATTAGAGAAGACAATGAAGGATCTTCTGTACGACAAGTCAAAGAGATATGATAAGGATTTTATGATATTATGTTAGGTACTTGAACTTCTTAGATTAAATGCTTCAATGATTTTTTTGTGTCTTTTAAGAAACTTGCTTCTAAAGCTTAACTTCTTACCATGCAACACCTATCAAGTGAAGAAATTTATATGTGCATCGTCGCTAAGCGTTCAAAAGATAAATGCATGTGTGAATCACTATATACTATACCGCAAGTAGTGCTCAGACTTTGATAGTTGCCCAGCTAGTGGGGCTAGTCAGTACAAAATGGGTAACGCATCCCCGGATAGTGAGCCTAAATACTCTAATTCATCAGGCCATTAAAAGAAAAAAAATTCTAGCCATGGTTTGCATTGAGCATGGACAGAATGAACCTTTTTAGGGACTTAAGTAACTCACATAATACTTGACTAGTACTACTTACCATGTACAAACTTAATATGTGGATTTGTCAGAAGTAAAAGTACATTATATTGACTATCCTTATACAAGGTCTAGAACAACTGGCATTAGTATATATGTTTTTCTTAAACCTCTGATAAAGAATATGGCAGATCTATGGAAGGACAGAGTGAAGTTGTGGGATTAGCAACTTCAAGAGTACTTTACTCTCCATGCTGTCATATTCGTTACTATCAATGACTATCCCACAAACTTTTTCCTCTCAGTCAAATAAAAAGAAAGATTGGATGTGTAATATGTTTGGATAACACCTCATCTCTATATCTTACATCATTAGGCAAGTAAGTGTACATGCAACATCGATATTTCTTGGGTTCAAGACACTGGTACCATTTGATGGCAAAATATTTTGACAAGATAGAAGAGACGGTATGGCAGTCGAAGCCCACAGTGGTAAACTAGTGTTTGAAGTAATGAAGAATATTGAACTCATTTTTTTTGGAAGAGAAAGAAGAAGGGAATAAAGAGGAAGAAAGCAATGAGAAGCACTTAATCTTCTTCAACTATTTGTCGTAATTGAAGGACATGGAGATTTACCTTGCCATCAATATCATGAACCTCATGAAGAATGAGTTTGATAGCACCATAGGCACCTTGCTAGACATCTCGAGTAAGATAAAAGATAGACTAAAGTCATGTAATGATCTTGTAACCTTAGAAATAAGGGAAGTGCTTCATCCTATGGAATTACCAAATGGAAAAACCTACCTTCCTTCTGCTAGCTACACCTTAACGTCTGAAGAGAAAAAAAACATTGTGGAAATGTTTACATGGGTTGAGAGTACCTACTGGGTTCTCATCAAAAATCAGGAAGCTAGTCTCAATAAAAGATTTGTCCCGTCCTAGATATAATTTTCATGATTATCATGTGATGCTTATGTTGCTCCTCCCTATTACTATAATGGCAATCAAACTAGCTTGAATTAAGGTGGTCATTATAAAGATATGTTACTTTTTTAATTGAATTTTATAGAAGGTATTTGATCCCAAGGAATTGAGCACCCTACATAGATTCATTACAGAGATGTTATGCCAACTAGAGATGTATTTCCCTCCATCATTTTTCGATATGATGGTGCATCTAATGGTACACATTGTCCCTCAAATTATTGAACTTGGTCCCTTGTACTTACATCAAATATGAGCACACGAATGGTACATATCTATTCTTAAGGGGTATATATAGAATCATGCTCATCTAAAGGGATTGATGATAGAGGGATATACTATTAAAGAAGTCATTAAGTACTGCATAGATTACATAAAATATATCAAGGCCATTGGTTTTCTTGTACCTAGACATGAGGGGAAATTGTCTATAAGGGGGACCGTAGAAAAGAAAATATTCCCTTACGAGAATTACAATGCAGTTCAAGAGGCACATGACAGTGCACTCCAATAGCTCGTGACAGTAGAGCCCTTGATTGAGCAGTATATAAATGAGCTTACAAGCAACAACACAAGATGCTTAGATGCATGGATCACAAAAGTGCATAAGCATCTATTCCCTACATGGTTGAAGGGCCAAAATATGCCGAATGGTGACTATAGAGGAAAAAACTATATAATGGTTAGCATTTGGGCTGTCAAGTTTAGTCACCTCATGTCAAGCGTATGCATTACACCAAATTTAAGTATCAAAAGAGCTTGGCACAAAACAATGGAGTTTGAGTCAAAGCCATATACACATCAGGTTGGAAAAACACATACTATGGGATAATCAAAGAAACATAAGAAATTGACTATGGACTTTTTCAATGCCAATGGTTTAAACACACAAGGGGCATGAGCTTAGACGATTTTGGTACAACAGTTGTTGACCATGGGAATGGAGCTCATAAGGATGACCCATAGGTACTAGTTGAGCGTGTTGCACAAGTTTTCTATATAGCTGACCCTATGAATGAGATGGACATAGCAATCTATGGGAAGCAACACATCACTGGCATTGACTATGTCAAAGATGTCAAACAATACAACTAGTACGAGGACATCCCATTCTTCACCGATCTTCCTAATAGGATTAAGCGCGTTGAGGAAACCATTGACGAAGAAGCTATGCTCTACATGCACACTAATGGTGTTGGTAAATCTCTTAAGGGCTAGTTACATATGTATTGTTGGACTAATCATTGAAGTTACTATATTGGACTATTGTTATGTATGTTTTGTAATTTAATTACTTTGGAACAGGTCATATTATGTCATATAATTCTACAATTTCCATCATTTGGATTTTATTTCAATTAGTTATGAATTTAAAAAATATATTTTAATTCAAATTGTTATGAATATATAAAATTTGGGTACAAGTTGCACAAATTTTTTATTTTATTTCAATTAGTTATGAATTCATAAAATGTTGGGTACACGTTGCACGGATTTTGCATTTTATTTCAATATGTTATGAATTCACAAAACTTTGGGTACAAGTTGCACAAATTTTGGATTTTAATTCTATTTTAGGTACAAGTTGCATGAATTTTTAAATTTATTTCAATTATTTATGAATTCATAAAATTTTGGGTACAAGTTGCATGAATTTTGTGTTTTATTTCAATTAGTTATGAAAACAAAAAAAATTGGGCACAAGTTGCATGAATTTTGAATTTTGTTTTAATTATTTATGAATTTACAAAATTTGTGAGACTTAAAGTAGGACCAACCATCCTAACTCAAGTAGGCCAATTAATGAATTACATGCGAAAACGATTATCACAATTGGGCCTCTTAGTAGCCCATATGCGAAAAGGACTATTGCAAAAGGGTTGTGTAAGCGCCCACCTGTGATAACCATTATCGCAAGCGTGACCATAAGTTGACTACCTATGATAATGGATAGGCTATATATGCTCCGTGCATGGGACATGAAAATTTTCCAAGTACCAGCACATGCGAAAACCCTAGAACATCGACAAGTTGCAAAACATTCTTGCCACTACCGCCTCTTCCCACCACCACCACCTCTTCCACCCATCACCACTTCTTCTTGTTGAGCCCCCCTCATGTGTGCCCTACCTCTTCTCGATCCCATCACCGGATGGCCCCTTGTCATTGTCGGTGCTGCCCCTTGGTCCCATAACCAGTAGATGTCGTGTCGACACATTGCCCTTCATCGACTTGCTACTCCACCACTTGTTGATCTACCACACCTCGTCAAGCCCATTGTCACCCTCCTTGTACACCACCTCCTTCATCATACTTGTCGTCGACCCACTATGCCTTCCTCGTTGCCGCCTCCTAAGCCACACTTGACCATGTTCGTTGCGCCCCCCTCATTAACCCAAGTGATTGGTTGTCTCCTCCTCAACCTAGTTAGCCTCCTCAGCCGCACCTAACCCTATCCACCGCCCGCCCCTCATCAATCCAACTGCCTCCTCCTTAACTAGGCCTCTTTCATGCTCGGCCCCTTGTTGTCGCTACCAAATGTCATCGCCCGGCCTCTTCCTCATCGTGCAGAGTTAATTAGGTAAAATTATTAATGAGCGCCTATGAATTTGTGATGAATTTGGGTTGTGTTTTGAGAAATAGTGATGAATTTGGGTTAGGGTTATGAAAATTAGGAGTTAGGGTGAATTTGTGATAAAATTCATAGCGATGGATGATTTTGATGATGAATTAGGGAGTTAGCTACTGCTGCTATTGCTTGATGGAGGAAGGAGGACTGAGGGGCTTAGGGCCAGACTCCTCCTATCTCGTGGTTTCAGTTTGGGTGTAGGGATCTAGTAGTGCGAGGGTGTAGAGTCATGGTGTCAAGCACAATACGATAAGGTTTTAGGCAGTCAGTCCATAGTTGGTTGTTTGTCAACTAGCAATGGCTATCTTAGCTACCACGAATAAATGCGATGATAGATCATTGCACATGAATTAATTCTAGAATTTGAATGATTTTTGGAAGAAAGAAAACATTCATTCCCATGTTAAATAGGCTATCGTGTATCAGTCATAAGTAGTACTTGTATGCCACACACAGATAGACCAGTCGTGTCACATTCACCAAAACAACATCTTGTATGTATTGCATTAAAATTCGTTGTAATGAAATGGCCATATTATATTATCATTTTTGGTTAATTAATTTTCATTTTGGTGAAGTGGGTGTATTTGTGTAATTAAATGCCCATTTCTTTTGAAAATGTATGTTTTGTATAATGAATTGTAATTTCTATTGAAAATACATCCACTTTCTTATGGATTTGTGATTAAATTTAATTTTCATGTAATGTGCATTTCTATTATTTGATGGTTGTACATTTCTTATGTTCAATTAATTTCTATGTAGTTGATATATTCTTTGATCCCATTATTCAATGTATAACTTGTTTGTTACTGTTAAATAAATATAGTTTTAGACTGTACTAACGATAGACAACTAACAAGATAGCCAAGAAAACCCAACTATATAAACAAAATTGGCCACAGAAGCACTTCAAATGACTAAGGTCGATTGCAGCAATGACCAAATGTAGCCATGGAAGCACAAGACCTAGTTCTAGAAACTGCTAAGGACACATGACACATAAGTTGAGGCAACGTCTAGTGAAATGCCCTAGTGTACTCCTAGTGATCCTTGTCATATACAAGTTACAAGTTACAAGGGTTCATGCTAACAACAATGACCCCAAGTACATTCCTTTGGAAGAGACAGTAAGTTATCACGCTATATCCAACCATTGTTGTATTTTTTTTAAGATCTCAAACATCAACTAATGACTTGTTACTATTTTAATTGCATAGAAGGTTACATGACGTTGTTCAAAATGAAAATCGAGTAAGATTGTTCATTGATCGACAGATGATGAAATTGAGTAGGACATCGTTATCTCTGTACTAGAACCAACAGAAATGTCAACTAGTGCAGGAAGCCATATGAACAAGAGATGCAGGAAGATAAGTAAAAACAAGCTAACGAACGACACCTACGTCATAGTAGCCATTGACCACAAAGGGAAGCCCGCTTATTCTCCAATTGTGAAGGCTAAATTTAGTAACTTGTGCAGATCGCCGATTATGATACAATGCTAGAGGCAATGAAAGTCTGGTAAATGTAGATTTATAGGAAATGGTATCAGATGGAGTGAAGCAGCTATTGTGGATGGAACTAAAGAAAAGATAGCCATATCCATCTAGAGCAGAGAAAAAGGCAAGGGAGTTTGCACTTAAAATTATGGAACATCGCTCGAGATAATGAAAGTCCTATCTAAACACGAAGTACATGGAGAAGAATCGGATCACATTTAAAAACTACCATAATATCTCGTAAGCTAACTGGGATGAGTTCATTAAAAAAACAACAAAGGAAGCATTGGAGAAAAGCAAATGGATGCCCGAGTTGAAGAAGAGCAAACGGATGCCCGAGTTGACAAAGAAGAACTTATATCCACATGGATTGGGATTGTATGGATATGATGCACACGTCGATAAATGGAGAGGGGCAAAGACAAGTTTAAGTTGAAAGGAAAACTCTTGCAAGTAGAAGGCTTAGATGTGTGAAGTAAGAATTGGGATGAGGGGTGAAGCATAGGACAAGTTAATGAGGATAGAAGGTTGATATTTGAGAAACCTTAGATCAAGCATATAGCCACCAATTTATAGGAATTCATGCAAAACTAGGAGAATAAATAGCTTTCTGTAGCATTGGGCAAACCTGAACTCTCTAGTCGTGTTAGAGGTACCTCCTCCATGACTAGTTGGAATGAAGGGTCAAAAGGACACCGAAAGTTACAATAGATGGGATTGATGTAAGCAAAATCTTAGAGAAGGGATAAAGGAACAAGTACAAGTACATTTCTTCAACCTAGTTAATCTAAATCTAAGTCTTGTACCGTAGCTAGTGGATACCGAGCAATAGATTGGGACCTTGACCCCTCTACAGTACCAAGCAGTGTTAGATCTACCTACATAAACTCATATCCAGTGGATGATATAACAAGTCATATATCTTGCAAGCTCGTTGATCGGAAGGGCTAGAAGGACAATAGAGGTAGCCACATACCTAGCGATATCAAGACGAGAATTTTACTCCACAGTCATTCCGGTTGACTATGCAAGGATGCAAGTGTCTAAGGTTAATGTCGATCATGTCACATTAGAGCTCGACATCACCACGCCGAAAGGGATTGAATTTCTTAGAGATGAGGTAACCAATTCATCATGTGGCATCATCGAGATATCATCCTCACTGACCATTCACTATCAACCCAACTAGGTCAAAACCAACTCTTACCACCACGTTGGCCAAAGACAGCTTTTGCCATAGGTTTGTCTTCCCCACTAGGTCTGCCATCCCCACCACCAAGTCCATTAACCCCACCACATAGACAATCCCCACCACTTTCGCCTTTCCTACAATCTTTGCCATCATTAGCATACCAACAATCTTCACCTGCTCCACCTTCCCCACCATATCCATCATCACCACCAGCTCCACTTGCCCCACAAGATGCTCCTACCCAACAAGCACCTCCTACCCTAGTAGCTCCTAGGGCCCCAAAAGCTCCCTCGCCACTAGAAGAGGTACCCCTAGTAGCTCCTACTACCTCACAAGCTCCTCCACCACCAGAAGAGGTACCCCTAGTTTCTCCTCGGGTAGTGCCATAGATAGTTTCCACATATGATCTAAAGGCCAAATCTACAGATGTGAAGAAGTTTAAGTTTATGAATTTCAGGGCTAGAGGTCTGAAACATAAGGGCAAAGAAGTCACGACATCTCATTTGCACAAATCAGTAATAAAAGCCAAGGAGGATTTGAAATTTTGGTTTACTGATGATGTGCCTTCAAAATTTAAAAATGGCAAGTCATTCTTACCAATGCACATTATGGAGAAACTCAGGGCAGATGAAGAGCTGGCATGAGTAGTACATAAAGATAACAAGGAAGGGTCTTAAGTTTATAAGTGTTAAGGTCCCGAAAGATGCTTTTAAGATTGGACGCCAATCTCGTTGCTGCGTGGTGCCTGTAAGTGAACATAGCACTCTTCTTTTTATACAAAATTTACCACTAAACCATTGATTTGATATGATTTATTGTCTGTAGGTCATAATTCCATGATGAAAAAAAGTATGAGGAAACCAATGGGCTATGTGGACCCAACAAGGATCACCGGGGACATAATGTACAGTGAATATGTGTGATAATTGTGAGGCACTTCAGGGCAAGACACCTAAGGAGAATGCAACATATAGTAAGAAACTACACGATGACAAGAAATTCGACATCGTGGCATACGTAGGATGAGCAATGCTCTCCCACCAAAATAAGTTATAATAGCCCAGTACAACTTTGAGTAAATTCAATGTTCCATTCATACTAGATATAAGATTCTTAATACTACTTCATTAAGAGCTCGCTTTATTGGTTCTAATATATTTGTCCTGTTTGTAGTGACCACTATTTTTTATTTATGAGATATCCAATGGACCACTTGGTCATAGTTCTGATCCAATAGACTATGACAAAAATAGATATATGGAATTCCTTACTATTCTAAATTTGTAAGTAAAATTCTCTATGTACATTCTTTATCCTTGGTAGCTTTGTAACACATGTCAATTAAATTGTCCAATTTGTGCACACAAGTTATACGTGAAAATAGGAGGGAAAAGAGAAAAAAGAAAGGCTACATGTTAAAACAAAATGGCCGGTAATATCAAACCACATAAACACATATTTGTGTGTGTATATGTGTATAATAAAACAATTTTACATTCAAAGTATAGAATTGTTATTCTATACCCCTTTCTCTTAAGGGCCAAATCCACCTCTCACCTCCTTCATAAGGCCTAAAACCCACTTTCCACCTCGGTCAAAGGTCAATCAAAACATCCCACTTAAGTCAGACCTCTAACAAACCCACATGCTGACTTTCCACAATACCCTCTTCTCAACTCTCGCCTCACAAAAATGGTGCAATGACACGTCAGTCACCGTGCAGCAATGTAGTAACGCATAAATGTGTGCATATATGTGTGTAGTAATACCATAGCTTAATTATAGTAATGATGCTAAAATATAGTCATGACAGATCTAGTTTTGATAATTACTTTTTTTCTAGCATCATGGTACAAACAGTTTAAAAAATAATACGTGACATGAGAGATATCACTCTTTGGCTTTTTTTAAAATTTAATTATCTACATTACTGTTACCACTGTCTGTCTGTTGTGTAATACTGCAATCCACGATGGCATTACTACAATGGTAATAACTATAAGTTTCATAGTGTTGCTGTAATTGCTTCGTAGTGTTACGGTAAGAATATATATAGTAACAACTAATTACTTTTATAATAACAGAGCTTCTTGTTAAGATGAACTTCATGTGACGCAACTTTTATTTGTCTCTATGATGCTTATGGACGGTGAACTATAAAGCAAGTCGAATAGTTTTGTTATATATATATATAAACATTAAATTGTAAATCATGAGTTCAAGCCATGATTTCAATAGCTTTTTCTCTTTTTTTTTCTTATGTAGGTTATCGGCTGCTGTATGTTGGATTCTCTCGGGGAGTGAGCTGATGTTCATGGATTCATGGGTTCTTTGTCAATTTATTTTTTTTAATTGTTAAGTTTAGTAAAAAGACAGCTAGTTTTCTTGAGAACGGAGGGCAGAAACGTTACTTTTATTTCTTCCACGTATGTAGCATCATTGGATCTTTTACGCATGCAGAAATTTATTTTATGGAATTGTGTTTGTCCTTTTGTGCTTAGTGATTAGTGTGTCTGTCTTTTTTTTGTGATTAGTGATTAAGGAGATTGGAAGCGTAGATAGTTTACGTGTGAGGCTGGAAGGGAAGACGCCCGCGTGATGATCGGCTTGTCGGTAGTTCTTTTCTTACCACATGCAATTTTTTTATTTGTTTTCTCTTTTTTTTAATCAGAAAAACGGACGGTAGTGGGCGGCGCGAGCCTGGGATGGGGAGGTGAGGGCAGGATGGACTGGTTTGGTTGGATTGGAGGGATGTAGAATACTTAAGTAGAAAAATCTTATCATACATATATATATATATATATATATATTATATATAATTTATGATGTTATTATTTTTAAAAGTGATATAAGCAATCCGTAAATACTGTACTACGTGGATAGGTATATAACAACTTTGCAAAAATTATTACATAGTAATGCAACTTATTAATACAGACTTCAACAATATAATTTCTAATATTTATTATAATATTTTTGTTATAAATTTATCAAATTTCTCAAATAGTACAACATATGAAGCCGACAAGTATCAAATATTTTTTGATGAAGAGAGTGCTCATGTGATAGAAGACAAACACAAGACAACTTTCTTATCCCATCCGAGATCAACCATTTATAATCGAATTCAAATACAGATGTATATATATATATATATATATATATCAGTTAGTCCGTATTCAATTCTTTGACACAAATATTTGTATACTGATATATTCTATCCCTTATAAAATAGTGTAACTCATCAATAACTAGAAAATTTCAATTAGAAAAATATTTTAAAACTCTCCACAGGTGGTCTGAGACCGCTAGCCATCTGTGGAAAAGTTTTATCCTAGATGGCCGATGTAAACGGTCTTATTAGACGAGCCACCAGGGAAAACTATTTTCTCATAAGGTCGACTGCAAAAATCAATTATTAATTATTGCAGCCGACCTTGGTACAAAGCGAGCTATAGGAGACGGGCCGGGCAGCCGATTGAAAAATAATCAATTTTGGCCGTATGCAAAAATCAATGCATGTGACCTAACCTATAAACCAACTAGGCTAGAATCACGTTGCTACATTAACCTTAGTGCTGATCTTCGGAAGAGATTTTTGCCCAAATTAAAGGAAAACCACACTTCCTTTCATCCCGGACCTGAATTTTCCTAGTAGGTTTTAGTTTATTCCATAGACAAAATTAGCTACTAGACACTTAAAAAAATATAGATAGGAATGTAGATTTGCTCGTCGACACCTAGATATATGATATTTTGCCGTCAGAAAATATACACACGACAAGTTGTTTCAATGAGTTTTCACAAAATAACGACTCGCTACACATAGTACAACTTTTTGAATCAGAGAAGCGAGCGACAGTAACTTCACCAGATGTGACTATCTCTGGTCACATCTCGGTTTAGAGGGAGTGAGTCGTGTCCAGTGGCAAAGACGTATAGTTCAGTGGCAAAATGATTATTTGATAAAAATACTCTCTTTAAAATTGCTAGAAATTATAAAATAATATGTATGGCGTCCTTTAGTAAAAACTACATTTTTCATTGTCTAAGTGCAAAGCCACGTTCTTACGGTGTTCTCTAGCATTTATTGTCCCAATTCAAATTTTGCCTATTCCATACGAATTCATGGGGTCTAGTTCTATATGGATAGCCTAAACTTGACTTTCTAAAAATGGGCCATCTCCCATCCTCCCCTCCTCATGCCCGATTGCACGCAGCACTCCCTCCATATGATCTGGTCATGGCGGAATTGGAGCCAGCCCTCTCCCCACTAGTGAAGAGGGAAAAGGATGAGAAAAAAGATTCCAATTTTTGAGTAGCTAATTAGGGGAAACGTTGGAGCCCACTTTTCACCGATAACCTAAAATTTTGGTATTGCAAACCATATTAGGCATCCGTGGGTGATTCTTTTACTGTTAAAAAGCAACCAATCCGTGCAACCCACACTTGAAAAACAGGGGAAAACAGATCATATCAATAATAGAGGACAGGCATAAATGAACGCTAGAAACATTGGGAAAAAAGTGGTCCTGTTTTGGGTCAAATTGTGGAAAAATATGAAATATAAAAATCAGTAGGTAAAAATCCTTTGTTCACTCTACAATTCGAAAGCACGTTGAGCTTTCACCGTGAACTTTTTGAACAAATAAAAATACCATAGATATTATTTGGGCATGTCCAACGACAATTAATAGTTGCCCCATAAAATTGCCCAGTCACGACTAGAAAATTTGCTTATGTGGGAGGGAGAAATTAACCAACAACAGAGCTAAGGATAACATTGATGCTTATTAAAATAAATAAATGTTGGACATGAGTTCGATGCCTAACTGTTATTGTATGAGTTATTTTAGAGGGTGGGCTTTTGATGACATGGAAGACTTGGGTGTTTATGATGGAGTCAATCCATTAACTACTGCCCTTTTACCATGGTTTTTTGTTGACATGAATAAATATATCGAGTCCGAAACAAGAATATACGTGATTGACTAGACCAATTGAAAAAAAATTTGTCTAACATCGGTTGAGTTGATTTGGCTATTTATAAAAGAAACCCTCTGAAGCGTGATTACATTGTAAAATACTAAATCAAGATAATAATGTGAAGAGGTGTAGAGAAAAAAACAAAATTAATATAAAAAAGAACAATAAGAAATGATTAAAAAAGTAAAAGAATAGAATATATATGAAGATCAAGATCTGTAGTTAAATAAAAATACTTAGACGTATCTAATTGATATAGAGTTTCTTATTGGATTTTCACTAAGGACTGAAATAATGTATTAAGTTGAGTTGAATAGTACATCAGATAGGCGCCATCTGTCCAGTTTTGGATGTTGAGGAATAACTGATTTTTGAGTTCTGTGTGAGAAATAACACATTTTAAAAGTTCAGAGTTGATATTGCTTTGGATCTTCCAAATAAGAATTTTTTGTATACTGTTACATCATTTTGTTTTTGTTTAAGATAAATGAAGATGAAGATTAAATTAGCGTACACAAAAATATGATTAATTGAGTTTTAATTATTATAAAAAATAGATTTATTTGATATTTTAAAGTAACTTCTATATAAAGTTTTCACATAAAATATATCATTTAGCGGTTTAAAAACATGCTAACAAAAATTGAGATAAAATCTATATCTTCTAAAAAGGTTGGACATGAGAGGAAATATTTCTTAAGTGCTCCATATTAAACCATGGTTTATGATAGCTTATTGGCTGGGTTATCGAAACCCCACGGCAACCGTGAAAGACAGGATGAATTTTATGTTCAAATAGGGAAAAATAAAATTCCAGAAAAATAGGAAAAAATAGGGAAAATGTTGATATTTTTTATAAAAGGAAATATTCAGAATATGTAAGATAATATACGAGTAATGCAGGAAATGTTGGATTAATCTTTGTTATATTTTTTGCATATAATCAAAATAGGAATCACATTTGACATATAGCAACAAAAACTCACATTGCACACCACATTTTCCATAATAAAATATCTGCAACTACAGATAGCAACGATAATGATAAAGTCCATACTATGATACAACTATATAATTTTCGTTACACCACCAATATAAATATAAATATAGAAGTTTTTTTTAATTTATGTTTCAATTTCTGTTTGCCTAAAAACATGATGTTAACCTCATTTTTTTACCAGATAGCACTAGATTATTTTTGTAGTACGGAACCCCGCAATAAGTGTGGCTACGACGGTTTTCACCGGTAGAGAATTGAAACCCTTCTCTAAGCACCCGCTAGAGAAAGAAATTTCCTTTAGAATGCAATTCTTCCACTTTTGCTTTATTTTTTGCTTTGATCCAAACAGGGGCACCACTGTTTTACTGATAATCAGTAACTACCACCAGGGAAACAGGTATACTTCGGAGTACTTCCTAGCGTGAATGTGTGCAGAAAGTCAGCAATGCTGACTATAGTCCTTTTATGTCACGTTCCTGTACACCATGATGGCTAGCTATATATGTGAATTTGCTAGCTTTGCTGTCCCGTTCCCATACACCCATATTGCTCACATTTAACACGAAACAGTATATGTGAATCCTGTAACATCTATATATGGTACATACAGAACTGAGCGAGAACAATATACATGTACAGTAAACAACACCCCAAAAGTAGACATTTCAACTGGATCGACCCATCGGGATTAAATTACATGCAGTAAGATCAGAAAATATTAATTGCTAATACTATTCACCGACAAAAGCTTCATATTCGTAACATGCATGGTAGAGTAAATCTACTGCAATGTAAAGCAGTATCACCTAGCATACAATCAAGGTGGATCCTTGCAAGAAACAGCGAGCTCTCCCAATACTAATGCATACACAAGGGATCGATCGATAGACGCACATACTACAGCGCAAGTAGATTAGCCCTAGCTAGATTGATTAATTGATCGATTAGACTGGCAATACATATATATAGGCCACTTAACTAGTACGGTAATGGCACGGATTGGAGAGATAATTATTCTATAGTTACATCAGAACTAAGTAGACGGCGCCCTGCTGGAGCGGTTCGACGGTGACGCCCGACTCGTCGACGGCCACCGGCTCGGTGCGGCTGTCGCCTTTGTAGCGGAGCAGCTCGGCCTCGTCGCCGAAGTAGTGCCTCACGTTGAATCGCACGGCCGGATAGAAGAGGGGCGGCGCGGCGCCCCCGACGCCGACGCACACCACCGCGGCCACGGTACTGCCCGCCGCGGGCGCGGCGGCTCCGGCGGCGACAAGCCCGAAATCCGCTAGCCCTGCATCTGATCGGTCGTGGCAGACACATGCACAGTCAAACAAACGGCAAGTGATATTAACTGCACGCATGCCATGCGGAGGAAGTAGTTACTGCGGCGCGGGGATTGAGAGAGAAATCATCAAAAGACCACAAGGAAATCTAAGGGGGTGAACTGTGACAGCCACTGAGAGCAAGGACAATAACAACCTATTAAGCAGACTATAAAGCAGACAATAAGCATCTCTATGACCCTAAATTGGAGCTTTCCTCCTTCCATCAAGCGCAGCGCGTTTATACGCTCTGCGTAAGTAACCATTCCGATGTTTTATTTTCAATTACTCTTTTAACCATACCTACTATACCTAATTATATGGTCTAACCATATGTTACAAAGAAAAAAGAAAAATATTGGCTCTTATATAAAGCTAGCTTTTCACATAAGATATAAGCATTAAATATATAAGTGAAAGAAAAAATGAGAAAAATAATAAAAATAATTTTATAACTTACCTATTATATATATTAAAAATAAAAACAATCTTATATATATAATAACTCTAATATAAGTTTATAGTGTTGTTAACTCTACTATTAACTTAGATGGACAACCGGAGTTTACTCCTACGAGATAAGATGAAAACCTGAATGAAAAGCGTCCTGGATATGATCCTGGATCGCTAGTCCTGCATGCACGAGCACAGTGACTCTTTACATGTGAAAGAACTTCAGGGCCAGTTTGGAGAAAGAAAATTCTATATTATCTACAGCTAAATTATAGAATTTGCTTTTAAAAATCAGATAACTTATTTTTAAAAATTATAATAATTAATTAATTAATTAATTATATGTAAATAGTTATCTTATTTTAATGGAGCTTATTTGCTACCGTCGAACTCACGTTCAAACTCGGCGCGTTTGGCAAACTTGTTGCATGCGTCGAGCAGGAGAAATTTGACCATCACCTCAGTCTTTTCAGCAACGTACGTGTGTGCTGCTACTACACGTACTACCAGTCCCCCTTCTAGATAGCTACTCCTACTATACCTCCTCTTTACTCAAGCCACCATTGACAAGACCATACAGCAAGAAGGGCACAATTTATGAGTTGTGACCCGTGGTCATAAGCCCTAAATTCGTAGCAGCAGTTACTGCTCTTCATCTAAAAGGGTCTCTTTTGGATCCCTGAGCTCCATTTCCTCTAATCTGTCAGGTCAAAATCAGTGCAATCCTAGTCTTTTCAAGCCTAAATCTGTCAGTGTAATCCGGTACTAGTACTCCCAGATTTCTGGTACTGCTAGACTGCAGGTGTTCGTGCGTATGACAAATTGATCAGAATAATTTCCCCAGAGAGATAATCGACACTACGACCCCAGTTAAGCAACTATCCGAGCTTCCAAAGTCCAGTTGGAATCTTATGCTTCTATTCCTCCAACTCGAGTCTTTTCATTAACATGTGAAATAGCCCCATGCATGCACAGATGGATTCCATTACTTGAGCTGAATGCATCTACAGTACATACGATGACATGATGTTCCTCTTCACCATGAAATAGTAGGACTATTAGCATATTTGTAATATCCCATCAGGAAATCTACTCAATTTGACCTGGTGGAGAACAGCTCACAAATTTTGGTCTTGTCTAATTCTACATGCTTACAAAATGACAAAAATTTCCATCTTTATCATGCATGGAAAAGTCTATCTGCATTAGAGTGATAAGATTGTACATACACACATAGGAAAAAGATTTTACATGGCCTAAATTTGTCTCGTTATCATTGCCATGCTTGTGGCACGGGACCCTTGTTTGAGAATGGCTGGTTTGGATTGGGCCTAAAGGAAACTGGAGTACAACTTCATGCATGTAGAATTCTTCTTTCAGTTAAAAAATTGTTATTTTGTAGTTAAATCCAAACGAAACTGAATTGGAGGGCAACACTACAAGAGAAGTTGGCCCCGGCCAAATAAAAAAAACGTCAAACGCCATATGAAAAAAAAAATTATGGTTTAAAATTTATTTTATATTTGTGTTAGTAGCGACTTAAACATTAACACTGAAAAAATTACGATAAAAAATTTTAAAATAATTTTAAAATAAAGTTTTAAAATTTAAATTTTAGCTGCGATTTCAGGTCAACGGCCCAACAATTGACTCCCATGAAATGACACTTCTAATTAATCCATTTTAACAGGAGCATACGGATGCATGTGATACTGAACAAAGGGACAAATTGCAAACAGATAATCTAGCTAAATGGTAACCAAGATTGATCAGTTAATTAAGTTGTTCATATCAAAGAACAAAAGAGTTGATCAATTATCACTTACCTTGTAACTGATTGTTAGCGACGGCGCCAGTAGATATGGCACTTGCAGAAAAATCTGCCAGGCTAGCGGTGGCGGCCACGCTCGCAACGGTAACGGCGGCGTCCGGCGACGGCGAGGACGGAACAGGAGGCAGAACGCCGGCAGCCGAGGAGGTAACGTCCACGTGCACGGCTGGCGTGGTGATGCCAAGGCCATATTGTAGCAGGCCCAGCTTCGTTGCATCGTCGTGCGTCTCCTCCCTAACCACGGCGGCGATTGACGCCGCGCTGCTCTTGCCGAGGCCGAGCTGATCGGCGGAACCGCACCAGTGCTGGCCAAGCCCAGCGCTCCAGGCGCAGCTCCTGTGCCCGGTATTGTTTGGCCCTGAGACGTCGTTGCATAGCCCCCAGAACATGCCAGCCGGCGGCGACGACGGTGGCTGCTGGGAGGGCACCGGCAGGTGCAAGTACTGGCCGCCAAGAATGGCGGCGCCGAGATCGACAGCCGACAGACAGGGACTCTGCGGCCACTGCAGGAAGATTGGCTCATCGGATTGCACGATCCCGTGCACCGTAGGAGCAGGCGCAGGCGCCGGCGGCGACTCCAGTGGCTGTCCTTGATAGACCATCTGCTGATGGCACGCCGCAGCAAGCGGCGAGAGCAGGTTCATGGCCGCCGTCACGGACATCGCCTTCGACGACGTAGCCCTCACCAGCTTGCTGGACCCGGACGAACGGTCGGAGGAAGAGGAGGACGAGGTAGGCGCCGCCACCGGCGAGACAAGCTGCTGCTGCTGCTGCGGTGGCTGCACCGGCTGTAGCGGGAGGATCGGTGCCGGTGTGGACGGCGCCACGGCCTCCCGGTGCGCCGGCGCGCAGGCCCGGTTGCTGCCATGCCCAAGCGCGGCGCGGCCTGTCCCGGAGCGCAGCTTGTTCTTGGAGCGGGACTTGCGGTTCTGGAACCAGTAGAAGACGTTGGCGTCGCCGACCTGGCCGTACTCCTGCAGCTGCATGCGGATGCGCGGGATCTCGTCGCGAGGCGGGTTGACCATGCCGGAGTTGAAGATGGCCTCCAGGATCCGGATCTGCTCCGGCCTCGGGTTCCACCGCGGCTTTGGGTCCGGAACCCTCTCCTCTCCCACTGCAAGCAACCAACACCCAAAATCCCAAATCAATTCCCTCTCTACCTCGATCGCCCCTAACCTCGCGGAACGAAACCCTACCTAGCATGCGCAAACGCAAACAGTAGCATGCACGCGCACGGCGACCTACCTGACGAGAAGGGCGACGACTTGAGGGAGTAGCCACCGCCGCTGCCGGTGGAGGAGCCGGAGAGGAGGGAGGGCGGCGATCCGCCCATGTCAGGCTGCGTCTGCCACGGCTGGGTGGCGTGCTTGGACCTGAACATGCTCGGCCAGTGCCTGTTCGACGACGCCATGCCCGCAACCTGCCGATCCGACCCGATGAACTCTCAGCTAGCTCGTTGCTGCTCCGCTCTGCAACAACACGGGCTCTACTACTAGCTCGCTGGCGGCGGCGTCGAGTTCACGTCGGCGATGAGAGAGATCTATCGCTAGGTAGAGATCGATTCCCTGTGAAGCGACAGGGACCGGCCGGATTGGACGAGAGGGAGCGAGAGAGCTAGGTATGAGTAGCTACTCCTCTCCTCTCCCTAGCTAGGATGGATGGATGGAATGGTTTCTTGCACATTGCTGCCTCTTATAATGGCGTGCAACTACCCTTGGTGGTGCAAAGGGTCCCGCCCAATAAATGCCTACAGTAGCGACCATTTCTCTCTCTTACTCTTTCTCTTTTATCTGCTTGCAGATGCGTGCGAGCGAGCGATGGGGTTGCCTTGCACCGGGAGGGAAGCGATGGGTGGTTGCCCCGGCCGGGTCGCTGATGCCGGAAGGGTGCAAGGACACTGGAGCTGAGCTTCGGTTTCACCTTCTGCTACCCTGCTGAGAAGACTGAAGAAGTCCGGGCCTTCCAACATTTCTGCCAAACCTCCTTCTCGTAATGGTAATGCCTTTTTGCATGAGAGAGCCGGGGCCAGTGGTGATGGTGACCTGTGTGTCGTCGCCGGTTAGCAGCGTACTTTCTGATCGTGTCATTTGCAGAGAGGAATGAATGGAAATTGCAATTATTGTACTAATCATGCACGGTAATTTTACAATATTTTCGAGTGAAACAGTACAATTCCTCCAAATTATTGTGAAATTCTTCTATTCCTAAGAAGGTTGTATTGCTCTAGTATGTATTGATTATTGGAAACATCTTGCGTTGATCAGCTTCAGGTTACCATTTAGGGTTCCTGTGAAATTCACATTACAAAGGAAGCCTGTGAAATTAGTTTATTTCCAGTGAAATTTCTACATTACAAAGGAGGCCTTAAAATCTGCTTCAAATTCAAAATTTCAAAATCGGCTTCAAATTATAAGCAGGCTACTAGTCATTTCCTAAAAAAACTGCACACTTCATGCACGGATATCTGGAATAAGAAATGCATGGATACCACAAATAAACATTAAGTTGTTTGGTGACGTCTCGAGGGCCCGATTCATCCAACATTGTGGATTTGTGCCTCTTCACGTCAAGAGCATGTGTACAAAGTCACCAAAAGAGTTTTTCTTTTGGTGAGAATTTTTTTCATTCGCGGTCTATAGTTGGCTAGCAAAAGTTATATCTTATTAAATTTAAGAAGTCCAAAACAATATGACTAACTCCGTATTTAAATATATGACGATGCTAACTTTATTTGATCTCTAGTGTACAACGTTTTAACACTATTTTTCTACTAGAATATAAGGATGGAATTATAATATTGTAAAGTATTTATAAAAAAATCTATCAATGTGTTTTTTCGAATTAAAGATTTTATGAGATATTGATGGTAAAGTTTTTAAGAGTTTAACCAAATAAAATCAATAATATCGTATATTTAAATATATATGGACTACTTACTATCCCTTTCCTGTCAAGATATTCAACTTTAAAGCCGATTTCTAATACTTTTAACCGATGAGGTAGCGACTTATTATCCCTTTTCTGTCAAGATATTTAACTTTAAAGCCCCTTTCTCTTGCTTTTAATGGATGAGGTAGTGGTTACTATATATGCCACTCACGACCTGCCATTTGTTAGTATTCCCAAATTTGCGTGACGATTTGGAGACCACAACGCAATAGTTTTTTAATGTACGTGCCCTTCATTTCATCCAGTGAAAAAGAGGCCGAGTTAACGCCAGTGGAAGTGGCCTCTGTGGCTACTGGATGCATGCGAGCTAGAGAGAGATGGTTTCCTAGTTCAGCTGCTTGTGAATAGGCATTGAATTGAAGTGAACGATGACGATTATTCTAATGGAGATAGAATGGCAAGTTGTTGCATGGAGTTAGTTCGTTAAAGGACAAAATATTATCTGATTTTTATAATAGCTATTTAATAATATAAATAATAATAACTATCTTAGAAATGTGAGATAAAGAATTTTTTTTAAAGTATACATATAGTTTTGCAGTTTAGAAATTATACGCATAAAAGCTAACAAAAAAATCTCACTTTTTCAGCCGAAACAAATGAAACCTAAATGTCATAGCCGTGCATGCAGGAGAGAGGGGTGCACTGTGCGTTCATGCATGCACGCATTGGGTGCATAGTAGTAGCTGCTGCTATGGATCGGAGAAGGTCAAGGAGACCGGGAAATAGGCTGTTTCGAGGAGAGAAAATGAAGGGGAATCCGGTGGAAAAGGAATTTCTGGTCCAAGGCAGTAGTAATGGCAACCTCCCCTTTGCCGTGGACCGTCGTGAGGTCTCTTCTATAGCTTCTCCTTCTGATCAATATGGCCGTTGGATTGACTCGAGGGAGCGTGCGTGCATGCATGGTCTGATGGTTGCATGGTGTGCCGCGTCGTCGTCTCTCTCTTGTTGGATTGACTAGATTGTTGTTGGCGTAGGCAAGGAAATGTTCACAACGCTTCGCGTACGTCAAGTTTCTCCTGTGATCATGTTGGATCGTGCACCTGTGTTGGCTGCAGAAGCGGGCATTCGTACGTGCGTGCGTGTGCATGGAGTGCAGGTTTTCCCTGCGTTACCCGTGTGTCTCCTCGTGGGGGTCGGCTGGCTCTGCACGCCCACCTGCCTACACAAACACCAACATGGGGCCACACATGTAAGTAGACAAGGGAGAGAGAGTGTGTGTGCACTGTGCATGTGCATGTGGGTGTAGGTGTGGGAGAGTGTAATACTCGTGCGCAGCAGAAAGTGCGGCAGGCAATCCCATTGTCGACGCCCGTGTGGGTGTGGCAGATGTGAGAGAAACCTTTTTCTCAACGAGCGAAACAGAGCAGGGCAGAGAGACCACCACAGGACTGGGACTCTGGGAGACCACCGCAGGAGTGGAGTGAAGAGGACGTGTTTGCCCGTTCTCTCGTGTGACCCGTTCTCTGCTGCATGCTTTCCTCTCTTCTTGGCCTCCAGCTCCCTCCAATCGGCAATCGTTAGGGCGTTTGATTTACTACCACTTTTTTATATAATGAAATTTATTTTTCTAAAGAACCTATAAACCAATTATTATAAAAATTACAGAAAAATAATTACGAATTATAAAATTATAGTTTTATTAAAAACAAGAAAACTGCTTTGATTATCATATTAAAGATAGAGATTTTTCATCTAAAGTTGATAAGAATTTACATAACCATTCTTTCTTTCCAACAACTTGTAAATTATATACATTCATTGTCTATTTTAAATAAAAAAATAGAATATTCAAAATCAGCAATCGATGGTCAATTGAATTTTGTACGCATCACCCCTTGCGACAAATGTCATACCAAAGTAAAAAATAACGTCAAAGATCAGCTAAGCTGTAAATTAGTCATTCACCCAGATCTAGTCACCACCATCGCCATTGAAGCCAATCAAAAGGAGACACAACCACAAAAGACGTCGCATCAATATATAACCTCTAATGCAACGCCTCCAAGAGGGTCACCATCTAAAATGTTGCTGTCGCTATTCTAGGTATCCGAAACTAGATTTTTGTGGGTGGTAACATCCTAACCATATGATCCATACATATACAATGTATTTAAGAATATAGGGATAAGGTGATATGAGGATACCAAGCTATAAATAGAGCCAAGGAGACACATATTTTTTATATAAATTCAAGGCTTAGATAAGTAATAGCTATATTCATATTGGTCAGTGAGCCAACGTTTCCATTAATATTAATATCATGAGTGTAAAATATGAAAAAATCCTAATCTAGTATATCGTTATAGCGATGTAGAACTCGAGTATGGTGGTTAGTGGCTAGCTGTTATCAGCTTCCTAGGGTGTTGATTCTATAAGATTGGAAGTGGCTTATATATTGTTTTGTCTCTATGGTTCTCCACCCTCCTTCTAAGGTCTTGTATTATAACCTCGGGTATCTCTTTATCTAAGTAAAACTAATAAAGTAACTATAGATATAATTCGAATAGTTCTAGTCGGGTCTAAGTATGACTTATATATTTATTTTCTTATTTGAAACTAGGATTTTAGCCATATATATATTATTTATTTTTATATTACACTTGGTATAATGTTCTGCTGAGATAAGTATGTATTTATAGGGTACGTAGAGAGTTCACCCCGAGACATATGGTGTGGCAGCGACATCGTCTTTGGGAAGATACAGCGCTCAAAGACGTAACAAATATTGGCTCGTAGCATTGATGTCTCTAGCCCTAGATATGTAGCAGTATGAGCTCGACTTCATCCTCGGCATCGAGCGGTAGTAGCGACTTTACCAAACACAATGGAAACGACGGGCGGTCACCCGACGGAGGAGCAAGGCTGTTGCCAGCCGCACAGCTGCCGCCATTGTCGTAGTCGTGCCACCACAGCCCAGCCACAACCTGCCATGCAGCCACGCCACTATTGGTCGCCATCATCATTAGACATGCTCGAGTCCGAGCCTGAAATTAGCCGTGCCGCTACCGCCGTCTTCGTCAAACGAATCCCAATAGTCATCGGATGCAGGATCCAGCCAAGAAGACCCTGCTGCCACCTTCCTCGCCCATCTGCAGCTCTTCCCTCGGGCGGTGGCAAGAAGGCTGGAAGACGCTCGATTCTGTTTTGTGGTACCGAGAGAACTGACACTTTATCAAACTACTTTATTCGTCCTAGAAAGAATCAGCTTCTAGCTCTCAACCTAGACAAGCCATATCCAGTTTCATAACTAGCAGTTGGTTTTCTTTCGCGAAGGGTGAGGCTATATTACTATCGATCTATTAATAGTTTACACAGACGTAGTTACGATTCAAACCAAGATATATATATAAGACGGAAGTAAAGAAACAAGATTTTTTTATATTGGTTCAAATATCTAAGATAGATAATAGTTTATATAGCTTTGAGATGTATGATATTAAATACAAATATGTGTATAGCTCTAGTATATATAACATCAGCGCTTGTCAAACTAATTTCAATAGGTAAAGCAGTGGTTTGTAGTCTGCTTGTTAGCGGAAAAGCTTTCTCCTGTCATCGACTCAACGTGATTTGTTTATAACTTATGATTCAATATCTTACTTATATTTATACCAAAAAATACTCTATTTTTCAAATAGAACTTGAGGCTCCAAATAAAATATGCGCAGATAATTCATACGGTTTAGACTCTGATGTACTTCCTTAAGCCAGCATGATTCCTTTCTTATCCGTAATTTTAATAATAATAAGATATACATATTAGATATATGATATTATCGAAAGTAACCAATATATATATAAGGTATGCTACATTGACATTTAGCCATTTAGCAAAGTTAGAAAATAAACCAAGCATGTCCTAACGACGTCCTCCCCTTTAAATGCGTCGATCTCATTCAGTCAGTTCCTTTTCCTTCCATAGGACGATCGAAGGAACAAACAGGACCGTGCGTATGCTGCATGCGTCTATTATATCGTCGGGTAATCGAATTCTAAGGGACCTTTGAGATAAATGAGCCGATAGTCGGATTTTACAACATACAATACACCTTAGAGACACACAATATTCAAATGATTTGAATCGCACAGAATTTTTTCGACATATTCCTTTGGAATAAAAAGATTGTGCATTCATGAATCCAATAAATTTTTCTATGGAATGCACGAATCCATTTTGTAGAATGTGTATAGTGACTATGACCCCTCAAGCGTATGAAGAAGGACGGTTCTATATATATATATACAGCCTAGATCAGTAGCCTGTCTAACACCCCCGCAGTCACAGTGAGAGGGAACAAACGCAGAGACTGGACCGAAAACTGATGAACAAAGGCGTGGGTAGGCTTTTGGTCATTATATCGGCAAACTGATATGCCGATGGTACATGGAGCAGCCGAACCTGTCCTAATACGATCTTGTCATGGACAAAATGAATATCGATCTCGATGTGCTTGGTGCGTTGGTGATGGACCGGGTTAGCGATCATGTAGACGGCACTGATATTGTCGCAGTAGACGACGGTCGCGGTGGAGAGAGGTGCACGAAGCTCCTGGAGAAGCTGGCGAAGCCAGCAGCACTCGGTGACAGTGTGGGCGACGGCGCGGTACTCAGCTTCAGCATTGGATCGGGACACTGTAGTCTAGCGTTTTGAGGACCAGGATACGAGAGTGTCACTGAGGTAAACGCAGTAGCCGGACGTAGAGCATCGAGAGTCGGGGCAGCCTGCCCAGTCCGTGTCGGAGTACGTGGTGAGGGAATCGATGGGGCTAGAGCTGAGATGCAGCCCGCTGGAGAGGGTGCCCTTCACATAGCGTAAGATGCGATTGAGCAGCGTGAGGTGAGGTTCGCGCGGAGCATGCATGAAGAGGCACACTTGCTGGACAGCATACGTGAGGTCGGGTCGGGTGAGTGTGAGGTATTGGAGAGCCTCGACAAGACTCCAATAGTGAGAGGGATCGGCTCAAGTGTCAACTGGGGTAGCCGTGGGGTGATAGTCGGCCATGCCAGCACGCTGGAGAAGTTCGATGGCGTATTGGCGTTGGGAAAGAAAGCGCTCATGGGTGGAACAGGTTACGGAGATGCCAAGGAAATGGTGGAGAGGACCAAGATCGATCATGGCGAACTCAGAGTGGAGTCGGGCCATGATCTGGTCGAGAAGAGATGTCGAAGACGTAGTGAGGACAATGTCATCGACATAAAGAAATAGATAGGCAGTGGCGGAGCCGATATGGAAAGCGAACAGGGAACTATCGGACGCAGAGGCCACGAAGCCGATGTGCCGAAGATAGGCAGCAAAGCGCTGGTACCAGGCACGAGGGGCTTGTTTGAGGCCGTAGAGAGAGCGTTGAAGGAAGCAGACGTCATCGGGACGAGAAGGGTCGACGAAGCTTAGGGGCTGTTAGCAGTAGACTGTTTCCGTCAGGTGGCCGTGAAGAAAGGCGTTCTTCACGTCTAGTTGATGGATCGGCTAGGAGCGAGAGATAGCCAAGGTGAGGACGACTCGGATGGTGGCGGGTTTGACAACGGGACTGAAGGTCTCGTCGTAGTCGATACCGGGTCGTTGGGAGAAACCCCAAACTACCCAGCGAGCCTTGTGATGGGCAAGGGAGCCATCGGCGTGGAATTTGTGTTTGAAAATCTACTTACTGGTCACAATGTTGGCGCCGGGAGGTCGGGAAACGAGGTGCCAGGTCTTGTTGTCCAGTAGGGCCTTGTACTCGTCGGCCATGGCTGTGCGCCACTGAGAGTCGGCCAGGGCTGAGCGAGAAGTCACCGGGATGGGCGAGATAGAGCTGTGGACGGCGAAGAGACCGTAGCGCTGAGTGGGACGGAGAGACCCAGTCTAGGAGCAGGTGACCATGTGAGAGGTGGAGGAAACTGGAGCCGATGGGGGTGCGGGAGTAATGGGAAGAACTGGTCGGGTGGGGGCGTCATCGGCTCTGAGTCGGCGATTGTAGACAAGAGGAAAATAAGGAATTAGATCGGCCTGAGCCGATGAGGTCGGTTGAGCCGAGTATTCCGATCGGTCCGATAGAGATGGATCAGCTGATAGGGTGGGGGAGCTAATGGAAACTGAGGAGTCGATGGAAGTGGGGTGTCCGATGAAGAGGGAACGGTATCGGCTGAAGGATAAATAGGATCGGTACCGACTGAAGGATAAATAGGATCGGTATCGGCTGAATGATAAATAGAATCGGTATTGGCCGATGGAGGTGGGTCCGATGGGGATCCGATGGTGGGGACATTGAACCGAGTAGTGATGGGATATGTGATGGGTAAATCCTTAGCAGTGGGTGATGAGGGAGCCGATGGAGAGAACAGTGGAGGAGACCTGGTCGGCACGGTGTTGGTGAGGAGGAAGTCAAGATCACTAGAGGAGGATCTCGGATGAAGGAGACCGAAGGAAAAACATGTCTCGTCAAAAATGACGTGACGAGAGACGAGGACCCATCGGGTGGAAAGGTTGAGGCATCGGTATCTCTTGTAAGAGGTGGGATAGCCGAGGAGAATACAGGTGGTAGAGCGGGGAGCGAGTTTGTGGAAAGCTGTGGCGGTGAGATTGGGGTAGCAGAGGCATCCGAAAACGTGAAGATGGGAATAGTCGGGCGCTGTACGGTAGAGAAGGGCATAGGGAACGTTGTTATGAACGGAGGAACATGGGCGCCGATTGAGAAGGTACATCGCAGTAGCCAGAGCTTCGGCCCAATAAGTGGCGGGTAAGTGGGCATGAAGTAGCATGGTGCGATTGATGTTATTGAGGGTGCGAAGGAGGCACTCGGCTTTGCCGTTCTAAGGAGAGGTGTAGGGGCAGGAGAGCTGGAGATGGATGCCCTGCGAGGTGAGGAGGTTTGTAACAGTATGGTTGATGAATTCCGTACCATTATCGGCTTGTAAAGCCTTGATGGGGAGGTTGAACTGAGTGGATACGTACGTGACGAAGTGAGTGAGGTGAGAGGCGACCTTGGATTTGTGGATGAGTGTGAAGGTCCAGTAATAGTGTGTGTAATCGTCAAGTATAGCGAGATAATACTGATTACCGAAGACACTTTTAACTGGGGACGTCCATACATCACAATGTATAAGTTCAAATGGACGCGAGGGACTGGCAGGGTGGGTAGGGACTGAGATAGATCGTGGTGGCGTCGGACCCTGCCAGGTCCTGCCTTTGCCTTTGCCCTTACCTTTCCCGGTGCGGGCTGTGTTGCTGTGGACGGAGCCATGGCCATCAGGACCGTAGGAGGAAGGGGCAGCGCAAGAAGCTCGGCAGCCATTATCGGCTACAGCAAGAAGAGCGGTGTGGGCCACTGTCTTCTCATCGTTGGCCAGACGGAGTTTTTTAAGAACTAGCATGTCATGGGCCCGGGCAAATGATGGAAGAGGTGTGGCGTTGGCGATGTCATCAGCGGTGTTGGAGAAGCGGGGATTGAGGTCTCGCAGAAGGGCGAGGACGAGTTGAGAGTCGGCCACAGGATGACCGATGTCCCGGAGAGCAGCAGCCTTGACTTTGAGGTGCTGACAGTACGAGGAGACAGAGGAGTCGCCTTGTACCATGGAGTGGAACTCGTTGAGGAGGAAGATGGCGCGAGGCTGCTTGTTGGCCAGGAAGATCCACTCGATGGCCACCTAGAGATCTCGGGCGGTGGGGCCGATATCGTCCATGACGAGGTCGAGGACAGAGTCATGCAGCCAGCTGCGCACGCAGCACTCGGTGATGTCCCACTGAGGATCATCGGGGCGAGGTGGAGCGGAGCCATCAATATGGGACCGGAGGCCGAATTTTTCATAGAGAGATTTGAAGAAGAAAACCCATTTAGAATAATTGGCGTTAAGGTCAAGGGAGATATGAACGTGAGATTTCACGTTCACAGCAGCGTAAGGAGGGGAGAAGATCGGTGAGGTGGTGACCGAGGTGTGGTCTGAGGCACCGAGGGCCGGAGCAGACTCGGCGACTGGGAGAGTACCGGAGCTGAGAGCGGATTCGGTGGCCATAACGGGAGAACGGGAGCAAAGAGCCGATGGGGGAAAGAAGCCGATGGGAGGGGGAAGCCAATGAGAGGATGGATCGGCCGATCAAGAATGTGAGAAACTGATGGGAAGTGGGCTGGCCAGCCGATGAGGAGTGGTTGGCCGATGGGGAGTAGGCAGCGGAGTAGGTGAGGACAGAGTGGGTGGGTCAGAGAGTAGTTGGGTCACGGATATGCGAGGATTCACGTCCGTGAAGAGAAGATTCACGTCCATGGACTCGTGGAGGCCAAGGAGTGGGGTGGACGTGAAAAAGGCAGGGAGTGGCCGGACACGAGGAGAATATGTTCGCGTCCGGGAGGCAGGGATTTGTGTCCGTGGACACGTGGACATGTCGGACGTGAGGAGAGAAGGTTCGCATCCGAGAGTCGTTGAGCGTGTCGGAAAGGGCGAGAACCGAGGGAGGTTTCCAGCCGATGGAGACGATGAGCGCGGAGGTGCACCGGCGTCAGAGAAGAAGAGATGTACGAAACAAGAGGAAGAGCGGAGACGGGTGCGAAGCGAGACGAGGAGGCGAAGCGAGACCGTCGCCTGGTCGCGCGGAGGTGGGACGGAGTAAAGAAGGTGACTACGGGAGAGACGGGGAGAAGAAGAAATGGACGCGAGAGAGCGAGGAGAGTATCGGGAAAAGGGTCGACGACAGGAAGAAGACGTCGACGAGGAGGAGGAAAGGGTCGGCTCGCCGGAGGGAGAAGCTAGCGCGCCGGAATGTCTAGACTCGCTCTGATACCATGTAGAATATGTACAGTGGCTATGACCCCAAGCGTATATAAGGGGATCGGGTCTATATATATATATAGGTTAGGTCAGTGGTCTATCTAACATATTTCCTTTTTAAGTCTTTATCACTTTTCTTACGAGAGTATGCCTATTAATATTTTTTTAATAATGGATATAAATACAGTCTCTGTATAATACACATAGCTAAAAAATTAGGTGGGTTCTTATACTCAAAACCTCAACATTGAGGAACATCTCAACTACTTAAAAAGCGTACGGCGTCCGTCAAACTGATCGTCGCTCGGTCTTCCACCGTTCTAGCATCCCGCGCGTGTCGTCCGATCTTCTACGTGTCTTCGTCCGTGTCCGTTCGTCCGTCTACCCGTCTACGCCCTCGTCGTCCGCTCAGCCCACCCCACGAGCCCAGATCGATCGTGTGCGCAGATCATCTCTGATCCTTTTTTTTTTCCGTTTCGTCCATCGTCCCGCATTGGCTATCCGTCATCCATTTTTTTCTGTCCGTCTCCGGCGACATGATCGATCGATTTACGAGTCCGCGCGCGCGATTTTTTTTTATCCACATCCAAAGCGAGATCGGGCTCGGCACGCGCGTAGGACAGAGCGCATGCATACGTGTTTATCGCTTTCCTATAAGTTAGAATCCGACATATAAAATACCCTATATAAAACACAAAACGCATATATAAAGCCACAGTAGATAAGAAAGAAATATATAATCATATCTAAATTGGAATTAATCGTATCGTAATTATATTTTTATTTAGATAAGAGGGCATTCAAATCATAATTATATTTACTTCCTTAGTTTTATTTAGATAAAAGTATATCCAAAAGTATAAATATGATATCTTTAGGAAAAAAGAGAGATATTGAAACAACACAACTTACCAACCCACACTCTATTCTAAGTTAATATATTAACATACTAGATAAAATTTTTATTTATATACTTTACATAATATAACAGTAACATCAACCCCTGACCAACAGAAGTAGAGTTAGTTTCATCATCAAAGATCTAAATTCTATATAAAAATTTATCTCTCTTATTCTTGATTTATATTTTTATATTAGTCAATCAGCCATGTTATCGGGATATAACGGACACTATGTTGTTTTATCTCTTCCCTATTGTTCTCGCCCGATCTCTTCCTTTTCGTTTTTGGTTGTTTATATCTTTCCTAATTTTCCCTCCCAACCTCTTTCTTTTTCGGTTGATCGCTTCCCAACGCTACCTCCGCGGCTGCACCCTCTCCTCACGCGCCGGGGCGCCAATCTGGGACCCAGAGGAAATGTTCTCTAAAAATTCAGTAGCCTTGATCATGTTTGGTCAGTCAATAGGATGTCCGGATATCAAAAAGACGGGTTTATTACTCGAATGTTTTTGAGACCTTTTCATCCAGTGAATCAGTGATAACCCCTTCAAGACTTCGATGGCGGTGTGGGTGAGGGGCGGTGCCGGCGGGAAGGGACAAGCAATCAAGCACTCCTTCAGCTCATGGCTTCGCCAGACAAGGGAAAAGAAGGATCGGTCTCGCGCGATTTGGAAGAAAGGCATCAACATGGGTGAAGCTAGGAAGCTCAGCTGCACGCGTTTCAATCCGGCCTCACGGCGCTGTATCGACTTTTAAGGGAAAAAAGAAAAATGAAAACGTGGCAGGAAGACCGCCTCAGGAGAGCATAATCTTTAAGGGAGTACAATACAAACCACCCATTGAAGATAAAAAAAAAGGAAGAAAAACGTGAGGAGAGTACTACTCGCTCGCTCATGTGCAGTAAAAAACTTATCGTGATCTCTGTCCAGTAAGAAAACAATGCCAATAAAATGGCAAAATATGCTAAGAAGCTACCATTGAAACTGCAGTTCTTCTTTGTAAGAAAAAAAGTTCTAAATGAACATCAGTTAAAAACAGTAGTGATTAATATCACATCATCTACTAAGAGATAATAATTCATAAATAATAGCTCGTTGATGGTAAAATATAGAATTTCTAAAACTAAAATCACCAAAAATTCATAATAAAATAAATAATTAATTGAAATAAGTGGATTTGAATTACGTATAATTTTAATTTTTTTACTGTAGATATTGTACTAAAATATGCTATTTCACGGATTATCCATAAAAGTAAATTTAATATGCACAATTTCAATTGTCTTCATCTGGTACGACACACGGATATAGAAAAAAAATGAAACTAAGAAAGAGATCTAGAAGACTAAGGCTAAGTTTAAAAGATAAGTAATTTATGCTTTTTTCAACACACTTCCTAAACTTATGTATATAAATTTTTTACTTTTTTAAAGCTTATAATAGCTAATATTAAATTAATTATATGCTAATGACTCGTCTTATTTTTTTTATGATAGAAAAAACTCAATCCTAATTTCTTTTTCAAATGCATCCTAAACTTCACTCTTCTTCAAAGTCCTATCTTCAAACTTACCTCGGCATACCCCACTAAACAAAGCCTAAAGAGGTTTGGTCTCACCACATCAAACCCAACCAAGAAAACTTCTTAGACAATGCCACAAAGGAAAGGAGAGCATGATGTCTAGAACTTCACCACCATTCGTACCTTAAACGGAACTGGGTCGTTGTCTAAAGTCTTCATATAGCCCGTAACACCTCAACAAGGCTTCTTAAGAGACCATTGGTGCTCAAAGGCGTGATTTTGTTGCCACCGGCAAAGCCAGGCGTCACTATTGCCCCGATTCACTGTGCTACTACCACAAAACCAATCCACATACCTCTACACATAGCCAACAGTTAGCTATTTCTTATTGTTATATCATCTATAACTAATTAATAGCCGATCCGTACTATACTTAGTTATGGACACTATTACACCGTTAATACCTTGTTGTCCTGTAAAGCTTGTTTAAACCCGTGGCATAGTTAGCTACACAACAGCAGTCCACTTTTTTTTCTCTCCTCTCTTCTCTCTCAACTCAACACAAATTTAGGTTGGTAACTCCTATAGCCCACTATCTTAACTTGTTATATCCACTTTGAAACATTTCTTCGAAGATATGATGACCAGTAATATAAAGTAATAGTTACTTCACTAATTACTGTTGAAAGTGTATCATATGTATAATTTAAAGGATACCAGGTTTGAGTCCTGGACTATAAAATTATCTACTATTTCACCGTTATATATATATATATGTATGTATGTATAGTGTTTCTCCGTGAGGTGCACCACACTGTATTGTTTTAAAATGGTGTTTTCACATTTAAGTTTATCGTGTGAATGATCCTACGTGATATCTCTATTCTAAACTATATAGCAAACTGATATTATATTTAATATAATTTATTACGATTATAGTACTAGTTTATATTTAATATAGTATTATATTGTTGTATTTTGGGACGTACGTGTTTGTCTGTGTCCCTTTGATCGATCTGCGGCACGGAAAACTTTGATTTGGCACGAAGCGGCACTTAAAACTGAGGTTGATTTCCGGTCTTTAATTGGTGATCCTGACCGATCGATGAATAGTTTTTGTTCGATTATTAAACAAACCGCATCAGGCAGCCTCAACTTCTGACCGATCGGTACTTTGATATGCTATCATGAAATCGTCACGCCAACAGTGACCATAGCAGCTGTATGACTCAAAGCAGATACTAGAGTAGGACCCTCTATTACATCGGGTAACCAAGTATAAAATCTTATCTGTGCGGATTTCTTGGTTACAGTTCTGGATGGATGTCCTGACCCATACAGATGCAGCCATACTCTCCAGGCCCATGCGTGGCGAGCTAAAGAGTTGATGGGCTGATGGCTAGATGAAATCTTCGGCCCGAAATCGATAAATGGGTTCGGAATCCAGAAGTGTTCTCCCTCTCGTTCTGTGATGGTTGATACGTGGAAAAACTCTATTACCTCTCTTAACTACTGTCCTAGTCTATTTGGCATCTCTCAACCATTAAAAAATGATATAAAAATCTCTCAACTATTAAAACCAAATCAATTTAAATCTAGAGGGTTTAGACATTGGTTTTGTCATTCGTGGTACGTTGACCGATTCTTCGTATTATGTGGTTCTTACCTGGTATTAAAACCAAAAAATAAAAAACTAAAAAAATCCCCTTTTCTCTTTCTTTCATCCTCTCTTGTCTCCTTCCTTCCTCTCATTTCCCCTTCACTACATCTCTCCCCTCAGGACCATGGTGAGCATGTTGCCATCACTAGCACCACCGCTAGACTAAGCTTGGAACCAAGCTTTGCAGTGGTACCACACTTGATCTAGAGGCATGAGATGAGAGCAACAGAGGCCTGGTCCAGGAAGAAGACGATGACGAGAAGGAGCTTGGCATCAACCTTAGGAGAGAGACGAAGCTTGGAGCTAGTGTTCGCAAGCTAGCCCTGTCACCACTGATACCTTGCACCTCCTCCACTAGCTTTGTCATTGATCCGTTGTTCCCAATCTCAGGAAGTAGGTTAGGGCTCATTAGTTGTCGCCACATCAACAAACTCAAGCGACGATCTATTGCTGCCACTAATCTACCAATCCTAACCTCACCTCACAGGTTATGAGCATGTCTGCTGTAGCTACCTCGTTGAGCTTGAGCTCAAGTGCCAATCCACATCCGCCGTCTTCTTTGTTGACATTGCCTCCATTGGCGTTATTACCATCTCTCCTTTGTTGCCATTGCTATGCAATGACCAAGGGAACTTGAGGGAGAGCGGTCTAGAGAGGGAGGGAGAGAGGGAGGGAGGGATGAGGTGGAGGAAGTGAGAACAACTAACATATGGGTCCTGGTGTTTCTTCCCATGTGACTGTCTCGTATGGGCTCTATTTTTTATTTTTTTATGGTAAAAATTACCATTGATATATGGTCTCATAGTGTTTTTTTTATTTTTTTCTAAGTGTAATTGCATGTAGGATTAAAATCGCTGTCTATACCATTTGGAAAAATGAGTTGATTTTGATAGTTGTGGGAGCCTATATCTAATTTGTAGTTGAGAGATGTAAATTAGGCTAGACATAGTTGAGGGAGGTAAATGTATTTTTTTTAAAAAAAACTCAGCTTGGTGGTGGCTTCTGCTGAGAGCTTGAGATGTAGAAACAATAAGGCCCAGCTCGCTTACCACAGTACCATTGTTTGGCATATGCAATATAAGCCGTACTGTGAAAGTCTCAAAAATAATCTGTGTAAACTTTTTACAAATGTGTCTCTAGCAATTTAAAAGCCAATGCAAGAAAATAAAACTACGATAAAAACCCTAAAATCGACTCTAAAATTATGTTTTAAAATTCAAATTTTGGTTATGGCTTATAAGCTATCATTTGGAAGGCATGATTTTTAAAAACACAAGGATAAGATAAAGTTAGGATTTGAGTGCCTTGTCACCTCAAATTCTATGGATGTAAAAATATAGAAAAGCTAAATGAATAACCGTTTAGAACATAGGAAAAACATATGAATTAGGAGAGAGATGACACGAAGGAATTTTTCTAAGAGCTACAACCTCATGTTGAGAATCTTCTAAAATTCTTATAATTTGAGGCAATCCTAATGCATTTCAAAAGAATTCAGGAAATCCATTTCTTTGTTCTAAATGATTGTACAGGAATTCTTTCCAAAGGAATCCAACCCTTTAAAGGGCTCTTTCAGATTGTAGTAATTTTGTAAGAAAAATGGAGGATTTCAAATCCTATAGGATTTGACATTATTCACTGCTTTGGAATGAAGGATTTGGGTGTAGAAAAGGTAGAGGAAAATTTTCCTTTGAGATTCTATAAGAATTCAAACATTCGCCAAGACCTCTTTTTTTCATTCCTTTCCTAAGTTCAAGGCAAATCAAGCATTGAAAGCTCTAAAGAATCAAAATTTGAGGATAAATTAAACAATGACATTATAATTTCTGTGTTTTATCAAATTCCTATATTCTAAACAATTCATCTCATATATTCCCATGTTTTTATTTCTCTGTTGTACATATATAATCCTATACTTCCTATTCTTATGTTTTAAAAATTCTGTGCTCCAAAGGAGCCCTTAAAATTTCTCTTAAATTCCTCAATGTCAAAGAGCCATAAAAGGCAAACAAGGGGACTTTTCGCTGGTACATTGGTACTCCTTGGGAAGCGCAGCGATATGCTTGAGATGCTCCTCGTGGTTTTATGGAGTGATGCTGTGATTGCTCAACCTTGAGGAGTAGTTACGTGCGATCGTATTCCTCACACACCGCCGCAGACGTCAGTATGCACGCTGTTACATACATACGCGGCCGCAGCTATCTTCCCCCTGAAATTTTGGAAAAAGAGTGCAACCGATAGACACCCCGGACCCTTGCGAATTGAAACCAAACGACCGGTCCAGGTGACACATGCGTTTTGCCCCGATCAGCGAGACGAAACCAAGACCGGGACAACGCCACGGAGCCGTCTCACGTCAATCGTCACTGGCTCACCGCTCGCCCGCCTCGCGCTATTACTACTAGACCTACTAGTCGTGTAGCTCTCGTTCTCGGCCTAATCACCCAACCCAACCCGTCGTGCCAATCCACACATCGTTGCAGCAGCGCGCGGTGCAACAACCCGCAGCTAACCGCGGCGCCCTCTTCCCACCCCGAGTCTCCTCACCACCCTCCCCGCGCCACGCGCTCTTTTCCTTTTGCCCCCCAAAATCCAAGGCAATCGCACGCGAAAAGAAGTGAAACGCGCCGCACCGCGCCGAGCCGAGACGCGTGGGTATAATTGAAGGCAAGCGGGGAGGGGAGGTGCGCTCGCGGCATCTAGCTCAACGCGCGGGGGAAGCGGAACGAATCGGCGCATCGGTGGGTGCGGGCGCGCACGTAGTCGAGACTCGAGAGTGTGGTTGCGAGGAAGAGGAGAGGAGGGGGATGGCGGCGGCGGGGGCGGGGACGGGGTACAGGGCGGAGGAGGAGTACGACTACCTGCTCAAGGTGGTGCTGATCGGGGACAGCGGCGTGGGGAAGTAGTTCATCCTGGAGACCAGGTCCACCATCGGCGTCGAGTTCGAGTTCGCCACCAAGACCCGTCCGCGTCGACGACTGGCTTGTCAAGGCCCAGATCTGGGACACCGCCGGCCAAGAGAGGTACTACTGCTCTGCTTCCATCATCTCCAATCCCAAGTAGCCATTCACCATCATCAACTGCTACTGCTCTTTCGATTTCGCTAGAGTACTTGTATTGCTCTGCCCCTGCTCATCTGATTTTCTAGTAGCAGAACTCGATTTTCAGGGACTTGTTATCACGAGTTAATCAAGGACTCCATTAGTCCATTGGTAGCACGATTCATGTTCTCCGGTGCGCAAAAGCACACGCATGACTTCCCTTGCGCATTTCCACAAAAGCCTTTACGTGTTCATTTTGCTATCCTTCGCTTTTGCGCAATGGATTGGATTGGATATTTGGATTGACCTCTCTTTTGCAATGGATTGGATTGACCTCGCTTTTGCTTGGTTTGCGCATCCCCAGGTACCGCGCCATCACGAGCACCTACTGCCGCGGCGCGGTGGGCGCGCTGGTGGTCTACGACGTGACGCGCCGCATCACGTTCGAGAACGCGGAGCGGTGGCACAAGGAGCTCCGCGACCACACGGACGCCAACATCGTCGTCATGCTCGTCGGGAACAAGACGGACCTGCGCCACCTTCTCCATGGAGACGTCGGCGCTGGAGACCACCAACGTGGAGGGCACCTTCACCGAGGTACTGGCGCAGATCTACCGCGTCGTCAGCAGGAACGCGCTCGACATCGGCGACGACCCCGCCGCGCCGCCCCGGAGACGGACTATCGACGTCAGCGCCAAGGATGACGCCGTCACCCCGGTGAACAGTTCAGGGTGCTGCTCGGCTTGACTTTGACTTGCTCAAACTCTCGATGACCTCGTCGTCGGCCGATACAACTTGCCATCGTTCACAGCTTGTTTATACTGTGTGTTTCATCACTGATTCATACAAACTTGAGATCTAAAGGGAATTTTAAAGACGTGTATTCGTGATCAGAGACAACGACAGATAATTTGCGCAAAATTTGACATACGCCATGGCGTTTCGAGATGCCACCAAAATGGACGTGCGACAGATGAGTTGTGAGGAACAATGCATAAACAACCAAAAGACGAATCGAGGAAATCGCGCTCCGACGACCATAAGAATCTTTTTGGTCGTCCCATGTTACGGAATTAAGATAACAAAATGTACAGAACTACAGAAGAGCATATGTTCTGTTCAGTTTTTAACCTGGTGGTAGATACAATGTTTGCCTAGAAATGACATTGTGAGTTTTTTTTGTCGGTCCGCCTTATGATACAGATGGGGGCGAACCGAGTAATTTAAAATATTCTACACCAAAGAAAATGATCAATGTATGGCTGTACAGTTTAGGAAACTGAGTTACTCCCGGATCACAACAAAGTGAACAAATACAGGTAGCAGAATGGTCTACCGTTTCTTATATACAAAATTGAGCTGAATACTTGTCGGAAGTAAATAACTTATAAGATTATTCCTGTTCGTTATCCACTTCTTCCGGTTGACAAAGCTGTCGTCTTGCAGATGGGGCATAAATTCTTTACCATCAACCATTGTTTTATGCAATCTTCGTGGTACTTGTGGCCACAGTCAAGGTTTCCAATGCATTCTTTAACCTGATACTCCTCCTGCAATGTATACCAAGAAAAGATTTTTACAAGAAGGAATTGACTAGACTAGATGTTGGTGGATGAGAAAACTACATAATCTGATGATGCAGATAAGGAACCAGTGGAATAATAGTATTTGTTTTTCTAAGCCCAATTGGAACTTATCGCTTGTTTTAGCATCCCACACTTGTCCCTCTTAACACGCATTCAAATTCCTTTAGCGCCTGGCAAGAAATCATGAATGATATTTACCAAGACGTAGTCTCTAGTAACTTTATACAAGTTGATCACCGTGAACCTGTCCACCATTGCAAATACTAATTTACACTGCACATAATAAACCACTTCTCTTGTACGTCTCCCCACCTGTTGGAACCACACCTTGTGGGTGATAAAATGGAACATTGCATATTACTATGATATAGCGCTAGCCAATTCCACACTGCAAGCTTTAATCATAACTTCAGATCCAAAAGTGTAAAGTCCAGACCGTGACAAAAGCTAGGTTTAGTTGTCCCAGGAAATGCATAAGCTATTATGTTTCAAAACTAAGCTGAAAATAATAGTGAAAGAGAAGGACCTGGCATATTATGCAAGCATCATTCTCCATGGAAGATTCAGAAGACTTATTAGACATGAAGGATGATCCTGGCACATATAAGCTAGTTCTCAATTTCTCTACAATGTAGCTTTTTGCCAGACCAGTATTTACATCTCCAATCTGCTCTTGTAATGCTAAAAGCTCCTGTAATGCAAATAAAAAGAACAAATCAGATAAAGCCTGCTATGGATAAGAACTAAAAAAAAGGTGGCCTAAATGGGCTGGGATTCCATACCTCGTATGTCATGCTGTCTATATCTAACCGCATATCTCTATGCTCATCTGACACTCCATACATTCTTGAAAAATCCATTATTGTAGCATGCTGCAGCACCGAAGAAAAAATATATCAATTTTGAATGTGTGACATAGAATTGAAGAGCAAGGTGTTTAATGTGATCTACATTCTACTGCAATCTGAACAGCCTGAACCAAGGGCAAATATGTCTCGATTCCCAAAAATGGGCAAATGGCAGCAGGAATCAGGTAAGTAATTCAACATGCAGATAAAATGAGAAATATATAAGTTCCATCTCCTTTGGATAGAAATGCATTAACATATAATGTAAGATGTCTGTAAATGCTGAAAATCACTCTCAGTAAAAAAATCACTAACCCTTAAGCATACAAACAACACATGTATCAAAAAGTTCAACTTATCTAACATACACTCTTAAGTAGTTCAATTTGCACTAACTACATAAATATAGGTCGCACTGAGATTAAAACAATATGTTCAGTGAAGGTATATATAGTGTCTACATGAAAATATGCAACTTCATTTATCTTGCAAAATGATATGTATATTTTTATTATTACTGACAGTATATTAAGACAAATTAGTCAAAGTCTTGCACCAGAGACTGTGGAAAGTCCAAAACCATATCTGTAGATCGAGTAAGAATTAATAACAAAGTGAACATATTGCACCCCTCAATTATCGGGTTTGTCTAAAAGATACCCCTCAACTATGAAACCGGACATTTTACACCCCTCTAACGATCAAAATCAATCAAAATAACGCCCCCCCCCCCCCGGTTTTAGTAGTGGTTTTCATGATTTTTCACATCAAAATAATAATTTTTTTACTTAGATTCAATTACTTTTTACATCTCTTGCTAACTAGGTGACATACAAGTAAAAGATACTATTTGGATATTAAAATCAAGAAAACCACCATTAGAACCAGGTTGTGTTGCCTTTAGGGGGGTGGGGGTGGTATTTTCACCGGTTTTGATAGTTGAGGGGTGTAAAATGTCTAGTATCATAGTTGAGGGGTATTTTTTAGACAAACCAGATATTTGAGAGGTGTAATGTGGACTGAGCTACACTGACATAAATTTCATAAAACTGCACTAGTAATGCAAAAACTACCAAAGACATTTCAGAAAACTACACTTTAAAAGAGAATGCAACTAACAAAGTAGTTGCCTGAAATGGTTTGAAAATATAAGGTTTATCTTCTTCATTTGAAGTGTAGTTTTGTGAAATTTACACTTTGAGCTAGAGGCACTTATATGCATCTAATATGCAACATCTCAGATGTTGGCCACATCAAAGGCGTTTAAGAGGTAATGTACAGGTTCAACATATGCCAAACTGCTACGAGAGTCTCAAACTTTTCCAGACAGGAAGAGAGCTCACTACACATAAAATTATCAAACAAGTCAAATGGCCAGCAACCCAAATAAATTATTGCACATCACAAATTGTAGGGACACAAAGTGAAGTATAAACTAACCTCAGGTGGCAGGATTCGTATATTCCTGTGGTTCACTGGATTTGCTAAGAATGGATGATGTGGAGGCCCAAAAGTACGTTCAGAATTAGAGAAAAGAACTGGAATTCTTGGACCCAAGTGGAACCGGTTGCCAGAATGATTTATACCATGTAAGACAGGATTATTGTGGCATTGTTGGTAAGGAGCTTGCACTTGTGTATGATCAAGCAGATTACGAGCATGCATGCCAGCATGCTGATGAAAATAGGGTAAAGGCCCTTGACGTAAGGTTGAAGGGCCATTCTGATATTCACGGAAGCTTCCATTCACTGTTTCTGTCATACCTGAACGGGAAAATCTGCCTGCTGGAAGCACAAAGGTTTCCAATTACTCCAAGTGTGAATACACAAGTTCATTCTGTATGTGGAAATACTTTTTGAAATTTTTGCCACTCTTACCATGCAAGCTACCACTAGTCCAGACATCAAGGCACATTGAACAACTATTCATGTCATTAGAAAGTAGAAAATAAATTGATGACAATTTAGTGATCAACCAAGAGTTACCTGGAGCATTATTCATTCCATTGACATATTCCCATTGTGGTATTCCATCAGCAATACCATTTGCAGCCTGGGAAATCCATGTATTGCTAGTAGGTTGAAAGCACTGGCTAATGTGACTAGTTGGAAATGCATAATTACCATGCTGTGCTGATTCTGGGTGAGCACCCATCAAGTTAAAGCCATTACTGGGAATGGAAAATCCTTCCATAGATGGCCAACTGGTCTGGCTATGGTACTCTGATGGGTTATATGATGCGGTGTTAGGCAAAACATTTGACTCAAAAGAAGGTTCCCATGGCCTATGTGTAGGATTCAGAGATGCATGAGAGGAAGAGCTTGAACTTGCAAATTCATTAGCACAATGGTAAATTCCTGTGACTGCAGCATTTTTCCTTTTAATGAATCCTCTAGCACTTTCACCAGCATTTTCATTTCTGCCACCTTCATCCATGCTTCCTAGAAAAACTTGGTTTGATGGCAATCCGAAGCTCTGAGTGTGAGAAACATATCTGTTCATAGATGTTGTCGACATGCAGGGGTTGTACATACTGGATGGGAAGACAAAACCTGAATCAACTCCTAAATTTGGAGGCAAGTTATGAACAGGTTGATGTGGATGGTTCATGCCTGCATCGTAGTAACTTCGCATATCAGATAGACCAATGTTTGTAGCATTTCCTACCCCTCTTACAGCATGTTGTGCACCTTGGTCGGATGAATCATTCTCAGTGCGATTAAAACTTTCAGAATGAACATGAGAGTGCCCTTGTTCAGTTTCAAGATCAATTACTTGGGGAGTGCATACCATATTTCTATATGCCATAGCGCCAATTATTATTTGTCTTAGCTGCAAGAAAGAACTGCTGCAAGCTAAGTCACTAACTATGATTTATCATCACCTCTACCTGAAAATCAGATAAAGAAAAACAAATGTTAGAATTATTGTAATAGCTATAGGATGCATAATGTGACACGCATGTAGAACTTGGAAATTTATATGGTAGAAGACATGCGAATTTCACATTTGCATATTGATATACAAAAAGTCAATATTGCAATAACAAAGAGGATTGGTTCTGACGAAAGTTGATTTCGATGTAGAAAATAATGTTGCAGAGAAACAAAATAACTAGCTATATATAGGTAACAAGAGATGAGCCATTTTCCCTTAAGTCTAGGGTTCTAGCTAAATCACCGGCACAAGTTGAATTCTACACATGTGGTGGTTCATGGTTCATCCCATGGGAACCATCAACTGATAAATTGACATGTTTAGGGAGCTATACCACAATCTGGTGAACAGAAGACAACACAAGAGAACAAAACTGAATAAAGACCTTAAAAAAGAGTGAGCTTTTAAAAGGATTTCATCCAGATCCCAGATGAATTCCTGGATGCAATGGTATTAGGTATTTAGCTTTGCAGAAAAAAGAAAGAAAGAAAAAGCAGGGGCAAGGTGGAGTTTAAGAAATGGACCACCTAGAGAGGAAGAGCAAAGCAAACATAACTATAGAATTGCATAAAGAGATGGAATACTTTTGAGGAAGGAGAAGAATACAAAACCATATAACATGTTGGTAGCATAACAAGCACCAGGGTTGTGAACATTAATACCTATATGTGGCACTTCTTACCTACATTTAGCCAATTGGATCCAGCACTTGTAGTATTGTCCATGAAAACGCTTGAAGTAGGATTTGTATTAATGAAATTGCATATTGTTAAAAATGAATGCCACTAGTTAAGGTTCTATAACTGCATTTTATTAACTGAAGGTATATCAACTACATACTTGAGAACATCAGGTTATGGCAATATATGAACTAAATGCACAACCTTTGCCCTACAAGCAGTGGCAGAGCAAGGGTACAAATCAGTTAATGGTCCACACTTGAAGAAGATTAGTTGTATAACAAAGAGGCCTCATTTCCAACTCCAAGCAATTGGTATGCCTAATTTCTGCAAAAGCTTACAAGGTTCAACTATAATTTGCCAAGAAATCTTCAATCTAGCACTATTCTCCCATACTCCCATACTCCCACTGTTATTGCAAAAGAAATTTATAAAAAAGAGGATTTCAATATTAGATAGAAACATATTTTGTCAACACAATGCTATTACTTCCAAACAAAATTTGATGAAATACAGATAGGTGAAACAAGAAACATCAAATAGTCAACATGTTACCATAACAAGAGCAGGGTGAAGTTTAAGGATGCAGTTACTTATACAAAATAATCAAACTGTATCCTCAATTGCACCTCTTAGTCAGTTATTATTCCTCAACAAAAAAAAAGAAGTGGTATGCGGTATTACCAAAAGCGAAATATGACAAAAGCATGCACACGCCTCTTGCATTCAATTACCATACAAGGATTTCCATCTGACATAAGGTTAGTGGCATTTTTTATGCATGAACAGTGCAGAGCTAACAATAGCTGTGACCACACTCCTAAAGGCACTAGGACATGTAGTCTGACTAGGGGACACCTATATGCTATCTTTTACTCAATAAAAGTACACCAAACATATGTATTGTTCAACTACAGACCTTATGGTCAGAGAAGATACCACCAAGCCACGTCACCAATCAACCTCTCTTTTCATCCAACACATGTCACCGATACAATCCCTCGTATCTTATCTCAACCTACCTTTTGGATTTTGCATGCATCCCACCTTTATTTTCTTTCTTAAAAAAATATTATTCTTTTAATTGTTTTCCCAGATAATTACTAAATTTAAAGCAACCATGCATAGTATCGAAGATTCTGACTTTTCCAAAAGTAAATTCAATCTCATCAAAAAGTGCATCCTAGAAAAAGAACAAGTAGACATGCATAGTTATTTCTCCTTACAAGTTTGATGAATAACTGAAAATTTAAACTTTTGAGTTAAAATCGCGTACTATTGGAGAGATGAAGCTAAATTAATCATGATGAGCACAGCACAGAGATGTACAAGTAATACAGATTTTAAAAACTGTACATACATGCCAAGCTACCAGCTTAAATATATAACTGCAGGGAGCAACTTTGAGCCTTGGAATAATAATGTCACCTAAATGCCATTAGATAATGTACAATGATTATCACACATACAAATGACAGCACTGATCTTTACTTAGGTTGAAAATAAAAACAGGAGAAGTAATAGAGACCATGAACCAAAAGGAAAATAAAAATATTCATCTGTTGGATGAACTGAAATAGGCATAATTAAAAATAATTATTTTTGCCTTCATGAACCCATAAAACATGCAAACTAAATTCATGTCTGCCATGTAACATACAAAAAACCAACTGTTTCTTTCACAAAAATCACTAAAATATAATATAATGCAACTTGAATTAAGAGAACCTTTACAATAAACCATATCATAAAATAATCAGCAGAGTCAAAATTACCACAAACTAATAAGTAATAACATCCTCAACAAAAACCCTCAAAAAGCGCTTGCCATGCCAACAGCCAACCATAGCAAAATAAAAAAAAAACTCAAATTTTATCCAAAAAACAATCTAATCCTATTATCTCAAAAGTATACGACCTCATTCCCCTAATCCACTAATTGTGAATTTCAGTCATGAAACAACAAACACAACTTTGCAAAAAGAAACATAATTCAAAACTACCTAACAAACTACTACCAACCACACAAGAAGTTTAAAAGGCATGATATCCCAAACTCCAAGAATGACTCGAGCTATCATAATCTTTTTACCTCACCGGCTCACCCAACTTGAACGAATAGGAGTCCTACATTTCTCAAGGTAATTATCTGCACTAATTGTATGCCCATGCAGCTTCATTTGAAAAGGGCAAGAAAAAAAAAGAGAGGACTAGTAGTTTCACCTAAACATAAGAGATGCCCTTTAGCCCCCACAATGCTTACCGAAACCTCAAAAAATAACTCTAACCAAAGTTCTCAACGCTAACCAAACGCACATGCAGATAAAGCATAGTAACATATTAAGCACAACCAATACTCTCCAAAGCAAAGCTACTAACAAGAAAAGGAGAAATCGCCCACAATCCGGAGCAAAATTAGCCGAAATACCCCATGCGCGCGCACTCTCCTAAGGCCTCACAGTCGCACCATGCCCCATAAAATTACCAACGGAATTCGTTACGGGGCACTCAAATCGCACTCCACCCTTCCCCGAATCCAATCCCACCCCCCACCCCCCCCCCCCCCCCCCCCGACTCGCCCCCAGATGCCTCCGCTCCGACAACGCAATCGGGCCCCGAACGAATCGATCGAAAAACAAAATCCAGCAGGCGCGGGGAAATTCCACAGATCGTCACCTCGGGGAACGCGCGATCCGATCGGCGGAAGCGGGGGTCGAGTGGAGGATCCGCCAGCTGCGTGTTGGGGAGCTATCGCGCCTCGCCTCTCGGGAATCGCGCGGAAGGGGGAGATGAGCGATCGCCCGCCGCGATGGGACGAGCTCGCGGGGGGCGATCGGCGGGTGGGCGAGGAAGGGGATCGGGGGAGGGGAGGAACCGAGGGGGAGCTTATTTATAAGCACGGCAAAGCTTTTTGCCTTTTTTAGAGAGAGATGGGAGAGGAGGTGAGGAGGAGCGGAGGGAAGGAGAGAAGCAAGAGGCTCACTGTGTGTTGTCTGCTTTCTATCGTTTGTCCTGACTATATCCTGTCTCACTTCTCCTCGTAAGCCTTCCTCTTTTTTTTTCTGTCGTGACTCCTACGTGAAGGACGTACCCAGAGAGGAGGAGAGAATCACGCTTATTTTTCTTATTTACCTAAAATTTTTTTTCCGATGACGTGAAATATACATAGATGCACCCCACAAATACGTCTCTTAACGGAGCTGTCTTATCCTTCTCATTACGTTCTGACGGTTTTACGTGGGAAGTGCGTACATGTGTGCTTTTTTATCAAAGCGGTTTTAGAGAGGGGAGTTAACCTAAAATAGGAAATAGAAAATATGATTACCCGCGTTGCTATTTGGCACCTTGCGCATCATAAAAGTTAGAATGGGTCTTTGTGTGAGGAGTATATGGCAAGAAAGGTGTGCTTAATTAGTGGCATGCATTCTTTTCCAACTGCGATTTTCTGGCCAATCGATTTTCTCTCACAATTTACACAAGCTGTTTGATATATATAGCTCTCTTACTTTTATTCAAGCTGTTTGATATATATATAGCCCTCTTACTTTTATTTCTATAAATGTAATTGTATTGTACACACAATTTTAGGGATAATTCTGTAGATTGTTCTTTTAATTCATATAATAATTTATGGACCCTCGGAATAGATAAAGCTTTTCTATAACCGTATAAATTTTCCCAGGTATCTAAAATTTGTTGCATCACATGTCCTACATGTATGCATAGATGTCTATATATATCTTAGAGTTGGAGAGGAAAAAACATAATACGTGGTACAGAGCAACATGTACGTTCCTGTCACGCACAATTGTGCACACGTGGTTGTGCATTTGATAGAAATTTAGTGAGGTTTATTAATTTATTTTGTGTGGTATGTATGTATATCTTTTGTGTAATTGAAAAAAATAAATTTAAATGGGGCTTTCAATCACCATTTTTTGGTTAGAATCTGTCGTCCTGGCTACTTTTGCCGCAAGCTGTGTTTCAAACCAAAAGCATCCGACCATCCGCACAAATTTATCATGCTTTAAGTTGGCTCGTATTATTTAGGTAAATTAGATGCATATATATCTACCTGCCTGGAGAAATTTAGGTGACGTTTAGCTCGGCCTTAAGGAGAATTTTGTTCAAACGAACCTTAATTTTGCATGTAGGTATAAGCTGTTATAATTAGATTTGGCTTGCATGTAGGTATAAGCTGTTATAATTAGATTTGGCCACGAAAATTTAGACATGAAAAATAAGGTCATCTTACACGTTCTGTTCCAATTATAGAGTTGGTGCTTGCAGGTTGTAACTTGTCAAGTCTCACGTGATTACTGACTAGGGGTCCTACATGCATGCGATTTTCAAGGGACACTTTAAACTCACTTTAAACTCACTATAAAAAGACACAGTAAGCTATCACCTCATTCCCTCCCTCCCTCCGTGCTTTTCCAATGAGGGGGGCGCTTGTTTGGGCTGCACCTAATTTTAAATTTTACAATTTAATTTTAAAAATTAATTTATAAGCGTTTTGTCATTTGTTAAGACTGAACTTTTGAACCACCAAGATATTTAACTGTAACAATCTTATCTTGAAATTATTTTTCAATGTACCAGTCATGTGTCTTTCGCTTATATAAACGGTAGCACCAAAAATTGCCTTCCAGCAGTTCCAACATCTGAGCAAGCCAGGTAATAGAAGAAGCATGGTTCAGATACACTACTTTAGTTAGTCCCAGGTATATGATAGTAAAGCCTAGCAAAAATATTTATAATGGGATAAATTTTGCAATTTGAGTTCATAAAATAAAAAGGGTCCATTTTACTCCCTCGCACAATTTCATTGGATAATCTAACCACCTAAAAGTATTTTTTACTCATTTTACCCAAACTATTTAAAAATATTCACTTTACTCTAAATAATATTTCTCTTTTTTCCTCTTTATATAAGTTGTATTATAAGCCGGAATTTTGTGAAGCCATAAATGACACCAATATCAAAGTTCAAAATTATTTTTAGTTTTTTTCATGATTCTTTGCTTAAACTTTAAAATCTGGATGTCTAAATTACTATTCGGCACTTCAAACCTATATAAACCGTGACAAAAGAAATTAGACTTAATTTGTAATGCATCTATAAGTATTCCATTATCCTACCAAATTTCAATATAAAATAGAAAAAGAGAGAGAAATACTCTTAGGGAGTAAATAAAGTGTATCAATTTCAACACTTTATAGGTGTAAAATAAGTAAAAAAAATAGTTTAGAGGGTTAAGTGCTTTATAAATTGTAAATAAACTTTACCGTAGCTATTGCTAAAAGTACTCAGTAGTAGTTTTTCTTTTCCAAAATATAGATTTTTTATATTAAAATTATTTTACAAAAAAACCTATGAAAAGAACGTATTCCAGAAATGGACACTCAAAATGGTTATTATTGATGGGTCACACCCCGAGCATAGCTTCATGTTTAGAGGAGGTAGGTACCAATTGTTATGAGGATGCAAGTGAAACGGTAAACATAGCAAGTGACAGGAATTTTTATATAAATTTAGGTATCTTGGTGATGCATAATAGCTCTACGCCAAAGCCAGTGTCATAATTATTTATCAATCTCTAGGAAAAAAAACTAATCTAGTTTTTTAATATATCGGCGTAAAGATTAGGTATATTGGTTGGCAGCTATTCTCAGATATTAACTCGACGAAATTAGATATGCCTTGCCTATATCTTACTCTTATTTTTTTAGGGCTTGGTATTTATATTATTGAGTGTCATCTTCTGTAGGAGGACCCAACCAGCCCTCTAATTTTTTTCCTTTATTTTTTCTTTTATTTTCTCTTTTTCATATTTTTATTTATGTTTTTTTTTGTCACATGGGGTGTAATTGGTCCATAAGCCTCTATGTTACATAGGCTCGCCTGGCATGCTTTGACTTCTCAGTAAGTCATGCTTGGGTCGTGGCATCGACATGTGAGCCACCACAACACAGCCTTGTTATAGTAGTTGTATCTTACTTGTCCCATGCGTGGGCCTTACTAGTCTAGCTGGGCCATTTGGCTAGTATATGTCGACCATATCATATTACCTAAGAAATTTAGTTATTAAAATATAAAATATTATAGTGTGAGCCATATCCCGAGGAGTCAAATTATCGAGATATAAAATATAGTTATACCATAGTCTGGTTTAGTTGAGCCCGATAATATTGATCCTATTATACGATGACAAACATGTTAGTTTTTTTTAATTTGGATAGAGTTCACTTTATCTGTCTAATTGTGTATATAAAATATCGGTGAAGAATCCACTTATATTGTCTATTTTTTTCTTTCTTCTGAGCCGCTGACTATCTCGGACAGCTCAATATATATGGATTAAACATAAGCAACTAAATATATATTATTAAAAAAAATTTCAACTGTCTGATATCTTCGACAACTTCTTGATAAATTTGGCAACTCCTCAGGGCGAGAAAAATCTTGTGGCAAAGAAGTTTCCATCTGAATAGCTAGCAACATGACATAGATTAATTTATTTTTTATGGAAGAACTGCTACAATCCTCTAGTCTCAAGAAGATCAATAGAATAGTTAGGTCTTAACTACTTATATATGGGAGGTTAGACTGCTATGATTGCTTAGTCCTGTTAAGACTAACGGTATGGTTGGGTCTCGACCACAATCTAGGTGGTAGAGCCGTTTTGACCCTTTGGTCCCACGAAGATTAGATGCGTAGTTAGGTCTTGACCACTTGTAATTGTACTCGGATTGGTTTATGTATGTGCATCTCATGTGGCTAACATTGGTCACATTTGTTTAACCAACTAACAAGCACATTGGATGTTTGTGGTTTACTTCAACATTTTTGTAAGAAAAAAATTTCTGATTGTATTACTTATTCTCCACATATGTCTTCATTGTCAGGAGATGGCATATTATGTTGTCGTTGTTCGAGGTCTAAACTTATATCATTGTCATAGATATCATAAGTAGCAACTTGGGCCTCCCGTTTATAAGTGGAACGCCTCTTTTATTCATGTTTTGACTGGTTGGCTTCTACCGACCGAGACGAATAGCATGGACAATTTCACATGATTAGACCGATAACTTTTGCGAGATATCATCCGATAAAATAACAATGTCACTATATATATATATATCATTGTTGATTGTTGTTTGGGGTCTTTATCATTATAGTAGATGATACGAGTAGAACCCCGAGCTCTCCATTCATGAGTGAAACATCTTTTTCTTTCACGACTCGAGTACTTGGGTGAATGATGTGGACAATATTTTACCAATCTTTTCACAAGCATACCAAGAAAAAAAAGGTTGTTTTTGTGAGATATGTGTTTGTTCTTGTGAGATACGTTAGGTTTGATTTTATGTCCGCCTTGTTTAGTGGATAGACATCTTGATCAAGAGATAATTTTGATCTTAGCCTACTAGTCTGCTTAGTGTTTTGAGCGTTTTGAGCGGGTGCTAGAATAGTTTTTTAAAAATTAATTTCTAGAAGACCAAATATATAACATCGGATGTATCGTAAAAGTTATACTGTTGTCGTTGTCAGAGTAAATTTAGACTATATCTATTATAATTTATACAAAATAGAGATCAAGCCCCTGGTTTAGGCATGGTCGGTCCGATATAAGCCTGTAAATAAATATTATATAAAAAATACACTAGATAATATATATAAATTAATTGATATGAGAAATGTACGATAAATACGTCCAGACTAGGAGCAGAGTCGTTTATTGAATGTGTATGTGCCGACCGGTCACTTGATCAGCTTTCCGCCTAACTCTGCGTATTGTGCTGCTCTCCAATCATCGTGTCCGAGTAGGACTAAGTCGGACGGGCAACTAATCGGGAGCTTGCCGTTGGATCGCACACGTAGTCGAATTTGGACTCGGTCGAATTTGATATTTACATGCAAAAATATAACAAATAGCAATCTCCAAATTAGATGACCAGAATAAACAATATTAATATATTCATATAAAATTAAAACGGCAAAATGGTAAAATGATATAGCCTTATAAAGGATATTAGTCCATGACATCAAACTGCTATCTTCATAAGCAGATGTGGTATCCAAATTCGGTGTTAGTGTAGATTGACATTAACTGCTTATTCGAGATTTCTGACACATATACATAAAGATAAAACATACGGTACACCAATAAAAAAATCAAACCTGGTGATTGTAAAGTTCATCGATATCGTCGTTAAAAAACAACGGTTTGATGAATTTCGTTGTTATAAAATAATAGTTTAGTCTTGTCAGTTTCATTAAGTTGAGTTTTCCACATTAAATGTCAGTTTAGAAGTGGTTGCCCAGACCGAGATCTCATGTCAATAATATTAAACGATGCTAATGATACCAGTATGCTTTTACTTATATAGTGAAGAAACATTAGTAGATATTTGAATGCATCAATTTCTATGTTGTACTAAGTGTGTATGTTTGTTGAGTTAGTTGTTTGATCAATACATGCACATTATCGGAAGCATATGTACTCGAGAAGTCTAGTGTCTAGTTAAGTAACCAAATATTTAATATGCTCATCGACTCCCATCATAGTAAGCTATGGTGATGATAGAGTCAGCTATTATTGTTATAGAATAATAATTTTAGTCAGTGCGAGATCAATTGTAAATCAATAGGTTTTTTGGCGGCGGTCGTCAATTGCCTTGTAATCAATAATTTTAAACAGTGACATTGTGTAGCTACATAAGTAGATAAAATTGTTAAAGATTGACACCCACACTATAATAATGATTGTGCATGTGTGGAAGTAGTGTATAATACTTCTTGTGTGCATATAGGAAGAATTTACCAAAAATCATGTAATCTCAATCTGAATTGTAATGATCAAGCTCTGTTCATAAATTCCTTTTTAAGCTTCCTTGCACGTGTGGAGGAACTTGACGATGATTTCTTTTCCTACCAATCTATCTGACCTGTGATAGGCTTGCACGGGCTTGGTGTATGTCCGTCCTGAGTTCTTGGTAACCACCCAGGCACATGGCGTAAGAGTGACTGATTGATTTTTCTTTCCGATGGATATTAGTTCAGAAGTAGTCACCTCTAGCCGAGGTCTATTATTTTTCGTCTTGGCAGTGTCTTGATGAAGATTAAGATGGTGAAAATTTCAATTTGAAGGGAAAGTGCTTTGAAGGTAAAAAATTACCTATTTACTAGCGTTTCGATGGGTTATACCTTAATTACAAAGATATCAGTTGTTATGATAAAGTTAGAATATAGTGGTTGATAGCTAACTATTGTCAGCTTACTTAGTTTTGACTCGAGGAGATTATATGTGTATTGTATTATCTATATTTATCATGCCTTATTTTTTTTATATAAAAACTTTTATTCACAGCTTATAGTAAAATTAAAGAATAAACAAATCCAAATAGTTCTGATTTAGTCTAACTCATCTCTACGTTATCTTTCTATTATGAATTTTTTCTTTATCTGCTTTTTATCTATACATTTATTTTCATACAGATATAAGGTTATCTGAATGAGATAAGCTTATATATATATATATATATATATATATATATATATATATATATATATATATAATCTCATATCTATAGTATGATTTGATAATATTTACATTGTGTTGACTGTTAGGATTGGCACTTAGTCTAGTCAGCTACAATGACGATGAATGTTCTGTACCCAGTCCATGGTACTGAGTCCTTTTTTCTAAGCTAACAGATAAAGTATATCATAGAACACTTCTCAAGCTCCTATATAAAATAATTTTTATAAAAACTTTCTTCATCCATATATCTAACTTTTTAAAATAAACTTTTCAACTTTATAATATTTTAATTAATTTATTTATACTTTTAATTAATTACCATAAACTCGGTTTTATCCCTCGTCTCTTAATACTTCAGAATTGGGCGGCAGCCCTTTTCATGGCCAACGCGAAGCTTCTCATGTGGAACCAGAAAAGAGGGCAAAAACTGTTGTTATTTTTACAAGTTCATTTCTATAAATATCACCAATATTGTATGCACTAGCTCCTTTCATTTCATCTTTCTAATTAGTTCCCTGTCACTAGCTTACCTCGGACCTTTTAGCCTTATCATAAGACTTTTAGTCCTCCAACTACCAAACCATATATATCAGCCATATTCAGCATTGATCACCACCAACCCGTTCAAGCCCATCCTACACGAACTAGACTGCTATCCGGTCTCATTTTATTCGTCTTCCACTATTTCTTAAGGGAATCTTCCACGACTATATTCAAAGCAAAATCCATGCTAGAAATTCTAGTTAGTGCAGTAAAAGATACAGAGATGTAGGTGACTAGATAGGTTAGCGCGGCGACATGCCGCGTGGCAGCTGTGATAACATAAAGGAATAGCGTTGGCCAACACATCCAATCTCTATTAATAATACATCTGGAATACTGTTGACCGCAATAAAACGAAATTAAAGGTGCGTGAGATAGAATTAAAAATAAACGATAGCAGTTCGAATGTTCCAATAGAAATTACGGAAAAGTGACTGAAAAATTTTTAGTCACTTATCTATATCAATTACTTCCTCCTTGTCAAAATATAAGCATTTAAAAAAATTACTAATTAAGAAAGTAGAAAAAATGAATGATAAAATATTATGATTAGTTGAAAAGAAAAGATATCTAAAGAAATTAAATGAAAGATAGCTATAATTAATTCGAAATGAAAGAACAGGTGAAAAAATAGCTATATTTTAGATTAAATTTTAATTCTAAAAGTAGTTACATCAGAGGAAGTAATCAATCAATCTTACAGAAGCAAACTGTACGAAATCCAAAACAGATCTCCTAAAACATTTTAGTGTTGATCATAGGGAAAGAAAATTTATTAAGCAGAAAACCCATGTGGTATTCAATTGAAAAAATGATAAACTGATTCCATGGTATGAAGATGGCCATAACAGTGAGGCATTTTCACTATGCATCAAATTGAGCAATAGATAAATATTAACATAACTACAATTTCTTTAGAAATATTGTTAAGCGCCTCCATCTGCAGCAATGTATAAGATGGTTTATACATGCAGGACCAGAAAGAGTTCAAGTTCATAACAGAACATGAGAAACTCAATTACAATTTGAATTGACTATGAATATAGAGGTATAAGACATCGAACATGAGGCTTTGATTTGGCCTTTTTGGGGCGACATTCAGAAACAACTGCAAATGCCTGCAAACTCTTGGTCGGTTCATGAACAGTAAAAACTGAGTGCCATTATGAGCGACCGATTACAGGCTGCTGCCATGAAGGAAATAAACTTTTGACATCTTCACCTTGCTTAGGCTGCATATCAGAGCATAGTTTTTCTCTGCACATTCAATCTGAAAACCAAATAAGACCATTCGGTTGTAGAGATTGAACAATTGACAGTATTAGTAAAGGGGCAAATATGAACAATACCCCAAATATTCCTTTCAGCTTGGTGGCAACTGTTCTGAGATCAGATGGTGTAGCATGATGCATCATCAGAATGTCAATTGTGGTGGAATGCAATGTAAAAGAATTATTGTAAGAAAAGTAAGGAAAAAGTTCAAATTCCCCCCTAAATTATTGCCCTCGACTGAATTACCCCCTAAACTTGAATATCGGACAGTTTGCAACCTCAACTGTTTATATCGGACAAATAACCCCTCTGAGCAGCGGTTTTAACCTTATCTTATACATGTGACACCAACATGATAATCTAGTCAGCAAAGAAAATTAAAAAATCCATGGGCCCACCTGTCATCTCTCTCCCAGCCAATCCTAGCCAATCCCTCAACCTGCTATTTCTCTCTCTCTACACCTATGGCTGGAGGAGATAGGCCATGACGAGCTTTGCTACGTTTTGCGAGGGAGAAGGTCATCCGATAGTGTCCTCTGCAAGCCTGCCAACTTCCGTCCTCCATATGAGAAGCCATGGGATGAAGGCGGCAAGGCAACCGGTGCTACTGCCAAAATCCATGTTGGGGGCGGTGATCGACGGTGGATCAAAGCAAGGAGACGCCATCATCGCCGGAGAAGGATCCTCTCGCATCAAAGGGAGTCAAAGGCGCACCCCAACCTCCCTGAATCTAGCTTCATCATCATAGGTCATCCTTTCCGACATGGGAGGAGTTAGCTAACAACGGTCAATGTATCTTGGCACCACCAATCGGCAAGAGGGGGAGGCAACGGTGCTACACTGCCCTAGCCACTTCAACCAGCGAGGGCACTGAGAGTGCTCATGCTTTGCTGCCGGCAACCTCCTAAAGCAAGCTCCGCCTCCGCCACCGGTGGCTGTTGATAGGTTGAGCTAGCTCCGCCTCCACCACCGATGGCTGCCTACAGATCAAGCTCCACCTCCACCACGAGCTCTGCATCGATCTGTCGCCACCCCGAGCTCCGTCTCCACCCGCCTACTTCAGCGCCCTATTCCAGCACCTTCGAGCTGCTGCCCCTAGCCCAAGCCTCCGTCGCCAATTGCCGCCCTCATCCTAAGCCAAGCCTCCAGCCGCTTATACCGTCAGCCACCACCCCTATCCCATGCCTGTTCCCACCGCTGGCCGTCGTCCTCATTCTTAGCCTCCAACCTCTAACAAAGAGATAGAGAAAGATGATATATATGATGTGTGGGCCCTATAATTTTTTTTAATTTATGTTTTGTTGATTGGATACCACATGAGTGCCAAGTGTGCCAGCCCAAAACCACATAGAACAGTGCTCGAGGGGTTATTCGTCCAATATAAAAAGTTTGGGGTATAAAATATCTGGTATTTGAATTGAAGGAGGTAAATCGGACAACCGCAATAGTTTAGGGGTAATTCAGACTTTTTTTCAAAAAGTAAATGGTTTGGTTTAATTTCAAGGGTTGCCAACTCATATTTTAGTTCACAAACTTGAAAATTTAGCTGCATAAATCCTAGGGAAATTTCAAAACTATTTATTTTAATCAACTTGCATAATCTTTTTGCTTGATTTACTCTGGAAAGTTTCCACTGCAACATGTGTAAAACCTGAAATTTCAACATATAAAAGTGCTCTTGTTTATTGGTAGTCTACCCATATCTATTACAGGAAATATCAACTTGCAAGAGGTTCACTTAAGAGGTACTGTTCTATCTCTATTCTTGGTGATGCCATTTAGTTCTGTACGACTATACCCCAGCAGCAAGAACCTTCATCCAATATCCAATTCTAATAGCTAACTGAAGTTTGTAATAGGCTCTAAAAACGCAAGTACAGTTCATTAGTAATTCAGCTAGATAATTTTTCAGGAGGGTTAGTGGATGATAACTGCAAGCGCCTAGCTCCTCATGAGCTTTTAGAAAAATACAAACCAAAAACACAAAGAAACTGAAAAAAAAAGCCCTAAATTTACCTTAGGATTTATGCCCTCCGAATTTCTGGAGGTATATTATCACCACAAATGGCAGCTTCTCGAGCCATCTTTACCAAGATTTTCCAGATAATTTCCCCCATATAGGTGCTGGAAATCAACTTCTCATAAATCTAGCAGGGCAATATCCTTATCTCAAGTCATTACCCACAAAAGGAAGAAACAACATATCAAAGGCAATACCTGCTCTCCGGGTTCAAACTTTCTGCATAAAATTTTTGCCTTTAGACCATGGCGACGTGGAGGTAGACATGCGGCAGCGGTGTCAAGAATGCAAGATATCATGCATGGAACAGCCTGACTCTGTGTGTAGTAGACATCAAGTTAAATCACAAAAAAACGAACTTGCAAAACTGTAAGCCTAGCAACAAAGATGAAGCAGCTGCTAGCTAATTTGATATATAACCATGGACAGTAAAAAAATTTGCAATGTTGAGGTTGAAGTATTTCAATTACAGCAAGAATACAATTGTTTATTATATTAGTTGGAGAGCAATGAGTACTCTCTGAATCTACTATAGAGAAATTAATATTTATTCATGTTCTATGCTGAAGCAAGGACATTTTGTGAAACCAAAGTGAAAAAAAGAGGAGGCCTATTCTGTTCACCTAAAGTTGGTATCTATCCTAGCTGTAATTAACAGAGATCTAAAAGAGCCATAGACAACTGATACATAACAAAGGTTTGGCACCTATTCTTCTCTTCTATCATAGAGATGTCCAAGCATATGTTGTGGTAGGTTTCTTAAGTTAGCACAAGGGAAAAAAACTGTCACTGTGACAATCTGAATCCAAATACAAGCTCACTAGTTCTTCCTCAAGAGGAGAAGGTACAAAGTTTTGGTCAACTGTACTAAGTCTGCAAAGGAATGTTTATGAATCCAATTTAACCATAGGTGGATGTCCATTCATGGGTAACTGTTATAAGTCTGCAGCAAAACAATGTTTGTGAATCCAATTAACAATAGGAAGATATCCATTCCTTGAACACGCCAAGAAGAAGAAAATACCAACAAGTGGATTACCATCAATGAGGTCTTCTCAATTACACACATGGAGTATTTAAGTTCACATTCCTTCTACTGCAAGTATAGAACAACCTAAATAGTGCAAGGAACAATTGGTTTGTCAAATTCCACGAAACATAATTAGAACCTAAAAGTGAGGTTGATTATTGCACACTAAATATGTAGGTGGGCAGGCTTCAAGTGGTATAAACATTGCAAGGTATAATGCAACAAGCATCAAGAGGTAGTATTAAGCAGCAGCAGAAGTACATCAGTCATCAGCAGTATCCTTTTTAAAAAAAAGGAATTGGCAATTACCCCTGCGGGTACATCATGCAAAAGAATCAGGATCAGCGAAGCAAGGTAAAAATATGAAGGCCTAAACTAAATACCTGAGGGAGCAAACCAACAAACAAACAATCTGAGGTTTTGCCTTTACGAATCAGCACAACAAATATCCCTCCCATTTTCTGCTTCGGTGGATGTGAAGAAAATATGGCTCGCTGGTAAATATAGCCACTATTAAAAACAAGAAAGCCAAGAACCAAACATACCAGCAGCCGAGATGCCGCCCTTGCTAGACGACGGAGCAGGAAACGTTGTCCTCCACCTCAACAACATCGGGCCAGCTCTAATTCAGGCGGCAATGTTGACCACACATTTGGATGGATTGACCACGTTGCTCGTGTGGAGCACACTGCCACCTCATGGGCGAGATGGTTGCATGCTGAGGAAGGACACGGTGAACCCAACAGGACCTCCGCATCGTATGCAGAGAAGGTGGATCTGGCGGCTGGGACGGCCCTCCTCCTGTCGGCATCGAATCCCCAACTCCCATCTCCGCCAGATCTAGAGGCAGGTGTGAAGGCACCAAGCTCACTGCTAGTATGATGACGAGGCCGATGCATACCTCCTTCCCCACAGCGAGGTTCCCGTTGACGTGTGAAACGGATGTTAACATCAAAATTTGGAAAGCGCATAAAAAGATTTAAAAAATCGGCTTAAATAAATAAGAGTTCGGTTGCTACAGGGAGGAAGCTGATTGAACGAAGCAGGAAAAGATTCCGTCAGAAGATTATTCAAATGAGACCGGGTTTGAGGAAAAGCCGTGAAACTCACGGTAGAGTAAAAGAGTCCGGTTGCTATAGGGAGGAAGCCGATCGAACGAAGCAGAAAAAGATTTGGTTCAAGAATAGAAAGTTATCCAAATGAGACCAAGTTTGAGAAGAAGCCGTGAAACTCACGGCAGAGTATTCTATCTATGTAAATCATATCTTATATGGATAGAAAGATTTAATTAGTTTAGTTAACTTCTTTAGAGATATTTTCCTTTATCTTTGTTAGAAAATAACGTCCTATGCTTATTATAAACACGTCGGACTTTATAAACCCAGGGTATAAATATAGACCCCTGGAAACATGTATGAGGACATCTTTTAATAAAAACTACTTCGGCGTATCGTCACCCTAGTTTATCTAGATTTCTATTAGCGGGGTCTGACTCTCGACACGGGGCTGCATCGGTTAACTTCGATCTCCGATAAAGGGATAAGTCCCGCCACTATCCCGATATGTCTCGCTCTGTCTAAGGCTGCATCGGTGAAGTTCAACATCTTAGACTGATCGGATGTATCGCATCACGTCTGTGCAAGGTCTATTAGCCTATCAAGCTCTCTCCGCCATCATCGGTCTCGTGCTGCATTAGTTAGGTTCGACCTACGAGGCTGTCGACGGTAGATTAAACTTTAGACTTATAGGTCTCTGCACGGCGTTTCATCAGAGTGTTAGCCGATGAGTTATCTATACATTGAACAACACGCCCAGCGTATCGGCTTCTCGACCGATACACACCAGTCTTCAGAGACTTCCCTTGAGCGCCACGTCAAGCGCATCGGCCTTTCAGTTGATGTGCGCCTGTCTTCAGAGAGATATCCTCTCATCGGCTCAGCTAGCCGATGGGTTCACTTCGCTCTTACTTTAGCACAACCAATCCGGCATCCACTGTCCCGTTGCTATTGGCCTCGGTCTCGTACTGTCTCGGTTAGGTCCGATCTTCGAGATTTGGTGCTAGCAGCGTCGTCACGGCGAGCAATAGATCTCGTGCTGTCATATCCGGAACGACATTGGCTTTACAGCCAATATCTTTTATACAATTCATTGCTAGTTCGCATATGCCTTCATCGGCTTTCCAGCCGATGAACAAGCGGTACAGCTTCCGTCGGTAACCAGGAGATCTCACGTGCTTTGCTGTTCTGTGAATACCCTTTGGTGTCTCCATCGGCTCTGCGGCCGATGGATCAGGATCTCGCTTTTGCTATACCCAGAGTCATCACGTCCTTTGTCGACATCTATCCACGCCTTCATCGGCTCTCCAGCTGATGGAAGGGCGTCCCAATAACTATCGGTGACCAGCCGATAGCAGAAGCCATCCGGACGCAGCCGATGACCAACTCGATCCTATCGGCGGCCAGCCGATAGTGAGAACTTGTATCGGACTATCGTCCGTTTGACCCGTTCGCTTCACCTCCTTGTCAATTACAGAGTCAAATTAACTGGTACGCCCATACCTGCACCGTCGCGCCGGAGCCGAGCGAACCCCACGAGTCCCGACGCGCATACCTCAAGCCACGGAGAGAAGCCGACCGGGCTGCACTAGAATTAAACAGACCTCCCAGACGTTAGCGTGTTTGTGCCGGGCACACGAGATCCGACACGAACAATAGAGCAATGGACAGCCTCTATCCCTCTCTCCTTGGCTTGACGACGTCGTCCCTCCTATCTGCTGAACCTGGACACGCACTGAGGCGGAGGAGAGCTCAAGGAGGGCAGAGCCTGCTGAGAAGCCCTCCTCGACGGCTCTAGGCGAAGACTCGGGCCACCGGGGAGCCTTCAGGTACAGCAGCAACGACGACAGGACTGGGCTGCCGAGGTGCCCTCCTCGTCGGGAGCTCAAGCAACGCATGATGGTGGTGGCGATGCCTCCTACTCCCCGCCGTTTGGCCTGCTCCCCGCCGCGAGACCTGCTCACCGCTGTGTCCTCCTGCTCCCCGGCTCCGTTCCTGCTTGCCGCAGCCTAGCCGGGTCGCCGCCGACGCCTGCTGCTCCCCTCCACCTAGCCGAGGCACCCCCGCCGCTTGGCTGGCCCACTGCCATCCAGCTCCCGGCCGAGTCTGTGTCGTCGCCTCCTGGCCTAGCTTCTGATAGAGATGGACAAACAGACGGTCCGACCTGGCCCATAGGCACGATACGGACCCGATCAAGCATAGCTCATTTAGACACGGCCCATAGGCCTAGGTAGTGGTCCAGACATAATCTGTGAAGATAAACGGGCTAAGCTGGGCCCGTTGGTTCATCTAACCCGTGAAAACATAAATTTTGATTTTCAATTTGTATGTGATGTGGCTACAAAATTTATTTTAATTCAGCTGAGATTTAATTTTACTCCGCATTGGTAAGTAGTGACAATTTATTAACACCAGAATTTATTCAGCCTGCAAATAAGATTAGCCGATGGAGAAAAGACCGATCGACTCATAGGGAGAAACCGATTTACATAAGAGCCGATCAGACGGATTGAAAACGGATTCTGTCTATATATAAAGACGGAGAATTATCTAAATGGATCGAATCTGAGAAGTAGTAATGAGAACCACGACAATGTGTTTATCTATATAGAATATATTACGTAAACTAATCAAGTTCAGTTAGTATTACAACTTAGAGATTAGTTTCGTTTTATGTTTTTGGTAAATAAAATTTAATAGTTGTTGTAAATCCTAAGGTATCAATATAGACCATTAAAGACTTGTAAAATCAATAGATTAATACAATATAATTTCGGCTCATCACCACCTTAGCTCGTCTAGGTTTTTCCCTAATGAGTTCTGACTCTCAACGCGAGATTGCATCGGTTAAGTTCAACCTTCAGCGAAAGAATAAGTTCCTCCATTATCATAGTTTATTTTGCTCTATCTAATACTGTATCGGTTATGTCCAACATCTTAGCCTGATTAGACATACCGCATCATGTTCGCGTAAGGCTCATCAGTACATCGGCCTCTCTCCTCTGTCCTCGGTATCTGCTGCATTGGTTAAGTTTGACCTACGAGATCGGTGGCGATGGTTGTAACCATTGGCCCAACGAGCGTTTATGCGGCGTTCCATCGGAGTGAGTAATTGACGAGTTATCCTTAACACTAGCCTTGTATCTAGTGCGCCTATCACTTGATGATAATCCACTGGCAATCGATCCAGTCATGTCGGATTCGGCCTGATACTGTCTCGGCTAGATCCGATCTCTCAGGCTCGCTTCCGACAGGGTTGGCGTCGAGATCCGAAGGGTTTTGTCCCCTATCAGCTCAGATAGCCGATGAGTTTAGATATAGACTTGCGTCAGACGTTCAGCCAGTAGGTAGTCGATGACCTTGCTCTTTTCTCCCTTATCGCTACGTTTGATCTAGCATATGTCGTCTCTACACCGTTAGTCTTGGTCTTATATTGTCTTAGTTCGGTCCGATCTATCGAGGCTAGTCCTAACGGTGCCATTACGGTGGTCGCTACTCCTCGTGGCTTCATGGGAGATCGGGCCCCGCTCCATGCTCTAACTGCTTTCATCCTATAGAGCGTTACTGGCTCTTTGGCCAATAATCCCTCTAGTTAAATACACATGCATATCGCCTACGTCTTCATGGACTTTTTAACCGATACTCGAGCGCTTCCTTTCCCATCAGCACTCAGCCGATCGGGTGAGCCGGATCGGCCCACCGGCCAATTGGCTCATGGATCTCATCATTTCTCCTTATCAATTGTAAGGTCAAATTGACTGACACATCCTCGAATCTTGAAGATTAAGGATCTATATTGGAGCTAAACAGATTTTCCAGATCTTCGTGTGACATGATGTTATCTTTAACCGATCATACCTCCGTTCGATCCAATCGGACTTCCCACGAGATTCGACGACCAGCACAATTGTTACACTAAATTAGTGACCTTGATAGTTCATATCAACATTGTGTCAGAGACTAGAATTTTGGCTAGATCTGAATATTGGCCTGTTTAGGAGCTTTAGAATATGAGAAGCTAATGGAAATTTAGCTGATAAAAATCAGAAGAAGCTGTAAAATTAGAAGAAAAAAAGAAAAAAAAACTTAGCAAATTAAGAGAAAATTGGGGGAAATACATAGAAAATTAAATAAAAATAGGAAAAAAAACATAGAAAAATATGAAATAATTAAGAAAAATTGTTAAAAAATAGAATAAGCTTTATTAATGTTATTGTTGTCTTGTTAAAAATCTTTGTAGGCAAAAACTCATTTCAACTATATGAGAAAACTCTAAAAAAGAAAAAAAAACCAAGCTCAGAAATTAGACATTGCTACTATCATTTTGATCCAGATACAAAATTTCAAATGATAGTTGAACTTCTTGTGTTATGCACTCTACTCACAATCTTTAACAATGATGAGTATTTCTACCATGTCACCTATCAAACGTCTTCGCCTATTATTAATTATCTTTTCTATGAGACTAAAATCAAACTCAGAAGAAAGAGTGAAAACAGAAACCGTCATCACATTCCGTGCTAATAAGAAAACAAGGGATATGTTAATTTGTGTTCCTGTCACCATCTCATTACATTGAAATCTTCATTATCATGGCTGATGGAGTTCAACTCAGATGGAGAAGCGGTAGAGAATCCAAACTATATCAAAGTTATAGCGGTCGAAGCACTAGGGCTCCTTAATGTGGAACTATCTACACCATCAAATATTTTCCCCATAAAATTTTCTTCATACCAACTCTAGCCGAGTCTAGTGAGGGTTGGTGCAATCTCACTATACCATACTTGCTTTTATACTTAATGAAAATATCAGTTAAATTACTATAAACCTCTTTAAAATAATTTAAATAATCATTAGCAGTAAATTCAGATAAAAGTTCTAGTACATTAGAAAAACTACAAATCTTAGCTCTAGGATCCAAAATAGGTATGTTTCTCTGTTATTTCAAAATTTTAGTTTTCATAGGAATAACAATAGAAAAAAAGTAGTAGGTCATTTTCATATTTGTTTAAATATGAAGCAATATCAAGAATATGATATAGTATTAATAATGTTGTAGGATAATAAATACCAATTGAAAAATAGTAGCATTATAAAATAGCTCTAAAAATTCTAATATCATTTTGGCGACATACCAGCACCCTTCAGTGAGTAGTGAGTAGAGTCTCTCGCTATTATGCAATGAATCTCTTCAAGCATTATCATTGTCGTGCTCCCATTGTTGAATAGATTTATCGAGGTTAAAGCCGTTTACGCCATGGCCACTGTAGCTTTTCATTTATAAGTGGCACCGTGTCGAATCAAGTGCCTTGTACACCTAAATGTCTTAGCTATCAAAGTATTTTAAAGTAATTAGATTTAACATATCTTGACACCATTTTCTTCGATAATTTTTTATTTTTTTTTACCAGTGCTTAAAGTCATATGTATATTTGTGGGTGTAGATGATACACTAATTTCAGTATTCTTCTAAAAATTTAATCGATATTAAACAAGCTTTTTTTCAATTGATATATATCATCGTTTTAACTCAATTTATTCTTATATGACCATAAATATAACGTATGTATTTCTATAACAATCAGCTATTAAACATATCATCTTTTAATCGTCATTTTATAAAAATTGCTATGGTATATTCTTATAATAAAGAATGTTAGATACTTTACACAACTTTATCCACTTCATTTTGATTTATAGTTAACAAATTACAAAATAAAAAATCTGACAACTACCAGCTGATTGGTATCCATTAACTTTACCCATTCAATTGAGGTTATCTGCTCCAAAAAGGAGCAGCTACTAAAGCCTGCAGTGCAAGACATAAAAAAATTCATGTTCTCGCAAGAAAACACTAGTCCCAACTGCTTTCTTATTTGCCTAATCTGCACACTTGACTCATTGTTAATATAGAACATAAAAAACATAAAAGAGAATTGTATTGAGGGTTATGACTTTGAAATTTCTCCTATAAAGAGCATTTATCTAATACCCAGTCTCTCGGTTAACCTAAATCTGCACACTGAATTCAGAGAGTTAACACCAAAGGATAACCCCTGAAAGGCTGAACTGCATAAATAAGATATTGTTACCCACTAAAGTGTTAGTGTCTCTGTTCCTGCAACTCTGCAATTGTAAAACAAACAAAGCAACTTTACGCCTTGCACAAGAACACTTCCTTCTCAGGCAGGCCTTGTTACATCCGCCCAACAAAGAATTTTATTTCATCCATTTAAAAACCTAATCTGCACACCAGTTAAGATAATTAAAATCCAATCAAATAAAATAACCAGGAAAAAATGTACCACTATCCAGAATGCTCTAATGTAAGAGAGAGGGAGCACAAATCCAAGATGTATAAAGATATTGAACTACATGCTTTCTGTACAAAATGCAAATTGGATACATTAGATAACTTAAGGCCCTGCTTATTTATATACTCTAGTATTACATCTATCAATATCACAGACATAAACTTGAAGATGAAAGCATAGATATCATGCCAACTACATGACTCTCAATATTAGCCACTTGGAACCAGTAATTGGAAAATTGTAGTCCTACAAACTAAACCTCCCTAATCAAATGAAGAAGTTCCATGGCTGAGGGGATTAGCCATGGGACTTTGCTTTTTGTTCTTAATCCCATGTACAGTTAGTGATATGGGAATCTATGGGGAACTAGTATGGAAATTATACTGATGAAGAGCTGAGAATTTTCCATTCCATCCCAACTCCCACCCCATGCTCCTAGGTATCAAAATAGTGGAGTTTTACATCTACACTCATTCAAGCTGTCGGAAGGGAATGAGAGTTTACATACAGGGTGAGAATTATTAGCTATTAATCTCTTTGTTTGTTTGGTGGGAATGGGAGTTTAGGTGGGATATGGATGGGGAATTTGAAGGGGCAAACTCCTTTTCAATACCTGATTAGGAATCGGGATGAAATTCCCCTTTTACATTGGGATGGAAAAAAATCTGAAATCTCCACAACTTAAAATCTAATCTCTAGTGTGTTTCTCTGAAATTATTATCTCGTTCTCTCTTAACAACTAAGAGATTGGGACTAAAATTGTAACTCCGATGACTAATCTCACCATAAGTAAACTCCCTGGTTTAAACTCCCATTCTGCTTCCTTTTTTTTTTCTCAAACAGGCCTGGGAGGAGGTGGGAATTCCCCAACCAAATAAGCCGTGGGGGTGTCCTGCAAGGCTGCAACTATGACATCACATGCAAGCCGTGGGGGAGTAGTTCAGTTTTTCTAAGCTCCCAATAGCAACGTCGGCCAGATACGGAGGTGTGACCTCAAATCCACTAACAAACCCCGCGAGGAGTTCAACGAGATGGAACGCGAAGGTTTTGGCGTGAACGAGTTCCCCATCTACTCCATGCATGCGATAGATTACTCAACGCGAACCAAAAATTAAGCGTGCCATTTCCGATTTGCAAAGGAGAATCGAACGAAACAGAGGAGACCTTGTAGAGGCAGTAAGGGTTTTTCGCCGAGGGAGTTAGGGGGAGGGCGGAGGCGCACACCTTTGGAGCGACGGCGGACTGGACGGAGGCCGTCGACGGATGCGCCGCTCTCCGCGACCGAGAGAGCTAGCGAACAGAGCGCGAAGCTACCAACGAGCGCACCGGCCCAGCTGCCCCGCCTACTGCGGCGGCTCGAGGTGAGGAGGAGATTCGTCGGTCGCGTCTCCGCGAGGTACGGTGGACGCTAGACACCGGAGAGCGGAGGGAGGAGCTGGGTGGAGTTCCTCTCTGACAAGCTCAGCCCACTGTGAAAACGACCCGTGCCACTCGAACCTCTCGGCTCTCGCGCACTAGTGGTCTCGTCGCAGGTTGCATATTTAGGCCCATCTCGCGGCTCACCTGTTGTCCCGAGAGAGGCGTCAACGTCATCGTGTTCGGCCCGAACTCACACGAGCAGAGCATCGTGGCCCGCCGAGGCAGAAGCATCGGCCACATGCGACGGAAAAAGTTCACTTGACATCCCTTATTTAATGGTCGAGTTTAAATTATATTCCTCAACCATAAAATCAACTCATCATCATCTCCTAGAACCAGTATAAATAAGGTTATATTAAAACCTATTTTAGCTGATGTGACGTATAGTTGACTTGCTGACTTACCTCGTTTCACATGGCGTTGACATGAAACTTATCATCGAAAAAAAGGGTCAAACCCTATGTCATTGAGTTTCTCGCTAGAAATAAAAAAAAATTCAGCGTCAAGATCTTTCTCTCTCTATGCCCTTTTCTCTCCCTTTTTGACATACTCGCGACGAAGGAGCTCAATGAGGTCATGGTTGCATGGCAGCTTGATGAGGCTAGCTAGAAGGGAGCTCGAGGAGTCGCTCCCTACGTGGTCCCACGTCTCCCCCCATCTCCTCTGTCACACAAGTCGTCTTTGCCATAGAAAGTTGGAGACCCATAAAGCCTAACGAAGAGGGATAGGAGGCGGACGACGATGCTAGTGACCCACATCTCAATGAGACAATAAGTATTGAGTGATGGATCTAAAGGTGAACAGTAGGAATAGGTCTCGTTAATGCGGGTAGACAACCACCACGCGAGGAAGAGAGGCAGAGAGGAAGCCCGAGGTGAAGGGTGGCGAACTCAAGAAAGGTGGTGTGGATGTCCATCTAATCAGAGAGAGGGAGGTGACGACCATATTCATCATCAAATGGAACTCGCTAGCCATCCTCAAATGGAAGAGTGATGTACAATAGAAGAAAAAACTTTATTAAAGTCAATACCTTCCCTTTGGGCATAATCTTTAATAACTAAACAGACTTTCAATCTTGCAGGTTCAACTTTAAAAATACCTTTATCTTATAAATCCATTTACACTTTAATAACTTTATACATATTGAACCTCTGGTAAATCTTATATATGATTTTTATTAAGTCTCTCAATTTCTTTATTCGTAGCTATCAATCAATTAGAAGAATTTTCACGTAAGATAGCTTCAAAATAAGAAGAAAATTAAACGGTATTACTAACATCTAGCAAGAGAAGCATAAAAAAACATATCATTAGTGTCATGATATCAAACAGTCAACTGAATATTTCTTCTAGTTCTATCTCGATCAATGCATTAATCATTATTATCAAATAAACAACTGAATATTTCTTCTAGTGCTATCTCGAGCAATGCGTTGATCACTATTATCAGAAGACGATGAACTAGAAAATTGTTATGTGCCAAGAGTAATTAAGAATCAGAATCAACAGTAGGTAAAACTATCTCAAACCCTATATCCCATACAACAATTTCATTTGTTTCAGATTCAATTGTAAGTAAATTAAAACTACTCGAGGAGAGAAAAACATCTTAAAAAAAGTGACATCACGACTAATGATCAATTTATGAGCAACAGAACACTATAAACAATATCCTCTGACTCCATAATCATAACCAACAAATATGCATTTTTTTCTCTAAGCTCTAATTTTCCAGTACTAACATGAGCATAATCAGGACAACAAAAAATTCTCAAATTAGAATAATTTACTTGTTTGCGTGATCAAACTTCTTCTGGAATTTAAAAATCAATGGTAGAATTTTGAGAGAGATTGATTAAATAACAAGTTGAAGAAATAGTTTCAGCCCATAAACATGCTTATTTCATAGGCCTAAATTTAAAAGCATGCAACGAGCTCTTTTCCAAACAGTGCGATTCATACGCTCTACCATACCGTTTTGCTAAGGATTTTCTAGAATAGTCAAATGTCTTGCAATACCATGATTAACATAGGAATCATCAAACTCACCATTGCAAAATTTCAATCCAATATCAGTTTAAACTTCTTTATTTTTTTGCCAATTTGGTTTTTCACCAAAATTTTTAACTTCTGAAACATTAAAAGAGCTTCCCCTTTATGTTTCAAGAAATTAACCCAAACTTTATGGGAAAAAACATCTATAAATATTATAAAGTATTTACATCCACTAATAAAACAAAACTTAGACTTACCCCAAATATTAGAATGAATATAATCAAGAATTCCTTCAG